>JAKCOX010000005.1:19655000-20905000 GCA_022605575.1 Laterallus jamaicensis coturniculus | reverse complement strand
ACCATCATCCCTCCACCACTGTAACCACTAAACTACCTTGTCGACCTGTTTTTGAATACCCCCAGGGACAGCGACTCCACCGCCTCTCTGGGCAGCCTGTTCCACTGCTTTACCACTCTCTCGGTGAAGAAAACTTTCCTAATATCCAATCTGAACTCCTCCTGGCACAACTTGAACCCATTCCTTCTTGTCCAGTCACTACTATTATGGAGAAGACGACAGCATCTGCCTCTACTACCTCCTTTCAGGTAGCTGTAGAGAGCAATAAGGTCTCCCTCAACCTCCTCCAAGCTGAACAATCTCAGCTCTTTCAGCCTCTCCTTATAAGACCTGTGGTCTTATGCATAGCCTGAAATGCATAGCCTCAATACAGGTTACTAACTCAGAGTCTATACTTCTCCAGACAGATTAACTCAAATGAGATACTAAAACAGGTGTAAGTCTCTTAGTACTCAAACTACCTCATTTAGAGACCAAAGAATGTCTGGAGCATTGCACAATACTGTCTAGGTGGTCTCTGCATTTTTTCCTTATGAAACATCTTCATGCAGAAATATTTTTGTCACTGTTCCCTGAAATCCCTCACACTTGGACCCTGAAATTCGTCCCTTACTCTATCCCACATCTGACAGTGGTAAACACAAACTCAGCATTTTATCTCCTAATAAGAAAGGATAATATATACTTCAGGTATATAATATAATATATACTTCAGGTAACAGTCTTAGTGAAATCAACATTTATCTGATTTCTGAAGTGAGGCATATGGCTTGTATGCAAGCAGTGTCATTAGAAGGCATTTGAGATATGCTCCATTCACCTTTTCTGCGTGAGATGCTAGGTACTCAGCACCTCTAACCATTGAATCAACACTGTGCAAAACATTTTCTCTGTCAAAGGCATACTATGCTGGCACATTAAAGAAAGTTAAGATCAACGTGAGTAATTCTAGCATGAAAGATTTTTTTGCAGAGTATGCTTTTTAGAAACTCTCCTTCTACACAACTATCTTCCACTAAGGACTGAATTAGAGAAATTTTATCTCTTTCATTTGATTTAGGCTCATTTTACACTCTGCTCATGTTTTTTAACTCTGTGTCCAGACAAGACTGAGTAGCTGCAAGACGTGGATTTCTGTTTCACAGCAGAACTAGCTCACTGCTGCTTTGATTCCCTTAAGTCCAGTTTTCAAAGGCAGATTCTGGGGAATTCATCCAAACTGATAGATTCTTTGGGGGTTTTATTTTTATCCTTCTTGCATCATTGTTCAGAGTAGATGTAGCAGTACGCAGACCACCTCACATACCTCTTAATTTTTTATATCATCTTACAGAGAAAACGCAGAACATCTGAAACAAACTGGTACATCTTCAGGTATGAAGACCTTGGGTAAAAATATTACTGAACATAAAGAGTAAAGAGCTTCCACACCTTTTGGAAACTTTTTTCTTGTCCAACAAACACTGAGTCTAACAATTGCAAGATCTGGGCTCTGCATCAGTAGGATATGGAGGGGTTTCAAGGAACTGATAGCAAGGTTTCCCCACTCAGAAGAATGAGGGGCTAAGGCAATGAAAAGCAGGCACTCACTCGTTCCCAAAAACAGTTCATAGATTCGAAGAACATATAGGTGAAGGAGATTGGCCAGGATTAGGTTTGGATGGTGACAAAGAATAAACTCTGTAATGGTTCGGGCGAGCTGCCAAGCACGCAGAAGAGAACTGGCAAGAACCTAGGCAAGTTTCTGATGGTACCTCTGCTCCAATAGGAAGGTTTCTGTTGGAACCCTGCCTAGCTTCTATGTGGTTTTCATAACCATCAGTATTTTCTACATAAAGCAGCCAACTGCAAGATGTTTCAATTTTGATAAGAAACTAACTTTGATTTTTTTTTTCTTCACTTTAAATGAAAACCAACCTGATGCTGACTGCAGTTAACCAAGACTTAAATAACTCAGACTGTGAATTGCTCTGGGTTAGAAATATCTTTCTGCCATCACTGCAGAACTATTTTCCCTTTGTACTAAAGAGAATCAGACTGAGGCTTGCAAGGCTTCTGTATTAAGGTGAATAAGTATAACTTCAACTGACACAGCACACCTTTCTCTATTTAGCAAATCCCAAAGAAGTTTTACAATTCTGAAACTGCAGAGTCTAAATTACCAGGCTTGTCTTCTAGCTCAAGAAATGAAGGTTCATGTTTCCAGACAAAAAGACCAAGAGTTCTCTTTTGAGACAAAGTCCAAGGAACATTATTACAGTTTGAAGATATATTAACCTTTAGTCACAGTTACTCATTTACAAACATACTGTATTGAATGGATTTTCTTCAATTAAAAAAGGTTAATGTTCATTTGAATATGAGAATACCACTTTATCTGTTACAAACACATTATATTAACTGTATCTAAAAATACTGATGGGAAAAAACCCCAGCTATTCTTTTATTCCTTATATTAGCTCTACGAACAACATACAGTTCCTTACACAGTTATTGTCACGTCTTTTTAAAGTCAGGATGTCAGGTTTCATTTTCATTGGTATATTACTACATTAAACAACATAGCAAGGGAGATAAAACACATGAAATTGCATTTATAAGAACACAGCAAAATTGGCACAGTGACCCAGAACCAGATGCAGTCTCTGAAACCACTGTGAAACTGATCTTTCTGAAAATGACAAGGTTTTGAATTGTGAACATCCCTTTAAAGTGCTATTTTTCACCAGTGCTTACACACATTTATTAGAAAGTCACAAAGAAAGAATTGCATTGTACATTATCATAAGAGTAAAGTAAAAAAGGGAATTGAAGTTAAAAGCAAAAGTAAAAAAAAAAAACCCACAACCCACCCACAAAATAGAGCACAAGTAATCAGACACTCAACATTAGCCAGCCCCAGTAAAGAAAAATGGTGAATGCTTACATATTGCTACTTTCCTTAGATCAGCAAATTGCATAATTTATGCCTGAGACAGGACACTCTTTGCCACATGTGATTTTTCACAGGCTTCAGAGAAAGCAATTTTAGGAGATTATCTAATCTTCTGTTGCTCTTTTAACAGTATAAAAAATTAAAATATAGTCAGACATAATTAGACTACTATTGAGCTATCTACATATCTGTACGGTAAAGGATCTTAAATTATAACTTGTGTGATCACCTGGGATGTCATCTTGATTGTTTATTTTAATCCAAATAAAAATAAAACACATAAATTGATGTCAATTTGATCATAGTCAAATTTTGAGGAACTTAACATGATCTCTGAGGTCCTAGTGGTAATTTTTTCATCTTCGCAAGCAGGGAAGAGTAGCTGAAGTGCTGTCCTTATATTGGTTCTGTATAATAAACTGAAAACATTGCACATTCTGATTTTGCTGTTCTTCAACCACACAAATTTTACGGCTACCTTCTACTGCAGAATATTAATAAAATACCAAGTTATCTTCATTCACTTACAATAAGATGAATACCCCCTTTATGATATCTAACCATACGTGATTTTTGCTTCTGAAAGAATAAACTCCCCAAAAAGAAGGAAAAGTGCAGCCAGAAGACCTATGTGCTTCATTCAGATGTTAACCAGCCCACCGCATTTCAGAGCAGCCTACCCATTGATAAAGAAGTGGTTTGCCAACAGATTACAGCATGAAAAAATTCATAGTGCTTCAGTTTTCTCTCACACAATTTATTAATGAAGTAAAAAGGCCTTTAATTTCCAGTTAAACGTGCTGTTGTGGCATATGTTTTATTCATTAAAAAATAATCCAGAAAAGAGTAAAGCAAGCACCTACTACCTGCCAAACACAAAATAACCAGTGTAATACTCAGCTGATGTCCCTTTCTGCATTGCAGAATGCATGCAAACCCTAGGAGGGGAAAACTGCAGGATCCACTCAGATATAATTAGCTATTCTAGTCTATATTAATGAAAAGAAGTTTTTTATAGAAAAACCTTATAATAAAAGGTTTATAGAATTCCCTTAAAATTACCATGATGATACACTTTCACTCACCTTATAGTCTATGCAAATGTGTAAATACTGTATGAAAACAGTTTAAGCATGGTGATGGTTTGGTTATCGAGATCACAAATAGCCTTCCCCTTAGAAATACTCTTACATTTGCTTCACTACCAAACCAACATCAGAATTTTGGTCTCTTGTCATATCTTAAAAAAGAAGCTGTCAGTCACAAACCAGAAAGAATTTGGGCAGTCATCTCACCTGAACGTTGCCAAGACTCCTTATGGTCTGAGAAAATATTTCTTTTCAGCGCTATGTCTTTGAATGCTTTTGGCACTCAGTTGGTCCAAGAATGGATCAAGCATGCAACCCTGAATAGGTACTGCATTTAAGATTACAGCTGATCGCCAACAACAGTGACCTCGAGAGACAAACCTGGAGGGTACCCTTGCCTTTTTTAGAATAAAAAGAACTATTCCATTGCATGTGGAAGCAGTCCTGCTGTCAGGTTTCTCTTCTAATTGCCTGCCACAGGGTTTTAAGAAGCCCTTATAACTACACTGACTATAAAAGTACTTACGTCTGGGGCACATACAGCTTCAGGTAAGGTAGAGTCATGGTCAGTTTGAACCTAAGCCACCAATCTCTGTTTCTTTTTCTCTACATTTTTTGCCAACTAAAAAAATAGATGTGACATCAAGAGAAGACTATTTTATTAAGTAAGTATTAGCAGATACATTTTTAAAGTTAAAAGTTCAGAACTGTCTTGGGGTGGGAGCAGAAACCTCATTTTAGGAAAGCCACATCTTCAACTGGCTCTACCACCACGATCACTGGTACTAGATCATATGCTCTGAACAAACAACTCATATCTTATCATCCTCACCAGTAAGTGAATAAGGATGATAGATGTGTGCTAGAATAGGTAAAATTTTATACATCTGTTCAGATTAACAGGTGAGTAGGATAGGTCACAACAAAATTTGTTGAAAGGGTGGTTTGCATGCATCAAAGAGGGAAACTGGAGCAACTCTGAGAAGTACCTAATGATTTTTATGAGAAGCCAAAAATGCAGATAAGCAAGAAAAAAGAAAAAGCAATATAGATTTTAAATGAGAGGATATTCTATAATACCAAACACAACTACATAACAACATAGAAACAATACTCTGCATGTATTTAATCATTATCTTATTAATTGCATTAACAAAAATCAAAGAAAACTGTGAAGATATGCATCATAAAGCAAAAATGCATGTATCTTACCGAAATTTATTTGCTTTTTTAAGTAACATGTCTAACTACTACAAATTTTACTATGATGAATTCTTATGTGCAAAGCTCGAAGCTACAGCTTACAGTCCTAGACAGCAAGACTAACAAATAGGCAAAATTTGGTCTTGATGCCTGAACATCACTTTCTAACCAGAAATAAATGACCCGATTAAAAAAAAAAAATTAGAACTAAGGTTGCCTGTAAACTGAAATTCTCCTAAAGATCTGCATTAATTCATCATGAATATTAAAAAATCTTTCCCTGCGGCTGTTTTCTGTGGGATGACCTTGCGCAAAAAAACCCTCAAAAAACAACAACAACAACAAAGAAACAACCACCAGAGGAGAAAAAAAGGATAGTTGGAACTCTGTGTAGCATGGGAGTACTAAAAGACCAAAGCTGTCCTTGGGGACAAGGAATAGAAAAAGGCTTTTCTCTCCTATTCAGTGGTAAGCGGTGGACCTTGTACTTGCTCCCTGATCCAAAGAAAACAATGCTTATCCCTGTCATAATTAGAACTCCAAAACCAAAAGTACATTTTTTATTTAGCTGGTTTCTGGTGTCAACAGTGTTTCATGGGTATAAGGAAAACTTGGGGAAAAAAAAAATCTTATCATATGGTGCACTAGACTTTGCAGGCAATATGACCTGCCTCCTTATTTCTGAAGACTCATTAGCACCATTAGGCACCACTCTTTGATAACAACAACAAATAAAAAATTCACATGCATATTTTCAAGCAGAAAAAAAGGTGCTGTTTGTGGGGGCCAGAACCCATAAATAGCAGAGAGCTCAATGGTAATGCTTCTACCAACACAGAAGGAAATAAAAGTCAGACACATAACTGAGATCTATTTTCTTAGCTCCTCCAGCAAAATGTCAGCAAACTGACTCAAATGACAGTGACAGTTGCTAAACCTTTCTTCAAGAAGTAGTTCAAAGTGTCAGCATGAAACAAACAGGACTCTCGTATTTTCTATACTGATGCTCATTGCCTTTCTGCTGTACAGAGGTTTTGTTCTCTTATGATTTGGCTTGTTTGATTGGTTGGAGGTTTTTTCCCCCATTCATTTTCCAAATTTTAGGTTGAAAAAAAACCCAGTGAGAATGTTTCTGAGAGCTTTGGAAAAATCGCAACAGAATAAATAAAATAGCTCTTTGTAGAGCTATGTCTTGAAGCTTATTTCTTCCCAGTCTCAGCACAGCTGGGAGATGATCTGCTATTCATTTGTAAGAATGGCCAAGGAAACACAAAATTTTCTGGAAGATCATTAATATCATCTGAAGTCCTCGCAAAGCTGGTGATCAGGTAATTTTGCAGCGTCAGACTAGAAAGCCTGTGACCATCCCAGATGACTGATACCTGCAACTTCCACACCCAGGAGAAAAAACTTTAGTTTGGCTGAATCCAAACCAGAATAGCATTAACAACTCCTCCAGCAGTCCACCAATACTAAGGAGAGACTAATTTCTGACAAAATTTTATGCCAGCAATGTTCCCACCTCAGTAGCCCAGGTGCTCTCTTTGATCACAAGAGACCAGAGGGACCTGGCATAACACTCGGAGTCTGACAGCAACACACAGCACTCTGCTTTCCTGTGAACCAACACACAAGTGCTCCATGATTTTTAACAACTGCCCTGGTTTCAGTTGAGATAGAGTTAATTTTCTTCATAGTATTGGCCTGTATTTTGGAATTTTGCTGAAAACAGCATTATAGAAGAGATGCACTTGTCATGGTTGAGCAGAGCTTAGACAGAGTCAAAACCTTTCCTGCTTCTCACACTGCCCCGCCAGCAGGATCGCTGGGGGTGCACAAGAAGATGGGAGAGGTCACAGCAGGACAGCTGGCCCAAACTGAACAAAAGGATATTCCATACCATATAATGTCATGCTGAGCATATGAGGGTCTTGGAGAAGCAGAAGGAATTGGGGAGTGGCATTTGAAGTGATGGCATTTGTCTTCCCAAGTACCTGTTACACGTGAAGGAGCCCTGCCCTCCTAGGGATGGCTGAACACCTGCCTACCCATGGGAACTGGTGAACGAATTCCTTCTTTTGCTTTGCTTGTGCATGCAGCTTTTTCTTTATCTATTAAACTGTCTTTATATATTAAACTGTCTTTATCTCAACCCATGTTTTTTCCAACTTTTACTCTTCCAATTTTTCCCCCATTCCACTGGAAGGGAGTGAGTGGCTGTGTGGTACTTAGTTGCTGGATGGAGTTAAACCATAGCAATAACCCAAGCTGCACTATAACCAGAAAATCCAGCACATGCTTTGAAACACCAACCAGTTTTAATCTCATAAATACACCTGAAAGCAACAGTTCCCTGAATTTAAGACTTGACATGAGAAGCAAAGTCATATAAATACTATCATCTGCTCTGATTAGCTGCCCTGGCTTTGGCTGGAATAACAGTCAATTTTTTTCCTAGTAGGTAATCAGTGCTTTGTTTTGGATTTAGGATGAGAATAATGTTGATAACACACTGATGTTTTAGTTGTTGCTGAGCAGTGTTTACACTAAGTCAAGGCTTTTTCAGCTTCTCATACTGCCCTGCCAGTGAGTAGGGTGGGGCCACACAGCTGGGACAGCTGACCTAAACTGGCCAAAAAGATACTCCATACCATATCAAGTCATACTGAACAAGACAAAAAGCTGAGGAGAGTTAACTGAGGGAGTGGCAGCCACAGATCAGGAACTGGTTTGGCATCAGTCAGTGGGTAGTAGGCAATTGCACCGTGCTTCACTTGTGTATTATTATTACTATTTTCTCTTCCTTTTCTGTCCCATTAAAATGTCTTTTCTTGAACCCATGAGTTTTACTTTTTTTTTTCCCTCCCCTATCTTTTTCCAATTCCTTTCCCCATCGCTCTAGGTGAGGAATGACTAAACAGATGTGTGGTGTATAGTTGCCTGCTGTATTAGCTGAGCTGTATCTATTGGACTCTCTTCCTGCATCTCAAAGTTTTTCAAGAACACGTTTCCCCAAAGTCTTTCAGATTTAATGTCTTTGACCAACAGTTAAGAAATCCTCTGAAACCCAGAATGAAAATTCTGGTTGAGACAGAGCTGAAGACTCAGTCTGATTTGGAGTTGTATTCTTCACATCTCAAGGAAGTGTGATATTCCCTAATGATTACCTCAAAGTTATTTCCTCTTTCAATTATTATATTCCTCCAATATGCACCAAAAAGAATTACTAAAATAAGAAAGTTTTTAATGAAGTAAAATGCTTGAATCTTGCCTACCCTATATTTTTAAGAACTCTGAAGGCCAAGTCTGCTTAGTGCAGGTTTAACCTTGATGGTAATTGGAAGCTGAGAAAATCCCTTTGCAAAGATTTCCCTGTTTTTTAACATGGATATCTGAGTGTTATGCAGAAGTAGTAAGTAGTAAATGATTTCTATCATATTGTATTTTAAAGTGAGTCAATAATTAATGTCTCTGTAAAAACACAGAAATGCCTCTTAAAAAAAATTCTGCGGGTCTTTTTTTTCCTCAGATGAATATGCATTGGAAATCTCATAAGAACTGATATTTTACTAAAGAAAGTGACTTTTGTTCAGGGTTCTTAAATATTGTATTTTAGTGAACACATATTTAACTCTGCCAAAGCAAGATGGAAGGAAATCGTTGTGATTAAGGGCCAAAGAACTTATGAGCACTGGGAAGATCTCCAAGAACAGAACCAATAAAATGAAAAGGAGAAATAAGAAAGAATTAAAAAAGAATCTAAATCTTCTAGGCCTACATCATAAAGAAGTATAAAGAACAATAATAAAAACAACAACAACAAAAAAACCCCAAAACACAGCATATTATTTCTACATTCTACATCCTCCTCCTTTCATTTTAAAATTATTTTTATCTCTTTTTCTTAGTCTGACCATCTAATTTATTTTTTTTACCATATTTTATCACTGTCCTTTGAATTCAGATCAAGTTTAATACCATCACAGAATGGTACAGCCCTAAGGACTCAGTAGTACATGGTAACGCGCTTCTCTTTTCCTTTTAAAAGATTGTCAGGAAACAAAACTAACAGCCTTTGAGTGTTTTTCTACATGCATTGCTCAAGGGCTGTGTATCTCATAGGATGAGCTGTTAAAGTAAGCAAGTAGTCTCTCCTCTTGTGTCAGTATTTCAGTAAGGCATTCAGGGCTGTCAGAAATTAAATTCAGAGTCAACAGTCAAACACACTGTACGTAAATGTGAACCCGAACTATTCAACCCAGTTGTATTTCAGACTGTGAAGAGGATGCTGCTCAGTGGAGTTACACTTAGCAAAACCATATGACTATCTCTTGTTCAGCTTAATTCTAATTTACTATTAATAAAAAAAGAAGAAAACCAAACCCAAATAACTGTAGAGAAGTGCTTTTAACTCTTCATTCCCCTAATCGCATTTCAACACCTAGAGCTGCCTTTAAAACTCTTTGACAGCTAAGTTCTAGACTTCACAGGCTTATAAGAGCTAACTACTTAATATTATGAGCTTGATCTTGAAGATCTATTTTCTTTCTCAACCTTTTTACCCCATGCCATACTTCTCACTGTACTTGCTTGCCATAATTTTTTCATTCTTGTAGTTAAACTAGGAAAAGATCTCAGAGTAGTAACTACTTGCAGATAAAAGAAACTGTGACCTGTGTATATTTCATAAGGGGGAGGGGGGGCAGGATTGCAACTCTATTCCAGATGTAACATTGCCTATTCTACCATGCTGAAAAGCTCATCTTTGACTTACTCTGTTGTTATGTTCTGAAAGGATAACAGCACAGGGTAGATGCAGACCTAAACAATTTTATTTTTTTTAAAAATATAATTACTGGACTAATGTTCCATGTTCTAGATGAGGCTCCCTATTATTATTGAAATGTAAAAAACTTCTGTAAGCAGTAATTACCACAACAGCCATAATGATAAGTAAAATCTATATCTCAGGGCAGATACAGAGGCTGGTTAAGTGAGAGCAGAAACAATGAGCCAAGCAATGTATCATTTAAATATTCCAACAGACTTTAACCAATGGAGCAGCTTGCGTGAGATGTTTTGCCCTCAATACAATATGTATTATCACAGGATCACACTTGCTTTGAGGTTTCAGATTTGGACATGGTTGAAGGCTCTGAAGCAAGAAGACTTTCCTTTGCACTTTCGGTTCAGGCATATCACTGTTGTCTCAACGCCCAGCCCGAAGCATCTATGAATGAAAATTAATTAAACTAAGCAGTTGTCAGCTAATTTTCACCTAATTATGAAGATACATATAATCTAGTGGTCACCTTATGAAAAATAAACAATTAGTTCAGTTCTCAGAAGGGAAGGGACTGAAGCAACTTGAGAGAATGAGGCTGGAGGCAGAGAAACAAAGTGGTCAAAAAAAAATAATAATCAAGCACTAACAAGTCTGCCATGCTGTAAGTAAGAACCTAACCACACCTAATGCGTGGTCAGTGAGGGCTGACAGGATGTGAGATTTTGATAGATAAAAAACCAAATCCAACCAAAAAAAAACAAGGGAAGAAAGGGAGTAAACTACATCTTGGAAACATGAAGGGTCTGTGATCCAACATCTCACTTCTTTAATCGACTGCTTCTCAACAGTCCCTCAAATTTACACTAATATTTATACACAGTTCTTCCCTTAAGATTTTATACTTTTATATTAAACTCCGGGGAAATTGTCCAAGAAAATTGTTATTGAAATTTAATTTGAACAAATTCAACATTAATAGACAGTATACTGATAAACATTGGTAATTAGCTACAAATATTTCCTCTGTAGATTTTTAAATAGGTACATTTTATTCCATAGTTTAAAAGCACAGTAAAACATTTACTGTGAGCTATGCTAAGCATGAATCATATAAACAGGGAGCTTTCAGTGCAGTGTGGTTTGCCCAAATGGAACTAGCTCCTTACTCACAGCACCTCAGATTTAGAACATGACTGCATGAGAGGGCCTATAAAAATCCGTATTTACCAATTCAGTTCACTTTTAAACTTTGAATTGTCATTTCTGACAACAACAGGAATTTAGCACATAATTTTGAAACAGGACCATTTTTCAACTTTAATCCAAAACATCTTACTTCTCAGGCCTCTGGGCTCTTCAAAACACCTGAAGAGCAATCAGAAACATTGTTTAAAGACAACTTGGATAGAGAATTTTTTTTAAAAAAATCAGAATATCTAATATATCTTATGCATTGTTACTACATTAAAAAGCCTCATCCTATTTTTTATAATTGCATTTGCATTGGCATTAAAAACCAACTTCTGCAGAGAACATGCTCCTAAGAAATGAAACCCAAGGGGTTCCATTAAAATATAAAGTAAAAGAGAAGCTGATTTGCCTGGGGATTGAAAACAGCTCTCAAGTTTAAGGCAAGATTCTTCTCCTATAAGGCTGCATCTTAATTCCAACAGATTTCTCTATTAGATGGTTCCCCTAACAGTTTTATAATGCTTGTTGAAAGAATAGTCTGCAAAAGTTCACGTTTCCTTTTTCTATACAAGGCTCCCTTCCCTTTGCAACCTGATGACTCCAGGACCAGGAATAACACATCAGCCCACTTTAACTGATACTTATAAACTCTGTAACTCGGCTGCCTTAGTAGCTAAAAAACTGCCACTACCCCCTAAAAGCCCCAAATACACCACCAGAAGACCCAAGCACTATTTAATATGTGGGTTTATTTGGCAAAAGTCTAGAAATGAAGAATGTTAGTTAATGAAGAAAAGGAAAAACAATGATCCTCTGAGCAATTACTACTAAATGTAAATCACACACACAATAAAGGATGTTTGGTCTGGAGGGACTGTAGTATTAAGAATGGGGGAAACACTATGGTGAACTGTAAATTATTTACAGATGATTCATAGTCCTTAGATATATTCCTTCTGCTATGCTGAAACTTTTAAGTAATTTTAAGGACTTGGGATTTGTTGACAATGTCTTGCATGGCTCAACTAAACCAGTTTTGGACAAAATTTTTATTTTATTCCTCTTTTAAGAGTGCTTGGTGCTGGGAAAGGAAAATTATTCTGTACAGCAAGTCACAAAGATATTTACATCTGGCATTATTGTAATAAAATGCACTATTTTTAAAATTCAAAAAACTTCCAGTGTTAAAAATCTGAAGTTGAAATATAAGAGGGCAAATAGCTCAGTGCATGGTGCCCAAACAGTAAAAGAGAGTTTACACAGAATTTTTAAAGCTCTCTCCACAAAACATAATCCAGAATGGCAAACATTAAGCTATTCGTGTCTCAAAGTACACACTTTTCATCAAAACAGAAAACTTGGCATTTAAAGATACTCATGTAGCACTTTACTCTCTCATGAGTTCAATGATGCAAAGCAGGACACATTCACCATCACCAGATTTGAAACTTTCTATGATAGTTCGAATTCTCTGCTGCTCCATCTCATCTGTAACTTTGGGTGATACAAATCTAACATATACCCCACATATTTCTCTCACAACACTGAGGACCCACTGTTGTTTGGATTTTTATTCACATACATATTCTAACATGCAAATAGATGTAAAACACAAAAAGAATACAAGCTAAAATAGTTGCATAACAACATGTATACCAGATAAACTGAGAAGCCCATGGCTGTCACCTCTGTATGAACAGCTAGAAAAATTGGACAGAATTATGTTATCCATCCATTGTTTAATTATTATCTTAACTAAAAGAAAAATAAACTATCAATGAACAGCAGATGTGACAGTTCATAGGAACACTCAGCACAGATCTTGACAGAATTTTAATTATCAGGAAGTTTCACGCTATGCAGAAAGACAGCAACAGTCACAAAAAACAGTAAAACTTGAGAGTATCTAAACAGTAAAGATCTAATGAAAACCAGCAACATCTCACAATGTCTAAGGGCAAGTACTATGACTCATTTTGCAGGCACTGTCCTGCACATTGATAGACTGTTCTTGTGAAAGTTATGACTGTTAACCTGTCACTTGGCTGTTTCTAGAAGCTTCCACAGTCCCAGCGAGATCACAAATTTAGCCACAGATACTAAGTACTTGCACGATTCACAGATATTGATTAGTTATCTAGACTACCTGATTCATATTAAAACTGAAACCTCTCTTCTATCATTAGAGTATCAAATGGACTATAAGTCAGTTCCCTTGATTTAAAAACACATTTTTTTCCTTCATATGAAACAAGTACAGGAAAGTTCAAGACAATATCAAAACATCTACCTATAAAGTCTCCTCTGAGCTGTAACCATGGTACCTGCAGAAAAAAAATAATCAAGGCACGCTACTAGTAACTCAGTGGTGGACATGACAGACATCTACAGAGTTCATCTACCAGTATCTGAATGCATAAGGAGGCATATAAATGCCAAGTTACTAGTTAACTGCATCCAACAGATTAATAAATTTCTTTCTCCCTCTTTCATTAGACTTGACAGTTGACCTGCATGTTGAATTGCACATACTAAACCTAGAAAGCTCGTTTTATCTTGTAAAGGTCACACAAGTACTCAAGTTGATATGAAAATTTTAAACACTACATTAGTGCATTTCATTTTCACAATTTATAATATTTATGACTGATTCAGTAATATTTAAGAGTTACAAAGAATATATTCATGAGAATGAAAATATCCATTAGGTTTGATGACAGACTAGGGATCAGCAGTCATTATTTGATTTCTTTCCCCCTCCCTTTATGTTGGTTTTCTCTCAGATTTCTCAGTTCTGTATCTTGAAAATGCAGACTTAGCTCTAAGCATGACAGCATAGAGTTGAGCACACAATCCGTGATGTGTTAAAAAAACAAATAAATTAATTTTATGTGCATGCTGCACAGTTGTGACTTAAAAGAATCACCGGAAAACAGAAAGAAATTGATTAGCAGCAATATTGACTTGAGAAAAAAATAGATGGCACAATCCTGACATTGAGATATATTACCCTTGCCTGGACCTCCCTACTAAACCTCTTTCCATCGCAGGTTATGTTAAAAATGGAAGAAAGAGAGAAGAATTATATGATTTGCCAATGGTCATAAAACACAACAGTGGCTTAGTGGGGACCAGATTTAAGGAGCTCCGATGTCATTCTAAAACTATGAGTCAACAGTACTTTCTGGGTATGTGTTCACAAGGGAGTGTGTGTTGCACAAAAAAGGGGAATACATAATTTGAGTATTTGACTACTTGCTTTTTTCAAGTGCTAGTATAGTTTGTCCCTGATACTGAGAGTATGCAGTTCACTTTGTCAAATAAATAAATAAATAAATATTTTAAAAACCCAAACCAAACAACTACATTCTAATGCAAATTTAAATACAAGCAACCTGCAATGGCTGTTTTGGGTTTCCATGACAAGGTTTGGGGAGGTGGAGGGTGGCGGCAGCTGCTGGGGTGGCTTGTGCTATCATGATGACAGGTCATCATACCAGCAGATGATCATTAGCTGCAGGTAAGAGTGATTCCTTAAAGCACTTCATTATGCAAGAACAAAGTTTTCTGCTACAGGCTTTTTGAGACAGAAATATGAGGATGCTGCAACCTTGACTGAGCAGTTAAGAGTACAGAATTGAGCTGGCACAAAATGATATGGAAAGGTGCCACACAAATTTAAGCAGGAGGCATCCTATTATCAATGAAACTTAAAATGCAAAGAATATGAACTCTCTGAAGGAAAACAAAAGTAAATTAAGGCCTGGAAACTTGTATCTTAGTGAAGCATGGTAAATTTATACAGTAGGTGGAGACGCCACTTCCACAGAGGGAAGCAGTACTCAAGTAGTATCAAACTGGCACGATCAACTTTTGAATTCAAGGGCCAAAATAAGCAAATGCTACAAAGAAGGAAGTAATAGTTCTAATTCAGGCTGTAAGTTACTTTGCTTCAGTGTTAATTCTTTTAATATTTTATTACTCTTAGTCTTTCAAGTAATCAGTAGCTACTTTTGAATCCTTCAAGGTAGCTTGGTGTCAAGTCCTGTAAATAAATTATGCACCCCTGTATTTATTTCTTTACTTTCTGAAGATTCCTTTTGTTTTAAAACATTGCAGTGATATAAAGCAAGAGATGATGGTGTAAATAATTTCACGGAAAAAAGCATTACAATATTAAAATTACAGCTAGGATAATTCACTGTAAGCCCTGAAGAATACACTTGTATTATTTTCTGCATAAAGAAAGGTGCCAATCTCAGAGGTCATTCAATGACTGACACAACCCCTCTGCAATGAAGGAAAAATGACCTGTACAAATATCTCCTCCCTCTGGAACTAAAAGACAGCTGAAGAGTCATTATTAACTTTTGATTTTTCTTTAAAGTTGAGCATACAAAATCCAGGGGAAAAAAGTTTGGCAGTGTCTGAAGGTGACCAGTCAAAGTATCCAGAAGCAAAAGTTACAACCACTGCACTGGAAACTGAACTGTAGCTCCTGAAGAAGCAGTAAGGATTCTTCATTTGTGAAAGACAGGCAGGGAAGAAAACACAGCAGAAAGTATATTTGCTAGATACATGTTAACAATGTAAGAGCAGGTTGGCTGGAAGCATGGCTTCTTAGCCCTTCAGAAATCTGTGAACCTTCTTTGAGTGATAAACATACAGAGAGTATAACAAAACTGATTAGCTTGGCTATGCAAGTTGCATATGGAAGCAACTAAAGCCTCAGATACCTGTTGGAATATATGGAGACCTCATGCAACAGCTAGGATCATCATTTTCACCGCACCATAAAGATAGGCTTCTATGTGTAAATACAGAACCAAGTACGATCTAGTATAATCAGCTCAAAATACTTGTCCAACCCATCCAACATTCAGAAGAGTCATTCAGAGCACAGACAAAATTCTACTCTGCTTTTTATCTTCCCTGCTCTAGTTCAAACAAAGCTATTGCCAACGCTTTCAGAAGACCAACATGACTATTTTTTAGAAAGCAAACAATGATTTGTGATCTCTTCACAAATGTAATTCTGTCCAACTCTCACCCATGGCAAGACTCTCACTGATGTCCATGGAATCAGGATCTGAAATCACACCTTTCTATCTTCTGAGTTTATTGGTGCTACAGTTGCCAGGTATGAGAGTGGAACAGGAAGACAGTTAATTTTTTTTTTTCAGTTGCGTTGATTGAATTGACTTACTTAGCAACAAGTCGTGAAGCAAAAATCAAAATAAAAAATTCTTTAAAAATAGCTAGTCATAAATGTGAAATACTGACTAATAATCCCTGTCCCTCAGTCATTTACCCAACAGTTCTGGATGCTATCTTGGCTGAGAGCAAAAGCATAGAAAGAAGAAATTCCCCATGGTCATTTGAATTGTAAGAGCCTTATTTTGACTTTTTAAATTAAAATCCTAATCTTCAAAATGGGTTTCCCAGCAAAAGCTATCTTGAATTCTGTCTTCCAAAGGAGAAAGCCCTCACAGTCATTTGAAAGCTTTAAAGGTTTATTCCTACTGGAAAATCCATTTAAACAAACATTCAAGCAGACTTTCCTTAGTGTAAAAGGAGCTTCTGAAAACTTTAAAAATAGCTATAGGGTTTTCAGCCTCCTGAGGTCAGCCTTCCTTGCACATTGACTGCCAATCTCAGTACCAATCTTCTTTGTAACTGTCAAATCTATAGCACTGCTTGAAAAATGCTCTGCCAAGTAAAAAATATTTCTCTTGCAACACTGATAAATGTAAGCAGAAAATAAAACCCAGTTATTTTTATTTCAAGAATTTAAATATACACAGCTTACCTGAGAAAGACATTGAATATATGAATGATATCACAATTATGCAGTTGTGACATCCACAACTATCAACCTTTGACTAACTACTGCAAATGGTTACCACAGCCTTAAACGCAGCCAAAATTAATTCCAAGAATTGAAGTATCCAGAAGGTGAAGTATTTAACTGCTGGACAAAGTCCTTGAGAGAGAATAAGAGAAAAAGAGCTGCTTGAATGACCAATCAAGTCAATGAAGGTTGTTGTTAAGAAGTTTGCCATGTTAAAAGTAACCCTTTTAGAAATGAATTACTGAGACAAGTAAAAAAACTAAAGCAAAATAATTTACCGAAAGATATTGTTTCCTTAATGTTAATGTCCAGAAAGTGACACAACTTCCTTTTCTTCATAACATTTTCAAAAAGCCTCTCCAGTGCTTTACTTCATTTATAGTCAGATCCTTGCAAACCAGTGAACTGACATTTAAAGTGCGTAAGGATTTTTTTTATTTTTTATTTAGGTGCCTGTAAAGCTATCCTAATGACTTACAGCAATATATCTTCTGCTATTATAATGTTTGTCTCAACTCAATTAGAAAAAAGTAGTAAGCATTTTCTTTCTACTTTTCCACATTTACAATGTTCTGGGTTAGACTCAGTTTTTCCAGCAGTTTCGAAGTATTTACGTTCCCCTGGGCCCTTATACAAATCAGTTACTCGTTATTTTTATTTGCTTGCTGTGCCAATCATGTAATCATAGAGGATTAATCCAATGTCTTCATTGCATCTGCCTCAATGATCCTTAGTTAGGGAGCATATTCATAAATAAATACATCTCTCTCAAATTTTATTCAAAACAGTATCATGATTCTGCTGTCTCAGTATTTTGTAGGACTAGAGTCTGTGCTGTGATTTTTAGTATTCTAACTTGGTTCCTTCCTGACCTCCTACTTTCCAACACTGAGTGGGGAGTTCAGGAAACTAGAGTACTCATGTTACCCATGTGGTCCATAAATATTTCTATTACACTTTACTCCTTAAAATTAACAATGTTTCTGTTACTTCATTCTGTCATTTCTTGGATTTATTTTAGTTTTCTTTAACATTTTCTACCTTTCTGATCTATTCCTTTACTGAAGCCTTAAGCACTTTCTGTATGCTTCCTTTTTACCTGCAGGAAACTACCACTGAAGCATCATTAACATGCATTTTCTCTTTTCCTCTCACTCACTGTGTGCCTCGATAGATGTATCTATATGTATTTGCACAAAAATGTGTGTGTAGGTACATGTACTTAAGCACCTGTGTATGTATGTGTGTATATACACGTACATGTTTGATTCTAGTAAACAAATTTCTGAAGTAGTGTGGAAAAAAACCTGCATGTAATTTCCATGTTTTGTTTCCCAATTTTACTTGTTAGACCAGATAGAATTGACGGCTTATGAAGATGTGCTGGCAGGTTCCCATTATCTAACAAAGAGTCCTTTTACTGAAACTTCTAAGCCACAATGCCCCCTTTAGCATATAAATCTTTACACCTCCCATGAGAGATGAGATAAATGCTATAATCCACTTTCAAAAAACCACAACAGAGAGGTTGCATCTAAACTGGACTGCGAGGAACAGTGGTGATGACCTATTTGCCTGTCTGCCTAGATTCAGGTCTCGGTCAGAGTTTGGCTTCCTGACTTGGTGGTTTGTAGTAAATTCTTTTCATCTCAATTTTTATCACATCCATAAATATTCAGTGTGTCTAGCTGATCCCTGCTCTTGCTCTCTGATCCAGCACCTTGACTGTTGGGGTGGAAATTACACAGGTCCTCAAAAAACACCAGCAAAATGTTGCTTTCTAATTTTACATACAATGATCTTTGCTACTTGCCATTGTCACTCTGTAGAGAGGAAGAAATTAAAGTATGATACCAAAACAAGAATGTAGAGGAAACTAAAATATAAGCTGCAGTTTGAAAAATGTTCTTTTCCATGAGTCATGTAAAGAAAGCAGGTTTCTCTTCCTTGGAAAGGCACTCATATTCTGTGTCCGTGGTTGCTGCAGGGACCAGCAGAGTTGCCATTACGATAGGAAGTTATTTTAATAAAAAAGGCCATGCTTGAACTGAATCTAAAGGAGATCGAACGGGGTTTTCTTCTGCTATGCTTTCATTGTGTACTTCTGAAGTACAATACAGTTGAAAGCTATGGAGGTGCCTGATAGAAGAGAACAGGTCAAAGCTAAGATCTCCATCAGCTCTACCTACAAGCAAGTGCTATTAAAATAAGGAGTGCTGACCAGCAGATGTTTAAAAAAAAAAAAAAAATCCACCTGGAAAGCTTCATATGCAGTCAGGGCGCATGCTCACGGTGACATGTTCCAGCCCCTGTGTCAACTCCAGATACAACAATCTGTACCCAGGGATCAACTAACAACATCTGGGAGCAGGAATGAAAATTTAGAAGAATATTACCTTTAGATTGAGATATTACTAAATTGTATTGTCCACCTTTTATAAGTAAGAAACAAGAGACAAAGAAACATAATGATAGAAAATACCTCAAGTAACTCATCTCACCTATTTCTCTCACCAAAAAAGTCAGGCAATCCTGCGCTTGTTTTACCCATTCAAACATCCCCTCCTAGCACAGTGAATTGTCAGCCTAGTCCAGTCCTTAGCCATTTTTACACCAAGAAAGTCAGCTCTTTATGTTCGGTTTCTCCAAACCAGAAGTTTTCCTCTACATGCCTTAAGTAAATCTTGCTTTGGCTATGGCAGCTGATTCCCTGAATACAAATTTGAATACTTCCATTTTTGTAAAGGGTTTTTTTATGCATAAGAGAATCACATCCCATCCCAAATTTTTTCATGTCAAGTACAGATATTCCAACAATCCACATAAGACCACATTTCCTAGAACTCCTATTTTTTCCAACTTCTTATAGACAGTCCAATTTTTTCTTGAAGTCCAGAGGCCAGAATTATACAGAAAGCTCTGCAAAAGATTTTCCACTGCTGATGAAGAGAGAGATGAATGTTTGCAGCCCTATATTTGATGCTGCAGCCCTTAATTAAATCTTTTTTGCTGTTGTTTTGTTTGGCTTTTTTTTTTGTCATTATCCTGTTAACCTGTCATGCAGTTTCTACTCCATTATTTCAACACCAGGTCCCATATGATTTTCCATCATACTGTTTTCAACCCAGCTATTCCATTTTTCAGTCTTGAATCCAGTTTTTTTTTCTTTATTCCTACGTAGAAATATAAAAGAAACCCTCTTACTCAATTCTCATCTTGTTGAACTCAGATAATCTCTGACAATTTTTATTATAATTTTACATCCTTTGGGATTGTGATTCCTTTTTCTTAATTAAATGACAGAGAACTAGTGATAATTAATGTAAACAAGTTTACCAATAAAGCATAATTATCTTAGAATCATCTTGCATTGGCATTCTACAAAACTTTTTTTTTAAAGCCATTTGCAAGATCTCACTATATCATGTGTGCTAGGGAAACTTTCTTATGTGGAAGAATTCACATTGGTTTGATATTTTTTTTCTTTGTAAAAATCACATTGGCTTATTCTTGTTCTCTAGGATCTTATGAAACATTTGTTTTTTAATTTGCTCCAGACTCCTTTCAACTCTTGAAGTTAGGAAAGAAAGACTGTTAGATCAGTCATGCTTGCTTTTCCTCTTTTGAAAGATTAATTACTATGTTTGCCCTTCTTCGGCCCTCTGGGGCCAACCCATCCTCTGTGAGCTCTCAAAGATAAACAGTGCTGGTTTCTAAGCCATTGATTCAGTTAGTTCCTGAGGGATTGTAGGTAAACCTCATCAGATTTAGCTGCCTTAAATACACCAAACTGGAATAAATATTCTTTTGCGTTGTGCATTCCCCTGCTCTGGCCTATGTTCTCATCCCACTGTGGATTTTAATTATGTTAAACTGTTACAGGTAACTTTTTTTAAAAGGCCTGAAACAGAAAAGAAAATAGAGCATTTTAGCTTCATTTGAGCTATCCATTATTTTCTCTTCCTCCCTCTTAAGCAATGAAATTACAGTTTTCCTTTTTCCTTTAACACCTAATACGGTGAACCTATGGCCTTCTAATGTCTTTTGGTCACTGAAACTTTCTACATCTTTTTAATTTGGTCTCTACATGTTTGTGATACCATTTTATATGTGCCATGAGCAAGACAGTGCTATTACCACTTACAATATAGTTCTTTCTGATCTTTAGAAAGTTCTCTTTGTGTTTTAGATAAAAATCATTTTATGTTGTGCTTTTGATATTACCTCCGTAACGAACCTTTCACAAGACCTTTATCCCCTAAATGACTTCTATCTAATTATTTTATAAATTGGCTGAAGTCTATTTTTCAATGCTTATTGCCACAGATTCTCTGCTATCGTTCCTTCTTCTTTTTAGAGTCAGAGAGATGGTACTCAGTGGTCCAAGTGATCCTTTGAAGTATCATGTTTCTAAGGTGTTTTCGGAACACTTTCATCCTAACAGCCTTCTGCTTTCAGACTCTACGGTCTATCCTCACTATTTGTTAGAATGAAGTCTGAAATGGTTGCTCCCTTGGTTATTTTCTCCACCTTAGCAGGTCACCTTTGTTTGCTGGAAATATGAAGAAAATTAAATCTACTTCAAGGTGTTTTAGCAAACACTGATTCTTTTAGCATACTGGGCACTTTGATCTCAGTTGTACATGTCAACTATCCTCCCATGTACACATCTATTATGATAAGTTTCTACTTATTATTTCAATATATCTTCATTTTTTAAATCAGTCTCTAAATCTGTTTGATGTGGAGCCCGCTTTAGAGTGAGACTGCTTCACAGCTTTTAGTACACTTCTGCTAAGATGTTTACACAGTGAATGAGGATTTTTTTGCTTCTGCCTTTCAGGTAGAAATTAACATAGCAAGTTCCACATATTTAAGGAAATCATAGAAAACTATTTGGGGAAAGCTGTGCAACTTTCCACTAAAATATGTGTGCAACCTCACAGCACACAATATTGTGGCAAGTTTTATAAATACATCAGTTCAAAAAATTCTGTGGAGACAAAGAGGGAATAAACCAGAAATTATTTTCATATTCTGCCAACCCTTGAAGTAACCACTTACTGAATACTGCATGCAGCTGTGATCACGGAATCTCAAAATGCCTAACCTAGAACTGAAAAAAGAAAGATTCATGTATCATGAAGCATTCACTGGGAGAGACAAGCTAAGAACAAGTGGATGCAGCTGATCACACAACACGTTCACTGAAATTAAAAAGCAAAATCAAGCATTTGATAACTACTGTTGACAACTAAATGAAATATCTCCAGTGATATTTGTATGCTTGTTGTTTTTGCTTAAATTGTAAAGATGTTAAACACAAAAGAATCTGCAATGGAAGTCTCTCATCTAACTTTCCTTTCAGTGCTTTTTAAAAATCAGTAACTTCTGTATATATTAGAGAAAATGATCATATTTTTAAGTAGTATAGCATTAAAAAAGTATTTCAGAATACTGGACAATCAACAGTCTTCAAACAGAAAGTCTATGTTTATTGTCACAACTTGAATCATCCCTAAAGAGGAGATGGTAACCCTTCAGCTAACATGTAAAAACACTATTATTACTCTTAGTTGTTGTTTTTTTGTTCGTTTTTTTTTTGTATTAGTAGAAAAAAATGCTATAAGGCCCCAGTTGCAATTGCACGAAGGTAACACACCTTGCTGTACTTTGCTTTGACACTGCCTTACATTTAAAGCCAATAAAATGAAGTGCATCCTGAAATTTGGAAAATTGGTTTGGCAACTTTCCAGAGAATTCCAAGGAAAGAAAATTTTTGATACTTGGTATTTGGGATTTAGCAACTGCTTCTTGTTTGAATCATTCTGTCGCAGCATGGGGTATGTGAAAAAGGTAATTATCTAGAAAAAATTGTATTTTTTTCCTATTACACTTCAGACAGAGTAGTATCTTTCAGAACTGATCTGTACATTATCAGCTTCAGTGAAAGTGCATTGTCAAAGTTCAATTGCATAATATTTACTTTTTCAAATATTCCTAAGCATTTCACTGCTCAATTGATAATGCTTCAGCAAACAATAGATTGATTCCCTTGCAACTGGATAATAATGAGCAACTATGAGAAATAGCTTGCTATACTTGTGGACTGAGCCACCAGAGAACAACATATTCTTTCCAGCCAAGTCTTGAATCTTTTTTTTCTACATTTGCCTATACAGGAGCAGCACGCTCTCTAGCTACTTGAACAGGGTCTAGTGTAATGAAAACATAGTTTATATGCAGGATTTATGCAATAAAATAACAGTAGTAAAAATAAATATTCAACATTAACAAAGATTAAGGCCTGAATTAAATACTGAATAAAGAAAGCTGAGAAAGTTAAAATATACCACATGGGAAAACTTGATTACAAGTAAGTAGATTCAGCCTGAATAGGCATGGTATGCTACCACTTATATTTTGCTGGATTTATATCACCAGAACTTGCATTATAAGTGTTTAATTTACAGTTCTGCCATGTCAGTACTGCAGCTCTCCAAATTAGAGAAAAGACTGTGATCATGCTGCCATACTTCACTGAGCAAGACATAAATCTCAGGTGCATTCTGGGTCAAGCACTACTAAAATGTAATCTATTCTTTCAACTCAACAATCCTTTCATTGCATGAGACCCAGTTAATTTGGTAAGAAATGCATTTGAAAAAAATGCAGTGATGACTTCGAGATGGTGTTTTAGAAGATTTCGGTCTTGGTATCAGATAGACTGTTCTCAGTTGACTACAGAAGAGCCCACAGCTAGACCTCTGCAACATGTCAAGGTTTTTAATCTTCTCTGGCTAGAAGTAATGCACAATGCCAACAAAAAAAGTAAAATTTAATTCAGGTTCAGTATTTATTCCCTTTTGCACTACTCAAGCAGTTTAAACTTCTACAATTGGTGAAGAAAGTCTGATGACACAAATATCAGACAAGGACACAACAGACCTGCTATAAATTCAACAAAATTTTTAGGGTAGAGGGAGAGATTATAAAAAAATTTATAGGTCTGAAATAACATTTTGGTTTTCCTAGATTAAGCCCAGTCCCTCTAAATCATTTGGTTGTGACATCATGGTGGCCCTTCATACTTCGAAACTAAAAGAACCTTTATGGGACAAGAAAAAAACAAACCCCAAAATAAATCTCAAGCAACTGAAACATTTGTCCATAGTTCTAACAAAACAACAAAAAAAACCCCACCCAAAAAAAAAAAGCTAAGAGTTTTTGAAGGAGTTGGGTTTTTTTATTTGTTAATCTGGTATTTTCTTTGCTAATCCAGCATATTTGGAAGGTGGATTCTGAAAACCAGACATTACTAATGATTGATGTGATTAACATTATAGAGATGATAATCACACAAGCCACTGTAGTTGGATTCCAACTGCTAGACAAGCCCTCACAGAGCTATGATCCTTTCAGCTAAGAAAGATTGTTTTCTATGACCAATCTCATTAGCTTCACTGGGAATAAAAATTATGCTAAACTTCATAGATCAGTAACTAATGCTAGGCAGAATACAGGAGACTGTTTGACCTCTTTGCACTCAAAATAAAGAAACCATTTTCCCTGAAGACCTAGAATCTCAAAGAAAAAAAAAAATAAAAAAATCAGTGCTGAGGTTTCCTAGCTAATGCTTGTAAAATGTGTTGAGGTCTGTGATGGGAGCCACTACAGAAACACAACATAATTTCTTATGATAAAGGAGAGGGAAATGCACAGAAAGTGAGACTCTAATCTTGACAGCAGAAGTGTCATAGGAGCTCTTAATTGTTTAGCATAATTATAAACAGGATTCTTAACAGACTAATGCCCCATTGGGTGCAACATATTTTTTATAATAGAAGATGACAAATGACAAGTTAGGTAATGTTTTTACAGAGTACAATTTACATATTATAACGGATCACAAACTCAACCTAAGTAAACTGTTACATTTTTACAAGGGAAGGTAAACATCACACTGAGAAGTGTAAAGTGCTGCTTAGCCTATGAAAGATGTCAGTCAATTATTTCACTCTCTTAAGGGCTCTGAAGAAAGCTGTATAAGTGCATTCCCCCTTTGCACACAAGTCCCGAGATGGACTGTAGGACAGTTAAAAAGCCCAAAAAAACCAGGACATCAGTGACGACAATGAAACCTAGAGAACCTGATTTGTGAGGACAGATTGAAGGAAATACAGCGTGCTGGTAAAACTATTAATATTTAATATTTGAGGTGTCTGGCTAAGAAGTTGTCTTTATTAAAATAACTATTAAAATAACATTCTTTTTGACTAAAAGCTAAGTCTGTTATTGTTTCCACCTCCCCACTTCTGAGCTAAGGTAATACTGAGTGTGTCACTACTACATGTTCCAAGAGCCATTTCCCTACATTGTAATTTATGTGTTGTTTGATTTTTTTTCTTTGAACTGTGCAGTTAGCAAGCTACTCTCAAGTCCGTCCCTCACCAGGCATGGATACATGGCTTTGTTAAGATTGAAATGATTGTTTTTCCTCACTTTTTTTTCCCCCTGAAACAGTCTATAGGTTGGGTCTTTGCAACCAATTGTCAGAGGACAGAGGTGCTGAGAAAAATAGCCATCCCAATGTCCTCTCATTATGACCACAGTTAATAAAGCTTCTGTCTGACCTGTCCTAATTCATGCTTCGACAGTCATGTACTTGAAGTACCTAGAATCTCTGACAAAAGTATTAATTCCGAAGAAGCTGTTATATGTGAAGGAAAACATTCTGGCTTCTCTGACTTCTGAAGACAGAACAGTAAGGGGGTTTCATTTGGCTTTAAAATAATTCATGTGGAATTCCCCTCACTCTATATTTACTTATTTATTTTCATCTTGTTTTATCTACCTAAGATATAACAACTTCTGTTTTAGGATTCAGGATGAATGAGTACCTTGCATCTTCAGGTCCTTTCCAATTCTATAAATTACAATTTTTCAAAAGAAAATCTGCTTCAGGGTGAGGATACAGAGTGATCATGAAACATTCATTTACTGGGCACTGAGAAAATGGTCCAGTACTTTAAGACTGACAATACTCCAGAAAGAGAATTCCTAATTGCCTGCCTCCCTTGCCCTAAAATCACCCCAAGGAAAAACCACAGGAAATTAATTTATTCACCCAATCCAAATACTGACAGCATACTTACAAAAGGCTTAGAGATGCCTTAAAACATCTAAGACTAACACTTGATCTGATTAAAGATGAAAATGCTTCCACAATAGTCATACAATAATGGTCTCGATACCATGAAAAGATATCAAAGCAAGAAAAGAACTAATCTTAATTTTCATACTGCCATTCAAAGCTTGCAATTACTACATCTAAGATTTATATTGGAAAAATCAAATACCATCAATTAGTGATACATCTAGCTTAAATGAAAAATAATTCTCTCATGTCTTTATTTAAAAAAATCCAACAAACTTGTTAGAAAAAATAATCTAGAAAACATTTCTCACATTTCCGTTTGATTGGGCAGTGATTTAAATGACATTTTCTTAGCCTTGGAAAAAAACCCCAAACTATTTCAGGTGGAGAAAAATACTTAGAAGAATTTATTTTAGCTGGGGAATGTTAAGGAAAACTATAGATGTGTGAAAAGTGGGAGTTACAAAGGAAAGTATTTTACAGCAGTTGCCACTAGCAACTGATATATTGTTTCACACGCTGTATAAAATTGCTCTGGTTTAGCTTTAGATATATTTCTATGAATATTAACTTTTGTATTATAATCTTTACTACCATTTCTACCTTCAAAAGAAAAATGAAGAAAGCAAAGGAGCACCTCAGGAGCTTATATTTTTAACTATTCAATTTTCTACTCCTTCCTTAGAACATATTTCTTTCTTCTCCCAAGATTTTGATGAGGAGACAGAGTTCAACACAATAACCCTAAAGAAAAGTAAAATATACTCGATTCCTACAGACACCATGAACCACCTCATTGCTAACCAGCATCAGCATCTCTTACATTCCTTATCTTGAAATTCCAGGCATCAAACACAATCGATCTCTTAAAAAAATGCATGCTTAATCATTTTGGAGTCCATCACCGACTTTGAAAAGTTTAGTAAATAGAAATCATTTAGCTTTGGGCTAAAGACGACCATTTTGACCACTCAGAAGCAATTGTTTTATGTAAATCTGTTTTGGTTTAGTTTCAGAAATGGAACAAAGCATTTGGGGTAAATAATTTACCAAATTAATTTTATAAGAATTAATTTTCTGTTTTGTTTTTAAAAAAAACCAAACCCATGCATTTTTGCAGTGCAAGTATTTTTCTATTCTTACTCATTCCTTTAGTATAGTCTGAGCAATCTGGCCTCCATTCAAGGAAAAGGCTCCTTTAGGCACAAAATGCCACACTATCACTTCTATTTGCACTGCAAAAATTACTCCCCTTTAATTAGAAGTACAGAAACAAGGGTTAGAGAATTCTATGGGATAGGTGAAATTCATCACACCGGCTATGTTCAAGTCAACATCCCATTACACTTCTGTTTTTCAGAGTCCTCCTTAATGCCACAAATAACATGAATTACTCATTTCCTTGCTGGTCAGTAGCGTTTTGACCCAATGGCCAACAGAACTTTTCTAATTAGACTGAACTTGAGATTTCAGTTCTTTCATTTCAGATAGAGATAGTAAAAACAAACAGACAAAAAACCTAATACAAGCAAATAAAAAAACCAACCAAACAACCAAAAATCCCCAACAGGTTGGGATAGAAACTGGAGTTAAAACACCCATAAAATATGTACATGCACATGGGCATAACTTGTTCCTCTTCTTCTCCCTTCCTCCAGAAAAAGGCTAACTTTTGCAGCTAAGCAGCTTTTTAGTTTGGAAATATTTATTCCACTCAAATTTTTATGTCATATTTGTCTTTCACAGAAGCAGGAACATAGTATCATGGGCAGAGATCATGGTGTGAGATACGAAAATGAGACCCTGCACAACCAGTCAGTCAAAAAGGCTTGGCTCCCCGCCTCGCTTTTTCTTTTAGTCTAGCACCTGGGTCTCACAGGCTTTGTGACACACTCAGACACTGCATCTGTAGCCAGAAGATTTTGTGACAATTGGATAACAAGTGAAAGCCCTTGCTCCCAAAGGGTAGGAGAAGGGTAAAAGACCAAGATCTCAACAATTAAGAAACTGGAAGTTGTATAGTTTAAGTAGAATTTTTGACATTTGTTTATCTCCTTACTGTCTTCAGGGTTCATTACCAAATGTGTGCTCTCAGCCCTTTTCATCAAGCAACATATAACGTAGTAAAATATGCAACAACATAACAAATAATGTGCATCTCAAAGCGTTCCAGGAAGAAGAAAAGTTAAAATATGAAGAAAAAGCAGTAAGGACCGAATAAAACCTTATTTCTTAAAAGCAATTTACTTCACTCTGAAGAAGACTTTCACTGAAGGAAATTCAAAGCCCAGAAAGAATTGGGCTGCAAATGGTTTTTGTTAGAGGAAGCAGTATAAAAAACTTGTCATAAAACTGAATTGAAAATATATGACAATGAAATCTCAAGGAAGTTTCAAACCAGAAAATCGACTAGTCTCGGTTTTCTGTTTCCTATGATAACCTATAAATATGCATATTAACATAATGCACACTTAAAATAGATAGTCCTACCGGGAAATCATTACTCTTAGTCAATTATTGCTAAAAAAGAAAAAAAAATCCTAATGACTGAACTTAACATTTCTAACCACTCAACTGATTTTCAAAGGTTATTGAATGACACTGAAATAAGTAGAGCCTCACCTCTGATTTCCATTAGACTAGACTAAACTATTGGAGCCTCAGTCACTGAAACGTTTTTTTCCTTTCTGAGCTGAACTGTTCCTCTTGATAACGGATTAAACTATGGTGCAGACCTCTGATGCTCTGTTGCATTTTTGCCTGAGTCACAAGCCCTGTTGTACGTCTTAAGCTTTGGTGAACAAAACACAACAGAGTAGTGTGCTAATTAGTGAGGAGATGACTTATACTGGCAGGCAAATATCATTCTAATTACTAATGATGAGAAAAGAACTACAGAAAATACTCCTGTGGTTTAACTGTAACACCATCATTGATGAATAATATAAATCTTGTTTAATTATATGAAAGTTATGCATAGAGCATTCTCCAGCTCCTCCTTTAATCAAAGCAATCGCTACAACCTCTTTTACAGACTAGGCTTTTCTAACATTTCCGCTTCTGTCTTCAATACTATAGAAAAGCATGAGTCATCCTGTTGCCCCTTTCAATAACTGGGCACCTTCATTTCTCTTCTGATGTTTCAGTGATATCTGCAAATCACATTTTACCACCCGTTGTGCTTTTTCTAAGTGGCTTTGACTTTGCCTGTTCCCCAATCCCAGACTATCTCTTCCCATATAAAAAGATGGCTTTATCCAGTAGGATACGTTGTAACTGAAGATATTTGTAGGGAGGAGATACAGAGACTAACTCAGTCATAAAATATCATAGCAATTTATGAACCTATATTGGACCTCAGCATAAAGACCACATATTTCAAAAACTCTCTCCCACTATCTTCCCATTTGGCTAGAAATGTTTCAATAGCTAGATTAGTAAGAATTTATAAAATACTTGGAAAACAGAAAACCAGATCAATCAGATCTTCCACATTCTACTCTGCTTTTTTAAAATACATGAATGATAAAACCAGATTGAGCGATTTATCCACTAATTTTATTTTTCAGGTTCCCAAGCAGCTAGACACCACTCCATCATCTGTGTCTCAAACAGACTAAGGATATCTTTTTAAAAGCTGAATAGTTATACTGTATTGGAGACAGTGGTAGGGTTGTTTCCCTCTTTAAACAGACATTACTGTACTTGCCGTAATACTGTGTTATTTCAATTTTACATAACCTACAATCTAGCCATAGCAGCTCCTCTGCAAGAAATACTAAGACACAGTTATACAGTTTCCTCACTAGCTCTGCACACACCTTTGCTTCATTAGCCACTTCCACTCAGAATCTTAATCACTATCCACCTGAAACAAACAGGACATCCACCCAAGTATCACTGAAAACCTTGGAACCATCTCCATATCAATGATTTTCTGTTGTCAGCAAAGCAATATTGTTTTTCATGTGACCTTGAGACTTACTCAGTCTCAGTGCTCAGCACTTCTGCATGAAAAAAATTATTTTGTTATCAATTCAGTATCATGTCAAAGATACAGCTCTGGGGATTGTCATGAAACCAACTGCAAAGGGACACAGCAGGAAAGCCGAATAATATTACAGAGTCTTCAAGATAAGCAGTTACACTTAATGACCATTTATAGAATTAAGCAAATATAACTCTGTTTAAGTGCAAGAGGGCAAATTAAAAAGCCAGTGATGACTTTTGGTGTATACTACTATCCTCAAGACAATAAAGAGAATATGCTTTGAATAAGGAAAAGAAGGACAAAGATTGGCATGAGATGTTGCTCCAGTGATAATTTTCTAAAGTCCAAACTAAGTCACAATTACCTCTACAGTAAGCAGACTGGTGCTGAAAATGTCTCCAGCGTTACAGGAAAGTACTGAGAAGTTGCTAAAACTGTCTGGCATGTGTCTCACCTCTGACAATTTCCTTCTGCTAAACTAAATATTAAGGTAAGGTCATCTTTTGCTGTATAACTTTATAAGTTCTTCATATAGCTTTGTAGGTTTTAATAACTCGAGTTCTAGGGGAGGTTAAGATGATTGTTTGGAAAACTAGCTGGGGCTGTTAATGTTCCACAGATCTCTTTCTTAATCATCTAGAGAGAAATATGAAATTCAATACAATCAAAGAAAAGAATCATAGAATCATAGAATGGCATGAGTTGGAAGGGACCCCAAGGATCATAGAGCTCCAACCCCCTTGCCACAGGGAGGGCCACCAACCTCTGGCCTGGATCTACACAAGGTTGCTCAGGGCCCCATCCAACCTGGCCCTGAACACTTCCAGGGACGGGGCATCCACTACTTCTCTGGGCAGCCTGTTCCAGCACTTCACCACTCTTTCTGTAAAAAGATGATGGCTGCCACTGTTAGTCCCTTCCTTGGAATAAATAATTAAATAGTAACAAAAAATTGTTGGGGATTTCATCATGCCAGAAAAACTGTTCTGGATAAATTTGCTTTTAAAGATGATCTATTTCATTGTAACTCTTTCATGGTGAGTTGACCATGGATAAGACAGTAAAACCCTTGTCTTCTCGTGGACAACACAACCTCCAGAGTACACAGTTTTAGTCAAATCTTTGAGGTGGTTACTTCATTTTTAGCTCTGCCATCACATTTTCACTTGCACAGACATCAGGAAAATATATTTCCTTCTTTTATGCTTAAATTAGTTCTTGGCCTCAGGAACCCTAACTGTACAACACTTCTGCTCCCCTAAACTAGAGCAATCCATCTCTATCAGAAAGCTGTCATTCTTAGAAATGTTGCTTCCTATTCACAGCGTCAAAATCACTCATTTCACCTGAAGATCTGAGTTAGCAGTCACTTCTTTCAGCATCCCTTTCTCCTCTGTAGAACTGCGCATAAAATTCTCAATGCACACAATTTATACTGAATTAAATATTCAGGTGCAGACTGGAAAGATCTACAATTAGAGAAAGAAAGTAGACACAGTTTTATATTAAAAAGGTAGAAGCAAAGGGCAGCCTTATTAACTACACACGATGGTATTTCTAAATTTCTTTACTATTTTGAACTCTTTCCACACAGTGACATCTAGTCCTAAAGCTCCAGGTTATTTTGTGATTACGCTTGTATTTAAAAAATGCAAAAAAATAAATGAGGTTGCATTTGTTTCTCCATGGCCAGCTGACACGTCTATAGTTTTCGGCACCTTGCAGTCTTCACATGAAGACTACTCACTATGGAGTGCAGCCTCTACTTAGCAGCAAGACTTTCATGCATATACTATCCCCTGTAAGCCCAGGAACAGCATGGGTCATTTCATTGGGATTATATTACTTGATTGCTTCTCAGTTTCCTAATGATCTGCACACTTGAAAAGAGAATCCAAATATTGCGAGAGGAATAGCAATGTCATTGTGTTTTATGAGACTGTCCAAGTGCCTCTGATGTACGTAGCGCCAAAGCCCTTAAATCTTTGACATTAGCTATACTGTCTACTACTACTGTGGATAATAAAGGGGAAATAATACCCTCTAACCCTTTTTCCAATCAATTTAATTAACCCATTCTCTAAAGCAGTATTTGAGATACATGTTACTGGCTTCACTGTTTTTCCCAGGAATTTGGAGCCTGGAAACCAGAAAGCATTAATATAGATGAAGCACAATGAAGATTTATAGATGAAGCACAACTACTTTGCTAAAGTGAAAGACTAATATCTGATAAAGTGACTGATTATTTCCAGAACAAGTATCCTACATATATACTTAGCCCTTCACAGATCCTGTGAGTAGCATGTCATCTATTTAGGTTACATTTTTACCTATCCCTTAGCCAGCATGGCTTGGCTAAAGGCATGTACATGTATACATGTACACAGAACATATGTATACAGACATACAGAAGTGTACACGCTCACACACACATTCCTTTATCCATAAAGTAGAAAAACATACCTAGAAAGCAAAGAAAAAACTAACATGTTCCTATCACAGAATATAGAATATCATCAAATACACTTTGTTTTACTTCTCCTTCTTGCTGCTTTGACATCAGAGAGGCAACTCTGTTCAAACACATCACATTTGGAAAACACCTGTTTGAAACACAGATTTCAATTGTTCTTCCAACTCAGAACCCAGAACGAACGAACCAAGGCATGAGCGCCAACGACAGCATATCTCCACACTTAGACAACTTCCAATGGAAATCCCAGCATGACTGCAGAGCCTGGCCTTAGGACTGAAAGAAATTACAACACTTTCATTCATTTCCAGTAGGCAGCCTGGAACACAGCAGGCTAGTTAAAAAGAATCTTCTAGGAAATTGCATCAATAAATGTGTGACTAAAACCATACATCTGGGTATGTTTACAGTAAATAATCTATGCTAAGATTGAGGGAAAAACAGACTTCTCCTCCCTCTGGTTCTGAGAACTGAAAAAGCATACTGACTCCCACACTAGGAATGCTTTATATGCAAATGAAGGATTCCCTTACATGTAAATGACACAACCAATTACCACTAAAAAAACCTGAAAGCATTGAGTCAAGTACAATATTGATGTCTAAGAATCTTTGAATTGTTTTTCCTACAGTAGGAGCTTTTCAACTCATGCGTCAAGTTCTCTCATTGCCAAGATGGCAAGCTGTTTTGCTGCTGTTGCTCTTCTAGATCATCAACAGAAAGGTTGAGATTTAAGTTCCCTTAGGCTTAAACATACAAGTTCTCTTTCAGATGGCTGCCAGAACTCTCCTGCTCAACCATATTTATAATGAATGATCCTCTCCCAGGTGGGCGATATGCAAAGGAAATCAAATCACAGTTTCCTACTTAGAATTATCATTACAAAACATAATCATTACACAGTCAATCTTACGTGAAAAGGTATACCTGCATCTTTCTGAGACTCCAAGTAACTCCAAGTAGGGCTGAATATACAGTATCTAGCTTTCCACCACTTGTGAGGTCCTCAGTCCTCACATGGAATGATCTGCAGTCCCTTTGCACACATATGCCATAGTAGAAAATGAACCTCTGTGTCCTTTCTCAACCACTACTACTTCCTTGCCATGTCTCCAAGACTGAGCTGCTTCTAGGTTTTCCACTGCATAGGGCTTTCCTACTTCCTTTCTCTGGAGCTCTGCTTGCACTGTAGTCCACTTCTATTAGCCCTGCCCAACATTTCTAAGTAATGAAGCGTACAAATATGAATGAATGATATAGGAAGTATTCTGCTAGTGATGTTTCCATCAAATGGAGAGAAACATTAACATAAAGTGGTAGGGACCTATCTGTTCAGTTCCTTACTCTTGTCTTAAATATGAAGCCAAGAACAAAAATTAAGTTTCTTACCAGCACTTCTGTCATTAATGCTATGTGGCTACCATTGCTAAAGAGCCCAGCAGCATAAAAAATAAGTAGTAAAATTGTCTTCCTGTCTGTTTATATTATTTATAATAATTGCCAGGAGATGGGATGCTACTAAGTTTTTTTCCCAGCTTGGCCATGGGCCCTGCCAGTTGATGACAGTGATAATGTTGAGAGTGTTGGAAGACTTAAATTGACTTTGAAACTGTTTTGAGATCTTGTGCTCTGATTAAAAGTATCCAAGAAAAGTCAGTGGTTACACAAGGCAAAGATTAAAAATTCTGTTTAGTATTTTTACCTTGGCAATAAAGGTGTCTGGATAGATCTGCAATGGTAAAAAGCTTTCAGAATACTTTAACTCCTTCTGAAAGTGTTCTACAAAATAATACAGTAAGAACCAATTAAGGAGTAGAAAGATAGATGAAGTCACATTTTTTATCAAAGCGAACTGATTTTAGGTGGCCTATAGCATGTACCAAGAAACATTAAAAAAAAAAAATCCAGAGCTTCATACAGCAGGAACTCAGCAGGCCTCATAAATGAGTCTCTAACTCACAATGAAGTAATTCTTACCACCTTGGGATAGAAAACAAGCAGATTTCCTGTCAGAGAATAAAAATACTCTCACATACCCTTGTTTCATTTTTTCTTAATGGATTTTTTTATTTTATTATTGTTGGTCATTTTTGCTAAATTTATTATCATACCTGTAGTATCTGACAAAAATCACAGAATCACAGAGTTGTAGGGGTTGGAAGGGACCTCAAGAGATCATCGGGTCCAACCCCCCTGCCAAAGCAGGCTCCCTAGCTCATACTGCACAGATAGACGTCCAGATGGGTCTTGAATATCTCTCCAGTGAAGGAGACTCCACCACCTCCTTGGACAGCCTGTCCCAGTGCTCTGTCACCCTCACTGTGAAAAAGTTCCTCCGCATGTTGGTGCGGAACTTCCTATGCTCCAATTTGCAGCCATTGCCCCTTGTCCTGTCTCCACAGACTACTGAAAAGGGGCAGGCCAATTCCCCCTGCATCCCATACTTAAGATATTTATAAACGTTGATTAGGTCCCCCCTCAGTCTTCTTTTCTCCAGGCTGAACAGCCCCAGCTCTCTCAGCCTTTCCTCATAGGGTAGATGTTCCAGGCCCTTAATCATCTTCCTAGCCCTTCGTAGCATCACTGGTTCCTCTTGGAACCGGGTCTTTTTTTTTTTTGTGGGACCTCTAATAGAGAATTGCCTGCACAGGACTGACACCAGGAAAAGGTGAACAAGAAACAAATGGAAGAGGAATGCAAGGGATGCAGCCTCCCCAGGAACTGATACATCTGTTTTGAAGTACTTCCCCCAACTAGCTGCAGCTTACTATTTTTATTCTTTTTATTTCCACAGCACAGACGAGTTGTAAATGAAGACAAAAAAAAGCAGGCTTCAGCATCATAACCACTCTTCTATTTTCAGTTACATCTGAAAACATGTAACATCATACATTCTCAGTTTGTATGCTGTACATACCCTGTTGTGTGTTTTATAAGGACACTTCAGTAAACCATGATCCTCTCCCATACGATTGTTCTGTGGCTATTTTTATACAATAATTGATAAGTACAGGTCTATAAATGGAGAAACCACTGATGCTCTAACAATTAGGTATTTAAAAAACAAACAAACACCACAAGCCATAATGTAAACTTGCCTTTTGCAAAATAAATAGGAGGAAAAAAATATAATCACCGGAATTCTGACTTTACATTTAATTTTTAATATAGATGAAGTTAGTGTCAAGGGTGAACTGTACTAACATAAGCAGTAACAGTTTCTGCCACAGACGATGGTCAAAAGCAGATTACCAACCATAATCAAACTTACAGAAAGCTGAGAAGTTTAAAATCCTAATCCATTTCAGTCTCTGATAGGATTTTCTGAGAAATAAAAAAAGAAAGTCATAGGCAATCATTGTTTCTACAGCAAAGCTAACACACAGAATAGGAATAGCCAGGTGGGGAGGAGGAAGACAAGATTATTCACATGCTGCTTTTATTTATTCCTCAGAGAGCACTGCAGCTGCAGGGAATCCTGAGTAGATGTTCACTTCCAAAATTAATCTGTTTTGTACAAAGAACAAACATGAAAGTCTTCACTCTCCGTTTTGCTGTTTTTGCTGCCAACATGCATTCTTTACATACCTCACTGCATGCGGTCATCATTCTTTTAAGCGCTTGACAAACCAGCAAGCACAATACCTTACCCTTCACTGAAAACAGCTCAATAAAACCCTGACAACACTTGGTTTGTAAGTATAGTCATCAAATTAACAAAATGCCTTTTTGCTCAGGAGATCCATCATTTAAGTTGAAGCAAGCAAGAAAGCGTAACCATACACAGCTACCTAATTGGAACAATTGCATATTTGCATGACTCATTTCTATCCATACTTAAGCGCACATTGTACAGATGAAGTAATCCATTGATATTCAAGCTTTGTGAGTTAACATCATGTGTCCTATTCAACTAGATTAGAATTTAAGTCAGTGAACCATAATCAATACTGGTAACTGTAAAGGTAGAAGACTGTTCATGCAGCTAGTTATGACGACTTCCTGTCTTTCACAGGAAGGATTCCTATCAACAACAGTTCACTTCATCACATTTATCACTCTACCTACAAAAAAATCTCACACCAACACCAACCCAACCACAAAACCCAGGTAAAGTAATAATGCAAGTGGTAGCAACATGGAACACAAGAGCAAAACCTTTATATTGTTACCAGGCCTCACTATCAGCATGTCATCAATCTTTACAGCACAATGGGGCTCTGTCTGCCTGTTCTGCCTTTTTTTATTTCCTCTCTGGTTCCCCTTTAAGATTTGAATTCTCCCTCCTGTAGACCGTTCTCTTTTGTGTCAGCAGATTTGAATCCAGCACATTTTAGGCACCACTAGAAAACAATGGTGATGTTTCTCTGAAGTTCAGAAATACTCTTTAGAGCACACTGGTACAAGACAGTATGTTTGTTAATAGTAGTTCAACAGACTCCTGCAAAATCTCTACCTATGTGTCAGACACTAGAATCAAGTCCTATATCTTTATTCTGAGGTTTGTTTCTGGTTTCATTCTATTCAAAACAACCATTTGGTATGAAATTATTAGGATCGAACCTATTTACACAAGGCGACCTGAACAGATATATTCTTTATGGTTAAACATAGAGCCCACAGCAGAACTTTAGACAGAACAAACCGTATCTCCTCAAATACACAGGATAAATACGACTAAAAGATATTAAAAAGGAGAGATAAAAAGAACATACAGGGGACATATTATTCCCTATTATCCTATTTCTAATTCCTTACTGAAGTTATAAAGCTGTGCATGTACTGTGGCATAAGCCAAGCAGTGTACCAAGGATATTCAGCTCAAATAAAGGATTGACAAAAGTTTAAAGAACCAAAAGCCTAACATGCACCATAACAGAATAACAACTTTTAACCTCATTTAAAATAGCAGGAAGACCCACTATGGAAGGAGGTGCCTGATACTATGTAAAGCTCTAACAACTATGAATTCTCTAACTCCTCTAAGACTATGTAAAGCTAAACAAATATTGGTGCCACAAACTAAAGCAAATGTGAAACTTCTCAGAGACCTAAAGCATTAGGTACATGTAAAAGTGAGCAACAGAGAAAGAAATCTCAGAAGAGAAGGAAAGCAAAATGAAGAAGCAACAGAAGAAACTAGGAAAAAGTGTAGTAGTAAGAGACCGATGGGTATTTTAAGACAAATGCTTCCTGAAAAGTGCTGGCTGATGTCAGCAAAGAAGCTTCCTCTTATTTGATTTTACTACTGCATGGAGAGATTGGACTTAATGCACCCTTTATACTTAACTAGGATTGCATCAGAAATATCTCATTTCATCAACAATTTGTTCTCACTGTAAAACCCACAGATACTATGATCAAGCTTTCTTTTTTTAATGGACAGAGAAAACAATCACATGAGGGGACACAGTCTCCCTTTGTTAGGCTGCACTGATGGTAAAGCCCTTCATTCTTTCTTTGATACTAGAAATAAGTAATCAGAGAAGACAGGTAGAGTCTTATGTTCTAGGATGAGGTATTTTCATCCATGCAAACAATAAGCATGTTAAAGGTGTCCTTTGTAATAAAATAACACCTTTATATTCTAAGATTGTTTTAGACACCCAGACGTTCAGCTGACTACTCTCAGAACTGTAACAGAGAGAAATAATGAAAGTTTCTATTTGTATAGCCATGACGTCTGGTACTGGAAGCAGAATTTTCCAGTTATTTTCTAAGCTATGTTCAGGTATATTTCTAGTTCTAGAAAAATTGAATTTCAGTTATCTACTGAAAAAGTTTATTCTGTCATCTCAATATTGTGAAGAGCTTCTGACAGATGGCATGACAATACATTTTAGGATTTACTGTATAATATAAAAAGTACACCAGATACATGAAATGATTTTTTGCTGGGTAGCTTTTAACCAAAAACCAGCTTAATGTTACCTCAGGAAACTCAGCTGGTAGGCTCTACCCCATCAGCTTGTCAGCTAAGTCCACTTACATAATTGTAGTGTGAGGATTGCTATCAAGACTGATGCAAGCCTAAGATAGAACGAATTTGTACCCATGAATGACAAAGCATCCTTCCCCACCCTCCCATGGAATATAGTTCTAGTGAAAAAGCCAATGACAACATAAGCATTGCTGTCAGAGGCAAGACTGCAAAAACTGTCCTCAAAATGGAAAGAGGAGATTTGGACAGAGATGACTAGATACAACTCTGGTGGTATAGCATGCAGCAGTCCACCTGGCCAACCACTTTGGTCCCAAAGAGCTATAAAGGAGGAAGTTTCCATATTTTAAATGGAAGTTTTAAATCTTCCTCAAATAGACTGAATTTTTTTTAAAAGGGGCCGGGGGGGTGGTGGTAGTGAAGAGGAAAAAATCTACACACACCCCCATGTATTTACTAATCAATGTCTCAGCAGGCACAGAGCATGTGCAGGTGCACATGTCAATGCAGTTGTATAATCCATGTGTGAATTCTTCCTAAATGAGTTTAGCCTCTAAGCATCTTTCAGAAAAAACAACAGAAGAAAATACATGCATATCTGAGGTTGTAGGAAAATCTTTGCTCACCTCTGTATACAAGCATTTCATAGGTCTCTTACTTTCAGGTTCTCATTTACAGGATTTATCCAAAATTAAAGGTTCCAGAAGTAAATGTAAGACTTATTATTATCTCAGAATATTTTCTGTTGCCTGGTTTCAACTGCAGTCAAAATCAACCTCTTTATAAATTATTTATCTTAAAAAATAATTATTGAAATCCTGATGTTTTACACACATCCCGTCTGTTTAGCTTCAATATCTAACTTATGTAATTTTTTCTTTAAATAGCCCTAGTACTATTTCCTCCTGAAAAACACAACATTGTGATTGACCAACACCTTGTCACTTCAAGAAGCAAAACATTTGCATACACTTGCTCTCCTTTAACATAGAAGAGTCATGACTTCCATGATACACCTTTAACCTAATGCATATAGATGTTTGCTTCTGAAATGACCATTTGTATATGAAAAAAATCAGACCAATACCAAGACAAACAGTAATTTCATAATCCTTAGAACATAGTAGCTAACTTTGTATTCTGAAAGGATTTTTCTTTTGATCTTATTCTAGCTCATCTTGCTTTCTAAATCATCATAATCTCCGTATAACTGCAAATGATTAGCACGTTTTTCAGATTTCAAGTTCTGTCCAAACTCTTCTAAAGCTATCACCAACTTGCCATCTTACCTTTCAGCCAGATATAGGATATTTACCACACTGTTCATCTTTTCAGCATGAAAAGATCCCTTGTCACAATACTTTCCCACAGAACTGTACATTTTTACTGTGCAGCTGAGTTAATAGCAACAACGTATTTTCATTTCACATAGATTATACTTCATTATGTCACTGGTTATATTTATAATTTGATATGCTTTTATAATAACAGGAATAACAGAATAAATAGAAATAACAAAAGAAGCCCAGGAGTCTTTTGAAAGTGATTATTTAAACTTCTATTTAAAAGCAGAAACCAACCATATCCTCCACTGAGGAACTGCTGTCAGTCACCACGGTTTCATTGGTATTCATTTTGGGTCATGAAAGAGGAAAGAACTGTAGACAGGAGAAGAGGAATATGGTTTGCATGCAAACTGCTTTCCTGAAAGGTTAAACAAAGATAATTTTAGAAGGCATAACCAGTAATGTGTTTATGCAAGTCTTACTGACCTAAGTGAAACTTTTAAAGAAAACAAAACAAACCACAACAAAACCCATGATCTTTGACGAATAGGGAAAAAAAGGTCTTGGGCATTGCTGTTTTCAGCTAAAGAAAGGATAATTCTCTCTATCCACACGTAAATGAAACAGCCAACATCTTAAAAATGCAATATGAGAGCTTTTTATAAGGTTAGTCTTTTTTAAAATTGCATTTTATTATCATCCACTTACTAATACAGACAGGATGATAAAAAGTAGTGCTGTTAGACATTTAGATGGAGAATTTATCCCACAAAAACTGTTATGCCCTCTCTCTCCCCCCCCTCACCATGCACTGTCTTTCAGTTCTACTGAAGTCTTATAAAACCCAAAAGGCTGCAAACCTGGAGAGATATTAGATAATATAAAGGACAATTCAGAGCAAGTAAATTCTTTGTAAATATTTTTTCTTTCTCAATATTGTCAAATTCTGATTCCTATCCATCCATAATCCATTTACATCCCTATATAAATATATATGTCAAAGATAACTCCATGGAATACAAATTCCAAATAAATTTTCCATCCTGGAATGGCATTTTGACAGTCAACCAGATTTCCTTCAAGATGCTGATGCTGTTGTCTTCCAAACTGTTATTTCTATTGAGAAAAGGGACTAGCATTTGTCACTGAACCTTAGTCTCTCTCTCTCTCTCTCTCTCTCTTTTTCTCTCTACATATACACATGCATAAATATGCAATACTTAAGATGTCTCTTACTGATGGTACAAGTATAATGAGAAACATCACTGATATCCTCAGATGGAAAGCCGTACACCCTAACCAGTTTCCATGAAATCACAGGTGGAAAAAACTATTTACAAAATTGCTGAAATATTTTAATAATATGTATACTATCACATGCATTCCTAGTCATCCTGGGTACCAGAAATCTGTTATTGGAAAAGTGTGTTCTGCACCATCCTCTGACTTCATTAGAAGTGAAGCGGAGTAAGATGGTCCATTTCAATGCAGAATAATGTGGAATTGCATTTCTTTTGGTAAAAGCAATGCAGAAATCAGCATGCATTCTGCAAGGGTGTGCACGGCTCTTTATGCTGCCCACTGGTCCATAACATCACCCTTAATGTTACCTTATTCCATGACAAAGCAAACACCAGTGTTAGAAGCCCAGACTCTAGCACTCTAAATTTTCATTCAGTATTTCACCAGCTGCTTTTTCCATTTTTGGTTGGGTTTTTTTAAAGCACTTTTAAGAGTGGTTGGACAGATCACAGCTTAGGGTCATCAGCTTTCTCCACATTCACATAATATTCATTTTAGAGATAACTTAATTTTCCACCAACCACAATACAGTTTGTGATATTTTGTTTTATTTAACTAGTTAAATTATTATGTGAAAAAGTGAAAAAAATGCAAGTCAAACATTTTATAAAAACTAAATTGAGGATTTTATTATCAAAAAGGAAGAGGCAGAGGGACTGCTATGTCTACATTCAGAACTGCATTTCAAAACCACCACTGTAATTCAGTATATCATTACACATCACATTCAAATCATTTTCATAAGACACAAAATATAAGCCTATATTTCCTCCAGAGACTGAGAAGTTCACCATTAAAAGAACAGAGTCCCTTTCATACTGAAAATAAGCACTGCAGTGGCATAACAGCATTATACACCATTTAGTTTAACAACATTTTACAATGAAGTCATCACACCAGTATGCTGAACGTCTCCACATTGCCACAAAATACTGAGCAGTAAGGAACAATCAAACCTTACTGAAATATCAAATCTTCCTAAAGTTGTTTTTTGGGAAAAAAAAATCTCAAACTAAAACAAACTAAAAAAATCCCAAACACATGAAACAAAGTAACAGATTTTTCTTTCTTTTTAAAAATACATTAATCATAATCTTGACTCTCTTGTGTTACTCTACTCCAACCTGCAGTCCAAACACCACATCAAAGTCTTGAATAAATTAAGGCTACAGCCAAGAAGAACATTCTTCCGTGTTGTGTTTGTCCTTTCTGTTACTTAGGAATAAGACAAAGTACTATTGTTTCCATAATATGACTCTGTGATGTTAATACTATAAAAAGAATGAAGGACAGAAAGCTACCCTCAGACAGGAATTTGCTCCAGCAGTTAGCCCAAGTGTCACAGAGACTTACATAATTTGAAAGAACTTCTGATGGTTTAATCCTTCTATTTTAATGAAGCTTTACCCTTGAGATGTTACTTAAAATCTGATTTGGCATTGGACCAAGAAGTGCTTTGCTAATGCAGAAGAACAAGAACTTCCATATACTGTAGCAGGAATTTTCTTGATACATTTTCCTTACTTAAGTTTGACAGATCTATAGCATTGACACTTTGTGGAGAATGAAAGTAAAGGCAACTTTCATTGTCTTTTAAAAGGAATGAATCATCCCGTTTTCACTGGATGGAAAATGGGTAAACAGGTCACACCATTCAAAATTCATCAAACAGGTACCTTGAATGGTATATAACCACTAATATAAGGGTGATTCAAGAAAGGATCAAACTATATATCTAGATTTTCTAAGAGGACCAAGATTTTTTTAAGTGTGGTGATAATATGCCTGGGAACAAATAGGTTCATTCCCTATTGCAGGCAGATGCCTGCCTAACTAGAAGCTGCATGTTGCTGCTGCATTTTATTTGCTCCTTGCAGATAATTCTATTTCTTGTTGATGGCGTTTCACTTCTTGAAGTCCAGACTTCGGGGCTTTCTACATTATTCCTTTTTATTTGAAAACATGAAGGTTAATGCAAGCCAGGTTTCTGACTCATACACCAATTTGCATTTCAGACGAACATGAACCAAGAGACCATCCTGATAGGTTAAAAAAAAAATTGAATTAAAAAGCGTCATTATTCAGACTGCATATTTGTAAAGGCAGCGTGTGTTAGTTTTGCAGCCATAGAGACATCCAGAAAATCACAGACATTACCATAAAATCATTTGCAAAACCTATAAAATTGAGATAGGCCAATAATCACAGTGGCAGACCAGTCCCCTTCATTTATTTTAGGGGAAGCTTCTATTCCTACCCATTCCTATCCTTTAGTAGAAAGATTAAAGCAAAAATCCAACAGCAGCATTATTAGAAAGCTGCCTTTTGTAGAATGGCCCATCTTTTCAGGTTTTTACTTTGAAGTCAACAAAACAAAAAAAATTCCTATTAAATTCTATTTTGAAAGTATTTGTATTTCTTGACTACTGATATGTGAATGTGAAGTTGTATTGTTGAATCATTCAATTTAGAGAAAAATGTTCTATTTCACAAAGTCTCTTCTGTATATTTACAATTAATTTTATTGTAATATTTTTACTAGAATATTTTAATTTCATTTTAGTTTGGATGTTCTACATTTACTGACATTAAAATATAAAATGTTTTATCAAAGGAAGCTCTCTAGCCTTTTTAATGAATACAACATCTTAACTAATTTAGATATTTTTCTTTATGTATTGTACATTATAAAAATTACATTCATACAAATCATGTAAATCTTTTTAGATGAAATATTACTTAAAATAAACTGTTCTGTTTCAGAGCCCGAATCTGTTCTAGGTGTCAGGTATCCACTATGAAAACAACACAAACTTTTACCCTGTCATTACTAAACCTACCCAGTGCCAAAGATTAGACCAGCAGCATCACCTTGTTGACTTCCGAGCATAACAATGCATTTCACTAGAGAGAAAAAGCAACCTACTAGCAGATGAAGAACATGTGGGTTCAGCTCAAGAGTAGTTAGAGGGGGAAGAACTACAGAGGACAACAAACAGGGCTGAAATCTACAATGTAGATTTATGCCAGACTTCCTTAAATTAATTGGAAAAAAGTACAGGACAGAAGTTTATGTTCTTTTATTTAAAGCATGATGCATTTAAGTCTTTTAAGCAAAGATTTAAAGCCCTTTATAAGTTTGTTCATCTCTATACAATTTTTTCTTTTCAACAGAGGAATGCAAATATCCTACACTAATGGTGTTACAAGCTGGACTTTGAAAGAAGGACATATATTTAAACTGTGATGATAAATTGCTGTCTCTACAACATACCATCTTTTTGTGTTACTGGGAGAGAACATTTTTGCCTCCATACAGGATGAATTAAGCTCTACCTCCCACCCACAAAATAATGATGTGGCAGAACAGAAGCAGCAGCAAAGACTGGTAAATTGGAGTGTACGTTTAACTCCAGTCTCAGCCCACAACAGAATGGGTGGAAAGAGACCTATATTGTTCCCTTCTGGTTCATTCGAACAGTTTCTTATATAGGTTAGTTTTATTATTTTTCAAAACTGCAAAAGTTCAAGTATCCTAAGAGCAAAACAATGTGAGATTACTCTGAAGATTTTTAATGGAATTTTGGGGTGAGTCCTCCCCAGAAAAATTTCCAACACTCCATCCCAAAGATGATCCAGCAAAGCAAAATGGTGGATTAGAGCTGGTGGCTAAAGGAGAAGCAAAATTTTCCAATATACTCAAAACCACTGACAAGTTGTCAGGTCTCTATTCAGTCCTGTTTAACTTGAAGGGAATTAAAAAACCAAGATTCTGACTGCGATAGCTAGATATGACTGAATAGACAATATTTTAGGTTAATTACAGAAAAATATTCATATTGTGAAAGAAAGACTGAGATTCATGTTCAGTTGCAATTTGAACATCAGTCCACCTTCACGAAATCACCCACGAAAAATTTAAAATATTTATTTGCTCTACTCCTCCTCCCTTCTTGAAGAATAAACTGAAAGCTACTATATCTAGACACATTTAACATATCAGAAAAATACTAGTTTTATATAAACATCAGTAATACAAAGGTCTGCTCTGTGCTGTAACTATCTTGCATTAACATAGGCTAAGCAATGAATTAATTATCTTTCTTCAATATTCTACTGCGAGAACAGGAAAAACAGTCACCCAACAATAACCATGTCACAGAAGATTGACCATGCCCAATCAGTGTGCTTTTGAAAAGAAAATTATTAAAAAAACCCAAAACCCACGCACCAAAAAAACCCAAAACGAACTGCGATCAATGACAAATTCCTATGATTGTGTCAGCAACAGCATCTCAAGCTGTTTGTTAAGCTCCAAAGACAGATGGCTGAAAAGGTTGTCATAATGACTTCAGGGATACTCTAAGTGGGGATACTGCTAAGAGATTCGCTTTTTAGGAAAGAATATCCATCACTGCTGTTACTGTGCCAATAACATTTATTTTAAAAACACAACAATGGAAGGAAACAAGGTCACTCCTCGGAATCACTAAACTCCCAAATGACTCCTAAACTACTATGATTGCTTACTTGATGTTAAAGAGAAATCTGCAAACTGACAACAAGAATTAATGGATATGAGCTTTGCTAATGAAACTTTGTACCATGTACCATGATTATGCACTTGCCTGTATGGCATTTTTTAACATACATGCATGTATGGAATGCACTTGCACATTCTGCACACATATCAATATAATAATTTTCTTAAATATGAAATGTCTATCTGTACATAAACAAAACATGGAAAGCTTTCCAAACAAACAATTTTAACGTGCTTTGTATTAAAAGTAATAAGGTCAGGAAATACAAAAAAATCAGATATAAATTTACCTTGTATGTGCAAATAAAAGTATTTTTCACTCTTGACAATGTTTGTAGTGCTTACCTCTGAAAAACTGAAGAGTAACACACATCAGTCTAAAGCAACTCTTAGAGAAGCATTGCCTCAACTCAGAGGCAATCTCAACTTCAATCTCGTTCAGACTGGAGACCTGCCCTTTTGTAAATTTATACTACAATGCTAAAGGTGAAAGTATTAACTAGTATTAATGAACTAAAATGAAACTTTAAACCTAGTTTCACCCATGGAAAATGTTTCACAGAACTCAGGTGGAAAAGGTTAGATTGTAAATTTAGACTGGCTCTGAAGAGCCAGTGCCACATAATGCTTGACCCTTTCTTCTGACAGCCAATCTAGAAAAGCTGCAAGAATCCTGTCCATAATTTGACAGCTGATTTCAAATTTCTCACTGCCTGCCATGAACAGACAATGATTTAAGGAAAAGCTATAAACAAGTTCACAGAATCACAGAATGTTAGTGGTTGGAAGGGACCTCAAAAGATTATCTAGTCCAACTCCCCTGCCAGAGTAGGATCACCTAGATTAAGTCACACAGGAATGCATCCAGAGGGGTTTAAAAGCCTCCAGAGAAGGAGACTCCACAACCTCCCTGGGCAGTCTGTTCTAGTGCTCCATCACCCTCACAGCAAAAAAGTTTTTCACTGTGTTCACATGGAACCTCCAATGCTCGAGCTTGTACCCGTTGCCTCTTGTCCTATGACTGGACATCACTGTGGAGATCGTGGCTCTGTTCTTCTGACATTCACCCTATACATATTTATAGATATTAGTAAGGTCTCTCAGTCTCCTACAGGCTAAAGAGTCACAGCTCCCTCAGCCTGTCCTCATACGGACTCTACTCCCTTAATCATCTTAGTGACCCTGCATTGGACTCTTTCAAGTAGTTCCCTGTCCTGCTTGAACTGAGGAGTCCAGAACTGGACACAATATTCCAGATTCAGTCTCACTAGGGCAGAGTAGGGGGGAGTAGAACCCCTCTCAACCTACTAACCATACCTCTTCTAACAGACTGCAGGATGCCATTGGCCTTCTTCGCCAGGAGGGCACATTGATGACTCATGGTCATCCTGCTGTCCATCAAGACCCCCAGGTCCATCTCCCCTATGCTGCTCTCCAACAGGTCTGTCCCCAACCTATACTGGTACATGGGGTTATTCTTCTCCAGACATAAGACTCTACACTTGCCCTTGTATTTCATTAATTTCTCCCTGTCTATCTCTCCAGCCTGTCTAGTTAATTTATTTCCAGGGAAAAACTGACACAAGGTGGGTATTAATTAATGAACTATTAGTGAAATTTATAAATATTTTCCATGATGTAAGATTTGTGGAAGATAATAAGAAGTTGATCTAAACAACTTACAATGTCTCAGTTTCCAACTAATATTACAGTACTCAACAAAAGTGTGCAATAGCTTCCAGTCTCCAAAGTTTTTCTTGCTTGAGTTATAAGCTGTGACAAAAATATCAGGGCAACTTCCTTGCAAATGACAATTAAATTAAGAACAAATCTTTACTGAAGACAATTTTCTAAATTGTTGATTTAACTAATGTGGACTTGTACCATTTCAATCCTTCCAATTATTTAATTTTTTCACCATTACACAATGGCCTACACACACATTATCTGAATGTATTTTTCCCCTCTTTCTTTTACAGTTATTGTTATTGACCACATACTTAAAAGTTGTCTATCTGCATTAATAACAGTATAAATACATGTTTAACATACAAGATTAAAAGGTTTAAAGCATCTCTTACAACAATTAATTTATCCTTTTATGAATTAAAAGACTTCGTCCAAGCATGGTGTCTCTAATATAGCCTTGTTGACTTTGGACTTTCTATGCTAGTCAACACACATCAAAACATCACATCATGTCCCCAAGACAGAAAAGTTCCTCTCTATGCAGGTGTTGTCAACCTTTGCTTTCTGACTTCTGCTCAACTTCATGCTACATCCAAACTTCATCAACAAGTTTCCCTTCTTTAATCTGCATTAGGAAATCCTTCAGGAGCAAATGATAATTAAAAAGAAAAAAAAATCAGGGTTATTTTTGAGATTATTTATTTGAAGATATTTTACTTATCCCCCCCAATATTTAGCATACTGTAAAATTTTCCTGTCTCAACTTCCATCCCTGCAACAGGAGAAAAGGTATCATCCTTCATCAAGCACAGAAAGACCAGTCAGGTCTCTCTTCCTCCTAGCTCAAATACTCTTAGCATGTAGCATAATGCCCTCAAATGGGCTCTGAGTAGAAAAAATGCAGTAAATTAGAGAAGCAGGATGAATTAGAAAACAGTTTTCCTTTGAAATATCAGTAGCTGTAAAATTATAAGAATTTTATTGAGGAAGGGACCCAATTTTATAGGACATAACAGTTAAAAACAAACAAACATCCACACAACACAAAAAACACCCTACCCCACAACAAAGACTAGGAAATTCTAGAGAAAGGGAGAAAGGCAAAAAATACCAATCTGCATTTTGTTGACACTGACCATCACTTTCCCTGATAAAAAATGAAAACTCTAAGTTTTCCAAGTGCCCTTGAGGAAACCTATTTCACAGTTACCATAATTTGCCATCTGTAGTTTCCTTCTTTAATGAAGTCTTTAGAATAGACTTCATTGCAGATGAGTAGGAACTGTTAACTCTTCATTGTGGGGGTTTTGACAACTTGTGCAAGCTCTTCTAAATTAGATTTTTTTGCATATTAAAATGTAGGTTTATCCTTTCCTATATGAATCATTGCAGTCTCTGTTTGCTAGCCTGTTAGTCAGAAAGAACATATCAGTTGCATTTTAGAAGCTACAGATTTTATTACTGCCTAATGATACATTCAAACAATCTGCTACAACTGAGTACCCAGAACTACACAATCCTGTATGCTATAACAGAGGTATGACTGATGCTTCATATATTCTATTATTTGCATTATTAGATGAGATAAATTTAAACAAATTCAGAAAAGATTTCTTGAATGTAAAACTATTACAGGTTGCTTTAGTATTTTGACAGTCAGGATTAAAATTATCACCTAATGCTTTATTGAATTACAGGGGGAAAAAAGATATACTATTGAAATAGCTCAAAGACCATTTGACAAGTAGCATCTATGTACAAAAGTGAATCACCTGCAATTATTTTAAAGCCTTATTTGCTTTCTAAGTAAGTATCTGCAACAACATGATTCTGAGCTGAGATCTACGTTCATTGTTTTATTGTCACCTCAACCTTTAATTCTCCATCTGTCTCATTCATCTCTTTCAGTCTGTCATAACCTATACAAGAGATCTTTGAAGGCTACCCTCTAGCTAAAACAGCCCAAAAAATGCACAATAATGTATACAATCAAAATATGAACAGGTGATCTTGAAAAGAATCTGGTTTATATTTAACTGTTAGAATCATGGTGATTTCCCTTTATTTTCACAATTATGTCATTAGCAAATTCATGAAAACCTTCATTTTGTTCCTGTGTCTCATTTGCATACGGTGCCTTCCTTATCTGCAGACTTCACAGTCTGTTAAATTCACAGGCTATACCAAGTCATAAAATTACATGTAAGTCGAAAACCTGCTTCCTACACAAAATGCTTCCAAGATATCAATTAGAGGAAGAAAAGATATAAACAGCTGAATCACTGAATACTCTTTGTTCCACTCATCAGTTCCTCTTTCCAACCTCACCTATATCTTTTTTAGTCCTCCACCCCCAACCACATATTACAACTCTTATCTCCCTCCTGCAATGGTGGCTTAGACTAAAATCTGTACAGCTCTGCGTATATATTTATGGCCCAAGTTATACTGTCTGTTTAGAAGGAAGACTGGTTTGTCAGACCAGCATAATAAAGGTAGAGAGTAGGAATGGAGTAAGATGGGAAATGGAAAAAAATCATCGCATTGCACAATCTCAGTGTATAAGATAACCAATCATGGCCATACAGCTAATAAAATTTTAGTGGAAATACACAATCACAAATATCTATTTATTTAAAAAAATATGACTAACTCTAGAAAGCAGTAGCCCTATATTAAAAACACAACCCTTTTCTTCCTTTAATGAAAGCTGTAATGTTTATGCAAACAGAAGATATCCTCTAACAGCTTTATATTTACAGTTGCTGTAATACAATCTAATAGCCAGTCAAATACGAACCATAAAACATTCAATAAGTAAATAGTTTCATTGCAATTTTAAAGCATTGCACTTAATAATACTGCTCTCTTGATTTATTTTTAAGATAGTAAGATGTAGTTTAAGTGTTATCAGTACTATTCTAATGGAAATGTAATTTACCAAAACAATTTAAATATACCATCCAGCTTCAGAATGTAGTCCTGTAAAATAGTGTCAGAAGCAACCTTTTATCTGTGCGATTTCTTTGGATACACTAAGTATAATGAGATCATTTATAACACACTATTTTTACAGCCACTTTTCATACCAGTATTTTCATTTACATTAGTAAGTAAACCTGAACTTTCAGCAAGATGTTACCTTTTTGACACCATATGCTTGTATTTCAATTAATGCCACATGAATGAGAACATGCTTATCACTTCACTTTCTTTCCTCACGCCATCTACAATGAGAGAAAACTACAGAATCAAAGGCAGCAGTGTGTGAAGCTTTATTCTGAAACTGAAATTTGGATGTTCAATTTAATTTCCCAATTCGCAATAATTTCCAACTTCCAGAAGTTCCAATCATTGTGTTTCAATATACACATGCTATCCTAAAAGCATGGAGCTCAGATTAGTGAATTCTGATGAAAATGCTGATTAAACACTGAAATTGTTCTCTGGCATGGAAATAACTCTAGTCCCTTAATAGATGAAGGAAAGTGTATTTGTAGTAAGGCAAAAAAATGAGATTTCTGTCCTTTTTTTTACTGGAGTCAGACATTGAACATGTTATCTCCGGCATTTCAGAAGTAAAATACAAGCAAACTTGTAAATGAAATACAGCTTGAATACAGAAAGTTTTAGACACTGAGAAAATGATGCTGTCTTCTCCAGTCTTCCTCACAGAATCTCTTCACAGAGAGCGGGGACAATTACAGAACTTGCACAATCACAACCATGTCATGATATACTCCCTGACACCTTGTGATGTGAAGTGCTTGAGTAATCCAGAACAAAATCTAACTTGACGTAAAAAGAACTTCCTATGCTTGAATAAAAATACCCCTTCACATTATGTTAAGCATACCCAGGTCTCAGTGTTAACGTGGTCAGCGTCTACGTGAGAGAGTTTGAGAAAAAGGGAAAGTGCGGAAGACATTATTTCAGTTAATTATTTTTTCAAGGATCATGGGAAAATACATGTTCTGCAAAATGGCAGCTACCCCAAACTCTTACTGGTGCTTGAGTGATTTCCAATCCTATTGCATGTCCTGTCAATTTTTCAGGTTAGCATGTACAGGGCCCATGGTTAGTATGGAATTTATAGACAATTTGTAGCTGGAAAGTTTAAAAAATATTTATTTAAGTTGCACCTAGTATTTAAACAGGAATTATGTGATAGAATAACACATATTTAAAAATTCAAATATCAGAATAATGCTTATTAATATTAAATAAATTAAAATCAGGGTAAAATGGAAGAAAAATTTATCCAGTGTTTTAACCATGTTCTAATAGTAAACCAAACAAAATATCACATTTCTTTCTTGTATTTCCCTTCCAAGTGACCAAGTGAAAAACAGTGAATTTTTCTGTAGGGGGAAGGGTATACATTACATATACCCAAGCAACAAGAAGTACTTCTGTGGTAAAATAAAAAGCAGTGAAAAACATTGTGACTTTCATGACAGGAAGGTCTATATTTCTTCATTTCAACGTTAATTGATTTTCTTGTGCTAGAGTATTTTGGTTTCCTAGAGAGTCTTCCTTCACAAGCCTTCTCAATTCATGATTCATATCAAACAATGTAATTTTCCATTTTGTGTAGCATACTGTAAGTAGATCTATAAATCAAGATCTATGCAAATAAAATTAGAGCTTTTCACATTAGCATAAAATAGTAGTAAATTGGGCAAATGTCTATATTAGCTTTTCCCAAGCTCACTATTTGTAATAATGGCAGCCAATTTAGAACCATGACAAAGTGGAAGTACATGTCAACTGCAAGTACAATGCTCTATGAACTTAATATACATATTTGACAGGATTCTGTTTTGAAAATTTTTCTTAAGATTCAGTTAACCTAAAGCTGATCATCTTCCAGTTCAAAAAGAATCAAGAAGTACTCTCACACTTCAGGACAATTAAGTAAAAAGAACACCTTAAACAGCTAGATAGCTCCTGAAAAATCTCAAGCCTTTATTAAGCTATCAATGATAAAAATATGAAGCGTCTTTCCCATTATAACTGTCGTCTTAAAAGTCTGCTTGGGGGGAAAAAAATAAATTAAAAAACCCCACCAGCCTGCCCTTAACCTCTCTTTTGCCATAAGGAGAACTTCTAGCATTCCTTAAATAGAGACATTTTCTTGAGGAAGAATCTAGAGCAGAATGTAAAAAAGAAAATCAGGCAGCAACTGCTAGCAGTAGCCTATTGAGGCATTTTTATTTGGTATGCCAGTCCTTTTCTAAGGACCCAATCACACTAATTGTCAAGTACATCCTGCAGAGTTGAATATCCCCAGTTCCTGTTTGGATTTAGGCCTCTTAACAGCAATGCTGCTCTGCTCTCCGCCTGATTCAGAAATACGCCTGGTGAAAACCACTTCACAAGAGTAGTAGAGGAAACATCTAAGAATCCAAAGAGAAAGACTTGGGAGTTCTGGATGACAAGAAGATGAACACAAGTCAGTGATGTGCCTATGCAGCAAACAATCCTGGACTGCAGGGTAAGACATTGCCAACAGGTCAGGGGAGGCAAGAACCTTCCTCTCTGCTCAGCAATGGTGATGCCACACCTGGTGTACTCAGTACAGTTCTGCCCTCCCCAGGATAACACAGACAAAGGCATACTGCAGAGTCCAGCAAAGGGCCTCAGGAGAAGGCTCGAGGGAACTTCAGGGTGTGAATAAATACCTGATCTCAGGCAGTACAAGAATGGAGCCAGACTGTGCTCAGTGGTATCCAAAGAAAGAACCGAAGGCAATGTGCACAAATTGAAATAGAGAGAAACTCAGAAAGCACTTATTTGCTGTGAAAGTGGTTGAAACCTCTGGGTACATACTGCCTAGAGAGGTAGTGGAATCTCCATCCTTGGAGATATTTGTAACTCATTTGGACACAGTCCTAAGCAACCAGCTCTAGCTGACCCTGCTCTGAGCAAGGGGCTGGATTAGATGACCTCCAGATGCACCTTCTAACCCAACCATTCTTTGACTCAGTGTGCAATACTTTCAAAACATTTCAAAAGAATGTTAGAGGCTTCAGATGCTATTCTTGACAACCGTGTATTGGTTGTAAAGGACTAGTTCTTAAAAGAGTAATTTTAAAAAATCAAAGCCTAGAGGATTAATAGTCTCAAACCTTGCTTGCAGATTTTTGCATAGTCTTAATTTCCTTAGGATATCTCATAAAATTTCCCTGTACTTTCACATGCATCAGAAGTACTGATCATCATAACTATTACAAGATGACATCCCTTTCACCCCTCAATAGAGAAAAACATTACGTTAATCAATCACTCCTATTTCCATCCAAAGAGAAACCCTAAGTGCTAACAGAAGAGAGTGCATCAGCTGGTTTTACCTTTGACACAAAGTACTTCGTTAGACTTTAAAAGGCAAGCCTGGCTTTGAGTCATTTGGCTGCTCTTTGCCTTTTTTACTGTCAGCAGTGACACTGTTTGACCATTTTGTCTCAGATTCTTCTACAAGCCAGAAACTGGTTCAAAGCACAAGGTTAATTAAATACAACATGTATACAGGGATATAAACTACTATTTAAATGTCCTTCAGCAGGGACAGTCTCTAGAATATTTGGAGTAGGGAAGTGCGGAATATGGAAAAAAGTATAACAGCATTGGTATTTTTTAGCTTTAAACTCCCAAAAATTCAATTCCCAGGTGCTGGCATGGAATAGAGAGACAGTATTTCTCCCTTTCTGAGCTCCCACATACTAAAATCAAGTATATTTTGTTTTAGTGATCAACTGCTGTAATTCATATTGGGGTTTTTTCCCCCTTTTCAACACAAAGAGGACTATTCGCTTTAAAAAAAAATAATCTGCAGAGTCAGAGAAGTAGTGTGGGACAAAAATGCAGAGAAATCACAGACACTTTCCAATCTGTCCAAAATAGACCTTTTAATTTGTAAATTCCAGTATGTACAAAAATATCTAACTAGGAAGAAGAGCATAAACAGAAGCTTTTTATGGATAATGAACTGAAATTGCCCACTGTGTAAACAGGGTAATACTGCTGAGTCAATACAGTGTTGAGAGAATGAATAACACATCCTTCTCCCTTACTCAACACTTTAAAGCTCTCAGAAAAAGACTGCTCTGTGAACCAGACAAAGTCAATTTAGACATACTGACTTAAAGGTGATGGCTATTGTGAGCTCTGTCTAAGGCTTCTGAATTAACTCCTGACCTCAAAATTGATTCAAACCACAATCCTTTATGAGTCCATTTGAAAGCACCTCCCCTCCTCCTGTGTGTGTTTAAAGTCCTTAAAGAAATAATTTAAAAAAAAAAAAATCAACTTTAGATCAAGTAGGAACAAATAATCCGAAATCAGGATAGAGTACGAAAATCAAGCACTACAGCTATCACAAGTAGGATTTTTCTCTTTTTTAAAGAGAGTAGAACTCATTTTCTGAATGACTGTTCCATTTTCAGAGACCTACATGTTAGCAGTAGGTAGTTCTGTGAATATCAGTGCCTCTGGGGTTATACAGGCATTTACGTGGAAGACTTAGATCCTTCTGCCTACCAAATGTCCACTCAGCTCAGTTTTCCTCACTTACCCCTTCCCATTCCCCTCTCCACCCCCCACCCCCCTCCCACCCCCCACCCCCCATTCTCAATGACAGCAAACATACTCAGTTAAACATTTATCTTTCAAGTTATCATCCTCATCTCCACCGGACGAATTCCTGCCTGAACAGGCAGCCTGGAGTTAGCAAGGCCAACACTTGAACTAAGTTCTGCATGAACTAACCTATTCTGAAGGGGTATTTTTGTAACATTTGCCATCAGTATAGACTAAAAGGGGGCTCAGCTAAGACTCACTGACCATGTCTGTGCAAGGCAGATCATTTTAAGTCCTATAACAGAACAGAATCTGTTAACTACATTGTACTATATCTGCACAGTCTCCAATCAACACAGAAGAGCCAGAAGGCAAACAAGAGTAGCTACAACCACTAAGATATGCAAGGAAACTTGCTCACATATTTCTGTAAAAACATGAAATCTAGCATTCCAAGGGATAATAATCACTATAAGGATGGTCTAGCACCTCTGGCGTTCCTTGAAATGAAAACCAGAGAAAAATGAAAAATACTCATGACTGCTTATGTTATGCTTATGCTAATGACTGCTGAGGCCAAGTGGAAATTTGAGAAAAATCATGTCATTTGTAGAACCTGGTTAAAAATTGGTCCTAAGTATGAATGACCGAAAAGCATAGAGTGTACAAGAAATACAGTTTTTATTCACAATGGCAACCACCTTTTCCAAATGTTGCCTAGGAGATTGTCCTACTGTGCCAACTAGAAAATGATGTGCTTAAATGCATGTTCTTTCATCTCATTCAAATCAATTATTTTTTCTCCCATACTCCCCCATACCCCAAATATTAAGTAATTGAAGAACATAAACATAGGATTTAGAACCATGGTTCCATATTTGAGTAAGTTTTAGGGCAAGAAGATGCCATAGTTCTACTACTTATTCACTAGAAGTGGCTGTAAGAATGTCGTGAGCCAACAACTTAATGAGGGGTGAAGTGAGAAATGCAAACAGAATCTGTCAAAGGTAGCTAGTAGACCTGCAACAAAGTACAGGTCTGTTACATTTGCAAGAGAATTTCTTATCTAAGATGACATTGTTTCTCTCTTTCCTCATTGTGATATTATTTAATATTTAGTATTGTAAAAAATATAAATGCTTTTACAGTTAATGCACACTACTACATTAAATTTTTAAAAAATAAATAACTGTGTGGTATGTCTCAGCATTATCATACAGTAACATCCTAATACTGCCCCAAGGAGACAGAAAGTATTGGATAACTTCCCGAGACTTTTCTTGGTCATCCTCTGTTTTCTGAAAACAGGTTGTAAGACACAACCTACAGCAAAGTACAAATTAATCAAACAATTATTGTTACATAACTAAATTGCATGAGGAACCTCATGAAAGTCAGCAAGGACAAAGTCCTGATGGACTGATCCTTTCCATTGGTACTGCTTGGTAGAACTAAGTGCATAGTTAGAAGCTTTGCTTATAAGGATCCAAGGGTCTTTATGGATGTTAGGTTAAAGAAGAGTCAGCACTGGATTCTGGAATAAATGAAGGCTGAGGGCACTAACAAGAAAGATTATGGTAAACTTGAGCAAATCCACTGGAGAGCCATCAAGATGGTCAGGGGCTGGAGACAACATGATTTGTTCAGCCTTGAAGAGAAAAGGCCCCAAGAGGCTAAATGGCACACCCACAGTACTGCCAAGGAGGCTTTATTTATGGTAGTGCACAGTGGAAGGTTGAGTGACAACAGCCATAATCAGGTGGTTCCAACTACATAAAGATGGGAGATAAAGAGTTTCACCATGAGAATAATGAAGCATTGGAACTCAGAGCAGTTCTGGAATGTCTTCAGAGACTTTAGAGATGTGTACAACATGCTCTGCATTTAATACTGACTCTGCTTTAGCAAGACCTTGGACTAGGTTCTTCCTGAAATCTCTTCTGACCTGAGTACATCAAAAAACTAAAGAGATACACAGAAACATCTTAGAAACCGTAGCAAAAATATCCTTTCTGTATGATTTATATAATCCTCATACTGCTAATGACATTGTCTTTTCAAATGTCTGAACAACTGATTTAGGGACTAATGTAGTTGATTATGCTACCATCAACTTTTAAGTTGCTCATGTCTCTAGCATTATTTGGTTGTGGAAGGCAGTTTAGCAAAAAGCATCATTAATGTTGTATGAAGAATAGAAACAGCTGGATCACCTGCAAATGCAAGCAGCAGGTTAATTTTCCTGCTAACTCTCACACGTTACATAGCTTGGTCACTCTCAGGAAGTAAACAGTCTAACACAAATAGATCTCCTTGCTTGAAAGGCCAGTAAAACACCAAGTAAACTAAAGAAGAAAAAAAAAAATCTTCTCTCACCACAAACAACGTGGTTGGTTGTTTGTTTTTTCTTGTGGGATGCAGGGAGGAAAAGATAGAGATAAAGAGACAGGAAGTCTGAAATGTTATTTTTAACTAGAACTGGTTTTCACTACTTTTTAATATTTAGGTCTAAATGCTACAACAATGATTATACTAGGGCTGCTTCCAGTACTGCACAAGTCAATGGTACATTTACAGGATTTCCCAGAGCACATATGTGGGTATTCAGTAGGAAGATAATAAACCCCCCATTGTTCAAATGTAAAATTACTAAGGTTGTTCTCAGACTCTAATTAGCATGAGTTTTTTGTGAAATATACCAAATAATATGTGTTTTTTCCAATGTTTTATGGCTACTTTTATATATATACATTAATTCACACAGTGACAAAGAAAAATAAATATTCCATATACAAGTATTTTATCACTGAAAACAAAACAATAACATTCACAGAAGTATAAGTTAATACCTTGTCCTGACATCAGCTTCCCTCCAACAAAACAAGGAACATGCCCCTCCACAAACACACAAATGTATTGACTGCTGTGATAGCTCTATTGATTTCAAATATCCTCCTTATTCCTACTTTCCTGAAAGTCTCACATTTTTCAAGGAATCATCCAAGGGAACTTATCATTCCAAGAAAAAAAAAAAAGCCTAACAAAAAAACCCAGAAAACACCACAAAAAACCAACTAAAACCCAAAAAAACATCATCTCACTTGATGAATACTAATTTTATCAGGAATCAAAAGACAGAATTTACCTGGCATAACTCTTTGCATTGTAAGGATACTGAAATGCAGTAGCTAAAAGATGTCACAGTATCATCATGCTTGCTTGGAGAAAGGGAAAGTTTTTTAAAAAAAATAATTGGGCTGCTCTTGCATTTAAAACTAGGTAGTTGCTTAAACACTGCTGGATTAAGGCACTAAAAGAGACAATGCATATGGTTATATGTTTGTCAAGACTGCTTGTTTTCTAGGCTGGGATGCTAGTCAGAGAAAAGATTCTCCAGAGATCTGTCAAGAATTGCAAATGTCACCTTTTTCTGCAAAGTATTTATTTCCCGCATTTCTGCTGGGCAAGTAATGAAGAAAATTGGCTTCCAGTATGCTTTATCATAAAGCAAACTGAAGGCCAGAAGTGCTACCAAGAACAAAATTGTATTGATCAAACAGAAAAATCATTTTAATAATAACTTGTTATACATGTAATTGTGGCTTCTTTCTGTAAACAACAGTGACAAAAGAAAAAAAGAAAAGACAAAGATCTGGTAATGAGAAAAAAACCCAAAAGACTGGAACAAGTACAGCCAAAACTACCATTTAGTTCTCAAAGTGACATTTTTAAGTCCCAGTCAGATCAAAACATGTTTTTCATTCTCAGAAGATGGCAGGTGTTGCATGCAAGATAACACCAGGCAGAACTAACCTCACTGTATTAAGATGACAATGGTGGTAGATAAAACCTCATTTAATTTAAGCCTGTTCTTAATCCAACTGGAACTTTGATGGCAAATTTCACATATAAAAGTGAAGGCAGGGGAAGATTTTTGAGCAAAATCTGTTCCAAGAACAGGTTGTAGCAGAGCAGAATTGAATTGCAATCAACATTTCTCCTAACCAAAATGTTTCATTAAGCTGATGCTAACCAAACAGCTCTAGGATAGCAAATACTGTCTGTCTACTTGTGGGTTTTAGATCCTCTCTAGAAAAAAAAGAAGTTTTGCACCACACTGATGAACAGTACCATTGGAAGGGGACTAGGTTTTCTTTTCCATGTCTTTAGGGAATGAATGATAATCACTATGTAATGAATCAGAACAGTCAGACAGAAAGGCTGATGCTTTGATCACCAAAGCATGTTCCTAGCATTACACTAGCTGCCCATGCAAGATATAAGACAAGGTCCAGGTGAGATAACTAACTCAGGATCCTGAAACAAATCCAAGCTGGTTTGTTTGGGTGACTGTGGTTTATATAAAGAGAAATGGAGAAGCAATTCTTACCTTAAGAAAAAAATGTAGTCAAAGTATGAAGACTATATTTGAATGGCTAAACCAAAACTGGAGGGGTCCTTTTTGAGGTCACTTAAAAAGACAAAACAACAAATTGAGCCAAAAAACCTTGAGTAGGTGACTTAAACTTAATTCAGCTTTAATCTAGGTAGTGACGTTAATTATGCAGCTGATATGAAGCAGTCAGAAGATGGGCCCAAATCGCAAATTTGGCATCTGAATAATATTTCTGGCACAGACAAAGAAGGCAGGGGAAGTAGTAGCAGGAAAAAGCAAATAGGCTTGGCTTATACACCATTCCAACATGCCAAGGCCAAATAAATCTTTTGTGAAAGTGCCTCCCTAGTCCTATTAATTTAAACACCAATTGTGCCATTTACCAAAGAGCTCATATTCAATCAATACAGTATTTTGGTCATTGAGATTAGAGTTGGAGTGCTTTACATGCACTCGACAAATTCAAAAGCCACTGTCCCACCAAGTCTTATTTTGCCTTCACAAATAATGGTACTACCAAAGATGAAATGATATAATAACTAAGTTCACATTCTACAGCAAAGAGGTCAGTAAACAAAGTATCAAGAAATTAATTTCAAGAAATAGTTTCAATTCAGATCCAAACACCTCTAAACACAAATAACAGAGTGAAGCATCTGGTTGATACCAGCATCTGGTTGTAATATTGAGCAATTTTGGTAGTGTTAACAGTCATTTTTATTCATCTGACCACAATATAGGTAGTATGTCTTTTGCCGAGATTTGCGAGAAGGCTTCACATACCAAACCGAGATTCAGAGATAAATGATTTTTTTTTCCTCCAAGACTTGCCTCCCTCTGCTGCCTTCACCAAAGGATTTCTCTCTCAGACAGTGAGATAAATAGCATCTGGGAATGATACTCGCTTACCATAAATAAGTTGTGACAATGCGCATATAAATGAGCTGACTTGGAGTTGTATACACATCACACTTTCCTCCCCTATACACCAGCAGGAACCATGTCCTCAGAGGGAAGTCAGCACAGAAAAAAACCTAAACCTTATCCCAGAGGATCCTCTTCCATGTTTCTACAAAGCAGAAATTGCATTATAGAGAGTTAATGAAAAACTGGGGTGTACTGTTTAACCAGTGTGTTTCCACAACATTCCCTCTTAGTGCAGCAACACTGACATTTTAGATGTTCTCTTACTTTCTGAACAGGCTTTGGAAGTAAATTATAGCAGGGAGGTGCTCTCAAAGCCCTTTCTACCACATACTACCCATCAGGTAGAAGATGAAGCACAGCTGATGTGATTTTTAACAGTTACAGAAAATTTGCACATTATTGCAAATATTGTTCTATTCTCCAATGAGTAAGCAATGCTTATTTTCTTTGACTGTAAAGCAGAGAAATTCCTGCAGCAGTGATGTGGATAGGAATGGTGCAAGGTAATTTTACACTAAGTAACATTCATCATAAAACTGCTAACATAAATGACAGTATCCAAGTCTCTTGTTAATTACTTGACTGTAAAATTTTAAGAGCTTTAAGTTGATGTGTATTCTCAATGGAACACACAATAATTAATTCCCTGGGAAGGAAAAATAAACAACAATTTAAAAAAATACAGAATTCTATGTAACAATACAAATTTTCTTACCATACCCTCACAGAACAGAAAATATCTCCCAGATTTATAAGATCTGAAAAACTGAATTACATGGAAAAGTTAACTTTCCAAGACTTCAACAACAGCAAATATGAGGTATGAAACAATATTTATAACTAAGAAACAAGTTATTATAGGGAAAAGTCTGTAACTATTGTTGAAATAAAAAGTATATTTCATTAAAGTGAGACCTGTTTCTATTAGTTAGTCTTTACCAGCTAGTAAATACCAGGGGAAAAAAAGCAACAAACCAAGATCAGAAAAGGCAAACCCACAAACTAAGATCTTCCAAGTATGCTGCATATTCTCACATGGATTTTAGTTTCAGTAAGTAAGAGGTGAGAAAAACACTAGAATCCATTACTTTTACCATTTGTTTGTGTGGTGGCTTTTTTCCTCCAAGATTTATGAGTGACATGAGTCAACAAAGCACTATAAAGTAGTGGAAATGGAATTAATTAAAGGAGCAGTATTTTTAGAGATGCTGTGAGAAAAACAGAAGACAACAGGTTGTCAGCAAACTGGATTTTATTTTAAATAGCAAACAGTGATTATTTGAAGAATAATACAATATTTTAAGCTAGCTATTAAGAGCTAAATTTCCCATAATAGGAGAAAAAGTGCATTGTTTGCACTGTGCATTTTTTAAGGAAGGATCAGAAAAGAGGATCAGTTTTAACTTTTTATATAGGGTGTGACAGAAGAACATTCTTCAGTTTTTACTTTTCCCTAATTTTTTCTCCCACTGTAATATACTATAGGGTTAAGAAAAGCTATTCCTTTCTATTCACTGATACATGTTCAGAAAAAAGTCGGACTTCTTAGGAGTCTTATCACATTGGGTGGCAGAGTCCATCTATTTCCATCCTACACATTTAGCCCATGTAAATGTTCAAGACACATTCAACGGAGTTTTGAAAACTCAGTGGGTTTTCACTCTATCAAGTTTAAATTATCAGTCATGTCTGTGTTATCATAGAACTGAGAGCTTCAGTCCCAGGCCTCTAATCTTCCATACTTACAAGCCATCTTTGCAAGGAAGATGGACAAGGTTGCACCTCATTTGGCTCCCCTCAGGCACACCTGAAGCATTTCCCCACTCACTCCCTGCCCCCCCCCCCCTTTTCCAGCAAGCTCTGTGCCTTAAACACTCTAGTGCATCCTTATATCAAGTCCCTTGTATGGCATGTAACACCTACCCTTGTTCCCTTGCTTCAAAACTACAGCAACATTTAGCATACTGCAATATAACCTTTGCATTATTGCAGTCTGTACCGAGACCAAACAAAAAACTCACCCAAAAAAGACCATAAATAATCATTATGATAAAGCAATGTAGAGATTATCAAGGGCAAGCATGATGCAGTGCTCACTTCACCGTAGGACTGATGAGGACAAAAGAGACTTTGCATCTGGTTTGGGAGTCAGCCAGAACATGGTCTTAGTAACAGCTGAAATTGCATTTCATTAAGAACCAAAGAAATCACTAGGGACCAGAAAATCCCTATTCCATTTCCCACCATTACTCAACTTTCACATTTTCAGACTCAAAGGGGCAAAAATTAAGTTTGTAAGTAGTTACAGGGCAGCATAAAAGCCATCTGGATCACTCAGCTGCTCCTAACAAGGTATTCCAATAGATGGGTTCTCTCATACTCATAGTAATTTGCAGGAGGTGAAACTGGTTTTGGATGACAGATGGACTCACAAAAGCTTTGTTTCATCTTGATACTATTTCACCCATAACTTTTGCTGGCAGACAGAACAAGACAAAGATGATGTTGAATGCAAAGGGCAAACACAGAAGGATCCTTCTTCCTTTGCATCTCCCTCCTCAGGCTGCTCTTGTGAGACACTGTATGTTTTTAACATCAAAGGTTCTTTCAAGGCCTGCAATGACAATTTTGAGAAAGAAAACAGAAAACTAGCACAAGCAGAATATAAGAAGTGTGTCTTTGCACTTCTTCTCTGTATTTTTTCCCAGAGCTTTCACATATGCCAATGTTGCATGTCATGAAGTACTATATTGAATGTCATAGTGCATGACAGAGTTATATAATTTTCACATTTGGAAAAGTTACTGTGCCTGTGGCATAAAGGCTTTTTTTCTTCTTTATCAGTATAAATCTAATACAAAGTTTGAATAAAGATGGTCATTTACACAGAATGCTCTGAGCAGCATACATGTCCTGACATACAGAAAATCAGCACGATGGTTGGTGTTGAGAAAGTGCAGTTAACTAATTATAACTAGAAATTAAGGTTTAGGACTCCTGGATTCTTTTCCTAGCTGTGCTGCTGTTTTACAACTAGAGTCTATGGTACTTTATAATACTGCAAAGAATCCTGAGGCATAACTAATATTTATAGCATAATTCAAGGCCCCAGGTGAAAGGCGTATTCATCGGGACACAGGATGACAATTAAAATTTGCTAGTTTAAAAAAAAGTCATTAGTGAATAAAAATTCAGGGTAAGCGTGAAGTGACCTGGCCTTATTGTTTCCAAAGGAAGTCTTCTGAATCATGCCAGCTGAAGATCTGCCCATGGCATTTGGGAACGCATGCTAATAGTTTTTCATAGAATCACAGAATAATTCAGGTTCAAAAGGGACATCAACACATGACATGGTCCAACCTCCTGCCCAAAGAAGGATCAGCTATTCTTTAATCCTTCATAAAAACCCATTTATCATTCCCTCAGTTATCAAGAGTATCATGAATGGTTTGGTAACCTGATTACAACAACATATTAATCAAGCCTGAATTTAGTTACACCAATTACAGTACCCTCAAAGAACTCAATGCAGAGCGCAAACAGCCATCAGGAAAGGGGAATATTACTGTAGGTTTGAGATTAAGGGTGCACTTCACTAGTAGTAGCTTGTCATTTATACACCTGAGCACATAAGTCACAAAGAGCACTGGACACAACTGCCTTTTAATACACAGCTGGTAAAAAGAAGCCTTGCCCTGAAAATACAGAGAATCATTTAGAATATATTCCTTTCATGTACTTCAGGAATGCCTGCGAAGGACAATCTCTTTCATTCAGGCTAATATGAATATTTATTTTTGTAGAGAACAACAGGAAGAAAACTGAAACTATCATCTTGTCTGATTGATCAGAGAACTCAATCCATGCAAGCCACTGCCTTTACCTCAATATGTCATATATCCCATAAGATCAGTACTATTCTGGTGTTTCAGAAACACATTATTATTAGCAGAGAGAAGTTATGAAGACACAGCTTCTGTAAAGATTTTTCCATCTACTTGCAAGTCAACATATGCTAAATCTCTGCATAGTCAGATTCCTCTGACAATACCCTTCAGCTGACATAAACTGCCCCTGCCCTATTGATGATTTCTACGTTTTAAACTACTTTGTCCACTAGAATCTAAGTTATATTTTCACCAATATTTTAATGTTCTACTTATGTAAAACTCCTTTTGTCTTTCAAAAGAAAAGAAAACACAAACTAATGGATGACAACCAACCACATATTTGAATTGGTATTTAATTGTAATACTGCAACCATGGATTATTTAAATTGTGACCTGGTGACAAGAAGCAGCCATGAATATATCATCAAAGATAGATCTCAGTGGAACAGGAATACCTCTAGCAGAAGGACACATAATTGTCATGACCATTTCTTAACAACTGGGTTGGGGGGTTTTTTGTATTGATAGGAACTGAGATATCAGTTACATTTTTATTTACCACAACCAGGAATTAAAAAAGTTGGTTTTTTTAAAAAGCAAATTTTTATTTCATCATCAGTTATGTATATGTGAAAAGTTTAATGCATGCTAGCTAAGACACGCAGAGGATGACAGAAAATCAAACTAACCTGCTGTATGTGGATGCAAGTGATTCATGTGAATTCATAAAAAAATGTAATACATTACTTGAATTCAGGTACAAACAAAAAACCCAGAAAGACTAGTAGAAACAAATTACCTCACTTAGCTTGTTTAGCCTGAGAATTCTTTCCAAAAACATACAAGAGGTCTCCAGCACATGTAGATCAAGGCTACATTTAACACTGTTGCCATAGATATCTCTGGAGAATTTTTTTTCATTGTTACATCTGTTGATTTCTCTCTCCGTTTTGTTCTCATATAGACACTCCTACTTTAACTCTCCTCCACTTCCAAGTCTGTGCTTATGTGGAAGGCAGCCTCTTCAGGGTGTCTGAGCTTCAGTGAGAACCCACTGGATCTAAAATATATTTATTTAAATAATATTTTAAATTATACTATACTTCATAATAAAGCCACAGCAACCTGCTGGTTTGGTTCTGCTCCTGGTATGTTTACAATTAACCAGAACATTATGTTACAATGTCATCCCACTCTTAAATTCAAGGGCGTGTGAAAAGAGCAGGCAGGAATACACACTGTACTCCAATCCATATATTATGTGTTCCCCAGCCCCCAAGTTTAAGAAGGTTACATTTAAAATCCGCTGTAATACTAGGATGATTAAATGGCTGTGTTTAAAGACTGTAAGTTCAAAAGCTCTACTGAAATGCTTTGCGTAGAAACACTATTTCTTTTCCCAAGCACAAAACTTATCACATTCTATTGAGAAAAAATCCAGGATTTTTCCTTCTTTATACAAAGGAAGTAATCTTATTAACAGGTAAATGCTAGTTATTTCATGCATATACAATAAAGTTGAAGAGTGGGTAAACAGCAAAAATACCACGTTCTGGGTCTGCAGAATTCCATCAGGCAAACAATTAAGCAGTCCTTTGACTGATCAGGGCACTTGGACCAAAATATGCTCTTTCCCATTTAACATAATAAATCAAAGTATATTTTAGGTCATGCCCAGCTCCATTAATATAAGTATACTTGCAGCTTTATGCACCATACATAAAATATCCCCATAAAGCCAGACACAACAGCAGTGGCACTATGCTCCTTTACATAGTCATTCTGCCCTTGCAGATTTGGTCTCGTAGAGTCATTATTAAATTCCATCAGCACTAATTTATCTTCTATTTTAGCCAAAATTAATATACTGAAATGGGCTGAAAGTAGCTGTAGGGCTTGCTTTATTCAGTTATTACAGGAATTGCTTTTGTTTCCAACAACTAATAAATGGTAGTCAATAAAGTTAGAGGACAACAGAGTGACAACAAGGCCAAGCTATGTTGGTTAAAAAGTATTTCCAGACACAAGTAAGAGGAATTAAGAGTGGCAGAAATATAAATATTCAGTCTAAATGTACTGCTAACAAATTCAACCTTTCATTAACTAAGGCCAAATCAAATATTTTCAAGTTGTCTCTTCCAACCAGGAAGGAAAGGATTGCTCAGCATAATATGTAAGTGTCACATTACCTGAGTTTTAGATATATCAGTCAGGCAAATATCTAAAAGGGAATAAATAAGCAAAACCAAGCCAGTACCAAATGCTAAACAATTACTTCGAACTAACAAATAGATTTGACTTCAGGATTAACTTCCCCAGCTCTTGTCTCCACCCCGGCCAAAAGAATTTAATTAAAAAGTAAAGACAACTGCCTAGCAAATAATGAAAAAAAAAGTATAGCCAAATATTTCATAGCTTAATCACATAAAAAAATGTCTGGTTGTATAATGTTATATGTTGATCATCTAATGCTATGGCTATTCTGCTATATGTTAAAAATACCTCCACAGTTACCGAATTATTTCTCAGTATCCCTATTGCTGTTCTCCATGAAGCGATGATGATTTATATTAAATGAGGATTTTACTCTGTCTTCTTTCCTTAAACAAACCCAACATCTCACATGAAATCCATTTTGCAGAACAAGTTCAGAGTAGATGTTAAGAAAAAATGTTTCACTGAAAGAGTTGTCAGGGCCTGGAACAGGCTGCCCAGGGAGGTGGTTGAGTCACCATCCCTGGATGTGTTTAAAAACACATGTGATGATCTTAAAGGTCTTTTCCAGTCTGTGATTCTGTGTTCATCCTTCATTATTAATACATGATCATCACAGATCTCATCCTGTTTCTTCTGTATAAAACTAGCATCATGAAATAAACAGCTTATTTATAAGGATGCCAACATGTTAAACACATTTGGTGCTTCCGAAGTCACAGCATTTTTTATAGACAGATGAGCAGTTTCCTGAATCAAATTATATTGCAATATAATCGAGGTAATTTTGCCTCTGAATTTGGTTTTTAGGCATTTTCAGGTATGATTAAACCCATAGTGAGATGATGTGCTAGTCCAGGTGAAAAAAAATACCACTTTCCCTAAATCTACTTCTGGGAGGATTTCAAAGAATGCTCTACCACCAAAACATAACACATTTACCCTCACTATGCTAACACCACCTTCTAAAAGAGTTCATAAACAAAATACAAATAGATTAACTGAATGAGAGGAAGCTACAAAGAAGCATCTCCTATTGTCTATTGAAGAACAAAAATAACCCCTATTAAAATAATTTTGGTGACCCTACATAGCATCATGGATATTACATATATTCAGTAGCTGTAGCTAAGTGATGCAAAAGATGAGGTAAATCTGAATGCAGGTAAAGAAATACCGTCTTTGGGAAATGATCACTTAAGTGATCTTAATCTACTTAATCACTTAATCTACATAACACTTAAATGATCACTTAGCTACACTTAAGTGATCATTTAAGTAGATCCTACACTTACTGGTCAATGCTACTTGGTAGTAGTGTCACAAGTACTGGAAACTCTGACTGAATGCCTGCCTCAACAGACAAAAACCTTTCAAAAACTGCTCTGAGTCTCACTCATTTTTTCCCTCCACACTGTGGGGTAGGACTTCCAGTTTAAAAAAAAAAAAGACAGACAAGAAAGCCATAACTAATTAAAAGAATTAAAAGTTTCAGTCATGAATTTCATATCTACATTAGAATAAGAAAAGAAATTCATTCTAACAGCTTACAATACGTTGGATAAAGTTGTAACCATGAAAGCAGCCCCACATCACAGTACGGTTTTAGTGATTTATCCATAAACTTTTAAAAATTATTTGGTTTTGAAATATTTTATATTAAACTTTTTTCTGTTAATAAAGGAAACATAAATGCCAGTGCTTTAGGTTAATTACATTTCCTGGTAACAATAAGCAAATAATCATACTTCTTCAGATATCTTTTTTCTCTCAGAATTGTAACAGCTCCTACTAATGTTTTAAATAACTTATATGCAAATACATCTAGAAATGCATGACTAAGGTGCATTTAATGTATATATCAATTTGAAACACAATGTAGATGAGTTCTGATCAGCATGAAGATTAATACAATATACAAAGAAATATGCATATAAAACTTTATGGTGTTTATACTCTGATTTACATCAGAGAGAATAATGGCTACTGATAGACTGGTTTGTTATGTAGGATATAATAGGGTTTTTTTTAATATTGCAATATATGAAATGAGGCATTAATTTAGGACATGATTTTACAAACAAACAAATATAGTTGAGGCTCAGTTCTCATTCTTTTGCCTTCAGACATAAAATCAAAGAATCGTGAATTTCAGGATTAAAACAGAAGCATTTTTTCTTCTGTCTAGAAACAAACATGCTAGAGCTCTCTGACCGTGATGGGAGAATTTTAACAATGTTACACACATTTTGGAATGCAAACATATTTTTGCACATGCTTTTCCATTCTACCCTGTGCATCTGGCCACAAGCACCGTCTTGTTTCCCATTATCCTTCATCCCTTCTCACCTAAGACTGGAATATCAACCCGTACCCTGGCCTGTACCTTGCTGTTCTCCCAGTACAGAAACTTCCATTCTATGTACAACTGTCAAATGTTAAGGAGACAAATCTCCTATTATAAATCCACAGTGAGGACTATTCAAAGTAGAAATGACAGGCTGTATCTCTTAATTTTAAATGGCATTTAGTATACTAGAAATAATGTTATTATTTTGATAACCTTATTTTAAGGTAATGTTTTTCAATCATATTGTATTCAAGTCAATGCTATCAGTGCTTTCAGTGGAAGAGGCAATGTCCATTTCTACAGCTAATTATTGCCAATTACTTAGGAATTAGTTTAGTTCAGGAAATAAAAAAATGCTGCATTCATAATGCTAGGTAGTTACATATTTGGAAAACGAAGTAGATTTTGTTATTGCAGTGGTGGCCCTGATTTTTTCTGTAAATAAATATCAACATAATACCTCATTTCAATCTTTCCTGGAGAAAGCACCAAATGAGGAAGGTGATTAGCAGGAAATATTCACAATTTTTTGCATCACCCTAAGATAAAATTAGAGCTTCACAACAGTATTTCAGTTGTTGAATACAGAAATCTTAATAGATACCTCAAAATACATGTGCAATTACTATTACTTTGGTGAATTCACCCGTGATGCTTTCTTCTGTACTATAGCTTTCGTTTCTTTGACAAGCCAGTGACAACCAGGCAGGTTCTTTCCCTCCCAAAAATAAGGAAAATCTTTCTCCCCTCTCTCAAAAATATTCTCTGTTGCCTTCCATAACAGAACCCACAAACAAGGTGCAGATGGGCAGAAGAGGTTGGACATCACAGCAGCCTCTGTGAGGAGAGCTTGGGGCTGCCTTGGGCCAAGAACAGACATTTCCAGCCCTCCTACAACAAAGCACGGCTGAACCCTGCAGCCAAGATGGTGGTGCCTTGAGGGGAATTAAAAAAGGGTAGGAAAATCCCTGTGTAGCAATTGGTGGACAATAGTTAGGAAAATAATGAGTGAGAAACAGTCCAACAGACATTTATGTCAGGGAAGGAGGAGGAGAAGCTCCACGTACGCAGATAGCCATGCTGGAAGAGCAGTTTATCCAGAAGGAACAACGCCCATGGAGAACCCATTTTGGAGCAGGGAAAAAGTATGAGGAGCAAGGAGCAGAAGAGAGGAGCTGTTCTGGATGGACTGCAACCTCTATTCCCTATCCCCCGGCACCACACTGCAGGGAGCAGATAGAGGAGGTGGGAATGAAGGAGTGGAGCCAAAGAAGCAGCAGGAGGGGTGTGGGGTGGGGAGACAAGTTGTTTTAGTTCTTGTTTCTCACCATCCAACTTTATTTTTAATTGGCAGAATATAAATTCAATTTTCCCAAGCCGTGTCCCTTTTGTCCAAGATATAATGAATGGGTAAGCAATCTCCCTGATCTTATCTTGACCCAGGAGCTTTCTCATCTTTTTTTCTACCCAGTCCTATTGAGAAGGGGGAGTGAGGCAGTGGCTGGGTGGGCATCTGGCAGCCATTCACCCTAGCACAAGCAGAAGATTAGCACGAAGTCTGTTTGCTGCAGATACAAAAAGGCAAATTTTCACTGACTGCAATACTCTAGTAGGAGAACCTTCTCCTTGATACTATCATACTCATGATACCTTTTTCTCCTCATACTGCCCAGTGTGAGCACAATGCACATACAAACTGACTACCAGACTACAGATCTCCTGTGTAAAATGAATGTTGCCCAACATCACAGCTATGGAATTTTTTTTCATACTTATAAGACAGACATGCATAATATGGACATAAACTTTGCCTGTAGTAGTCACAAGAATTCAGTGATCTTGCAAATGAAGATCACTCCATTACAAAGCACATAAACACCTGATTAATTTTAAGCACATAATCCCACTTCAGAAGAACAACTCAATGATTCAAGTTAGCTACTCAAAATTTAAAGCAAGGAAGATGATTATGATTTGATTCTTCAAGATACCTGGGGAACATTTGAAGAGTAGTTTACCCAAAACTGAAAATAAGATGTAGACCTTAAGTGTTTTAGCTAGGTATTTAAAAGCACACATTTTATTCCAGTTTTTGGTCTATTTTCTCTGCTGACTATGGAAAGTAAATTCCTTCCACCACATCAGAATGATTCTACACATGTCTTACCAATTGTCATTGGATTTTAGTTTTTCTATAGGCTTTACTAACCTGTTCACTACATAGAAAAAACGGTACAAAAGTGTTAAATATGACATGAAATTGAGTTTTACTGACTGTCTCACAATGTACTGCAAAATATAAATTCCCACACGTAAGAGAATCTAAATGTCCTCTTCCAGGAAATGCAGCTTGGCCATAGCTTTTATGCCCTCAGAAAAATGTAATTTACATTCTTTCATTTTAAAAAGGCCGCTGTAAAAGGTGTCACCTTTATAAAAGCTGTTTCAATAAAATTTTACTTCTATGCTATATTTTAAAATTAATTTGACCTTGAATTCTAAAATTTAGAAAGGTGGCTATATAACTCTTCCTTCTGGAGAACCATTTAAAAAATCTATAGACATTTGACAGTATATCCGCTGCATTTTAGACCACAAATTAGGACACTTGGCAAAGAAATTTCTGCTCCATCCTAGCTTTTAGAAAAAATATATGCTGCAGTTTGGAGCGTACTACACCGGTTCACTTAAACAACTACTTTTTTTTAATGGTTAATTAAAATAAACCCAAGATGGAAGAATTATTTTACATAATTTCATCAATAAAGGGAAGGCTGTCAAGCCTTTCAAGAGGAGGAGTTTAACCCTGATCTTACAAGGGAGTGTATAAGATACACATCAACAGAGAACAGCAAAGTTAAGATTACCAAATACTATCTTAACTGAAAAAAACAAAACACACAAAAAAAACCCCAACCCCAAATAAACGAAAATCAGTTTTTTCTATAGTACATCTGTGGAGACAGAGATCAACTGGCAATTTTAAGTGAAGTATGACATTCCCAATTACCCCATAAAATCTCCTGGATGTGCAATGAAACTATATCTTGAAGGCATAACTCAGCACAATACAAGTTGTTTCTATGTATCACTTGCTTCCTACAATAGTCTAATACTACTTCTTTCTTAATGGTACTCACATTATGGGCCAACATCTTCAAGGAACACTAGATTAGCACTCTGAAGAGTTCTTCTCAGACATTTACCCTTATCTCTCATTTCACAGCAGCTATCAGCTGTATTCACTTTTATATATATATATTTCAATGCAGAAATTATATATAATGTATTACAAGTCCTCAGTTGACCTTCTCTCCTTGATCCAGTGTTACAAATCACCAAGTCATTCTTCATAGTTGATCTGTTATCACCCTACCCAATAAATGTGACAGTTCACACCCTTTGTTTAGTAATTGCTCTCATAGCTTTATCATCACCCAAAAGACATCTTCTCAGTAAGTTTTTGACATTTCAGTTCTCTCAAACTTTTGGTAGCAAATGACATTATTTGTGAGTACTAGAGCTTGCTAAATGACTGAAGTGATTTTTAGATTTCAATTTCTATGGCTCACTTCTGGGACATCTGACAATATATCTCTCCTGGGAAGGGCAAAAGAAGCACACTCCTCAAGATTTATGATTTTTCTCTACTTTCTTATATATAGGCTGACAAAGCAAGAGCATTTTGTCCTACAGTCACAAGGAAAGCACTAATTGGAAAAATGGTCAATAGCAACAGACAACTGGTGAAAAATACCTGCCAGTTGAACTCCTATTAAGCTAGTTTTTAATTCCTATTAGGAGGAGTAGGGCATCTGTGAAGTCAGGAAGATTTTTTTTTGGTGAAGCACAATGCCTGTTTGCAGATATACTGCCCTTCTTATTAGCAGCTGTGTTTGGAGTTTGAATATATGCCCTACTTGACGTTTTCATAAATTACTGATTGAAATGGTGCATGTGAGCAGCATGGGAAGATATTCCTGAGGCTTACAAAAGCGTATAAATAAATATGCTCTGTAATATATACAGTTTTCTTAAATACTTTGTTCATAGTGCTCTCGGGGTTATCTGTTTGCACTTCATGAACATAAGTGTGTTAGTCCACTATAAATATCTACAATATATACTGCGTGAGAGTACTTTCAAATGCAGGGCAGATTCTTAAATGTACAAAGAGCTCTACATTGGTGGTATCAGTTTAGGAAATACATGATGGAATATTTTATCTTCTTTCTCTGTATAACTATGCATTTCCTATAGCTGTTCTAAAGTCTATTAAAATGGGGAGAAAGCTTTTTGATAGAGTACTAGCATACTCTATCAAATACATAGAGAGAAGTGAAAAGTTGAATCCAGTACACTGACTCAGTCAAGTACATCTAAGTGTACTAATTTCCCATTCTGTAAATACTTGTACATGTGCATCATTTTCTACACATTTGCAGAATCCTCTGTAGGTACCTGAGCTTTTAACATACTTGAGCATAAGCATGTTACATGATTTTTTGCAGTACTTGGATCTTTCCCTGCTCCAACTGACTTCAATGGGAATTAACTTGTCCTTCAGCATTTATTGTCTAACAGAAACACGTTAACGCCATTAAAGATAAGAATAGATCTGCTACAAGTATCAATACTAACTTGGTCTATGTCAAATGCCGTAACACCTGAATTTTCACACAAATCATTAAACTAAGAATTTCCATGTTACCTTTTCTTCCTGGTTTTTTGTGCTTGCAAATGCAGGAAGATTTAAATTCTCCTTTTTCAAGTAACATATTTTGCACATCAATGCAAACACAATACCAAGATGGTAAAGAAATGAAGCATTAACACTTATAAAAAAGGACACGCCAGCAGTTCTTCTGCTCTTTGAATTACCCAGGACATTACAGAAACAAATTTCTCCTCTTACAGGAAAAGAAGATTATGTTACAATTTTGGACTGTGAAGACAGTCTACAAATTGAGAGACAAACATCTTGAAGATTGTTGCTGTTGAGTCATAAAGAGAGGTCAGTTTTGGGGGTGCTTTGTTTTACTTTTTCTTTTGAGAATAGGAGTTCAGTACTGGTTTTATGTTAGAACCAAGACAATTTCACTAACAGACTGTACCAAACAGTAATTCTTAAATATCGTGCTTAAAAGAAGTGGTTTGAGACTGCAAGCCATTTCTTCAGATCAACAAAGAATCCCACTGTCATCATTAAGACCATACAGAAACAAGAGAAGCCCGCAGTCTGGACCAGGGTTTAATGATACTTTTGCTGAATAAGCAAGGATCCTAACAGTGATGGCACTTATATTTACCATGTGAGTTTCTAGAAAAATTGAGGAGCAAACTGAGGATAGGAGACTAATAATTTTCTAAAACCTCTCTAAAATAATGGGAAAATCCTAATGTTGATATAATAAACTAATATAAATTATTCCTATGCAAGCTACACAGATCTATCAAGTGGGGTCATAATGAAAGTTTGATTTTATTATATGTCTATTATATTACTACAAACTTCTCGTGACTCAATCCTAGCTAAGATGTGGGAAGAAGGAGCGATTGAATGGTGATAGTCAAAGCATTTGAAATTAGAAATTTCCTGTAAATAGCAGTCATCCTTATCCCCTCCTCTAAAATAAAACCATAGACTTGTCCTTCAGTGAAATCCCATCTGGACAAACATTTTCCTCACACAGAGTAACAGTCTAAAATTTCTGAACCACATTGTTTCATTGCTGCAGTCCTTAAAACACAGCCAGAGCCTGATCCAGTGAAGTATGAAGAAAATCAACAGGTCTTTATGGCCAAGACAGAACCATGGCAAATAAGGTGTTCACCCCTATACAAAAGTCATTCTAGAAACTTAGTCTAATTGAGTATCTGCATGAAAATGTCCAACTATCCTGTAAGATCTTTGATTTCAATCTAGGGTCTTATCTAGTGCCATCCCTATCTCACAGATTTCTTTGTGCCTGCTTGCACGTATACACACACACACACACTTTAAAATATTCACAGGTGTGGGAGGAGACAATTGGTTTTCTGTCAGTGTTAGTACAATCAAAATATGTAAGCAGATCTAAAAAGCAAGAAGAACACTTCGGCTGTTGAGGTACAGAGAATTCCTTCTCTGAAAGGGACAAATTCTGAAAAGCTTTCCTAATTTTAGCACTACTAGTGCTATCTTTAAAATCAGAATCTTGAATAAAGATGACATTCAGAAATGTTAATGTAAGGTTTTAGTTCATTATGCTCAGCATTTTTTGGTGAAAGCAATTGGACATTACCAACTTAAGAGAGCCTTACTTCTGTCTATTTTGTGCCTCATTTGTATGAAAAAAACCCATGTAAACTAGTTGTTCTGCTAACCGAGATTAAAATATTTTCTTTTTCCTCCAAGGAGTGTATTTTCTTTCTGCATGATCGGTAAACTTTCTTTTAAGAGTCTAAGAAAGTTAAACATTCCAGAGCTCAGACACTTCTTGTTCAACTGGAATGCATGGTCTTCTACCAAATTTGCAAGAATATTACATTTGTATTTTCAAAGTGGCTTATCTATACTAATTGTCATAAGGATCAAAAGACATACATTATTTGGAAAAAAAAACAAACAACCCACAACAACAGGAAAAATGAATGATAAGTTTTTCTGCAATCAACATCTCTAATGTGTATGAGAATGGGACATCACTTCACCAAAACAATCCATCTGTGAAGTAAGCTAAGGGATGACTGCATTTGGATACAGCAATTAATCATCACATTATTTATAGCACTTCAGAAGCAGCTTACAGTACATTAATCAGGGATAACTTCTGCTTAATTAACAGAGCTGCCAAAAACGTCAAACAAGACCATAAAAAATAGAATTGAGTAAGAAAGAATTAGCAAGGGACTAACAATGATGAAATATTCAACATTCCTCTTCAGAAAAGGTCTTTCTCCCAGTTTCACTTCCTACAGTACCAGTAAGGAACAAATTCCATCTACAAATAACTATGGTCTGTGACTATATTAGTAGCACTAGATACTCATGAGTAAAAAGAAAACAAAGTAACAAGAACTTGATTGTATCAATCAGTGCAATCCCATGCACACAGCCATGTGGCTGTGGAAGACATGGGAAATGAAGAAATGTATTTTTAAAATTATTCCTTTGTGTAATTAGAAGGATCATGGATTATGCCTAAATTTATTGTATCTGCTACTGCGTAGACCCTGTTAGAAGGGAAGAGGAGCCGCATGGGGTGTGCTATTTAATCTGTTTTTCAAATCATGATTCAATGGAAGTGTCTTTATTATATAGAGGCTCATAAAATAAAATCCTATTTGCCAGAAGTATGAAAGACATTGTAACTCTCCCATTCAAAATACTTGAAAAGAAGTTTAGCAATTAAAACTAAGTAAAACGTTAGTGAGATATGGGGAACACAAGTAATTTGCATGTTAGGCATATGCAAATTAGAAAACAAGATCTGGTTTAAAGGAATAAAGAACTTCATAAAATTACATGGCTATTAAAAGTAGCTTATATGCTAAGAAGTATTCTGATTTACATAAGCAAATTTATTTCAATTACTACATGCAAATGGTAATTATATCAAGTAAAAACAAATTTTTATTGAAAGTACATATAATTATAGAAAACATTAATGAATCTTTCAAGTTTAGGTCTTCAGAAAGAAGGAATGATGAATAAAATAGGGAAAAAATGATGTTATTCAGTGCACAGCTGAAAGTTTAACTATGAAGCAACTGTAATTAGACTTCATCAGTCTTTTTTAGCATGGTGTCTATAGATCTCTAAAGAATTGAGATTTCTGTTGCAAATATCAGTGATAAGTTTATTGTTACTTGCCATACTTTAACAGCCTATAATAAAAATACTCCTTTTCTCTGTTAAAATTGTCTGTCCTTATGTAAATAAAAGTATCTAAATCTATGGTTAGTCTAACATTTTGTATGTATAGAGATAGGTATGCTTAGGAACTCCTCCTTAGTCTAATAGTGTCACAGAAGTATTCACGAAACTGTCACTCGACACCAGAACATGCATGCACAAAAACTTTGATGCATGTGTTTGTATGTATACTGTGTTTATGAAACAGAAAAAAATGAAATGGACTGAAATGAACTCTATATTTCAGAAGCACATGAAGTAAGATCTATTAACTGATGTGAAAAGTTATTTCTGTGTCACTTACAGCTGAAGAAAAAGAATCACAGAACCTATGAAGATAGGAAAAAATAGCTAGCTAATTAATTTTCAAAATACAGACCTACATTAATACCACACCAAGCTCTCAATGTGCACTCCCCAGTTAAAAGCTGCTTGACCACTAGTAGTAGAATTTTGGGCAGCACTTTCAGTATAGTAATTTTTAATAGTATCATTCACATGGTTATCATTTGTCCGAATAGGTCTTGAAGTACATTTTGTCTCATCATAACTGGTAACAAAGGTTGCCATGAAGACACACAAAACAAACTTTAAGGGCTTAAATTAAGGTTACCTGGTAACAGTAACATCTCCAGCCACATAATTTCAAGTTATTCTGGAAAATAATATTCCTCTCCCAATACTTGTGTTTCAATGACCTCACTAAACTTTCTCCTGATGACTCACCTGCAGGGCCTGGGACAGGATGAGGGAATCCTATATTAGTTACACACCAAAGGGATTAAGAAATGCAGCTTAAATATTATTGTGACAAAATAGTGTAAGGGAAACTCTCAGTCAAGAGGCTTATACATGACTCCCCTTTATTATATTAGGACTTTTTTATGTTGTGTTAGTATTCATTAAGCAAAGGATGACAGCATGTAAGCACGTGCAGTAGCATTCCCTGCCAGTGACTGAAGCATTAGTCAACTCCCAGCAATACTGGGCAGATGGTAAAGACTGTTCTAACAGGTGTGCGGACCTGAAACGTACCTCTGCCTTTACCCAGAGGCAGTTCACTACAACAAATTGCTTAAAAGAAAGGAAGGGAAAAAAAATCTAAAGTGGATGAAACAACCTGATTTTTCTTCAGGCGTCCCAGACTCAGAGTGACAGAAATGGCAGTCCAAAGCACGTACTAGAAATGGCAGATCAGTCTCTAAGGAATCTTACAATTCCTACCTCAAATGCAAGATGGTTCGTCATTTCCTGACAAACCTTTTATGCCTGAAACCAAACGCTATCCATCTGAAGTTACTATTTCAATAAAAATTGCACCAGGCCCTTGAATATCTTTACAACTCATTGTAAAATACCTCTTTCTTTTCTGCAGAAGTCCTTTTTGTCACTGATAACCGGTCTTAGACAGGCAATGTTCTTTTACCACTGATAAGTACTCCTAGCTGGACAGACTACTCCAGACAGATAAAACTGATACAGATAAAACTGATGCAGATAAGCACTTTGAGCATTTCATAGAACTACAAATAAAAAAGGTTTCTAGAAATGAATAACACAAGTAACACTGCAAGCTCAGTGAAAAACCTTTAAACACAATGAGCAGTAATTGTTTTCACTTTACACAGAAAATGTGAAAAACACAAATAAATGACAGACAGAAAAAGCTTTCTCTGTAGAAAACCAACATTCTGCTTTGAATCAGAATGTGTTAAAAAACACAATGTAAGAACACTCAGGCAAAATTTAAGCTCTCTGTAAGCATACCAGAGTAAAATCAAATAACTCACCATATTTGGCCACAAAATCAGACCTAAAAACTGGGACTATTATGGAGACCTATCTGAGGAAGTAACAGTTGACAAGTGGTCTTGTGAAAGGTTCTGTATAACAGAAATGAGTTACCTGCTAACCAAATGTCAGGGCATCAGCTTTCACTGACAATCTCAGGCAACTTAAAGTCAACAGGAAGATCCTCCTAATCTTCTCCTTAAACAAAGGAACCTTATCACATGCCAGATCTGAAACAAGAAATAATCTTCACGCAACCAGAGAAAGCAAAAGACAGAGATGATTTTGCATCTCTGAAGAAAATCTCAGATTCACTGAACCTCCCCAGGTCCTAGAAGAGCTGCAGGCCTTTACATAGGCAGATAACTACCAGGTAACAGGGAAGTTCTGGTTGGCCCAGAGTCATGATCACAGTCCGTTTGAATGACAGGTAAGACCTAATTCTCAGAGACAACTCTATTTAGCATGAGAAATGACTGCAAAATGGTTAGTCCCCACTCACATCTTGAAACCCCAGGGTTACTTGAATTTTTATATGTAATCCAGTTATTGTTATTGATGTTAAACTAATAGCAATTAAAAAAAAAAAATCAGGCAAACATTTTGGTTTCACACTTTGCCTTTAATAGATGTCCAAGACACTACAGAGGATTTTCATTCTGAACCAGCTCCCACTGCAGCGGGACAAATAAATAACACAACTACTTAGGAGTCATGTTCAATGCATTCTGCATAGAATATTAGGTTGGAAATGAAACCATGCATGCTAGTAATCAAAGGAATCAGCTTTCAAAGGGAAGCTAATCCTCTTTTAAATCTAAACAAGATAAATAAATCTAGCAAAACTGTACCCTACAAAATCTTTGTCTTTCCCTAGCAGATGTCAGAGAGCAATCAATATGATTTAGCTGCATTCCTGGAACTGATGTTTTACTGGATAATTTCTGATTTCTGTGAAATATGTAATTGGGAAGCATTTTGCATGTGTCAATTAACCAGACTTTGGAAATAACTATATTAAGGATTAACCAGTGATTTGGATTACTCAATAAGCAATGTCCTCTTCCCTGCTTCTTTTTTTCACTGTGACTTTGAGTTTAATTTTAGCATGCCTTTGAAAGCACTGTGTGTATCTGCCTTAATTTTATGTCTCAGTCTAATGTAAAATACAGCCACTTACCTCATACTCAGTGGCCTTTCCTGAGCCTCTCTGTAATCAACTTTTGGAAAGCTTATAATATTAGTTTGTTCACGGTGTATATTTTTAAATAACATGCAGCAGTGGAATAGAAATTAATTTTTATTTTCTTCTGCTTGGATATCTGAAAAATTTTAATGTTTCTGTTGATCCTTGCTAAGCTAACAAGCTGAACTGGCTGTGCTCTGACGACAGAAAGAACTAATGAATATTAGAATAACATAAAACAAAAAAAAATAGACGCTACTGATAGAGATGTCTTTGACAAGACTAGGAATGAAATTGCTGTATGGGCTCTGCAAATCTACTAAGCTATCTGATGATCCCTGTTTCATTATCATACGTGTGAAAACACCTGCATACTAAAAAAAACTTTCACCTTACTTGATTTACAGTTCTGATTTTCTAAATTTGTTATTACTTTCTTTAAACACAATAGCTGGCAAATATCTCAAATATAACTCCTGTAATCAATCTAACGCTCAAAATCAACTAACCTACAGTGTATTGATCAGGATCAATATGTTTCTTAGCACTCAATCCAAGAAAGACATATTGGTATACACATAAAACATACACATTTACAACACTCTTCCTTTGCCAATCTCTTGGGGTTTTTATGCCACACCTTTTCTAAACTCTATCAATGCTGAGCATTGGTGCCAAGTTCCAATTCTTGTTGGTTTCAGTCACCTATAATTTTGATCAGCTCTTACCACTCCTCTGTCTTCACCCTTTATTATATAGCCCATCAAGACCTGTCATTCTTTGTTTCCTTTAATCATAAATATCCAGTTGGTCACTCCTTTCCCAAACTTGTGCCATCACTGTAAAGGTCCTTACGTGCAGTGATTTGCTCCTTTGGAGCTCCATAACCAGTGGTAGCATATTTATATTTAACAGCCCTCTGAAATCCCTTACCCTGCTTTTGTGCAGTTGCTTCTTTAGGTTCATAAAATACATTCTGCATTCCCAACATCCAACAGAACAGTTCTACACCACTTAATTCTATCTTCTGAGGAGCATCTTCTCTTACTAGTTTTGGGACTCCCTTCTGCTAGTTTCATTTAATGATCTATTGTTCTTGTAAAGAAAGAAGCTGTGAATAGCCATTCTCTGTTCATCTGCCCTCAGCCCAACAATAATTTATTGATTCCTATCATATAGACTTGAGTAATTTCTTTTTCTAATCTGAAGAGTCCTAATTATTGGCTGGATGGTTGCACTCAAGAGTTGTGGCCAACAGCTTAAATTGAGACTGGTGATGACTGGCATTCCTCATTGATTGGTATTGGGACTAGCACTGTTTAACATCTTTATCGGAGACATGGACAGTGGGATTGAGTATGGCAATTACAAGTTTGCAAGTTTGCCAACACCACCAAACTGTGTGGTGTGATTGACACACTGGAGAGAAGGGATGCCATCTAGAGGGGCCTTCACAGGTGGGCCTGTGAGAACTGCATGAAATTCAACCAAGTTCAAGACCAAGTACAAGGTTCCTGCACATGGGTTGGGGCAATCCAAGCACAACCACAGGCTGGGCACAGAATGGGTTAAGAGCAGCCCCTTAGAACACAGACTTGCGATTGTTCATTGATAAGAAGCTCCACATGAGCTGCCAATGCGTACTTGCAGTCCAGAAAGTCAACTGACGCCTGGGATGCATCAAAAGCAGTATGACCAGCAGCAGGTCAAAGGAAGGGATTCTATCTCTCTAGTCTGCTCTCATGAGACCCCACCTCGAGCACTGCCTCCAGCTCTGTGATTCCCCAACTTAAGGAGGGCATGGAGCTGTTGGAAGGAGTCCAGAGAAAGGCCATGAAGATGGTGAGAGGGCTGGAGCATCTCCCCTACAAAGACAGGCTGAGAGGGTTGAGCTTGTTCAGTCTGGAGAAAAAAAGACTCTGGGAAGACCTTAGAGCAGCAGTCCAACACCTAAAGGGGGCCTACAGAAAAGATTGAGAGGGACTGTTTACAAGGGCATACTGTGATTTAGGTATTAGCTTTAAGCTGAAGGTCAGTAGATTTAGGTTAGGTATTAAGAAGAAATTCTTTAATGTGAGGGTGGCAAAGCACTGGCACACGTTGTTCAAAGAAGCTGTGGTTGCCCCTGCCTGGAAGTGTTTAAGGCCAGGTTGGATGGGGCTTTGGGCAACCTGGTCTACCGGAGGATATCCCTGCCCATGGCAGTGGGTTGAAACTAGGCTTTGAGGTCCCTTTCAACCCAAACCATTCTATGATTCAACTGCCACTTAGGAGAAAGCAATTCTTTATAAAAGTTTATCATTCTTCTTACCTTTGCAAGTTAGATTATGTCCTTCTAAGACAGTTTCAAGACATGGACATACTGTGAGCTTGCACAAAGCCTCAAAAAAAATAATTCTGGAGCTTTTCCACCCTTTTTCCAATTTTGGTGATTAAACTTTCCAAATACTTTCTGGAAAACTAAGCAGACCACATCAACAGGACTACTCTAGCCCCCAGTGTGAATTCTAACGGTCAGGAATGACTAAGCCATGTTGAATCTTTCCCAGCATGTCACATTTATTTATATGTCAAATAACTATTCCTTGTTATAGTTTTTATCCATTTGCTGAATGCAGGCTTACTGATTAGTAGTTCCCTAGATACTCTGAAGAAATTGTTTTATAGCTTGACATATTAACCTTATTCCAACTCTTTGGTACCAAGGAAGTCTTAAGCAAGAGGCAACACAGTATACACAATGTAACTACTTCACCCTTAAAGGTCCTCTAAAACTCTTGGGCAAATGCCACCACTTTAAGGTATTCTTAACCAATATTTGTCACTTATTTTGTCAGTTTGCTAGTTTGCTCTGATGCGTCCTCTACTAAATCACATTCTCAAATCAAACTCCTAAAAAACCCCACCAAACCACCATTTTGGAATCTGCCCATTTATTTTGCATTTACTGTTAACTGCAACAAATTATTTGAGTATATGTGTGCACTATCCTTCAACTTCTTATACTCTGATCCTCTACTGACTTTACAGACTACCCAACAGGCACCTCATACATGATGAAATAAGAAAAATTCTGGGAGTTCGTTTTCCATATTGGAATGAGGATTCAGTCTTTGTGAAGAATACATGTATTTTGCAATCTCTCTAATCTTGGTGTTTAGCAATTATGCTTTTTTTTTTTAAAATTTAGTATTTCTAAAACACTGCAATGCTTTTTTTTTAAAGTCTTGCGATACAGTGGCTTGAAAAAAATATTAATGTAATCTGTAAAGATGATTTTTGAGCTGCCTTTCTATTTCTTTTAACAAACATCCACATTTTTCTCAAACTCTAATTTGTGGAAGAAAGTACTGTAGTATTGGTTCTTCTGACTTCTGTGGTTCCTGAAGGGATATTGAATTTAAGCACCTTGTTACAGAAAGTACTTTGGTAATAACATTGTGTCAATAAACTGTCCCTGTATTGATCATCTGATTAGCTTCCTCAATGAAAAGACATTTATGGTATCTAAAAGTTTAGTCTGAAATGACTTGACAACTACTACCCAATTGACATTGGGGAGGCAGCAATCATGAGAAGCTGAAATAACACATTTCTCTTGTGTTTCCTCACAAATGTCTCTGACCTCTCCTGGTGTATCACAGTGATCAAGCACTTACCAACATAGTCCTATTACTTCTACTGTACTTAGGCCTAGAAATTCAATAGAGATTCCTTATTACTCCCTGACATCATTAATTTGCTTATCTGACATAACGCTGCATTTCATTTACTACATAGCACTATTTCTCCACATACATGATCTATTCTTTCATATATTAACCTTGTTGTTATCCCAGTACTTGCTTTCCTTCCAGAAAATTTCCAATGCTTTTCACAGTACTAAAGCTAGGCATCCTAAGATATGCAGGTATGAATTTTACAACTCCCTCCAGAAACTTCAGCATTTAAATAACACAGAAGTAGCAAACTGAAAACCTTGGTCATTGGAAGATTCTAGAAATAAGCTTGTCAAAACAAACTCTCCCTAACATCCTTGTATGCACACGGCATATTCTCTATTTACAATTCAAACACTATCCTTCTACAGGGCATCTGTTCTGTTCAAGGCAGGGTATGGATAGTACTCAATAGATAGTTATTCATCTTTTATTTTCACATTCACTATCCATAGTGTAATCCCACAGTGTGTTTACTGGACACAATCCAAACCTAGTACTGAATGCGGAATTACTACTTTCCTCATGGGCTTTCTATGGTTCTCTTATTGTATTATCTTAGTGTGCTCCTCTTTTAAACAAACATAATTAATCTAGCTTCATAACTCTGCTGTAAAACAAGGTGGTCCATATTACACTCAAGGAACAGACAGGCAGCAATTAAAGGTAAAATTAGCCTTAAGTCAATTTATTGTAGCTGACAAATTAGGAAAAAAAATGATCTTAGAACTCACCATCTTTCTTTATAAAAAACATTTCCAATTATATGATTATCACTATATCCACTCAAAACTTCCTCAAGTGAACTCTCTTTCATTTCAACTGGGGGAGCCAGAAAAGAACAAGCATGGAAGTCTGTGTGACTCACTGCATATTCAGCAAATGCAAGTTCTCCACAGAAAAGTTTTCCAGACTGTTTTGCATTCTATTCCACTGCCTCTTTTTCCATGTGCCTTGCATCAAATAAAGAAAACAAAGGACAATCTATGCTACTTCGCTTCATTTCCATAGTACAGCTTGCCATGTGTACAGCCTTTAAAACCCAAAAAAACCCACATCAAATTAAAAGTCACCTGATCATGTAATTAGATTAATACAATAAGTTTACTGAAATAACTGTTAACAAAGCACACTGTGGTCCTCTGTGTAGATCGATCAGTCTGTAGAATACATGATGTCTACCTTTCCATCAGGTCTCACCAGTTCTCATCATCATCTGCGAATGACTTCAAGCCCAGTAATGCACATATTACTAATATGTTCGGCTACACTCCCGTCGCGCCCCAAACTTATTCCTGTCCTCTCCTGCATAAACCTGCCCACATTTAAGCTTGTGCTTCTTCACTTTGCTTCAGGGGAGTGAAGTCCAAGGTTGCTAACTACTGAAAACCAGGATGAAGAAACTGAGACAGTGAAGGAGAGGAAGAAATAAACCTATCTGAACAACCCCTCTTGCCATGCAAATAGGGCAATAAAACGTTCAGTGTAGCTCATAGGATGGACAGCACTGAAAACAAAGGCAGCAGGTCCATGCTGTTGGGCAAAGCAATTAAATAGACAGTTGCAGTGCTTAAACACCAAAAGTCAGCGTGTTAAAATTTCATTATGTTTTCAGTGTTCCCTCAAGGTTTTTGAAGGACATAAAAGAGCTAAACAGGTTATATCCTCCGTAGTTTCTTTGCCAAACCATAACAAATTTGTCTAAATTTCACATGTAAACAGACATTTTTCTTAACTGCTTCAATTTTTTTTTTATTCCTCCCCACTCCCATGAAAGATGTGTAAGTACTTTGTCTAAGCAAAAAGTACCTGGTCCGACCAAATGCACTGAACTCATTTATGCATTTACAGAAGCAGGAATACCTTGACAGCCTGAATTTAAGGCAAACAAAAAGAAAACCTGAAAACATCTACACCACAGTGGAAAAAAGTCTATTAGGGACAACAAGTTGTGTATGAATGCAGTCCACAGATACTGAAAAGAGACAGAGAAATTTTCTTCCTGGTAAACAAGGAAGACTTAAAATCCTTTAAATCTACCCATCTAGCCAACTGAATACGGTATCTGCCTTTTCAGAATTTCAGATAAGCTCCAACAAATAGTACTTAAGAAGACGGGATAAAATTCTCTCATCTGAGATCTCAATGATTAGCAAAATAATATGTAGCAGCATTGAGGACAGGCAGGATGATAATCCACAGGTACATAAAAGGCTGCGGCAAAGAGGATGGGAAGAGCCTGTTTTCCATGTTCGTTAATAGATTCAACTTGCAGCAAGAACAATGCATATTAAACATAATGGAAACTTTCAAACAGTGAAAAGAGTAACAGACTGTGACAAATTGCCTGGCGAGGGTGTGGGAAGTCTGTAATTAGAACAGGCAAGACAGATATCTGCTAGGAACGATACACATAAAATGACTCAGGGCAAGAGGATTACCTCTTGAGGCCAATTCCAGTCCTAGTTTTCTACTTCATACTTGGTAACAACATATCAAAATTATAACTATTTCACTAGAATTCTCTCCTTATATTTTAAAAGTATTCACCTCTCCCCTTAGCCAGTATAAAACTGCTGTGACTACCCAGCATGAAAGGATAAAATGAACATTTCTTGTTTGCTTACACTAGTCTGTATCAACTGAAATACTAAGAACCTAGGAAAGACTTCTCTACTTTTATGTGTGCCACAAATGGAATAGTTCTTTGCACACAAAAGTTGGGTAGCTGCATATATACAAACCAATGACATGCAAAGACAAAGTGCAGTGACACAATAGCATTTCCTGGTGTGAATAGGCCTTGTCTACCTTTGGCTGTTGTAAAAAAAAAGGAGGAACAAAGGAGAATTTTATTTTTTCACTCAAACATATTCTGATATGACAGTTATAAACTCCTTATCATTGTTAAAACCACCTAAGCACTTTTTTTCCTCTAGTTTCTGTATCTGTCTGAGTGCGATTTTTTTTTTTTAAAGACAATTCAACTGGTATTGAAGAAGACAGCAATTTTCATAATGCATCTCAGCATCCTTTCCCAGTCCACCCTGGTTTAAGTTCAAAGGTATGCCACAGTCACCCTCACAGACCTCTGACACAAGAGGGCACAAACGTATAGTGACATCTGATTTGCAAGGTCTCTTCTCATCTGAATTCACTACCTGGTGAGCAATAGTACACTGGGTGAGCTCCAGCCAAGGACTAACTGTCCCTGAAGCTGGAGTTTTAGTAGACTGCTGGCAAATCGGGCCCAGGAATTCGAGCAGAGAACAGGCAGCTAATTTCTCCTGTATACTTCTAAGATTTATTGGAAAAATTGGATAGAACATGGAGAAAGAACCTTCGTGAGAAAAATAGAAAAGGGGAACATGGAAAACATCAGAAAGTTTAGAGGGGAAATGCAAAACAACAAAGTCGTGAGTGACAGTTCACAAGAAAAATCATTAAAGGAGATTGGCAGTAGGAAGTTGAAGGGAAATAGCAGTGGAGATCTAAAATTCAAGGAAAAGATGCTTGGGAAAGGCATCCAGAACGGCCCTGAAGGGAAACTGGGAGTTCATAAGAAGAGGAAGCAGAGAAGAGGTAACACTTTGGACAAGGATTGGGGCAACAGGAGTAAGAGTGGTGAGATATGAGAAAAACATAGATGATTTAGAGAGTGGAAGTCTGGATTTGTTTTGCAAGAAACCCGAGAATGAAGAGCTAAAGAGAAAAATGGAACTAATACAAAAGAAAAATCCCAAACATCTGCATTAAACCTAGGACTGTCAGAGAGCCACAGTGATCGTGGAAGGGACAATGGAGCAGAAAGGGGACAATGAAGTCTGGATATGGATTCAAAGTCCAGGAGGAATGGACCAAGAATTTCATAACGACAATGTCTAGATGGGGAAGAGAAACTTGCTGGCAGCATGCCTAAGCAGCGAAAACAAAATCTCAGTATATAAAGACAAAGAGCGTAGAACATGGAAAGAAGCTAAGTGGAATCAGACATTAGGAATAAATGGAGTATGCTCAACATCAGAGCTTAGAATGCAAATGAAGAATTCTTAGTCTCACCAACACACTGTTCTCAGTGTGCATCTATGAATTCCATCTGAGAAAAGCCCACATGTAGTGGGCTTTAACAGATAGTCAGCAATGGCATGCTCTCATTTTCTGGTTGCCTGCCTGGGGACCCTAGGGTCTGATTTGCAGAAGTGCTGAGCACTTGCAACAGTGAGTGAAGTCAACAGAATTCACCGTTGTGAAAATAAATTCATTAATGTTTGTGATGCCTTCAGATACTATAGCAATGAGTGCCATGGAAAGCTCATGAGAAAAAGAGTAATTCTGACTTCAGAAGGAATTTAAATGGAGTGGAGTAAATAAGACATAGGAATGCACATTGAACATCAAGGTAAAAGCAAAGTTGCTCACAGAGGGAATCTATTCACTTTAATCCTGTGCACTGTGAAGTAGAAGCTGTATAGAGAAAAAAATTAGGGCAATATAATAAAGTCTATTAATCTAGTTACATAAGGAGAATATTTGTCTAGCATCATGAATGCTTGACTTCTGGAGCTGACTGGCGTTACTGGGGTGAATGTTACCACACACATAGATAAACATGTAAAAGGCAGTTCCTGTCTCGCACACTTATTAGTATCAGCCATGTACACTAAAGTCAATGGGCAGGTTTGGTGATGACTTCCATCAGCATGACTTTAATTGAATTATTAGTTCTCCTTAAAGTAATAATGCAAAATGCTTTTCTCAAAGTTGTAAATACCCTGGAAAAGAGTGGGACTTATTGGCGTATTACAACTTAATACACATTAAGAGAAATTCAGTTAACAATTGTTATAGTACCCTAAAATAACAAAGTGATAGTTTTAAAAGTGATGGAGGGCTTCTATTCTGCCTGTTACTACCTACTCAAAATTTTGAGTGTTCTCAATTTGGCTAACTAACAAAGCCAGCATCTTACCCACAATGCTCAAGGCTACTCAAATTCCTAGTTTCTCCTGTATTTGTTTTCCAGACTGAGCCTGAGGTCAGTTTAAACTTTGACCTTCTTCACTGCTAATTTTTTTTTTTAAACTTTCTTTTTGCAATGCTAAATTAATTTTCATTTTTCAGTTTACCATTCAAGTTTTCAAATACTGATACAATTACTTTTACATGACAGTTTTTCAGCAAATAAAAATTTTGCTGGCTTAAAAATTAAGTAAAAGATTGAAGTCAACATTTCTGAAAGGGACTAATGATTCTGCCCAAACCCAGAAGGCATATGGTTAGCATTCCTGAGAAACAGGATGTATTGAGTTCGGCAACCTAAACATTTACCAGCTTGGGAAAAATCTCTGTCTGATTTCTCAAATACAAAATAAGCTTGAATGTAAGTCACATGTAAATCCAATTGATTCACTTTCAAAAAACCCTTTGATTTGGAATGGAGCCAAAGATATACAAAAATCATTTGCTGCTGATCTAACTGAATCATGAACGATTTAGATCCTTATCAGGATCAGCATTTTTTCACGGAGTAGTCAAGGCCCATTAGTTTTTAACATTATTGGATGATTCTTTTTTATCTGTTTGTCAAGAGTTTCTCCACCAAATATTGCTGTAAAAGCAGTAAGTCCTGTGCTGTTTGTAGAACACTGGAATTTTGTACCTACACATTGGGAACACCTCTGAAAAGAATTTGAACTCCTGTGATTATCAATGACACTGACCAAATGCAATTTTCCTAAACTCTTATGTAGTGCCTGCATATGGGCAAACACACACATCTACAAGAGAAAGATCTTCCTGCTACTCCCAAGAAGCAAAATTTCCTGCCACTAGGATAAAAGCTTTTGTTCAGAACTTTAAAGTGTGCTGTTCCCCAACAAAGCAGTCATTACATCCATACTTTATGGTTTGGGAGCTTTTTCTTTAAGTACAACAAAGATAAAAGCTCTCATGGAAATGTTCTGCACAGTAATTTTCACTATCAATATGTGAGCAAGTTCAAATAATAAATGAAAGAAACTCCAGCCGAAAGCTTTTTGCAATTCCATTATTTCAGCTCTTCCTGATTCTGTCCCACAACACTCCTACTAGCACTGCAGAAGCACACAACTCCTGATGTGGACCAGGACGCAAACTAACATCAATAATACTTGAGAACTTTTACATTGCATTTAATAATATATACCAAGATTAGGTGACTATTACAGGTGCCATCTAGCAATCTGAGTTAAAAGAGTTCAGTAGCCTCATCAACAGTGAGCAACACCCTTGTCCACCAATTCTCTATCATCTGTGACACACGTATGTCAGATAATCTAATTTTTGAGACTTTACTCCGTATCTCTTAGCTGTTAGGATTCTTCTACTTGCTTAGAAGTGAGAACCTTCTTGTTCAAGGGAATGGACAGGATGAAGTGAGTAAAAGGGCCACCGTTCTGAAGATACTTAGCAGATTTAAATAGCAAAATCATATTAATTGCATCTGATCTGAAACACAAAATATATTCTTTTGTGTTGTAGCTAACTACAACCCCAAATGTTTTGTTCAACACCAAGAGGAAATTCAAACAGGAAGCAAGTATTTTAAAAACAAAACACTTGAAAAGTCTGAAGGCACCCCTCAACTCACAAAAGGAATATGACAGAATAGAAAACATTTGTAAAATTATAAGTAAAATATATTTTTCCTCCTGGTAGAGAAGGGAGGCCCTGACTGAAAAGCAGGATAAAACTTAAAACAAATTAAAATTTTAAAACAGTGAGATTTACCACAATTTGCTTGCTTCTCATCTTAATCTGCTACATGCAAAAGGATCGGGATTCAGACTTTCACACTTATTTATCCCCTGGTTAAGCAACATTTAGTAGCACAGCACCAGGGAGCTGCTGTGCCACTGAGCAGATCATAGCCTTATTCAACCCTGATCAAGCAGCAGTCATTGCATCTCCACATCATTAGGTTACTCTTACAGAGATATCCCAATACTGTGGCTATTCTAATTAAGTCTGTTGTATGTGAAATGTGATGCACAGTAATTCAAACATTTCTATGACAGAACCATAGGATATTACAACAGGTACCAGAAAAAAAAAAAAATCCTGAAAGCTCACTAAAACTCTGGCTTGCAGCTATCAAAAAAAGAAACATTCCAGATTTGCATCTTCAAATGTCCCTTCAGAAAGCCAGCACCAAAGTCAGCTGATAAGCTCTAAGACTTAATTGAAAGGAAAGCTTGTCAGTAGCTTTCAGTCTCATTTTCCTTCTGGGTAACCGACTCAGTTTTAATTTGTTGTGCAAGATGAGCATGAAAAGGTAAGACTGGGTCACCTAGTGAGTCACCACATAAAATAAATGACGAATGGGTCTATCTGCATCTGACAGATTGAGGTTCAAAAAAAAAACCTCAAAACCACAGCCACTTTCTATAGTCTTTAGGAAGTTCCTGCTAACTTTAAGAAAACATTACTGTGTGTGTAATCACTTGCCTCAGCATAAACTCTCATACTGATACACACCTACCTTCCTAATTCTGCTGAGGTTAGTCCATGTCTCTTACCTGCCCCCACCACTGACTGTCCTTTATACAGGAGAGATTAAGTATCTTTATATAGATTAAGTATCTTTCCCTGCTTACCTATACACCTCTGTTTTCCTGTTTGTACTTTTTTCCCCACATGCTAAGCCAGTCTGTTCAGTCTCTGTGTCTTCCTCTGAATTTTACTTTTCTCTCAAGTTTTGCATTCATCCCTACAGAGGTATACCAAGTCTTCTTCAAATCCCCTCTCAGAAAGTTTTGCTTATCATATACATAAAACAGGTATTTGCTAACACCAAAGTGTATTTCAAGGTTATCAACTTGATCTCCTCACAGCATCTTTCTAGTACTGAAGCATTACCTGCGGGTTACACACAGAACAGGAAAAAAACCCCCAAAAAACAAAGAAACAAATGTAGAAAGACAAAGGATCATTTAGAAGATCTGAAAGCAGTCCAGAGAACCAGCAATCATACCTAGATTAACACCAGTGACTCTGCTGGGTGTTCAGATCATTATATACACACACATACACACTTTGTTAATTCTGGAACGGAAATACTTTTTGTGTACATACACATCAGTCATTCCTAACATACACTACCCCATTCTCATTATCAGAGTTATTTTCTTTCAATCTACAGAAAAAAATTAACTCAGACATCACTGTTTTAAAAAAAAGTTTTTTCATTTTTAATAGAAGCAACTTGAATATGCAAGTTAATTAAGTTCACAGGGTGTTTGAGGTTGGCAGGTATGGCTGGAGATCATCTGAACTAACCCCTTCTGTTCAATCAGGGCCACCTCAAGCTGGCTGCCCAGGACCATCTCCCTAGTTTAAAGTGTGCCTTACCAGGTTGGCCAGCCTTCTGGCACAAATGCTTTTTCTAAGCTTTGTAAATATGGATCTTATTTCTTCCATGTAGCCCTCAGAAAGGTTCCCATGGTCATACAACCCAAAAAATATCCATTAGCATTTTCCTTTAGTGTGAATGTGAGGACACAGATATAAAAAAATCCCAGGCATAGGTTAGTCATCCTGTTCAGATGGACAGACTACTGAGATTCCTACTAGAAAGATTTTAGCTGGATTTAAAAAAAAATAAATAAATAAAGTCAGTACCGACTCTAGAAAACTACCAGAACAGTATGTCCTCTCTCCCGTATACAATTCTTTCAATTAGGGAGCTAGGTATAATTCTTGCTGCTTTGGTGTTCGACCAAGAACCCACTAGTGTCAGTCTCTACATCTTGTATCAGCCCTGACTGAAAATACTTTGGTACCGTTTGCTTTGAAGTCGGTAATACTTTCTTTCTGATTCAAACCTCACTGCTGCAGTTGAGGACACTGCTATGACAAGATCACAGAGTTAAACAGTTGAAACCTTTCATTTCTTCTAAAAAGCAGCAGAACCATGCTGAATAGCATTTCTAGTAGAAATCATCACCTCACTGCAACTGCATGAGCAGCTTGTGGGGAAGAAGACAACCGGACTGAAGGAAGGAAAATTATAGCTAATAGCAAAGAGGAAGAAATGGATTGATAACTTATGTTTTTCTTTCACTGTCCATAAAAAGGTACATGACACTGATTTATTCTAAAACACCAAGTGTTTTTTCTTTAACTGGAGACTTAGATTTTCCTGATTACACAAATCTTTATGATTTGCTTTTATTTTATTTGCTGGGTATTTCAGAGATGTGACCCAAATGTTAGTTCATTCTTCCAAAGTAACAAATTGATAGCAGAGAGAACTGCTTCTTTTTTCAACCATAGCATTTTAATTAAATAAGAAAACTTGCAAAAGATTAAAATTTGATTCCCTTCGCAGCTATTCAAGTGTTACTTGAATAACATCTTTATGTCAGTACAACTGGCTAACAAAGCACTACTTACAGTGCAAATATGTAACAAAGACCTTTACTCCAAGAAGCTTCTAAAGGATAAAACTACAGATAACAGCTGGGTATAATTAAAGTACAAAACCAAAACTGGTATCTCAGAGTTCCACAGTCAATCAGCTCCACAGTACATCAAGGTCTGAATTTTTAATTAAAAAAAAAAAAAAAGAAAAAATTAAAAGGTAACTCAGACCTTTCTTGCATAACAGATACAATACTACATAAATTCAGTGGTGCCAAGGAGAAAATTCATTCTGCAGCACCAGAACACATATAATATGTATCAGTAGGAATATGCCTAAATTAAGAACATGAATTCCCCTGTCAAGTCCACTGAGCTGACTAGGTAGGACACCATAGTCCAAAACATTAAAACAGGTATGAGTGAAGCTTTGCTCATCTTTAGACTTATGAACTGTTTCAAGGCCAGTAATTTCTTCATCCCACCTTGTAGAGTGGAGTCAGGTTATTAAATCATAAGAAAGAAAACCCTATATAATATCAAATGCCAGCTGAAAGGAGAGTTCAGTTTGAAGACTCAACTTTACAGACTCCAGGGTCTCAGCCTGAGTAAGCTGGAAAGGCTCAGCCACCTCAGAGGACTGTGCAAGCCAAGGCAGATCCACATGTGACAAATGGCAGAAATTCTGCCAGTGCAGAGGACTTAGATGCCCATGGAAATGACACTAGCATCAAATTAGAAAAAGGTGGTTCAGCCAGGTGGACATAAGCATCCAAGATCCTACTATAATGGCTCTTGTCTTGCCCAGGACTTGTAGTCAACTTGGTGAAGTAAGACAAAATATCCAAAAAAGTGCTTCAGTGGTACCTACTGACAAACTCCACAAGGACTACCGAACTAATGAACAATAAAGAAAATATGCTACTCCACCATCTGAAATTCCTATGCTTGCCTCTTCTCCCTTCTACATGAAAAAATCATCATGCAGTGTTACATCCATCCTCCGTTCTCTCTGTTGCTGTTTCACTTGAACTCAGCAGTTGTATCAAAAGGCAGGTTTATTGACGCTGACATGGTTTTGGTAGCAGTGGGGTTGCAGGGAAGGCTCTGTGAGAAGCTGCCCCATGTGCAACAGAACCAATACCAGGCAGCTCCAAGCCAGAACCGCTGCTGGCGAAGGCCAAAGTGGTAGTGCATCTGGGATAAGATAGCTAAGAAGCAGAAAAAAAAACCCAACACCTGCTGTGAAAATGGAGAGGAGTGAGTTTATGTGAGAGAAACAACCCTGGAGACACTAGTGAAGGAGGAGGTGCTTCAGGTGCAGGAGCAGAGATTCCCCTGCAGCCCATTAAGGCAACCTTGGTGAGACAGGGTGTTCCCCTGCAGCCCATGGAGGATAATGGTGGAGCAGATAAACACCTGAACCTGCTGGAGGACTCCATTCATGCCCAAGCAGATGGATGTTCCCAAAGGACACCATGACTCTGTGGGAAGCCTGTGCTGGAGCACACTCCTGGCAGGATCCATGGGGAGAGAAGCTCATGGGTAGAGCAGGTTTGCTGGCAGGATTTGTGGCCCCACAGGGACACACACTGGAATGAGGAGTCCACTGCTTGAGGACGAAGGAGCAGCAGAGACAATGTGAGATGAACTGACCACAGTGTGCATTCCCCATCCCCCTGTGCCACCGCAGGGAAATAGGTAGAGAAACTGGGAGTGACGTTGAGCCCAGGAAGAAGGGAGAGGTCAGGGAAGGTGTTTTAAGATTTGGTTTTATTTCTCATCACCCTACTTTGATTTAATTGCTAACAAATGAAATTAAGTTTCAAAAAAAAAATGCTGAGTCACATCCCTGTCCTTATTTCAGCTCAGGAGTCATTCATTGTACTTTCTCTCCACTGACCAGCTGAGGAGGGAAGTGAGAGAGCAGCTTTGGTGGACACCTGGCCTCCAGCCAGAGTTAACAACCCGCCACAGACTGCAGTTTTAGCTTTTTTTTTTTTTAACTATGCAGTAAACTAAAAGAGTTTTCAAAGCTTAAGTTGTTTAAAATCAGTCACTCCAGACAACCTAGATTCATCAAATCAAAACAAAAAAATGCAAAACATTAACAGTAATCATTTCCCAGCTTTTCAGTGGCAAATGCTTTAGAACCTAAAATAACCAAATCAGATTTAAAAAAGAAGGCATACCTAGATCCTCACTCAACCTGTATTTCCTAATTCCTTTCCCACGATTTTATTCCTTTGTCATACTGACTTGTAAATCACTGCACTCTTCTTGGCCTGCCTCCAGGAGAACATTGGTTTGAAGGTAAAGTTTCCATGATTTGACTGTGAAGGACATGCCCCTTCCAGTCACAGCATCCCCAAGCTTCTGTCAAAATAATCTCTTTATTATTTGACACTGACATTCTGGAAAACATAACTTGAGAAAAAAAGGCAAACACACACATGTACACATTCTTGGGAGATGGATTTGGGTGGGTGTGCATATCTGACAAAACCTAAAGAGCATAACAACCTTCCATGGCAGTGAATTTGAAAGGAGACCATTACAAAAGTGTTTCGGTTTTATTTAGGGAGCACTAATGTATGGCTTGAAATTACTTTTGAGATTTTTAATGGACAAAGGAAGCTCCTGTGAAAACAGCATCTCACAAAGAGCAAGTGTCCAGCCTTCCGTGTGTGAACATCTCTATTCGCACAAATGCCAGGTCAGGGTACGCCCTAGCATTGCCTTTCTTTCACCTTTGACTATCCAGGTAATGGCAGAAAGACACAATGCCCACATCAGTGGTGCTTACTTAGTATTGACAATCACTGATCATAAAAGGGTCATGAGGTCTTTTGGAGTTAAATACATGCCTCTTCTCTAAGATTAGAAGCCCTTGTTTTAATGTAATCTTTCTCATTTACCCATCCTTTGGTACTACTAATAATTCATGCAATAGTAGAAGTTAATCTGATGCTTCATTAACATTCAGCTGATTTAAAAAAATACCATTTTATTAAAAAGAAATTCAGAAATTCTGGACCTGTTTCTCCTCTCCCTTCGTAACATTAATGTTGCCGAGACTGCCTACAATGCTGACTAATCCAGTGCCACAGTATCTGTCGGGATGCAACTGCCTACATCCAGCTGTTGTCTCATCTTGTATTCACAGTGTAGGCGCTTTAGAATTTTAAGTTATCTTTGTTCTTTCTCAGTTCAGTAGTAACACAGTAGAATCCGCAATAAAGACCAGAGTTTCCAAGAGCTGCAGTACTACTAATCCCAATACCTATGACTCTCACTCTTTTAATGGCATTCTCTAGCATTTGTCCACATTTCTAACACCACAAGAGAAAATAATCAGGCATACTCTACATAAATACAATAGCTAAATCCTGTTGTCTGGGCTACTCTGAATGTACTATACAATGGCTACATGATCCAGAAAAACATGTCATTTTTAGATTAACTTTCTAACAAGATTTACCTCAAAAAGTGAGCAGAAATGAACTTTCAAATTAAGATTTTAAGTTTCCTGTTTCTGCTAAATAGTCTAATTACCTCATTTCTACTCTGACTTGGTCAAAGATAACTGGAGACAAGAAAGAAACAAGTTACTTTCAGTTCTGTTCTGTGTATATGTTATTCTTATTTCTAATATGTAACTAAGAATGTCTAAGATACTGGTAACATAAACAGCATTTAGAATCAAATATGACCATGTATATCCTCCAGTTCTCTTCCCACTCTACCTTGTAACTAAAGGAGAATTTAATTACTAATTTCAGTCAGAGAAAAATTAAACCCTTGAAATCTAAGCTTTATAAGACACTGATAGCAGCAGGAATATATCTGTCTACCTTGTGAACCATAACAACCAACTCCGTTTTTGCCAGCACCATAAATTCTGCTATAAATCCACGGTTCATACTAAATCCAAAGAAGTAATATGCTTGTTTCCTTTCCTACAGTATTTCCTCATGAGCTGGGTCAGAAAGACACCAGGCAGCAAAGTTCTGGATGCCCAAGAGTTGAGCCAAACCTGCTTCCTATGCATAAGCTGGGCTTTGGCTGCTGAAAGCCTGTTGTGCCCAGACTTGTTCCTCTTATGAACCAGATGAGCTGACATCTAACATGCCCAACATCCATATTGTCAGGCCATGTCTGGGTCCCATGCAAGTCTACTCAGCTATGGTTTAGGTTCCAGTGTTGGCATGTGGCTGATTTAAGAATAAGCTGTTCATATAAATGTAAGCACATAGTAGCATAACCTATAGAAAGCCATTTCAAGCTCACTCCACATCTGTCAAAAACATTTAAACAAAACATGAGATAATACTAATAAGTCTAGCTGAAAACTCTCAACTATCCTAAATTTCAGTGACTACAGCTTGTACAAATCAGCTGAAAGTACTTCCTTGAATATGCTTAGTAGCCCTAATGTTACACCTACTGGCCAAACAGAAGAATAACTAGGATATGCTTAAGATTTTATGGTCGTGCTCGCTCTGAAATCAGAAGCCTAAGAGCATTCTGCATATGATGTTATAAAGTGTGAGCATACAGAAATGCTAATCTTGTCTCTCACTAACTGTTGCTAAAGTATTTCCTAAGGCTAACAATCACTAGTAAGCACAACTATTTTAATTATTAAAGAAATCAAAGGATTGAACAGATTTTTATAAGAGACAAAATAATAACAACAGCTAAGATCACTCTAGCACATTAAAGGCAGCAACAGTTTCAGAAGTTCCTGAAGTGTCAATAGTCATTATCCCAGTTTTCAATGAAGAGGTAAAATCCTACAGGAAAAACACATGTCTGTGGATTAGGATTATTACTGAAGAAGTGCTTTGTAATTAACGAACACAGTGCACTAATTTTTCACCTCAAATCCTTAAAACTCAATCTTTAGGGGTATAGGTTTATGCTAGACCCCAATTCTTTATTATGGAGTTCATAACGCTCCTCTTGAATGTGATTTATATTCTTAATTCTCAACTACTTTTTCATGTGTGATTCATATTCTTTATTTTTCTTAACTGGCAGATAGTCTCTCATTATACTATCTTTCTTTTCTATACAAAAATCAAGACAGTTAAGAACTTTTGTTGTATAGATGATAAGCTCAAAGACGTTTTCAAAGAATGACTTTGACTATCCACGAAATTATTTCAACATAAAACCCAAAATCCCTCTATTAAGACAGCAACAGATCATAGATCTGAGATTTCACACAAACATGTACATGTAATACTAAAAAAACCCCACACTAAATCTGTCTGAAAGACTCATCCCTGTACAGCTGTCTGCAAGCTTTTATCATTGCAACTATCATTATAGGTTTCTTACTTGTAATTAAGTCCTCTGGAAGCTAAAGTTTTTGTCTAATTTAAGACAAAAGTAAGACAGACGGATAGCAAATACATTACACGCTTTCCTAAATTATTTAATCTTGTGTGGGAAATACAAACTTCTGTAAATATGAGGTTTGTATCAGTAGTGATGGTAATGGCTTCTAGCCAGTAAGGATCTTAAAAAAAGTTCCCTTAACTTCATCATAAAAAACAGATGAAACACACTCTGATAATAAGTCATTACCACTGACCCCAAAATCCACAGTTAATAAAAGGAGGCAAAATAAGGCTCAGAAAAATTATAAAGACTTCCGAAGGTACTAGCCTCCCTGCCTTCCACACAAACCCATAAACTCATCATCTTCTATTCCTTTAAGCTCATAAAAGCATTTAGATTGAATTCTGTGCACAATCTTTGATTATGTTCTTCCAAACAGTTGGAAAAGTTTCTTCCTTCATGAGACCATCTATTTTATTAAGCAGATCTCCATGGTTTAGCAGCAAACATTTGCCTATTAATGTAATAAACTGTAACCTCCCCAGCTGTAGGATTATAAATTAGCCAGTCCCCGATCTCATTTAGAAATGACTCTGTAGAAGAGGTGTTAATGAACCAAAAGGAAGATACCAGTTCTCTGATACGCATTACAAAATTCAGGCAGTTACTGTTTGTCCAGAAGGGAGTCAAATAAATTCAACAAGGGCAAACTGGTTTGAGGCAGGCATTGTCCAATTAATGATTTTAGAAGAGGAAGTAAGAAGAAGTTTGCTTGCAGATTTATACATGAAACGAGACAGAAAAGGGGAATAGAACTCAAGATTTCTGTTGATTTCTGCATGTATCTTTAAAACTCTAGCATACAGATCAAAGGTGTGGTATTCAAAAGGAAGGAATTTTGGCATAGGGAAGATAGCCACGTAAATTAAGAGAACAGTGTCCATATAATGTTTATACTTGTCCATATAATGTTTATACTTAAGACAAAACTAGAGTACATGCCTGGTTCTTATAAATACACCTTTACTAAAGGCAACTTTATATATTTTATTGTCCACTGGCATGCAAGTAATTTCTAATTAAAACAAAATTCAGAGCTCTAAAATAAAGATGGATTATACATGTTTAAGTAGATGCTACACGTGTCCTGACTGGAAAGCAGAAGATTCTGACTCTTAACGTCTGACTAATGATTTCTGCAAAAGCCAATGCAGGTCCCGATTTTGAATTTCAAACATAGGACTATTCTATTCGAGAGAAACAATAAAACTGCACATTTACAGGAGTATTTCTCATTATTCATAATACTAACAATTCAAACACTAAAAATATCTGCAACTGCATGCTCACCTTAAGAGCCCTTCACAAACTCAGTGGGCAAAACATAACACAGTAAAACATCATTACCATGTTGTTTTGTCAACTGCCCTATGGCCAAGTCCTGAAGCAATGGTGCTATATGTTGGAGACCTGTTCAGGTAGATTTATTGTGGGCCCTTTAGTATCATTACAAGAAAATCCAACCAAGCCAGGAGATGCTGTTGGAGGGGCTGTCACACAGTGACAGAATTGCATATAGGAATCAATATGCATTACTCTGGTTTGATATAAATCAATACGGCATGCAGGAAAGTTATATGCATTCTACTTCCTAATCTATAGGGAGTCTTGTTTTAAGCAGCGTCGAATAAATGTTATAATAGTGTTTGATTTCCTTAGCTATCAATTGATTACATGTAACCAGCCCGCCACCAGCACTTCATTCACACATAGAATCTTAAGTAGCAATTTACTATGGTGCTCCAGTGGGGACAGCAAAAACTGTTATAAAGAGACAGGATGCTTAGCGAAATATTTAAGCTTTAATCACACTTGTTTCTGGCTGTCACACAGAGAAGTACATGCAATACAATAAAATAACAAGGCAGAATTGTACAAGTGTGATCATGCATTCATCCTTGGCGCTGAATTGTGTCAAAGCTCAAGCGTGTGCCCTGCCTAGAATGCTGCCTGAACTTCACAAACCTGAACGCTCCTTTCCTTGGACAAGCTGAAACACTGAATATCGGAAGAAATTGCCACTTGCTAGGCAAATACCACCAGCTCATGGCGTGACCTGCACCGCTGGTCAAGAACACAGCTATAAATACCAGTCCGCTTGCTTTGCTGAACCTTCAGGCTGGGAATAGGCTGCTATTGGCTCTGCCAGAGGGGCTCCCATTACCTCAACAGGCAAGGTCACCTCCTGTCGCTGGGATCACCTACTTCTTCCTGCAGCATTGAGAGGACAGTGATCACAACCAAAGGATCAGCAATTTGTATCGACTTGGCATGAAACAGTTCTTACTTCTTGATTACAGGTTATTGTTAATCCCAAATGAGCATATATGGGAGAGATTCAGTCCTTTCACCATGGAGCCCATGAACCCCAGTCACAAAGCATTAAAGGTGGTGTGACAAGAAGTGCCTCGGAGCCTTGTCATTCTTATGCTAAGCAGCACTGGTGAGATTCTGCATTTGAAGTGACTTTGTGAGCTTCAGACAGTTTCAAATCTCAGGAGAGCTAGTTTCACCCACAGCATAGGGCTGTCCTTCTGTAAAGTGGTCACCTCTGTGGGGTAAACTACCAATGCAACGATTTCAAGTGTTGCGATTGCATCGCTGTTCGTCTGAACCTTCAGTTACACCAAGCACTTACTGAAATTCCTGAGTTGTGGTTTATTCACTTCAGACATGTGAGTACTTAAGCAATCCTTGACAAGCAATTTAAAGTTTTCTGTCGTCTTCCATACCATTTCTCTGCACCTAACACTTTCTCTGCCAGGAATTTTACCTTGCTGTCATTATTTTGGTTTTACTCTACATCAGCAAATGCCACACAAAAAGACAAAACAGCTGCATGCTGCATTTCCTCTCTCAGATGGGGTGTATTTCTCACCTGGAAACAAGCAGTACTGTAGAGAAACAAAGCAAAACACAGCATTGCTGACTGGAAATAAATCATCTTCATATACTTTATGCTTTTTATACATAGTTCATTTAATTTCCTGTTAAATTCAGCAGAATGTTTGCTTTCCTCTCAACCAGTTCCTCAATTCATGACACCTGCAATGCACCTAAAACTAGAGCCTGCAGTTAAAATCCAAAAGTAACATGATGTACACAAAGCTGTTTGGGGTGTTGGTTTTTTAGGTGGGGTTTTTTGGGGGTTTTGTTGTCGGTTTGGTTTTTTTTTTTACAAACTGTCTACACAATTATAAAAGAGCTATTTCATTGTCTTTTATTAATAAATTTATAATCACATTACATTCAATTTGCATGTCAGCAAACTGAAAAATCTTTGAAGTTCTCTGAAAAAGTGTTCTGCAAAGGTATGCATGCCCCAGTCCATTCCAAAATCAATATAGCTGAACATTAAGTTGAGAGACAAAAGAGATCATATTTCTTAAACTGATTAAAATTACACAGAAAGGGACTGTTCAAGAAGAGATAATCCATGGCCTTTTCAAGACCCTCTGATAAAACATAGTGTCTAAAGCCAGATACACAATGATCTGCGTATATCCTATGCTGCAGTGACTTTTACCTAACTAAGCTGCATTAATTGTAAGGGACCTTTCTAAATAACAGTGGTAATAATGAGAGAATACTGTTAGAACAGCTTTCAGGTAGAAGAATAATGAGACTTTTTGGGTTGGGTTTTTTTTTGTTTCCCCCTGCATGGAGGTATATTACCTTTTATCCAAAGATTGCTACAGGTAAATAGAGACTTACATCTAAAATTACAGCTGAACAGAAACAACCTCCCACAAAGTTCTGATAACTGCAAGTATATAGTAATTCTTTTTATGTGAAATTACTTTTTATGTGAATAATGAGAGTTTCCTACAGTTTTGTGGTATTTGAACCACAGAAAAAATTCTCTCAGACTATTTTCCATGAATACGGTGAAATATACAGCTTGAATAATCTTTCCAAGGCCAAAAATGATTGCAGAGTATCTGCCCCAACCTCCTCACTACAAACTAAACTTAGTTCCTAAGCCATTAGATCAGCACCAGTTCAGTCAACAAAAGCAGTGGAAAAAGACCCTCTGGACAAAGGATGCTTGAGTTACCTGATGGTGATGAACTTTTCTGTGTGGTTCCTCTGTATTCCTTGGGTTAGCAAATATATCCAAGTACTAACATTACTGTTAATGTTTTACAAAAAAGTTAATATTATTATTTATATTTCAATTGATTTCTTGTCACTTAACTTTACCAGAGCTGTATTAACGTCCATCTGCTAAACTGAGGGACTTTGCTAGCTAGTCATCCAAGCTGAATTAACACATATTCCTTCCCTACATGCTAGTGACACCACCACAACTTCTTGCATGAAGGTCAAAAGTTAACAGCAGCAACTAGAAACAAGATGATAGGAAACCCAGATTCACCTGAGCTACTTGGAGGCTAATAGGATACTGAACTCTGCTGAGTAGCCAAGCCAGGTGTCTTCATCCTAGAGCACCACAACTGCGCACTAATCCCGTAATTATTCAGTGACTTTGTACATATACATAGAGAGAGAAAGAGACTTTGTCATCTGGCACATGCTGTGGACACTGAAGCTGTTTCTCTACAGAAGCATTTATAAAATATGCATGAAGAGTTTAACTTGATTTTCAAAAAGTCCCAGATTCTACTGATTTTCTAGCAAGTCACCTCAAAGCTTTTGCCCTGAGAGGAAGTAACTCAGCCAAGAAATTATTCCAAAGAAACTGCAGACTTTCTTTAGTCCAAGAACATATTGGGATAACCTGCTGGCTCTGTTCTCAGCTACCATTTACTCCAAGAGCAACAACTCTCCTTGGAAAACATCAGAACAGCTTTAAAAGACAGCAGTGGCCCGGCACCTGTAATTAAGAAGAATGTTATATTTTATATAGGGTTTTACATAGGAGGGAGAGAACAACTACAGCTCTTACGGCTTTTTTTGGTTTCTGAAATAGAGACAGCTATCACTTGCCAGACAGGGGAACAAAACAAAAAAAAAAACCAACAAACAAACCAAACAACAAATTACTTAGGACAGAAGTTGTTCAAGCCAGCAGTCAGAAGTCAAAGGGCCAGAGTCTGAATTAGATGCTGTGAACATCAGATCTTACTCACATTTGACTGCAAGCAGCACAGAAGCTATCACAAGTAGCAAACACTACCACAAACAAGTACTAGAATGCAATTATACTAACATTTTGAAAGTACAGATTGACTAAATGTATGACTTGTTATGTATTCATTGTTCATTTTCCACACCAATCTCAAGTATAATAAACACACAAGTCAAGAAAACAATTCCGCAAATTGTACTTGTCTTTTCACTCTTCATAACTTCAATTTTTTTTGCCTTTTTCAGGCTTCAGAGAGCTGCACAATGGGATGGGTATTAGGAAACTGCAAGTTCCCTGTAACATTTTAAGAAGTGTTTCTAAGCACAAGAGCTAGCACAAAAACAAATGTTTTACCGAAGGCAAGTGTCTGAATCATAATCTGAAGTCTCCAACTCTTTTAAGTGTTTTTCAATTGCTACAGACAAATGTGTTGATGGAAATACATCACCTAATGAGTTTCCAGCTACTTTGACTGGTCCATCAGCTCTGTTAATAGAAGTGTGTTTCTTCCTCTTTTTCACATTGCTAATGGCTAAAATTTATCATCCTCCAGCACAACTCTGGCCAGCAAATCTAACAGCCCAGCGTATAATTCCAGAATGCTTTAAAATGTTAAAATATGTAGACTAATCTCCACCAGTATACTTGTATTTTTCCTGTCTTTTTACACCGCAAAAATAACGCAAAACGGCTTTTTTTCCCCCATTCACAGTAAACTCAATCAGCAAAGTTGAGAGAGTCATGTAGGAAACTTTGAGAACTGTTGTGGTTCAGAAACCAAATGACTTCCCACAGAACTGGAGATTACACTAGGTCTAGTTTGAGAACATCAGCAAAACATTACCAAAGCCACAATGGTACACGAAAGTTACAATATTTACATATAGAAGGCCAAGTACCCAGCTAATATTACATTAACACATCCCACCAAAAATAAACACTCTGTTCAACTGATAAACAGAGTTTATAGCTGACTGTCTGTTTTAACAGCCAGCTACGGATTTAAAGAACAACCAACATACTACACTTCTTCCCTGGTCTTATTGTTCTACATAGTTATCAACAATGAATAAGAGGAAATTAGATTAATAAAATATTTGACTTCTATCAAAAAACACCACAGTATTATACAAACACACAGAATTACCCATAGAAGAAGAACTAAATATGTATTCTGAACAGAAGGAAAAATATTTGGTATGTAGGAAAAATAAACATTCGTAACCAGAAAACGTTGTTTACCCTCTACAATAACAACAGTCTTAACATTGCCAATTTGGAGAGGAGATATCCATATGGCCAAAGTAGTCAAGCCTCAGTCTGAATTGAGGTATCATTTTTAAACAGCACAGAAAAGGAAAAAAACAAATCTTACAAGGAAGTTTTCATTAAGCTATGAAAACAACCAATGACCACCAATGCAATTTCTTCGTCTCTGCCCTGGTCAGGCCACACCTGGAGTATTGTGACCAGTTCTGGGCTCCCTGGTATAAAAAGGACAGGGATCTCCTTGAGAGAGTCCAGAGAAGGGCTACGAAGATGATTAAGGGCCTGGAGCATCTACCCTATGAGGAAAGGCTGAGAGAGCTGGGGCTGTTCAGCCTGGAGAAAAGAAGACTGAGGGGGGACCTAATCAATGTTTATAAATAATTTAAGTATGGGGTGCAGGGGGAATTGGCCTGCCCCTTTCCTTTGGTCAGTGGAGATAGGACAAGGGGCAATGGCTGCAAACTGGAGCGCAGGAAGTTCCGCACCAACATGCAGAAAAGCTTTTTCACAGTGAGGGTGACAGAGCACTGGAATAGGCTGCCCAGGGAGGTGGTGGAGTCTCCTTCTCTGGAGACATTCAAGACCCATCTGGACGCCTATCTGTGCAGTATGAGCTAGGGAGCTGCTTTCGCAGGGGGGTTGGACCCGATGATCTCTCGAGGTCCCTTCCAACCCCTACAATTCTGTGATTCTGTGATGTGGGTCAGCCATGGTTCTACCAACAACAAACAAACCTTCAATCAGAAATAGAGATATTATAATAATTCTTTTCAATCAGTTGTTAAATAGAAGCCATATTACTTTTTCAGTAATGTTGCAAGTCAGATGTGTCTCTGAATATTGTTGGGGGAATTAAATAGTACAAGTGTGCAGTTGCATGTGACTAAGTAAATATGTATATGAACAGTCTAGGGAGTATTCCTGCTGCCACACTAAAACATTTTATATATATGTTGTCATCACCTTGTCAAGATCTGGCAATACCACGTTAGTTACATATTACAGATCATATCATTCAGGAGGAACAGAACATTCTGAATGTGCCTCAAAGTGACATAGAAAAGCTCAAGGCAGAGGCTTTTGGTTGGTTGTTTTGAAGCTCTGGATGCTGCTTATCTGTTCAAGATGCCCCAACTTTTCCATATTCCTTTATAAGAATTGCAAAATAATACTCTGAAAACAGTAATAGAGCCAGTGCTACTCACTGTTATTCATACAATGAAGCAAGCTAAATGACTGGCCCAATGTCAGCCTAGAATTTGTGGAAATGTCAAAAGAGACACTGGAATCTGAGTGCCAGTCAAGTGCCTTAGCCCACAGCATTATTCTTACTTCTAAAGTGCACTACTAATCTGACCTTGTTTGCTCAGAAGATATTCCTAAAGCTAAAGTTCTACACCAAGTGCTAACATTTCTTCCTATCAGTATTTTAAATAGGATTTGACTAATCCATCCAGCATAATAAACAACCCAAATCTTCCTAAAATGTGAATTCAATGCTTAACATTTAAGACTTACAATTGCTGGAGAACTTTAGAAAAATCCTACTTTTACACTGCTTGGCCTAACATGAAATACCATAAAAATATTCATTATTTTAACAAGACTTTCAGATGAAGACTGAACTACTTTTAAAATAAGCTGTGAAGTACATGAAGTTTTAAAAGCCTATTAAAACTTAATCCTTCCAAATATTTTAAGTATACAATGCTGCAAACCCATGGAGATCTGTGTACAGAACTCCTGCATACAATCTCATGAGGCAGCAACTAAAGGAATATATATGTTTATACCTACACATTGCAGCTACTTGTAACAAGGCAAGTACAGGGAGAAGTGAAACAAAGGTATGAGGGGGGTGCTGGCCCAAAGAGACACAACTGGGGAGACTGGCACATGCCAGATGGGGACAGCCAGATGAGGACAATGAATGCCAAATTATAGAAATTCCAGGCATAAAACAATACAACCTTCAAAACATAACAGTCGATATGATCTGAAACACAGAAAAGGTGAAGCTGATCAAATGATAACACAAATAAGGACATTCACTAAAAACACTCATCTTGAACATATCCTGTTCAGTAGAGGAATACCTAATGTTTTCTTTGCTCAGGTGACGTGGCTCACCTTTTGTTTTGAAACCTATGCCAACTTTGAACTTAAGCAATCATTAAGCTAAATTAACTTAAACAATCACACCACAGAAAATTTGTCGGGACTGCTTCTGGACGATTTCTAGATACATACTACACTAAAAGACAATCAGTAGGACCATTTTACATGTTGTATATAGGGCACATACCACTTTAATGGTGCTCTCCCTTCAAAAACTCAGAATGTGCATAGCAGGCTATTCCTGATGACTACAGTGTCTTCTCTCAACTTCTAATGTTATTTTCAAATACTTTTGTGTTTAAAATCAGAACCTTGGTAAGAAGAAAGGAAGGTGTGAAACAAAAGAAGCTTGTAAAGTCCACCTGAAATACAGCCAGAGGCATTCAAAAACAGATGTGCGCAACTCTGCACTAGTACTCGCTTTGCATTGTGGAATACATGACAGGGTTTTAATTAACCAGCTACTGGTTGGCTTTACAGTGCTGGAGTACTGTACACCAGAGAATAAAAACAACAAACAAATAACCCTCTGGTAATTCAGGAAATAATTTACAGTTGTCAGTTTTACATTTTTAAACTGAATATTACAGATTCTAACTGAAAATATCATAGTAAATGCAGAATACGGCAATTCTTTCAGATAACACAAATTTGTCTGCAAGAAGAACAGGTAAGAATATGTAAAAAAGAAACAGGCAGTTTCCTATACCTAGGGAGATACATTTACAGTACTCAATTGAAACACTACCATAGCTATCTTTACACAAGCTAGAGCTTGACTGCTTTCATAAATACACATATATTTGCAATTGCACCTAAAGCCCCAATTTCTGCCCATAACAGTAGCAATAACATCAGCACTTTCCATGCTCCAGTATAACTGAGTGAACAGTCCTGCTCCATCACTCACAAACAATCATCTTGGAAGCACATCATAGAATAAGTTCATTGCTTGCATACAAATTTCGCATTCCTGAAATAGAATAGCTTGTTCTAGTCACTGATGCAAAAAATACATTTTTACAACCAACAGTTGTACAGTAAACTTCAAAGCTCTCAGCTGAAATGGTGTCATTATGATTGTCCATGCAGATACAACATAGCATGAGACGGAGCCCTACCTGAAGAGTGCAAACTCAGCAGACAAGGCAAAAGGTCTCAGTAAGGCGATGTAATTATCCACCTGGAAAACAGAGGTTCTACAAACCAAGACAACAGCTGAAGAGGGTACAACCCACCCTAGCTCCTAAGGAACACTGATGGTACAGCTCAACCATTGTACGTCTTCCCCAAGGTCAGAAGGAGTCCAAAATTGAATCTGCAAATTCTAGCCTTAGTCCTTAATTATAAAAATCTCTTTTTGTCTCTTTTCCAATTAGTGGAAATAAAAACAAAGAATGGAGTAGGAGAGGTTTCCCCTGGATATCCATCAGTGTAGACCAATAGTTCAGCTTGCCCTGTCTTTAGTACTTGACAGCAATCAATGCTTCAGAAAGGCAGTAAGTTCACTGAAAATTAGCTAGGTTCTGAACAAGGTTTCTGCCTCTTGAGACAAAAAATACTTTAAGCAATACAAAAGATTATGAAAATAATAGCAATAATATCAGTGGGATCTCCACCTATGTTTAAATCTAGAAACACAATGATTCCCTAATGAGTTTCAATTCACACATGCATGAGTACTCCACATGCATTACTGAAAGGCTGCTTATGAGTATTGGCAGCCACTAATGACTTTAAATTAAGAAAAAGGCAAGGAAGTAGTTGATGGGAGGGAGAAGGGAAGGATAAAAGGACAAAAAGGAATCACATAAACATAGATGATGTGATCCAAAGTCCAAAAAAGCCAATGGAATGATTCATACTGACTTCAGGCGACATACGAGACAGTCTGAAAAGGCAGAGAACAGATTTCAGGCCTAATAGCAGACATATTATTTCTCCAACTGTTCCACAACGGAGGACACAATGTTTACTTTAAAGTACTCATCTCTAAGAGGACAGTTATACCCAATTTTGTTTCATTTTAAAGGGTTCTGGCAGCTTTTTCTAACCTGTGACATGGGAAATATTTTCTTTGTTTACCCATCATATATCATAAAAAAGACACTATTCACACAGGCTCTTGTCTATCAGACTGTGTTAGTGGTCACCCAACCACATCCCTCGGGGATTATGAAAACAATGTGAGCTATGAATTACATGCCCGGCTTGAAAAAGTGGCAGTCAGTGACTATCTTGAAAATACTGTTAGCCCTTAGTCACATTCCAGCTAGAAATGAGAAAGAGGAGTATGGCCAGCAGTCTTTATCCTGATGGCGACTCCAGCAGGATATATTACCTAGAAAAGAAATAATATAGGAGTAAAGCTCCATTGGAATCCAGCACCACATTCAAATGTATACTGTGATCCAGGTTGCTCAGCAGGTGAGATGAGACAATGACAAGTTCTTTCAAATCTTAATAGAATAGGAAAAACTTAAAGCCTAAGAATATTTCAAGGCTGTGTTCAGTCAGCAGCCTCAGTGGTCAGTAGCTGAAGGCAAAAAAACTGTTTTGCATGAGAAACAAATGCATGCAAAATCCTTTGTTGTGCCACTGCATAAATTTCTTGGCTCCAGAATTTATGATCATCCGTTATGAAAAAACTTAAAATAATTTATCTGCTCTTCATTTTTGGTTGTGTATAAAAGCAGTTGAATACAGACTGTATACTGAACAGAAGACCAAGTAAAAGTGTTTGGTGCTGTGCCCAGCAGAGTTAGCCCTAGGATCCAAACCAATGCTGTTTAAAGGCATTGCAGTATGCTAGGGAAATGACACCAGCAAGAATTTACAAAACCAACCCAACTATTTTACAAGACGCAGACCAATAAATAGGCAATTTTAAAAGGATTTTAAGAAGTATTTTGGCTCCAAAAATTATGTTGTGCTAATAAATATAATCTGTTGGCACAGATGGGGAAAAATAAGAGGTAATAGAAGCTGAAACATTTCCCACATAGTTTCAGGCTAGAACTATTATTGAAGTCTTCCTGTGCTTTTCTGGTAACATGAATATAAAAGCATTGTCCTGGGGCATGAGAACAAGTAAATGAAGCAGCAAGATTACAGAAACTTCACCATGGACTGCTTTTTACTATGTACACTGAGACCACGTAAAACAGGGCCGTGACCTCAGGTACTATCGCCACAGCATGGATACTAAGCAATGCTATTAGATAAATAGCACCAGGGAACACAAGATGGACTTTTCTTGCCATTTAGCTATGAATTTCAGTGACAGCTGTTGCCTGAAAAGCTGTTGCTCCCGAAACTACTTCATTTCTTTCTTACTATTAAAGCCAGGTCCCAACATAAATACTTACATGCCAATCAACAAACATACAGTCACATTATCTTAAAGGCCTTGATCTCCAAAAAACCAAGGGCATTGTTTTTTGTATAGGTACTGTGATGATAAATGTATCATCAGGTATCAAATTCACTCTGGAGGGACTGCCCTGAGAGACAGAGGCAGACAGACAGCTGCTTGCAGTAAGTACCTGCCAAGCGGCAGGAAACTCACCGCTTTCTTATGAGCAAAAAACCCTGCCACCATACAGGCATAACCTTGCCTTAACTCCTCTGGAAATGTCATCTGTGGTAGGAGGATACAGGCCAACTTGGGATGGGATGAGATAAATGAAGCTTGCTGGGAATGAGAAAGGTAGGCAGTAGCATACACACAAAGCAGGACTGTCAGTGTATGAGGCAAGAAGGTAATGAAAGGAGGGCGATACTACACCTTGCCCTTTATTACATGCATCCTGACACGAAGCTATGATCTGGCTTAGCACAAGTGGCTCCTCAGTAAACTGTACTGAGGTGTTCCTGGGCTAACTCACTCTCAGTATCTCGCTTAGGCCCCTGACATCACTCTCCTTCAGCCAAGCTGTTTGAGCTTTTGGCCATCGTGGTTTTTAAAAGATATTTGCTTACCTATAAATAGAGGCATATAATGGGGAGTCTTAACTGTAAGGACTATGCGTCTGTGCACTTCTAAAAAAAAAAAAATTAAGATCTTACAAAGCACCTTTCTGCACAGTTTTCAAAATGTTTAGACCACATCATTCTAAAGGAGGAAACATACAATTAACATGTGCACTGTATAGCATTTTACCATTTTTATACTGGAGGCAAGAGCTCCATAATGACCTGCAAGCAAACCACCTCTTTATTTCTCTGTTCCTTACTCTTTGGTACTACTAGAACAAGCATTTCCTGCTCTTGCTCCTCATGAAATCCTCTCAAGATTACTCCTTGAGGTTGAGATTCCCTTCTGCAACAGATCCACAGTAAGTGATTAATAGCATGCTAAACTGAAATCTTAGGTAAGTGATATAAAGGATCGATTGCACATATATAATCCTTTAGACATTTACCATTGATCAAATTGGAATAAGGATTGGATCCAGCCACACCTAGACTCCTGCCTGAGCAAGAGTATCAGAAAGCAAGGGGGTCCTTTCGGAAGCTTGTAACTTTACAGGAGAGTTTCCCTAACAGTTTTGCCTAACCTCACCCTCTATGCAGTAAGTAAACAAGTGTACCTTGCCATGAAACCTTGTTAAACCACTGTGGCACTGACCATTGTTTTTCATCAAGAAATTATGTCGTTGCTTCTCTCTTATGAGTGAAGTGCATCACTCTACATGCAACAGGTGGAAGTCTGTACTCCCTCTCTGACATGAGATAAACCAAAATACATCTCAGTGACAGCACAAGATAATGTAGTTGCTTGGATTGAGCAGCACACAGCCAAAAAATATTTCATTTACACTGGCTGTACAGTGACTAGTCTCATGAAACTAACTATAGATGATCAGCTTGTCAACACAAAATACAAGGAAAGCAGTGCGGGCTCCTGAGGGCCAGTTTGGAAGAGGTGAAGATCTTTACTCCTAAAGTAACAAGTGAAAGAGATCTGACCATCAAACAAGCAATCAGTTCCAGTCACACTTCCAGCATAGAAAAAGAATAAAAGGTAGAATGAAAGGAACATCATCCACAAGAGTTAGTCATAAACCACATAGCCATTTTATCAACAGACATATGTATACACAATGCTACTTGTATCCAAGCAAGAAATACGTAATTTTTGAAACTTATTTCTACTAAAAGGCACAGGAAAAATATGATCTACTTCTCTGCAGAGACAGTCCATGCAAGACTGAATGAATAAAACTCAGTGAATCCTTTACAGAAGGAAGAGAAAGGCACCAAAAATGCTTCTGGTTGATCGTATTTTCCCTTTTCAGCTGAAATTTTTATAAAATGAATTTTTTAAAGGGGATCTCCAAAATCCTTCCTAAACTAGGTGATCAGCAGCTATATCTAGTACATCATTACTAGTTTTCTACTTTTGCTTCCCCCTAAACAGTGCAAGATACAACTCTTTGTGGATACAAGTAAAGCATTTCCTAACAGATACCAGTAAGTTGCACTAGCTTTTGGAAAATGTTTGAAACTGGCCTGACCCTGTTCTTACTAAAAATTGCATGTTCATCTGAGAGAAGTCTGGGATGGATCTGTTTTGCTACCAAGAACGTTTCCAGCAGTAGATCATCCTAAGTGTAAACTGACTTTCGCATAAAGGGCTGTGTTCAAAGTGGTGCTCAAAACCCCGCAGGAAAACTAAACAGTCCCTGAGAGCTAAATGATAAGGAATGGTTCATCACTGAAGCTGTCTAAAGGCCCATGATGAGCACACGGCTACTTTGCCATACAAACTCTGTAGATACCACTAAATTATTACTGTGATGTGAATGAGAAGCAGCTGTAAATGGAAAATATCCTGCTGCAAAACTGGGGGGTAAGCTGGACACAGAAACAGGCATCCCTGTAGTCCTATATCACAAATATTTACTCCATTATGTGAGCTGAGAGTGTGACGCAAAAATCTCTAGTAGGCAGTGGTTCTGACTCCTTCAACTAAAACACTAATTCAGAGTTAGACTTCACGCCATGACTCCCCTGCTCTTTCTGGGAATTACGGAGATTTTTAAATAGTACTAATCCTTACTAGCAGATGGTAGTAGCACTTTGTCAGAGAAGTATTACATTTAAGTTAACACTTTGGAATTTTAATGCAGCGGCTCCAAGACATTCTCCTCAAAGCTCTCCATAGAAGAGCCATTTCTACATCTGCTGCTGTCCACTGACTTCAAACCATTGTGCCAAGTGGCCTAGGAAACAGAAGTATTAAAAATTGTAAAATACTTTCAAATCCAAAGTCAGGATTTCAGATCAGGGGAATTTGTGGAACAAACCACAACCCGTAACTTCCATTGTATTGCTAAAGCAGCTCTAACAACAAAATACCTCTCCATGGCAGCACTTCTCGAACCCACCTCAAAAGCAAAATGCTGGTTATTCCTAACTAGCTGACCTTTTTTTTCATTCCAGATGCCTGGAGATGAGGGGGGAAAACAGCACATGTTTGTGCTACAGGGAGGATTAGGCAGAACGAAGGGATGGGAGTTACAGCAACATCTTTAAAGGCTTCCAAAACACCGACATTTTCAATATTCTATTTGTTACTCCAAGCTAGTGGTATCAAATGACGCAAGGACCTTGTTTATATAAAGTTAGCCTCTCTTTCCCTTTCATGTTCTGGATGGGAGTCTATAAACCTAGTATTTTCTGAAAACAGTTGTACTCCTTACTTGACACAACACAAAGAACCAATTAATTCTAGCCTCAGGGACATTTGGCAGTCTTACAAAAAATGGGGGGAAAATGCATCCCTTTAAAGTACCATGGGGTTGGTTTTAGTGCCTTTTTTTTTTAAATGAACAGCTTTTTTCCCCTCCTAAATCATGCAGAAGATGATTTTCAGCAATAGCAGCTTCCAAATGCTATCATTATCTACCTTCCCCTGAGGAAGTATTTACCTCCTCCTCCCATACATCATTCAGCCCTGTTATTAGAGATCATTGATCTCAAACAGAAAAATTTTTTTAAAAAAACAGAATCCCCAACTCTTAATATGTTTTATTTAGTGGAAATAAAAGTCAGTGGCTGTCCCTTTGCTGCTTTGAACAGGGGTTGGACAAGGGTGGTGTTGAGAGAAAACCAGACTTTAGCCCCAAGAGATCAAATGAGGACATTATGATGCAAGACAAGCACGAAAGCAGATCCACTCACCACTCTGGAGCTTCTTTCACTGAAGAGAGGTCTAACCTTTAATATGCAAGCTATGCAGCTATTAAAACGAAAAATCTAAAGCTCTCCCTCCACAGAAGACACTGCAGGCTGTGAATCCATAAGCACACTGCATTATTTTCCCTTTCCTTCCTTCCTAAATTAGGTCAAAAGCCAATAGAGCAGAAGCTGTGGCTTTGTGCATCCCTTCCTCCCACTTGCCAGCCACAGAAGCCAAGCTTACATGGAGGCACGGTGCAGATCTGCAATCAACTGCTGCAACAGAGAAAGCAAAGGAAGATGATTTTAATCAGAGGGATAATGCTAAGACTAAGGGAGGTACCCTACACTCAGAATTGTCCTGGGAGCAGAGAGGTAGAAGAACACTCATTCCCTTTCTGTGTACGATACCATGCAATATAAATATCAAATGGATGTAACTTTTCTGCAAAGTAACCAGGTACAAATATAAGCTAAATAATAGAAAAAAAAATTAAAATTAAGTTCTAACGTACAAATAAAATGCTTTACAGTGGCTGAACAGGGAGAAACAACCCCCATCTTCTAATCTATAATTTAGTTTCCTTTAAAACTTAGTATTATCTTCTAGATATATTGTTCTAAAAGTATTATTTGTATTATATTATTCTTTTCAGTAATATGTGTCATTACAGTGCTTGTTTCCCAACTCTCCTTATAGGAATACACATATACTTCCTCTAATCTACCTGACCCAAAAATTTAAAGCCCAGTCTCCAACCCACTTAAGTGTAACATTACCTGCTCTTCCCTAGAAATACCTTATACTCTTACAAAAGTAGCTTGGCCCATCGCTCAGGGTAGCCCCCTGCAAATGTCTCCTGCATCCCTTCACCATTGAACTGATTCCCAGCACTAACCACAACTCCCCACTCCCTTCCAAAACTCCCACATAGAAGGCACCATCAGAACTTTTTCCACATTGCTCCTGCCCCCAGGCTTCAGAGAAATCCCAAATAACACTTTGTTTCCCAACAACTCATGCTGTCCTTTATCCGTAACCTTGTAGTAGACACAGCATCAGTGTCCTTAAGACATCACCCCCTGTGATGGTAATGCCAAAACTGCTGTTGATCATTCCCTGTTTAGCTTATTTATTGTACACAGCAATGCTTTTCTCCTGCTTGCTCCCCTCTGCCTTTCTATTTGACATAGTACCTAACGCTCTGGCAAGAGTGACAAAACTTTTTCAAGTAGGTGTTTCTCATGTATCTCCAGTATACAATCCAGTTCGGTTAACAGGAGAGCTGCTCCAAGGAGTTGAAAAATAGTTTCTCTAATGGCTTCAATAATATTTCAGTAACATTCTAGAAACTCCATGAGGTTAGCTACTGAGCCTGCAGATGCTTTCAGAATCACTGATTATATTTAATTACCTCTTTTAAAAAAAGTAGGGCATTTTGCAACATATATTGTTCCACCTTACCAGAAAGGGCCCTTTTCTTTCTACCCAGACATCTCCTAGAACTGTACTATGAAATTTATGTCCAAAAGAGACCAAGAGAGTGCACATATGTATAACCATGTACTAGTTCCTGCACTAGGTAAAGCCAGAGAACAGTATGTTGGCAGCTGATGATATAATGACTTTTTATTTTTCCAATTTAACCAATGCCATTGGCAGAAAAGAACTGTAGGTAATAGTTATACTCACATTGCTAGCCTTCATTCCCCATCAACTCTTACCACACAGCACTGTATGGTTTGTTATCAGACGCCCCAAACCAGGGAAGTACTGACATCAACCACACCACATCTGCTCTGTCACTACATCCCTGCAGACATATCTGCACACTTTCATTCACAGAACCAAAAGAATGAATGTGTCTCTCAAAAGACATCAGATTTGCACCTTTGTCTCCTGATGTACAAACTGTCTGAGTTGGAGAGGGATCCAAGCTCTCCTTCACTTCATCTTTAAATCTTCTGACAGCCAGCTTTGTTTCATATTTGTACAGCTTCTAGCACAGTGGGGTGCCATATCATGATTTGCATTCACGTTATGACTTCCTGCAAGTAAAAAGCCTCCCAAATGTCTGTGTTGTTACTTAAGGTAGAAAATAATGTCATCCCATTTAAAGAGAAATCCAGTCAATTATTTTCAAAAAGAGTAATCCCTCTGATTACAGAAAAAGCGTGTGTTCTATGTATATTTATGTATATTCTATATACATAAATAAAGACATACCCCATTGCTACTTAGTAACCTGCAACATGTAACAGGAAATTTAAGTAGTACAAGATATTTATAGCAAATATATTAATAGATAGACTGTAATAGTGCTAAAGCTCACAAAGTGGTAAGTTGAAGAAAGACTAGCCTTAAGCGTGACAACCAACTTTTTGGGGGTATATTTGTCTCAAAAGAAGTCAAATAAGTGGGAATTCCAGAGAAAAAAAAAATCAGCTTTATCTGTCTAAATAACCAAGTATTGTGTTATGGTATGCTTAACTTTAACCTCCCTGGACTGAAAAAAATAGAGAAGTTTAAGAGTATAGAACATAGCAACCATCCCAACTGCTTGCCATGAACTTGGATTATGAGAGAAATAAATAATAAAAAACAGAAAAGGGGAAAAAGTATGTGTATTTTAAAATGACAGGTAATAGCTATTGTGTTTCACTTGCCATTTAACAGACCATACTGCAGGCTGTCTGTACACTGACAGTATTCAACAGTGGCTTCACAGAGTAAGATACTAGATCTTTCCTACTTTCTTTTTTCCTTTATCAACTCTCCAGTCCATGAAATTGTTTTAAAACATTCTCAAATGTTTAAGCTGAACATTATAGAAGTTGCAAGAAGGCAAAGGGCATGCAACAACAAATGTCTTTGCTTAATAGTGTTCGGTCCAGAGACGTCCCCACTGTATGCTTTCAGCCCACAGTATACTGCCAGACAACTTTTAATACTGGTTGCAATCAGTGAGGTAACTCTGCAATAGCCTCTTGTCACCGGAGAAAGACATCTGACATCTTCAAAACATCTCAATAGATCGGGAGCCTAAGCTCAACTGGCAATCAGTCAGACTTGAGCTCCTGTGTGCTTTAAAAATAAATCAAGTTACCGTCTGTCATCAGGTCTGGGTCCCGAACGCAAGTTTTACGGGTCCCAAAGCAGGGAAGGTTGCCCTGTACACATTTTATTTTAAAAGGATGCGCAAAAAAGTGCATTATTGTTCTCTCTGCATACATTCTAATAAGGCACAGCAAATCCAGGCCTAACATTCAGATCCTCTGCTCTCCCCACAGCTCTCATCCAGAGCTACCTTCCACAGCACCAGTGGTGCTATTTGATTTTGATTTATCACAAGTGAATTATTGTAATGAAATCACCAACTCGATTTAAGCCTCTGAGAAAGATATGGTTGGACTAACAAAAAATTGTTCTGCAAAACAAGCAATTATTGTTAGGTTCAATGGATATTGGCCTTAGCAGTCCAACTGATTATAGAAAGTTAATGATTTAAAAAGCAATGAAAATATAAGAGATTAAATCATTTAAATCTGCATGAAAGACTCCAAGAGGAATTTTACAGTGATTTTCACTGCATATTTTATTAGAACTGTGATATTTTATTCATGGGTAAAGCAAATATAACAATTAGGAATAATTAGCATTTCAGCACAGAGTGTTACCTAATAGGTTAAAATACACATATAATTCTTCATTTAAATTCTATGCCTTCACATTTTCCCCTTTCTGGTTCAGAACTTTTCCATTTAGCATAGCACTTAGAGGAACATTACACAGGTCCCAAAGAAACAGAAACAGAGAAAACTAGTGGCTCTAGCCTTTGATACCCTATTTTCCTGCCCTCCTGATGTTCTTACTCATTTTCTTCCTCAGCTTTCTCTTGAGCATAGCTTGTCAGATAAACCCAGTATAACTTCCATGAAACTTTTTCCATTTCAGCTTTTTTCCACCCTACTACCCGTCCCCCCCAACAGCAGAACTAATGTGTGCAATGGGAACCTACTTTCAATCTAACCCTGCACATAAAACCTATCAGTTTACAGCTGACTAAAACTACAGTACCTGTCTCTGTAGCACCTCTTCCATCACAACTTTAATGCTATGGAGGAATAACTGTACTTACTTACTCATTAAGTCTTAAATCTTGGGGAAGGGAGGGGCAGGGGTAGAAGAGGTGTTTAACAGAACACTTAGAGCTCACAGAATATCTCTTCCTTGAGCTGATGCAGTTACCCCAGACTAAAAGCAGGAAAAGGCTCTCTAGCTTAAGTACACTCCATGGTACAATACAGCATACTTCCTTCTCTGAATTAAGTGTATTATCACCGAAACCACGATGTAAATTTTGAACCTTACAAAATTACAGCACTACACAGTTTCAGGACCATTTCCTTGCCAAATTTCATAACTTTCATCCAAACACCAGTACATTTCATCTGAGAACCTTCAATTCCAGACTGTGTCCTCCCTCTTACACAGACCAGTTGTAACTCTCCAATTCACAGAAACCATTATTAATTATAGTGGCTGCAGACACAAGAGAATCTTTCCCGTATTCCATCATCTCTCAACTGCTGGGCCAACAAGAACCAGAAAACAAAGTCTGACTTCTATAATGAAGGGCAGCAGAAGCAACTCCCTTGCTGGTGCTTGTGAAGAGAGACCGAAGTACAGAAAGATACAGGGAGAAAGACTTTTCCTCACTCATTCTTCCACTAGTTGCTTCCATTTTAGTCTCTATATAATTACTACTTCTACATCAAGACTACACAATAATATTCCTCTTCATAGCAGGAGTCAACAACACTTCCTTCTCTCCTTGTGCTGCTTTAAATGCAAAAGCCAGCAAAAATCCATCCCCACAAGGCTTTGCCCAGGCCTTCCTTTTCTGGTGTTGAGGATGGCTGTCCTGGTTTCAGCTGGTTTAGAGTTAGTTTTCTTCCTAGGAACCAGTATATTGCTATGTTTTGATTTAGAATGAGAATAATGTTAATAACACACTAGTAAGTTTGGTTGTTGCTAGGTAGTCCATCAAGTCTAAGAATTCAAGCTTCCTATGCTTTGCTGATAAGGATGTACATAAGAAGCTGCCAGGGAGTGTATCCAGAATAGCAGATCTAAACTGGCCAAAATGGTATTCCATACCATGCAACATCATGCTCTGTATATGAATTGGTAGTTCAGGAACTAGCTGAGCGTTGGTTAAGCAGGTGGTGAGAAGTTGTGTGGTGCATCACAGGTTATTACTATTATTGCCATTATTCTCTTCCTTTTCTGTACTATTAAAATATTCTTATCTCAAACTACAAGCTTTATGGCTTGTGTTTTCTCCCCCTCCTTCATTTTCCATCCCACCAGGGGAGGGGAAAATGAGCAAGCAGCTGCATGGTGCTTAATTGCCAGCTGGGGTTAAACAACAACAATAGTTTAATTAGTATAACACCACACTTATTTAACATGCATTTAGCACGTATTTCATGCCAAGTATTGCATTAACCAACTCAACATTGCACCTTCTCCAACACAGTCGATTAACCTACATGAGCAGCATAATCATGGCCAACGTTAGTCTAAAAAAGGTCAAGATAGCTCATTTTGGTAACTATTGTAAGCAACAGGTTATTTCTTCCTTGCTAATGGAGACAGTGCAGGAAAAATAACATCACAGAAGGAAAGGAGTTGCATCTGTATCCAAGAAGCCCAGTACGAAGGTAGTTACTAGACAACCAGCCATTCTAGGGTGCAAAATGCCCCAGAGAAACATGAGCTTTAAAGCCCAGATCCCAACCACTACAACAATTTGCCACCTAAACACATTATGCTTTACTGTTGGGCTGGAACTATCATACTTGCCTCTTGGCACTTCTGGGACTGAGATGGGTGTCAGCTTGACCAGAGCTGTGAACAGGACTGTAAGGCCTATGGGACACACAGGTGTGGAGTTACACAGGTTTTGACAGACATACCAAGCCAGTCTTCCAAAATAAAACTTTTCTTCCAACTTCAGCTTACATTATAATTTATACTTTCTGGAATTCAAGTTTAACTTACAAAAAAAAAAAAAAGACATCTGAGTCTACAGATGCAGAAAGGTATCCTAGTGTTCCTCATTACCAGTGTATCACCTGAAGTCAACCCTTTGCACATACCACGCTATCACGTATGGTAATATATACTTACAATTCTATGATTCTATGAATACTGTTTCCTTTTCCTATTGGCCACTTTTAAGTCTAACAGCAACAGTAATTTTCATTGTCTAATAAGTTTTTCTTAACACTTTACACACAAGAAGTTACAAATTATGTTTGGAAAGTGTGCAGACAAACAGTGGTTTACCATGTTGACATATGTACTTCAGGTAACGAGGAAAATTAACTTGAAACAAATAGCCAAGGAGAACTACTCTTTCATATAAACTATTTTAAAAACCATTGTTAACATGCTGAAAAAAAAACAATGGAGTAGCAGTGACAAGGAATAAAAATACAAATCTCAAAAGGCAAAAACCCCAATAAATTTTAACCAAAACCAGACTGTCATGGCACATTATAGATAGCTATATATCAAATGGAAGGAAATAAGTTCAAGTCTATATCTAGGGAGTAACCTAATGGCTTACAAAAGTCATCTCCTGCCAATACCACTTGCTTTACAGGGCCAGGGAGTGGAAAAGAACCATAGTTAATGCCTTTGTTCATTAAGTTAAATGAACCTTAGTTGGTAGGTTTATGTAGTCACAGTCTTAAAAGATTTTTCTCCAGTGTGTTTTTTCAAAGACAGCATTGTGAGAATAAAAGCTCTGTGCATCTATAAGTAGTCATCTGAAAGCACAGAGCAGCAGCAATTGCCATTTTAGGCATTTGTTAGGACACCACTTGAAAATGGATGGTTGGGGTTTTTTTCCTCTGTCTTTATCAAGGACAAAGAACTTGAAATAACACTAAGAGTTATTTAAGAACATGAAAAGGAGCCGCCTGCTGTAGTCAGCAATCCACAGCTCAGTTTAAAACCTTCTGAAGTCAACTAAGCAACTCACCTGGATTATGACAGGCTCTGGATCAGTCCCTGGTGATCACTAAGGAACACTCCAGAAAGCAGTGACACCTAACGGCAAGCACGGCTTTGGAGGATAGCAAGTCGTAATCTATGACACGGAAAATTATCCCTCTTTAGCTGCAGAGTAACTAGCACTAACAGACATTAGGGAGACTGAAATACTATTGCAAATCTAAACGCCAGGGAGAGAGCTTAAGAAAGAGCACACATAGAAACACAGAGGAAGTCATACAATGCTGTGCATTTAAGTAGAACATAGTTTCTAATAAAACCTATTCGCTGCTAAACGACAGCATGCTGAATTCCAGGTCTTCTTCTGTAGGTATCTTTAAAATAAGCAAGTCATCTTGGCACATTCTAGAGCAGGGAAAACAGAAACCTGAGTGCACATCTGTAAACGCTACAGGCACAGATTTATTTAACAAATCTGTCTTGCTAGCTTGTCCTGCACTTTACAAAATGTATGTAAGAAGACTGCAATGAATAGTTAGTGACATACACTACATACCTTCTAATGAGGCTTTACCAATAGCACAGCAAATTAAATTCCTATTAACAATGCATGACACAATACAAGCCCAGCTGCATTATAGTACAACATCTTGCAATACAAAATGCGAACACACGTATCACCAAGCTAGAAAAATCCCTTTCCTTAAAAAAAGAAGAAAAAAAAAATTCAGGGTACTAGCATATCAATAGAAGTCAGCAACAGACCCCATGTTGGAATTGCCCTGATATTATTATCTATGGTACAGAAGAGCTTAAAAGCATGAATCACATCTCAGGACCCAGCAATGCTGGGAACTTGTCTAAGACAAGGAATGCAGCAGTCCAGGCCTGCAAAGTCTGAAATCTGAGAGGAGTAAGGGAACAACAGATCTAATTTTTATCCCTTAGAAAAAAAAAAAAAAGCATATTTAAGTATATTTATAATTATATACACACTATATATGTAAAAGCACACATATTTCTGAACTTGCCATTGAAAATAAAAGAGCTGAGGGCAGTATGCAATTGACTGCGTTATGACTGAAGCCAGTGATAAACATAAAAAAACAACTTGCAGTTATCAGAGTGCCTGAAGTACTACTGCACACTGCTGCGATGGATTAGCATTTTTTCAGCAAACAGTTTTGCATCTTACTCTCTGTCTGCTGCCCTGGGTGATTTTGCTGCACCTAATACACACGGATCTACCTATATGTTTCTATATGCGCAAGAGGAAATCTGTATGCACAGATAGATGTACTACTACATACATATCAAGGGGAAAAAATGAGCACAAAGTACAAAATACAAAAGCATGAGACCAACTGCAGAAGATACAAAGCGTACACAAATCATGCAGTTGACAAGGAATGCCACCTAATCCCTGCTTAATTAAAGCACTGTTCTAAACTCCTGTTTAGGGAGTGAGGAGTGTGGGACGACTGATGTATGAAGAAAATATCAGGCAGCGTGGCTAATCTCAAAGACTTGGGAGCTTTCGAGCTACATAAATCAGAGCGACTTTTTGAATAGCCTCATAAAACACAAAATCATTGCCATTCCACTCACGACTTTCAGATTCTTCCTACAGCATACAGATCATTAGGAAACTTCTAAGCAATCAAGTAATGTGGGGCTGATGAAATTACTCAATCAATGCATGGGCTGAGAGAAGCAGCATAATACAGAATTGCACAGTTTTGACATGGTAACCCTGCCCCCTTTTTTTTTTTTATATAGGGGTAAGGAAAATTACAGTAGAGTCGATTCATTTCAACATTTTCACAAGAGTGCTTAATGTAGTCTTTCTGAACTGCCAGTTCCTATTTATAATAGCAGGGCAGCAGAAACCTACAGACTATAAGCAGCCCCACCAGTGTTTAAAATGTGATATAGGAAAATGTTTATTTTTAAATGTGCACATTTACATACACACAGACCTGCTCTAATGATCAAAAGCAGCAGCTATAATCGTTGGGAAGACAGAAATGTGAAAAAACAGATAAAGACCAGCCACCAAACCTCTCCCACTGCCACCACCAAGTCCTTAATCTCTACTCATTTTCTGTCGTTGACTAAGAGACAGCTGATAACACAACTCGATACAGAAAATATCCCTTTACAGGAAAGACATCAAATAATACATAGGCAAAGGCAAGGCACTTAGTGCATTATACTGAAAAAAGTACGTTCCAGCAGGCAAGGGGTATGCACAGGTAACATGTTATGTCTTATGACCACCTGCCCCTCCCAAGCACGGGAAAAATATTTTCCACTTGAGTATCTTAACACTGTAGAATGAGAAAAAGATAATGCACTTATCATGTTAGTTGCCTAAGGCATCAGTACAACCTCTGATAGTATTTCTTTTCCCCAGAACCGAGCATTTGGTTTTCTTCTTTGTCATTATGAATTCTCCTGTAGTTAATTTGTTCATAGAGTACTTTGCTACTGTGTTTCAGAACTTGTATAAACAGTTTATTATTTATGTCTAAATATTTTATACATAAGTTTACTCAGCACAAGTAGAAAAAAACAAAAGGGGGTCAGAACATCCAGGTCACAAAATACAGTGGTGTCACTAGGGGCCAAATTTTCATCTGTGAGCTGTATAAATTGGGAATATTTAGCTGTCTACCCATTTAGTGTTAAATCAGTTCTAATTTCAGGTCATTTATTTTCAATGTATTTGTTCCAATAGATTTAAAGCTCTGTGTAACAATCATCACTTTCCCATTTTCATGGCAACATAAACTAGTCTGTAAAAAGAGGTAATACCCCTGTCAACTGTACTAATTGTCTCTCAAGACAAATTAATCATGTACTTCAGTGGGATTTTTTTTTCTTGCTTTCATTAAGGATTTACTGTGTTGATGCATCTAAACACTAGCAGCATTATCAAAAAGATCAGTGGTAGAGTGTGTTGCATTCATCATATATAAACAAGGGGAACAAACAAAATTGTCATTCACACGGAGAAAAGCCGTGGTCTCCCTTGACGCTGGTGGGTGCAAAGGGGGACAGCTCGCCCAGCACTGCTCTCCGTTAGCCAGGAGGACGGGAGACGAGGGCTTGCCAGAAAACTCCTCGTCTGCTACATATTTCCTCTCCCAAATCAAAAAGGTTTGATCGGTTTGTTACAAGCTCCTAAGAAAGAAATCCTAAGACACAGCCGTCTCCTAACGTCGCGCTAACAGTCTACAACTAGGAATTATTTAAAGGAAAAAGTCGTTCTCCCTTTAAAAGGAGGGCATAAAGCGCTGCCTCCCTGTGCAATATCTGATGCTCCAGTCGCACACAGCTCTAAGGACTGACCCCTATAAAGCTGCGGTACCTAAGGGAAGCGGTAACCCGCGGGCTCCGGTGTGTGCGTGGGAGGGATGTTACACGAAGGACTGGCGCATCGCTGACCAAATATCGGTGTCCTGCAGGAAAGCTCTTGACAGCCGGGCTTTCCAAACGCTCTTCTGCTTCCCCTTTCACAGAAGCCTACGGATCCTCGCGACAGGCACCGGCAGACATGTTTATAAAGCCAACCCCGAGGACAACGGCGACTGCCCCACGGCCGGGTCCGGCACCGCCCCGAAGCCCCCTTCCCCACCCAAAGCCCAGGCGGGATCCTGCCACCAACTGCACCTTCCCGGGGCAGCGCGGCGCCGGCCGCCCGCCCGCCCCCGCGTTTCCAGGCTCCCGCTCCGCCTGCGTGTGGTGCCTGCAGATGGGCGAGCAGCCGCGGGGGAAGCGCCCTCCTCTTCTCGCCCCGCGCATCCCCGGCCGGCGCAGGGGGGCGACCCGCTCTCGCAGTCGCGGAAGCAAAACGCCGCTCGGCAGCGGGGCTCGGCGCTTCCTAGGGATGCGCCCGCAGAGAGGGAGTGCTTCGAATCACGGGGAGAGAAGGATAACGGGCGAGAGGGGGAAGACTGGCGCCCGCTCCCCGAGCTGGGAGTGCGGGCACCACCGTGCGTGGCATCACCCGAGCTGCCCCGCCACCGTCCGCCGCGGCCGGGAGGGGGGGCCCGCCGCCGCTGCCAGCAGCCCCCCTCTCGTCCCCCACTCCCGCTAGTGACCGGGGAGACCGCTACTCTTCCCGGGCGTCACGGCCCCGGGAAGGGCTGCGTTGGCCGGCGTGGTGGCAGCTCGGGACTGGGGGCACGCAGCAGCCGGACCCCGCTGCCCCTAAGGCCGCCTGCCCGCGGGAGGGGAAGCGCTCACGTTGCCAAACCACCTGTTCCGCCGCAGGAGAGAAAGGCGGGATGGGGGAGCTGGGGGGTTGGCAAAGGAAGGGAGGGGGGGCTTTGCATGGTTGTCACGGTGGCGTGGGAAATAGGGGGAGGTTTTGGGTATCCCCCGCCCGAAGGTGGTCCGGGGCAGGAGGAAAGCAAGCTGGAGCTGAGGGGCTGCAAGGAGGGACCGGGGAAGTGCCCAAGCCCTGGCCCCCCAGGTCACCAACCGCGCAAAACCTCAAGGTCTAAAAGCACACACATACCCCGCCGGCAAGAAACCTTTATACAGAGCGGTAGGGGGGAAAAGAGGACGCTCAAGATCCAATTATAAGAAGGGGGGGGAAAAGGGGGGAAAAAAAAGGCAAACAAGGGAAGGCTAAAAGAGAGTGGGGGCTGCGGGGGGAGGGAAGCCTGCTAAGAGAGGGAAGGTTGCAAAGGAGAGCTGGAAAAGTGTCCAGCAGCACCAAGCAGACGCAGCACCCCCTTACCGATATGAATGATTGAATCTGCAATCGCCGCTTTCCAGGTTCGAGTCCAACAGACGGACACGACCAGGATGAGGGAGAAAACTTCCATCTCCTCCGGAGGTCCAGGCTTTATAACAACAGATCTCTTCGCCAAACGGTGCCCCCGCGGAGGGCGGCGCAGGAAACCCAAGAGTTTGAGGTGCCGCCGGCGGAGCGTGTAAATCCCGATGGCTGGCGCACAGCCGCGGCTGGGCAGGGAGCGAGCCGGGAGCTCCGAGCGCCTTTCCCCTCGGCAAAATCCCGCGTCACTTCAGGGGGCTCCTGGGCAGCACCAGAGTTGCTGGGAGCGCCGGCAGCAAATCCATCCAGCCCGGGCGCCGCCGCGGGCAGCAGACGCCTCTGCTGGTCAGACAATCCCCATCCTTCCGCCGGGTCCAGGGATCCGCTCGGTCCCGGCTGCTGCACAGCAACTTCCAACCCACACCACGCACACGCTCACACACACACACGCGCGCAGACACGCACACACACACACACACACACACACACACACACACACACACACAAACCCTCTTGGCCAGAGAAGCCCCAGGAGCCCGCAGCAAATAGCTCGCCTTCAGCGGAGGAGGAGGAGCGGGCAACCGGGAGAGCAGGCGATCCCGCTTCCAGCAGCCAGATTCCTGCAGGAAAAGCCCTCCGGGAGGCCAAAAACAAAGTGAACTTCAGGATAATGCAGATAGTAATGCAGAGATTCCCCTCACACACACCCTTCGCTTTAAAAAAATTGCTTCCCACAACTGGAGAGTAAAAAAAAAAAAATTAAAAAAAAATTCTGCAAATCAAGCCCAGCGTGCTGTCTCTGTCGCGCGAGGTAGTGGTTGGACAGGGCAGGAGCGAGAGGAGGAGTGCCCAGAGCTAGGCAGAGGAAAGCAGATGATGGTCTGCAGGTTGCTTTTGGAGCTTGCTTTGCTTGTGGGATGCAGAGAGCTGGCAGCTCCAGCACCAGCCAGCACGTTGCCTAGAAATGGATCACCTAGGAGAAGGAGAGAGAGCGAGAGATAAGTGCTATCAGCCGGAGAGGGAGAAACAGAGAGAGCGAGCGAGTGAGAGCGCTTCTCTCTAATAACCACCTCCTCCCCCTATCTGCAATACAAGGGAGAAACAAAATAGAGCTCTCATCTCCCTTGAAATCTTTAGCTGGGACTAAGGAAGAGACATAGCAGGAGTGCATGTAGCCTAAAAATACATTAGGGATTAGGGAGAGAGAAAGGCAGAGGAGGAGGGACACACGTTAATATGAACACTGCACACACAACGAAAACACCACCACCAAAAAACAAACCCACATCCCATTTCTCTAACCTTGTAACTCCACTGCAGGTGTCAAGTTCAAACCTAGGTAGGCACTTTTGCTTCTCAGTCTTTGACAACTGAGTCAGGGACATTGCTTGAAGGGGCGGGGGGAGAAGGAAAAAAAATCAGGGACACCTGGCCTCAAGGGGAAAATGAAGACCTAAAAATCTATTAATATTACTTTAATTATCTGTGTTCCTAATGGAATTCTCAAATTCTTTAAAGTAGTGAACTGCCTTTTTTCTTCCTCTCTCTTTAGGTAGAGGAGAAATTTCTATGGGAAGACATCTAGAGCACACTTTTCGTGCTCAAGGTACTATGAATTCATTAACCAATTAATCCTCAGACTTCTCGTGGTTAAATACATTATCCCCATTACACAGATGGAGAATTGCTGAGAGAGGTAAGGTATGTTCCTATGAACTAATCTAAATCCTCACTTTATGTCTTATTACACTTTCTTCTGACTTTTTTCTTAGTCACACTAGAGACAGCATCATAAGTCAAAGAATTGATCCAATATAGTCGTTATATCCTAAACTTGCATAAGCCATTGATAGGACCTATTAGTGCTTTAAGAAGCCAAAATCAACATATTTTCTTCAGAAATAACCTTTTTTGAAGGCATGTCCTTAGTTATAGCACTTAGTCTCAGTTCAAGATAAGACTTGCATATTTCTCCTGATTTGCCTGTCTTCTTTCATCTATGGGACTAGTTAGCAGGTACACTTGCATACCTATAAAATTTAAAGATTTGGTTCAAGAGGAAGAAATACATGTTTAAGGAAAGACAAACTCAGTGTTAAGAATAACAGTTTACCTAAGAACAAGGTAATTGAATCTATTAAAAAAACAAAAAAATCTCCACACCAAGAGCAATTTCTACTTGCTTAGGTCCACATTGTCACATAAGTGCTTCCCTAAAAACAATAACACTCAAAAGGCTTCAAGCCAGATAGAAAGCACAAGGCAAGGGTTGTCTTTTCTAGACTGGCCTTTCTCTATTTTTCTTCTAAGAGCTGTAAAAAAAATAAATATTAAATTCAAAGCTAAAATTCACCTTAGAAGACAAAAGACATATAGAACAAGAGATGAGCACTGTGAAGAAAAAAATCTCACAAATTACATCATTCACATGCCATATTTGTGCATACCCTCTGTGTGGGTCACAGATTCGTTGTTGATAACAGCAAACAGTAAAGAAAGCACTTTTTTCTCTAAATTATAGTTTACACAGAGTGTCAGTAAGTGTAATGTGCATTAATTTAACAACTAATAAATTCTGATTTATCTGAGAAACTTTTGGAGCTGTTTGAGTCATTATTACTTCTCCACCAAAGAATAGAGTTCACAAGAAATGTTAATTTGCTCCTTTGGGGGGGGGCAGTCAGAGCAGTACTCTTTAATAATGTACAATGCACAGTAGGAAGAATAGGAAATATAATGGAAACCTTTGGAAAATTATAACATTTTAATCCTTGGTTTAAATGTTGAGGCCTTATCTAGAAACCAGCTATCCTTACTGACTCTTTAAAGCATCAAGTGCCCTGAATTGGCCACACTAAATGGCAAATTTTGCTTACTTAACACAAGAGACAGAGCCAAGACTTTGTAGCTCACAAATAACCTCTAATAAAAAATGGGGTTTGAGTGCAGCTCTGAATAATAATTCCAGTGGTAAAAAAAGATTTAAAAAAAAAAAAAAGAGAGGAATGAGACTGACAGAGTTAACAAATTCAAATAAACTTCCTTTAAATAACGCATTGACTTAATATGTATCCACCACAGACATAAAACCATTTGCGCTTCCTCACTTTCATTCTCCTCAATTCTTATCCATTAGAAACAAAAACTGATGTAATCCATTTAAATAGACTAAAAAAAAAATCTTATGTTATGTGGTTAGTTCAATGAATAAGTAAAAAACATTGAAAAAAGGATAAAAGTGTCTTCTATTCAATACACGCTAAGCATTTGCAGAAGGTTAAAGTTGGAGAAAAAACATTTGCAGAACAGAAATTACTGAGACTGTAAAAATATTATTGAAATAAATCAATAAAACAAAGAGACACTACTAATCAGACCTGGGCAAATGCAGACCTCTAACATGCCATAAGCACCATTCTCAGGACTTCAGCGATTGTGGTCTAAGTCACTTAGAAACACTACATACCACAGGTTTCAGCTGTGCTGCTCTTCCTTTCCTACAATTTCCCTTCCAAAAAATCCTCACAGTTACACGAACTTCAGCTCCACCATTAGTATCCATGGAAGAAGCACCACCATTGACCAACCAATGTTTCTAATAGGGAGTAGTTGTCTTTCTAAAATGTGGTTAATGGTTCATGTACCTTACATTTCCACTCATCAGCTATTACAGTGTTGCACATCAACCAACTCCTAGAGGAGCAGCAATGAAAGGATGTTCTTCTAAAACAGACGGAAAAAAGTGTCCATTTAACATTTATTTCTTCGCACCCACACATAACTCTCTGCCAACTCAACCAAGTCAGCTTGGGACCTGAGCTTCAACCTACAGAGGAAAGATAGCTAAATACAGACATCTCGCATACCTTTCACTCATCCAAAGCCTTAATTTTGACAACACTATGCCCCTCTTCTTATCTGCTGGCCACGCAAACAGATATGACCGTGCAGAGGCCAGCTTCTAATTTGTTTAATCCTAAGTCCCCAGTATCCTTCAGATATCAACACAGTGATAAAACAGTCTCACTTACAACCTTCAGTGCTGGGAGGTAAACAGAGTAGCTAACCCTTGCACTAACAAGTTCTAAATTACATAGCGAGTATTTACCTTTCCCACATGAGCATTAAACACACCTTTTGCGCATTAGTATTAACTAACAAAAAGCTTAGATAAGGCAAAATCAGATTGTACCTGAGGCTAGTCCACCAGTCCATTTGCTACAGAGGAAAAACCAGTAAGTACCCATTCCACTGTTCTGTGCACAGTGGGAAAGGGAATAGGGTCCTTCCTGACACTGCTAAGCCATCACCTCATATCTTGAGGTGTGGTATTCAATTAACTTTTTCCATCTTAACTTGCTGTGCTGGTTTTGGTTGGGGTAGAGTTAATTTTCATCATAGTATCTAGGACAGGGCTGTGGTTTAGATTTGTGCTGAAAACAGTACTGATAACACAGAGAGGTTTTCATTAGTGCTGAGCAGTGCTTTCACAGAGCTAAGGCCTCTTCTGCTCCTCATCCCACCCCACCAGGGAGGAGGCTGGGGGTGCACAAGAAGGTGATAAGGGACACAGCCAGGATAGCTGACCCAAGGAATATTCCATACTATATGATCTCATCCTCATCATATAAATCTAGGGGAAGGAGAAGGAAGAAGTGGATATTTAAAGTGAATGCCTTTGTCTTCCCAAGTACCTGTTACATGTGATGGAGCCCTGCTCTCCTGGGGACTGCTGAACACCTGCCTGCCCATGGGAAGTGGGGAACGAATTTCTTGGTTTTACTTTGTTTGTACACATGGGTTTTGCTTTACCTATTAAACTATCTTTATCTCAACCCCCAAGTTCTCACTTTTACTCTTCTGATTCTCTCCCCCCAACCCACTGAGCCTGGAACAAGTAAATAGCTGTGTGGTTCTTAGATGCTGACTGGGGTTAAAAGACACTCGCATAGTTCTAAATCTTGTTAACAGTCACACTGTTGTTCTAAAACTAAAATATACTTTAAAAAATAGCCAAATAAAAATACCCAACAAAACGCAAAGCACAACACTCAGCAGCATTAAACTTCATGGCCTTCCTTAGCAGCGAATTCCAGCAATGTTAGCTGACTGAAAAATAACATTTCTTTTACTTGGCTTTAATTTACTCCCCTCTCTTTCAAAAGATAGTTCAATTTTACTGCACTAAAGGGTGGGATTGGAAAAAAACTGATCATCTGTTACAGAAGAGAACCATCAATCACAAACATCAAACAGTCATATACAAATTGTTATTGATGACATCTGAATGTGGGGAAAGGCCAGGAAGGCCCACCTACTGTTGCTAAGATCGGTTTCTATTTCTGTATTTTTAATATAATTTGTTTTCATTTTTACTGCAGTTGTTTCTTCTTTGAGTCTTTGGGAGTCATTTTTTAAATGAATGCTACTGACAGTGGAAAATTGACAGTAATTCTATAAGTCTCCATAGTTCTTAGATGGCTATAAGGAAGCCTGTGCTTTTTTGTCTCTTCATGATATTAGGAAGTTCTGATTTGTTCCTAAATAGTAGCATTATGGATGAAACACAGGACCCTGTAATATCCTGAGTACTACAACTCCTGAAAGATAACAAGCAGATTTGGTGACTGGATCAGCACAGGCAGCTCTCTGAAGAGAGACATTTCAGTGGGCACAGGACGTCCCCATTCCCAGATCATATCCAGATTTACACATGAAAAGGCAAAAAAGCTAATTTATTTTTTGCTACTTAGGATTACTATGATGTAGGTTATACAAAAATCTTCCTAACTTTAGAATCTGGTGTACTCATGAAATATTTATCTGGCCAGCCTTCATACTAAGACAACCCAGCATGGGCCTCCAACCCTAATTTACATAGGATAGCATGGTCCATTTGACAATGATATTTCAGTCTAAATAATACTAGTTTTAAAGCACCCCACTTTAAAAACAGACTGACAGATATCCTTCACCTTGCATTGCTTTTTTTTTTTTTTTTAAATAAGCTCATTCCTAAAATGCCAATACAAAGCAACTGACTGACAGACCCATCAAGAGACCATGTGCCACAAGTGAAGATTCTACCATAGAGCTGGTGCCCAGACTCTCAGGGAAAGCTTCTGGCTCTGAGAGGTTACTTCAGTTGACACATCTACTCAGTGCTATGCTTTACCTGGCATAGCTTCAAACAAGAAGTCATCTGGGAGGGCTTTAGTTAAGAGGACATCTGTACATTAGGAAATAGACTTGCTTCAGTGACCGCCAAATAACCTTTAAGGGAAAACTTTAGCCTACTGCCAGCTTTAAGGTTACTCTCTGTATTACAAAAGAGGTCCAGGTTAATAGGACCATTTGAATTTTAAGTAGTGGCCCAAACATTGGTTCCATCTCTCCAGTGACACTGGGTGAAACAAGCCCTCTTGGTGCTCTGTCACCAGTTCTGAATAGTGAGGATAATCTTGCTTTAATTAATAGAAAAGTTTGAGGACTAAATTGGTTCACTTGTTTTTCAAGTGCAAAGCATTATATTCTTTTACCAATTTCCTTTACTCCACTTCTTAGCTTAAATATGTGAACATGTGTATATATGCAAGAGTGTGTGTGAGTGCATATGCAGATGGATAAATAGAAAGCAATTTCATTTGGCTATTATACAAATAAACAGAACATTAAATATTTACTGAAATTCAATGGACAATGCCAGTTGTAGCCTTGAATATCTTATCACAAACACCAAACCAGAGTCAAGAGTTATACTGCTGGGCAGAAGAAATTAAAAAAGTAATTGTGCAGTATAACTAAAGGATTTCAAAGTTTTTTTCTTTTTTAAAAATATATTGTTACTGAGTGTAATTGAGAGTTTGGGTCTTATCCTTTGAGTTTGAGTCTTAACCTTTAGCCTCAATATACAAAGCTCAAAAAGTGGCTATGAAGTAAAGTCAACCATTAGAGCAACCAGTGTTATGAGAGTGAATTAACAGGGACTGCTGCCAAGGTAGATTTATTTTGCCTCCCTTTAAACTGGTGTTATAGAGCTCCTGTGTTGCCTAAGCCAGCCTGTTACACACCTCATTAATGGAGGGAAGACACAGTGCCCAATAGCAGTAAGATTTCTTGGGCATGATCTGAACAGGAAACCAAGGAATAAATGCTGCCTCTTTTTGCTTCATCTGCCCAGTGAGTACTAAGTATCAAGACAAATTCTTCTCTGCCTCTGTGAAGACCCAACCAGTTGTCCTCCTCTATCTCTGAGAATGTCTCTCAAACTCCTTTTTATTCACCACTTCAAAGAATTTTCTCCTCCAAGACTTTCCTGGTTCCTTCTGAAGATGCCTTACTATATCTCCACATATACAGATATACACACACATATATAAGCACAAACACACAGTTTTACTCTTCTCTTTCTGACACTTTGTGTATTTCCAATATTCACAGAATCATAGAATACTTTAGGTTGGAAGGGACCTCAAAGAGCATCCAGTTTCACACACACTCATACACACATCCCCTGCCATGGGCATGGACAGCCTTCACTAGACCAAGCTGCCCAAAGCCCTATCCAACCTGGCCTTGAATGTTGCCAGGGATTGAGGGGTATCCACACTCACAGTAAAAAATTTCCTCCTAATATCTTATATAAATTTACCCTTTCAGTTGAAGCCCCATTACCCTTTGTCCTATCACTGCAGTTCCCTGATAAGCAGCCCCTCTTCATCTCTCTTGTAGCCCCCTTTCAGATTTTGGTAGGCTGAATAAGGTCTGCCTGGAGCCTTCTCTTCTCCACGCTGAACAATTCCAGCTCATGTTGAGCTCATCTACCAACAACCCACAGTCCTCCTCAGGGCTGCTCTCAATCCATTCTCCACTCAGCCTCCTATTATTCACTACATTTCAGGCTCATGGATCTTGCTAAAATTTTCCCTTTAAGCCTTCTTTCCTTTCCCTTCAAGAGCTATAGAAGGGTGAAAGAGATGCAAGGCACTTTCTGCCAAAGCCACCTCACAATTATGCCAGGTGAAAAGCAAGTCAGAAATACTGGAGAATGCCAGTTGGGGAAGCAAGAGAAGCAGGGGATATCCTGTCACTTGCAGCCACCTCTATAGTTTCTACCTATGGATCTTCTATTGGCAGCATGAGAGGCATCACTTCAGCAAGTCCTTTTTCAGGTCTAAGAGCTTGGATAAACTGTAAACAACAAACACAGAAACAGACTTGTAGGAATTGGTAGAAGACATATCTATTTTACATATAATGTGTGTCCATCCCATTTCAGCTCTTCTCCCACTATCTGTTAATAACTTTTGGCTCGTTCTAACCATGGGTGCAGACTCAAACTAGAGTGAGTGTTGCTCATGTTCTGTGGGACACCAGTCACTGGGGAAAGTGTGCATGAAGGACAAATAGACAGAAAGGATGGAAAACAACATTTGAGAATATGATGTGTTATAATGGAGTGGAATCTGTAGAAAAGCTTTGATGAAAGAAAGACAGCAGAGCAGTGGAAGAGCACGGCAAAGTCACAGTTCAGGTCCAAGTAGTTCTTCATGTAGCCTTCTAGTGTTACACAGCCAAAGGTCTCAGGCTATTCTGGAGTGAAAGAACCAACCAAGAGCAAACCATTTTAACTGATCTCATTCTACATCTTCACTGCTGCTGAGAAGAGAGGAGAGAGTTTCAACGGTGACAGTAAAAGAAAGGCCAGTCAGAAGTCATCACTGAACCAGAAATGCCACATGCTGTCTGGTTTTTTCCTATCATGGCAGACCAGAATCAGCTCAGCTTTTACTACTACAGGCTGCGGAAGAGATAATCAGAAAAGCTTAGTATTGGAAAACAGGATTATTATTGCTCTGTGAGCCCATGGTTCAAGTAGGGGAAAACCCTGCACATTAGATTCTTTTACCTATTTGGAAAATTTAGCAAGAAGCCTCTTGAATTTGATGATTTGACAAAAATAGGACTCAATTATTTGTGAAAGACAAATAGTTTAGACACAGCTAGCTATTTAACACTGTAGTTAAGCTGGTGCCTGCAAAGCTGTACATATTTTTCTATCACATCTTTATTTAGTAATAACCATTAGTGTTATATTGGGATTTCTAAAAAGACCAAGAGTTCACTGTAGCAGAAGCAGCACAAAATGCATTGCAAAATAACGCTCACCACAAATACAGTACACTCTGATCACACAAGAAAAACAAGAGTCAGGAAGGGAAATAAGAAAGTCAAGTGTATTCCCAAGGTTATACGTCAAAATCTAAAACAGAATTTGGATTTCCCAAGTTGCAGTACAAGGAACTCCTGGCCAAAATTATCCACTCTTTCCTGGGTGAATTTGAACACCATCTGGTCTCTTTCAGAGGCAGCAACACAAGGAAAAAAAACCAAAACACTTTTACCTGTGAACTTGCACATGTTTTTAATATCAGGATCCCAGAAACAGTTGATAAACTGTTGTAACACAAGGTCTGAACTATGGTGTCTGCTACTTTCTGCATGCTGGCTTTAAAAAAAAACACTTCTCAGTACAAAATATATCTCATGTTTTGTCTAAGATTTGCTAATATAATTATTGGTGCTGGGTTTTACAACAAACAAATTAACTGAAGCAAATGAAGACTCAGAGAAAGATGACTGCTAAAGTTAAACACTATATAAATCACTACTCTTTCTGTGAAGAGTCAAATAATTCTCCATGCCAAAAGGCACTAATTGGTCATTGCATTGTTGGATATTAGTATGTCTAGTAGTCTCTGAAAGGGTTCATATGTCTTTCATCTATGAGAAATACAATTCCATATCTAAAAGTCTTTAACCATTCTTTATGATGCACATTTTCACACTGTTATTTTCAGTAAGAATTCCTCACCTTTCCATCATTTGTTTCTCCCTAGAAGAAATACTAAATCAAGGTAGCTGAAATAACCTATTTGAAATTTCTTGCTTTGATGCATTAAACATAATTTCCTTTTCTCTGTGTTTTCATCATAACAAACAGCATCATTATAGTTGACATTTACCTTATTCCACAGTATTTCTGTCATAAATTAAGAAAGAGCCATTAGATCTAATGACACAGCAACGAAGAATGTATCTAGCTAACATGATAAATTATTTGTAGTGATTTTTATGATAATTCAATTTTTGTCTGTATGGTACCTAAAATTAAAATAAACAACCTATTTTTCTCAGTTGGACCTGGCCCCTGCAAGTACTTTTCTTATAATAGATACCCCGTATGACCATCCCAACAGGACTGGGAAGGACGTACAGCTCTGAAGTACTACTAGTGCAAAGAAATCCAGTCAGAAAGACTTAATTTCAAAAAGCCTCTTGAAAACCCATGATTCTAGTAAAACTTTAAAATAGATAGAAAAAACGGAAACACAAAGTAAAACTATCTTCCTATTATGGCCTAATTTTTGATGATGCCAATACATTTGCTTAGTATTACAAGTAAATTTTGAAAAGAAAAAAACATATTTTCTATTTTGACTAGGTTAAATATTTTCTTAACATTAGAAAAGTCTTACTGATAAATTGAAATAATTCGTACTAGCATGACTGTGAAATATGTTTTGGATGACTCCAGATACTGAATGTTCCTGCATTATCCCCATCACATACACAAAAATAATTCTATGCTATCTATTTATATTACAAGCTTGACAAGCATTATTGTTGTCCATGTTATTTTATCTTTTTCTCTTTAAAGTTTACTTCTCTGATCTGTCTCTTTTTCATCAGCTTAAGTTACAGGAAAACAATAAATATGTGGATGGTCAGTATACATTCAGCTGACCAGAGAAGTACAAGATATTTCTGAGCACCAACCTGTTGGGTGAGCAGCTGAGAACAATTTCACCATCAGGGATTATGACAAAGTGCCCCATTCTGTTGTCCTTTTGCCTTTCAAGTTGGTGGTCTATTGTGAAAAGGCAAATTGTAACAATCATTTAGCTCTTTTAAGCATTACTTGCATTGAATAATTTCTATATTCCAGCAATTAAAAGCATAACTACCACCACCCTGGGAAAAAAAAAAGAAAAAAAAAAGGAGATAATTACTCCATAAAGCCTCATTTTAATCTTCTTCAGAAAAGAAGATTTTGAGAGGAATATTGTCAAAGTGTAGTGAATGGCTCAATAATATTCAGTATGCTTCTGTTGGCCATTTGGCTATGGAAATGGGGGAAGGCGCTCAGTAAATAGAACGCTTGCATATATAAACAACTTAATTTAAATGCTTAGTGTCGGAAAGAGCTGAGCACTTTTTGCACCTTTAAAAAAAACCAAACCAAAACAACACAACAAACCACTACCTCCAATTTATTTGATTAGATAATGCTCCAAGTAGTGTTACAATGCAAAGGCATATAAATTATTGTCATAGATAAATAATTACATGTTGTAGGTCCCTCCTTCCATGCACAAATCTGAATTTATTTCTACTGACACACGAGCTACTTGCTTGAAAAGCTGTAAACCGTTTAGCCTGAATATATGTGGCCTGATTGCATACTTCTCTTGGGTATCAAGAAGTTATTCAGGTTCAGTAAGTTCTGCTTCACTGTGGGTCTGCTGTAAATACTGTGTTATTATTTCCCATTTCCACACCCAACACTCCCTCCCCCCCACCCCCCTCACTCCTCATATACAGGCATGGTGACACATTCACACAAATGCGTTTACTTTTGATCCTTTATTACTGCTCATGAAATTGCAGGGAAGCATAGTGGAATTGTTTAAGGAGTGAAGGACAGCTGATAGTGGTATGCACAGAGTGGGGGCCTTGGCTTGTCCAAGTTAACTGATGAGCTGCAGCTCCAGATTTTAAACTGCCACTCTCAGAAAGCAAGTTTCAGACTGACACAGAAAGCACCCAGTGAGGGGGAAACAATAATTACATTAAATCACATTTAAAACATTTTTGACAGGTGAATGTTGGCAGAAACTGGAAAGCAGGAAATCACCTCAGGGGTTTAAAACTCTGAGCATACCCAGAAACTTGTATTAGCATTGAGACTTTGTTACCTGACTCCCTTTCAAATCAGTTAAAGTCTCTACTAGATCAAGGCTAAACACATCTGCCCAATTTCTCTGCTTCAGAGGGTTTCATTGAAATCAGAGGCTTTTCCCCATATACAAAAAGCTGCACACGCAAATGCAACTTTGAAGGACTGGAGTTTGATGGCATATGATTTGTCTATCAGTTCCTCACAACAATTTTTAATTTTTGTTCCTAACAAAATTAAGCATAAAAAACAATAATCTATAGGAACTGCCATGCCTCCTTTTTGGCTGTCAAATTAAATGGAAAAAGAAATATACATGTAACTGTAGTAGATGATAGGGCATAAGCAGCTTTAATAAACACATTGTCAGAGAGACTTTTCTACCCCCAACTTCAGGTGAAATGACCAGGCACAACATGAAGTAGAAGCCCGATTTCAATCTCACCACAAATAGAAAGCAAGCAGCTGCTCATTTGTAAAAGAAAGTGACTTCTCAAGAAGTTATCAACCTTGGACTTGAACTTAGATATAGTCATTAAAAGGGTTACACAGATGAAGTCCAGCATGTCAAACTGAATTTAAAAAAAATAATCAAGGAATGAATTATGCACTTTAGACTAATTAGCTAGGTCTTCTATTGAGCTAAATATAAAATTATAATTATATCAATATTAAAAAAATAGTCAGAATTTTAGTAGAATGAAGTGAGAACTGAATTTTTGGTTCTGTTCAGGGGAGCAGAAATAAGCAAATGACCTCTCCTGCTTTCTACAGTGCCACATTTACAGAAAGAGAGAAAAAGTAGCCTCTAGGGACTTCCCAGAAAAGCATCCAGAGGAGGGCAAAACTAGTGTCATACATGTCAATAAGGTATTTTCCCAGCTTTTTTCACTTGGGGGACAGGCAGGGGGAGACGGCAGACCGAACAACACACTACCCTCCTTCTCATTTCCTCCTCCCTCAGAACAACCTTTTGTTACTCAGACCCATATATAAAACACCACTGGACTGAAGGAGGGGATTCTTGTAAATCCTGTGAAAAATAATACTAAACCAAGTGATGAATGTGAATTTTGAATCCCAGTCTCAGTTTCCTGTGATCTACAAAGTAATGCAAACATGCTCATCCAAAAATGGTGTACATTTGGTTAGATGGTTGAATCTTTGCCATCAATTTAACACCTCTTTTTAAAAAAAAAGAAACAAGAAAAATAGAACAAAACTTTTAAGTTGGAATCACTTTGCTTGATACATGACTATCCAAAAAACCCAAACCAAAACACCACACACACACACAAAAAAAATAAAATCCAAAAGCAGCTTTATTATCTACAGATTAAGCTCTAAGGTAGCACAGTGTCTGGAACCTACATCAGGTGAATCCCTGAATTAGGCTATAAATCAGGTCTGGATGAAAGGTGCTCAGAGCTTTTAGAGCACAGAGGAAGAAGGAACCTAGAAGAAACCTAGCCAGCACAGAAACATTTACCTTGACTAGATAACCAAATCACTGGCAGGACAGAGGGTCTGGTACGCACCCAGGAATAGAGAGCCTGGCTGCCTTGGTTTAACCCCAGCCAGCAGCTAAGCAACATGCAGCTGCTCACAACACAAACCAAGGAATTCATTCCCCACTTCTCATGTGCAGACAGGTCTTCAGTCATCTTCAGGAAGTCAGGGCTCCATCATGTGTAATGAGTACTTGGGAAAACAAACACCATCAGTCTGAACGTTATCCCCTTCCCCCTGCACCTCTGCCCCTTTCTTTCTCCCCCAGCTTTACTTGTAGAGTATGACAGTGAATGGTATGTAATATTCCTTTGGTCAGTCTGTATCAGCTGTCCCAGGTGTGTCCCCTACCAGCTTCTTGAGCACCCCCAGCCTCCTGGGGATAGTAGGGTGAGAAGCAGAAGAGGCCTTAGCTCTGTGTAAACACTGCTCAGCAATAACAAAAATATCTCTGTGTTACCAGCACTGCTTTCAGCAAAAATCCAAACCATAGCCCTGTCCTAGCTAGTATTACAAAAATTAACTCTATCACAGCCAAAACCATCACACCAACACAGCAAGGGTGAAAATACAGAAGTACGCCTTGGTATAGCAATTTAAACAATGCACCTGAGTTTGTCCTGACAGAGCTGTCCCACTTTCTATAAATAATGCTCTAGCTAAGGGAGACTGACTGTCTCCTTAGGCCATTCTCACATATGATGTAATTTGGACCTTGTATTTTTGCAGTGAATGGCCCCCTCTGAAGAAGTAGCACTTATTCTGTGATTCTTTTGGGGGAGGAGGGGATGGTGGTGGTGTGCTTAATTGATAAAATTCAAGATTAATTACAGTGTCACAGTTTTGCAAGGTTGGATGCTGGAAAAGAACATGGGTGCAGAAAATGGCTGCTGTGAGGAGCTGCTGGAATTCTCTGGAGCTCCAAAATGTAAACAATTCAAGGCCAGAATCAATGTTGACCAGTGCCAAGCCAATGAGAGATAGTCATAGCGCCTCTGAGAATCACATACAGGAGAAAACAACCCGGAAGCAGCTGCATTTTGCCACCAGAGAAGGGAGTGAGAAGATGTAACGAGCTGTGCAGACACCAAGGCCGGGGAGGGGGAGGAGGCACCTGTGCTGGAGCGAAAGAGGCCCCTGCAGCCTGCAGAGAAACCCCATGGAAAAGGCCGAGACCCCACCTGCAGCCCGTGGAGGGGCTCCACACTGGATGGAGCAGGTGGAGACATAGAGAAGACACTGTGACCCTACCGTTGAAGCAAGCCCTTGCCAGCACTCGCAACCTACAGAGATGAGCGAGAGAGAGAATTGCATCAGAACAGGCTTGATGGGGGTAGGCTGGTGACCCTGTGGAGGACTGGGACTCAGAGACATTGTGATTTATTGCTGCCCGCCATAGCAGTGATCCAGGCGGAGCAACTGATGAAGAGATAAAGCCCTGGGGGAAAAGACTAACATTGGAGAAAGTTCATGGAGGACTGTGTCTTGTGGGTGGGACCCCATGGTGCAGCAGGGGGAGGGTGTGTGGAATGAATGCCCCCCGCCCCAGCAGAGAAGGAAACCAACTTGCAAGGAACTGACGGAAGCCCCTACCTCCCAGTCCCTGCTGCCCTGTGCTGTTTCCAGGGGGAGGGAGTGAAATCATGACTAGAGTGAAGTCTTCTAAGAAGGGTGTTGGGGGCGGGAAGGTAAAGGTGTTCTAAGTTCTGGAAAACAGCTCATGAAAGAGGGAATGGAGGGATGGGGGGAAGGTGCTACTGAGAACCCCATTTTCCCCAGTCCCTGTCCCCCCTGTACTGCAAACAGGAAGGAAGAAGGGAGCAAGATTCTGATTAAAGTCTGCTAAGAAGGGAGTGGTAGGGGGAACGTGTTTTAAGATCTTGTTGCATTTGTTTTAAGATTTGGTTGTGCTCCCAACTCCAGTTTTCACTGTTCTTTTTAGTGTAGTGTAATAAATTAGAATAGTTCTTTCCTGCACTGTGTTGAGTCTGTTTCGCCCATATCGTTGCTGATAAAATGATCTCCCCTTGTCCTTATCTTGACTCCTAAGCCTCTTAATATATATTTTCTCCCCTGTCCAACTTAGAATGGGAGCAATAGACGGCTCTCTTTGGTGGGTGTCTGGCCTCCAGCCAGGGCTAAACCACCACATACAGGAAGGACACAGATTAAATAATAATAATAATCTTTGAAAATGTCTCACTTGTATCACATACCAAATCCACATATATTACAAATGGCTCCGCAATTATTATTTTTTTTTTAGGGAACTACAATTAAGTTGCCATAGCAGAGTGCGACAGGGGCAGTGAAACTTGTTTTGTGTTTTCAACTTTGGTTTTAAATGTGCTGAGGGACACAAGGCAAAAGACAAAGACTTGCACCCATCTTTAGTTAAAAAAAAAAAAAAAAAAAGAGGAAATGAAAGGCCATGAGATGAAAGCATCAAATGTGTATTCAACTATCTTTATAAGAGTTTGCAGCAAAAGTCAGTACAAATAGAAAAGCTCATCCCCAACTTGATGCACATCCCTGGCAGGTCAAGGACATTCAAAAGAAAGTCAGTATGTAAGAGGCAGACTTCTTCCTGAACTCGAGCCTAATATCAAAGCAATAACCCTTTGTTTCAACTCCTTTTTGTGCATCTAGAGGAGGGACAAGAACATTTTGTGAGGGAAATTGCCAGGGAGACAGAGAAACAGGGTCAGCGTTTAGCAGCAAGCAACACTCCCCATTGCTCTTGTCCGTTCCTCCAATACCCACCCCTTGGTAGACGTCCGTCTGAAAAATCTTTAGAGAGAAAAAGCTAAAGAACAATACCATCAGCAGAACTAATGCTGTGCCGTGGAGGGGTGGGGGGAGCTTAAAACCACTAGCAAACAATTAAGTGCTAATAATTCACAATAGCTGTCACAACACTTTGGGTTGCTTGACTTTTAAGCAAAACGGGTTTTTTTGCATTGTGTGTCCTCACACAACTAAGTCACCCCATAGACATTTCCAAAACATCCATCTAACCTCAGATAAGGGGGAAAAAATACCCCACCAAAACATTTAATCTAGTTAGTGACACCACATAGACTGTGTGATAGGAGACTTAAGTCTCCGGTTTTCAGGCAGCTCTCAGCTTGGTGATTTCTAAGGGGCAGTTCTAGTCTACATCATCTCAGACTTACTGACGCATACTGTATGCAAAAAACTATCTGTGTCAAAAAAGCTTCTATGCTATTTTTAACAGTGCCTGCTCAGCAAAGTCAAGACTTTTTATAATAAAAGTGCATAACAGACACCACAGATATTGAAAAGACAAGGTAAGATACTGCAATGGATTTTGTCTGTGCGATTAAGGAACTTCAAACATACTCAGGTACGTTCGATAATTTGCTTTCCAGATATGTCATGTCTCATAATTCAATTGTGGAGGCAAAAAAAATGCCCACAGATGATAGGCAAATATCCACACACGTTTATCTTCAAGTCAGTATTTATATGCACTTTGAATATCAATTTATATATAGATGGATACTGCACTTCTGAGAGTAGATCTGAGGTTTCTTTAAGAAGAAAACATATTCCCAAAGTACAAAACTGTTCCAGTTTAGAGTACTAGCACTGAACCTTATAAATTTTCTGAAGTTAAGTAGCAATACCTGCATTTTTTTAATATACAGTATATAATATAAACATAATTTATTAATGGTTTTCTCTTTACCTGGTGTAGTTCTATTGATATTGAAGTAGATTTCAGTTCTTGCCAAAAGTTATATTAATACTTGTTTTCTTTACACATGATGTGTTGGATTTTTATGTGATAAAACCTTGTACTGCCTGGCTAGGGAACTGAACAAAGCCTGTTTCCTCTAGAGAGTAAAATGCAATAATTTCCTTCCTTGAGAGATGCAATATTTTCTGAGTCCACCAAACACAACTTCTAAAAGTTAAATGTGTGCTTATATAATTTTGAACTGAAGCTACCAAAACCACAGAAGAGCAAAGCTACAGACTGTTACACCAGCAGTTATGTCCTCACTCAGCATTCCAATAGCTTCCATTTGCTTCTAGTACATGTAAATATCAATTTGATTCCCCATTTTGTATACCTCCCAAAATAGGAAAGAAACAAATAAAAATCTCAGATAAAGCTGGGAATGTTAATATGTCATAAACCTAATAATTTCTTAAAATCCAACTTTACACACACAAATGTATGTTATGTACATACACAGAATACATTTATACACACATACATATATTTCAGCAACCAAACATATTTTCTGTGAAGTAGGGTTTGCTTTCATTGTATGAAATGCATCAGTGTGACCTGCCATGCAAGGCAGGATTCAAAATTTTACTTTTAGCATTAATTCCTAGAAACATTAGGGCTTTTATTTGAGTTGCAGACTTAAACAACCCCTCTTCAGAGCATCGGCCAATAATTTTCATTAATTAGCAGTAGAATGATGGCAGTTAAAATCCACAATGTGATCTCTGTATCTTGGAAAGGTGTACAGAATATGCTGAAAGGTGATGGGATACCCCCCCACCCCCACTAAGTAATATCTTTTAGATAAACTAAATATCTCAGCTGTTCTTCCATATCATAGAATGGATATAGTAAATCTACAACATCAATCAAGCAACATTTAGAAAAAGTATGACTTCCACATCTGTCTGCTTATTCTCAGTCCAGGATTTTTCCTTTTCCTTTCATTAGATTAAAACTTGCCAAGTTAATCTTATACTCACTTCTGGGCTTATACTTGTAATTTTGGCTGAAACACAAATAGACTTAGGTCAACAGTAAATGAGCATCAAAATATAGACAAATTACAGGTCTACAAATCTTTGAGACCACTTAGAGTTGGGAAAAGAACTAGCTAATTTGATGAAAACTATAAAAAACTTTTTTTTTCTTGCAAATTCAATGAGTACATATTGATCATCCCTTTTTATCATAAATAAGACCTGCTCAATGAGTTCTACCAGATTTATTTTATATGTTCTTTAGATGTGTCTTTTATGCCTAAGCAAGGCTACTTTGATCACCAGAAATAGTTGTAAGTGGGTGTGGGACCCTTACAATTATGAGAATCCATATTTTGTTAATGTAATTCTCTGCTGACATTTTAATAACTTATCTAGGTACATCAGACTGTTTCCACATCATTTGTTCACTTCCAAACATTCTGATTTCTTTCAGCTGATGTATTCATTTCACTCAGAGCTGTCAATTTGTGGTGTTCCTTGAGTGCATAAAATTTCTTTAGTAATTGGATCATGTAGTTTTACTTTCCATTTTTTAAACACATACTTTGAAAACTTACTCCTCACCTGGCATTCACTTAGTCTCAGGAAGGTATATGTCTAAGCTTTTTGCTTTCTCCAGATATTAATTCCATGACTGACTAAAGCTTCTCAGGTTGCCACAGTCAACATTTTCAATAGATTCCACTGAAAAGTAATTTCCTCCTTAACTGCCTGATTCCTACAGAGATCTGAAAAACACCTGACTTTTTAGACAGAACTGAATAATCTAGACTGCTAAGATGTGGAGTCACTGCTTGCAGATTCAGGATGTTCTTTGGTAGCACTGAGGGTTGTAAAGCTCTTGCTAGGGAACCAGAACAGAATTTTGCTTTAAAAAGGCAATACTTCCCTGAGACATCCTAAGCTTCCCTGAGCAGTTTTTGTTTCTATGCATAAGCCCCAAGCTCATCTTCATTTTTGCCCGAAATGTTTCTTTGCAGCCTCTTCTAAATGACCCACAAATAGTTCAGAAAAATCAAACAGCATTCACAACTCTAATAACTTCACCAGCTTCCCTTACTACTTTATCCATCCACTCCGTTATAATTTCCTTTTTCTAATCCTCATATATCCCATGCTAGTCCTTCTTCCATGTACTTATGTAATTTTCTTTTTTTTTTTTAATTGGTCCCTACTAACCCTTTTGGGGAAAACCCCCCAACAAAAGCAAAAAAACCCCAAAAACCACTATCACAAGATTCTTTTGTTTGAAGTTGTGTTTTCATGTCTGCCTCTGAATATATACACACTTAAATAATTTGAAAATTGCATGAGAATATGGTCTGGGCATATCTGAAGATATAACTTGTATTGTCGAGGGCAGATTGTACATGTGGACAAAACAACTGAAAATTAATTTCTACCTCCCATTTGGCTTATGACATAAAAATCTTTGAAGAGCCTATTTGAAGATGCATTACAAAAATATGAGGGATTTTTGGTCATTTTGAGATTAAATGGGGACTTCTAGGAAAGATCTATTAAAACTAATGATCCTGGCTTCAGATAATGCAAGATCAATTCAATGAGCTCATGCATGTATGGTGCAGTATCTTTGTTATTACAGCAGTGAACCCATGCCATAGATCTGGACTTCACTTGCACTTACACATGAGCGGCAACAGTATAAAACCTGGTAAATCGGCAAATTTTTAGCACATGTTGTAAATAAAAACATAAAATGAAGCCTGTCAGACTGGTTTCTAAACACTCTCCTCCCTTAACTATGGCCAAAACCACCCACTTTCTCTAGTGTAAGAAGCAGAAAATACAAGAAATGAGGCCACCAGTATTTTCATAGGATTGCCTCTGAACTTCCAAATATCTAAGGTCCAGAGATTTCCTGAGCCTTTCCTTACTTCCCCATACAACCAATCAGTTAAAAAAAATAAAGTTTGGGTTTTGCATTTTCTCCAAGTTTTACGTAAAAAAGTCAGTTAATCTTTGAAATTTGCATCCATTATGTAAAATACATGAATTTTCTTCCAATCATTTTCCACATAGAGAAACTGGCTCAGTCAAAATTTACTACAAGCAAATTTTACAACTCTTTTATGGCCAGGTGCTAACAGTCATGTTTCTCATGAACTTCACCAATTTGCCTCTGCACCTACAGTCAAATTTTTTGACATCTAACAACAGACCTAGGCTTTTAATTGTGTAGCATGTCACATTTTGAATTGGCACAAATTCAAAGGGTCAGAAGGGTAGGACTCTGAACTATACGCTCTCTTCTCACATATACCTGAAGGCTGAGAACTCCTCTAATCTGTTACACTTTTCTTCACCTTTTACTTTCATGCATCACAATAAAAGATGTAAAATAGAGCACTTCCTAGAAGTTAAGGAATAAATACATTACAATTCTAAACGTCTTCCTTTCTTAAAATGTTTGTCTTCAAAGTGTTTATTCTCTGAAACATGAATAATTTTTCTTCTTTCCCACAGTATAAGAGAGAGAGCGTGTGTGTATATGTATTATATAGGTACTATCAAACTGTGAACACTGACCATTACAGCAGGTCAAGATATACATCGCTTTTCAAAGAATTGTTCTGTGTCTGGTGGCTTTAGAAATGACACATCTTTTATCAACTATTACAGATTCAAATTAAGTTAGAATATGATGAAAGTACTTTCAAGTTACTTCCAGCACTCTTTGTTCACTTACTTCACATTAGAAACAAATACACAAAAAACTCCAATCAAAACCACCATTCCTAGGAAATTCTAAAGATTTACAGGGAAAAGACAGAAAGAAGCAGACATTGAACTAATCTGACCAGCTTCATTAAAATAGGAAAAATATGTGCACAAAAGAATTTGCTTCCGTTTGTCCACTTTAGACCAGAATATATAGGAACAGCCCACTGAAGGATAGCCCTACCAGCTATTAACAGCATAACTAGCTTAAGGCAATACAGATACAATTAGTTATGCAACTCGCATTAAAGCAGTAAGGCTTGCATTTATAAACAGGTGCATCTGAGTACCTCAAACCTCAACTCTCTGGTGTATTTACTTTGTATTATGAAGAGTATTTCATCCTAGCACTTAGCTCTATATAAATAGATGACAGTATTATCCACATCCATGTAAGCAATGAACAGCTAGGTCCAGCGATGCTGTATTAAATTATTTAACGCTTCAATCAACCGAGTCATGCTTTGCCGTAATCACCAGGACATAGAAATTACAGAAAATGTGGGGGGTTTAATTATTCTTGGTTTCACTTCCTGTGGCAGGAACATCAATTTACATGGAAATTAGAAAATTTCAGATCTTGCCAATTTCTTTGTCACAGATCTTCCAGGAATAGCATCAGTCTGATCTTATGTGTGGTTCTTGAGAAAATGCCTTTGTGGAGACAAAACTAGGAATTCCACAGAAAGGGGTTTTCTACTGACTTCTATAGAATACTTATTTTTTATAAAAACGTTAGCCCTCTGAGTTCCTTGGGATTGAGTGCTCCTTTCTATCAGCTTCTCCTTGCAGAACACATTAAGTAAAAGAGGGAGTGCAGAACTGCCAGAAAATCTGCAAAACCCTCTCTGACTTCAGCTCATTCACTCAGTTACATTTGTACATACTTATTAATCTTAAATGGTTTGGGATCAACAGCCCAGGGGAATAATCCCAAAAGATTTGGGTTGTGCAGGAAAAGTTAGGGGAAGCGACAGGCCTGCAGGCTTTCCTCTTGCTAAAGACAATATGTAAAAGGATATAAATCGGCCTGACTGTTAAACCTAAGATATGCTCACAGAGCTGCAAGACAGATTTTTACATTACAAATGAGTATACATTAAACAGGAGGAATAAAAGAAACAACTGAGATATAATGAACAGAGATTCCTACAGAAAAGACATATGAATAGCCCATGTTTAACCTGGAGTGACAATTTAAAAAGACATACTTCGGATATCTTTTTCCTCTCCTGGCAAGACCCCAATGTATAAGTCTAACATTAAAATGCCTGTAGGTTTTTATTTACAGTGAGCTAAAGACTATCAAGTTCATCCAGCAATTTTATCTTTCAACAACAAAACAATAGGTCACCAAGTCCAAAAGCTTTTATTTATTTTCATGGTTTGTGAAGAGATATTTAAAGATTATTTTGCTTTGTGCATTTCAGGAACAGATTCTGCTTATTATCAGTTTAGTGGGAAACCATCTAAAAATAATAATCTGTATTCTATTCTTTGTTCACACCACCGGTATTTTCGTATACAATAATCTGTATTGGTAACAGAGAGAACCATTTTCACTAGGCTTTGTGCTCCTAAATCAGTGCGACATTAAAAAAAATCCTACAGAGAGCCCTTACAGGTAAATTCTATGCCTCAATGGAGGGGAGCGGGGGGGAAAGGAAAAAAGCAGTCAATCAACAGACTATCAACCCATTGCTTTACTCGAAAGCTGAAGAAGTCTCTTACCACAAGGCATGCACCGTTCATCAATACTGAATTTCAAAACCTCAGGGAAGCACATGACTTCAATTTCTTGGTGGCTCTCATGATTGATTTTGTGTCAACCTTACAAGATCACTAGCAACCCCATGCAGTGAATCCCTTCTTGGCATTACTCTATTTTCCCCTCAACTATACAGAAAACTCTATGAGCAGGGCTACATCAAGAAAGACATCATCTGACAGTTGGACTAGACCTTGGAAAAAGGACATCTCAGTGTTCCCAAATCAACACAGGGCCTTTTTTCTCTTGTATACACATCTCTGAAAAACATTGTTGCCCTCAAAATTTTTAACCAGATTCTGCTCTTGGTGATTCATATTTGATTATTTGCTTTTGAGGCATTCAGATGATGTGTCAAAGCCAGAGATAAAGACCTATGCTTCAATAAACATGTAAGTATTTATACAAAATAGGATACCTGCAATTAAGCAATGGCATTTGTCCTGCTGCTGAAAAACTGCTCTCTTTTGTGTTGTGCAATACAAATATCCAAAGGTGGCACCTGCCAGAGGATTCCAGTCATTTTCAGGGTAGCATTTGATAGAACTGTGGGAAAAGGATGCATTAAATTAAAAACCTGTACCATTTGATCAATGACATCATAACCATCCAAGGAAGAGAATCCTACTTGATATTCAAAGCCTTGTAACTTCTGACAGATTTGAATATTTTATTTTTCAGCCTTGTACATAAAACATCGAATGCAGGGGGCTGAATATCCCCCTTTTTCCTCCAGTGATAACCATCTAGAGGAGAGGAAAGAGCGAAACCATGTTAGGCTTAAGGAATGCAAACAGGTACATGAATATGCAAGAAGAGGCGAGTACAGTATCATGAAACAGACCTATAGAGTAATAAGCCTTCATCTTTCCACCATCCTCTTTCTCACAGAATGTGCACTGGCTCATCACCATAGTCTCAGTCTTCTATGATTTGGAGGACTCCCTTAAAATTTTTACTTCTTTTTTAGCAATAGTAACTCAGGGAGGTTTTTCACATCAGCACTGAAAGAATTGTGGGAATAACCTTTGCAGCCCTCAATGCCTGAAGCATGAGGGAAGCTGCTTAGTTTCATAGGTAAAACCCTGGGAATCATATACTCATATTAGGTACTTCCATGCACATGAATTTACCACCTTGGTGATTATTTGTACACCCAATTTCTCCTTCAGAAGGTGGCCATCAACAAAGCATGGCAGCACTGAGCAATTTTAGTTAGTTGAAGATATCATTGCTCATTGCAGAGGGGTAGACTAAAGGGTCTTTAAAGATTTGTTGTGGTTTAGTTCTAGCTAGCAATTACTCACCATGCATAATGGTGCTCACTTCCTCCCAGCAGGATGAGGAAGAGAATTGGAAAATTCAAAGCAAGAGAACTCATGTACTGAGATAAAAACAGTTTAATAAGACACACAAGAGAAAGGAAGAAAATAACAATATATACACAAACCAAGCAATGAACAACACAATCTCTCTCCACCTGAAATCAAAGTTTTATGAGGCACCCCCACCAGCTGCTGCACAAGACCCTTAGACCTGCACAGTCTCTCAGCCCACATGTGCCGGCAAAGCAAACCAAGGAATTAACTCACTATTTCCCATTGGCAGATGTTCAGCCACCACCCCAAAATCAATGTGGTGCAAGACTCCTAGCTGCCCCTCAGCCTGCTCCCAGTTATAAATGGAACATGGCATCCTATGTGTGGAATATCTCTTTGAGCAGTTTGGATCAGCTGTCCTAGCTGTGCTTACTCCCAGCTTCCTGGGTGCCCCCCACCTTCTTGCTAGCAGGACAGTATGAGAAATTGCAAAGTTCTTGACTGCTTGGCAAAAACTGAAGTCATCAGTGTGTTATCAACAATGCTCTCAACCTAAATCCAAACACAGCACTACACCAGATGCTAGAATGAATGTTAACGCTACTCCTGTTAAAACCAGGACAAGGTTACTTCCAACCTAAACTATTCTATGAAAGTAGCCATCATAGCCTTTAGCTTTACGTGTCAAGACACTGTAGCCCCAAAACTTTGTGCCCATAAACAGCTGAATAGAGTCTGTAAAATCTGTTGCATCCCCTTGAAACTCTCATTATTGTTCAGCTTTTCCTCCTGTCTCCATCCTAAGAGGCATTCAGTAATGACTTTATGGCAATAATATTTGGTATATGAATCCTAGTCTCCTGCACATATTCTACATCATAAATATTTTAGTCCTACCCTTCTAGATTTTAGACCACAGACATGAATTATTGGTGCTGGTTTACATTATGGTTCTGTTCACAGCACATCTGCACTTCCAGCTTTCACATTCATGATGTTTTTCTATATAGGCACTAGACTTTTCACAGATAATCAGTCAATCAGTTTCTTTTTTAACACCTAGGACCTTGTGTGCCTGTAAGCTCTGCCCAAAATTGCACAGCAGCCTGCAGCTGGGACACCTTATCCTTGCCCCCAAGTTAACCACACAACTAAAAGACAAAACAGAGCCAGAAAATACCTTCCTGACATCCTTAACACACTAGTAATGTTCATTACATAAAACGAGAAAATGGTGCTTGGAATATCTAGGACTGTCCTTGGGCTTAAAAATCCCCCAATCCTTTCCTTGCCTCAAATATGAGGATGATGCATATATTAATATACAGCAGATTCTCAGACAAGAGGGTATCATTCAGCATGACTTTCATGTGCACAGAACAACTCTGTCATGGAGCTCTTTTGCTCTGCATCTATGAGATACCTCAAGGGTCTAAGTGCAACAAGACTCTCAGCAAAACAGAGATTACTTATTTTGATCTTTTTTTTTCCCCTCTAATCTTGGGATGGGGGATAGACTACAATGTTCTTCATATCCTGCCTCTGGCAGCTTTTACAGTAACAATAGTCAGACAGAAATTCCTATCAACACATGGTTCTCTTACTTTGCAGGGCAGTTCTAACCCAGTCTAAAAATGTCACCATATACGTAACATTTAAATTAATAGCAGGAGAATGTAGTCACACACTGAGTGTTTCAAGATGGAGCCAAGTGTAATATCACCATGTTCAAACAGGTGACATAGTAAAGTTTTCTCTACAGCCTGAACAGAAGTTTCATAAAGTTCACTAGTGTGACCTGGCTTAAATTTAGAAACCTGTATTCTAGCCCCAAACATCCAAATCAGCCATTCTCACTGCCAAACATGCTCCATGGAAGCCATGGAATAGTCTGAACAGTATCCTATGTCTGGCAAAGGGCAGCAGTCAACAGCTGTCAAAAAAGCCTAAACTATTTAATAGCTGAAGTGTTGAATAAAGAGGAGAGAAAGGATTAGAATCAGTTGTATGACTCTTCCAACAGAAGAGCCAGAGACACAGCTAATATCCCAGTTCTGCATTCACAAAAGAGAAAGCGCTTCTGTCCTCGGATATAGCACCCAGACTTGTGCAAGAACAACAGCTGCAGGAAAATGCTTTATATTTCTGGAAAAGATAATTTTCAGCTACTCTGTAGAGATGATTTATGAAGAGTCTGGTGATTTCTGGGATCTGTTAGAATCTTAACTAGGCTGTAATCTGAATAATTTAGCTGATGAATTCTAAGCTGAAAATCCAGTAAAGCTTTACTAGAATTCAACCTAAAATAGAAAGGGGGGGAGGGAGAGCAAAACATGGTATTTTCTGATAATATACTGATCCACTTCAATATAAAGATTGCAGTTACACTGGTACTTGTTTTGTGTCTTTCAGTAACTAATCAGAATATTTAGAATAGTTTAGGTTGAAAAGAACCTGTAGAGGTCATCTGCTCTAACTTGCCTCTTGAAACTAGGCTAATGGCTTATTATCTCTATGTATTTTAAGTGTTACTTAGGTTTTGAGCTGGTCAATACGAGTAGGACAGACTCTGAGACCTACCTTGCATAAGAAACACATCCTTCGTTTTGTCCATATTCATAGATGAAATCTACTGACCTGGAAAACCAGACCATAGATACATAGCATTCCTGTTTCATAGAAATAAACTCCCATTGAAATTAAAAGCAATCCTTATGTTCTGATTTCCATATGAGAATGGATATAGGCCAATGAGATGGTAAGGTGATCTTTACACAGAAGAAAGATGACCTCTTCTTGTAATCATCCCTACATGAAAAAGATACAACCTCCTTCTCTTTTTGCTACATATATTTTAGCTTTCTTTGTGCTGCAAACTAGCAACTTATCTTTTCTTGCTGCTTTGATCAATCTATTTTCATCTCAATCTCCCCCTCTTTCTTCTGTCATGCAAGAACCACCACCCAAGATCTGGATTTATCTTCACTGAATAGAAAAATGGTGTCTTCTGTCTGACACATGACAGTATCTTAAGCAGCTCTACTCATGTCTGCTGAAGCTATGAAGATGGCCTAGTTAATTAAAAGTTTCACCTTCCACTGATGGGACTGAATGACCCATCACCTAAAAAAGGTAGACTTTTCTCTGCAGTTTGTTAAGTTTCCTTAGCAGGTGACCCTGTGGCTCATTCTTTTTGTAAATAATGGATAGAAAGTTACAATAGACAGTTTGATATTTTAGGTTAATACAGTACATTACCCTGGGCAACTGTGGCAAGAGGTTTTTTAACTTTTTTCTCAGTAAAAAAAAAATTACGAATACTTTATATCTCATTTTTTCCTGTTTCCTGCACTATTAATTGGAGGACTGTTTAAGCAGGCAGATAGAGCATTGCTTATCCTTTGGCAGATCTAATCTGAGTCCTTTGACTTGCACATACAAGTAAATGAGAGTTTTCCTTTTGACTACAGTAGGCTTCGGTTCAAACACTTTGTTTTATAGGCATTTCAGAGAATTGACATTATTTAAAAAGACACTGCTAGCTATCCACTCAATAGTACACCATGGCTCATACCGCCTTCCACTATTTTAAAAACGACAACAAAATACTCAAGAAATACATAACCACAAATAGGAGAAAGCACAACACAATTTGTTCCATCACTGGTGACTCCAGCATTCTGTATGGGCAGTGAACAAAGCTAAGAGTTGCTTTCTTCAGGATTTCTGTAGAGGGAATTTTTCTCACAAGGGAATTAAAGAAAACTGAAGTCACAATGCCATGGTATGTTATTGGTCATAATGGAGTAAAGATTACTTCATAGACTTAAATAATGGAATAAATAGTCTTTTGAGAAAAAGATTGCTGACATGAACGACTGGCTAACATAATTTCATATTTAGGATTCCACTGGAATGAGTGGGATAAAAATAATATCTAAACTAATGGAATCTACTACTGAGTAGAATTTTTTTTTGCTTTGAATAGTAAAATAATTATATTAGTGAAATTCTTGCCTTCAAAATGATACTGATGTGCCCTTAAAATGAGCTTTGAAATGAGTAATGGCCAAAGCAAAATTACTTCAAAAAGGCCAAGAACCACCCTGTCTCCCATCAATGCAAATGCTAAAAGTTTAAACTGAAGAAAGACTGACCCAATATGGTCTCTTTGTAACATATCTGTCTATGAAAAGGAAATTGTATAAGTGCCCTTCTGGTACTGTTAACATAATATGAAAATGCACACAGACACACACACACAGATATACCTATACTATAAATAATGTTAATACAAAGCATGGAATATTGAACTTGATCATTTCCTGCCATCTTGATACTTTCCTTAAACATATAATTTTTAGCTTAAGATGACAGTATAAATTTAGCTTTATTTGTGTTTTGGAAACAAGATTTTGTGGCAGATTCCAATTAAAGCTATGATCACTGTATCATTCGCTTGACAGATTGCAAACTACTGCTTAGTATAAATTGTTTCAGAGCTCTAATTGCTGGAAAAGTTTTAAAGTATTTTCTGTTTTGAAATAAAGAAGTACTGATTATGCAGTTTCCTTGTATTCTTAAGCAAGTTTGCTTGAAACAGCAGATCAGCAGTTATCTACCCAAAGTAGAATAATACAGAAAGCCTTCAGTTCTGATTAGAGAGAATTAAAACAGACCCTCAATTATACTGTTTGTCACAGCTCTCACCAGGTCACTCTGGTAAAGATAACCAGAAGGTATTTTGATTGCTCACATACCTTCTATATTCTGTAACATGTATATAGGCTACTAACCTACTGCTAGACAACCCTGTGCAAAACTTCCACTACTGAGTTCTTGAAAGGCAGAGATTTTGATATGTACGTGTGTATTAAGTTTTAAGCTTTTTAAGGAAAAAAAAAAATAGAAAGGGGAAGGAAAACACGTTAAAAGTAGCTGGGAAGAAATGTGAAATGTGGTCTGAAATGTGGTCATCTAAGTTTTTTTTTTAAATTATTATATGACATGAGACTCATGTCATTAAGAATATTTTTCAGCTATCAAGCAGGAAGAACCAGGTTGCTATTCTACAGCTACATGAATCAAGACAATTCTGCAAGTTACAGGCTGCAACTTTGAAATGGAAATGAAACTTTGAAATGTATATCTAAGACAAAGGCTGCAATGTATTATCCCTTTTTAACTTGACTAATTAGCTTCACTTCCCCTGAGTCCTCCTTTAGTAGTTTCTTTTAACTTCAATGTCACCCTTTCATGATGACACCACCGATCCACATACAAACCCATTATCACAAGTAGGCTCTTGTTTCAATGATTCGTACAAAAAAAGAGAGGGGATAAACAACAAACAGGAGTATTGGCTTGTCAGGTATAGTAAATGAAAACTGTCTTAAAAAAAAGTATTGCAACTGAGTTCAGTCCTAAAACTTTTTAGCATTAGGACTTGGAATATAACTATCTTAGATTTCGCTTCCTGGTATCTGAGAAGAACAAATAAAAATATTCATATAAATATATATTACACATCACACTGAAAGTGACAAATTATACTACAGGCAAAGAGGAAAGCTCTTTAACAACCTGACCTTCCTAAAGCATTCACCGGCATAAAAATACAAATAACAGAAATTTTCTTCTTTGAGACAGTTAAGGTAAGAACAAAAAATGAAGCATTTAATAAAATTTAATAAAATTAAATCATCAGTTGCAACTATACATCATATAATACAGCTTTTGACCTGTCAGCATGTAGAGGCATCACACAACTATTCAAGGTCAGATGCAGCAAAGATCATGACCGCTCTTAAACTTCCTTTCCTCTTTGTCACTTTTTAATTTTATGTGAGACTATTTGCTTTATGAGACCTGAGAGAGAGAACTGCTTTGTGATCATTGCACAAAGATACTCACCCCCTAAGTGGATAGGTATCTTTGAAGGGCAACTTGCAGAAGAGACATCTCTCTTCACCAAGTCTTCCATAAGAAATTGTTTCTAAAAACACAGCTCCTTCACCTCTAAGCTTTCACCAACTTTCATAAAAGTTAAGCAACTAGGGGGCAAATTACTCCACAGTGCGTCTTATTTAATCTGACCTTTTAAATGGTTGAGCTTTTTCTAGCTGCATTTGGTACTTTTGTGGTTTTATTTGAGTGACCTTTATTTTTTTCTGCACCAGCTTTTCTTTTCTGGCACCTGTTAAATATTTTGTGAAACTACATAAAATAGTGCAGAGATAAATGCAGGAAGGCAAGTGACAGCAATTCAAAACAACAGCATGAATTTAACCCCTGACATTTGACTAAAGATTCAGCTACCTTGTTACATTGCGAAGAACTCTATCTAGACAAGTTTTGTAAACCTGAACCAAAACGTAACAGACAATGATGGATTCATGTAATTCTGGATTTAATATATGCCTTTTGTTTTCATCTTTTTCCAGCAATGCGCTGTATAGAATGAGAAAGTATTCCTTTAATGAGCTAGGTTAGAAACAGTGAGGAACCTTAAAAATGAGTACAGTTTATTTCCAGTAGGAATTTTAAATTGGAATAGATTATTTTTTGTCTTTTTACTTGCTATGTTCAGCACATGGATGTTATATGTAATAAAAGTGAGTTCACAAACATTAAGCAGGGTTGAAGCTTGAGAGAATATACCTACCACACTAGACCAGTAGTGCTTTCTAACTTAAAAGTCTTAGGCAATGAAAAGGAAAGATCACATGAAAGTAAGAAAATCTGGAAGTCAACAGGGACTGGGTCCAACTGACCATTTAACCATCCTATAAACCTTCAAGTGTCTCTCATCTCAATGGGCTAAGTGCATGTCCGTAACTTCAGAACTGAATGGCAACAGGCTTTCCCCTGGTAAAAGCTATCACAAGTGGGGAGCAGTTAATTTGATTAAATTTCTAGGGCAAAAGAAGAGACAAACTTTTTATCAGAGTTTGCAAGAAAGAGCTCATCTACACATTCCTCAAAGACAGGATGAGCAAATAAGATCTGCCACCTGGCATTTACAGATAAGGCAGAGAATTTCATTCAGTGGGAAAACACTTAATATTTGATTCAATACAGACAAAGGTTGCTTTAACTCTTGAGAACAAAATAATCACACTTCATTACAGTCCTTGCAAACATACTTAGAAGTTTGCATTATGGATCTCCAGAAAGCATTGCTTCTCTCCAATATCCTGGCATCAAAATTGGCAGTAGCACCCTCCGAGAACTTCAGCTTGCAAGTCAGACACAGCACAGATGCCAGGCCTGTACCACTAGAAAGCCTATTTAACAGAGGGACAAGATACTATGGTCCAAGTGTTTTAAAAGAAACCTTCTTACAGCAACTCAATTTCACGTTTTGGGAGTTTCCTATCACCACTTGCAAAACCTACAACTTTGCATCTCTACCAGTTTCCTGAACTTGTTGTATTCTTTGGGCATATATCAAAATACATGGAGACGAGGGTGGGACAAATTCAAGAGGAGCCTTCTCTCCTCCTTCACTGATAAAGAGAGCTAGCGGCTCTCCTCTCAAAGGGAAGTACCAGTATCACCAGGAAGGCACATATACCTTACAATCTTTTATGCTTTGTATAAGAAAAGCAAGATAAGGTTCTCCAGCTAGTTATCCCTAAGCACATATCTGTGAAAGAGAGATTTCTATCTACATTATTCGCTGCCCACAAAAAAAAACCCACACACCCAAAAAACCCACCTTAGTTCACGTTTTAGAAAAGTATTTAAGTATTTATTTGGGAAGTACAGAATAGCGTTTCTATAGAGATGTATTTACAAGGAGGAAATAGGAGTAGCGACATATATCTACACATAATACTTAATGATTTGACATAAAATATTTATACACTGCTTGTTTCCACACACACATCTTTTTTTTTTTTTTTATTTTACATAAACTCTTCTTCATACACGCTCTATTCAATGAAAACCCTCCAGAAAACAGATACTTATTCTATAGGTACATTTGTTCCAAGGTGGAAAATCCACTTAAACTTTCTCAGAAAACACATAAGAACCCAAGATGAATTAGAAAAACCTATTAAAAGAAAAAAATAATCATTAAAAGTGAGGAAGCAACAGCATTTCTATTTGTTTTGCTGGCTTGATAGATACCAACAACATCTAAAGGAATTAAGAATCCCATAAAAGAAGAGTTAAAACCTCAAGGAAAACAATTACCTGCATTGTAGTAATTGGTAATTTTGTCAGTTAGTGGCTTGCATTTGGTGGATACAATAAGTAGTAATTTTGGTAACCTGCAATTCATTACCATAAGCATGCAAGAGAAACTGCAATTCCCAGACTGGTATAACAGAAATTACAGCAAAGATTTATAACAACTCCAGATTTGTAACAGTCCCAGATGGTTAGCCAAGGTCTAGATAGAGAATAACCTAGGCATTGCATAATCTATCTTTGTAGAGATGGATGTGGGCCCACTCTAACATAACAAATTCAAACACACAGTCGTTGACGTAATGTCCAAGCACTTTACAAGATGGGTGTTAGTAAGCAGTCCTGATTAGCTCATCCTCCAGATAATTTTAGCTCCTTCATATTGCGGAAAAAAAAGTGACATTCACACAGTGAAATTCAGTAGCTGACTGGCTAGAAATTATGGTCTTCATATTATGCATAGGGAAAACGGCAATGAGAAACAGCAAATAGTTATCTAAGATTACACAACTGGCCCAGAGATGGGAGCAGAAGCATTGATTACATGCATGCTTAGTCCATCCCAAGCATCTCTATGTAGGTTTTGAGTTATTAGGTGCTTGAAGAGTACCAAAAAAATAGGCATTTCTCCCGATCTGTGAATTGAGTATGGGGGAGGAAATGACAATAAAACAAAGCTTTTACTCAAAAGTGGTGTTGAAGGCTTCTGAAATTCACCTTCTTCCCCGGCACATTCCCTTTCCTCCTTCTCTACCTGCCATTTCACAGTGAAGAGCTTTTCGTGTTGCTCCCATCATTGCTTACTGACAGCAGCCCATAAATCAGAACAGCTGCCCTGCTGCCTCAGACCTCTACTCTGCAGCACCATGAGACAAGCAATCCGTACTTCTAGTCTGAAATGATAAGGAGGACGGAAGTAATCATTTATTGCATATTCAGGTGAACTTAATGCCCTATGCAGGGTGACATAAGCAATGTCATGGTTATTGGAGAAAAAAAAACCCAACCCCTCAAATGTCTTCAGCAAGAAGGAATTCAGACAGGCACAACAAACAGTGGTTGTCTATGAAGAAACCACTGCAGGGAAAGGCTGGGAACTGGAAGGAGTATAACAGAAGTTGTTTAAGGGCCCACAAGTGCACTGCATTAAGCTCCTAACCGTACAAAGTACAGTACATTAGATATACAAGGGAAGTGTCTTCCTGGGATAGGGAGCTGAATCAATATTAAAAGGCATCAAGTAGGAAACGTCTAACTGCACTTTGAATAGCTAATTTAAGGGAGATGAATCTTATCCTTAGGGCCACATTTTGCATCCTTTCTTCCTTTTGAGTAGTACATTGCTTAATCTGAAATGACTATTTGCAAAGTATATCTTTGCAAAATGAGCAGGGATATTACAAGCTGACACTTAAACTATATAACTCTGGAGCCAGGGACTAGATTTTACTGTATGCACAACAAGCTTCGATGTGTTGATAGGCACTGCTGAATATACAAATATGAACCAGGTATCAAATAAGCGGCTTAAGCAAGGAAGGAATCATGAAGATGTGTGTTGCCAAGTCTTCCTAGTGACAGTATGTCAAGTAAGGGGGTAAAAAAGAAATAATTCAACTCGCCCTAAACTTTTGGGTTTCTTGCTTCTGATAGACATTTATACTTGAAAAATGCTGCTGTATTCTTACATGTATAAAAGGACTCAGGACTACTGAAAAGAGACTTCTGTTGTCATTACTACAGTCTTAATGACAGTCAAATGGTTTATAGGAGCCTGGCAATGCGGATGTTGTATAATCTTATCTGGTTAATTACAATGCTCTGTGTGCCATAGTTGGAGTTAGAGCACTGAATTTAGTACTGTTTGATTTAATATTGAATAATGACATTGCACATAAAATTAATAGAGCAATTTACAGGTGAACTTTAGGGAACAAAATCAAGATATTAAATAAGACAAAAATAGGTTTATTACCTTATATTACTTAAGAAATTGACCAATAACATTAAATCAGGCAAGGAGCAGAATACTAAGCAGATGTAATCACACAACTGTCATCTAGTAGTAGCTGTATATGAATGGATATATTCGTAGTCTTTAAGGCATCATTACATCGTCTAATCTTGTCTCCAGTGTTTCACGAATTAAATTTTTGCCTGTTTTCCCTTCACATGCCTATAACCAAGGCCTGTTGACTAGACACAGAACAAGAAACTGATCTATGTGTTTCAGCCCTCCTGTATCCAATCTCTGAACCGGGGCTACTGCTTCTCATGACCCACTGGCTACATCTTCTACCTGAACCAGGGGCGAATAGAAGCTAGAATCCAAAAGCAAGATCAGAACCATACTATAATTGTAGCAAGATGAGTGGAAGAAGACAAAACTGACCAAGAAAACTGTTAAAATTTACCAAAATAAACCAAATTCCAAACCAAAACAAACATATTCTGCTTTAATAAAGATTGGACTGTTTGTGGACCATTACAAGCCTAACTAGAATTTAACTGGCAGAAGGAGCATTTGGCATTAATTTGAAGTCTTCAGAAAACACACACTCCTCACTTCCCCTTGGCAGTTTGTTTCAAAGGTTAATCACTCTCAGCATAAAAATCTGTCTTATTTCTAATTTGAGTTTATGCATCTTCAGATTCCAGCCATTAGTTCTTGTTAGGATTCTTCTATTAGAATAAAATTGCCCATTAGTACATTTTCTCAGGCCTGTCAGTCATTTTCTATGGCTCTATCCCACATTATCATCAGGTGGTTGTTCTATTAAATAGCTACATCAGACTATGCCGTGCAGCAGAATATCTCAACACGACTTTTATTAAAGAATAGAGATAAAAATTACTTTTTTCCTGTAGATCTATTATCACGCATTAAAAAAACTGAAGATATCTTCAAGAGACCACGTACTGATAGCAAGGCAATAAATAGCATTCTATGTTTCTGCAACCTCTGTCAATATACATTCCTCAAGCCTTCCTTCAAGCTGCTTCAAAATTTTTCCCAGCATAAGACAAAAATAAAATCTTTACTTTATACCTATCATGTCATGTTTGGTGCATAGACGAATATAGAAAATACTTAATTCTTTCTGTCATTGCAGCTGATTTGCATATACTGGAAAATTAAAACCTTACTTCTGTCTTCTTTATATCCCAGAAACTATTGCCTTCAAGGCTTCTCCCAACCTTCTGATTTCCTAATTTTCCAGATTTTATTCCCTTAGTCACAAGTTCCATGAAATATGGTGTAAATATTTAGTCATTATAATTAAGCTAAGGTTTCACTAATATTGATTTTGCTGATGGTCAACACCTGTATACTCTGCCTACTTATAAGCAGAGTCACCAATAATACCACATAGTCCCTTGAAAGGCTACATATGTCTTTAAGCATAAGCCCAAATGTATTAGTGGAAGAAGTATTGGCAGGTGTGAAAAGATAAATGAGTAACCAGCTCTATACTATTCTATCTCACCTGCCACAGAAGTTTTACTTGCCCTTAACAAGTGGAAAGTTTAGTCTGATATGACCTTAGTCTTTGCATGATATAGTACCTTTGCTTCATATATTCTGTTTTTTTTAGAAAAAGGTAAAAATATTGTGGTGGTTCAGCCCTGGCTGGAAGCCAGATGCCTACCTATTTTTTTTTAAATTCACCCCTTTAAACTGCAGGACATCTAAGAAAAATATTTTGTACATGATAAAGTTCTGTTTGTGAAGACAGGTTGGGTGCAAATGTTTTCTAGTTAAAGTACAGGTACTCGTTGAAAATCTGAACAACACTAGTCCTTTCCCACAGGGCTCTAGCTCTTCATCAGCTGCCCCGCTGTGGATCACTGCTATGGCACGCAGTCATAAATCACAATGTCTCTCAGTCCCAGTCCTCCACAGAATCACAAGCCTCCCTCCAGCAAACCTGTTCCAGCACAATCTCTTTCTTGCTCATGTCTGTATTTCTGTTTCTCTATGTGCTGCAAGTGCTGGCAGGGGCTTGCTCCAATGCCAGTGACAGCATCTCCTGTGTCTCCCTCCACCTGCTCCATCCAGCATGGAGTCTCTCCATGGGCTACAGGCAGGGTCTCTGCCTTTTCCATGGGTTGCAAGGTGACAACTGCTCTACCATGAGTTTCTCCACAGGCTGCAGGGGCATCATTCTCTCCGGCACCTGGGGTGACTCCTCCCTCCCATCCCCAGCCTTGGTGCCTGCACAGCTCATTGTATCTTCTCACTCCCTTCTGTAGTGGCAAGATGACCCTGCTTGCAGTTGTGGGTTTTTTTCTCCTATATGTGATACCCAGAGGCGCTGTGACCATTGCTGATTGGCTTGGCCCTGGTCAGCAGCAACTCTGGCCTTGAATTGGGCTATGTTTAGTCCTCAGGGCCTGCAGAGAGCTCTAGCTGCTCCTTACAGCAGCCATTTTCTCCAGACCCCCATTCTCACCCAGCACCCAGCTACACAAAACTGCAACAAATATCTATGAAAGGAATAAAATACAAAGAGAAAAAACTTTATTACAACACTCTAAAAACCCATAGTGAACTTGCATCTCAAGGACTATGCAGCCTGATCCTCTGTACCAAGTGGGGTTATGCTTGAAGACCTCCTGAAACCCTTCCAACCTGAATTATTTTATGGATTTATAGCTATAGGCTTATTAGTCTGGATCCAGAGATCATGTACTGTCTTCTAAGTAATTCATGGTATGGAAGGAAAAAGCATAGAATAATTACCACCTCTTCTGGTACAAAAGCTAAGCTGTCTCAAATAAAAATTACTGGGTGACAATTTAAAGTAAAGGAGGTGGTTCATTGCATAGCTTGCAACAAAGCTAAGGGATTCCTGGCCACAGGATGCTGCAGATCAAGAACAACCTGTGTATCTTCATAGAAGATAAATCCTTTAAGGGTTAAAAGAATACCTAAAAAGCCCTTCTAGCTCAGTAACTTTACAAGGCATAAATGGTTTGAGTCTGTGAAAGTAAAGAAGCATTACTACACACTTGCCTCAGTCTTGCACTCCATCAAGAATTCACATTACCCCTTCAACCACTATCAGAGACAAGATAGCAGGCTAGATAAGTGTTCAGCCTGCTGTACCTTTTTGTTATAGTGTCTTCCTTGATCCTTTAAGGTAAATCCTCAACTTCCAATATTTTAACCTGAATTTCAGTCATGAATCTTTCTGCATACCCCTTCATTTGCCCACTTTAAATTAAAATACACCACCCTCTCAAACCCCGCCTCAACTTTTTGCAAGTGAAATGTACTTCCTTGAGTCAGGTTTGACAATTCATCAGTATATTTTAGTTATGTTTCTGAATTTTCTAGCCTACTTATCTGTGAGTATAAGGCCCTGAGACTCTTTCACAGTATGCTGCCTAAAGATTATTTCTACCAGACTTCCACAGCTGCCAAGAAACACTACTCTGGCACAGCTCACTTTCTCTCACTGGAGTTCATGTCAATCAATAACAGGAGCTAGATCAGGCCCTCAGAGTGAAATACTACTCTCACTAATGACAGAAAAGTCAAGTTACACCTACAGTTCTGCCAAAGAGGAAAAGGCTGCTGACCACAAGGATGCTGAACTAAGCATCTCTAGAGTACTGTTGCACAGCACTAGAATGGACAGTTTTACTTTGACAGTCTTCAATGTTTGCTGTCATGTCTTTTGGGTCTTTTAATTTACTTCTATTGACTACCGTCTAATGATGATACCACCTTCAGGCTTTTCCTTCCATAGCACACCTTCTGCACATGAGGAAAACCATGGAAGACATGCATTCTCCATTCAGATCTTTCCTTAAATACTAACTTTTTTGTACTCATATCTAAAAGTTATTATTATCTGACACTAGTTAAATAGAACACTTTATTTAACTAGAATTCATTATTCCATTTTTCTGTCCTACATTTCGTAGGGCTTGCCCTGTTTTAAGGTGCACTGTCCTTTATGATGCATCCTTCTGTGTCATTAGAAGAGCAAATATATTCAAATTTTCAGTAGACTATATAATTCATAGGTGTTTTACTCCTAGCTGTACTTTGATTTCTTTGCTTAACATACTTCAAAAGCCACCTTGATCTTCAAGTTTTGTTGGAATAGATACAGAAATCAAATTTTTAACAGTATTTGGACATGTTTACCAACAGTTCAAGCCACCTCAGCTTCAGGACCTCTTTCTAACTTCAACTTTACTTCCACTCTTCTCTCTTCAAGACTTTCTATTTCAGTGCTTTTAACACTTTGTATTTAAATGGCACTCAGCAATTTTTGAGGGAACAAAGCACAGCTCTGAAGGTTTGATGCACAAATGAAGTTTCACCTTCTAGCCACACTAACCAACCTCTTAATTGGTTTTGACTACATTAGTCTTGTTACTATGGGATTAAAATTTAGAGTCAAAGTGTGTGGTGTCTATTCAAATTTAAGTCTAATCTGGCTTTAAGATCTGTTAAATTAGAATGATACATCTGAGCACTGAAAATAGATTTAGCTTAGTTTACATTAACTAAAATATCACATTCTAAACCATTTTGCCTATTTTATATTTATGTTTATATTACCCTTTTATATTGACCTTTACATTTACCATAAGTCTCCTTGGGTTCTGGCTTTGTTTCCCCAGATAAGGGAGACAGGGGGGGTGGTGTGGTGTAGAAAAAAGCCAGACCCCTCCTCACCCCTCTGACCCCCACAACAATCCAGTAAAGACATTGCCCTGCACTAATAGTTCCAAAGTCCAGTCAAGACTTGATTTGCGTCTGAATCTATTCTTAAAGAGTGCAGTAAACACTTTGTTAGCTCACCGGCAAATGTCTTTAAATATCTTTAAAGGAAGAGGACACAGACATGCCCTGTAAGATTACAGCAAAAAAAAAAGTAAACTTTAATTTGTACCGTAAGTTACAGCTATTTTCTGCAGAAGGATCTAATGTCTTTTCTGGGTCATCTAATTCTATCACCTTTCAGGTATCTTTTGTTGATAAGAAGTTTTTGTGACCATTTATAGTTTCCATGATGCTAAGCTATAAATACAGGAAACTAAACAAAACTGAATTACTGTAGCTGCAAGCAAGGAGACAACATGATCCACTTAGAAATTTCATATACTCAGTTGTACAGAAGTCACATTAAATGCTCAGAGCACAATGATTCAGGTAAAGGCCTCACATACAACTGCAGGAGCAGGTCAGTGGTTTTCATAGGGTTTATATTTTCCACAAATTCTAAGACACCAGTGTCCAGATATTTAAAAAACAAGTTGTCATTCTGAATACTGTATAAATTATCACTTAAAACTAATCACTTTCTCTAGTACCCTATCTACTGTTGACAAACACAGCCTGGTATACAACATATACAAATCAGCATTTTAACATGCAGGAAACAACTTTGAACCACGTTCAACATGCGAAACTCGGTATATAAACTGCATAGGTATGAATCAACAATTTTCTTTGAAACTGTGACCTGGGATAGCATTTCCTGGTGGAAGGGCATTTATACTACTGCTGTATTTAATGTCAGCTTATAGATCCTCCAATGCTGTGATACTTCTAATAATTACTAGGTCTTCATTAGTCTCCAATTTATTGACTTATGTTCCTGCTGTCAAAAAAGCTAAAATTCCACAAAGTATGAATGAAATATACATTAAAGGTAAAAATTGAATAACCAGATATAAATATACATATATAGACATACTTATAGTCTATTTTTCACTTCAGAAAACAAGTCATTAGATTTTCCTCTGTGTGGTAATGCTTTATAATAAAGTTTCTACAGAATAAATAGTTTTTCGTTCACACAGATGAATCCACATTATGAATTAAAAGGAAGTGCTTATGATTTTGAGGGGCATAGAACTAGAAACAAGAACTTCTACTATCAACAATTGCTGTCTCAATGCTACATTGAGGGAAACTCAAGAAAACCTGTGATGACCAAATTTTTAAACAGGCCAAGGGCTGCAGAAAAGTGACCTGTGCAAATCATAGCTATACAGTAATTATGTGGGTTTTTCTTTTATAAAATCATAAGTGTAGACAACTAGAATTTGTTGCTGTTTGGGTTTTGTCGACCCCTGTCCCATCCCCCGTCCTCACGTCCCCCCCCAACATCAGCAAGGTACCCAAACCTTTTGAATGGGGAATTGACACTTGAAATGCAAACAATTCAATCAGTCACACCCTTCTCACATTTTAGGGTCTGGTAAAAAGACTATTTTAGTGTAGTAGATTGCCAACAAGCACATTTAACCAAACAAGTTACAAGTGAACACTGAAACAGATTAGAAAAAAATTCAATCTAATATTTCTTGTTTTGGAATTATTTTTCCCCTCACAGTCATTGAGCTACTATTACAATATTACATTAGTTAAAAAAACAAACCTGTCTGCATGTTCTTGGCAGTTCTTTTGAATCATGGGGCTTTAATAAAACACACAGATTCGATTTTAGCTGGATTGCTAGTGCAGGTAATTAGTAAGTCCATGGTTTTGAGATTTCAACAGAAGTACATATTGTGAAAACAACTCTTGATGAGTATAAAGATTAAGGAAAAAACCCAAAGGTTATTTATGTGAGGAATGGAAAATAAACTTTGTTGTTAATTATTTTATCAATGATGAAAGTTATTTTTAGCATATTAATACAACTCTTGGGAAACTTAGACTGTAAAACAAGCAGATAAAGCCTTAGATAATGTCAATAAAGTACACATTCCAGACACAAATTTCACCAACTGAACAGTGAAGGCATGATGGTATTACAATTTTTCATTATAACATTACTTTCAGTTTCCTGAACAAAAAATGTACACTATTGAAGATACCCATTTATCTTTGCAGAACTATTAAATGTCTCCGAAGAATAGGTAGAAGAGCAGTTTTTGGACTCCAATGCATGCCCAAAAGTCATAGATTAACTAGCTAGATTAACACCTGGTTTCATTCCTATAGTTCTGAAATGCAACTTTACAAGCTTCCATGATTTTGACTCCTGCTACTCCAGCTTCTGGGAAGGGCACTGGTGTGATTGCCTTCACTGGACAGTGTTCAAACCACAGCTTTATGTAAGAGCACCCATATAACTTCTGGCAATTTGAGACCTGGCAGGAGAACGCTGCTTCTTCTTCTACTATGGACTATGTAGATTATTATTTTACAGAGGCAGTCTCAGACTCATCAGTGCCAGCAGAGATGATGCTGTTGCAATACAAATAATATTAAATAATTTCATGCAAGACATTGTTTCCAATTCAGCATAGAAAGCCAAAGATCACTCTTACAACCTACCCTGCCTCAAGTTGAAAAAGCTTCAAATGCTTTTGCATTCAGTAATGGGAGATTATGTTGATCAAAAAAATCACTCATGTAAGCTAGAGGAAAAAAAAAAAGATTACCAGTTCTGAGGTTAAGTTACTTAGAACAGCAGTTAAAAAAATTCTCTTTCTTGGACAGTTCCAATGCTAGGTATCCTGGCATGCTTGCAAATAATTGCCTGCTTCATTAGAAAAAACAACTCTCATATCCCAATGACAGCAGATCGCAATCACATTATTATTAAAAACATCTTCCTTAATTTCACTAAATGCATGAGCTTAATCACATATTTTAGTTTGTCTAAACTGGAAAGTTCCTATAGCATAAAAATTACAAGGATAAAATCCTTATTAGATGAAACAGCAGATTATTTTTTCCCCAATAATTAAAGTATTTTAACAGTCATTGACACATAGATTTTCCTATAGTTCCCAATTAGTTTATATTCATTATTTTTGGAGGCATTCTTTGGGCTGGTAGAGGGGACAAAGAACTCTCTTCACCGGAGTAACGCTGCTACAAAACAGAGTAACAAGCCACAGTTAATGAAGGTCTTACTCTGCAACTGCTTGTAGTATTGCACAGTATGTTATATACGATCACAGCAATTTTTGATTCAGGTTGCCCAAGGAGAGAATGACACGCCTGCAAGGACAGCTAAGGAACATTTGCAGTGAAGGACCAGTGTTCATTTTCAGAGATGGGCAAAATCCTGCACAGCACTTGCATTTTGTACATCAAGTTTTTCAAAGAAATTCTGCATCACTCCCCTGAAAGATAAATAACTAAAGTAGCCAAACCATTATTATTACAAGCTTGATAATTATCTATCTTTTTTGCTCAGTTATGAAAAATATACTTGGTAGATATAATTTATTACTTTTAATGTCAGCCTGATGACTTAATAAGGTAGTTTCTCATACTGAGAACAGCAAATTAAGACATTTGTGATTTATTAATTGGTACATCTTAACCTGCAAATATTTCTGAAGCTGATGCATAGGACAGCACTTCATTATTTTGAATATACCTTGTTAAAGGGCCAAGGTCTTGCCTCTTTCCCAGGAGAAAACTGTCACTTCATATTGTGCACTTGAATTTATAGAAGCACTAACTCAAGTGAGCCAATGTTTCAATTACAGGGCATCACATGAGTATCAAAGTCCTTTTTCTCTTCTCTCACTTATCAAGGTTTCAGTCTCAATGGATCTATGACATGCTCTACATTGAGCTTCCTTTTCTCATATTATAAGTTATAGTCTTCAAAGTCAAAGTTTCATGTGAGCAAAGTATTTCTAGGTCACAGAAATAACTGGGATAAAACACGTGTGGTATAGGGTAGTATTATTTGACACAATCAGTCAAAGTCAGGCAAGTCAACAGTAGCTGTTCAAAGGCAAATGTATTCACTTATGCTCCCACAGCTGATAAATATGACTTGGACCTAATCAATCTTTGTGTCAGTGCCTTTCTATCACAGAAAAGAAACAAAATCACTTACTAGGAGATACTGTATATGACACTAAACCGTAGCATTCTGTTCTAGGACCACATTCTAATCATCATCATTCTCCTCCTCCTCAAAGCTCCCTATACAGAAGGATTCCCCTAAATCCTTTCTTCCCTGTTTTCTAGTAGTCTTCCATTCTGTCCTACAGAAATAACAAATTAATCTCTTCTCAGCATATTCTGACTATATCATTGTGCTTTTCAAGATTTGACACCTGTACCTGGATTCTTCCCCTCCACCAGTGGGAGTGTTAAGTGTCCAGGTATTAAGCATCCTCAAAAAATCAAGGCAAAACAAACAGGAGGAAAGTGAAACCGGCTTTACTCAGCTTTTCAGTTTTGTGGTAGCTATGATACAGATACTGTACTTCTGTAAGGCATGTAGTAAATTCACCACTTTAGCCAAAAGTATCATCTTACATTCACATCTCTTATCCTCACCCACTCATGATTTTTCTGCTCAAAATGAATCTCTCTTTTGCTTTGCAATGATGAGCTAACAATATGCAGCATTAAAAAACCCAACAAACTCTGAAAGTTTACCAGACATATGGCCTTGCTTCTGAGAGTCACTGTTCCTTCCCACTTACCTCTGTATAGGAACAGAATCCTTAGAATACTGAATCAAACTGGAGAAGGGTTTTTTGTGTGTGTGTGTGGCCAGTTTTAAGAAGCTTAAAAGAAAGGACAGGAGAAGCTGTTGTTCTAATTTCTCAGGACTAAAACCTTTACAATAGCAGCTTTCTGTCATAAGGTTAAGTTGATATTGTTATCTTCAGTATAAAAAAAAGCACTTCAAGTTACCAGCTCTTTTAATTTGTTTTCTGTTTAATAGATCACCCATCCTAAAAGGCATTTCTAAGCATCTCAAGTCATACTCTAACCCATACTGATCTGCCACCTTCACACCATACTTGTCTATAGGAAGAGCTACATGCTGGCTGTAAAGCAAGAATAAGTACTGGAAGTCTGAGGGGACACCACTCTTTTTGAAAATGCCATGCTTTCTCTTTTATTCAATCCGTTCGCATGGAACTAAGAAATCCTTTTGTCATTTTTCTCTTGAGATCTTGAGCTTTAATCTATCTGTAGTTCAGTCTGTGGTTTCCATTTTGGAAAAGACTAAGATTTCACTACGCACTGATACTGTAGAGTCCCCAATACATAAAAAGTTTTTCTGGAAAGTAGTTTAAACCTTCTGCTTAATAGTGAGACAACTACAAAAAAAAAAAGGAATATCAATTTGTTGACCTGAATGTGATAGTGTCTGTCATCTTAAAGCAGCAGCCATGGAGATTTCTAGTAGAGGGACATATGTCCAGAAAAACAGTACAATTGGATAAAGTGAAAAAGTAAGTACAGATCAGACACATCATTGAAGGTCAAACATTACATATAGAGTAGGAACAAGTCCCACATAGCCAATTTTCTCCATTTCATCCCATTTTGCTCTGATCTGCTTTCAATAAAGATGTGAAAATTGTTCTTATTTTTACATGTATTATATAGCTATATTAAATATTATTCACTGTGTTTCTTTAAAATTTGGGTTTGTTTCAGTCAAAGTTCAGAAACTAAAAATATTTTAAAATCACTATTGTGCCTTGAGTAATGTTCAATAACCCTCAGCACAGCGAAACTAAACAAGATCCAAATAAAATATTAACATATTTCATTCACAGAAAATCCTGCTTACTGTTTTTGAACACTTTTTATTACCAACTGTTAGATCAAAAAGAAATAATGTGATTATCCTGATATCCTCTATAGACTCCATAAATTTGTAGAAGACTACATAAATCGCAGAATGTTAGGAAGTGGAAGGTACCTCAAAAGATCATCTAGTCCAACCCCCCAGCCAGAGCAGGACCATCCAGATGCATTCACATAGGAACACATCCAGGTAGGTTTTGAATGTCTCCAGAGAAGGAGACTCCACAGCCTCTCTAGGCAGCCTCTATCACCCTCACAGTGAAAAAGTTTATCCTTATATTCACATGCAACTTCATATGCTCCAGTTTGCACCCATTGCCCTGTGTCCTGTCACTGGCCATCACTGAGAAGGAGCCTGGCTCCATCCTCCTGATTCTCACCCTTTACACATGTATAAACATTAATAAGATCACCCCGTCAGTCTCCTGCAAGCTTAAGGGGTCCAGCACAGAATCAAAATAATAACAAATTGAAGTTAATTAATTAAATAATGAAGTAAAGTTAGGAAATAAAGAATAACAGGATATAATTTCTTTCCTTCATCTGAAGGCTACTTTAAAACAACTCTTTCAGATCAAAACATCATCCCCAGTCTTTTCATTTTCACTCATGCATTAGGGAAAATTTGAGAGCTCTGCCCATATTTAAACCTTAAAACGCTAAGCTAGAACTTTGTAACAAAGATAGACTTGTTTTCTTTAGCGACCCTATCTTTTGCTGCACTGTTAAGTACCTTTCATGCTCAATTTCAACTCCCTACCCCTCCCCCCCCCCCGACTCTACCTTATTTTGAATATCAGGAACCTCCATTCATATCCTATCACACCATATGGGCTGCAATAGATTCTATGTAGACAACTGTTTGTACTATAGGTGTTACTAAAGTTCTGGAACATTTATTAAGTCAACTCAAAAATTATTTAATAGCCTTCCCCCCCAAAAAACACAAACAATTAAACCCAGTTGTCTGAGAAGTTTAGACAAGTTTGCTGAATACACATCAACACCATTCCTTTTAGACACCAGAACTTGTTATGTGCATAAGAGCAATATGAATGGTCCTGGCCAGACACCCATACCAAATAAGATCTTTTCAGATAGTAAACAACTGAACTTCTATATCAGGCAGAATTTGGCCTTTGCTACACATACTGGACAACCATTCTAAAATGGCTGAATTCTGATGGTGCATTTTTCATGCTAGTATTGGTCCTCATTCAACAGACAGAACGCATTTTGCTCAGGAAACAGGCCTCTTCATGCTTCAGAATTATAGTTTTATATGTATTATATTACATACCTCGTGTTTACACGGGTGTCACGCACATGTGTTTTTGTTTGTCTTTCCTCAACCCTTTCACTCCTCTGTCCATTTAATGTTCTTAGTCTTTATCTAACTCATCTCCAAGTTTTTTTCTTCTATTAGCTGAATTTCTGCACTCTGCCATCTCCTGTCAAGTCCTTACTTCTATTTGTTCCTCACAGGAAGCTTATTTGACAACTATACTGTTTTCTCCTTATCCCTTTTTTCACCCAGTCTATTCTTTTCCCTTGTCCTTATCAGGATGAGATTCTAAGGATCATCCTTCTGCTCTAGAGTTTGGTTCCCTTAATATTTTTTTCAGTAAGTGTTCTCAAGTCTTAAAATTATTTATTTTTTTCGATCATGTTCCTTAGCTGCAACCTGTCACTGACTCCACTTGCATCTAAAACACAGATTTAGGCAGTAGATAAGGAGTATTAGACATCCCATTAGGGTATGATTACAATGCTATGTCTGATACTAGTTATCATCTCATGCTTTGCTTTTCATATTAAAATTGTTACAGCTTCTTTGTATAGCACAAGTGATAGTTCTGCTCTGCAAGCACAATGGACATCCAATGGTTTAAGGGACATTTTGCAAAGAGTAAAAGTCTGCTTAGAATTGATAAGAACCAGGCAACTTATCATGAGTAACTAGCTTCCCTGGAGCATCTCTTTAGATGATAATTCTGCATCCTCTCAAAAGTGAACAGGTACCCAAGAAACAAGGCAACTTTGTCAGCTAGTGTAGCTGTGACCCTGAAACAAACACAGTGCTGCACGGTTAAGCCATCCCCATATATATTTGTATAAACTGTGTCACCAAAACTGTTTTGCCTCAAAGTGTCTTTCTGCAGACTGAAACTCTTTCACTGTTCCACCATTGTTTTCTTTTGCTTTTTCCTAACTTTAAAGGGAAAGAGGAAGAAAAAAAAGCGCCTTTTAAGTTCAGCTGAACTGCTCTTTTCCATCACCCATTTATGTCCTGTCACTGCTAATTCTCTGCCATTTTAGGCTTTGTCTAATTTCATCTTGCTATCCCCAAAAGCCCATTGTCGTGACTAAGAGCAGGTAATCACCTTCACTATTAAATCATTGAGACATCTAGAGGTGTCCAGCACAGGAACTGATGTCAGCCCATGTTTGACATGCATACTCAACCTAAATATGAATCTGAACTTAATTATACCCAATTTGAACTATAAGGAATGGGGAAAAGATGGTGGTGGATCCCAAATATTCATTTCCTCTTATTATGGATGATCTCATTCCATTAATCAATTTGTCCCACTTCCAGAATTCCAGAACTTTGAATACAATAGTATTTGCAAGAGATTAACAATTTAGGGTGATTCCAATACCCTTAATCATATTGAATAACAATTTGCTTCACCATTAGCCTGAGTTCCTATTTACAGAGAAAATTACTATGAAACAGTAGAAACAATGACAGAATTCAGATCTAAGTTTTAATAAAATTCAAGTTAAAAAATATTATATAGCATACTTACTGTTAGGAATACTAATATAATAATGAGGTAATAGTACTCCTCATACTTTTGTTAGATTACAACAATTCAACATGCAGAGGACTGTTACATTTGTGCTGGGTTCTAACAGAATTTGTTGATACTTTATTGCTGAAAAAATACAGCTATTTCCTTCCCACAATAACTGAAACCATAAAAAGAAAAGAGAACTTGTGTCCTGTAAATCTGGATGTAAAGTTACTCCAAGGAGAAACAGCATTATCTCTCCAATCAAGGGACCACAAGTATGTTCAATGAAGGAAGCTGAATGAAGTTTAAACTTGATTCTTTATTTTTCAAGTTCTGTTCTAAAAGTGTTTACATAAGGCTAGTTAGGTCTCCTTCCTTAGTCCTTGCTTTTGTTACTTGCAGAAGAACTAAATGATAGTTCTCAATGGTTACTTGCATAACATACCTTAATGAGACTGAAGAAATATTATTAACTAGAAGGAAGTTATAACTGGAAACTGGTACACCTTAATTGAAAAGGAAATAACTTATAATCACATTACATAGAACATTCCTTGATAAGGACATAATGAAATCTCATATCATTAGCTGTGTGCCCTCCAATAATCCTTAAGACTTCTGTTGAACAGTTCCATAGGAATTGAGATGATTGCATTTGTATGCATAAATTTTTCATTATTAAAAAAATATATTATCCCAAAGGGTAGTGAGCTGTGTCAAAACAGAAAACAATCAAGTTTTCATAATTATTTAGAAAGCTATATCTTGCAAGTACATTCTTTCCTGCAAGTTACTACTTTCAAAATAGGTAATCATCCATATCTAAAGTTCCATATGTTTAAAAGCATCAACAGGCCTAAAATTCTTTCTAACTATGCTGGAACAGTTAAAAATCCTCAAGCAGGTAACCAAATAGAAAATAGAACAATCTTCAGAAAGGTATCTGGAGATGCCTTACCATCCTCAAGAAACAGAACTGAAACAATGTCTTCCCTTAAACCAATGAATATGTTTTAAAACATATAAGTCTGGAAAAGCTGTTACTTAAAAAAAAATTTTTAAGAGGTGAAAACAAATAATTCTCTCATTACATATTCACATATTACATATTGCATTCAGATAATGATTGCAAAAGGAAAAAAGCCCATTGCCAATAAAAATGCCAACATAGGAATAAATATTTTAGTTGAAGAAAATTCTACTGTTAACTATCAGCTTTCCAAAAGAAATGGAAGCCATGGAATCATAACAAGAGGACATTAAATTATAAATCAAGCACCACAATAAATTTCATCTTAAACCTACACCTTTTAAGCAGTTATTGTGATGTAGCTATTTGTCAGTCTGCCAGTCAGGTCCTCTTTTTCTCTTACCTACAAAAGTTGTCCTACCTTTGGGATACATGCAGAGGGGGGAGAAAAAAGTTAACATGTAGAAGTAGTACTTTTGCCATTAGCACCCATGTATTTTCTTACTTTCAAATACTTCTGGTTTTTGGTTGTTTGGTTTTCTGTTGGTTTGTTTTTTGTTTTTTTTTTTTTTAATACTGACACAGGGCATCAAGCTTTTTAACCAGGAAATTGATCAAGGATTCCCTTTCATTTCAGACCTCAGAATTTATAACATCAGCTTTGAAGAGTTACCTTCCCTCAAGAAATCTTGTACCTAACAAACCAAAATGGCTCTAAAGGCATTTACCAAAGAAGGCCCTTTCCAAGACCATCTTTAGGCAGGTGAAAACCAAACCAGAACTTCACAGGCATTATTTCATTATGAAGTTGCAACCGAGTCCTGCCAATGCAGGCACCATGCCAGCCATCTGCAGAGATGCAAAAATATAAAGTGCCATGGTGACTACCTTGCCCTGTGTGTATTCCAGGGTTCACAGGGTGAGGGAAAGAAGGTCATTGCCTACAGTACCTCTTCACAGATCCTGACTGACCAGTCATGCCTCCAGGGCCTGTTTAATGAACTTACCCAATCTTCCTGCAGCTAAAGCAAGCACTGGGGAACCAAAAGACAGAAGGGCACACTAAAGCCATGGCATGATAACAGACTGTTTTGGAAGTCCACATAACCCTATTTAACCGCTATGGTTTCAGCAACACCAACACCAGATTGCTGGTGGTACACCTTGGCAATATTATTCTTCAAGTTCTTTACTGTTTTTAGAAATGACAAAAGGTCCTAAACCAAGGACTCCAGGTAGAAACGTTAGTGAAGCAGTAATTTATTATACGGTCTTGCAAGATCGGGTGACCCAAAAAGTAGGCACACTTTTGGTCAGAGCCCGCAACATTTTTATACCATGTTCTTGTACATTATTCATTACTTGTCCCGCTTCATATTAAGATGAGTTCTAGGAAATGATTTCCATATACTCCTTCTAATCGCATCTGCATCCCATGGTGGTCATCAGGGGTCTGGCAGACTCCCGTTTCCCATAGATGATAGGTGAAGAGAATTAAAATGCATGAGTCTCTTTGTCTGGGACAACTACTTACTGGTAAACATTTGTTCTTATCTTAACTCTTCCCGGCAACTGACATGGCCTAGGGCTGAGGGAAGTCAAAACTCGATACAGGTGTTAGATAAACCTGTTGGTTGAGCTTTGTCTCCCCCAGCTACCTTTTATGGGAGAGAATGGTTTTTGTCCATAACAGCAAAACTTAATACTCCCTTTTAGTTCTCCATTTTACAAGTCAGCACAAAAATTACAACAACCCATTTTGGTTTGCAAAAGCAACATTTCCAATATTTCCCACACTTACAGGTATACAGAGCACATCGAGTAGCAGGGGTCGCAAACTGCACATGCTTGAGGAAAGGAAGGAGGAGGCATGCTGAACTGGACAACCAGTATAACTTGAGATTAGTTCTGCAAGGATTATTTGGCTGGTTTCACCCATCAGCAGTGTAGCACTTGGCAAGGCATGCAAGGCCAGGATCCTGCAAAGCTCCGATATGCTCAAGATTGCGCAGGCTTGTATTCTTTGCTCATGGCACCTGTAATACATTGCTAAGTTAATTGATGCTACCATCAAGTGAGATTCATTTGCCTATCATTGTTTCAAGGACCCCACTTGTTTTCTACTGTTATAGATGAAGCTGCACTTGTATCACAGTTGGGCCAAGTACAAAATACCATTATATGCTAAGCAGTTAGATGAGGGTGACTGAACAAACACTTGAAAGGTTGAAGGCAAGATGGCAATAGCTCCCAGTTTGGATGCAACGGCTCAAAACATTTAGTACTCTCATGAGCTATCTATTGTTAGCACAACTAAAAGTGGAGTTTTGTAATGTAGGTACACTACACGCTGATTATTTTCTTTACGGATTTGTCCAACTGGAAGCCATTACAACCAGCAGTATCATCCCAGCTACAAGATCAGTCAGTTATGGACACCATATGTGCATATTTCTGTTAACAAGATGTGTATCTTGTATGTACGGCTTGTCTTGTGCATTACCATAGGATGTAGTATATCTGCATGATACAAGAGTTAAAGGTCATGTTTATTTTAAATTTCTGAACTACTCTGAACTACAGTATTTGCAGAACATCCTGTGCCTGGAAAGCTTCAGGCAAGTATGGATGGTGCCATTTAGTTAGCGTTACATCAGAATTCTCATAATTCAACAGAATTCAACAGCTAATCTAATATTCTCCCAAAACTTCACTAATAGCTTTTGGTTTAACCACATCTATGAATTTCCTCATAGATACACTGAAGACACCCAGCTAATAAAAGCTAAACTAAGCACTTGAGTGAATATATTTAAAATATCATGGAAAAGGAAGTTCTATACAAAACAGCTTATTGCTGGCAATAACAACACTATCTTATTGTTTCAATGTTAATCTTAAATGATCATTACCAGATTTCACATATTGAGAATGGCTATAGGCACTTTAGTAACAGCAACTCTGTATCTCTAGTCTGGTGACAACAAGCCTTCCTTCCTTTCTCCTATATCTTCCTTCACATGTGCTATAAGAAGATGGAAGGGTCGTCTGTGACCATACTGTCCCTAAAGTCACCCATGGTTCCAATCTCAGTGCCTGCACCTAGAGTCAAGCTGGTAGAGAGCCTTATGTGGGCAGAGATCCTGCAGCAGCAGCCTCATAGGTCACCCCCAGGCTCTGCATCCCAACCACTGGCTGCACAGCAGCTATTTCCAGCTGTTCAGGATCCTCCAAGTAAGAAATCAAGTTTGTGGGCAACTCCACAAGCCAGCTACCAAATCACATCATTAGCGCCGCTACTGCTTAGCACAGTAGAAGTGATCTGAAGCCCAGGGTGACAGAAAGAACATCTGTAGTCCAGCATTATCTACAAGGAAAACAAGACTGAACAAGGAGACACAGTGTGCCATCCAGCTGCCAGAGAAGCAGGTGGAAAGGCTAGAAGATGCTTGCACAGAGTTGGAGAAGTGCGTCTAGAGTAAAACTGTGTTCTGCTGGGATGCAGTAAAAACCTATGAATCACAAACTCTTCTTGAAATAGACTAATGCTTGTTTGCTAAGTGATACACAAACACACTTCATCTGGCACTATTCTTAAGCAACAGATTAAACAGATGTAGTTTTTTTCCAGTCAGGTTTCCAATTTCATTCCTTATTTAAAAAAGAGAAGATAAGAAAATTTTATAAATCTACAATATTACATTTCTATCAGGGACATACTTCATTTAGATAAATTTCACTGATGTGCAGGAAAAAAACCCCTATAGTTCCACCTATAACATTGCTTAATGAGATACACTGAAATGGAACTACCTAAATGTAGTTTTGCAGACGAGTAGGGGAGGAGGGAATTTGGCCTCTCAGAGAGATATAGAACAAGTGACAAAAAGACAAGATATGACATTTTCTTACTATGTGCAATTATAGGTGACCACTAGAGAGTGTCTGGAGCTGCAGAAGCATTTGACGCAAACTATTGGTTTACAAAGTGACCTTTAAGCTTGGGGGAGGTTTTTCCCCTTCCCCTAAAGGAAGGGCCTGAAGTAGTTAGTTACTTATCCAGGTACAGCATTTACTTTCCAAGCTGTGCATCTGCAGAAGCTGTCTTCATTATGGTAGCCACAAATGCAAAAAGCCTTCCACAATATACATAACCCTGAAAAAACCCAAGAAGTGGTTAATGTGTGAATCTCTAACTGCATCATAACAAATTCCAGGTGTGAGTTTGAGAAAATTGTTTTATACTAATATGCTGCTTCTATGACCTTACAGAGAAAGAGGTTCATCCCCATTCTAAATAGAACCATAAATAAATAATTCAGATAATAATGTTGGACTACACTGAAATGAATGTCATAGCCCACCACACAGGCTGGTGCAGAGCAGTCTGACATGAAAAGGTTGTGGATAATTCTGAGGTGTTGGATTGCTTGGGCATTTTTGTGTAGCTTCTTGGTTTATTATATTTTGAGTTTTTCTGTGTAGGTGAGGGTTCTTTTGTGTTGTGTTTTTTTTAAACTATGGAATTACATAAGGCACTACTGTGCCTAGAACTCTTGCCTGGCAAAAGCAAGACTACAAGAGTTCTCCTGCCAAAAATTCTGTCCAAATGGAGGACTGCAATACCAGAAGGAATTATTTTTCATAGACCACCATGACTTCCTGAAGATCAAGGAAACACTTGTATAGTTATACAACTTTGCACTGAAGAGAAGAAAACCCTTGCATCTCGTTATGCAATCACAAAGTAGAGCTGATTTCCATGGAGCAATCACTCCTTCCAGGCTCTTCTAAAATTTATGAGGAGTTATAAGAACAAAAATTATTGTGTAGAAGGGCAAACATATTTGATACCAAGTATCATGGTTCTGCTGTAGGGGTTGTGGTAGCTGCAGTGCCTGCAGATCTACTTTTCTTCTTCTTTCCTCCATGGTGGCACTGCCTGGGTTTGAACAGCATTTGGTAGAAAGCAGCTAGGGCTTGGAAAATAGTGGGTGGGGCTTGGTAGATACCAGCCAGGGCCCACCACCACCCCTGACAATTCAACATCAAGGAAAAATCTCAGAGTGACATTATCAAGCAATTGTTTAATTTCACACAGACCCTCAGCTACATGAGAGGGCTTAGAAATAGCTACATGCTGATCTGGAAATCACAGGGATATTCAAAACTCTTAAAAGCTGTTACCAGAGGGTTTTTGTTGACCACAAGGAAGAAGGTGATGTAGTTATTCCTCAGTTTACCCCACATAGACTGTTTGCTGAATCTCTCCGGCTCCTGGAACACTTCTTCCCCCTGCTTCACCCCCTTCACTAGCCTGGGTGCCTGCAGAGTTTCCTACATCTTCTCACTCCCTTCTCTGGTGGCAAAAAGCAGCTGCTTTTGGGGTTTTTTTTCCCTCCTAAACATGATTCCCAGAGGTGCTATGACCATCACTGATGGGCTTGGCCTTGGTCAATGATGATTCTGGCCTTGAGTCGGCTGGTGTTTAATCTTTCTCAAGCCTGCAGAGCGCTTCTAGCCACTTCTTACAGAAGCCACCCCTGCAGCACTCCCTTCTCCACCAAGACCCAGCCACACGAAACTATGACATTAAGCATCTTCCAAAAGTTTATTAAAACAGTGTTGATTTTTCAGGAGAAAGGTCTTAAAATGGCCTGATTTAAATGTTAAAAATATTTTCTTGTTTTTCCCAAAAGTATGACTTTTCTATTTGTGAAAACTAAATATTTAACCCAAAAGTATGAAAAACAGATCATCACTGGAGAATTTCAAAGTTGGGATTCATATACTAACTATACAAGTAACGCCTTGTAATAGCTTGGGCGTTTGTGTTGGCATGTACTGTTGATATCCCATAGGAAGTGTTCACAGGCTAACAGGAATCAAAGCACTTATAAAGCCAAACTTTTCAACTGATTGTTGTCTTGCAGATTTGCTGTGTAAGCTTAAAACTTGAAAGAATTTCTGTTGGAAAAGAATTTATTCCCACTGCCACCATTAACAGAGGTCAATTAGAATGACAGCCAGTATAATCCAGTCTCTCACGAGGAGAAAACTCACCACTTTTAAACAAGAAGGAAGCACAAAAAAAACCCTCAGTCTGAAATGGGAAGATGCAAACAGCTCTGAAAACCCTGTTGTGGTGGAAGGATTCCAGGACACCACACTTAAGATTCAGCACAAACAGTTGTAACAGGGCACCAAGACAAAAAAAGTTAAGATATCTGGACTACATTCTTTACACATATAATAGCATTCACTAATTAGGTTTCTGATAAATGTCACTCCCCTCTAATTGGGACTCCTGCCAGAAAGCATATTCACCACAGCACACGGTCATGGCTCTAGACAATAGATAATCTGTATACCTGCCGACAAAAGATGACCTTAATTATAACCCTGCATTAGGGACAGCACTACGTTATTATTGTTTACCCAGAAGAGAAGCCTGGTGGTATGATCTAACAGGTTGGAACACGGTTTAATGTAATGGATCTGGCTTTAATTTTCCTGACACAGAGTGCTGAAGGTAAAGTGATTTACAAAAGGAATAGCACCTGCTGAATAACTGTGCTTGTTTAACAAAAAATAAGAAGTTTTGCCTTAGTACATGTTAGAAACAAGAAGATCTGAGTTTTTAAAGGGTCTAACCTCCCAAGGTGCATCAAACCCAACATTATGAGTCAAATCTTTACATACATAATATGGAAAAGCGTTGGACACCTCAAAAACTTGTACAAGATGTGCCAACAACTTCAAACCAGCCAATGCAAAATGCTATGCTAACAGTGTCTGCAAACTGCTTCCCTTCACTAGGAGTTCTCTATTAGCTGTACAACTTTTTCTTGTCAGGAAGAATTTAAGTAGTTCTTGATCCTGCTATCAAAGTATTTTTCACTTATATCCACCACTGTATAATCCAGCAGGTGCTGTAAGCATCTGCAGAAGTGTTATACATTTCTTAATAAGCACTAAGACAGTATTTCCAATTCTGATTTAACTGCTCCTAGGGATCTTTTTTGACTATGAAAAAAATTAAATATCTAAACCAAAAATTTGCCCATACATTTTTTCCCCCCAATACATACTGCTTTCTTCCTGGATTCCAAATATCTGCAAGTTGACTGTAGAAGAGACATTGATAATGACAAACTATGAAACAAAGATCTTTGGCAGCAAGTCAGAACACATCTAAATATACAAAAGGACAGCAAGTTCCCAAAATACTTATAAAATTATAAAAGCAAGTAACTAGCTCTTTCTTCTGTTAACTGCAGTTTCCCTTGTCCTGTCCGAGCACATCAGCTAGTGAAGCTTAAACACTGTCTGGGGACTTGGGGCATGTAACTACCCTATCGCTCGGTCATAATAGAAATAGATTTAAAACAAACAATAAACACAGTCCCATAGTGTCCACTAGCATAAATAAACAATGTCAAGCTATTTTATTTTGATGACTATCTGGTGTTAGTTCTCCAATAGAGCCGCACAATTGCAATGGTCTCTGATTTTATTACAAGTGCTTAGGATTGCTTTCTAAATGCTTACATCTTTTAAATAATTTTTCTCACGAATCTACAGTTGAAAAGGTTTGTCCACTGAACTCTAGCAGAGTTAGAGCCTTGCAATGCTGAGAAAAGCTACAGAAGTACAGTGGCATGCTCCCTCAAGGCCCTATGCAATTCTGTATGCAAGTACAATTGGGAGACATTGAAACTGCAGATCCCCTCAAATGGTCCTGTCAAAAGGTTTGGGAAACTTCTAATTGACCCAAAAGTCATAGCTTTCACATTGCACCTAAATAGACAGAGACGTTTAACAAAAGGGTGAGAAAATCTATTCTATTTAAAGGCAATTCCTTATCAATCTTTTAGAGAAGATACTCTTCTCAGAACTACTCTTTGGGTCTAGGTCATATAAAAAAATCCTAGCAATATTCTTTGGAGACTCATCTCTGCAGTAATTTTTAACAACAGGTAACAAAAAAAAATAATTACAGACTTCCTTATCCTGTTATATTAATGCATCCAAAATAAAAAACACTAGGCTTGGAAATATATGATTTGCCCAATATAGTGATCTTTGTGCAACAGTTTTCTGTTTACAAAGCAATACACAATCATGGCTTGATATTAGAACTGGAAGGAATTTACATTAATTTCCACTGAACAGTAGCGTGGTTAGTCCAAATCCAAACTAACAGATCAAGTTTTAAGACAACAACATTTTAAAAACATTGTAGCAGTGTACTTTGAAAGAAATTCTCCTTTGAAATGAACTGTTAATTCATTAAAAGTGAAAGTGACAGCTTTCAACTCTCTCACAAACAGCCTCACCTCATCTGACTTCAAGTCAAATAGAAGGTGATACGTTTTACCCCTCTTTGCCCTACAGGATTGGGATAGATTGAATGAATGGCATGCTATTTCTATACCCAACTGCCAGAACAGTCACTAAGCACTAATCAACTGCTCTTTGCAATTGTACTGTGAAGCAGGTTTAAATTAACTTGCATGGCTCTGTCTCCAGTGATCAAATGGATGCTAGAAAGACATAATCATAATCCTACCCATAACATTTTACAGAGCTGGCCATTTACAAGATAAATAACTTCTAAACTAACTGAACTCATTTAATAGAAATAGATATAGCTTATAGTGATTAAGTCAGTTAATAGCTACTTAACTCAGTCAATAGACTGATGTATGTGGAATAGATACCGTTCTGTTAAAGAGAACAGTGATATTGTCATTACAAATCTGTTTTCAAAATAAAACTCCTTTACCGATATTTAGGTGCTGGATGAAACAACTGCCTTAAAACACAGCTCTGTAACAATCGATCCTGAAACGTACTGCAGAGTCCCAATTCCAGGAGGAATTAAAGGTATCAGAGTAAAATAAAGTAACAGCAATCGTACCTCATGAGTTTGGGACTTGTTCTCAAGTCACAAGATTTAGCATCAGAATGGTGTAGCAGACAGAGCCAAGCAGCAGCCAAAATTAAAATTGGTAAAATCCCATGAACCTTCTTCTAAGGGGTTTTTCTTGAAAGAAAAAGCAACAGTTGATTTATTTTATTCAGAAAGCATGCCAGAACTGATTCAACTGAAATGTTTTGAACATACAAAGCATAACCATACTGAGGGTGTGTATGTGTCTCACGTTTTAAGATAGACCAGTAAAACATTATTTTGCAGGTTTACCTTCCTTTACAAGGTCACCTTTATAACTAGTGATAATTGCAGTTTTGCAAGTGTTCCATCTATGGAAGTATTCAGAACTCCACAGGCTTTAATTTTGGCACAGCTTTTGCTACCAAATTCCTTGCTAAAGAAAAAAAGACAGACTTTCATATGCTGCCTTCCTCCAAGCTACATTTAACTGTGATCATTGACCTGATTTAAAGATGCAGAGGCTAGACAACTATTTCATACAGAATTATGCCTTTAGCCAGTAAACTGAACATACTGGACACCACAGGTGTGATAAGCTGAGTACCTACATTATCCAGCCATATCCTGACCCTCAGGTGCATTCACACTGTGCAGTCATATAACCTTCCAAATTGTCTCTCTGATACTGAGGCCCCTGAACTCAGCAGATCAGGGGCACATGCTTTCTTACAGCGGGTCCCACGTGTTCATGCTTAAGTGCCAAGAGTATTTCAAATCTACAGGAGAAGACGATGCAGGATTCAGAGGCAGCTCTAGCTGCCAATGAGACAGGTTGCACTTCAGCACCATCCAAGAAACCCTGAAGGCCACTTGTGATACTGAACACGAAACAGAAGGAGGCTGCTGCCTGAAACCAGTCTGATTGAAAACACAATAATGAAAAACAATAGCTTGAGAAAAATAATTACAAAATTGATACTCCCCATATCTTGCTTTCCTTGTTGCAATAAGGATGCCTAAGCGCATCTATATAGTCCTCAGATGGAACAATGGCTACATACCATAAATGCATTTGTATAGCTTGACTACAGCTAACCTGAGCTACAAGTTAACATTCAGCCACATGCCACAGACCTCAGGGCAAGGTAAAAGGCTTATCTGGGATGCATCTTGCTGTGATTAATCTACCTCTGGGATCTAGCCAAGTGATGTTTACCAAAATATGTCAACTGATCTGGAATCATTGCTTGGTCTGTAATATTAGCCTAGCTTTCACGTGCTGCCAGCTTTCATGCTTAGAAAATGAAGAATATCTCTAGTGCTTGACCCCACCACTCTGCCTGTGCATAACATCCAGATAGGTTTCTCTGAAGTAACTAGTGCAGAAGGTTGACATATCTGGTTTAAATTATATAGGCACTACAGAAATATAGGGAGAAAGATACTAGAATAATGTTTTCAAGATTATAATCAATGCATAGAAGTACTGTACAGGACTGTAATTCTTATATTACTAATAACCTCAGTTTTCCTGCTCTGTTTTGTAATGCAGGTGTCAGCTCCACCAACCTTCTGCTTCAGTAGCACTGCCTCTCCTAACGTCATACTAGATCCAGGCTACAGGTAGTTACAGGGGGAGGATTTAATCTTTAGGTGGATAAATAACCCACCTGTGGACTTCACAGCATAATCTGTAAAGAGGAGCTGTGTTACACTCACATCATATCTTAAGAATGGCAGTTTTGATCCCCAAAAAAGCCTAGAACATGAAGATGTTGTAATGCTAAACCCTACTTTGCCCTCTGCTCTCCAAAGTTTTATCACATTCTTGAAAAGACAGAACTTCTGTTCTAAGGGATTTTTTGTTTGTTTTCTTTTTTTCTTCAGTGGCTGGGATAAAACTGACACTGTGCAAGGCAAATAGGCCAGAAAAATGTTTCTTACTTTTCTAGGAGCCCAAAATTCACATGGCTCCAAGCAGTGGATGTACCAAGACAGTAACACCAAAATTAAGTACCAAAATAACCTGGCAGTCAAAGTTGACTTGAAAACGCTTTTTACATCTTCCAACATATCATGGCTCATTGCAGGTGAGCATAAAGAAAAGCTTTTAGATATTATAGTAGCACCTGCAGCAAGAAGTTATCCTCAAAGTATGAATCATCTTCACAGTTCCATTCATAACGCAGCTAGCACCTTTTCTCAAGTGCATGGCTTTGAGAAAAGCACACACAGCTGAGCAGAATCAGATCACTGATTAGCCTGCAGTCAGCAGAGGGCAGTGGAAAGTATTTTCTTAAAAACTTGGTTTCTGAACATAATGCTTCTATCTACATTTAGATAGGTTTTGTGATGCTCTGTCCTGATACTGATCTCCCATGGTTTTATAATGGACTAGATAAGTTACTGCTTTATGCCTTCAGGCTTTTGGAAGGTATTATTTCCCTCACCTCACTCCCTTCTTGAATTTAAAATCTGTTTAATGATAATAATAATACATACTCTGGATCATTAACCTGCTTGAGCATTTATTTCACCATTCACAAAGTAATCTGACTTTAAAAGATACAAAATTTTAGATAAAAAAATTTAAGTTTCCTCAGCAATCCACAGCAAGAAATGTCACCAATTTCACAGTACTTGTACATGCAACAGAGGAGTACTACTTTAGACAGGCCAAGGGTCATCATCAGCACAGGTACTGCTTGATTATATCTGCTTAATAGAAACTATCATCCCAGCTCAATCAGAAACCGCTAGTTAAAATAGACAAGCTCATCATACTAAGAAATGCTTATGGAGCACTATTTCATATTATTTGGCCAAATTAGCTAGCTGCATTTGGTAGCTTCAAATTTTAAAAGAGGACATGTTAAAAAAAATAGCACAGTAGTATTGCTTAATCCATGATTTCCATCACTACAGCATGGCAACACATAACCTGGAAACCATTTTTCTTCCCATTTCCTCATCATACTCCATACAGATCACCATATAGAAGCTTAAAAATAGTTTTTCAAAAAGAATTTTTAACAGAAAAATGCTTAAAAGTTGAGAAAACAACTCATTTGGTGTTAATGTGGTATTTCGATACTACAACTTCCAGTAAATAACCTTTCTTTCCCAAAAAGCTCTCTGAACATTTTGAGAAGAATATCGCTACAGCAAAAGTGAATTTTTAAAGGTTTGCAGTTAGTTTATTCTTTCTAAAGTAGAAACATGCACAGCCATAATGGCCACAGCCACCACAACCAAGTGTGCACCCTAGAAAGGACCGTATCAGCTAATGACCCTGTGTGTGGGGGGGTTGTTTTTTCTTTAAGTTAGAGTTACTGTACAGTAAGGAGACCACCTTAAACATAAACATTTGATTTTTGGTAAGTCTTTCTTAAGAGGACAATTAACCTTGATTTTATTCATAAACTGTAGAGTGGCCAAAAAAGGGAAGACAGATGTACCTCATTGAGAAATAGAGCTACTACTAGCAGCTTCTTAGTGTTACTTTTAGATCTTCAATTTCTTTGTAAGCTTTTCTCCTATTTCTAGTTCTCAAATGCCTAAAGATTTAGGAAAACGTGAAGAGACATTTGGCATCCAAATTCCTGTGTTAATTCCAGCACTCATTTCTTTTTGCATATGTCTTGTAAGTCACATGAACAAGATAAACAAGCAAAATACCCAACCATTGTGACCAAAACCAAATAGCATGTCCTATTAAACTTTATTCTACAATATTCAGAGCCTACACAAATAAAGCAGTAATTATTATGCAGAAGAATTATGATTAAGAGAAAGAAAAACTATACTGTGAAAAACCTACTCCTTTTACTAGTCATTTCTGCTGACAGCAAAGCGTCCAGTACCTTTCAGCCAGGAGCACAGGGTGCAAAGCCTTCTACCGTATGTACTAAGGATCACCCCTAAATTATTAAACTATCACCTGCTTGCTAAAAACCCTGAATGCAAATGCAAGCTACACAGTGCTTATTTTTCCCCTAGTTTTTTCCCTAATATCAAGATAGAAAAGTTACAGTGTCTTTCTAAAAATTTTGTGTCATTTCTCTAACTTTCAGGTGGTATTGGGAGTACATGGAAATCATTTTATTTAAGCTATCCTATGTTGGTTTAGGGCCATCGACAAAGGAAAAAGCAGTTTCATTTATAATTTGCAAGCTCCCAATACCCCAATTTATCTTAGAACCATACAACACCACAAAGAGCTTGCCTACCTACTTTCCTGAGGTTTTGTGTGTTATTGATTTGGGGTGTTTGGGTTTTCAAAAATATTTGTATGCATATAAAACTGGCATTATGTCAGAACAACACAAATAACATCGTGACAAAAAGAATTTCTGTTGTGATAACAGTTGCTGACAAGTAAATATAGACAATGTAGTCTGATCATTTATAGTGGTATAATACCTTGATAAGGACCACTGCTGTCTCCCCAGCAGCACTGCAAAAAGCCAAAATTAATTTAGCCTAACCTTTTGAAGTTATACAAGTAGAAATAAACAACTCCAAAGTACCCCAGTCCTGCCAAGTATCCATGTTTCCACTAGTCACCTCAACATCATAATTTGTCTTCCAGGCATACACAAAACGCCTGTGACCTGATTACTCAGCATCTAGTTATGAGAGCCTTGAAAGGCTTTTTATCCCAACAGGAAAAAAAAAAGTTTTGGCACCTGAAGAGCAAAGTTAAAATTAATGAAATGCACCCAATGTTAAGGCTGCTTACAGACACAAGGCACAAAAAACAAAGGTGAAGGGAGTGCAGACAACTCATCCCATTCTCCATTCCCTTTCCACTGCTGAGTGCCTTATGCTCAATTTGAGTCGTTATCAGCAGTGCAATCAGCATTTAGCTTAACTTTACACATATCTGACCTTGCATATTTTCTAGCAAGTCCTGCTACTGAGGGCTTCAAAGATATACACCACACAAATTTGCCCTATTATGAAAGGGGGTGTAGGCATTCATCTGTAACAAAGGTTCAGCATTACATTTCCAGAGCTGCGTTTGTAACCCCATGAAAGAGCCTTAAACGTCTCCAGTCACTGTTTGTTAGAGCTGCTTGTTTCCCTTGCCTACAAATGCCAGAGATTTTGTCTTACTAAAGTTTACACCATTGCATCTTCAATGTCAGGGTTTCTACAGTCATATAGCAATATTATAACTTCAACAAGGGTTGGGGCATTTTGGTCCCAAATTCACGATTATAATGAATTCCAGCTGCTGGCAAGGCTATTTAAAGACAGCTGTTGCAAAGCATGATTCTGTGCCACTGAATTAGTCCACAATGGCAGTAAAACTTACACCTGGACTTGGTCTTTTGTCGTAACTTTTATTCATATGCTACTTGTCAGAAGACGACTGTCAGAAAGAAAAATGTGAAAGTTACATAGGTGGTTCAGGGTGTTTAAAGCGGCAAGAAAGTACACATGAACCTGAATATGCTAAGTAATCCAGTGCCTAAAGTAGTATGTGAGAATTAACTGCTTTCCAAGCCTATGGAGTTTACATAACCCTTCAGAATGACACATAATATTTCTCATATTGGAACAAGGCACATTTTCATACAAATATTTTCCACTCTCTAGCTTTAAATGTTAAAGTTTGATAGATACTGTCACACTGCAGATGTCAGATTTTCTCCATTTCCAAGCATCTGTAGAGTTTTCATATATCTCAGCAGGCAAAAGACTCTTTCAACACGTCTTCTTCATATTTCAGGTAAAGCAAATAGGAAGGATAAAACCCCATCCAGTTTACCCTTCCCAAATGGTCCGAGTCCTCAATTTTCATGCCAGCAGTATTTGACATTGCCTTTTCTGAGAGATTCTTTGGGGACTCTGCTGTACAGGAGACTAGCTTGCTCTCCCTGCAAGTAAAGGATAATCTCTTAATGCACAGTCGCTGCAAAATCATCCTATTTATCCTGGGAACAGTAGCAAAATTTAAGAGTTTAAATATGGCAACACATAAGTGTGTCTCTATAAACTCTGGAGAGTTTCACAGCACAGCTACACAGCTCTCACTGGGAATATTCTTGCTTTCAGGTTATGAACTGCCTGCTGTGGCCAAGCTGTACAGCTCTGAAAGGCTTTGTGTTACGGATTATGACAAGTCCAGGATATGACCTGCAGACAGCAATATAAGAATTCACTAGGGCTCAAACTTCTGGGTTTGGTGGGGTTTTTTGTACTCCCTCAAACCCTTCATAGAAAAAATACAGAGTATAAACCTAATCTGACTCAATGTAATATTACCTTCTGTAAAGTGCCTGTACTCTGTATATATACCACCTGATTACTCAGAATGGCCCTCATACTCTTGCTGTAAAAACACTAAAATATTGAGACTGTTGAAATGCAAACTATTTTTTGAGTTACAGAACTCTTTAGCCCCAGTTGTTTCCCTTGTTTTTGACTGCACAGACAGCCGTAGCTATACCTTTGGTACTGAACACAACTTGGCTTTAGAGGCTGAGTATATGAATACTTGGTATTTTACTGCACCTCTCTACCACGCTCAAGAACAGTCTCAGGATCCACAGATTATTTTTTTCTGATTAGCCACTTGGCAAGGTGTTTGGCAAAAATTGATCATTGACAGTAAAGCAACACTGACAGTAAAAAGAGCTACAGAGAATTAAATTAGATACCACTTGCTTACTCTCTGCCTGACAGAAGACATCCTACAATGTAGCAAAGTTCAACAACATTACCAAGCTTTTATTATGTTTAGAAAGGAACTTAGATAAAACTTAGATGCTATGCTTGCTTCCACTACTGATATTTCCCCTTCTGTAGATTTAACCAGCAAGAGTATACTCCAGGCACAGCATTCCATCTTGCATCCTTTACCCAGTGCTGACTGATTCCCTTCATAGAATATATTCCTATCCGCACTTTGAGTTGATGGTATATGCAGTAGAATCTGTTTAATCCTATGTATTTCTAGTCCCAAGAACCTATAAGAACGGGAAACAGTGAGAAAAAAAAAGTACCCAGGGTTGCCTTTTTCCTCTCATTTTTTCAATTGACTCTATACACTGCAAAGGCATGTTCAGAATGGGAGAGGGGCAGCCTTTGTATATGGAAATGGTTTGGTAGTAGCTGAAGTAACTGCTTTTTTTTTTACAATGACTGATGAGCAATTTAGTAGGAAGCATTTTAAACAGCAGGCATTTTAAAGTAGTTGCTGTCGTTTAGGAGCCAATTCAGTTGTTAGAGGTAGCCAATATACAGCCATAATGGGATCTTTGCACATAGTCATGTGAGAGGGCTGATAGGCATATTCATAAACCCATAGAGAACTATCTGGCAGCATCATATCCAGTCACTGTTGCATACAGTTAGTCTGCTGCAGCCATGGAGAGTGAGCTGCATTGTCCCTTCCTGCAGCACATTCCCAAACAATTTTCCATAGGCACACTGCTGTGAAGAAGGTACATGGAGCATTCTGCTTCCACAGGCTGAAGTGATCTGTGTGTGCTTATGGCAGACACACATGCAGTTCATTAAACCAGATCTCACAGCTGCACTAACAGGTTCTTTTTACACACACCATTATCGAGTCAGTTTTAAATAGAGGACTATAAGGACACTGAAGGAATGAATTTGTACTCTAGTATTCTCATCAGAACCTTTGGGGGCAAGCTTGTAAATAAATCTCATTTTTTATTTCAGAAAGAAAAAAATCTATCATCCCATTGAGTCATAACAGCATGGAGCAACTAGATATTTACACACACAAACACTTCACGCTGAAGAATGTTATTAACAAAGGAGACAAAGCCACAAGAAGCCCCTAATAAAGTGGCAAGTGCTAAGTAGAAAGAAGTAAGTAAGTCAGTCTACCATGAGATTAACTCTGTAATATCATGACTCAAAAAGTTAATAAACCACCTGCTTTTTCAACACAAATACGGAGGTCCTGCTGCACAGAAGCAGCCTTCAAATGACCCAGGCAAAGGAAAAAGGAAAAAAAATCCAACAGAAAAGATTATTTCCTCCATTTTTTTTAATGAATAGAACTATGCTAAAATTATATCCAGCATAATTCTGTCAAAGCAATATTCAGAAGAGAAAGAAACAAGCTGTCCCTGAGCATATGTCAATGGGTAAAGATTTTTACATCCCACAAGACATTTGGTGCTTGATCCAAAACTGTTTTAACTTAAACACCACAAATACACCACTTCCCAACTCAACTTAGGTTGCGCTTTGCTAAACATCACCCAACAGCTTCTCAGCAGTGAAAATCACAGGTCTAGATACCAACAAAATGACGTCTGACCTACTAAAAACATGATATAACCTATTGCAAGACAGAGGTCAGTTTTTATTTTTGAGTGGAGCTCATATTAATTTCTAAGATAGCTTCATATTCTCAGGGAAGGTCAGGCCCTCTATTTGCACAGGGAAACACTGAAAAGGAGTCAGCTTTGCAACAACCAGAAACAAATGCCTTCAGTATAAACAAGACACAAAAAAGAAATTCTTTTAAATGATTCACCTCCAGACACTAGTTGTTGAGAAATAATCAAAAGCAAAGAGAAGATGAGTGAAGGCAAGGAAAAAAAAAAACAAGGCAAAAAGGCAGAGCAGAACACTTAAAACCAAACTCACTTCATCAAATAGCAGGATTTCTCTGTCTTCTACTGTGATCACTTCTTGGTCCAAAGAAACTACAAACTCTTCTCCTTATCTTCTTAAAGTACAAACTCTCACAAAGCCCCATCTCTGTGCTTTATCAAGCTCTGCTTTACAAATACACCAATCAGAGCATAACAATACCTACCTGCCTGCCTTCAGTATCTGACCTAGTCTTCTACTTTTCAGGTGTTTCTATTTCATGCCTTGGGTTTCATCCGTTGGGGATGCTCATAACAACAACATCACCTTCTCTTCAATGTCCTTTACGTTCTTCTAAGGGGGAGTTCCTGTCATATCATGCTCTCCACCTGCTTCCCTAGCACACAGGCTTCTCCCATCTTTCTACCAACAATGTATCCACAGCTGCCAACTCAAGCTAAACTATGCATATGTTTGACAACCTCAAGAGATTCTCCTACATGTTTTGTGTGTTGTAAAACTTTGCTTACCTTTATAAAGAAAGCTGCTAGAAACCTTGTCAGTGGGACATCTTTGGAAAAGCAGCAAGCTTTGCACACACCAGATAGCTATGTATGCAACCACCTGAATGTTACCACAGATAATGGGGCATATAGGGAGAGGCAGAGAGGATACAACAGAAAGGTCAAAATATATTGGCACAACCTACTTTACCCTTTCTACAGTAAGAGTAAGAACAACAAAAAATATGTATAAGCATATATATAGACAATGTTTACATTGTAAGTAAAGTACAACATCAATACATAACAAGTATATTTGAACAAAGTTTAAACTCACAGATAAAAAGCTGGTTTTGAACTCCCATTGTTGACTGCCTAGAAATTTATCTTAGAAAATGATCACTCAACCTCTTTCACATCATTAGTCTTTCTGATGTATAAGCTTCTTCCTATCAGCCAGATAGGAACTGCAGTAATGCATGCTTAAACTCATTGAAAAGATAGAGAACAAGATGACACCAAGAAGGAACTTTTGTAAAATACAAAGAAAACCCCCAAATGGATCAAGTAATTGTGACCAAAACAAAATCTATTAAGCAACAGATGTACTATAATAATAAATCGTCTATAACTGAGACCAATGAAGTATGCATATTTGTTGGAGAGAAACAAACTTTGTCACAAAGGACAAAGCACTTGTGATGTCATCCATAAACCTGAAAAGGAACTCTACCTGAAGGGTTTCCCAAAAGAGCTGTGAAAAGTACCTTGGGGAAATGCTGACAGGGAGAGCTTTAGAGAATCAAGACAGAAATGCATGCAAGACTAAACCAACACATGGCAGTCATCAGCAAAAGCCCAGCCAGCTTCCAGCTAGGAAAACATGCCTTATCCACAGGTTATAGAATAAACACAGATGCAGCAAAATGAGTCACCAGAGGAAAACAAAAATTTAAATTGGAGGCAAATGAAGATTTTGCACATGCATGACAAGAAATCCATTGAGCAAAACTAATTTTATTTCTATGCTGGAATAGCTGTCTTGCATGTTAAAAATAAAAAGACTACAATGGCAAGAAAGGAAGTACCATATAGTCTCAGAATCAAGAAAAAATATCATCAAAAGCCTCATTCAAATAAAAAGGAATGTATATCCCAGAAATTTATTTCATAAAGAAGACACATTTAGAATAAAAGTAATTCAGCACTGGCAAAAACAGTGTGAGAGAAAAAATTATGGTGTACAAAAAATAAGAATTTATACTTCTTTTATTAATTTCTATAAAAGTTAGGTTGCTTTAATGGAACCTTATGTTAATATATTTTTCTTTCTGTTTACTGCAGGCTGAGAAGATACTATGGTCATTCACTGTACCTCAGCTGATAGACAGTAATTCTTTAACCTACAATAACTTGGCTGTTACTACAGTATGCATACTGTGTCTCTTCTCACAAATAAATCTTACTTTGTTTCAAATGACAAATCATGACTAGTGCCACCCTGTATCCTGAGGCATACAGAAAATAAATGGTTTCCAAAACACATAAATACACAAGGGACACATAATAACCCCCCAAAAAATCCCAACAAAATAAATTTAAAAAAACCTCCTCACATCACAATGGTTTTATTTTCTTTTTAATGAATAGCGGAATTGGCCATGGAATCAGACATTTATTCCACCTGGTGCTTTGCAAACACTGACTAAAAAGCCAGGTTCAGTTCCAGCCAGCGTAGTTCAACTATTAATCAAACATCTTCTGAAATGTGTGTTAAAGATAACAAATATTTTCATAAAGGCTCAAGTACAAACATTGCTTCAAAAGAATACAGTGTGTCATGTGGGTGCTTCATCCACAGAAGATCCTAACCCTGCATGCTCCATCAAGGGAAGTGAAAAATGTTTCCAATAATCTGGGAACATTTCCACTATAAAGTAAACAGGATTTAGAAACTCTTTGAAAATGAAGAAAATAACCTACAGCTTATAAAGGGTTTTTTTAATATATATATACTATTATGATTTTACATCAATTTATCTCCCCATAATAGCATTTCTAGACAAAAAAACCTATTTACTGTGTGAGAGCCAACTCTTTCCTACAAGTCAGCCCTGCAAAAATGAACTAAATAAATATTTTGAAAGTGATCTGCTGTTCTCAGATTGAAGGGGAACACTCGAACAGATTTTCAGAAATATACACGAGTGTATGCGTACTTACATTTGTGTGTATTCATGCTTTATATTTCAGAAGTTCAAATACTGCAGAATTTAGGTAACTGCAGACTTTAGGTAACTAAATAAAAGAAAACCACTTAGTGAAGGAAGTAATTGAAGGAAGTTCTGAAATGTACCATTTATTTTATAAGATGTAATGAACACAAGAATAAAGTATTCAGTTAGGCACGGACAACTGGACGTTACAGAAAAGCCTGTCTTTTTATACGGTAATGTACATTGGTATATCCAAGGCTGTAGTCTTGGTTTTTGGCATGGACCCATAGGTATTGCCACGAGTTGTGTTGCAAGGCAGCTCTAGGTTTTGGAGTCTTTTTAATTTGTTTGTATCTTGAATAGAATGGGGAAAAAAAAACCCCACTCAGACAGACTTATTTGGAGATAGATATGCAACAAAAAAAAAAAAGAAAAAAAAAGAAAAAAAAAGAGAGAAGAACAGTAAACGGCTAGTTGCTAAGCAATACACTTTTCATAGTCCAGATGGAGTCCTATCCTGCATGGAAGTCTTACTGTTTCCCTTTAAATACTGTGTAATAGCATCAGTTGAAAATGTACTCTCCAAATGGCATCCTGTGAATCTGCAAAGCAGAGTGCTTGATTCAGCCTCGCTGGAGTCATGAGTGCTGTCTGAGGAAAGCCTGGCTGGCAGGCAGCTCCTGCGCCCGAGCCGTTCAGCAGTTGTCCCATAAGGAGGTTGTTGTGTTTAATGGGATAGAGTACTGCATTTATACTGTAACTACTCCGAGGCTTTTTTTGGCTCTCTGGCAGGTGTGTAGAGGGGCGGGGGGTGGGGGGAAAGGACAAAAGCTCCTCTTATTCTTGACTATGCACTGCCTGCTGGAGTAGTCTTTTTTGACACTTTATTTCCACTCTGGACAAAAATCGAAAAAATACATATTCCAGAGACACACATACACATACATAAAAATATAAGCAAACTACACAAACAGGGGAAAAACTGGGAAAATTAGGAGTGGCAAAACAATGATGCATCATAGTTGAGCCTTGTGCAGTACAGGGAGGACTGCAGGTAAGCATACAGCCCCCAGGTTCAGCCTGCTCCACCAACTTGTTTCCCAAGTTGAGGATGGCTCCTAATTTGCTATTACAGCTCAAGAAGAACAGAACACACCATGCATCTGTACTTGCAAAAAACATGAAAATCCTCTCCAATCACCTTTATTAGCTTAATTTTCTGAAATATTGATCAACATTATCAAGTTTCCAACCAGATGTACCAATAAACAAGTTAAGCCAAAAACTCTAATGTTTATTTGCAGACAAGTTTCAGATTTCCTGAGTATAACTCATGCAAAAATAACTATAAGATTTAAATATCACAGTGTGTTATTGCTGTGAGATGATGTGTAACAGCTGGTAATCTGCATTTTCTGGGTATTAAATATTACTGAACAATGTTAAAGAACAAATATACTATACTCATAGGGCCCAATTCAAGAAAATGAGAAGCTCTGGCTCCCACTCCTTTTGCTGGGAGCCAAGAGAATTCATCTCAGAGGAATGCTTGGGAGGGTGAGCTTCAAATTAGATTATTTTTTATTATTATTGCATTCTGGATCTATAATAAGCCCAGCTGTTTACTTATGTGCTAGCTATGTTTAAAAAGACATTAGAGGTTAAAATCTAATTTTCTAATTTCAGTAGTATGTGCAAATGGTCTTGCTACTGCCAAAAAGTCATAGCATGCTATAAAAATCCATAACATTCTTCATCTCTGTTTTCTAAGTACACATGTATATTAGAATGTATAAATGTGTTGACATTCAGAAGCAGCAATGAGCTTTTTGAAATGTCTGCTCAAAAATGGATACTGTAGATGGATGCATATCATAGACAATGAAATTCATTGGAAAAGATTGCATGGCATTCTACTTGCTTTCATGTTTATCAAATGTTTTGACAAGTGAGTCTATGTTATACCAAGAGCAAACCAGGAGTTTTACCTGCCTTCCAGTTTCCTTCCATTGCTAAATTAATTCAGAAAATCCATTGCTACCTCTTTTAGCCCCTATAGATAGCTGTAGAGGAGTTCTTCATTGTATTGCACCAGAGACATCAGAATAAGGCTCTTTTTTTTTCAGAAAAGGCGTACGTTGTGGCCACAAAAAAAAAAAAAAATTGAATATTTCTTCATTCCCCTTTATGGTATTTTCCTGTTTCTGCATGTTGTGTCTGAATGTGTTATAAACTTCTCATTAAATAAGGTAATTTAGTGAAAATTATTGTTTGTCTTTTTATCATTAACAACAATTCATTAACAGCAATTGGAGGAAAGGGAACTTATGTGCTTTCTGCTGCAATTGCTGGTCTTTGTCAAGTTATACATTAAAAAAAGATGTTTCTTCACTTAAAATTCTGTTACACATTGAAGAGCCTGTAAAGAGAGTTTGGATACGAGCTCCCATCTTTTTCGTGAGCTGCAGGGATTACTTGGTTGGATTTTCAGCCTTTGATAGATATGTCATTTTTAAAATACTATAATCTGTGTTTATATTACTGTGCATAGTATGTGTATTTATGTGTAGATATACAGTAGGTAATGCCCTAAGTGTCTGTTATAAAATATAACAAACATTACGCAGCACTGACAGGGACAGCCTTTGAAATTCATTGTTTAGATAGGGAAATAAGACTTTTTAAAGGGTTAATTATGCTATACTAGCTTCCTCAGTGTTGTACCATTTCCACCCTTTCAGGACTTAAGAAAGCTTTATTTTTGCCTAATCCTAAAAGCAACATCAGAGAAAAATAAGCAAATATGGAAGTAGAGCAAATAAGAGTGACCTAATGTGAGAACAAACATCATGAGAAAGGGAAGAGCAATAAAGCAAACCTTCTTCCATATTCATCAGCAGGCTTATACTGTGACAACATTCTCACATATGTGCTCTGTAGATAGAGCGATGGCTTCAGAGTCAGGCTGTGCAGTACCAGCAACTAGCAGTCAGTTTGCAGCTAATAGCAGAGCATGTAGGGATGGGACTAATAAAGAACAGCCTGTGATAGGGGTCTACTACAGGCCACCAGATCAAAGAGAAACTACTGATGAGGTTTTCCTCCTTCAACTGCAGGAGGCATCATGGTCACAGGTACTCATCCTGATGGGAGACTTTTACCACCTGGACATCTGCTGGGAAAACCACACGGCGAGTTGCAGGAGGTCCAGGAGACTCCTGGAGTCTGTAGATGACAACTTTCTGGTTCAGGTATTGGACAGACCAACCAGAGGTGATGCATTGCTGGACCGGGTGCTCACCAATGTTGGGGAGATCATTAAAGGTGTTAAGATTGGAGACAGCCTGGGCAGCAGTGACCATGCCCTAGTTGAGTTTGTGATCTCAAGGAATGTGGACCTGGCAAAGAGTGGGATCAGGACCCTGAACTTTAGGAGAGCAAACTTGAGGCTGTTTAGGGAATTGTTGGCCAAGATCTCCTGGGAGGTGGTCCTTAGAGACAGAAATGTTGAAGAAAGTTGGGTACTCTTTAAAGATGTCTTTTTGAGAGCTCAAGAGCTCTCTGTCTCTCTAAATAAGAAATGGGGCAGGAGGCCAGCATGGCTAAACAAGGACCTGCTGGTCAAACTGAGGGAAAAGAAAGGCAAGTACAAGCTCTGGACACAGGGGTGTGTTGCCTGAAAAGAATACAGGGATACTGTTCGGACTTGCAGAGATGGGATCAGGAAAGCCAAGGCACAGATGGAACTGAACTTGGCAAGGGATGTTAAAAACAACAAGAAGAGATTTTACAGGTACATTGTGCAGAAGAGACAGGCCAAAGAGTGCTTAGCCCCCTTGGTAAATGAGAAAGGAGAATTGGCTGCAACTGATCTGGAGAAGACTGAGGTACTGAATGAGTTCTTTGCCTCTGTCTTCTCTGTCAGCCAGGATTCTCATAATTCTTAAGTCCCAGAACCTTGCATCCCTGGACCTCTAAGTGGGAGCTGGAGGAGTAAATCCCCCCCTCCCCCTCCCCCCTCCACTGTAAGGGCAGAGCAAGTCCAAGACCACCTCATGAGACTGAATGTCTACAAGTCTATGGGGCCGGATGACATGCATCCCAGGGTCCTGAAGGAGCTGGCTGATGTGGTTGCTGAGCAGCTCTCCATCATAATTGGAAAGGCGTGGCTGTCAAGAGAGGTCCCTGGGGACTGGAAAAAAGGTCACATCACTCCCATTTATAAGAAAGGGAGCAAGGAAGAGCCAGGGAATTACAGGCCGGTGAGCCTCACCTCTGTGCCTGGGAAGATCATGGAACAGATCCTCCTGGATGACATGTTGGAGCACATGAAGGATGAGCGTGTGATCCGGGACAGCCAGCACGGCTTCACCAAGGGAAGGTCATGCCTTACCAATCAGGTGACCTTCTATGATGGAGTGACAGCATCTGTAGATAAAGGGAAGGCAACCGATGTCATCTACCTGGACTTGTGCAAGGCCTTTGATGCAGTCCCCCACCACATCCTTATCTCTAAACTGGAGAGATGTGGATTTGATGGGTGGACCATCCAGTGGATAAGAAACTGGTTAACAGAACATAGCCAAAGGGTGGTGGTCAATGGGTCTATGTCCAGGTGGAGGCCGGTGACAAGCGGTGTCCCCCAGGGGTCTGTCTTGGGACCGGTTCTAACATCTGTATCAATGGCATTGACGATGGAATTGAGTGCACCCTCAGCAAGTTTGTGGATGACACCAAGCTGAGTGGTGTGGTCGACACCCCAGAAGGAAAGGAAGCCATCCAGAGGGATCTTGACAGGCTGGAAAGATGGGCCCAGGTGTACCTAATGAGGTTCAACACTGCAAAGTGTAAGGTGTTGCACTTGGGCCGAGAAGAATCCCAGACATAGATACAGACTGGGAGAAGAGCTCCTTGAGAGTAGCCCTGCTGAGAAGGACCTGGGTGTCATGGTGGATGAGAAACTTAACATGAGCCAGCAGTGTGCTCTTGCAGCTCAGAAGGCCAATGGTATCCTGGGCTCCATCAGAAGAGGAGTGGTCAGCAGGGACAGGGAGGTAATTGTCCCTCTCTACTCTGTCCTCATGAGGCCCCATCTGGAGTTCTGTGTCCAGACCTAGGGCCCCCAATACAAGAGAGATGTGGAACTGTTGGAGAGGGTTCAGAGGAGGGCCACAAAGATGATTAGAGGGCTGGAGCACCTCCCCTGTGAAGAGAGGCTGGTGGAGCTGGGCTTGTTCAGCCTGGAGAAGAGAAGGCTGCAGGGGGACCTCACTGCAGCCTGCCAGTACCTGAAGGGAGCATATAAACAGGAGGGGATTCAACTTTTAAAAAGGGTAGACAATGGCAGGACAAGGTGGGATGGATTAAAGCTAAAGGAAGGAAGGTCTAAATTAGATATTAGGGGGAAGTTTTTTACAGGGAGAGTGGTGAGGTGCTGGAACAGGCTGTCCAGAGAGGTGGTGGATGCCCCATCCCTGGAAGTGTTCAAGGCCAGGTTGGATGGGGCCCTGGGCAACCTTGTGTAGATCCAGGCCTAGAGGTTGGTGGCCCTGCCTGTGGCAGGGGGCTTAGCACTTTATGATCCTTGGGTCCCTTCCAACCCATGTCATTCTATGATTCTATGATTCATGTAGGGAAATTGAAATGGGAAGGGCTTTAAGGCGAGAAAGGAGGAAAATTGCAAAGGGTGTTAAGTGAGGACATACTTTCAGAGAATATCAGTCATCCTTAATGCAGTAAGAGGCCTAGTAAAATTGAAGTTCGTAACTACTTTATAGCCATGGAGAGCGGGGCTGAGCTGAGCAGGTCTTGGAACACTGTGCTTGGCAATCTGTTCTGCAAGATTATTAGTGACTTCACTGGGGTTATTCAGGGCTCAAATTACTTTTCAGGTTCATACTCAGAAAAAGAGGCCCAAAAATAGTTAAATCAAATGGAAAGATGCAAAGGAAACAGAAAAGGGGAAAGAGACCAGCATTAAGATGATCATTGAGAATATTAGTATTGCTTTTCACAGCTTAAAAACTTATAGAGTGCAGAACTCTGGAGCAAAATAGAGCACAGACACACATGGAAGTCTGAAGAAATTGCAGATGGATATTGGGAATTGAGAGATGGGAATTAATTCCCTAGTCACTGAAAGCTGTGTGGAATTCCAAAGTGGCAGAAAAGGAGGCACTGCAAATGCAACATCAAACATTCAAAAAACCTCTGATATTATGCTGTATTTGTACTCAAAACCATGATGAATGTCTTAGTGTGACATCAAAGGAGAGTAATGTTATTACAAAGGTTGGTTTGAGGCTATCTTAAAGTCATGAAGTGTAACTGAACACAGAAAAATCCCGGGCAGCAGAAAACATTTCCCAAAAACTTCTATTTGTCTGTGGAAATCATTGAGACAACTCAAAGTGAAAATGTCTTCATCTGAGTTCTTTTACGTGGACGTCTTCCAGGTAGAAAAATATAGGCAGACACAGTGGATTCCCTAACAGATAAAAATCTGTCATATCAAATACATGTAAGAAGATATGAAGTCTAACTTTTGATGCTCTTCCATGTGAAGACACACAAACATTCACATAGAAAGACCTTGTAGCGTCAGAACGAGGTCTGGTAAAGTGTAGTTGTGGATTTAGTTTAACGCTGAGCTGAAAGCTCCAGCCACCACCTTATCCTACTAGAGGGAGAAGATGGTCAGGCTGAACCAAATTCTCTCCTTAAAAAACCTCTCATCTTCTTGCTATCCTTCATCAAAAAAACCTGTAAGGATACCTTTGTATGCTTTAAGAACTTTAGAAGTCTGAAGCTCTGTAAGCTCCATTGTTCTGAGGCTTCCTTCTGTCAAATCAATCAATACTGTCTCTGTTTGCCTGACTCTGCAAGTGTTTCTCTGCTGTCTTCCACTTAATGTTTACACCACAAGCCATTTGGGCAGGAATTACTTGTTTTATAAATGCTTTTGCAAACCTAGTACAATTTAGTCCTACAACAGAGTAAACATTTTAGATATGTCCATAATTAATAGCAAGAATAAGACTGGCCAAAATAAAGAAGCTGTTCTGCAATAAAGCCATGTCCCTTGATGAAGACATTAGAAAAACAGTAATTGGGCTTTCTGAATAATTTTCACTTTATCAGTAGAAAGAACACAGAACCATGTAGTACTTTACGTACTAATACAGTCCTTGAGACAAGCCATAAAAGAGATGAAGCATCTTATTGCTGGAAAAAAGTTATAATTTAAGAATTACTTGTGCCAGACAGAAATATGCACACTAATTTCTCTGATAATGTAAGAAGATACTCAAGATTTAGAGATACTACTTGCAGTTGTTTTAATGAATTCCTAAAGCTGGGGGAAGGGGTTAGGGGTGGGGGGTTTGAGGGGGGAGATAAAAATATCTGCAATTGTACTGGGTTTAAAAAGTATAAACAGTTTTTTTTTCTTACTAATTTATAGCTGTGTAAGATGTTGGCCATTAAAGTGGAAAGTAAAAAAAAATTGTACAAACTGGCATAGCTTAAATGAAAACAAATGACAATTCATATCAATGTGCAGTATTACACAGTATTACAACTAGAAGACTGCCAAAAACGTTCTGGTGAAAGGAGGTGGCTAGCAGGAAACAATGACTGCTTGCTAGCATTTCATACCATGTTACCCTGAAAGTTAAAAAAACCCCAAACAACAGGAACACCAAAAAAAAAACCCCAACCAACAAACCCAACCCTGAAAGCTCACTCAAGCTTAAAGCAGCAATAGCTTTCCAAGGGTTTAAACTATTTGAAAAGCTGTCTGTAGTGAATGCTGTTAGAAGGCACAAGGTGCACTGGAGGGGTTTGCAGCAAAGCCAAAACCAAAGTAGCTTTCAAGATCAATCAGAAACTGCTGTTTCGGAAGCTGTGCTAGAATTAATGCCAAATAAAATGCATGCCACTCCAGAGAGATTTTAATGAACCTGCTTGGAGGCAGCAGAATGAAGGTGCTATTGGCATGGAGCAAAGTTTCAAAATAACCCGGAGCAGGTTCCTTAAAGTCCAAGCATTTGTAAGAAAATGGAATAAGACACGAAACAGGAGCAGAAGTTGGGGAGAGGTTAATGAGGTTCTGTAAGCAGCATCAAGCCTTCCGAAAACACACAGAGAAAACAAACTATATTCAGGGTTTTTTTTTTAAAGCTCCATGTGAGATACATTAAAATCCTTTGAAAAAGAGGGAAGTTAGCTCAGCTTCTTTGAACAGCTTTAAGCAGTTACATTCAGCAAACAAGACATCTAGAGAAAAATTCTAGTCAAGTCCTCCTGTCCCTCCAAGCAAAGTTCTTTGGTATTTTTCCCTCTTTTCCTTCTCCATTCACCCCATACTCCTTTTCATCTGTGTTTCACTTTCAACATACCACTTGGGATCAGTACACAGCAACAGCCCCAGTGTTTCTATGCAACTGTGCTGTGGCAGAGCTACTGATGGGTTTATTCATGCATATGCCTGAGTAGCAATTCCAAGGCATTCCTTATTTCAGGTTGGGATTTTTTTGGGGCTTTGTTCTGGGCTTGTGTTTGTGTGCCTTAAGAGATTTTTCTTGCTACTCCTGGAATCTGAAACATGTTTCAGTCAGCTATGACATAATTAGAAACTATGCTGTAATAACCAGTACAACTTCCAAGCATCTCAGTGTTCAGAAAGCGGATATTTTAAAGCCAGCATTGGAGAAAATGAGGAGGATCTCTTGCCTTTTTAGTATTTTTTTTTGTGGGAAGCTAGAGTGGATGACTATAATAATGCATAAGGTACATACTTCAACAAAGATGTTGCTCTGATGGAACAGCTTGCTGTAAAAGAGTTTGATAGGTAGTTTTTTCATCCCATTGGTAATTAAGATGATATCATCAGTTTCAGACACCAAAAGAACTTGCAATATACTTGAAAAAAGTAGAGAAAATGTCCACATTTCAACTCTAATTTTTTTTTTTCCTGGCAATTTTGAACAGTGTTACAAGGAAAGAATACATTGGAAAATGTCAATGTATCAATGTTTCCGGAGCTCTGCTAGAATTAATGCCAAATGAAATGGCTGTTTCTCCATCTTGCCAAAGTGCAGTGCAAAACCAAGTAACACTTAAGTTGCAAAAAGGTAATTTAAATTTTTGAAAGTCTTTACTATTTGTTGTTCACATTAATAACAACACTGTTGATACTTGTTACAAATATCACAGATTCACATAATTTTAGGGGTTGGAAGGGACCTCCAAAGATCACTGAGTCCAACCCCAACCCCATAGCAGTGTTTACAGCAGTTCTTATTACAGTCCTGAATCAAGGCTACCTGGAGTTAACACTCTTCCTGAACAGTAAGAAATTACAATAATTGATCTGTGCAGCTATTCAAGCCTGGCTGAACATAGTAGGAATGAATGTGTTTGGAGCAGGTGTTGAGCAGCTCACACATACGGAAACCCAGGGAACCTATTTTGTTAGTTACATGTGTTAGGAACACTTAACTATAAACAAGGAATTACTCTCATAACAAACATCTATGCCTTTGGCAGACCCAGGGGGTGGTGATGGTGTAGTGCATGTGTGATTCAGTCTTTTCTTTCTCGTTTTTCTTTTTTAAGCTTTTAGAAGTGCTTTAATGAATTATGGTCTAAAAAGTTTCTGGGGCATTTGTGGGCACCCCAGCAAAGCTGTGGCTAAGCCATTTCTGGCAACGGGTAAGTGTAGCAAAGCTATGAATATCTTCAATAATTCTTTCCACAGCAATACAAACAAGTATTAAGCACAGCTGAAAACTGTCATCCTCTTCACGTTTACATTCATAGAATCATAGAACAGCCAGGGTTGGAAGGGAAGTCAAAGATCATCTAGTATCAAGAAATCTCTTTTTGTAGACAGGACCAGGAGGAGCAAAAATGAGCACTATGCTGAAATGCTGTGTGTATGATGCAAGAATAGGCAACTGCCAGCCGAACATTTCCATTTCCCTCTTACTATTAGGCAGCATATGTGGATGTAAGTCTTGTGGACCAATGAAAGCCACAAACAGTGATGCTGAAGATGTACATGGTATAAACAAAATCTTTCAAAAGAAACAGTAGGCTGGGTGATACCAAGTTTAGGATCTCAACAGTCTTTTACCAGGAACCTTGGGGATTTCAGGACTAGGTTGCAAAAGCCTGTTGAGAAAAACATTCATTATTTATGACCTTGGATAAGGATAAACATAAACAAAAAAACCTGACAAACAAACAAAAAGCTCACAGAAACTATACCATGTGGTTTTATTACATTAAGAGTTTTGGTTAATAAAGTGTGTGTGGGTTTTTTTTTAGCAACAGTATACCAATTTAAAATAATAAAACAGAATGAAAAATTAACAATAACATGAAATGTTTCAGTAATGTTCCCTGTAATGGTGGTTGACAAGGGAAATAAATCATCAAAAGGATTTCTGAAGAACAAATTTAACAAAGAAATATGTAATAAGAGTGGCTTAGATAACTATATTCAGTATGTAGTCTTAAAATCTAATTCTACATTCTCCCGCATTAAATATTTAAATTCTCATAAGGTACAAAGTGTGTGGGACTCTCTTCAGGCATATTATATTTGAAAGCAAGGCTGTCTTTAGGGTCTAGCTAGAGCCTGACTGTATTCTATTGTTTGGCCTCAAACTATTTGTTGTAGAAAACTAATTATTTCCAACATTTCAAACTTAAGTTTTTAAAAAGCAGCTTGATCCTGAAGGGCAGGAGTTGCTCAGCATGTTACTTATTGAAGCACTAAGTGGCCTGATTTTTCAGAACTGCTTGACTTGTCTAAAACATTAGCTTTTGATAGAACCAGATGGCGTTTAGTTCTTGTTATTTCAAGGCACCTTGACACAGATCCTTAAAAGAATTTCTGGATAATTAAAACTGATTTTTAATACCTCTGAGGGTCTTGCTCCTGGATACATAGCAGTATGTTCTAAAGGCAGACAGGCACCTTTGGAAACTCTAGTCTAAGCATTTAAAACTGTGCATGAGTGTAACGTGTGTGCAGGACAAATACAATTTTGAGGAGTAGAGAACAAAGGACATAGGTTTTTTTTTTATAAATCTAAAAGACAAGGGAAAGATTGTAATAAAGTCTTGGTGGTTTTGTTGTTTTGTGGGTTGTTATTTTAAAATCATCTGTGACTTGTAGATAGACTCCAAGGTTAAAAATCTGCTCAGTTAACTCTAGCTGAAGATTTAAAAAAGAAAATATTTTAAAAAAATATTAGTGATGTAATGCTAAGGTCAAACCCAGAACAATCTATGATGTCCACTACCCACCCTAAATGATCTACTCATTGTTCTTGTTCTTGCATGTGTTCAAATATCTTCAACAAAATGACTCCTCCTCCTTCAACCTGCTGTGAAATGAGCTGCATGACCTTTACAGCCCTATTAGGGACTGCATGTGTAGGCAAAATAGTAAAGAGAAATAAAAAATCCTACTGTATTTTAATTCTTCTGTTGGCCTTCTAAATACACCATCTTCAAAAATGGGGTGCAAGTGAGTGCAAGGATAATAATTTCCTCAGATGGCTGTGTCATTCACAGCATTGTAGATCGTGTAAGCAAATCTTTTGCGTTTGTTACAAAAATATATTACTGAGTTTTATTTTGTGGTTTTGTTATTGACTTTAAAAAGTCACAAGGAAACAGGATGTTTCCAAGGAATCAGAAAGAAGAACAATGTGTGCAGAATAACATGCTGATCTATAACCAATCCCACTTTCAGTGCAATATCTGAGACAAAACTTGGCTTGCAAGAAATATATTTCTTCTAGGTGGGATTTGCTAGTAGCCCTGAGTGGACAGAGCAAGGAGAGCTTGCCTCCTTGTCTTCCCTGTTAAAGCAGATCTAAATGCAGAAAAGCTGCTTGGGTCTCTCAAACCGTTCCAAGCAGACTTCAAAGCTGACAAACTGGCAGTTTTCAAATGTTTTGGGTTGGTGGTTTTTTGTTGGTTTTTTTTTTTTAATTTTGCTGGATTCTTTTGGCTCTAGGAGCATCTTCCTTTTCCAAAGAACTCTGTGAAAATATCTTTATTTAACCTCATATTTCACCCTCAAACCAGTCAAAATATTTTGCTTTTAAGAAATCCCATGTTTTCAACTTATTTACTCAATGTACTAGCAGGAAAGTATCGATCAGCCTATTCTGTTTTCCTTAAACCAATTTCTTTAATCATCCATGTGGTCATGTGGGGCCATTTCCTATCAGAGCTGAATTTTATTGAAGATATAGGCAACGTAAAGGAATTTTACAGTGTTCATCTCTTTAAACTTACTGTCAAAGCATCACCAACGTAAGCAGTATTCTATTCCAGAACATAAGGATTAATGTTTATACAGAATGACCTGCAGAGCATGAAGGTTTTAAACTAACACCCACTTTGTTTTGAAGGAAAATTATGGAGGCATTTTGAGTCTCGCTGTAGAGGAAGCAAAGTAGTTGACCTTTTTTACGCTGTTCTTTACTGTGAAATAATAATGATAATGATGGCAATGATGACGCTTGCTGATTTGAGCTACTCAGAATAATGAGGAAAAACATGTCCTTAAACCTGATTTATAAGTAAAAATGAGCTGTTAATCCTCACAGAATCCCTGTAGCATACAATCAGTAAAATTGCAACTGGTTTTTTTTTCTTTAAATCCATATTAAAAAAAAAAAAGCAATAGACAAGAAGTAAACAGAAGAGCTAATCATACTTTGAAGTATTTGCCTAAGAATGTTGCATTAAAATAAAGTTTTGGAATGAATACATATAACAATATTTTGGAATTAAACTAGAATTTTTCTGACTCTCCTCTCATGAACATTAAAAAAAATAATTCAAAACAGGGGATTCACTGTAAAGCTAGAGACAGGCCAGAATCAGTCTTGTGTCACTATGCTCTGCAGCAGTACAATTGATTTTACTTATTAGAGTCTGCTGTATGTTTTTCATTAGATCTTGGTGAGACACTGAATGCTAGCCTTTGCAAAGTACTAAAAATGCACAGTAAGGAGGAGCGTTGAATGAGCAGAGACACGGATAACACTAGCTGATGGATCATTTCAGCTTTTACCTTGTTATCTTACAGATCTATCAATAGGAAATGAAGAGAAATCAAATGCCTTTCCAAGCCTGAGGATGTCATTGACTCCTTAAAACAAAAAAAATCACCAGTCTTAAAGATGTGATAAGCTGGAGTCATGAAAGGATTTCACTTTTGAAATTACTTTAATTATTATATAGTCTTCCAAATATATATGTTCTTTCTGACTAAAATAGCTTCTCCTCCTTTTGCAAGGGAAATGAAATGTCTGGGGTAAAATTCTGCTTGCTGAAGTCCACTGCAAAATTAGACTTCCTTCTAAAAGAAACATGAGTTCCCAGAAATTATGTCAAAAGGTCTTATGCTTCTTTTCAAAAAACTTCAGACCTTTTTTTTTATTGCATGTTTTTATATACAAGGTATACCCCTTCAATACATCTTAAACTGTCTTGTACAGATTGCTGGAGCTGAAGATGCGGACTCAACTAGAATCAATGTGTTCAATGTTGAGCTCGTTTATTCAAACGCACATACAACTAATATCTATTTCTATATCAGTACACGAGCTACATTACATTGCTATTGGTTATATGGTCTATTCGCGCACCTTACATGTACCTCACTATTTCTAACAATTGGTTAAAGCTACACAGTCACGTTACTCCTAATAAGGTAGTTGTTAACATTCCTGCAGTTTCTTATCTGGTTCTCACAGGCTTCTGCTTTATGTTACAGCATTCTGATCATGCCTTGACATGTTTTCGCTTGACCCCCCAGGCCTGATGATATGCAGGTCAAGCCATGTAACAAGAAGTCTGGGTGTGCCACAAGCCCACTCCTCACAAGATACATTGTTACAGCAGATGAACATCAATTAGGTTACATGTATTATTTCTCATCATTTAAAAAGAAAAATGGTAATTATTATGGCATTTTGAATAGTCAACAGAAGTATATAAGGGGAATGGAGCAGTCAGGTTTCAAGTTAGAGGAAATTATCTGCAAAGTCTTAAATTGATACCCATCTACACGGTGTATGCAAATAGTTTACCTAAAGATTTAACTAAAAAGAAATATATTTCTATGGACATTTTAATAAGAAAAATACTTCAAATTATTTTTACTGGACTGGCAGGCTTGAAGAAATTCCCCTCCATCTAAATGTAAGACAAATTATTTCCCTAACAAGAAACTATTCCTTTTCAATAGCATCAATTCCATCTGCTCTTAGGAATGGGAGAGCAGCTCTGAAGCATCTGGTAGCAAAGTTACTCAGGTATTCCCATGGAGCCAAATCTAATCACCACAAGATTTTTGTACTGCAATCTAAAACCGGGCATGCATTATTAAAATTCCAAATTGCACAGATTTGGTATAACTCAGACATGGAAGATTACATACCAACAAGTGCAAGCTTATGTTAATGTTTCTATGTTCTCACTCTTTTGTTTGTTCAGCCTTTCAAAGACCAAATACCATATCACTTCAAAATCTCATTAATTATTTCCTCGATACTTGTTAGCATTTTATTTTTCTTTGGTGAGGGATTTATATGCTTTTTTTTTCTTTAATATCTTGCCTGAAAGACTAACAGAATAATATTTGCTACAGAAAGAATATTGTGATTTAATGTAAGAAAATAGATGGTTATTCAAAATTATTTAGTTTTAATGTGTAATGTTAAGAAACATGCTTAATAACCATAAATATGATGCTAATTAGGCATAATTTATTAATGTATCCCTCTGAATCATTGATGAGAATTTATTTGAGAAAACTGAGCTCCTCTGCATGTTAGCATATTTATATGCTATAAAACCAAAAAGATTTTTAAACTGTATCTACTACCATAGATGTATTTTTACTCTTATTGAGAAGAAAACAATACTTCTGTCTTGGTGTGAAAAATTTTCTGCTAATAAATTAATCTAGTAAACTGACAAAAGAATGGTAACTTCAAAAAGACCCTATTTTTTTACAATATAAGAAGAGAATCCAATGCACAACGTTGTGTCCATAAGAATATAGATTTGGTCTGATAATTATTTCAGCTAAATAAAGCTGCATTTGCAGGACCTTAAAATAATGAATATAATCAGGCTACAAATGTATTAGCAGTTTAGTTAGACATGTAAGAGATATGTACAGTGTTGTAGAGTATATCTTTTCTGAAAGTATATGACAGCAGTTTCAGTTATGCTTCTTGAAATGCATTTCTGCAAAATCTTTTCCACAATTAGTCATCCTATACGTAAGAAATTGAATGATTATTTGATATGCTATCCCAGATTATGTGTGTTTGATAGTTATAATCAATCAAACCCAAGCTTCATATTCCATCAGATGTCTGAATGGGTTAGTATCTGCAAATGTACATAAGATCTCCTGAAAACAATAGGAAATAAACATCAAAAACATCTGTTCTTCTTGGATTCCACTTTCAAATACCAACAATACTTTATATCACAACCCTGTACTGTATGTCATTTTATAGCCCTGAAGATCTTTGATGGCATATCACTATGCAACAGGCATTTTGGAAAAGGCAAATTTTTTCGTTAACGATACGTACACTTATTTCACATCTCCAAAAAATTTGGGACTGATGAAAATTATTTAAAAGAAGAAAACAAAAAAGGAAATTATTTCTTCCACGAAAGAAAATAGTTTTATTCAAACTTTGCTTTTACTATGTGGTAACTTAGGGCAAAACCACAGAAGCCTTTTCTCCTCAGAGGAATTAAGTCCAACAATGTTCTGTTCTGCTAGAGGCGTGTTACTAGTGTAACAAAGTCTTAAACAGGGCTCCAGAACACACACAGAAGTCAGGGAGTGCAAGTATGACTCAGGTTTAAAGTGTCAATGAGCCTCAGAGAGATAAAATGACAATGGTTATGAAGGAACAAAATGGCTAGAATTGTCAGTGGGTGACAAAGCATGTATAAGGCAGAGAACATTAGAATTCTGAGCATCTTACTACTAAGTTTCCAAGTTGACATCTTTTACTTTTGAAGAAAAAAACCCCAAACAAGTAAAAACAATGAAGAAAAATCCCACAGCCGATTTTCAGTTTTTCACCAGCCCTAGACATTTCTTGGCACCTTGTGAAAATGAATCCAAAATGCGATGAAAAAAAATTTATGAAAGAAGCTCAAAATATCTTTCTAAAACCTACTAGAGAGAAAGTCTATGTTTACAGGAAGTGTACAAGGACCGGGATGAAAATTTTCATTGTGATAATCTATCTTTAGCCAAAAAAAAGTGTGAGAGTGATTTCTGATTTAGATAAAGCATTGAGAGACTATCAACATACAAAATGAGAAAGCATTTTCACTGTTACTACATTAACATTTGGGTATGAACATTATATAAAATGTATATGCAAACAACAGGGGTTTCATACTCCCCTATAAATGATAGAACTAGGAAAATATTTCTTCCAAGAGAATGCCATCATGCCAAGGTAGAGGCAAACCTGCAATGATTACAAACCTGCGCAGCCACGAGATGGCACCCAGAGTGACAGTCTGCAAGAGGCATGTCAGGACTGTGGAGTGCCTACACCCCCATTAATTACAGTTTCCGTTGAACCATATGCAGTGCTTGTTCAGTCCTGGCAGTCGCACCCTCTGACATGTTAATGAAGACAGGAGTACAATCTTCAAATATTTCTCATAGTAAGAATACCAAGTATGAAAGGAAAGGGGAGAACCAAACCAATGCAGGCAGATTGTGAAAAACAAAGAGAAACAATGTGCAGTTAGAGGGACTCTTTTCAACCTTTAACCTCAGTGATACCAGTTAAAATTTTGCATATTATACAGCAGCGCTATTTCTGAGAAAACAAAAATAAATATAAGACTGAACCTTCAGCTCTATTATCTCTTGTCACATGGATGGAGAAATGATGCCTTTGGGGATCTTAGCTCTGTAATGAAACTGTTTACTAGAAAGCTAATAATTACCAAAATGGGGGGAAAGAATGGAATATCAAAAAACACATCATAATACCAAAAGGTAATTATTTCAGACCTACATTAACATAACACAACATGGATAGTTTTAAGTTTGAGAATACAATGATGTACCACGCCATGCATTGCCTTTACATAGAAAGTGGAAATGGAAGCCTCTTTGTAATGTGTGTTGGTGCAGCTTTTAACTATTAATACACACTGCCTCTTCAGCAAGAGACAGTTTATGTTCCCTTATTTGTTTGCAGAGTACCAGACACACAAAGGATGCTCTATAAAAACAAACAGTAACCTTGGGGGAGGTAAAAAAAAAAAGTTTTCATTGCTAAGCTTGACCATTTGATAAATTTCAAGAAAGGTACCACAACTTACTTTCATCTCCTGACATGAACTCTTCCTTTGCTGACTGTGCTGTACTCTATAAGGTTTTGGCGCAGCTTTAATTTCTTCTCTATAAGCATCAATAAACCTGGCTAAGAAGCCTGACAGGGATTACTCCTGAATATTCTAATTACTGTGGCCTTTGTATCATCTCTTGTATTATCATTCCTCTTGCACACTGATGCAAGACAGCTGGGAGAGTTTAATCCCTGTTTGCTGAAATCATTCCTCACAGGCTGCTTACAAATGGCTTGAAATCTAGAAAAGATACAGGTGGCTTAAAAATACTTAACTTCAGCACTGCTTTTCGGTGAGCAGGGGTTGGACAGGGCAAAATCTCCTGGGATGGTTTCCTCATAATATTCTGTATCAGTTACAATTGGAAATACAGCAACATGTTTCAATACTAGTGGCTGTGTAATAAGCCTCGTATCCACAGATCTTCATTGGGAAGGGGAAAGAAATTAAGATTTAGAAAAATAAATACATTTAAAGGCATCCTAGGTGAAGTGATGAGTCCTTCAGCAGAATGATTAACAGAAAATCCATTACGCTTTCAAAATCTGCAAATGAAACAAGTCAAACTAAAGGAGGATGAAGGGCCCAGTTATTTCCCAGAGCAGTTGCAATCCTCTTCACAAGAGGCTGATACTATCTGAAAATACTCACTTTTTTATGATATAATGGAATGATTATCAGACCTTCTGAATTTTGTCATACCTGTAGAATTATTGAAAAAAATATTTTTACTTTAAAAATATGATTCTGTCCTAAAGATTCATAAACTCCTAGTTTCACCTAGTGCCTATAGAGAAATAGACAGTTCTTTTTGCAGTAGCAACCACACAACTGAGATTTGATGTGGTTACCGGTTAAGTGGCATTCTGGAAAGAATACCACTGAAAAGAAATTGTCCAAATTAACAAAGCAGTTCAGTGATGGACTCTTTTGGTTTAACCCCAGCCAATAACTAAGCACCATGCAGACACTTACATAATCCTTACCACATCAAGGGTATGGGGAGGAGAAACAGAATAACGCTCAATTCTTTCTGAGGCCCCATAATATTCTAAGATGAAATGTAAAGCTGTAACAGCCCAGATGCTTGTGTGAACTGTTCTTAAAAACTCCTGATTTACCTCCTTACATAAATCCTCTGTCTACAGATTAAGATTGTTATATCTTATCCCATCTGCAGCAATAAAACAATAACAGTTTTAATATGCTGGAAGATTTTCTGTTTCCCTATCAACACTCATATCAATCAAGCAAACCCATCACTTTCAATTTTCTAAATCTAAATTAATTGTTATTATTTGAAACCTATTGCTTTCCTCTAAACGCCACATCAATTTTAAAGAGGGTTATGAGGGAAGGGTCATGATATTTCTGAGTACAACATATCTCCTATTACGGTCCACGAAAAAGGGAACAGAAACAGTGCCAGCATGATCAGCAGAATCTGGTTGCCTTCCTCCTTTGGGAGCAATCCAACATGTGGAAACACGAGGGCTCTGTCATTTGCAGAAAGTGTGGCAATTTTACTAAGACAGGATCCATCTGCTTCAAGATGAGCAGAAGATTGTTTGCATGATAATAACCTCTGTATGTGGCAGATCATTTCTGGTGCCTTAGCAACATGGAGAAGATGAGCAATATTACATTTACTTATTTAGCTGTAAGTTATAAGTGTCAATATTATAGAGTATTTTACACAAAGCTGACTTCCATTTAAAGAAAAGATTACAAACTGAATTCCTTGAGGAGATTTTATAATGGAACCTGGAACAGCCTTTTCTCTTGAAACCACTGCTTGGCAAAGGAGGTTCATCTATGGAGTTTGCCAACTTTTCTGAAAACTCAAACTTAAAAATCTCAACATGACTAACATGGCCTGAATTTCAGGTATTTCAAATACATTGTGGAGGATCTTATCTTAGCAGAAGGACACTGGATCAAAGACACGTGCATAAAGCACATCTTTCATTTCTAGTATAGAAATAAGTGCCAACACCTATTTTCCAGGTTTATGCAGTTTACTAATGAGTTTTCATCTGCTACAATAATCTCCTATCTTAATTATTTTATGCCCATAATTAATTTGAGCCTGTTAAATGGTCTGGCGAATTCATATTCAAACTAAGCTTGGTATGGGTTTTGGTAATAGATGGTAAGCTTGTTTGATCAATCATTTTGATCTGCAGTATCAAGTGAAAGCCTAGAAAAGACAATTAAATGAGCCAGTGAAGATTAAAATCAGGCACCATCAAATCAGTCACTAAAACCAGAATATCTTACCTGTAGTTAATTTATTTGAAAGACCTTTCTAAGATTTTTCTCAGGACTAATGTTATTAAAAATAATAAGTGCTTATGCAAAGGATGGATTATAACTCTCTCCCACTAAAGTATTAAAGCAAAATCAATAATTAGTAATTATTGTTTTGGTGTTCAAAATATTGTAACTTTGAGGTTGTCTTCTCCTCCTTCCTTCTTTTAAATTCTGCTTTGTGCACAGCCTTGCAATGATCCCTCTAGAGTGGAGAATTATGATGAAATAGTGAAAGAATATGCTGTGCCACAGTGCATGTAATGATACATCTGCTGGCTGGGTGCATTTATCTCTCTTTTTTGGCAACTATATAACCTGGCTTTTAGCTACCGAAGCATGGTTCATAAGGCATAGATTATATTCTTTAAAATACTCTGCCTTAATCCTCTGCTGGAATACAGGTGAAGAGCATGCATACCAATCCCCACTACTAGCAGGTTATCTAGTACAATAAATGTAGAATGCCTTTGATATGACACACCATGCTGCCATGGGATGAGGCACAGTAATAAAAGCCCAGGTAATACTTCTCCACCGTTTCACTGCTCTCCTTTTAGTTTGGCTAGTACACTGCACCGATAAGAGTAACTCTTAGGTTATATCATCAGGGAATGGCCCTATAATTTGATGTGTTTTCCTCTGTCCTAGGACAAGACCCAATTTATTCTGCATTTTTACTTCTTTACTACTTTTTTTTTTTTTTTTTTTTCCTCCTTGATTAGGAGGACTGTGGAATAGCTGCAAGACTTTCTTTTCAGGACATTAGCTGATCTTTCAGCATCTGTTTTCAACTCAATTCACTTTCCATTACTAACCCATGGATGGGAAGTTTCTTGCATACAGAGTAGCAGTAGAAGTTTGCTTCCTTGTGGATACCTGAACAAATACACTCAGAATATTAACCACCTGCTAATTAGGGGCAGATTTCCAAAATCAACATGTGCGCCTACTTATGTGGGCAAATTACAAATTCCTCTCCAGCTGGACAAGAGAACTGGTTCAAGGATTTTGTTTTCAGCAGAGAGATCAGAGCTACATTCATCTGGAACTGCTTTGTATAGAAGGATGCCTCTAGATAGGATAACTGGCCAATGTGCATGATTTAGACTAGTTATTTTCTAATAGCTTTGCTGTTAGACTAGCCAAGTAAACAGCAGGTTTTCTTCACAGCTTTATGGAATATCTTTATATAACCATTCATTTTCACTGGCAGACGGTATTTCTTTTATCTTAGTGTTCTTCCCAGAAGGAGACCTAATCTTAAAACGTAACAGCAAAACGTCAGCTTGCACTGAGGTACCTAAGGCACCATTCACAGAGGGAAGATTTTTGAGAAACAGCAATGGCAATGTGACTTTTTAATAAAGTATGAGACAAGTAGTAACAGCTTAAAATGTTGCCTTTTAATAACCTACTTTTGTCTACTGAATGTGTATTAAATTAAAGGATCAGTTTAAAAGGTGTTATTTTTATATAAATTGCTATGACTAATATTGGCATAGTGTTTGTCTTAAGAAAAAGCATTTGCCACAAATCAAAAATTAAATCACCTTTGAATTTAAACATTATAAAAGTATTCTGTTTTAAAACTACAGGAATGCCTTTGTTTCTTGGTAACTTCTCATTTTGTTTCTGTCTGAACTCCTGGTCCTACATTCCTGTGTGCTATTGCTAAACAGGGAAAAAAAAAATCTCTGGATATTTTTTTTTCTCCTTTGCAAATATATTCAAGGAGCATAATTTTCTTATAAGTAGACTCATTATGTTTTTATAGTGCTGCTTTTTTTTTTCTTTTTTTTCCCAAGATGTAAATATACCCAAAGGAATATTGGTCTTATCTAAAAGAAGTTTGCAGGTTTTTTATATGTGCCAAGCCTTCCATGTATCAGAATGAAAAAAGGATTCTACAGAAATAAAAAACAACCAGAACAACCTACAACCAGACTTTGGATATGTTCTTCAGAATAAATCAGATTAAAAGAAAACAGTACTTATCAGTGGCATGAATTTCAAGCAATAAACATTTCCTGCCCCCAATAAGAAATGCCAGCAGAAGCAACCATGGTCTTGTTGTCCAGATCCCTATGTTCTTCAGAAATGTGAGCATTTCTGGTCTTAGTTGTCTGTTATCTCTCTTGATACATCTTACTGTCTATTCACTGTGCAAAACACAACCCAAAACCCCAAGCCCTAAAAATCAAAGATACTTGAAGAAATGCACAAAATTTGAAATGGTGCCCTAACTATTAAGAACAAAAAGTAAATGACATAGACTAATGTGTGGAGACACAAATGCAAGGTGTATATAAATTGATGGATTAATTCAAATGTTAAGATTAGAAGAGGGGGAAGAAAGATGGATAATCTGCCCTTTTCATAATACATCAACATTTGCTCATAAGAAGAAAAATTTTTTAAGCTTATTTTATCACAAACTTCAGGCTTTGTTTGATGAAATAACAAAGCTCGTGAATAGAGGGGATATAGCACAAATGTCTGAACAGCCTTAAACAGAGCATTTAAATTGGATCTTACTATAATAAAACTACAACACTGCTCTGAAGCTGAAAAAGAAGCTCATGGCTGTTACTCAATAAATTTCTTAAAGATAGGTTCAATAAAAATATATCCACTTTCTGCACTACAGAATCTCACAAGGCCACAAAAGCTTTTTATGTGTTATTGAATTCTGCCTGAAGCATAGATTTGTAAATGAGAAATTATCTGTTGCTGAAACCTAGAAAGAAGATAGCATTTTACTCTCCAAAGTTGATTGCATCCCTCTCTGACCCTCTTTTTTGTTTCCTGTGCTCTAGAGAGCAGGCTAAAATAGCAGAAGATACTGAATACTTTTTTATTGTTTAAAATACTTATCTGCATATCACAAAAATGGATTTTTTTTTAAGTGAACAGTGCCATGGGATATTGTTACACTACAATAGGACAGTCTTTTTAATGTTCTTGTTACGACTTTAGGTAAGTAAGATTACTGCATATAATACTTACTCTGTTAGTGAAGCTTGAATACAAACACTGTTGCTGAGATATGACTATTTAAAAAAAAATCTAGAAAAAACTTTGCCTTCATTTTGTTTCTAACTTTAATATTTCTTTTTTAGATATACCTATGGGTTATGTCTATGCAAGTGGGCATACATGCCCACTAGAATGGTCCGGTTTCCTCTCATTTTGAATAAAAGAATACTCAAATTATTTGTTTAGTCTTCAGTAACTCACTGTGTGGAGTCAGAGAATGATATTCACTCAGAACAGCTATGATAAATCTGCAAGAAATATTTGTCAAAAGTCATTATACCTTAGCTGCTAACATAATAGAACTTCACCTTTAAAAAAATCAGAAGAGGAAAATAAAAAAATCTAATTAAATTTGGGTCATTCTTTCCAACGAGTCCAGAATTTCTAAACCAGTGTGGATTCTGGTTTTTCATAAGCCCAGAAACCAGTGCTGCAGCCAGAGATTGCTGCATGTTCTCTGTAGCATCGCCCAGCGAGGGGCTGTATAATTTAGAAAAGCAAATCAGAAGACTGGTGCCTCCCTGTGGAAACATTACTGTATTTTCATAGACAAATGTCAAACTGATCCAGCCATCAAAGGCAATGCTGCTGACTGATGTCTGAGTCAAAGACAAACAAATCTAAAGATAACTTTAATGGAGCAAATATAAAAGGATCAAAGACATAGGAAGGGAGGTGCGTGCAACAGTAGCACACATTTGGAGTTGAAAAACAAGGAAATTCAAAGAGACGGAGGGACCTGGATTTTCTACTTCCAAATTTTTAGCCATAAGCATGGAACCTAAAAAAAAGAAGCCGAGATATAAATCCGGTTCACTTCTCTGTCACCACAGTGACCTTACTGGCAGTAAAACTGGCTACAACCCACGGCACACTCTGACAGTGTACTTCAGGCTGCCTGCAGGGCAAACCTTGTGATCCTAACAGCACACTGAAATCCCAGCTACTACCAACTAGAATTTCCACCAGGCACTGCTGCTGAGAAACCTCTCTCTCTGGTTTTTCACATCCCCCACTTTTTATCATGAGGGTGGTTACAAAGCAGCTGTTCTTTCCAAACCAAGAGGTGCAGTTTGATGTTCATGAAGCATGAGAAGTAATGTTTAATAGGTGATAAAGATGGATGTTGTCTGGTTAGTAACTGGGTAGGTTTTAAAATGTTTGTGGGTAGAAAAGGAAATAAGTAGAGCACCATTTTGAAGTTACCAAAGCCTGAGCTGGTTTTAGACTGAATTCATCTCCTGATTCAGGAGATTCACAAAGCAGTGAACTGACTCCTGCTTTAGATGATTCCTGCACAGCCTCCAAAGGTGACGGCTCAGCTTTTGCTCCAGTTAATGTCATCTGAAGAATAACCTTTTAAGGTCCAAGCCAAGCATAATAAGGATAAACTAATCCACTGACAGCTACCTCCAGACTAATAACAATAGAGAAAAACCTTAACATGGTGATATTAGCTTTATTATTATTTATAACAGAAAACCTCAATTTCTTAATCTCACATCAAATGTACCCTGCTTAGCTCTGCAGCTTAGATTTTCCTTTACCTTACCACTAGCTGACTATTTAGCTATTTAAATAACATACAGTTAAGTTACAATAAAACCAATTTGCAAGTACTGTTATTTCAGTAGGGAATTGGAAATTGCTTCTTACAGATTTAGTCCATTTTTAATAGCAAGAAGAGTTTTCAACAAGTCCTAGGAAAATATCAGTTCGTCATAATCAGTAAATTGCATCCATGTCACTGAATTTTACATAACAACTTCAGCCAAGGTAACTACAGCTATTAACTTGAGTAATGAACAGAAAAACCTCTCATGTTATCTCAAAAAATAAACAGTTAAAGTTAGCAGCTTTCCAAAGCAATCAACAATGGAATATGCATCTTGCCTTACTGTGAACATCAGATAAATCTACTTCCTCAAAAGTACCAATGGGAGAAATCCACTGCAACATAACTGCCAGCTATTCATTGGCAACAAACAAGGAAAGAGGCAGAAGTACCTTTTTCTCCCCCAAATGTGTTAATTCCTCCTCCTCTTTACCTTGAAAGAGCACATCAGCAGGACAGTTGGTCTCTTTGCCACCTCAGGGAAACTAATAAGCCTCAAGCCATGTGCTGGGTATTGGCCAACTCTGCAATCCACATATTCCATAAACTGGAGACCGGGAAAATCAGATAAAATTGCTGCATAATAAACCTTTAATCAGGAGAGGGAGAGATCCCATGACTTCTTTTCCTCTGATTCCTATCAAAACGTTTTGAAGACTCTTTTTGAACAGGTCTACTAGGAATGCAGTGCTGTCATATTTCAATGATGCTTCAGTGAAGTTTATCCCCACAAAGACTGTAGCCAGAAATTAGCAAATTTTCAATACCTGCCACTCTTGATGCTATAAAAGCAAGCTAAAAATCTGTATTAGGTAGGGAGAAGGGCCAACAACCAAGTTCATGTAAAGTCATAAAGCATTGATTGAAAAAAGGAGTCACAACCTTGCACACAGAAGATGATGCTTTTTTTTAAGACATTTTGAGGAACATGATGCACAGAATGACATTCGGGATAGCTTTTCAGGCATATTGATTTCAAATTAAACAGTTAAGCTGTTAAGAAGTAAATCATGAGGAAATCAGTGAGAACAGAATTGCCAATTATCGGAAAAATAGAATCTGAAGAGAGCATTAGCTCTCACTTTCATTTTTCAAAACTTCGGCCTGTTTCTTTATATTACAATTTTTTAAAAAACTAATAAATGTTTTGCATTTTTTAATATGCCCATAAGGAACTAATAGCATTTTTACAGGTCATATTTCTTTCTAATTCCACATAATGAATCTGCTGTTGTGAATGCTGTATCACTGACGGCAAATAAAACCTTTGTATGCTAAAAAAATATAATTAAAACACAAAATAAATTGTCCTTATATAGACATAGGAAATTGGGATTAAAATAAAATGTGACGTTAAAACTTTCAAATGTATGAACAGGTTGCCCAGAGAAGTTGTGGGTCTCCTCTGGAAATATTCAAAAACTAGCTGGATGCTGTCCTGTGCAACCTGCTCTAGATAATCCTGGCTTTAGCAGGGGAAGTTGGACTAGATGATCTCCAGAGGTCCCTTCAAGCTCCTGAAGTTCTGTGATTCTGTGATTATCAACCTGTATTTTCATAATTACTACTTTATTTTTGAAATCTTTCAGTTTTGCTGAAAGTTTGGCTTCAGCTGTGTTTGCTAAGTATGTGAAACCCTGGCTCATCTAGCTCTCAAGACATGCATGCATTATGAACTGAGATTACATTTTGTCTGATCATTATAGGATCTACCTAGACTTGTTGCTGAAAACTTCCCACAGTAAGAATTTCATTTCAGTAAACTGAATTCAGGATACGTACGAACACAGAAAGTTTCCCCCTAAAATGTGTGTTTTCCCCCTGAAATAATTTTCCATAGTTAGTTTGCATCCTTAGAGGCCTAAATTAACCTCGACACAACTGCAGACAAACCTCAGCTACTCAGTCTGAATTCTTCTATGTTGCATGTTTACCTCAGGCTGATTTCTTTTTCCTTCAAGATTTATTCCAAATAGTTCAACCTACTTTTACAGGACAAAAATAAAGTTCTTTACACTATGCTGGCAAGCCTTTGTGCTTTGAAGTGAAGGATGTGAAATGTCTGGGTGCCAAAAATGCACCTTCTGCAATCCCTATGAGAACACAGGCAAAAATCAGAGGCAAAAAGAATCTGGCAGACCAATAATACTGTCTGTCCACTCGGCCTATGAACTACTCAGTGTGAAGCCTAGGAGAGGACAGCACACACATGCATGAGAGGCAAAAAGTACCCTAGTTCTGATCTTTTTGCAGCAAAAATATGCCAAGTTAAGCCTGGGAAGGATAGGTCTTCACTCAAAAGGTTTGTGTAAGTTTGTGTCCTTTCCCACAGCATCAAAATCAGTGATCAGAAATTTGTGTGGATTGGTGACAGTTCAAGTAAATTTCCCCAGCTTCCCTGAGTCGTGTTGCATATGACACAATCTCCAAGAGAAGCTGCCCTACTCTGCCTCCGCACATTAATACTGACATTAATACTGCTGTGCCTATCCAATGAAATGGATCAGAGCTATGATCTGTGCTCAAAGCTAAAACAGACAGATTTATTTACTTACTTATTTATGCAGACCTAATCTCCAAAGAGAAACAGAGGGTCAGTTTATTTCAGTTTAAACGTACACAAAACTATGGCATAGAATTGCCCTTCAAGGCATAAAAAATCACATTTTAAATGGTGTTTACCCAGACATTAATTAGGTGAAAAGCTCTGAGCTAGTCTATTAATAATGAAGTTGCTGACTAAAAATTTAAAGAAGCAAAGATCAAATAAAGATGAAAAAGACTGAATCTCACTTTTATTCTTGCATATTTACACAGTGGAGTATTTTGTGTCATTAAGTCTTTTTAGGCTTAATGGAAAAATGTCCTCCTAATATTTTGGAAAGGCTGTAGAACTGGACCAGAACTGGCCATTAAGACCCTTCTCAATTAAGGAGATATCATTAAACTGTACCTTAAATTGTTATTCTGACATGTAGTCATATGTATGGAAGTGTTTTTCAGGTGCAAGACCCAGATCTCCCTAGTTTAAAATAATTTTATCATTAATATAGACAAAAGAGGATCTTCTGTGTAAATGAAGATTCCTCATAGAGTTTTATTGCCATTTACAAAGGTTGACATGAGAATCAAGATCATACTTGACGATTTAAGATACAAATATATTTTCTACTTTGGCTTTTATTTCTCATGTTAGGGTGAGAAATGATGACAGGTTCATAATAAAATATGTAATGTCAAAGCATGTGTATGAAAGTGTAGTTTACGGGTTGCTCTGTAAGATCATGAACTAGTAAAAATGATTGAAATAACTCCCTCCTACTTTTTGCAGTGAAGATATTGTGAATGATTTTTTGGTTTGTGGTTCATTTTCCTCTCCAGAAAATAACTTTCCTGAGTCCTTATGTTCCCTTTCCAGATCCTATTTTACACAAAAGTGGCAAATGCAAACCCAAAAGAATTATAAACATAATACATTATGTATCAGGTATTATACTCAAATGCATTGCATTAGAAGTTAATTTCATAAGACATTTTAGAAGTAAAAAACTTTTGCAAACATTTCAAAGAAAATATAATTTTCTGGTTCTTTTCAACTTGTCTAGATACCACATTTACTGTATCTTCAGTTATAACATTTCAGTGTAAATTTACAAATTAGTAACTTCTTGTCTATGTTTCCATATATTGATATGCTCTTATGGTGCAGTGTAATGTCTTAGTTTAATCTATTTTGGAACATAATGTAGTTGGTTCTAATAAAACCATTTTTTAAAAGACAGTAAAATATTTTGTAATTTTATAACGGAAGACACAAGTAGTCTATGCTTTCCTATATTTACATTCTGCTTCCTTACAAACCTATCTATTCTGACAGCAAGCAATCCCGATTAAACTGCTTTGGAAACTGATAAAATAACCCTGCTGTGGCCTTAATGTAACAGACAATCAGGCATATTCAATTTCACAGGGTTGCTTTAAATTTATACTACAACAACAAAACTAAACTCAAGTGGTACCTTTTCAAATATGATTTCCATTTACACTAAAACTTCTTCACATAACTCCTGCATCCTGAAGTAGCATTAGTGGAAAAGTGAATCAGACCCATTAAGTCAGTGAGACAGTAGCTGATATTTAAAATCAGGGCAGGAGGACTGTGACTGACGCCTTGAGGATCTAGATGGTTATTCCTTTAGATGTGTGAATAGTTATTGATTACAAGAAGTAAAACTGGTTATTTTTGTAGTTTCCTTAGGTTTGTCCAAACAAAAATGAAAATAAAATATCAAAGTTTAAAACATCCTCCGCTTTAAGATGTTGTGATGATCTAACCTGTACAGGTTAGAGTAGGATTTATTCGTATGCTTTTGAAAAAATACGAAGCTGTCTAAAATATACCTAGATGCTTGAGTATGTTTTAGAAAGTATGTGCATGCCTCACAACCACTGAGATCACATGAAATGGCAGCTTCTTTCCCAAGATCTGATATCACCACCAGCAAAAACACTGACTTGCATTTTGGATGACTACGCTCCATTAACAGCATGCAAACTCTTGAAGGAGAGCATCCTACATAAAAATGTTCCACTTGATTATGACTTCCCAGTCTGAAGGGTTTAGTAGTGATAAATTAGAAGCTCATTTTCTCATGTGCTGTGACCAAGAACTGTAGCAAAACAAGCATGTGCTCACAGGAAAATTTCATCAACCAAAAAGTCCACATCCAGGTTGCTAATTTAAGGGTCTCAAAACATTATTAAAGGAGCCAATTTTTCAGATGAGAAAACTGGAGAACTTTTGCATAGAATAGGAAGAAAGCAAGACAAGTATTAAATTTATTTAATTTTTCTAGTCAAGTGACAGGAGCCTCGCTCTCCTTTAAGCTACATGCCATATATTCCTTTTTTGCAGCACTAAGGCATGGGTACTACTATAATTTATTTCTTCTCCTGCTCAGAAATTACCCCTTTTGAAAACTGCAAAATAATGCTTTAAAGAGGAATTAAAACCTCCTGCCTATTCCTGTGTCCTTGGCTTATGTCAGAGCTTCAGCAGCCGGCAAGGTGCTGTAGATGTATACAGAAGCCGAGTAATTATGGCTCTGTTAAATGGAATTCTAAAGAGAGTTCATCAGGGATGTTTAGAAATTAACTAATCCACAAGATAGGCTTGTGAATCTGTTTACCATCCAAACATGAATAAAAACATTAAACAGATGATGGTAAATTGCAGCAACTGTTAAATACTATTGTAAACACTGAAAGGAACAAGTCACGGCAAGAGCAAGGCCCCAAATTCAGAGGGAAAGGCATATTTATATCCTTTCAGCTGAAAAGCAATGCCTAAATGCTATCAGACCACAATGTGATCTCCTCTTCCACCAGCTCTCCTGTGCCAGCCTAGAAAAGTAGCCAGAAAATTTTTTTCATCAGGGCAGTATTTACGTAATTTAGCCATTTTCCTGCCCCATATCCTCAGACCATTAAGAACTAAGATGCTGTTAAACCCTGAGTCTTAGGAAAGCAACAAGAACTAAAGAAACATATGCCAGTGTACTCTGAAAGATCTCATCTCAGCTTTGTAAGGCTCAACTTTCATTGTTACCTTTTCTTACTATTACTTTAACCTCAGTACAGAGGTACAGAGAGGTAACAACAATTGAATATATTTTATCACTCCACTTCATCTCCTTTTTAGCAATTTTCTTGAGACAATGACAATTGCTACTTTGGAACATCATTATTTCTGCTGCCCAAAATAGCTTTCCTCTCAATTTAGACATTAGCACATCTCTATATGGTAAACTTGAGCATGGCTTCATTCTATTCTACCCCCATCCCGAGGCTTGCCCCAGGATGCTCCTGTCTCTTACCTGCCTTTCTCCTTCACATCCCTGCTGATTGCTATCACAAGAAAAGACCATCAGGAGCCCTAAGGAAAACCCCAAATCACACAACTGTTTGTACATGGCAGGGTTGGGTGTTGAGTTTCTTTGGAGCAAGAGGGGAAGCACTGCGGGAGTGGTTTCTATGAGAAGAGGATGGGGGGCTGAAATGCAAACAACAGTTCTGCTCCCTATTACATTCTTTAAGTTATATATACAATCAGAGTTGACATGTTAAGGACATATAAGAAGCAAGGAAACTTAGTTATGAACAATTTCACAGAATTCCAAATTTTCATTGACACATACCCAACCTACACAAGATGCACAAAGTAGTGTATCTTGTTATCAAAATTCCTCAGCTCAGATCCTCAATCAAACCTGAACCGCTTGCCTTTAAAACGATGCTGCTCTCTTACAGTTTCTGTCAGATAAATCACTTCTTTTTCTAATAGCTAATTAGCTTGTCACAGCCTACAGATATATTGTTGACCTATCTCGGCCCAAGCAAAAGGGCTTTGGGTTCTTTCTACTCACAGAAAACATTGCCGATAAAAGGTCTGTATTTGGAAAAACACTGTTGTTTACAGAGAAGATACAAACTGACCTTTTCCCTTAAACATAAAGTAAAAAATTAAGCTGTTTCCTTTCTCAATAAATATTGCCCAAAGAGACATTACAGGCTCTCACTTCAGGGGTGGTGGTGGCATTTGATGCACAGCTGAGACCAGCTGACCACTCAGCCTCAGCTGCATCAGCAATCAGACCCAGGGCATTGCCGTAATTCTTAGGCTTTGCTTTTGATCCTGAATTAACTACAGCTTCTTCTTCTTCTAAGAAATGGGACTGCAAAAGGCACTAGAACAGTGAGATAAATCCTGCTGGGGGTCTTAAAAAATAGTCTAAACCCTAAGCACAGTGTTCTGATGGTGATGCTGTTTGGATCTTGGAAAGACATGAAAGATACATGTACACCAGTTGTGTTCCTCTTTAGACACAAAGGAGGAAAACAGGTTTGTTTTTTCAGAGCTGTTTTCTCTTTCTAATTTTGGTAGACTGCTTCAACACAGGGCAAATGGATTTCTGGTCTGGAACTGCTCATTAATTTCAAGTTGGACTAAAAAACATAAGTGAAAAAGTTGCCAGCAACAGTGACAAAAGCATCAAAAGAAAATCCATAAGCACAAAACAGAGCAAGACCATATGCTTTATAGTGGGGCTAAAGGCCCCATAAAAGGAGGGTGGGTGAAAAATGGCAACAGTAATGAATCTTTTTTCTTACCTTGGCTGTATAAAGGAAGAGCTCACACGATGTATTTTGTGATTAAAAGCTTTATAGCTAAATGAAAATAGAGAAAAGAGCTTAAATTAGTGCAAGAGGAAAGTTGCATATTATTTAACATTTTTAAAGCAGTATTTCTGAATAAGCCTTGGAGTAGTAAACAGAGGATGAGATTCTCCTGCCCAGTTATGTGTCTGGATATCATAATCTCTTTTTCTAGTCACAGTTTTCTCATTTTCTTTTAATATTAAAGAAATTACGGAAAACAGCTTAAAAATTACAACAATCCACCCAACAGGGGCATCAGAGTTGCCTCAGAGAATGAAGCTGAACTGGGTCTTTTACAGTCATGTACAAAGACATTAAGTGTGACTATTGTATGAGCAGAGAAAGCAGTGAGAAGTATTCCTCTTTCTCATTTAATGACCTGTATTCTCTAGTAATGACTACTTTGTTAAGATCCATGGGGTAGAAAGTGGTAAGAGAAGAAAATAACTTTTTTTCTGGATAGTAGCTCTTTTTGAGCATGAACTAGAATACTCAATCCTATCAAAACTGAAGCTTTTTTAGGCATGAACAGAACTACTCTTCTATATGCTTGTGGAAAATTGAGATAAAAAAGTATAACAGTATTAGGAGAGTGAGACTGGAGCTGTTTGAAAATGTTTAGGGTGGCTTTAGGATTTATTAATTTTTTTATATGTGGCTTTGAAATCTGAGATGTGCTTTAAATGTATTGACCCTCGCTTCCAAGTCTTGGTACAGAGGTCTTCCAAACTTTGAGAGTTTAGTGTTTGTATAAAGCTTAAATTCTCAAGTTTATTACCTGAGCCCTAAATAATATTCTCATAAAGCAACTGTAAAAGTAAGAACTTAAGTCCTGCTTTCAAACGTGTTTATTCTACTGGCAAATATGTGCTTAATCACTGAGGCAGGGAGGTAAAATTAGCAAAGAAGGGCATTAATTTACTATAGTACTGCTTTCAAAATAAGTCATGTACCACATGTACGCTGTGCAAGGGACTGCTGCTTAAAGATCTCTACCTTTTCCACTTATTCACATCATACTGTGTCTGGAGAAAATATCAATTCATAATCCGGAATCACTCTCCCTGCACCCACACCACTTCTCAGACCTAGAAACAGCACAGTTGGTGCAAGACTTATTAATCTTAGAGCAGAACAGACACCTTTGATCTAAATTTTAAAATCAGTTTAATTAATAAGCCTCTACATCCATTGTGAAGTACCAGATAAGCTAAAATCATTTAATCAGTGGGTAAAAATATGTGTGTCAAAAAACAGAGGGAAAGCAAGAATGGATGGGAGTAAACAAGGTCATGTTCCTGCAGTTATACTCAGTAATGCCAGAAGGCTATTTTCTCTGACTGCCCTGGGGATTTTTCTTCTGCTTATCTACATAGTAATCCCTGGTTCTGGATAGGGAAGGACTCTGGAAAAAAAATTGAAAGTGTCCAAGTAAGAAAAAAGTTGATTCTTCTTACATAACTGTGAGAATGTTGGGGGTGGTGAAGGTGATTTCAGGCCATTTCTTCCTTTTCCAAAGCAAAGTTTGAGACATTTGGTAGACCATCCTGAGACTTGCAGACTTCTGTAGAATCATACAGTAGCTCTGAACCAAGGACCATCAAAAACCTGGCCTTAATGGAAAAAGATATTAAAACTGTTATGCAAATTTTAGCTATAAACCAAAAAAAAAACCTAACCCTTTAAAGTACTCACATTCAAAACCAAATAGACAAACACAACTAGCTTGCCTCTCCTAACATAAGAACTGGACCACCACACTGAGGTCAGATGAAATTATTATTACCCTGTACCTAAACAACAAAGAGAAACTTTTCAAACCAACAATCCCCTTTTATTTGGGTGGCTGGTTGACTCTGGCTGGAGGCCAGGTGCCCACACCCCTCATCAGCTGAGCAGGGGAGAACAGATAAAACAAAAGGCTTGTGGGTGGAGATAAGGACAGGGAGATCACTCAGCAATTACTGTCATGGGCAAAATGGACTCAACTTAGAGAAAGTTAATTTATTAGCAAAATCAAAGTAAGCTAATCAGAAATTAAAGCTAAATCTTAAAATACCTTCCCCTCACCCTCCCTTCTTCACCACTTTAGCTTCACTCCTGATTTTCACTAGCTCTCATCCGTGAAGCAGCTCAGGGGGACAGAGAACAGGGGCTTCAGTCAGTTCATCACATATGGTTTCTGCTATTCCATCCTCCTCAGGGGAGGACTTCTCAACCTCCTTCCCTGCTTCAGTGTGGGGTCCCTCCCACAGGAGACAGTCCTCCAAGAACTTCCTCATGAGTTGTTCCCATGGCCATCAAAAACTGCTCCAGTACGGGCCAATTAAATTTGGTGTGTTCTTTCAAGAACAGACTACACTAGTGTGGTTTCCCCACAGGGGCCCAGGTCCTTCCAGGAGTCTGCTTCCCAGGGGGTCACAAATTCCTTTGGGCATATCCTCCTGCTCCAGCATGGGGTCCTTCACAGGTGGCAGGAGGCTCCACCATCTACCTCCATAGGTTGCAAAGGGAAAGCCTGCCTCACTATGATCTTCTCCAGGTGCTGCATTGGAACTTCTCCAGCACCTGGAAATCCTCCTGCCCTTTCCTCTTCACTGACCTTGGTGTCTTGCTTCTTACATCTTCTCACTTCTCTCTCCAGCTAGTTTCTCTTGTGCAGTTTTTTTCTCCTTAACTGTTAACCCAGAGGTGCTACCACCATGGCTAATGGTCTCAGCCATGGTTGAGCAACAGGTCTGTCTTGATGACAGCTAGCATTGACTCTGACACAGTGGAAGCTTCTAGCAGCTTCTCACAGAAATCACCCCTGTGGGCCACTCACTACCAACACCGTGCCATGCAAACCCAATACAAATAGTAATGCGCTTCAAGAGAGATCACTATTCTTGGGGTTCCTGCAGAGCTGAGACATTCCTTTCACTTTGCAGTTTATTAATAACCTCCAAGTTTCTGCCAAGATAAGTTAATTTCTCTCATATTTTAAGTTTAAATTTGTTTGGTTTTCCTCAAGAGTTCTTTAATGGACAAGGTTTGGAAAGAAAGCAGCTGTCAGTTACATTTCAGAATGTGGTTTTGGCAGAGGCATTTATTTTCTGAGCATTGCAGTCAAATCTGTCTAAGAACTGATAGGCCAAGGTCAAACTGCAGTAATCTTTGGAAAGTAAATAATGAATCTCTTCAAGTATCTTGACAGGAAACAAACTTTTCCAGCTCAAGGGCCATGGAGATACAGTGCACGGAGAGGTGTGTATAAAAATATAAATATGTATAATATGTATATATACACACACATATACAAATGTGTGTATTTTTGTGTTTGTATATATATCTATATATATGCATTAAGTGTTGGCTTTTCCCCTTAATATCCTAGACCAGGGCATCCTTGCTGAAGTGTAGGCTTTAACTATTATAGCCTCATTTCTACAGGAACTAGGGAAAACATTTGGGGTGCAGCTTCCAGGAAAGTACACATTTTTTCAAACCTTCAGGGAATGGTGCATCTGCTAAAGAGAATTTAAAGTTAGAAATAATATGATAAAAAGATATAAAAAAGTTCACAGCTTATGGCATTTTAAGAAGTGATTGATGAATCAAAATTATTATGGGTTAAGTGAAATCTTCAGAATTTACAGAACCTGATTATCCATACTGTAGTTGAACACAAGGCATAATAAGAGTCTCATGAGAGCAGAGGGGTAGACCTGCTGTTGTCCCTCCAACAGATAGTGTGGTGGTTGAGGTTCCCCACAAGGACTAGGGCTTGTGAACGTAAGGCTGCTCCTATCTTGTCCACAGGCCTCATCTGCTTTGTCCTCCTGGTCCGGTGGCCTGTAGCAAACCTCCACTATGGTGTCACAAGATCCTGCCCTCCCTTTAATCCTGACCTGCAAGCTTTCAGTCAGCTCCTCATCCATCCACAGGGTTTGTGCACTCCAGCTAGTCATTGACATAGAGGGTGACATCCTCGCCTCGTTTCTCTTGTCTGTTCTTCCTAAAGAGCCAGTATCCTTCCCTTCTACTACTCATAGGACCCATCCCACCACTTCTCAGTGATGCAAATGAGATCATAGCCCGGCAGGTGTGCACACGCCTTCAAATCCTCTTGCTTACTCCCCTTGCATGCTATGATGAAGCTGACTGGCTGGAATTCCTCTGTTTTGCACTTCACTTTCCTCCTGACCTGTGTTTCTTCTCCTAGCTTTGGACATTTATTGCTGGCACTGACATCACATTGGTAGGTGTGGGATCGATTTAGTTTCCCTTCCACTGGCAATCTTAGTTGAAAGCCCTCTTCATCAGCTTGGCAAACCTATGACGAAAGACATATTTGAGGAGAAAAGGGATTGATATAGTCCTAAACTATCTCTCAAAACCAAAAAGTATATTTTTCCCCACACAGATTGGTTAATTTAAATACCCAGTTGGACAGAAAACTTTTCTGGTTTTCCCTACAACCAACACATAACAGATCCCAGCTGGATGACAGAAGAAAACCAAGAAAATATCTTGGGTGTCAGTCAAATCCAGAAAATAATAGAATAATGTCTAGCCATCTTTAGAAGAGAGATCACTATTTTCAAGACACAGTGAGATTGGGTTTTATTACATAAAGCATGCATCTGCAAGGGTTAAATATAAACAAAATAATAAAAGCATTTGCCCCTGAGAAGTGAATATGTTGCTCCCTTTTTACCATGCCTGGATGTAAAATAAACATTAATCAATTTTCATCTTTAAGTTTTGTTCCTGAGAGCTCATGGAAAATACTCTTTATACAATTCTCAATTCATATTTGAAGAAATAGTCAGCTATATTCATACAGATATTAAAATCAGCAAATTGTTTTCACATTTAGATTTTTAAGGATACTTGAGGACTTTGGATTTTGAAATATGCGTATTTTCAACACTAATTCATCTGCAATCACTGTTTGAAGATCTTTTGACTGCAAAGAGTTATTAGACATGCAGTTACAGTCAAGGACCACCGCAGTATTACAGTTCTTCATTTGTCCTTTTATTGTTCTGTTGTTCTCACATTAGTCAACCCCAGAAACAATGGTCTTTAAAGAGCTCTCACGTCTGGCACATGGTTTCACAGTTTTCTGCAGCCTTCTACACTGGTGGAGTTACTGCTTTTTAACAGGGTAGATATATTAAAAAAACTAAGTCAAGTTTTATTTAATATTTATCTCCGAGTGTTAGAAAACCTTGGTCTGTCTTTGTGTGAAAGGATGAGTAATGGGTAGCAGAATCCATTCCTCTAAAAAGAGGCACACTGATATAAAAAAAAAATTTGAAGAGGAATATCTCCTGAAAGGGAAGACAAAGCCACAGTTTGCTAATTATGTTGCTGTGTTCGCACTTACTGGAATTATTCTGTGTGCAAAACCTAGTCCAAGATGGAAAAACAGAAATTTGGGATCCCCTTTTTTTAAAAAAAATCATATAAGAGCAATGATTGACAATAACAGTATGTAGAGAATATCTTGGATAAATTATACATTTGGAGATCCAGGGTTAAATATCTTTTCAGGAAAGAAAAATAAAGGGAATAACTCATACAAATTCAGAAAATACATACAATAAGCATAGTAAAAGAAGTAACTTAATTATTGTAATGAAACAAATTATGTGGGATTTTTCTTGATAACTACTGGATATTGAAAAAGAATATTTTTGTATATTTGTATTTATGAGAGCAGGGCAGGATTATGATTTCCAGCTTATTTACATTACAAAACAGATCAGCGCTTTGCTTCCACTAAAGAGGGAAATGGAGTATCTTAATGTTAAGTTATTGAACAGTTGCTACATTTGAGCAAAATGCAAAAAAATATAACAGAAACAGGAAGCTAAAACAATCATTTACAGAAAAGTGGGTCTTTATTTCTCCCTGTAATTTAGACAGTTAATCATACAAATATTCATGCACACCTACCTGAAATGAGGAAAAGCTTTATTTCAGCTTTTTCAAAATGAAGCTTCCCTGAAGTTGCAGAAGTATGCGAGATAATAGACTTGGGAAGAGGTACTATCTTCAGTTTTCCAATTCTGCAGCTAGTTAATGCAAGTGTACCTGAATTATCCATGCATCGGCTACCGTTTCTGTGTTCAAACCAGCATTTCTCAGGCTAAAAGCTAGTCTAACAGTTCAAATTATCACAAATCATGTATGTATTTCTAAATTCACATATGTATACTGGCACTATCTCTGGGCATAATGCTACAAATTACTCACTAATTATGAAAGATGCTGTAATAAGCATTTCAACAGTAAAAGCAAAATTAATTTTCTGCTTAGAAGTTTTGTTTCATCCATCTAAAATCTTAATAAGATATCTGCACGTGCTCTAGTTTCTGCATTTCCAATTCAGACAACCCTTTTTCTTTTCTTATTAGGGCTGCCGAGTCAAATACATTTCGATTACATTATTACCTAGGGAATATGTTATTTGCACTCAGATTTCAGCCTGTATGCGTATTTGGAGAAAGATGCAAAAGAAGGTGACATAGACCATGTTTTTAAAATGGAAAAGGGGACTAGATATGGCCCCTAGACCATACACTACTGAACAATGGGCAGGTTGCATTCTTTTTCTTCTATGCTCTCCAGTACTAAGGGGGGGATAAAGAAATCTCAGAATTTCAGAGGTTGTATTTCCCCCTTTTCTTTGTTTTCTTTGAAGGTCAAGCTAACACATTTCATTAAATGTGAAGCTGAAGAAGCAAAATAGAAATAGCAGGGAAAAAAGTAGCATATAGCTTTTGGGGTTTTTTTGTTCCATCAACAACCTATTGAATAAAAAGAAGTCCTGTCACCAAGCTCCTCATCTCTAATTCAAACTTGCACTCTTTTGATGTTAATAATTGGTTTATAATCTGACTTAAAATGTTAGAAATAACCGATACAGAAATCCCACAGAGAAAGCAAGCTTTTAAGAACCACCTAACAGAGAAGAGTTCCAGCACATGAAAAGAAAGGGCAGAGAATATTGCATGCTCAGATACTGTAGCCCTCAATTATTGTATGCAACATAAAATAGGGTATCATAAGTTAACAGTATGCTATAAAAATTGATCATAGATAAAACAATTGTCAATAATGCATCTGTGATAGAGTTTTGTGTATGCAACTCCTTATAGAGCTTTCTTTTTACTGACGTCAGAGGAAACATGCCAACTTTTGTCTCCTCTTTAACTTCTTTCCCTACTGAGGGGTAACGTCAATATTTAAAATACTGACTTTGGCACAAATGACATTGCAGTTCATGATTCTTACCTCAGCCTGAACCCCAAATGCTGCTTAATGAGCCCTGTATATTAGGGTTTTCTATTCACTGAATCAAAGCAATATGCTACCTTGCAGAGATTCTGCTTAAGCCAAATATTCTTCTACAGCTTTTTTCTACTTTATGTACTTCCCTGTTAAGTGATAGGTGAACCATATCCAGCACGTTTAGAGATCTGAAATACAGATAGCAATTGTGGATAACTTTAATACCTGCGATGATAAAAAGGGTGAAGGATAAGGACATAGATTTTATCAAGCCTTCTAAGAGGGGAAAATGGAAAAAAAACCAACCCACAGTTGAAATCAGAGGTCTTTAACTTGTGCTAGCCAAATCAAAACAAAGTATAAGAAAAAATAGCTCCTTGAAAGGGCAAGGGTTTGGTGTAAGCTAACGCAATCTTTATTATGACCATTATCATAATTTTTAGGCAAAACTAGCAACAACAGATTTCACAACAGTAAACGGACTGAGGACAGCTTCTTTCTTCTTTGTATGAAACACTGCTCTTTTTTAGAAGTTCAAAAACTTCTCTAGATGTTTAGTTTAACTTTTAGGCTGCCTTGTGTGGAGTCATGAGTTGGACTTGATCCACATAGGTCCCTTCCACCTCAGGATATTCTGAGTAATATAACATAACATTGTGTTTAAATACTTTTCATTGTATTAATGTCACCTTTAAAATTATCTATCCAATTCACAGTCTTGGAACTGTTTACATGGGCACATTGTAAGCTACGTGAATATTGCTTATTCTCAGTTTAGCTGCTATAGTTTATGTGACCTGCTGTCAGATGCTTTCCAGATTTTGAATATACACCGTCTACCATGCCAACTGTTAGGTCTGCGATACTTCGAAAGAGCTAAGATACCTCACAACTGCTCCGGCCTCTAGCCCCAGTGTTCAAATCTCAATATGCAGCTTTGGAATGCCTAGACATCTATAGCCGAGGAAATTTTTAACACCCTTTATTATGAAGAACTCTGGTCTTTTTATATCTTGAGTGAAAATGTTTCTGACTTCTTAAAAATCCCCTATATTGCATGCCAAAATCTCACCATATAATTGAATGTGACTGATCTTCTGCCAATTCCTGAATAGCATGGAGAACTGCCTGCAGACATCTTTCACAATTTCTGTTGGTAGAGCACTTCACTCAGAACAGTTTCTTTTTCTCTGTGCTAAAACATTATTCGAAAGTTGTGGGAAAAAAATAAATCTGATGCTTATATTAATTACAAAGCAAGCAGTCTGATCAAGACAGCAGCATGGATTTGTCACCCACCTCATTACTATCACAAATTTACACTAAATTAACCATAATTTGCTTTAGCGTTTCTCTTACTTGGTTTTTCTGCCAGTGTATTTCCTGGTACTACTCTGGCTTCAGAAGAAGAATCTGTCTTCTAGATGGGTAGCTGTTTGTTCAGCTGGGACAAAGTCAAGACCACTACACTGGACACTTTGAGTTTGCTTCTAATGTTTGCACAATAACAATATTATTATTGATCCCACCTTCTCTGATGGCACTGCTGCTGTCAGATCTTTTATTCAGAGCACACAGGACAGGCCTGGCCTGCAGACCTTGATATTTAAGGGGCATGCATCTCTCACTAATGTGGTCTGGAAATTTTAACCAAGATCTTAAAGTCTAAGAAAATCATGCTAGGCTGTCATGTTCCAACCCTTATGTTCTGTAGCAGTAAGTTGTTGCTTACTTTTGAATGTTTTATCACAACAATTTTGTTTTGTGAAGCAAGAAGTCTATGTAGAGCTACAGCAGTATCACTGATGGTCCATATTTAACAGTTTATGTAGAATTACAAATAACTTGGTCTTTTTTTGCTCTTAAGAACAGATACTTTGAAGAGGCCATTTGGGTGTATGGGGGCATTTGGGCATATGTGAGCTAGTGATTTCCAGTAGACAGAAAACAAGCAAAACTTACCAACTACAGTGGTAAGTTTCTGAAACAGACCAAAAATCTGCTAAGGCAATGCCAACCCACTTACTGTAATTATACAACCCTTATAATTTTCTGATGCTACTTTAGAAGGAAGAAAACCAGGGAAGGAAGCTGCATTGATCCTGCAAACAATTCTTCTGAGCTTTGGTCTGTTTGTTGTGAATCAAACTTTTATCATAAAAGTATTTTTCCTTGACACTCCTGCTAGCTATTTTTATGTGACTGGTAACTTTCTCCCAAGCCCCAGTGGACACCTCACCACTAGCATTCCTAAATGAGCTGTGCTTGCTACACACTTAAGGTGAACAAATTCATGCCACTGCAAATGGCAGAGGATCCTGATGTCATCCCTTTCCCTATGAGACAGGAAAAAAGTTTGAAAGCTCTGCTGATCTGGTTAGTGACAGCACAACAAATGGCTAACTCAACCATACCAGTTTCAATATAGGGTATTTGCACATGCGCACTACCATAACTCCAACTCTGCTCTGGAGTAAGAAAAAGTCATGGAAAAACTTTATTTGGAAAAAGATCATATTATTATATAGTCTTCTGTCTCTGAGATGAGAAGATAACTGTTTAAAGGACATGCTCTATAGAGTATGGTTGATCATGTCCAACAGAATGACAATACAGTAACACGCTTCAGTATTTCAGAGTGATGAATGAAGATATTTAAAGCTATACAAATAAAAGTGATTAATTTCAGAAAGTTGGATTACTGAGCTTGTCTTAATGAAAGCATATTATAAATGTTAAATTGTACTGCCAATGGAGTTTTAACCTTGAAACCAATAAGGTTGATGCTGCACAAGACCCTTAGCTGCCACATCAGGTCCTCAGCTACCAGGCCCCCACCCAGCTGCCTCTCAGCCCACTCCCAGTTAGAACATATTATATGGTATGGAATATCTCTGGTCAGTTTGGGTCAGCTGAGCACTCCCAGCTTCTTGGGCACCCACACCTTCTCATAGGCAGGGTAGTATGAGAGGCTGATATGTCCCTGACTGTTTGGCAACAACTAAATCAGTGTGATATCAAAACTATTTTCAGTGTTCTCATCCTAAATCCAAATCACAGCACTACATCAGCTATTAGAAAGAATTTTTACTCCATTCCTGCTGAAACCAGGACACCAACTCAGTCCCGACCAGTCAATGTGTGTTGCTGACAACAAACTATACACCTTTTCTCTGCTATTCTGTCAGATTGCAGGGTGATGTGAAACACTTCAGATTATACATAGCATGTGCCCATCACCTACATGAAGATATAAAAAAAAAAGGTACTCCATCGGGCAGCCTGCCCAACAGCTGGTTCAACCTGCAACACCAATGTGCAAGGGCATCTCTGAGGAGCTTTCAGCTAATGGCTTTTATTCCATGTCATCAGGCTATTATTGCTCTAAACAACACAGCTAGAAGCAACACATGTTGTTTGGGGTTGGTTTTTTTCAATAACTACATTGCCATATTGACACAGATTGAATAACAGAGCCTCATTGTATTTGATATTGCCTAGGCACGCTCTAAAATAGTTTCCACCTTAAAGAGATAATAAAAAGACAAGCAGATGAACAGAAACAAGCACTCAAACTAGAGCAAGAAAGGGAAAAATGATCCAGATTTTCTTAGTATGTCAATACTGAATTAGTTCAGAACCACATTACACAAAATCTTCTTAACATCCATTTTTCACACTGTGTTGTCTCAGTGTCAATTCCTCTCCTTTTTTCCAAATAATCCATCGCTTAATCTATGACAATATGGTGATTTTTAATATTCTGTAGGAAAGTTCGTTTGGTTAACCCCGATGCACAATGAAGCAGACAAGGCATTCCTTATGGCAACATGAAGAATACACTACTGAAGAGTATTGTCATCCATCCCCAAGCCTGCAAATGTTGTTTACAACATTTTTCCTTTAACAGCAAAGCCTCAGATTTTTGCCACTAAGACCACTTATGTACAACTGTTGTTACATCACTCCTTAACACATCCCCATACTCTTGTCAATTCCCTATTTAACTGTAAAAACAGAAAACTTAAACCTATCTCTGTACCTCTACAGGAATGTGAACAATCTCTAAGACATTATTTGTCTGTAAGTCATCTGTAAGTGACTAAGCCATAAACCTCTGAGCAATGTGATATGGAACAGAAATGCTATCACCGCAGGTATGATTCTCAATCTTAGTAGCATGAACACTACCTGCTATTGTAATGAATCAATACAGTAATCTGTATTGTTTGAGAATAATATGGTTTGCAGTTTTTGGAACATTCAACAAGGCCTATCATGTCTTGTCTTTACTTGAAACTGAAAGAATTATTCCACCACTTACAAATGGGGATTTAACCACTCCTAAGACCATGCTGAAGGTAATTTTGTCCCTATCCAATTTTATATTGTAAAGACAAGTGAGACACTTGCTACTGATGGAACAGATCATGCTAGCTTTTCATCGCTTTTCTGAACAAGCATATGGGTGAAGCAGCAAAAGCAGTGGCATATTAAAAGTCAAGCAGATTTCTGAAACCTCATTCTTATGAAAGAAGAGCCTAAAACTCATTATTAGGATGATACGTTACACTTAGAGGCAGAAAAATGACTCATTTGATCCATACATGATAAGAAAGCATTTGGATCTCAGTACATCCATATTGTTCGGAGGTTACGTATTCCAAAAGAACTCTAGGTTAGTGCATATGGGAGAGGTTTTTCAACAAGGACATATGTCAGAGGAGACCTGCCATCAGATAGACATACCTTTAGTTAACTTCAGATAGCAAAAATCAATTCCTTTACAAGAGGTCAGGAATTCCTGCTGTGAAAATCCCTCTCCAACACAGGAGCCAACTACTAAGGAGTTGCTGCAAAGGTACCATCTTTCAGAAGGTAACTAGAAATATTTTTAGAAGATGAGAGTTAAAACTCTCATGTAATTTGCTTCCCTAGACAATGAAATATCTTGTGGGACCACTTTTGAGTCCCCCCGCTAGCACAAATATGAAATGTCTCTGTAGAGTTGGACTGTGGTAGTACTACTAATGCTTAATACAGAACATGCTTTCTAGTATTAGGACACTGAAGTTACAGACTGACAAAGGACAGAGAAAGTCACATGGACAAGATCACTGCTGCCCATCTAAGATATTTTTGCAATACTTGTCGGTTTGAAAACATAGCTTGGCATTGCACAGCTCAGTCCTTTGAGGATTTGAGGCATGAATGCTCACTGGGAAGAAGGCAGTTGCCACCTCAATTCCAATGTCAAATATATTCTATTTTTCCCATTTTTAGGAAAATGGTCTTTTTCTTTTAATTATATCCTAGAAAATGCAGTGCAGAAGATATAAGTTCCTTTAGAAGTTGTAGAAGATATGAACGGCAGAAGAAAAACTGTCTTACTGCAGTAATCTGTGTTCGAAATAATTAAAACAGCATAGTTGGTTGATATTTTGTGTTACCTGTTTCAGGGCACCCTCTGCAGTGATCAGTAATTCTATTTTAAGAACCTATTCTGAATTACATTGGTTTTGGTTTTTTCCCCACTTCCACAACCCACCTCCCACCAAGACCTATTTGGTTACTTTTATCACAAGCTGTAGAAAATCAGGTTTGACACACAGATTTCCTATATTTATGCAGCACAAACAAGAGCAAGTATAAAATGGGTCTAAATAGATTAAAGTCCCAGTTATCAAGTATCCCAGACTTTTCTTCCAATTATTCTCTCCAATTATGTATCTAGCAAGAACTGGTTAATTTATTTAAGTGAAAGAAAAACTGAAAGTTCCTCAGATACTACATAAAGGCATCTACCAGTTTGTACATCCATATTTCATACCAGTGCAACTCTTCATTAGGCTGTGAGATGGTATTAAAGGTGTAAAAGGGTGTCAGGTGAACTGCTGACTGAATTCTGTGTATATTGTCATTTAACTGATGAATTGATTCTACTACAGGAAGACTGCAGTAGGCATTGACATACGTTGATTTTAGTTGTCAGAGCTTGATTCCCAGGAGCTATAAAATACCTTGATAAAAGGCCATTTCAAAAAGCAGAATAAAGAAGGAAATCCTAGTACACGGAATAACAAGAGATTGCCTTACTTCTTATCTCTGTGGACAGCAATAGCATAAAACATGATATTCTATAGGATGTTGGATTTCTTTCTTAAATGAAAGAGCAAAAAAGAAGAGTTTTTTAGGATAGTCAGAGGATAAGAGAAATAATTGTTTTCACCTAACATAGGGAAAACTGAGGTAGCAAATGGAGGACTAATGCTCTTTAAGAAATTTTTTTACTGAAATAAATGTCTGCATTACAGCAAGGGTCAAGAAGCTGCTTGAGCTTAGAGAAAGGTTATTTATTCTTGTCATAGCATTGCTACAACTTGTTATAACTACCAGGTGTGTCTCTGCCTTCAAAGTCACACAAGCTTCCAGGTAACTTCCACAGCAAAGAAAGGATATCATAAAAGATTAGAGAAGATATAATCTTGACAAGGCGTAGCAGCTGGTTTCCTTCCTTTCTGGGAATAACAAAACACAACCAAATACCCCAAAATGGAGAAGACAGTTCAGGTAGTTCTGGAAAATTAGTAGTTTCAGTGTCAGGACACCCCTCTAACATTCAGCTGAGAATCACTTTCATCTGCCTGCAGATTCAGACAGCATTTGATCACACTTCTAAACTTTCCCCTTAAGATAATTTCTAGTCTTACAATTAGACTTTTAATATTTTTGTTGGTTATTATTGTGGTTCTATTGCTTTGTTTCCTGCGTATATTTATCTTAGTCTTTTAAGATTATTTTATTATTGCAGTCCAGCAGTGCGTGTGCATAAAGAGATCTACAGATTTTTGTTTTAATTTTTAAATGTATTTGCAATAATAAAGTGATTTCACCAAATCCTATTATTTCCCTTCCTTCTAATGGAAGCATCCATCATGTGTTTGGATGCTCTACTTCATCCACAAATGCACACGACTTCTCAGTAATCTCTCAACATGATCTTGATGACTTCATATGGGGGAGACAAGGCACACAAACTTAAGTCACCTGAAAGAAGGGAATCTAGTGTCAGAAAAAGGGAGAGAGGAAAGTCCTAAACTGCCAAAAGTATTCAGTGATGTCAAATACTTTCTTAGTAAGAACTGACAGAAAGGTTTCTCCAGGTAAGCCCAAAAAGGCACATAGCTGACTTCAGAGTGCAGATTCATTGATGTCATTTACGGTTTTTGTAAAAATTCAGTTTGAAACATGTTCCATTTTTTGGTGTAATTACCAGCTTTGTGTTGACATCCATGTCTGAAGCCGAACTCCAGTGATGCCTTCGCATGTACAGATAGAAATAGTTTTATCAGCAAAGCCATGTCAGTTTGGGAAGGCTTGAAATTCAGGCAGAGATGGGTGTTAGCTCAGTTCCCAAGCCTATACATGAGCGGTGCTCAGATTTACATCTTACAATAGAACTTTCTCCTGTTAAAATATCAGCCCCTCACTATCTTTGTCTGTAGTGTACTGTTTTTGATTACTCATATTCACTGGGCCTGTATCATAGTTAGAAATTGATTTTTACTTTGACTCATTAAGGCCATGACATTTATTTGTTCCATCACAGTTCTTTAATATATCTCTAAAGAATTGTTGTAATTGATTTTGGAAATTACAGAGCCCAGGATGTTTTGTTTATATTTTTAATCTATATTTTAATTAATTTTTCTTATTAACAGAATATGATTGTGAATTTCAAGCACTGTTTTGTTGAGGCTAGAAGTGCCTTTTTCTGTGTGAAGTTATGTGCTATGAAAAGTTGCTATTGAATTCCTGGCCATAAAACATGTGTGCCTTAATCACCTCAGTGCAATACTTTGCATAGCCTAATAGTGCATAGTTTTACTTACATAATTTCATTTTCTTGTGCTTCTATTTAAGATTACTCTTGAAAAAATGTTGACCATTTAGTATAAAGTCTTGACTCCCTTTAAGAAAAAGGTTAGTATATGCAAGCTTTCATAGTTTTACTGAAGTTGGTGGGTACTTTAGACCATTAGAAAATATGTGACTTTTATATAAAAGTCTACTACTTAGACTTGAAAAAACTACTGAAGCTTGTCCCAAAATATATCCACTGCCAAAGGAAAAACTCAACAAGTTTAATTTGTCCTCTGCAGTAACAGGAATATTTTTCATACTATTTAGATCAGGAATAAACTATAATGAATGTATCAAAGTTCTCTGGTTTTGCATCCTACTTGGGCAGGACTATCTATGCTAGCTTGCGTAGCATAGTCAGGGACAGAGCTGGCATAACTCATGTCATGAGCGGATTCACAACACTGATCAAAAGGGCACCTGTACTAACATCATTCTCCTCACCTCCAGTCCTCTTCCAGCCTCACTTTGGTCCACATATTTGTGCAACCAAACTGTAAATCAACATGTAATTAAAACCAACCTAGGCAAAAATAAAAATCATAATGTAAATCCAGTCCATAGCACCACTATGAAAACTGCAAATAGTTCAAAATCAACTGTGAAGTGTTACTGACTTCAGTGGTTCTCAAAACTGTGACCCAACCAGAGAACTGGAAAAGTAAATTGCATGCCTTTGGTATTTTCATTTCTCACTTGCTTCAGCTTCCTTGCATATCCTGTGCCATCTTCAGTATAATTTCTTGCATTTGAGACTTAAATTTGACAAGAACTTCTCAACTTATTACACCTATTTTTTTTTAATGTAGATTACATTTTAGCAGTCTTACATTTTTTGCAAATTGAAAAAATTCAAAGTAAGTATAAAGTGTCTCAGGTACAATATTCACTGAAGTCACTAGGTCCTTTTCCTGATTAAGTAGCTATAGACTCTGTTCTATTCTGAAGTTCATATTAGTGACATAAATAACTTTTGAGAATATTAATCTAGACAAGGACTTAATAGTATAACAAAAAGGATTTTTTCAATAAAAGGAACATATATATTGTCCTCATGTTCCAGGACTATGCTTTGAATAAACTGATTTCACACAGCATCCAAATCCTCAAGTGAAAATGACATCAAGGAGCTTCAGTTCCAAAAACCCCTACTTTATAATATTAACATAGTCATCTCTGAAGACACAGCTGAGGTTTCACTTGGTGCCAGTGCTCATTTGTTGGTGGGAGATATTTTTCTGCATGAATAGTACTGAGTGGTAAAGCACTTTCTCCCCCAATTTTTAAGAGATACCATATGTGTATAGAAGTAGATAGACTGTGAACTTTGATTTCTATAGCCCCAGATAGGAAAAAAAAATAAAAATTAAGTGTGAGCCAGTAAAAACAAAGGATTAGAGAACACTCAATAACATCCCAAATAACACATGAGGTATGATAACTCAAATAGAAAGAAATAAAAGGAAGAAAAGCATCTGGTTAGAGTCTAAGATAAATGCTGCATTAAGAATAATCTAGAAATAATGCTGAACACCCAGCAGTGGTAATGAAGAAATCCGCATACAAAATGTTTCACCCATATATTCTGGGAGACTCATATAAACAAAAAAGTCACCTTCGATTTTTTTCAAATGTAGCATAGGTTAGATCAGATTTTATTGTATATCTGCTCCTGGTGTCGATGTGTGTGCAATTCAGAAATCTGCGCACAAAAATTGTTCACTGCACTGAGAACAGGAGGTTAAAGAGAAACAATCTTCCTACAGATTGTCATATCATCTTGATCTGAATTTCACTCAACTAACTGAAGAAAATCTTGTTTGAAATTATCAGAGTTCAAATAGAAGGAGAATATATGAAATTTCTTGAGCTAAACTTAACATAGAAAAACTCCAAAAAGTACGCACAGGGAGGGAAGCAAACTCAACCTTAATTTTTGTGATCAGTGACTACAACTGCAGGAACTGTGACTTACGAAGAGATAGTAAGTCCAGAAGAAAACCAGTTATAAGTCTCTTATTCCTTGGCCCTGTTACTGCTCTCCTGCATTTTTTATGTCATATGGTTGCCAACAGTAAGACCCTTACAAAGGTTCAAGAGCTTGGCCTTACATCTTTCTAATATAAACATAAATTGTATAATCATTACAATTACTCTTCTCATCTAGCACTTGTCACTAGACCACATATTGACACGAAACCTATGGGGATCACCCAGCCTTACTGACATTTGCTGAGCAAAGCAAAGAATGAACTTGCCCAAGCATGAAGAACCTAACAAGGAATGCCAATTCCTTTCCAGTTGAGAGGCTGTTGCCTTAAAAGAGCCAGAAGGAAGAGCAGAGACAAAGTCTTTTCTTCAACCCCATGACAAAATTCTGTCCAGTAAATGGGGGAAAAAAGGGTAGCTCCTCATCTTTGTACAGATCTGACCTCTCTTGTTATCCTGTTAGCTGCCAACAGAGGAAGAAGTTGCTCATCAGCCACTGAATGGGGAGTCAGAACTAGGTATTGCTTCTGTCCTCCAAATCCAAGATTTTTTGGTTAATTTCATTGAAATGGAATTGGGGTTGGGGAAAAGCCATTTAATTTCTTTGAACTTCAGACTTTTTCATAGGAACCCATGGAAAGGTACAGGCATTTTATAACCAACAGCTGGTACTGATCCATTGAGGGTCATTAGTTCAATCTTCTATAATGAAAAAAGTGAAAAATGGTAAAAAAGCAATCTTATCTGTTTGTAACTTGAAAAGATTGATTTCTTTTGGATGCTAAATTATATGTCCAACAATGAGGCTCTATTTACTCCCTTTCAGGGCCTTTTAAATCATCTTTCTTCTTCTATGCGCCATGCAAACAAGCCACCAAGAAATCCAAACTGAGATAACCTAATAAAAAAGCGTTCTCTTAAACTCTTCTTGACTACTACCTGATAATCAGATAAAAAAAGCGTCTGATTTGTCACATTGCAGGATTTGCACTGATTGACAAGTCAAAGTTGTCTTTGTTATGTCTTTTTAAATTAAAGTAATTATAAAATGTTTCATTTTTACTAAAATTAAGCACATCAGAGAATACCATATAACACTGTTCCTTCCGAGTATCAAAAGCCAAGCATATACTTTTATGAGTATATAATGAGTATTTAATTTAAGACAAATCTCATTTTCTATAAACCATCCAGAATTACTTGCTAACCAGATATTCTACCAAATATATGACAGACAGTTAATGAATCTGATATTGTGTTAGCCTGACATACAGGCTTTGAATATCTCAAGTCTAGTGGAACAGAAGCTCGGGTTTCTAATAATTTTTTGCAATACAGTTATTTTATTTAACTACATTTATTACTTTATGGACCTTAGAATATTTTCTTAGTGATTATGCTGTACTAATAAATTTTAAATACTTTAAATCATAGAATGGTATGGGTTGGAAGGGACCCCAAGGATCACAGAGTTCCAACCCCCCTGCCACAGGTGGGGCCACCAACCTCCAGGCCTGGATCTACACAAGGCTGTCCAGGGCCCCATCCAACCTGGCCCTGAACACCTCCAGGAACAGGGCAACCACCACCTCCCTGGGCAGCCTGTTCCAGCACCTCACTACTCTCTCTGTAAAAAACTTCTCCTTAATATCTAATTTAAACCTTCCTCCTTTTAGCTTTAATCCATTCCCCTTTGTTTATAAAGTACCAAAGTGCACATGTACTCAGACGAGTCAGTTCTTTTTGTATGTTAATCTGAGTCAATAGACACATACCAATATAGAATAGGCAAAAATCCCAATATATTACCTTATATCAAGATACTTCTAAAAATACCTTAAATCTGTATGAATTATGTACAATAGTATGAACATATATGTATGAAGTGTTGAGAATACTTTTTGTGAAATAAATATTTCTGGCAGAAAATTTTGTTGATCATGAGAGACCTCAGAGGAAAATATCTAGCTCATCATAAAGTTATCCCAAGCACTTAACCCTTCTCATTTAAAAAAAGTAATAATAACTGAAAAGTGCAAGAGTATTTTTTTTCATAAGGATGTGCGGATAGACAAGCAACAGCAAAAAGTATCACAAGGAATAAGGAAAATCTTAACAATATATTCATAAACTGTCCATAGATTGTGATGAAGGTTTGTCTACAAAGCAAAGAAAGAAAATCAAGTGTTTCAATGCATATGAAGAAAATTGCATCTCAGATAATGAGCTTGGCTTTAAGTGATGAAAGTGATAATGAATCCATTAGTAATGCTGTTCTCAGTGTTAATAATGAACATTGTGATTGTGTACAAGAGGTGTTTCCATTCTAGATGAAAGAAAATGGCATAAACAGGTAAATGAAAGTTAACTAGAAGAGAAAGATACATGTTAATAAAGAAACAACAGAAGTTTCACTCAACAAATGAAAAACTTCAGAACAGAATGTAGCATTATTAGTACCCAGATAAGAAACCATACAGAACAGATTAAATAACCCATGAAAAACATGGATACAAACCATTCTTATCCCTATTTGAATGTTTTAATGTGTTCTATATGCCTTGAGTCAGCAGTGTGCCCAGGCAGACAGGAGGTCCAACTTTATTCTGGGGTGCATCAACCACAGCATTGCCAGCTGGTTCAGGGAGGTGATTTTCCCCACTCTACACTGCACTGATGCAGGCGCCGATCTCTGCAATGATCGACAATAGAGCAGAGAAAATGGCATGAAGCTGCAATGGGGGAGGTTTAGGTTGGGTATTAGGAAGAGGTTCTTTACCGAGTGGTCAGGCACTTGAACAAGCTTCCCAGGGAAACGGTCATAGCATCGAGCCTGACCGAGTTCAAGAAGCATCTAGACAATGTACTCAGTCTCACGGTCTCACTTGGCTGGCCCTGTGGAGCTGAACTTCATGATCCTTATGGGTCCCTTTCAACTCAAGAGATTCTATGAGCTTGCAATTGTCATCTTGTGTACCAACAGCATTGCTTCAAAACTTATAGGGAACATGTTCACCTACTGGATCTCAGAAGACATCTGCAATTTATTTTCAAAGAAAAAATCTATGAAATATGATTTTTACTTTGGTAGTGAAAAATATTGTCTTGAATAGACAGCTGGTGTTTTCTACCCTATTCAAAACTGCAATTACACTAAAACTTATTTTTACATTTTTTCTTCTTAGTAACTAACTTGATTGCTAGTGGAATTTAGATCTAGTTCTCTAGACCTTTGACAGGAAAACTGGATTGAAGAAAAGTATTAAAAGGTTTACTTTTTAAGTGTTTGGCATCTAATAGTTTTAATATCATTTAAAATCTCATAGTTCAAGCAACTAAGTCCATCACTCAACTCACCATTAAAGCAACTTCCAAGGCAAATTTCAAGCAGTTTCTCTGCACTCATTAAGATAAATGTTAAAAAGGTTCATTTCTTTCAATACTAGGTAGATGAAAACATTTATTGTCACTTTCCAACCAAAACATGAATCTGTTATACTAAAATATCTTTAAGTTCTGTGTCTTGTCCTTTTGACTACTAGCCATACAATTACCAGTCCCATGGTAAGAGTCAGCCCCTTCCCATCAGTGTACCACTACTTCTTCATTATTAGGTTTCATTACAGCTAAAGTCTCTCTGGGCTGCTCATGTCAGCGTGTGGGAGGAAAGGTGGGGTGGGAAAGAGATCAAAGTATAGAATACGAGTATATTTTAGATACTTTTTAAAGTAGAAAAACAACAGATGAATTTTACTGCATCCACCTCTAAAGTGATACAGACTCCAATTGATCAGAAAATGCATTAATATTTACTAATCAAAAAGGATTCTTTGTATTAAATATGCATATACTGAAGTGTAGACTTATACATGATGGCTGCAAGAATTCACAACGTGTTTCACTCAGACTGAAACAATCAGGTAGCTGGAATTTATTCAGCCTCAAAACATTCAGAGCAGACAACGGCTGGGCTTTCTGCTCTTCAGTAAAAAACATCAAACACTATTTATAAATAAGTGACAGTGAGTAAAATTAGCTGATGTTCCATATCTAGAAACACCTTCAACAATGCATTATTCATTGAACCATGTACTGAATTTATTGAAAGAACCTGTGGTACAGTTAATTTAAATTGACTTTCTGTTTCTTATGCAAATCACATGATACAATAAAGCCCTTGTAATGCTGTAAGATACCTTATATGCTGTATTCTACACAGTAAGGTAATTGACAGAAATATATCCTAGGTGAATAAACTGAGTGTAATAGTTCAAGTAATTGTAGTAAAATTGTCTCAAACCAGCAACAAGATGTTAAGGCAGACTCAATTAAAATTCAATATGAGGCTGCAAGTGTCAACTTCAGCTTGGAAAAACACCCTTTAAAAGCCCTATTATTTTTTTATGGAAGAGACAGAAGAATGATAATAGCTTTATCCATAGAAAAATCAAGTAGCAATTTTCCCCCTGTACTTGGCACTGCTGAGGCCGCACCTCAAGTGCTGTGCTTAGTTTTGGGCCCCTTTCTACAAGACAGAAATTGAGATGCTGGAGTATGATCACAGAAAAACAATGAAGCTGAGGAAGGGTCCAGAGCACAAGTTTTATGAGGAGCAGCTGAGGGAACAGAAGTTGTTTAGTCTGGAGAAGAGGAGGCTGAGGGGAAACTGTAGCCAGGTGGGTGTTGGCCTCTTCTCCCAAGCAAGAAGGGATAGGACAGGATGAAACTGCCTCAAATTGTGGCAGGGGAGGCTTAGACTAACCGCTAGGAACATTTCTTCACCAGAAGGTTTGTCAAGCATTGGAACAGGCTGCCCAGAGAGGTGAAGTCACCATTCCTGGAGTTATTTATTTAACAGCTGCATAGATTAAGTGCTTAGGGACATGGTTTAGCAGTGCTAGCTATAATGGTTGGACTTGATGAAAACAATTCCATGATTCTAATTAAAGTGCTTTTGTGTCAGGGTATATGGAGTAAAAGTAGAAATCACTGTATCTTGGTGACACTTGCAGGAAACTTACTTAACTTCAATTATTACCACAGGTATTGGATACTATTTTCTGTTCTTATTTTGTTAGTTTGAAGTGTGACCCCAATTGCTGCATCTGAAATCTGTAAATTTTTTGGCATGCATCTCTGCCAGTTATAAAGAGCCAGCAGATCCATATGTAACCTCCAAGGTCACAGTCTTTTGCCATCTTGGCTATCAACACTTTTCCCATAGCCCAGAACAGAGAGGGAAAAGCCATTGTGCCTGCAGTGGCTAAGATATCGAGTGCCCAGGACTCTCAGAATATTGGAAAAGACACAGACAAATTGAAACTGTTTGCCGAACCAACCAGTTATAGTAACTAGATTTCCATCTTAAAAAGATTAAGTTTGTTATTGATGAGGAGGAATGACCAGGTGAAGAGGACAGAAAGATCCCTAGAAGACAGAAGATTTCTTTGATTCTCTCCATTGTTTCCTTTTCCCATTTCCAAACTCTGGAAGAAACTCTATGTTCACCTAATCCAGTGTCTTCGATATCACTTGCAGCATCTAATTTCCTCATCTTCCCTCATACTGCACTTTAATTTAGCAGTTCTTCCTACGTGAAACCTGGATATTTTAATGTACATGATATCTATATAGTCCAGAGACCATAGTCTCAAGACCAGGTACCAAAAAGTAATGACTTCCCCAATTCCATTTAGTCACCTTGCTTTTGAGGCAGGTCAACTTTCTTTCCAACATGTTCATGAGTTTTGAAATATTTATGGACAATTTCTATACACAATATGGAGATGTCATTATTTAAATGGAATTTAGCCAATTTTCAATTGCACATATGTTTGAGGTAAGGTTATTGTGCATTACGTAAATGAAAAAATTCATTTAGGGTTACAGAAATATCAAAACCCACATGTTCTATTGTACTATTCTGAGCCTTGCTTCTCTCCCTTCCTTCACACAAGAAATATCAGATAGGCTTTACTGCTTTGCACTTCCACATCTGCTATCTGTGAACATTCAGTTCTTCATTTGAACACATTCTCTTAAGCTTCCCAGTAAATAATTTAGATTTCTAGATGTAATTGAGCAGATTTATAATTATTGCAAATTATTTTTAGTTAAGCAAACTGAACTGTTAATTCAAACCCTGTCACACCAGTTGGCAAAATATACAGTAATAAATATTTATTTTCAAGCATTGTATGATTGAACTCAATAATCAAGTATCTAATGAAAATCAATTCATTCCATCCCTGCAAACAGGGAAATCCTCTTAAAAGATTAACTTGGAATATAGAACTATTAATGTATAAAAAGTGTTCTTCATGCCTAGGAAAACAAACACAAACAATACGACCAAATTACTAAGAAGCGTACTCATATCCTTCCAGAACACACATTACAAAGAACAAAATTAAACAACTTAACACAAAAAATTAAATAGAACAAGTGATTACTCTAAGCCCCCTGGGGTTTCTGGAATTAACCTGCCTCAAATTACAACTTGAAACCCCACAAATGCACCCAGGAACCCTCTTAAAGAGTAGGGAAAGAGAAAACCATTTTTTCCTTATTTCCATTTGGCTTTCCTTTCTTCAAGTCAGCACCTTTTTCTGCCCCAAACCTTTAGTTTCTTCTTTCTTCTTCCTCCATACTCTTCTTTGGTATGCTTTTTGAGTATTTAAAACATGCTGCTTAGAACAAAAAAGAGGCTTTCCTTCGATACAAGTCATATCACTTAAGTTATGTATTATCTTCTGATTTATTTTAGGCACTTTAGGCCTTTTGGAACAGGTGAAGTTTTCTTTACTCTGGTAGTTGTTCTTCAGGCAATTTTTGATCAAGTTCAATTCTTTGTGTGTTATTTTTTCCAGCACCATTTTATCTGGGTGGTAATATAAGTAAGCATAAAAGTATATCAAACAAAGAACTCAACAAACATAATGACTGTACGTTCTACAGACACTTTTCCTTTTCACCTCTTAGAATGTCACACCTTTCTTGGATGGGCTCTGTCTTGGCATGAAACAAACATGAGGAAAGAAAACCACCCCCAAAATTTTCAGAAGTTATGCATATTGCAAAATTTTGAGTGACTAAAATGAGAGCATACCATTTCCTAAAAAAAAAAAACCAACCCAAAAAACCCACCAGTTTTTGTCACTATAAGCAAAACTAACTTACTGCAAAAGCAATGAATTATTTGAAGACCACTTAAATACAGAGAATACACTCAAATAGTCAAGACAGAAGAAATGACAATAAACAAGTTCCTCCATTCTCCTCACAAAAAAAAAGACAGACTTCAGCTGCTTACTAAAAAGATTCAAAGCACTCAAATTACTTCAGTCTAAACAGAATCCTGTTAGCCCAGGCAGGAAGCAGAGGTCAGGACCAAATGCCCCACAGATTCAGTGTCAGAAACTGGGCACTTACACAAAAAATGCCAAACATATTGCAGATTTACACTCCCAGAACCAGTGATTTTTATCTTGCTGAGTTTGTGTATTATCAACCACTAAGATTCACCTACTTACAATGCTTCACTTCTAAACAGTGTAACATTCCTTTCCATGATAGGATGCCTTTGTTTTGTACAGACCCACTAACAGGTATTGTCAACAGCTTACAAGACGTACTAGAGCAGAGCAAATCAACTTTCTCATGTTGTTTTCAGAAACGTAACTCTCTGAAAAGTCTTTCACGGAACAACATGGGATGCATTAGGAGGATAATACATTTCATACTGAAAATTTCTAAGTGCTGGCCATTGTGGATTGCACATCAGAACAGCGCACTTTTATACTGCTGTTCTGTAGGAAGCAGATCCTTCAATAGTTCATGAGACTGTAGCTTATGAGCCACAGTACGTGGTTCCATATACACCTACACAGCAACTCGAGTGTGAACAAGTTAGAAGTATCATTGTAACCACACTCACGTTTACTTTGGCATAACCAATATATGAATTACTCCAAATGATAAAGCTCTTGTTAAAGTGAATTTTGTAACAATTTGCTGCCTTTTTTTTAATAAGGGACCTAGATAGTTACCAACATTCCTGTAATATATGGGCTATAGTAATAAATACATCAGCTCACTCACCGGGTTTGTACATTTATTAATTGCGAACATTTTCACCAACACATTAAAAATGAAGATTCACTTTAACTATTCTACTTAGATTTATCATACAGTCCTGTTCTGAAATTTCATTTCTCCTAATGCTAAGTTCTGCAAAATATGATCCCAAACAGAAATTCTGAGAAGTTTTTATTTCTGATACTGCAATTCCATAAATTCCATACAACTATGTAAAAAAACCCACCACAAATAAGAAAAACCCTCAAAAAACCCCAAACCACCATAAGCAGATCCCAAACAAAAAGCCCCAAACAAAACACAAAACCCACCACACTACAAGAACTGAATGTCCTGTCTTCCAAATGATTAAATATTCTGTATGCAAACCTCTTATAGTACCTTGTAGTTTCAGTCCAGAGTCAGACTCCAGTAAATAATATACTATGCTAGAATGCAGGTTTTGTGCTTCAAAAAATGTGTCTCAAAGTGGTCCTTACCTCAAAATATAATCTAGGTATGATAGGGGCTTTTTGGAGTTCTTTTAAGTATTAATCCCATCTTTCTACTCTGCTGCTGATAGGAGGAAAAAAAAACAGAGCGCAATAAAAATAAGAATGCTACTTTTCGCTGGCAGTAGAACTTCCTATGATAAGAGAATTCTGTCTTTTCACTATATTTGAAATTTCTGGAGAGAGAAAATGGTCAGTTCAAAGAAAGTGCTATTCACATACTTGTTCCAAATGGAATTTACAGAACAGATGAGGCTGAAATAACAAGGTGGGGAGGGGGTTCGACACACCATCACCACACAATGACATAACAGGATGACACAAAGCTTTCAAAGCTTGGATTTCGTTTTATTTTAATAATCTCTTTAGAGTTTGCAAAAGTTGGAATATAAGGGGAGGATCAGCAAGAAGGTCACTAATGGGTGGAAGGGAAGTGTTATTTTCTGTCTTGAGGTACCTGGAGTGTGTATGTAGTACCAGAGATATTATATTTCATAAGTGTAAGATAAAAATACCTTTCAGATGTTAATACTATTGTTAGCTTAAAATTTATATTAAGCTGGAGAGCATGAAAAGGTATTGCATTGAATAACACTGCATAGAAAGAGATAATAATTAGATTGGAATGTAAGGTCAAAGAGGGTTTGTAAGTACAATGTTACTGGATTGGAAGAAACTTAGATATTATATAAAAATAACAAGTACATTTTCTAGCACAAATTCAGCAAAAGTTCACAGATTATTTTCATGTCCAAAAAATGTTATTTGTTTTAACATTGTATTCTATGCCATTTTTTAATCTAAAAAATCTAAACACCATAAGAATGTTTTTTATTAATATGTTCTAATGAACAAGTGGAGTGGGAATAGGCATCTGTATGTTTCTGTATGGAATTTCAGAGACAGAAGTGTGAGAAAATTAATTTTGCTCTGTTCTGTGGAATTACTCTATTTATGGGATTGTAGCAGAGAACAGGTTTTATATTTGTATTCATTTCCCATAGTACTACCTTCAGAAAATGGATTGTAATGCTTAAGAATGAAAATATATAAAATGTGAGTGAAAAAAGTGCCCGCTCTTCACTCTTCATAAACTGCCTACAGAATTATGTACCATTACTAAAATAGAGTAATAAAGCTAGCTTTTTTTAAAATTAGTGATCTACAACAACTTTTAAGTTCAGGATCTAACATAAAATTTAGAAATCTTTAAGATATAAACAGACTGGGTTAAAACATATTTTTAAAAGTGTTGATACAAAATACTATGAACTTCACCTTGCCTGTTTTTTGTTGTTGTTCAGGGGTGTTTGGGTGCTGGATTTTTGGTCTTGGTGGATTTTTCCTCCTTTTCAGCATTGTTTTTTTCAGGTTTATCTTCAGAGGCTTCAGCATTCAGAGCAACAGCAGCAAACATAGAAGTAATATGAATCCTAGAAGAGAGTTTGACCAGAGTGGGAACAAGAGCAAGAGTAGGCAGATTGAGGTGAGTCACTAAGAGAAGGGTTAAATACATAGGAGAAAATTTAGTTGGAAGACAAGCAGCATGAGAATTACGGAAGGTAGTTTATAGAAGCAGGTGCACATTTTCTGTTTTGTGTGGTGAATGAATGTGGGTAGGGGAGGGGGTGAACATGGATTTAGCAACAAGAATTTTTCTTTCTGATGAAGGATGAGCTAAGCAGGCATTGTTTAACAGTTTTGTGTAGGAATAGGGAAGACTGTGTCCCATAGTAATGAAAATGAGTGGGAGGACTGAGCAATGGGAACCCTGGCATCAAACCACAGTCAGCAAGCGGCTGAAACTTGTGAGAAAAAAGGAGTAACATTCTTTAGGGAGAGTACACCAGAGGGGAAGAGGACATTATTAAGAGATAAGCAAATCAAAAAGAGACTGCAGTTGGACTTGATGATCTTAACAGTCATTTACAAACAAAGCTATTCCATGATTCTACAGAACTGGTACATGAGTTCAACATCTTTATATTTTGTGACTAAGACTCAGAGTAACATGCAATAATGCAAAAATTTTATGTCTGGAAAGAAAAAGTAAAAAAAAAAATATAACATCTCTTCTTCTCTGTTCAAGAATCCAAGGGAACTAACTAGACACATAATCAAAGGTCAATTCTTGTAAGCCTATAGGGCAGGAAAATGAAAATAGAGAAATAAGAACGTGAGTTTCATATTATTTCTGTAAAAGCTAATATTTTATATCAAGGCAAAATTAAATATGATCACGAAGAGAAACTAATCTCAAGCAGTGAGATACAAGTGCAGCTACCGTTCACATGAAAAGAACATGCTAGTCTAGTTTCACAGGACTTATCCTACAATTAAAAAAGCCAAACTAAAAACCAGAACAGAGCAAAATGATTACACTCTTTGGCATCATTGGCAGATTTCCACCAAAGATAAATCACTACTAGAAGAGGAAAATGTGATGAAAATAAAGATGACTAGTAGTATGGTAGCATTTAGACTGTGATTAATGTTGGTTCTCCTTCAAGCATCAGCTATAAAGAAGAAAAATATTGAAACTCGAAGAATGTACATTTGTGTGACATAGAAATTAGAGCTTTTATTTTTGATAAATGCCAAGGGACATCCAAAGCAGGGTTAAAAGGAGAAGAAAGCAACAAATGAAGTATTTCGACTAAAATTTGAATCAAAATAAATCATCCAAAACTTTCAGATCTCTATCATCTTCATCTTGATCAATATTCTTCTACTACATATATCTTATTACTTTGAACTGTATCTAGGCAGCATTATGAAACCTCTAATATCTCCATGTGTTATTTTATGAAGTCAGGGTTATCCACACAATCTATTGTAGTTATACATACCAGAACCTAGATCTTACACAATTTTATTTCATAACACTGCTTAGTTGCAAGACGTTTTTCAGCATAAACAAACTTGGTGGGCATGTTCAATCTCCAGATTTCTTTACTGCAATGATTGTAACTTATTAAAATGTAGGGCACTATGAATCTTTAAATATTTTCAGGGTTGCATACCATCTCATTCATTCTTCTTTCTGTAATACTATCTCCACCTCTCCTTTTAATTCCTCCCCTACTCCCTCCCCACTCCACACCTGCGCACTTCAAAATGTTAAACACCTTATGTAGAGTATACTGTACATAAATTTTTCTGGTTTGGGCAGACATCCTATGTTCAAGACATAGCTACGAATTCTCACAAAACTCCCACATTTCCAAATCCTCCAGAATTCCATATTTCCAGAGACAATGCATTAGTTTGTGTCTAAGCAAAAGTCATGTTTAAAAATCCAACATTCCAATGATCAACTTTTCTAACAATCTAGGCAGAACAAATTTATATCAGATTTAATTTCATCTGAGATCAAGAGAGATTTGAGGTTTTAGCAGGTGATTGTCTGTAACTGTTGATTACAACGAGATAAATATATCCATCCATTATGGCAGCATGCTGGCATAAAGCACAAAAAACTCTGTTTCTGACAAGTTAGGTACCGGCCTCCCCATGTGGCACTAAGACATTAACTTTCAAGTAGGAGAACAGTCACAATAAAGACTTTTCAATTCAGACTTTTAGTTTATAAAATTGTACAGTGCTCCCTGATGTTAGATTTTAAGTATTTTGACAAATGTTAACCTGTTTCATAAAAAAGACAGCTTTTCTGGAAGTCCTACTATGGTGCAAGTGATAATGATACACCTTCTGTCACCCTTTTCCTTCTCCTCTTAAGATCGAGCACACTATAGCCCCAAGAAAAGCAAACCATTATAAGATGGTCCAGAAGAATAAAATTAAAACCTATGTGATATGACAGCTGTGCCAAACGAAAGGCTTACTGGTGTAAAAAAATTGCACTGAATTCCACTGTGATGATTAACTCTTTCTATTAAGTGGTGCCCTCACAGTACTTCAGTTAAGCCTGCCACTTCCTTCAGTGAGGCAGGTTGGCTTAGAGTGACAGAAGAGTGCTCAGAAAGAGACAAATAGTTAATGTTTTCTTCTTTACTGAATAGAACTTGCTGCTCAAAAGGTTAAATACTAACATCACAGGAAAGATTTCTTATACAGGGGTTTCAAACATAGGTTGGAGTACTTACACCATCCCCCTTTGTGGAAACACCAGTTGGCTCTGCCATCTCAAACATCTCTCAGGATTGAATCTGAAGGTTAGCTTTCTCCATTTAGCAAGCTGACCTGTTACTGATACTTTCCTGACACTCATCTTCTCAGGATTTCTGCCTTTCTGATAATAGGAACCTGTTCTTTGGTTGCAATCACTAGATAAAATCACCTATGCTCTAATACACATGGTGAACACTGATAAGGATTGTGCTGTGAACATGGTGGCAGCTTGCTAGTAAAGGTTCCCATATTGGCTACCCAGTTTAACAGGCTTATAAGTGATTTTCATGAGAATGAGCACCTCCAATTACTATCCTTGGCAAAAGAAATCTAAAGTGATTGGTGAAGCAATAGTTACTGAAAAGCACTGCTGTATGCAGGCCTGCACGTGCGTGACAAAGCAGTATCAAAATTATTATTAGCATTCTTAGACCATCCACGGTATTTCCTGGCAATAACTATTGAAGTAATAGCAGAGGAAGCTAAGTTGATGAACATACCATTTCAGGGAAAAAAAGATATAGGACAAAATCTTCAACTCCTTGAGGCACCACAAAATTGTTTACTTATCTTTTCCCATAGAACTATTTGCAAACTTTTTATAGACAACAGTTTTATAATAGAACAGAAATTCAGTGCAATTCCTTTTTAGTAGAACATGGAAATGGTATGATTAAAAACCGCAAGATCTATACTTTATAAAAACAGTTTTTGACAAACAGCCTTAGCTCATCTAATGCATAGGTAGGAGGGATGTGTATCTATTCTTCCAGTGGATGCCAGGTGAAATTAAGTTCGCCAAAAATTCTCCACGTAAAAACACCTTTTTTGGCCTCTGACTAGAACATATACACACAAAAGCATATCAGTTGAAAACAGGCCTCCAAGAGCACAGGTTTGGAATAAACTTACATAGCATTGTTTAATTAGAATTTACCCAGCCATGTTTTCATTAAGTTTAGTTCACATAATCAAGCAATCACCCAAGCTCAGATTCCAACATCCTCCTTCCTAAACTGGTTCTACTGGAATATTTGGGGAGTAAGGGACAAGTTCACGTGCAATAGTGATATCATATGCTTCTATTTCTCTTTTTCAATGTATTATCACCTGACTGTAAGAGCCACAGAAACATTATCATTGCAAAACATTGCCTGAAATGGCACTAGGAGGTAGAAGGAATTACTCGTCTGCTACAACTAGGAGCAAACTTTGTTCACTGTAATATAACAGAAAAATAAGGTAATTCATCTATTTATGTTTTTGTTAAAAATATAATTCAGAGGTCAATAGGATATGGATGGTTTACAGCTGTGTTGATTTGAAGTTAATCACAGACATTTTTGATGCAATGAACATGATTTGTCCTCTGCCTGACTTCGCCTTCTGAAGCTCACTTCGGTGGCAAACTAAACTTTACAACAACAGACTAAATAGCATCATTTTTGCTAGCACAGTAGGAGCAGCATTCTACTGGACCTCTAATGCTGCTAAGATTTGCTATCATTGTTTGCTAAGTTAAAGTCTGTAACAATATATAAACATTAAGGATCACAGATTTGTAGTCCCAACCTTGGCATCCTAGTCCTCAAAGAATATATTGCGGGTAACTGAAACTATGCCACATGTAATTAGAGGTTCCCCCCAGCTCCTGCACTTAACACACAGCTGATTTTCGGCAAGTGAAAAGTTGATTCTGGTGTTAAAAAAAAAATTAAAAAAAATAAGTTAACACTTAACCTTTCACTTAAGACAATGCAATGCCATCTGTCTTTATTCATATAAACCCCTTTAAAACAGTATATTTCAAATATCTTGATGGGGCCAACCCTGTGCCTATAAAATATCTCCTGGATGTTCAATAAACAGTACTCTTACTGAAGGAGTATGTTAAATATGATTAGTCCCAAATCACCATGTGAAAAGTAGAACCTTCATTGAAGTCAGAAGACAGTTATCTTCTTCCCAGGTCTGGCTCTAAAACTTTGTACTCAAACTAAAAACCCTGGAGGCACAGGAGTTAATCAGAAAGTAGTTTGCTCTCCAAATCACTTCGTGGTTCCATCGCACTACTGGAGTACTTATGATTTCCCAGTTTGCTAGTTTTACTTTCAGTTGGCATGTTGGGAGTGCTGAGGGTTTTGGGGGGGTTGTTTCCACCCCACCCTAGTCAGAGACATGATCTTAAATTCCTCCAACAACTATGTGCTCATTTTAGCTCTCATACTGAAGATAACACCTGCTACATTCAGGCATTTATAGGATTCCTTTCTGATATTAAGCACACTACTTTCTATGTCCATGGAAAAAACCCCACACCTGAGGCTTTAATATATATTTAGGTGCCTTTTCCTGTGCTGATCTGAGCACATTGCAAATGCTAACATCTGTCATGTATGCACAATTTTGTTGCCAAGAGGTGTTAAGCTTGTGGTAAGTTTGACTTACTCTAAATAAGACAATTTCCTTCCTGGACATGAGACATGGGGGCTTATTAGGCAGTTATAGCAGTACATTTATTCTCCTGATATGTTTGACCTAAATAACTAAGTTATTTTAAATCCTTATTATATGCGTGGCTCTCCTACTCTATTGTAACACAGACATTAATAGTTTTGGAGAACAAAACCTCTGAACTGCATTTGGCTTCTTTGTAATCTACACCAGTTGTTATGTATCTTTTTAAAGTTAGCCATCTGCATGCAATCCTGTCTGCAACAGTCTCATTCTATGACTTCAGCTTTTTTTTTTTTACTAAGCACAGCTATAGACAGGAAAACAGAACATATCCTTCCAACCTCACTAATTGTTTTCCTGTGTTTTGCCTGAACTACTCTGTCACCCAAGGTTAGAAAGTAAAGTTTGCTCAAAATAAATTTCAACAAGCTCATGTATTTCTCTCCCATCAGAATCTATTCATGTTCCCAACTTGCATACTTGTTCATCACTTTTTTTATTAGTTTCTCCTTGCATCATGTTCTACAACCCTTGTAACCCAATAAGTAGATCAAATTCTTGTGAAATTAGTTATGTAAATCTAACAGTCAAGACAAATTTCAGAAAGCTTACAAGAGACACTTAATAACTCTAGGTACTGTCACTGAAAAGTTTAGGTTCCTCATTTTGGTCCGGTTAGAAGGTTGAGTGTTCTGGCTTTTGGCTATTTCCGTAGTAAAACATGCAAATTTATCCCAAACACAAGCCTTGTGCTATCACCTTCAGACTATTGCTTGCTCAGCAGCCTTGTTTGTATCAAACTAGTTCTGTGTCTATGAATTCCTTACCAATGAGGTGCAAATTCTTAGAATTCTAAGGAATTCTTAGTCTAGTTGCTAACAACAGTTTTTGGATCATCTCCAAATCTGTTTCCTAGTACTTGCACTTCAAAGTACTCGGTTGGCCCTACTCCAAGGCTTCCAACACATCAAATTAATAAACTCTTCAGAAGCTTCTTGTAAGCCAAATTGAATAATCCTACAACTCATGTGTCCACTGTGAAAGTAAAATTTTTGGTACAAGGGGAAAACATGCAAAACTTGTCTGTTACACTTTGATTTCATCAAGGAGTGTAAAGACTAAACACTTCCCAAATTTGAACTCTGTTTAAGGTGAATGTTGATGGGTGCCAAAATAGATGAGAAGGAAGAGGAAATAAATCTGCAAGCAAGTTCTTCTGACTTAGCAGTAGGGGTGCTTCTTTGCTTCATCTGGGAGCAATAGCTGAAAATTACAAAGATCTAAAATACAAGTTGAATTTACCCACCCTATAATTGCTTAAGAGCAATGTCTTATGGAAAAGCTAGTTCCTAGAACAGTCTGGGAAAAAAAAAATAAAGTTAACTAAAAAGCAAATTTTTCATTCATCCCCATTAAGGTCCAAGTCAGGTTTAAAATTGATTTTCCTGTTCGCTTTTCTTCTTAGTTTGCCATTTTATCATCCATGCAAGTGGTGAAGAAAGGATTCACTTACCTTTCTGAAGTATTAGGTTGCCAGAGACAGAAAGAGAAACAATAGACCTTATTGGGAGGCATATTGAAATCAAGCAGTTTTATTCGGTAGAGCCAAGCACAGAAACAAACCCAGCCACCCCAAAAACCAGCTAACACCACAGCCAGCTCTGCAGAAAAGATCCTTATTATCAAATACTTTGGACATGGGATGCTTATAAATGGGTAAAGGCCATACTGATTGCAATGTGGATAACTGCATATGTCACCTATTAAAGTGGCTATAGGATCATATGACATCATCTTTCTAAGAAAAGTTGTCAACTAACTGAATTCCTACTGAGTAGTCATGTGTCTCAACTATTTTCATAATATGAAATGCTGTCAAAAACCCTTCTGATCCCTCTATCATGGAAATAGATTTTTTCCTTGGATGTCCTACTGACAGAAATAAATCTTTGTTCTTTGATAGTATGTTTTCACAAAAGCTAGTTTTCTTCCATTTCTAACAGCAAAGAAAAACAAGAGAAAATTGGGTCAGAATTTAAATGCATATATTTAGTAATAGTGGCAGGTTTTCTTAAATACAAGAAAAATTCTGCACACAGACTTTTTAGGGTTTTTTCATCTGAATAATTTTGCAGGTACTTGAATACAAATATGTGTATTAAAAATCTAATCCTAACACACATACTGAAAAAAAGCCACAGATATTCCAGGAATGAGAACTGAGGAAATCTGTTCCACAGTTTTAAAAGAGATCTTTGAGTTCAGCTTTTACCGTATCAAAGGTTACCATAACAATGAACAAGAAAATCCAAATCCCACTGCCGGTGGCCTAAGAATGACAAGACAGTAGCTGTGCAAAACCACTGCAAACTTCAGATTGTAACATCAAAGAACACAAGTAGCAGAAGCATTCGGCAAGCTTTTTTACTTAAGACCTGTGGATGGGGGAAAAAGGGAGAAATAAAACTTCATGGAGCAAATTGCTATCCCCACTATCCTCTAAGAGCATCTTGGATTTTCCCATTGCAGTAGATAAACTTTTTAAAATCTTAAAACTCTGAATGTCAGTGTACATAAGTCAACGTAGTACCAAGAAAAAACTATTTCATAATAGTCCATGTTGTTATAACAATGGTTTAATTATTAAGAGTAGTTAATACATAACTGTACCTTTATCTGTATTTGTACACTTGTCTACTGAAAAGTTGACTATAACAGTAAGATCTTTATCCTTGGATTCTCATTTTCTTCACTTTTTTCTGTGGGTTGGAGATTTGGGGACAGGAAGGAAAGAAATATACCTGTACATAGGGATTAATACTTTATTGAAAGGCTGCCTCTAAATTTAAAGCTTTTCATATAGAGGGTTGATTTTCCAGTGCCTTTTCATTTGTACTGAACCTTTAATGAGAGTTTACTCATTTGCAGTTTTGTTCTGGAGTGAAAAGCAAAACAAACCCTTAATGTCTGGTTTTAGGACAAAAACACAGAAATTATGCTTCATTTGATTCCCCAGGCACCAAAAGGTGATAACTTAGAGCTCACTTCAGTACTGTACGTTTATGTACTTGCAACCCCAAGTATTAAGATAGGCTTTCATAGCTTTTGTCCTTCTAACCAGAAAGAAACTCTTATCACCCTGAGTAGAACTAGTTTTGACTTACTAACCACGACAAGAATAATTTTCAAAAGATCAAATCACAACCCTCACCTACAGCCTGGCGTACTTAAAATTCATAAGGAGCTGAAGCAGGTATTGACAGCACTGGTACTGGCATATCCAGATGTTACATGGATTACAGCAATTACAAAGACTTGCCATGATCTGATTTAGGATCAATAGTTCAGATAGAGTGTCAAGTTCAAAAAATCATGTTGCTCCAAATATTTGAGTCTATCCTGTAGTGAATTCTTATCTCCAGTTACACAGCTCTCAGTATCCAAACTATGATATATCACTTCAGATGCATTTGACACTTTCAAGATCCATCTTCTTCCTGCATAACATATCCTTCTGCCTTAGGCAAAAAAGCTATGTTATTACAGTGTCAGTCACATGTTTGGGGGAAATAACCCTTCCAGATGGCCCTTCCATGGCACTGAGAAATGTTAGTCACCATCACACACCAACCTAGCTCAAAACAATTATCCTGGAAGAGGTGACGTGGTCCTATGCTATGAAGTCACACAGAATGTGTTACAGGGGGTTGGAGAAAATTATATGTATTACTCCTTGTCCAGCCATGCAGGCTGTCATGCTGTCACTATAATCACATATATGTACTAGCACTGAAGAGAAAGTACTTTTTATGGAGTTTATCAGTGGCTATAAAGATAAAAGGAAAAGCATAATATGCTCCTGACAAAGAGAAAGAAAATTGTCAAAACTACTGATGGGCTAGCAAAGGGTCAACTTTCAAAGTATACCTTATCTGTTCAGCACCTTAAAGAATCCCTTTTTTTAAAGCTTTTCTTGGTACTTTACCCCTGTTTGTTCATTTTTCTTGATTTTCTTCTCTCAAACTAGAAATTTGGCAGATGTCCTTGCAAATTAAGAAGGGAGTATATATTTTTCTTTCCAATTCAGTCTTTCTACTGGCTGTGAAGCAATAACCTTCAAAAGGTGACTGTCAACCGGATTATTGGCAAGCAACATCCTTGTAATTCCGAACAGCAAAGAATACAAGACAAGGGCAAGTACAACTCCTTTTGTTTTCCTCCCAATATAGCAACCTGCTTTTATTTTTATGCAATCACCATTATTTCCATTAGGGACATAGTTTGAAAAGTTCTTCCCTATCAAAGATTAAAACTGACAAAGCAGGATCGAGAATCACTCCAGACTGTAATATTTGGAAAATACAAGCCCAACTCTGCCATTAAATGTTGATCACATTTTACAATAACACAGATGTTGCAATACTCTGCCATATTCAGTGGAGAAAAGCCAGCATTTTTCCAATTACTATTTTATCTTAATTTCTGTAATTGCCTTTATCAATGTTATATCTTGACCTTCAGTGCAGTTTCTAGCCCCGATTATAGTTTCAGTGCCTCTTGAGAAAACTATTTCTGTGTAGTCACGCAGTTTCATTGCATATAGGACATCCAGCTGTACCAGTACGAAATTTTTTCTTTCTCCAAGAACCACCAAAATTTTAGCCAAATATACACAATACAGCAAAGATGACAAAGGTTTATCTTAAACTAAATCTGTGATAATTTAGAAAGATCCTTTGGATTGCTATGAATAGCAGAATTTCCATATTTAACTCCTGCACAGGCACTTTCTGTAGTAGCCACCTTCACCATATTAAATTAATCGCAGACATTAGACAAAAGTTGAGAAAAGACTCTTTTACGAGCCTAACACTCAGCTTTAGGAGATGAAGGCTCAAAATCTGCTTTATGCAGCAGCCACTGGGTAACCCCAAAAAAGCCTGTTTGGGCCATGTTATAAGTTCTGTTTTTCAAAATGCGAATTAGTAGCCAATAGGCTTCACCATGTTATAAATGACTTGGTCCCAAACAGGATTTTAGCCAAATTGAACAATTTATTAAAAGAATAAAAGGAAGCAAACGGTGCTGGGGTGCGCAGTCAGCACCGTGAGTCTCCACTCCACCAAAACGCACACCCAACAGTTCCAGTCCCTGGCTTATAGACCTTCCAGGGATAACACAGCCCACCGGCTTAAACTGACAGACTGGAGTGCTGCCAGGCGACCCCCACAAGACATAACCATATGCATCTTAAACTGACATGCTGGAGTGCCGGCCAGGTAACACCCACAAGACATCCTGTAGCTTGTGTCTTGCTAATGGTCGGGCAGCTGGTTCTATAGACTCAGGCGCCTTCCTCTTCTTCCTTCTTGATTACCTTCTTTTCAGAGAAAAGTTGTTTCTCCAGAGGTATCACAATGCACACAATGTGCTACATTGTGGCCCTTGAGGAGAAGATTGGCACGTCCTTTATATAGTTTGTTGCTGCTTCAACATACTTCATTCAGTACATGCAAAATCTCCAACTGCCCCGCCCAGGCCCATGACCATACAAGGGTAAGTCGTTATGCTCCCCCAACATTATTCCATATTAACACGAAACAGGAACATATATCACAACCAAAATACACGAATCCTTGACATTTGTCTAAAACTACTCACATTAGTTAAGCACACATTTAAGCAGTCTACTTAGAGTAGAACAGGAATTAGCCTTATTACTAAGTTGTTTATGAGAACACAAGCAGCAGAAAAAAGTCAGCCTTAAAAATTTTATTTGGTAGCACTACGATTAAGGCACAACTCAAGGCTGCTTTCCAGGTTAAAGCAATATCCTGCTTGCCCTCAAATTGGCTCAAGGAAAGTGATGTTTCTGTTAGGCTGTTTAAGCTGTTTGCAAGAATTATTTTTTATGAGCTTAATGTAGCACAAGGTTAAATTGTAACAATAGCTCGTATGGAAATAATGTGTGTAGCAAGTAATAATTTACTAATCAAGTTAAGTCAAGAAAGTGACAGTTTTACATACATAATGGACAGCACTACACTTATACAGGGAAAAAGCAGCTCCCTTAAGTTGCTCTGCTTCTGCCAAGCCACGCTGCAGTCAGCCTTTGTCATGCCAAAGTCAAGAAGTCTTGTCACTTCTGCTTAAATTAGCATGTGACTTTCTGCAGTTGCTTTTTTGGTGAATGGTAAGAAGTACAGCCAAAGAGGCAACTGATTCTCCTAATCTTCTAGCCAAAAGATTAACAGCTAAAAAGACCAGGAAAAAAAGAGGAAAACCCTTCTTAAAAATGCCAATGACACAAAGTACTGCTTGAGTTTTTTCCTTGGCTTGTTTTAGTTAAAGCTTCAAGTAAACCACACTTAAAAGTACAAAGCTAGTTGTGCAGGGACACCAAGGTAACTGATATTTGTTTTCTTCTTTATCCCTCCTCACTCTGAGCTGTGAAAGGTCTACTACAGAGGTCAAGTGTTGCTCAGAAGAACCTAACTACCTTCAAAACACTCTATGATAGGGAAATGAAAGAGCTTTGCCAATGCACTAACACACTTAAAGAAAATTTGATGCTTTCATTTGGATATAAGCTTTTAAAAAAAAAGATAAGCTTTTAAGAGAACAAGTATTTTTACCATGCTTACTTCTTAATTAATCTTCAAGTAAAGCACACCTTGAACTTGTAAAGGATGATTCTCAGACATGTTAATACTTTTCGACTTCATTCTTACTCTTTAAACCTAAACAAAGCCACCAGAAGATAGGTATTTCTACATTGAGATCGTAGGACATCCCTGACAAGGAACGTTGAATAAGAGGAAGGCACATTTTTCTCTTGCAAGCCTTCAGAAGCTGTGGTGATGTTCCCCTGGATACTGATAAATAGTGTATCCCAGTCCTTTACAAGATAACTGGGCAAGAAGAAAGAAAAACCCTCAAAACATGACTGCAAAAACCTTTTGTTGGGTTACATTTTAAAAATACTTACCGTTTGGTGGTCTGGAGGTGAAGGCATTGATCCCCATGACTAACAGAAGTGGCTTATGGAGCTCAGATCTATGAGGTCTGCTTTTACAGGTCCAGTCTCATGTTGCAATTTACTTCATTCATCCAGCCCGTTTTCTGGCTGATCCTAAAATCTAGACAAAACCTGGAGAAGAAATGAGCAAAGATTAGCAGAGGATGGACAGGTTTAAGCAAAAACTATTAAGCTTAAGTATCAACCTGATTGATTAGTCTGTGATGTATCAAAACACATCACTAATGTACTGCAAACAAAGTATGGTTGCAGCATGTTCGACAAGGTTTTTTCCCCCACCAAGTCAAATTCTATAAATAGAAGTTGCTTCAAAAAAACCCCTTGTATTTCAATCAATAATAGCAGTACCCTACACCATGTTAATTACTCCTCTGCATACTGCAATCAAGCGTTAAATTCTTAAATCTGCCATCACACTGAACATCCCTAGACTGCCCAGAACAGCAGTCATCCTTCCGAAAAGTGCAGACACAGCACCCTGGAAAAGCAATGGCCACAGCCTTAAGACTATAGAATCCACTTGGATGGTACTAATTTATCAGAGAAAAAACACTTCGTTAGAAGACAAATGCAGGACTTGAAAGCCCCAGGTATCTTGAGAACTTACATAAGTGATTGCCAGGTACTCGTTCTAAAGGATAATAGCATTTTCTGCCATTAGTACCAAAAAGCAGAGCAATTACATAGCTATACTAAATCCAGGTAGAGATGCAGCTGGCAGTCCTTCAGTATGCATTTACAGAGCAGGGAAAGAGCCACTGAAGGAGTGGCTGTAAATGGCACCCTCAGGGCATGTCATCTAGGGACTGCTGAAGTCCTTTGTTTCTCTGCTTAGAGAGTCCCAGTTTGTCCCACACCATTCAATACCAATGATAATGGAGATGGTAACTCATAACATGCGACAAGTAGTGGTGATAAAGCAATTCTATGACGACAGCTTTATGCCTGGGGTAGTGTTTTGGAAAAGTCAAAAAAAGACTTTTACAGCCATTTTTTCACATACACCACATCCCTCCTCCAGAAGTCTAAACATTAATAGGTTGTCTTGCAAATTGATTATTTTGACTCTACGTCATCAAAATATAAGAGATGTGCTAGAAAAATTTAGAGTTCAGGGTGGGGTTTGCAGGGTTTTATTTACATTTAGAAATCAGAGCTTGCTTTTCTAAGGCATTATGAACATAATTTTCTGGGTTATTACATTTGTACAATTGTGTACTTTTAAAAATCTACATAGGAGAGAAACAAACAGCTTCTCTTCCTACCCTTCTCTTGGGGTGCCAGACAGTTTCAAGTATTACAGATCTTGAGCAATCATCAGTACCATTTACAGGGTGACAGATGGAAATTGTCATTATTTCTATAAATATTTAAAGTAGCTTAACCAATTTCTATGAATATTTTGCTGCTTTATAAATACCTTAAGTAATTCACTTTCTCAGTTGGCTGTAATGACCACAGAAAATAAAATAAGGAATCAGCTTTATGACATGCCTTCCAAACAGGAAGCAACTTTAGCTCTTGTTTTCCTATGCGTTATATTTAAATTATACATATGTAAAGCACACACAGTGATATATTTACCACCAGAAGGTTTTACACCAGGAAGCTTATTATAGTTTCAGTGATACAACATAAAGTTAGTTTAGTTTTTTATGAACACAAGTCTTAGCATCTGTGAAGTTACACTACATGTAGAAGTGGGGTTTGGGAAGTCTGCAATGAACTTTCATAATGTCTGGAGACAGAAGGCTAAAGGCTAAAGCCACCTGGATAAATTAAATACCCATATGGCAAGTCTGAGTACTATGATGTGACCCAGTGGCCACATGCCCATGCTGCTGTGGAACAAGCTGCAGCTATTTCCAAAAGCAGAATTTGAAGTGACCTGATAGCACAGTGCCAAGGTCAGAACACACAATCCATATGGCTGATGGCATATGTTCCATATATTTTCCTGTAGGTTTACTACCTATTTTTTCAGTAACACTTCTACAGCAATAAATACATGTCATGTCAGTGTGCCTTAATCTAAAGAGACCCTTAAAAAAAGGGGGGAGGGTAATTTTTAAACTTAGGTTGGTTTTGTGCCTAGTTCACAACACAATTATCCAGTTTCTATGAAAGCAATTTCCTGAAAGGCTTAAAAAACCATGACAATGCATGACTGAAGTATGAGTTAAGTAGATCATAAATTTGTCCTGAAGTAGTCTGCTCAAACTCTTCATTTTTGATACATTGAGAAAGAAGAACTTTACTTCTTGGGGCAGTCTACCATTAAGGTTTGGGTGATTACGTCCTCATAAACAGTTTAGCCTTACAGCATACATCAAGGCAATAGGATTTGGTTCCCATTTCTTGCCATAATTTCATATCAATTTGAACGTTCTTCTGGTACTTGATACACAACACATGACACCTAATATCTTAAATGCCCACAACACTCTTTGATCTGGGAAAAGATTTACAGTAGAAAGGTTAGCTCAACCCCACAGAGCATTTAACTTCTTACTGAAGAACACCTGTTGACTCTGCACACAATTTTACAGACCTGTGCGAAGGATAAAGGAATTCAAGCCTGGAGACTTGGGAAATGCAAAACAGAGAGGGAATGTGCCAGCATGACACAAGAAAAGAGAAGATATCCATGGCAGAAAGGCAGATCTCATGCCTGTCAGGCACCTCTGTCCAAGGGCTTCACTGATTTTATACACTAGCTGCAGTAGACAATTCAGCTGCAACCTGTCTGGCCTAGCAGGGTTACATCAGAAGCAGCAGAAGTGAGACGGATTACAAGGGTGCTCAACAAAGTATTTTCTAGAAAACGTGATAGAAACTGTCCCTCAAAGGGCTTCACATGAGGAATGCAAACTACTTAAGTTCAGGATAACTGCAGAACGCACAGAAATAAAACACTGAAATACTGGACGCAGTTACCACAGAGGGAGACATTTCTCTGATAATTAGAGATATGCAACTCTTCCCCACATTTGCTGAACCTCTCCAAACCCACACAGGAAAGCCATTCTAGTACAAGCCATTCAGAAGATACCAGCTGCTGAGGAGGGTGGAAACAAGTTCTTCAGATATATTTTTTTTGCTTTTCTCCCCTATGAGGAAAGGCTGAGTGAGCTGGGTCTGTTCAGCTTGGAAAAAAGAAGACTTAGGGGGGACCTATTTAGTGTTTACAAATATCTTAGACATGGGTGGCAGGGGGAATTGGCCAGCCCCTTTTCAGTGGTCAGTGGGGACAGGACTAGGGGCAATGGCTGTAAACTGGAGCACAGGAAGTTCCGCACCAACATGCGGAAGAACTTTTTCACAGTGAGGGTGACAGAGCAGTGGAATAGGCTGCCCAGGGAGGTGGTGGAGTCTCCTTCTCTGGAGATATTCAAGTCTCGTCTGGACACCTATCTATGTAATATGAGATAGGGAGCCTGCTTTGGCAGGGGGGTGGACCCGAAGATCTCTTGAGGTCCCTTCCAACCCCTAAGATTCTGTGATTCTGTGATCACTGGATTATCTGAACCATGATGGCAGCTAGCCATTTCTGTAGCACATCTATTTTCACACAGATTATAACCCTAATATTTGAATCAGATTAATTAACAAGCCAACAAAAATAAGTTAGCTGCTACTAAGGGCAAACAGCAGCATGTAAGAGACCTGGGGCCAAAGCAGACTGTTGTGTGCCATTGCTACTAGAGTTGCTTTGGCAATCAAGCCCTTGCTGCACCCACCCAAGTACTGCCACAGCCAACAGCTTCCTTCCAACTTTTACTATATGATCACACCTAAACAGGGGAATGCAGGCATTGGAGGAGAAACGCATGTGTGTTGCATAGGTGTTTTTTTCTCTAAGACATCCATCTCCTGCAGTCAATAGCTTTCTAGCTACCTCCAACATCAACTCCTTTGTGAGGGGAGAAATAAGCAGCTGGTGGTGTTCAGTTGCTGGCTGGGTTTAAGCCACAACAACTCTCCAAGCATTTCCAAAGGAAAAAACCCAACAGCTCAAAAGTTTGCTGGGTCTGGGATTTTCCTTTACTGAGGGTACTCAAGTGCCGATTGATATCAGCCTCAAATGTTCACATCATAATGGAATGAAGTGTTAATTACATTTGAAAGTATAGGGCAAGGTAGTTAATTTCATTTATAAACTAATTTCTAGTTCATTTATAATCAGTTTTGAAATATAGTACTTGGTTGCTCAAAGCTGTCCACTATTAGATATAGAAGCTAGGCATAGTATACTAGGGCATTTATCTGTTGCTCTGGAGAAGTAGGAGCCTTGATTTTAAGTTTTGATCTTGCATGCATCTAGAGTCAGAGCTGCTAGTATCAGTCAGACACTTGGCAATTGGGGTCTCTGAAATGGCACTACACATCCGCCTGAGCAACAGGCTCTCACTCAAACTGTTTTGCTTAAAGTTTATGTGCACTGTTCAGTGGAGCCGGAAAGGATTACTTCTACATACTCACCTAGACTGAGGAAGAAACAAGATTAGAATGCCTATTAACACAGAATTCAGTTTTTCATGTTCTGATATTGATGTGGAAAACCCTTAACAGTGCCTTATTCTAAGAGTTCATTATTTGTGTGGCAGTACCTATCCCCACATGATCCTTGCAGTGTTGGTTATGGTTTGAGAACAGCAGTGGGAACTTTTGATACTTTGGTACTTCAGTCTTCTTCACTGCCTCAAAATCCTTTACTGAAAAAACCCCACAATTGTCAGAGCAGTTATGAAGAAAGGACTAAATACTATAAAAATCCCAAGCTGGCATTACTATATTTATATTTTTAAGTACACTGCCATTCCAAACCCCCCAATCTGACTTAAGTAAAAGAAATCGCTAGTGTAGTCAGTCCTTTCTTTGCTAGCTGTGCCCATTCATTCCCATTCTCAAAATTCTTTTTTTATGAAAGCACCTAGTGCTCACAAGGTCGCAGAAAAAAGCTGCTAACTGTAACAACTCTAAGCTTGACAGTAGTGTAGAAATCAGATTTCATTGTAAGAACTGAGGTTTGTTGGAGTATATTTAAACACAGAATTTGGCTATGGCCTTATATTAAGGTTCATGTCATATAGTATTACTGTGCATATGAGAAAACAGCAAATTCACTGCTTCATCTTGGATTTCAAGCAAAGCCAGGTGTAACTATAAGTTTCTACCTGAGTTATAGTGGAAAAAAAAAAAAGACAAGTTTGACTTGTGAGGAATATGTAAGCCTTTCTATATCAAACCTCAATGTATTAACATGAACACCCAGAGGGGAATACATTATATATAACAAGATTCACATATTAGAAATTGGAAGACAGCATTTCTGCTTGTGAGATCTTTGACATGTGCTAAATCAGAAATAACTGAAAAAAATTCATATGAATTTCATACACCAAAATAAGTTCTGGTCTGAAATGAGAACTGAACACTTCAAAGAGGCGTTGTTCACAAGAATTATACATTTTATGGGTACTAATGTTTTGGTTTGAGCTTTAAGTCCCTAAATTGTAGCCCATATACAACACACATTAACTGTCTACACATTTACCTTCCCAACACCCCATACAAGAGTTCTCACACTCACAGGAAGTGAGGATGCAGTAAGATCCATAACTCTTAACAGTACTCTAATTGTAGAGGAGACTATACATATAAACCAGTTGCTCACAGGGTCCTAGCTCATGCACGTACATTCCCCACAACTTTACAGCCTTGTGTGCCCTGTTTTTGCTCACAGGACCCTAATGGAAAAGGCTGGCAGGTCCACCAGCTGAAGATATAGTCGATCTTTTTTCATTACCATATATCCAGAGAATGCTTAAGGGAAACGAATCCAAACAAACACTACCCGCCCCCTGCTAACCAAAAAGCAAACAAGGGGGAAAAAGGGTCAAGGAAACCTTGGTAAAAGTCAGTCTGACAGTGTAATGCCATAGTGCGTACAGCCACCTTCTTCCACAGCACCCATAGCCTGTACAGCCCAAACCACATATTACTCTTCTTTGAAGGCAGGCAGAGCTCTGCTTTTCCCAAGCAATTTGAACAAATCAGGTGTAGAGGCAGCACTGGTAAACCTGGCTCCCCCTGGCCTCTAATCAACAGCCCAGTAAGACTTCCATAATGATTAACATATTATTCCAAGCGAGTTACACAAAATACGGCAGATGTTCTAAGCGGAAAGCTGGACAGGGAAAGACAGCTGGGGTTAAACCGAACAGTGAAGCCACTTGACAAAGCTGGCACTGAAATCATGCACCAAGGTCTTGAGGAAAAGAGAATATTATGAAACTTAAGAAATAGAGGTAGGCTATCAACAACTTAACGAAAATAAGTCTATACATAAGTATTCATTTTTCCTGGAAAGGATAAATACAGGGATTCTGTGAGCAGAGAGTCCAGCCTTAGATGAAAGGGCCAAGAGTCACTCAGTCACTAAGGCAGCATGGCCTTTTGAAAGCTACAAGGGGAAGTTCTTTTTGAAGGTATAACCTGAGAGGGTTTTTCACCTTGTTTCAAACAGGTACCAGTCAGGAATTTTATTCTTGGAGTCTGCCTTTCATCTTAAGAACCTCATAGAGAAGTCAGAGCTATGAAGGTCTCAGTGGAATTAATTCAGATGAGTAAAACAATTACAAAAAGACCCCAGATACACTACATGTTTCACAGCCCTTATCATTCTATCAGTTTTTCCATCAGTCATGATTTTAAAGGCCTTTTGCACTGCTATCTCCCAGACCAAAAAACTGCATCACCACAGCAAGGTAACTCAGCATTATGGTTCGAGATTTCAGCTCTTAGTTCTACAGTTAGAGTGCTCCCACTATATCTTATTTTTCCAATGACTTTAGGCATCAAACACACACGCAGTGTCAGCATTCACATGGCTGAACTAACACTGCACCTTGTGGATGTACTTCTTGGCTTTAAGTAGTGGCATGTTACCATAGAAACTAATAAAGAAAATTACTTACTCAGGCACACCTTAGCAGATGCGCCTCTAGTGAATGGTTCTTTAAGCCTTGGTGCAGCTAAGACACTGAGACACATAGCTCCCATTCTGGTGGAGCAAAGTGGATGGCATAAGGAAAACCACAGATTTAGGTTTCTCTGTTAGAGCCAATGCTTTTCTGTTTGCTCATACATTTTTAGGTTCTTTTCTTCCCTTTCCAAGATCTTATTTGCCGTCTTTTACTTCTCATCTAGTTTAGTCTGTTTAAAAACCATATTTGGAATCAAATTGCCCTGTGAAGAATTTTATCTTTACAGCAAGGAAGCAGAAAGTCTTTAAGAGCGCATAAGAGCAGCAAGTCCATAAGAGTTCACCTACCAAATTTTAAACTAGATTTTCTACAGAGTAGACTAGGACTGGGACATGTTTCATTCTTAGCTCTTAGGAGAACAATAAATTCTGTCCTGAATTGACTACAGACTGAAAGAGTCAGGTACAAAACAGAGCAGCAACACAAATGAAGTAACTCCCTCCAAGATTAGATATGTAGCTAACAGAATTAGGAGCTCAAATTCAGAGTCTTAATTTGTAACCAGACTTTTCTAAGCTACACTAAGTAGTAGGAGAAGTTTCCTATTAATTTCATAGAGCATTAATGAGGTTTCAGAATGAAAATCACTTTCATAAAATGAGAAAGGTGACAGACAAGTAATGATAGGCCAGTATGAATAATGGGTCAGGAAACATAATGAGCAAACGGATTAATAAAAACCAAACCAATCTCATTTAGTGGGTGCAAAAATATCAGACTCTACAGCATAACCACCTCCCAGTAATCAAAATTCCACAGCACTGAAGTGACTTACCAAAGCATTCCTTCCGCTGCCTTATTGCAGCATTCATTTGAGAATTGCAATATTTGAATCCCTTGCACAGCCAAACCCTGAATATGCCTCTCTGAAACAAGCAAAGAAACTAAGCTATTGTCATCTTAAAACCCAAGATAACATAAAATTGAGAACACACTGTTCCCACACCTTTATATTACCTCCTGCAAAACACATCTCCTCAAGGCTCTTCTAGCTTACTTGACTAAGACCAACAATAACAACAACTCTCCTTTTCCACCCCAACCTTTTAAGGCCTGGTACTTATCTCCTGACCTGGTAATTAAAACTGGCACAGGTGAAACTCAGTTCTCTAAAAGTTCTCAGCATCTTAACATCTTTAGGGTTAGAATGCCTTACATTGCAGACAGAAACTTGTAACAAGTGTAAAAGAAAAAAAATGATTGAAGTAATTTAAAACAGACCTAGCTCATGTTGTTAACAGGAGGTGTTATGCAGGAATCAGATGCGTGCTGATTCCTTCAAAATAGCACTCTGCATGACATCCGTTTGCATGAAGAAGCCATGCATGTGGATGTAATTATGCCCACAAATAACGTAACTTTCACTGAGTCACTACATGCAGTATTCTTCTGAATGAAATTTAATTCTTAGATAAAGTATTTCACAAATGTCATTAAAAGAGGTGAACTCAAGGAACTATGCTGATTATTAGTGTTTTTCCATAGCTTGAAATTTCTTTGAGATAAATTTCTTTTAATTTTATATTAATACCTTTTCCAATCTAAAACCATGAATAAATTCTTAGCTCATTCTTTTATAGGTGGTTTTCTAAAGCAAAAACTTTCATAACATTTTAAAAGTTATTACAACATATAACATTATAAGTAATAATATACACTGATACTGATGATACTACTAATAAATACACTAACAATGTGTAATAATAAGCATACTAATATAAATAATAATACACACTAATATTGAGCTGTCTGCTCAATATTGTTTCACTCTGAGTAACCAGTAACTTTTGAGGTATTTATGTGATTTATCATGTCCTGTTGTTTCAGAAAAGACAAGAACAATTTAAAGAGAAGGAAACATATAACATGTAACTGAAAAAATTCTCTATCCCTTTACAGATTATCACCATACAAAGACTAACCTGACCATTATTTTGGAAAAGCCCAAGTACTCTGTATAACCTGTGCAAGAGAAACTTCCTCTTCCTTTCACGTGCATCTAATTTAACATTCCTTGAGTTTCATTGAGTAGAAGGTTGACAGTACAGTAATTTGAGTTCACAGAAAAATATCAGTTTTCTCTATAGGTATGGACTGGTGTAACACTGTTTATTCTTCTAGTTATATAATAATAATAATGATGATGATGTCTTTCAGTTTTATTTTTCCTAGGATGAAAAATTACTTTGATTGTCAAGAAACACTATAATAAGGAATTTGCAGAACATCATGGAAAAATAGCTGGTTTTTTCCCTGCAGTGCAGTAGCATTTTTGAATATACTCTTCTGATTGTGTGAAAAGTTATGAAGTGTTTGTACTTTATTAATAGCATAGCATCAAGTGCTTAAATAACCTATGCAAACATAATGTATGTCTTTTGATTGCGACAGATTGCTAATAACATTAAGTAATAAAAGTATTTGTGTTTATTAAAGAGCAATGTGTATGTCACCAACGAAAGTATAGAGGCAAGTCAAAGAAATGTAAGATATTTCATAGAAAAAAACCAACACAGGCTCATCACAGAATAACAGGATTTTTATTAACCAATTCTCTTTTGGCAGAAAGGAAAGAAAACCTGTAAGAGCCCTTTATGTTCACTTCAAATATGTATATATCTGAATATGCACCTCTACAGGAAGGTTTAAAATTAAAATTCCATAGAAATATTAAAAAATAATATTCAATATTTTACATCAAATGTAGAAGTAAATAATTCCAACTAGAAATAGGAACAAATGCCCATTAGATAATACCAACAGAATCCCACAGTGCTGTTTTATGAACTGCCAGAACTCTTCAAAGTAACCCAAAGAAATCATATCCCTGGTAATCTGATTAAAAAAACAACAGAATGCTGCTTGATATTCTTCAGAGACAACAGTGTTTGTATCCAAAGGCTATGTATTTTTTTCAGTCAGTGCACAAAGATTGAATTTGGAACAATCATGTTCTTACTGCACACAGGGTACAAAACCTCAAAAGGATTGGAAAAAAGTATATAAATGAAAAAAATCAGAGGTCATGGGGTACTGTGATACTAAAATCAAAAGATAGTATTTTGCCCTGTACATTGTTAAATATTAATTGATATTTTCCTGTTAAATAAGAATTATTTATTGGCTGTGGAGGGTAAAAGCACTAAAATTATTAATGAACCTGTCCAATCAGAACTTAGATATATTTTACAGCTTTCTTTTCAGATCTTAACTGGAATTTAGGTACCTTGGAGCATATAACTTCACTACTTTAAATTCTGCTGCAGTTGATTTTTAAGTTGCCTTTTTAAGTGTGTTACCTCTTAAAAAAAATGTTCTAATTTCTTTCTTTTTATTATTTAAATAACCATCTAAAATATCAAAGTGAGATCCTGGCCTAGAGTTAAATTCAGTGAAAAAACTTTCCATTGTCTCATGTAGAGCTGTACTGTTTTCAATACTATTCAATAGTGTATCATTATACTCTATCTTCAAATGAATATTTCCCTCCTTTTGACATCCTTGTTACTTTTTTAAACCCTCTAATTAAAGTAATCTGTACAGTATTACCAATTATGTTAACAAAAAAAAAAGTTTTCAATAGTTTATAACAACTGGCCTTGCAGTGTACTATTACTGAAATTAAATGGATGTTCAGAGGCGTATAATACTCAGAGATGGCCCTATTTTAATTGTCCCCAAATCAGTTTAAATTTCACATGGGCCAAACTGCTTGTGGAGATTTTTGCATCAAAGTTTTCTCACAAGAATCATGGTGCTTCTTTGGAAAGTAAAATCAGATGCACAACCCTATTAACAAAATGTAGCACTTGATGTACGGCTTGGGTTATGTCTCTGTTCAGTATTTCCTTCCTATTTAGAGTATGCAAATATGTAGCATAAGGTCTATACTATTCTGCAAACCTATTCCAGGCAGTTAGAAATGGCTAAAGTGCAAGACCTTAGGAACAGAATTCTTTTTTTCCGTCTCTGCTTATGTATATCCTTCAGATAAAGGTAACACCCTGGTAATAAAAAGATCTAAATTCACTCAGGTGCTCTTTCATCAAAATATGGAAGTACCCTTATCCGTACTTTGTGGTGTTACGTCATAATTTTATCTCATTTCTTATTATTCCAAGAGATTAATTTTATAAATATTACTTTGGTGCACTTCACAGAAAATGGCTATGCAGTACCACCCCGAAACAGACAATTACGCAATTTGACTGCTTATATTCTCCTTGCAATATTGATTATCCCTACATGCAATCTGTGAAGCATGCTCAAAGAAACTATGGGGTTTTTTTTTCACTCTTAATCATTGGAAAGAAATAGATTTTTAAAAAATTATGGATTTGAAAACCAATCCTGATGGTATAGCTGGACAAGGGACTTTAGCAGGAAGGCTGTTTCTTGTCTTTTATATTTACCTGGGGGTTTTGGAGAGTATTTATATGTAGATACAAGTAAAAATAGTTTTTATACATCATACCTTTCAAACAATAAATACGAATGAAATTGTTCATGTTAGAAAAGCTTTTGTTTATTAGTTTTCCAAAGTAGTAGGATTTGATTGTTTTACTTTGCTGGGATTGTTCATACAGTTAAAGTTAAGCAGAGAATTCTGAACCCTGTTGAAATCAAGTTTAGGTAAGAAAAAGAATACAAGCTGATTTGTCGTTCATACTAAGCCCTCACAAAAAGTGCATTGACATAACAGAAAAATAAAAATGCATCAGAAATCTGTTACTACTGTTGATATCCCTATACATTTAAACCCTAACCTATCAGGGCTTTTTCAGTGTGATAAAATCAGGCTCAAACCAGGCAAAGGATTTGTTTAGACAGGTGCTTAAGGAAGATTGAGAGTGCTTTTGGGTAGATGTAAACCAGTTATATCCATGACCCACCAACATTTGGAGCCTCCAGTTAGGAAATGGAATTTTTTCTGTGAATGTACTACTTGCTGTTCTACAGCAGCACAATAGTTCTGAGGAAAAACATTGAGCATTTTAATGACCAGATATAAAAAAAATAAAATAATCCATAAGAGCCATCTTAAAGCAGAAATGACACTGGTGCAACCTGTCTACCCAGAGAGCACAGGTCCATACTTAAAGGGGCTGTTTCTTTATTCCAGAGAGACATGGCAAAGGTCACAATACAAAATGTAAGGAGATACTATTTGGCACACCAAGAAAATCTCAGGGGGCGTATTTTCTACTTTACAACCTCTATATGGGAAACTAACAGAGATAACACTTGTCAGATCCATTAGATTCTCACAAATCTTTTGTAGTTTAGATAAATCAGAATAGGTTTCCCATCTGCAGGATTCATACAGAGAACTTAGGTAAGCTTATTGTCGCCCTGCTTTCATAGAGGCAGAATTACTTCTCCAGAAATCCTGCAGTTCTCTATTTTTCAAGAAGAGGGGATTGAGGGCAAAAAACCCCCATAGCTATGCTAATTATTTCCTGGTAATGAGGGTAAAAAAAAAATTTCAAGTTCAAAAATATTCCACAACTGTACAAAATGCAAGTGACAGCTGCGGCTAATTAGAATGAGAGATGTATAGGACATTTATGCAGAAAAAAGTTTTTTTAGTTGAGTTTCTTTCAACTGAAAACACACTGCAGATATCCAATGCCTTTTATACTGTAAAGGATTTAGTATCATACACGTAACAGTGGGTATATGCTCACAGCCTGAGCAAATCATCAGTGAAGAAGCAAGATCCAAACAGACTTGAGTTTATAGGTTAAAAACACTACATGGTATTTTTTCCTTTAAGAAAAAAAAATCAGACAGGTACGTTCTGCAACTGCTGAAATTTCCAAATGGTGCTAGAAGTGCCTTATGTAGGACATATTAAAGTCCATTTAAAGGCTGTCATGGCTTGCGTGATTTAAGTTCCTGAGGGATCTCTGCCAACTTCTTGCTGCCTGAAGAAAACTAAAATACATCCTGGAAATGATGCTGTATCTTACCCCAGGTTGGCCAAAGACCTTCACCATTATTTGCAATGTACTTTCTCACTCTACTGCCTACTTCATCTGGAACAAGCTTCAAACAGCAAATTCTCCTTCAGAAAAAAAACTCATCAGTAGCGAGACTAGATGAAAAGAGGGCACAGGATGTATCTCATTAATGCACTTGGATACAGAACTTGGGCTTTCAAACCACAAAAAATGTCTATAAGACTCCCTTGGATTTTTTTTTGGTCTAGGTATTTAAGTTCTGTTAGAGTTACTGTTACTCTATTGGACTTCATTTATAATCTACAGATTATAAATATACCAATATAAATAGATATACCAAGAGTTCTGAAGGACTTTTTGGTTTGGTTTTTTTGCTTTCAAATGACCAGAGAAGTATATTTGCTATAGATGTGACCTGGCATTTTTGCTAGGTCAAATATTTTCTTGTTTTTTTCTGTACACCAAGAATGATTTCCAAATTCAGAGATGTCCTGTGCATAAACAGACTAGTTGGACTAAAGGCCACAATCCCATTCATCAGGTCATTTAACTCAGTGCAGTCTAATTGAAGCCAATGTCATACCAACCAAACAAGTGGAGACATGGCTCAACAGTTATGGCATATAAACTACAGTACTGTTCTGTAAGTAGCCTATTTTCATTAGTGTGCAGAGAATACTGTGTATTTAACTGTGTAATGTGAATCCACACAGACAGAAATTCCTACTTCCAAACTGGCTTTTAGGAATGGGAAAACCAGCAGTTTTTAGGCAGTGACTGCAAAGAGTTTGTAGGACAAACAGGACTATTGTAGGTAAGCTTTCATATGCTTATCCAAACCTCATGTCAACATCTCAGTCCGGATAAAATTTCCAGAAAAAGGACACATAAAGAAAGCACTCCAAGCAGTTATGTGGATGTGTGCATTTTGGAATGCAAAGCAGTAAACATAACAGCCTGGATTTGGAAAAAAAAAAAAAAAAAAAAGTAATAAGGAATCTGTTCTGACTGTTTCGTTTTATGAATAGAGGGATGGCCTATTTTGAAAAGGTGGCAGAAATGTATTGTGCAGGACGCTTTCAGATGCTGCTAAATAGGCTAAATAGAGGAGACGTTTGTAATAAGAATTCTCCCTCTGGTATGCACAAGCTCACAGTTTGAGATTCATTCAAGTGCATGAGGTATACCAAAAAACCTGCTCTGTAAGACAGCTGTAAGAATAGTACTGGACAAACATTTTTCCAGCCATCTTAATAATTTATGACCAGATGTGGCCCTAACGTTATATCTTATAAATACACCCTGTAGAAACACTCTAGTAAGGGAAGTAAGTCTAGAGATGATATACCATTTTAGGTGTGACTATTAAATTACAAAAAAAATATTTAGGGCACAGATCTAGTGCTTCCTTTTCTAAGTGTTTGTTTCAAAAAATGGGACATAGCTTCAAATGGGAACAGTTTTTCTTTGGGAATTTCCTCCTCCTTAAAATGCCCTTTATTACACCAAATGATATGGAAGTAACAAATAATTTTCAGTAGAAATTTTACTTATTCTTTGCTGAACAGAAATACATTTTTTAAAAAAAGAGGAAAAAAAATGTACATCCATGTCAAAAATAATAGGTGCCTTTCCCCCTGGGGTCATGTCTTTGGATATGTACAGCCTCGGAGAAATGTATAAATCATTTTATACATGGAACTCTTAAAAAACTAGAAATTTTTAGTACAAAGGAATCAATTCACTGCAAGAATGTCCACATGCTTTGCTTTATGATTTACTATATACACAAGAGGATCGAACAAAGGACCTCTGTTTTCCAGTTACTGCTGTACTGTACATTAACATGTGGCTAATACCCTCCTCTGGGTGAGATTTACACTTAGTATTACAAATAACATAACAATGCTGAAAATACTGATACAAAACAGCTTCAAGATGACATTTTAAAAATATCCTCACTTTAATTGAACTGTTTTCTCCAGGTTTTGAAGTTTCAGCTTTATAAAAGATTCTCCAAGAAAATAGTAGCATTTAAAATGTTCTTTTGGAAACATAGATGGATTTTTTTCATAAAGTGTAATCCAAAAGTCCATTTTTCCAGGAAAAAACCAACTATAGATACAGCACTTGAGTTCAAATTGAAGAGGATTTGTTTGTTTTTAATGTAGTATAGTACATTTGTATCCTGGAAAAAAAATATTCCTTGATTAAATTGTATGTTAATTTATTTACAGATCTGAAATACAATTGCATACAGCAACTCTTGAGATGAGCAAGACGGAAATGTGTTCTTAGTAAGAACCAACTGTCCTTCCAATCTACCATGAGTTCAAGTGATTGCTCAGATGAAAACATGATTCTGAATAGTGAAATTTTGTTACTATTCTCTCACTTTTTTCTTTTTTTTTTTTTTTTTTGTAGACTTTAAACTATGAGTTTCAGTGCAGGACTGGGAGTCTTGAATACCCATAGCCAATCTGTGTTTGCAATTTTTGCACATGCTGTTTTGGCAGTAGCAACACACACATGAACACAAAGATTTTTCGCAAATGTTTGTCTTGACTCTTATGTACCCAGCTCTGGATACACAAAATTACCATTACAGAATATTTAGACAAAACCTGCTTTCTTCATCAGATAACATTCTAAAATTTACTCTGACCAAATTAAAATCCTCAATAAGCAGAATACTGGAATTTTGAGCTGCTGAAATGGCTTTGCAGAATATCTGTAGAGCTCATAGTTTATTTTTTACTTAATCCAATCCTTGTACTTAGCTGCATATTAAGCAGTTAAGCAGAAATCTTTAGTTAAAAATTATATCATTATTTTATATGCACTATGTGACTTACCTTTTAAAAGTTACAGCATTTTTAGAGGTTACAGAAACTTCATTTTTCATTATATGTTACTTTAGTTAAGTCACAGTGGTTTGTTTCTTTGTGTGAGAATGTTGCACCCTTGCCGTTTTTTATTGATCACCTGCTAAAGGGAGAGGTGACTTGTCTCAGATCTGCCTCAATCATACTTAAACATGCCAAAACTTCTAGCTATATGTCCTATTATCATTCAAACAGATAATTCTTCATCAGAGAGGTTGTATACTAAGTGTTGTGTTTAGTATATGCCACATGCTTGGAGTAACTTGGCTGACATGCCTGTTTTCAAGCCCTCTGAAAGGGAAAACCAGGATCTTTTGTTACTGGTAAGTCTACAAGTTCTATGGTGTGACCGGACGATTTCATGTTCCCATGAGACCAGCAAGCTGCATGTCAGGTAGCATTAGATTCATCTCACTTAGGTGTAGTATGTCAGGACTAGCAAACCTGCTGAGTTGGTATAAACCAGGTCTTTAAGCGCAGATAATTCAGTCTACAGAAATGACAATTTACACAGGTAATTTTAGACTGGGTAATAAGACAATTTCTCTTACTTTAGTCTTTCACCCATTTTTGGTTTGGGAAATGGAATTAAATTATACAATGTATTACAGAACATAGAACATCACATTGTGTCATGAGTGACAGTGCCTGTAAAGCCCAAACATCACCACAACTTCACGTGTTCTCATAGAACAAAAGCATTCACACCAATGTAGTTAAATAAGGTGGTGAGTGGGAAGGGAAGGCTGAGGAACCAAGCTGACATTTCCAGTTTGGGACCCAATTACTGACTCAAATACCTGGTAAGCCTCTATGAACCTCGTTGATAGAGGAAAATGTGTCATCCCTCTACTTGTGGCATGAGGCATTTATGAAATACATACAGCAGGAAGCAGTAACACACCTCTACAAGTGAGCAAGTTTCACTGTTTAAAAAAAAGTGTAAAAGAAGGTCCTCATAAATTTCTGATTCCTTAGTTCCCTAGTCTCTATGAAATTCAAGAGGGTTTACTAATTACTTATCTATTCATTCCTCACATCTACTTTAACAGTAACATCGTTAAACATACACAGTATTATTTAAGATCATCTTTGAGAACTTCAGGGAATGATAGTGGCTTATAGAGAGGAAAAAATAATATATTTAGCCAATACTAGGCTAACAATGCCAGCCAAAAGGTCCCATTTATTATACTCATGATGACTTTTGCATGACAAATTAATCTATTATATCCTTTTGTCACAGTTCCAGCTGAGTAAGTATGGAACTTACAGACTGATTCATTTTTTTAATGTTATTTTTTTCAAGCAAAAGTAGCAGCAGGTGAAAACTGAAGACTGAGCTCTAGGTGAGTTTATGTTCCTCTTTGATCAACTCGCCTTCCATAACAAGAAAATAAGCACCTTGTTACCCATCTTGTTGACCTAAAGTCTGTAGCTCTGCTGTGTGTAAATTGTGGTGGAGGAAAACATTTTTTCTGCTGTACATATGTAAAGAGATGGGTCCCCTTGGAGGCTGTCCAAGTCTTCCTGTGAAAGTGGTATGCTGCCGAGGTACAGCCGTTTGGTCTTTCGGAGCTCCTGAGAACATTGGGTAGTCATCTGCCTTGGATGCTGGCTTTCCTGTGTTTGGTGCTGTAATGGCCAAACCATTCTGTGTGACTTCTGAAGTGAGAGTTTCATATGTGCCTCTAGTGTGCTTGATGACTTCCACGATCTCCTTCTCTTTCAGGAGGTTGCTCAGACACAAATTAGAGAGCTGACAGCTCTTGGTTTCATAGGCCATTGCTTGGTTGCTTGATGAGTACCTAAAAGGGTCCTCGGTGGGAATATGTACTGACTTTCTGTCCCTTGTGTTGAGGTTTTGGCTCACCATTCGGTTTGGATATGTAGCCTGGGGAAACAAAACAAAACAAAACAAAACAAGTATTAGAACATGTTAGGAAAAGAGCCGAGTCTACAAAACACCCCCCACATTATATGGGGCTGGCAGATTAAAATGAAAGATGAATCTCAAATGCTGGCAAAACTCTGCAGAACACTGCTAGCATAGAACAGAGGTATCATTCACTCATATTTAACAGAATTAATACTGAATAGTAGTTAATTTTAGGTAAAGATTTGGGCACTTTCTTTTTAAAAGTAGTTTAAATCAAAAGCAGAGAATTTTTTTCAGAATACAATAAATGGATAGAAAGGTTCCATGATTTGTAAAAAAAATTTCAAAAGTGTTTCAGATGAAAAAACAAGAATTGTGATTGCATAGAGTTCAACTCCTAATATTCTCAAACACTTACAAAATTTAAGGAAAACCTTTAGTGAATATCTTAATACCTCAGTTAAACTCAGAACAGGCTCAATTTTTACTGTCCTTTGAATCAAGGTGTTTTGTTATGTATTTACAGTAAAATACGTGCTAAAATGCTCTGCCAGAGCAGAGCAATAATTTTATTTCATCTGCCTGGAAAAAATACAATGCAAAAGGGAACCCAGCATGTTAGCAACTGTTAATGTTGTGTGAGCATAGGTGCACTTGTATTTGTGTAAGTAAGCAGAATGAATCTGCCAGACCACTGCAGATTTCCAGTGAGTGCTTAGGTGATGCTTCACTTTGCCCTCCACAGAACAGCTGGCTGGGGAGGATATGATGGGGCTGCCAGACCTCCCTTCACACATTTAAAAAATACATTTTCAGTGTATTCAAGAATATAGTGCTAGGGGTTAATGCTAATATAGTCAGAGCAAGATTCTACCTATTCCACTACTGACTGTACTAGGTAGCTTCTGTCGCTCAGGAACTCGGATCACAGGGAGATGTGCTTTTGGCTGAGGAATAGGCTAGCCAAGTTGTGAATGTTCAGAAGTTCGATCCCTAGGGGAACTTCAGTTTTAAGCCTATATGGCTTTGTATGAAAGCTTCATCTCTTTATATATTGTTGCAAAGTATATGATACGAACTTACCCAATAAGAATTGAGGATCTGAAAGCTGTATGTGACAGAAAGCTGTATGTGAGGTTCAAAAGTTGATGATAAAACCTACTTAACTCTACTGTCCTCTGCCATCTAATACTGTGTGTCCAAAAAAAACCCAAACCCAAAAAAACCCTGTGTGTGTTTCATTAACTTCTCCAGGCATATATCCATGTGATCTCTCAAGGAAGTCTTAATTTACACTGTAATTAGTCTACCTCTGATTTTTATTTTTTTTAACTAGTTAAGTTATGGCATCTAGGCTGCAATTATATGAGGACGAATTATAATAAGAGCATCTATTATAATTTATTTTAAAATTATACATATACAAGGGCATTTGTCCTTGTTTTTTTCCCAGGCACTGATCAAAGGGCCTAGTTTTGACATTCATTTGCAACAAAAGTCCTATTTTACTCCATATATGTTTTCTGGAACTAGATCATCCTTAAGGTCACTTTCAACAAAACTGTTCTGTGATTCTGTGGCATATCAGCAGCTTCTTGGAATTTACATTGCTGTATGGGCTCTGATGTTGCAGAAATAAGCTGAGAAAATAAAAAATACAACAATACATTGCTAAAAATATTTCAGGATGCTTCCATGATTCCATAGGAAACTTGTATATGTTGTTTCAGGACAATCCGCATCACTTTACATATATTTCTATTTTAAGCAACACAGAAGAATGATAGTCAACATTCATTTCTTACGTCCTATTTTTAGTGCAGGCAGGCTAACGGTTATGCTTCTACACAAATTCACACACAAGTTTGGATACAAGTATTGCAGTGCATTTTAGGCATCAAAGGTGGTAGTTCCAAAAATTATTAGCACTGGCATTATATTTTTCCAGATTAATTCAGTGCTGATTACACCCAGACTCATAAATAGGAATAGAACACTTCTGGAAAACATCACTTAAGTTTTCATGCCTACAGTACATAGATATGGAGATGAAATTCAATTTAATTCCTAGGGAATCATTCTTGGGAAGACCTGTCCGTAAGTATTTTTTTTTTTTTTTAATGATTTCTATGCCAGTAAATTACCTGCCAAAAATGCCTGTATTTATTTTAAGGGAACATTTCTGGAGTTACCATATTTCACCCTATGACCTATGATGACCTAAAGATCGATATCATAGATCTGAGAGGATCTTCATGATGCAACATCTAGCCAGTTTTGTACTCCTGGTAAGCTTATCCCTATAACGTTCCTGACAGTATGTTTTTAACCAGCTGTTAAGGAACTTAATTGACATAATCTGTACTGCCTTCTTAGCTAACCCTTTCCCCTATGCTGCTTTTAGGAAACATTTTCCAAATATATGAGCTGAATCTTTCTGGATGCAAGTTTATTTCTTATTTTATCAAGCTACTGCTTCAACTTCTCTACTCTAGAATAGAAAATATTTCATTGGTCTTTTCTCATAGGACTCCTCTTCTAGACTCTGAATCATTCACACTTGCCTCCTCTACAGAGTCTCTACAGTATTTCCACATTTTTTCTTGAGGCATATGGCCCAGGAGAACAGGACTTAAGGTAATCCTTCTACCAAGCAGAAGCATTATTAGTCCTATGAAAGACTTCTTCACTTGCTTCTTTTTAATTCATTCCACTATAAGGTAATTTTATTTTGCAACAGTATGCAATTGTTCACTCGTGTTCACCCATTTTTCCATATTAGTTCCAAGATTTTTTGTTCTATAAAGTTATTGCTAAGTTGTTCAGTTGATTATTATCACAAAGACCTAATCCCTCATTTGACTCTGTTGATTTTTTTTGTCCCTCCGATCTTTTATCTAATGTACAAAGACAATTCTGAATTTGTTTTATCCATTAATATATTTTCCTTCCCACCCAACTTCATATAAACTGTAAATTTAATAAGGATATTCCCTAGTCCATCATCCAGGTAGTAAATGAATAATATCAAATACTATAAAACCCTTCTGTTTTACCATTGGGCCACTGGTAAATAACTTCCAAGGACAGTTTTCCATTTGTTGCTTCATTTAGTCTGCACAGTGTGTTTATAAAACAGTATAAAAAAGGTTACTAAAAGCAAAAAATCTGACATCTACAGCTTTTCCTTCTAGCCAAAAAGCCTGTTACTGTGTTGTTGAATGAAATTAGATTGGTTTGGCAATTGCTTTGATTTGTAATCCATGTTGGCTTTTGTTCATTCTTGTTTTATTCTATGTGCTTATTAATAGCTTGTTTGACTATTTTCCACAATTTTTTTGTCTAAGAATTGAAGTTAAACTAATGGAAGACACTACAATATATTTAAGATGAATCATAACCTCCTGCCAAGACTGACAAAAATAGACACTGATACTGCACTCTGATCAGTATACACTTGTTTAATAAAAATGCTTCAGAGATTTTCATAGTGGAGTATACTGCTCCATAAAAAGTCTAGGAATTAAGAATGGTTTCTCCTCTTAGAGCTGCTATTGAAGTGCCAGCAAATGCATATAATTGTTTAATCAGCAACTGCCCTTGTTTTTGTCTTCATTCAGTGAGATTACTCAGTTATAAGGAGCATGACGTGAATAATCAGACTATAAGCATGTTGCTACAGTTGTTTGTAGTCCTGGATAGAGAGGCCATTTCCAGTGAGAAGCATGACCATTGCCGGGGGTCTTGGATACAGGTTGGTTTATTAAGAATGGCTTAGAAGATATTTTTTGTCTCTTGAAATAGAATAAAAAACAAACTTATGAAAGGAGTTACACTAACAATGTAGGTTTTAAAGTAAATATAGAAGGATGAACTGCTTTTGAAAATGCACAGTGCAAAAGCACGTTCAAAGAAAGGCAGATTGGTACCAGCAACTGGGTACCAGTAAAAGGTACAAGGCATGACTAAATGATCTTTTATATAGTTATTTTAACTTTATCTTGATTAAATGCTCAGTTTTGACTATGTGGCACTGTGGTCTTTCTTTCCTTGTCCTTATCAAGGACACCTCATCTGAAATATTTTCATTTTAGAAAATACATACTAGGTTTGTATGTCTCAAAAATACTTGGTTTTGGTTGTTAGACAGTGGGTGAGACAGTGTGTTTATATGTATCAATAAATATTTTCTAATATATTTATGCTGGGGGAATGTCTTACTAGTTTTGTGAAGCTGTAACATGCTGAAATTCCCTTCCTACTGAATAAGTAAATAAATAAATACCAGGTGGTGAAAAATTAAGAGCTAATTTAATTAAGTTTTAAAACATTAACAGAAATTTAACATATACTATTAGTATTCTAAGACATCAGTTTGACCCTATCTCCCTGACTAACAATGAAAGACAGACTTACTCTATCAGATGCCTAGTTAGTCAGGGAATGAACAGAAATTTTAATAGAAACCTTGTCAAAAAAGCAATAGTGTCACTGTTATCTATGACAAATTACTGAAGAACAGTTTCTTATCAGGAAAGAAAGAACAGTGGTCAGACAGGAGTCAAAATCAACAAGAAATTTTCTCTGACCCTCCCTCAAAAGACATTATTCTTCAAAAAAATTATTGTCAATAAAAAGTCCAATGTTGCTTTGAATGTCATGTAAATTATTCTTTGCTATAATTAAAGCATTTTTATAAAAATCACAACATACAGATTTGAGAAGAATTGTATGTTGTTGTTTATTTTCTAAATTCTGGTAGTTTAGCTTGAAAGAATCTAGTACAACAGAATTTTCTTGCTGCCCCATTTTACAGTTATTTAGTGTCCTCATGATCTGGCCAGATTAAGAAAAAAAAATCCCAGAATGAAATCAGAGAATCATAGAATGCTTTGGGTAAGAAGGGACCTCAAAGATCTTCCAGGTCCAACTCCCTGCCATGGGCAGGGACACTCTTCACTAGATCAGGTTGCCCAAAGCCCCATCCAATCTGGCCTTAAACATTTCCAGAGATGGGGCTTCCACAACCTCTCTGGGCAACCTGTGCCAGTGCCTCACAACCCTCATAGTAAAGAATTTTTTCCAAATGTCTAACCTAAACCTACCCTCTTTCAGTTTAAATCCATTACCTCTTGCCCTATCACTACACTCCCTGGTGAATAGCCCCTCTCCCACTTTCCTATAGGACCCCTTTAGGTATTGGTAGGCCATAATGAGGTCTTCCCAGAGTCTTCTTTTCTCCAGACTGAACAATCCCAACTCTCTCAGCCTGTCTCCATACGAGAGGTGTTCCAGCCCCTTGATCACCTTTGTGGCCCTCCTCTGGACTCACTCCAACAGCCTTATGTCTTTCCTGTATTAGCACCCCCAGAGTTAGATGCAGTACTCCAGGTGAGGTCTCATGAGAGTGGAACAGCAATCACCTCACTCAACCTGCTGGCCATACTGTTCTTGATGCAGTCCAGTCCTGAGCTGCTAGTGCACACTGGTAGTTTATGTTGAGCTTGTCATCGATCAGCACCCCTGAGTCCTCCTCATGGCTGGTCCCAACCCGTCCTCTGCCCAGCCTGTAGATGTGCTTGGGATTGCATCAACCCACATGCAGAACCTTGCACTTGGCCTTGTTGAACTTCATGCAGGTTTCATGGGCCCATCTCTCCAGCCAGTCAAAGTCCCTCTGGATGGCATCCCTTCCCTCGAATGTTGATCTCACCACACAGCTTGGTGTTGTCAGCAAACTTGCTGAGGGTGTGCTCTACCCCACTGTCTCCATGCCACCAACAAAGACATTGAATAGTGCTAATCCCAGAACTGACCCCTGAGGAATACCACTTGTTATGGACGTCCACATGGATCTTGAACTGTCGACCACAACTCTTTGAGTGTGACTGTCCAGCAATTTCCTTATCCACCAAGTGGTCCATCTCTCAAATCCATGTCTCTCCAACTAATAGGCAATAATGTTGTGCTGGACAGTGTTGAATGCCTTGTACAAGACCAGGAAAGTGAGAATGACACATCCACCAACAATGAGAAAAACACGTTGGAAAAACAAGGGGTTTGGGCTTTTTTGAGGGTTTTTTTCTACCTATTTCTTCTTATCTTCATGTAAATGCTTCCTGCAAAATTTTCTGTGGCAAGCTTAGGTACTAACCACATTCCATGAGCGTTAGACATGAGCGAGCAAAGCCACAATCCCAACACATCTGTTTGCCAATTTGAAGGCTGAGTCCTTGTCCAAAGCTGAAGGTGGCTTCATGCCAGTCATGTTCCAGCCTAGCCTAGAGCAGCTGCAGGGCTGCTGTAAACTGCTGCTTGGCAGTGCTCCAAGGAGCTGGTCTGCCAGCTGGTGACTGCTGAAGCAAAAAATCCATTCATCTCTTTCTTTTTTATTTTTCGGTAGCTCAGCTAGAACCAACAACTTGTCTGCTCCAGAAATCCCCAAATGCCACCCTACAGTCTGCCTAACTGTGAACCCAGGAAATGGCCAACAATTGGGATGCAAATGTGGCTCTGAAATTTGTTTCAAAAGTAACCCATTTTAAATATATGCAGAGGGAGAAAAAAATCAAAATCTCCTTTGTTGTTTCAAATATGTTTCAAAGTTTAAGGAAAACATCTGGATTTGAACTTCCTGGTCAGGTTAAAAACACAAAAAAGCAAATGTTTTTATTGCTTTAGTCCCTTTAAAAAAAAGAAAAAAAACCCCACTATTAAATATTATTTGCTTCAAAACTTTGATAGGTTTCTATAACAATCACTTGTGGTTTAAGGTACATTTATATGAGAAAGAAAGGAGTATTTTAGATTTGAGTATTCCACACTAGTGCTAAATATGTTAAGACTTATCAAAACCAAGGAACTTAATATTCTTAAAACATTTTTCCGTACATTCTTTTAAGGATTTTCATTTGTGATTTTCATTCTGGCAACTTTTTCCTATATTTAAAGAAAAGACCCAAATCTCTCAGTGGCCCACTTTAAAGTAATGAAAACTGACTGCTTTTATGGAAAGCTCCAGAACGAGACATCTTATGAAAAAAACTCCCTGAATCCGTTCATCAATTTCCATTTTCAAGCTCAATGAGGGAAGTAGAGAGTTAACAAGAGTTAACGACAAGACAATACTGCTGCAGGACATTCAAAAAATGAATATTGTTGCTGACTGTTTTGTGACACAGGACTGATATAAAATGACAGAAAAAGACATAAATTACACAAACACTCAGAAAGGGTCCAGATTTTAAAGATGCCTATGCCTAGAGGCGTTTGGGAGTCTTAGATACCTATAATGTAATTCTTCCATCTTAGATGTCTATAATGTAATTCTTCCAAGTAGAGCAACTTTCTTAAATACATCATTCTGACAGGAGGCATAGAGAGTAAAACCAAACAAAATACTATCTCATCAGCGTACCCAGCGTATACTGACAAGCAGCCAACAATGGCGTATTTGAAAAACAAGGTTTTGCCACCCCAAAGGATTTTTGCTTTCAGAAGCGTTAATGGAAATGCACTCTAAACAGAGTAATTTTTCTGACAGAAACCTGAAGACTTTCTGGATTCCCTCAAGTGTTCTACTGCTTAATTATTTTGTTTTTGCAGGTACATGAGGAATATAAAAATGCATCCTGCAATGTAACATTTACTGCATAGCCCAGTATAGCTCACTTGGCCCTTGTCAGGTCTCAGATGGAATGCAGCACCTTCTGCAGTACTGCCTCTGTGTTGCAGCCTAGACCAGAACTCAAAATACAAAGCAACATAAAGAAGTCCAGATACAAAACAAGGTGCTATAGCTCTGTATTCCTTTGAAGGATAGAAAATATGAAGCCCTGCATTGTGCTTTTGAATTTTTATACCCTCAGATGCCTTTCACAGTTCTGACAGTTTATATAAGTGCAGATCTAATTTACCAAAACACGGGTTAACTCAGTACTTTGGTATGCCACATCTTTCACTATGTCAGCTTCTTAATTTCTACACCTCCTCACTTCTGTGCTCACCACTTTCCACCCTAGAGATGATCCAATATAAAATGCAATTTAGCTGCAGCAGGTAATTGTTCTTCATTCAAGTCTCTTCAAAAACACTCACTCTTATTGATTTCAGTAGCACCCAGACCATGAAAGTAGCTTTTACAACCCAGATCTGCAACTACTGATAAACTGATGCTGCCTTCTGGCAACATGTGACACATGAAAGAAATAAAGCTCAGTGTGTCAAAATAAGGCATGGAATGGTGTCATCAGGTTATGGTTAAGAACCAGCTGCTGATCAGTTTGCAAGTTCTGCTGTCATCTATTACAAGATGAATGCAGTCAACAAAAATCAGAAATATTCCTCCTCCTGTCTTTCAAATATCTTCACTTACTGAAAGCAAAAATAACATCATGCCAAAATGCACACCTCTTCCTTATAATGCCCTTTTAACCAACAAACCAACTGAATACAAGTGAACTATAGCCCTAAATAGACTGATGTGCTAAGAGGATTTTATTGTAGTGGTGATACAGTGTGGTAAGTGACCCTCAGAGGGCTCAAATCTCACAGCAGAGAATTGTCCTTGAAACAATTCATTTATGTGAGTAATAATGTACAATTAAAAGCAACAAGGTGCAAAAGGTTGCAATCCTGCTTTATAAGGTAGGAGGAAAACAGTGAAGAATTTCCCATTAATCTCTAATAACTTGCAGTAAATCGCTACTCTGCATTCTCAATACTGCATTTCAATTGAAGAATTTTTTTCCCCCCATTAGTAAAGCTAAGGAAAAAAATTGCATTTTATAGCTGTTTACCATGCCTTCCAAATGATACAACTGCAACTTTGGAACAATTCACCAGTCTTATTCATATTCCAAAATGCTACAATTTTCATTTGGATGATACTGAACACATCTTGTTACACCCTATGGTTAAGAGTCTAAATAACTACAAAAATACTAATAAAAATGAAAAGTTACTAAATAGTGTGTGTTTTTCAATGAAATGACTACAGAACGACAACACTATGCGAGACAGCAAATCTTATTTCAGTCCATATGTAAGACTTCCCCAAGATCAGAAAGTTAATCCAGTTAATACCAGAAAAGGTAATTTTTACCAGATGGAATTTTCTTATTTCAGACCTGGGACAAAATAATAAGAAAGATGCAATAGACTTTAACCCTTACTCTGAAAAACTATTAAATCCTTCATTTTAGAAATATCCTGTATTTAGCAAAGATATTCTCCCACCCTCCAGCAATTCTAATAACACCTCTATCTCTCTTGATGCCTTTGGCATCTTTCTTTGTAGACCTTCTATGCCCCCAGTTTCTTCGGGTAGTCACAGATTTTGCAGCTAATAATGGAAAACATCTTCATTAAGCTCTTGTTATACACAGGCTCCAGCTTTGGTTACAGGCAGCAGATTCTACAATAAGGTGCCCAAGTCAGATTTGTTCATGGACCTTCTAGACACCATTCAACGGGTAGTCCAGAACTTCGGGTCTCACGATCTCTGTACAACCCAAGAATTCTGGACCACTAATTCCATGCTTTTAGCTACAGTCATATAAAAAAATCATCAGTGTCTACACTTAAAATCCTTTTTTGCATGACAGATGGAAAACAAACTGATAAAAAATGAAGAAATGGATGCATGGGAACACAAAGGTCACTTCAAAACACCACAGTTTATGCAGTGTGAGCAATGAAGAATGACACAAAGGTCCTGAGAAAACACTAAGGAAGCTTGCTCTGGAATTACAACCAGGAAAACAGTGTTAATTAGCCCTTCTGAAAAAGTGCACTACTCAGCTGACATTTATTGCCGTGCTAACACAGGTGTTCTGGGTCTGCAAGCCAAACCAGTATTTTTGTACAGCATTTGTTGTCCTATGTAGATATAGTAAGTTTTTCAAAGATCTCCACCTCATACCTGATCTACTTTTCTGAGGACCAGCTGCCTGAAAGTTGTGAAGTCCATTTGTAGCCTCACGTCTGACATGTTGGTCACCAAAACCTGATTATTGTATCAGTAGATCATGTGAATTAAAACTGAATTGTAGGTGGCAATTACTTTTGACAACTAACTTCTGTTATATACATGCTTAGTTTCTAATTATACATTTATTTATTTTCCTACTCTGTCACCTAACATGATGTCCTATAGTACTGGAAAAGCCATCTGTAAAATGAAATTTATATGCCTGTATATTCAGTCAGACAAGATATCAGAATACTTAGAAGTAGTAGTCTGAAAAAATACTTAAATATTCAATGTTTAATTATCTATACATTATACAGCTCTGTATTTGAGAAATACTTTTAGAAAAAGAAGGAAAAAATATACTGTCCATATTAATTGCTTATAGCTTCTCATTTAAAAAGTGAAGGTATACATTAGACATTATGCTTACGGATGTATTCCCGTTATGTTTAGGATGAGGATCTTAAATAAAAGGCTTTTGCTTTACCAGCTACACATACAGGAACTCAAATCTCTACTGTGTCTCTATATTTTGATTATCTTATCTTCTTTGAAGAAAATAATCATACATACTTATCTTTACTCTCAGGGCTTTCCTGACCCACTTTCAATTAGTGAATATCACAAATCAGATTTCTAATGAACTTGTGCCTTCTGAAAAAGGTACTGTCTGCTCTTTCATAATGAAACCACACAGAACCCCAATTATTTGTACTTAGCCAACACTCAGCTTTTTGTATTATATTCCTTAATAATAAGAAATCCTTCCATTAAACTGAATTTCATAAATTAGTATTATTACTTTTGAAAGCAATATGGGTTGAACTTAAAAGAACAGCAGAGGGAAATTGCATACATTGGCAAACGATGTTCAGCTACTGTCACATCAGTGGCACTATCCTCAGCTCAATATAGAGTCTGCAAAGGAGAAGTCAAAGGACTAACAAAAAGGGCAAATTGTATCCTGATGACAAGAAAAGAAATTCTAATTACCCTTTAATTGACATGGGTTTTTATTTTTACAGGATTGCTGAGACCAAGGCATCCTTGAAAAGAGATAACAGAATTTTTATTTTTATTTATATATACATATATATGTGAGGATACCTGTTTTCTAAATTAAATATCATGGAGTAGATTTCTTTATTCCTAAAATAACTGTGCATAATTAAGTATTTTGTGTGGTTAGAAAAAAATACTATAACATATCTGTAATCAATCCCTAGGCCTAACTAGTCAGATTCAGTGTGTTCAAGAGAAGCATTACTATTCCAGAAAGAAACTGATTCCTTGCTATAGGATTCAGTAAGGAAAAAGAAAGAAAGGTATGAACTTTGCACCACAGAACCACAATCAGTGAATCAGATTTCATTCATAAGAGAAAAAGTTATTTAAAATATTTTCTTCAAAGATCTTGCTACATATGATGGCTATAAATTCATGCTGAGTGAGTCATTCTGTGTCTAGGGTTTTTTTTAGTAATCGACAGTCTAGAAATAGGGAAAGAATGAATAGGATACTCTTGGCATAGAGAATAACTATTATTTTTCTCTCATTTTTTTCTCTTATCTGCTAAACCATTGACCCATGAATGCATTGGTTTTGTTGATATGGAACTGGTGCACATAAACTTTGTTCTCTGATCTCCATGTGTCAATATCAAATATATTTACAGTACAAAATGCCAGGGAGATGAAGGGGACTCATAGCAAACAGGTATAAGTAGATGTAGACAAAGTGGGGGCATAAGGAGTCCATACAACTGATTCACATGAAAGAGAAACTGCTCTAGCAAAACAGTTAGGGTTTGTGGTTGAATGATGTGATTTTCCTCATGTTCTAAAAAAATCCAGAAACCTATCACCTATCATTTCAAAATTGTGTGTAGTTGCTGGCAATAAAAAATTTCCCTTACTGCATAATTTCAAACAAACCGTTTCAGAGAGGCAAGATAGCCCATAAGATAACTACATAAAATAGCCTCTTCACTGCTAATGCTGGTGGCTTACACAAAAGAAGAAAAATATTTCATAGCATTTCTACTGTATCTCTATGAAGTACAGTAAGGGTTTTGTAAGGGTTCATGCAGTTCAGCTCTCTTTAGAGTAGCATGGCGTTCATTACAAAATATACTACTTAGTGTTTGGAAAAGCCAGCTCTAAGAAGGTAAAACTAGTTCATATATTTCATCTATTTTAAGGCTAGTGAGAAAAGTCATAATCATCTTGTCTGACCCTCTGTGCAATAGAAGCCGTGGATTTCTCTTGGCAAAATCATGTAACCCAAAAAAGGAGGTAGAAATAAAGCTTAAGAGGCTTAAAGTAACAGAGAATGTATCTTATTTCCATGTAATCCACTGCAATATATTTATCACAATACAATTCAGGTCCTTACAGGAAATATTGCTCTTTCTGGCAACAAATTCTAAATTTGAACAAAAGAAAATAAGCAACATGTGCTGACAGAACTACTGCTAAAATACTCTGGGACATAAAGTGTCACCAAAGAGCAGAGGGGACTAGTGTCTGAGAAACTGTACATGCATGACCATGAGGAGCCTAATACAGACTACTAAATGCCAAAGAACCCAACACTTCTCAAAAGCCTTGTAGTACCAAGATCATATAACTTGGAAAAATAACCTTAATTTCCATCTTCCTTTCCTGGAAACGTGCAAACAACTCATGCAGCGATTTCAAAATATACACCATATCAGCTCCTTATTTCCTTCAGCAAAGCTATTTAACACAAACTTAGCAAGGGAAACCAAACAAAAGAAAACAAAACCATAAATAAACACCCACTCAAATTTATTATTTTGCCTTTTCTTATAGGAGAATCAACAGCAAAAATGCTGAAATACCTTTATTGTTTTCTGTTTGTCTATTCATTTGCCTAGCTTAAGGACGGTTAGCAATATTATATTTCACACCATACTCCAACTTTCTGTAATAATGCACATAGGGAGGCATTTACAAGCTGTTTGTTGCAGCATACCCCTTCTCTGTAAATGTAAAAATTTACATTTTCTTTTCTTTAGAGCCCATACTGTGAGTCTCCCATGTGAAAAAAGTAATAGAAAATCTCAGACTCATTGAATAGTTTGGTGGAAGGGACCTGAAAGATCACCTGGTTCCAACCCCTCCGCCATGGGCAGAGACACCTTTTCTCTAGACCATAATGCTCAAAGATGATTTGCTCACTTGGATTTACAGACTTTTCAGCTCTAAATTAATGTATTATTGATGATTTACCAGTTGCTGTATAGTAGCTGTGAAAATGGTTGAGAGTTTCAGGCTTTTTATGACATAACCATCAGCTCAACTCTCAACCTCTGCTATTTGCCATTTTATGTCATTAAGCACCATTCTAATGAGACTCTTAAATTCTGAAACATTTAAGCAAAATCATAGTCACATTGAACACACTAGTAAAACTTCAAATTCTGAAACATTTAAGCAAAATCATAGTCACATTGAACACACTAGTAAAACTTCCACTGGCTTTATTGTGCTATCTTGAGCAGGAATGAATCTAAGTATATGCTTGGAAGCTATTTACTACTGTACAGAGATCAGTGTGGTTTTGTCTTGTCTGAGCACCACATGCTGTTGTGATGGCTGTCTTTTATCCTTCCCTACTTCCAAACTAATGGTATAAGTTACTTTAAATAACTCCTAGCCTAAGTAACTTGTTCAAGTGCACTCCTTTGCAAAAGAAGCCTTTTAATGCATTTTAAGAAAAAAAAAAAAAGAAAAAGAAAAAAGATAAATATTTCCTCTAATTAGCCATTTTGAAAGATGAGTATCTGGTTCGAGTTGTACAGCAAAGAGACATTTAAAAATACAAATTATTATTATTATTATTTTTATTATCATTAATAATTAATAGCATCTTCATTAATGATCGGATGACAGGACAGAATGCACCCTGAGCAAGTCTGCAGATGACCACAGAACTGGGAGAGTGGCTGGTACATCTGAGAGGTGAGCCAACAGAAACCTAGTGAGTTCATTAAGGGAAAGTGCAAAGCCCTGCACCTGAAAAAAACCCCCTATGTACTAGGACATATTGGGAAAGTAACTTGGCAGAAAAGGACCTGGAGGTCCTAGTAGACAAGTTGACCATGAGCAGTGATGTGCCCCTGCTGCAAAGAAGGCAAATGATATCCTCAGCTGCATTAAACTAAGTATTATCAGTAAGATGAACAAGGTGATACTTTCCCTTTGTTTAGCACATTCAGTGATACCCAGAGACAGAACCAGAGGCAATGGGAACAAAATGAAAGACAAGAGGTTCCCTCTGAATATCAGGAAACACTTTTTCACTGTGAGGGTGACTGAGCACTGGCACAGGCTACCCAAGAAATTTTGGAGTCTCCATCCTTGAAAAAAAGCTATCCAAAGCTATCTGGATGCAGTCCTGGGCAACTAGTTCTAGGTGGCTCTGATTGAGTAGGGGGATTCAACATGATGACCTGCCAACCTCAACCACTCCATGATTCTTTGGAATTATTTTTCTAGTTTGAGGTTAGATTAAGAGCACAGGTGAGAAGTAGAAGTCTTAACAGGATGGGGTTTAGGAAGTTACATATATATAAAACCTGCAACTGACTTTCTACTTTCTCTCTTTACACCCACTCTATCAAGAGGTCTGAAGCTCTGAAGTCTCTTGACCCAGTGCATAGGTCCTAAATAAAAGCAGAAGAGCTTAAAACTAAATCTGGAAAGGCACACAATTTTTTCCAGGAGGTGAGTCCTTTCACTGCCCTAACCAGTGGCTTGTAGCCATGGCACTCCAGCAACAAATAGCTTCTGCTGTAAGTCCAAATCCTCATGAAGCGTAACTCCTCTATTTTGTACCACTAGTGGTGTTTCAAATGTTCTGTTTTCCCTACAGCCAAAACATTGTTGTTCTAAAACTGTGATATATCTATAAAAGATCCATTCAATGTAATCCACAGGCAAAGAAGCTGCCTATTGGTAGAGATGCCCTAACACTTAAATTGTCTAAAACTTTAGCCAATGTAGCTAAAAAGGCACCATCTTTAAAACTCATGAAAACTCTAGAAGCAGCATAACAAAACTGAGCACATAGACAACAAAGCTGTCAAAGGCAACACTCCAACTCACTGTACATTGAAATATAAGAGATGGGCAATTTGTGGAGGAGGATACAAACACACACACACACACACACACAATCTGGGGATTGATAAAAGATAAGCTCACATTTGATTGACATCCATCAACTCATAAAAACCTATAAAGTACACACAAATATCCCAACAGAACATCTGAAGCAGTAGGTTGTGCAATCCAGGTTTACAATGCATCTGAGGCGATCATTACTTAGGAGAGGATATTTTACAAACTGCCCATCTCACCTTTGGATTGTTGCTTCTCAACCAAGGGACAACCCCTCCACCACACCCCCATTTTCAGAAACCTTGCAAGAAAAAGGAAATGCCATTCTAATTCAGGATGCGCCTGTATACACTATGCTGCCTCCAGGCGTTGGGTGAGGGCATGCCATCTACCCTTCAGTCTCTCAAATGCAGTCTCTGCCAGGATTTGGAAGATGCTCAAACACTAGTCTGGCAATTCTTTGCTCTGGTCCCAAAGTAAAAGCCTTCCTCAGCAGTAGAAACAGAGATTAAGCAGGGTATCCTGGAGTAAATTCAAGTCTAGGATGAGGTTAATGTCTATAATGCTATGTGTGCTTGAAAAGTACCCTTTTCTTGTTAGGAATATCAAGCAGAAATTTAAAAAACCCCAATTCAGGAACATTTCCATATCAACCAGGACTAGAAATGATGAATCGAGTGTTTCTTGGGTGCTGGAGCACAACTGACCATATTCATCATAACATATATCTAATTTACTGCTGCCAGGAGAGTCCCAAGATTACATTTCCCTACAAGTGGCTGAGCAATTGCATTCAGAGCCACTAGTAACCTCAGGAAGTCTGGTAAACAGTAGGACACCCACCAACTGCTACCTGCCATATGTAATAAGCAATACAGAGAAACCCCATCAGAGCAGTCTCAATAGTTCACCTCCCCAGGCCAAACAGGTTAACAGCTGACTTGCAGCTTTTCATGTAGGAATAATTGCACACTTCTCAGCAGATAACTCTCATGTGATGACATACTGCCTGCATAGCAGTGGGGAAGGAAACCAAACGCAGAAGCTCTGCAGCCAAAACCTGATTGTCCCAAACCTGAAACACAGCCCTGTTTTTTTTCCCTTACCACAACCAGTTGTTTTTTAGTGCAGAGTATGGTGATACTTTCAGAAAATTCAGGCTCAAGCAGCATCTATATTTCATCCTTTTCTTCCTCAACCTTCTCTTTTTCCACTTACTCATTTTCCTGGAGGTGCAGCACTAGGAAGAAGAACTTAGAGCAATAGCTGCTGTGCCAAAAATCCATTTGTCAGTCACAGTGACAATATGTTGAGTAACGCCAACAGAAAATACTGAATATGCCTGAGTGCCAGGCTGCAGTGCAGAGAATGGCTTCTGCCCAGAGCTCCAAAGAATTTGAATGCTGGTGCCAGAAAAGGAGGAGATTATCAATGAAGGAGTCATCGTACCTTTCTCACAAGCTTGACCTGTGACGTTGTGCTCTGTGATTCCCTTTCCATGGCCTATCCTGCCTTCCAAAGTGGCAGGTGCTTAAAATCCTTTCATGAGATGCAGTGATATATAGAGCAAATCATATAGCAAAAAAAAGCTCTGACTGACTGGTTCTGAATTGAAATGAGGATCCTAACTTTTCAGACTCCTTCCCTTTAAATGCAGAAAAGCATGTGTTAGAAAATAAACAGGAAGCGGCTGCGATATAGAATGAAAAGCACTCTCTTTTTAGCACCTGAAGATGAATGCTGAAAGTGTATGTGAATGCCAATTTTATATGGGAACAAAAATACGTCAAATGCCCATGCAAAAAGGAAACTGCTTTTAAGCAGCGAAAATGTATGTTCTCTCTCTACAGAAATTATTTAATTGAAAATAGTCTACATTTAACACCTTTCACTTCAAGATGGAGCAGCATTACTTTGAAATCTTGATAGTGAATTTAACAAAATTTATGCTACAAGTTCCACACCCATTGTTACTGTAACCAGAATGTCTCATTAGAAGTTCTCATTAATATTAAACCACATCCTCCTGAAAGCTCTGCTAAGGGCATCTAATATCTTCTTCTATTTTTGTTTCTTTTGTTTTTTTACCTTATAACAATCACTGAGCTTTATGTTAATAGGATTCAAATCTCACAATATCACCTTAAAATAAGATTAATCAGGCATGTATCTTTATATACAGGAAAATAAACTTTAAAATAAACCTACAGTACGAACTTTGAAACTTTTCTCCTTCTATGCTTAGCATATCTTTAAATAGAAAAAATATTATTGTTATTTAAGATCCTATTTAATGAAAATATTTCTACTTCCTTTCATGTAACTTTTAATATTAAATAATTTTCAAACAATGTTGCCTATAATATATCTCACAAATGCAGAGAAGGAAAGAACTCACATAGATATCAAAAAGCAGAAAGGTAAAGAAAAAACACCAAAACAAACCACAGACTCTTCACCCACCAGAAATGTAATAGCAGGTCAGGTCAGATTAAATCTGTATGTATGTGGACACACGTTTGGGTTTGTGTCTGTGGCCTCATCAAAATACAGATGTTCCAATACAAAACCTATAGATTGTGCATGTAATATTCCCATAATATTGCTAGAAATGTTGACATGATGCGCAGACTGAATTTGACCATTTGGTGGTAGAGTCTCCTTCTCTGGAAATATTCAAGACCTGTCTGGATGCCTATCTGTGCAATATGAACTAGGGAGCTGCTTTGGCAGGGGGGTTGCACCCGATGATCTCTCGAGGTCCCTTCGAACCCCTATGATTCTGTGATTCTGTGATTTTTTATTTATATAGCCAGTGAAAAGCAGTGAAAAGCATGCTAAACCTAACTGGTCCACAGTGCCATAAACAATACCTATTATACTGTATTTAATTCTCTTTGGGGAAAAATATATGGTAATTTGCTAAGCTATTTTTTCTTCATTCTTAACATTTATAACTATTACTAGCAGAAAGCAGCAACAGCTTGACTTTTTAGCATGCAAAATGCTAAATCAGGAAAAGACACATAAAAGAAAAATATGTGCTGCTCTCCATTTGTACTGTCTCAGCAAAGCCTTAAACTAGGTATTCTTAGCAGAGTTTGCTAATTTTAGGTGGTTTTCAGTTCTTACAAATTGCCAGGGGAAGACAAGGAAATGAGGTATAAGAATAAGATAATTTATAGGGGTGTGACATTTAAAAAAACTAATGGCCCTATCTTGCCAATGTTTTGCATGTGAATTATAGCAAACGCACAGTATTCCAAAGCTGGTTTCAGAAATGGCCTATATTTAACAGCTGTGTCTCTATTCAGACGGTACAGCACTATGCTTAACTGCTGTTGTTACCGCTTCCTTCTCAAATGTTGAGAAACAGAATGTCTACACTGCAGGGAATCATCTCAAGCTCATACTAAAAAGCCAGGTACAACTTCTAGAGAGCATTATTTAAACTTCTGCCCTGGGGAGTTGAGGTTCTCCACAGAGTATTTCCCTTGGGAACCACATTTTTGCAAACAATATAAAATAAAATGGCCATTGCTTGTGTAACTGGTACGAGACAAAACCCCATGTGCACAAAACTTACCCTACTATATTTTGTACCATTAACATATATACTGGTTGGGTGAATGTTTCCTCCTGCGACCTCACTCCCAGTCATCCCTGCTGCTTCTTCCCTTGTGTTGGTGTCAGTGTTCAAATAGCTATGTAGTGAATTAGAGAAGGAAACTGGTGTGGCTGAAAACTATGCCTTTCAAATTTCTCTATGTGGAAAGGTATTTTTCAGCCAGAAGAGTTCACTGATCAAGCTCATTCTGTGGCTGTAGAGATGTTTTTTATTCACACAAGGAAAGCAGCCAGAACTATCAGCCAAAGAACAAGACATCATCTTTATTTCCTTTCTTTTCTTTCTTTTCTTTCCTTTTTTTTTTCTTTCCTTTCCTTCCTTTGAGGGCAGCAACGTGGCAAGTGTACGTGGGTTATGCAAAAAGGTTTGGTGGGGATCCCCCTTCTCCTCTGCCTGAGTGCTGCTGCCAGATGCACAGTACTTCTGTTTCTATTGCAATATGATGCTAGCAAATGCACCATTGGCACTTGGCTCTAAAGGGAAGCAAGACTCCTGTAGACACAGGCGATTATATAGCTCTGTTGGGAATGGATCCCACCAATCTCCAGTGCCAGAGCTGTCCATGAGCATAACTATGACCTTCATATGCCTAGTGCAATGTCACTGTCACCTCCACCCAGCCTGTCTGGCTGCTGGATTTTCCAACTTCATGTCTGAGACTTTTGTTCCTTGTTCTGGTTTGTCGAAGTGTGGAAGTGGCAAGTACTGGCTCAGCTTTCTTCTATATGTGACACCAGCAGGAGTTATCAACTTTTCAATTTCGAAAGGTCACCATCCAGCTATTAATTGTGCTGTTAAAGAGCTTCATATTTACCACTTCTCTATGGAAAAGCCATAAATATCCAGCTATCTTAGGTCCTGTTAGGCCATTAAAGGAAAACCATCACCATAGTAAATTTTCGTCTTCAAGTACATAAGGACAAAACACAGTCAAATCCTAAAAATATATAAATAGCCCTTCATTATTCTTTCCAGCATGTAAATTACTAAAAAACATAATCTATTGGAATAAACACATTTCATCGAGTTTGCATGATTTCTACTCCACAACACACTAACTGGTTAACTGACTTCTGCTCTGAGATCAGATTTGTTCAAAGACAGATACAGGACATTGCTCCCTAGTGTGATTTTTTTAAAAAAAAGAATACCTGCAAAACTGCAATGTTCTTATTTTTCCAAGTTTTAAAGAGGAACGTAAAGGTAAAATTTATTACTAAATTTGAGAGATGAAATGATTCAGTAAATGCTGCTACAAAAACCTACTATTCACAAGAGGATATAAAACATTCTTATCTGTATTGTGGGAGTGTCAGTTGCAGGGATGATAGCAGAAATAAAGGACTGGAGCGTCTCATCTTTCAGAATTTCAACTTTGATAACTTTTTTCCAGTTGAATTTTCCCTCAATTTAACTTCACTGATATCACTATCGTCTGTTATAGGATCACTTCACAAATTTTAATGCAATTATTCTTATGTCAATCAAGGGAAAAAAAGGAAGAATTATCAGCTTATAGGCGTGTAACAGAAATAGGATTGATGATTTCCTAATTTTACACAAGAACTTGACCTCTGGATTGATTCAGGTTTTCTAGATTCCAGTCCCAAAGAAGAGGAGTCTCACTCTTTTGTTCCTTGTAAAAGAGCAAATAAATGGTTTCGGTTTTTTTTTATTACAAAAATATAATGAAATTATTAATGCACTCTCATACTGCAACACCTGAATTCCATCTGTTCTGGTTTGGCAGACATTTGCTTATTTTTAAAATGTGATAGAACCTTTATCAGGATCATATCACCTTTAACTTTCTTCTCAGACACGCTATTCAACAGGTAAATCAGCATCACTTCTATGATCTGTTACACATACTGAAAAACACTTTTCTAAAAATTTCACTACTTTCACTTACTGCAATATTTCTGTCTTGAAAGTGAAGTTGCTAGGTTTTCTGCTTAACCACAATGCATACAATCAGGTGATGTAATGACCCAGACAAAATCTTTTTCATAATTAAACCTTTCTTTTCTTTACAGATTTCTAGGAGGAGATCTTTAATTTAGACAAATGATTGCAGATGGTGATATAAAGCTGTACAGAAGATGAATGGTAGCTGTGGCTTTCACATGAAACACTATTTTATACAGAATCCTTGTACGGTGTCTGAAACATTTTACCCTTGAAAACAGATCTTAAGAAGTATTTAAGTCTTTTGTTTACACTCGGGCTAGCTGCTTATAAAGAGCAGTTGCTAAATGGATCTGGTTCTGTAGTCGAGCATAAACCTGCATGATTCTTACTGAAGGGTTGACACTTTAAGGAATATACTTAAAAGGCTTTTCAGGTTACCACCCCCTCCCCCTTTCTGATATATTTTGAGTAATTGGAAACATGAGAGCTGCCAACTCCCAGAAGTATCAAGTGAGAATTTATCATCTCTGGATTTATATATAGCAGGTCAGATAATTTAGAAGGAAGAAATTCTTTCTTCAGTATTTATAGTAAAATGTGTACGTTAAGATTTGGAGGCAGATATTTTTATCAGAGTATCTTTTGAGTCGGATCATTAAGTATAAGCATAGTTTTTCAGCTTTTAAGCAAAGATGCTAAGTGGAAATCCTGTTTCCACTGTCTCTGCTATGATGGAAACTCAGACACGACAATGAACAAGTTGTCACAATACAGGAATCCTTTGTTACTCTTATTTCAAGTCTCTGAACTCTGTACAAAAGGCAGCAGAAGTTTCCTGGGGCTATTAGAGCCACATATTTAAGCTATGAGTTTTCCAATAACCTTGTTTAAGACCTAAATTAAAGGTCTCTGAAGTCAGTTTATACCTCCATCAGTGGTTTGAACAGATTTGTTACAAAAATCTTTAGTCTTGCTTAAAATTTCTCATTGTCTTTGTCTCTCCCTTTCCCCCCCTTTTTTTTCCTCTCTTTATTTTAATGATTCATATAAATTCATAGCTACTTTTACTGTCTCCTCATTCATTCAGGATTGCTTTCTTGTCTGAAATGGGTAACTTGTGTCTTCTCTCCCCAGCATTCCTATCACATATATCAACTTTAAAAAATACGCAAAAAGAATCTAATTTATCTTTCCAGGTGCAGTTATTTAAAATCTGTAAGCTGCTTCTTAGGCTTCAGTTCAGCCCTTAAATTATATAACTCAGTAGTTTCTTACAAAGGAATTTACAAATTGACCCACTAACTTTACAGAGCTCTGAATTAGGTCATTAGTAATGGGGATATATTTCTGAATTTTTTAGTATGTAGGGAGTTCCCTAGCACATTAGGTCCCTGCTGGAAAAAAAGGCTCCTTAATACTATATTAATATAGCAGACATTTTAAAAGAGATGCTTATATTGCTACTCTGATCTTGCAGTGATATAACCCTTATAAGACTGAGTACTTACCTGGAAATAACCAAAATATCATTCCTCCTTTCAAATAAAGATCTAGTATTCTTGTCAAAATGTACCATTACGGTGTCGCAGGACAGCAGGATGAATTTCAATGGAAATAATAGCCCCACTAAAATTCATTACATAAAAGTAGGAAAAAACCTCAAAAGATTTCTATAATGATTGAGGTTTGAGCTTTGTTCAAGTTTTGCACTAATCCTTAAAAATGTCTGGAGGAATTATAAAGGACCTTCTGCAATTTCAGTAAGACTGTGTGACTCCAGTTGACCCTTTTTGAAAGGGATCACGGTAGTTAGTCTTTTGAAAAGTCCCAATAAAATGTGATGATGTAGTAACTGACTAGTTTGGAGACTAAGTCTTAGGGAGTCTTTAAGTAAAGAGGGGTTTTAGTGTTATTATTTCCTGTTGTTGTTTTAATGATTTTTTTTTTGAAGAAGAGAATTAATTAGTAACAGAAAGACATTTTAATTTTCTTAAGTGTATTAATGAAGTTGCTTGTTCATGTTCCACCTAATTCAGTCCTCATTGAAACAAAGAAGAAAAACTTAATTTGATTTCATAGGGCTTTGGGTCAGGACCTCAGTGGGTTGCTGCAATTCCTTGGTCTTTCTTTGATCCTTCTCCTCCATCACCAACTGCAATGAATCAGGAAAAGATTGTGTATAATGTAGAGCACAATCATCTATTGTACTCTCAATTTAAGTTCAAGATTTCACTGAAAATTGTCACAGATCTGTATTACACCACAGAGGAGTCAGTTTGCCATGTTATATACATAGATTAAAAAATTAAAGTTTAGTAAAAAATACATGAAACCTTTGGGATGCAATGTAGGGGGTTTGCTCTATCATTACATCTTTAAAATTAAACATCTCTGGATATTTCAGAACTTAAAAATCTTGTCTGTACTGCCAAGATAGGTATACCAACCCACCTCAGAGGTTCCATTTAAGCTAGAAAGAACTGCCTGTCATAGGGCTGCAATGATTCAACATCTGAATAATAACAACCCTAGCCGCTGATATTCTGTCACCCACATTGCAGGGGATTGCTGTGGTTTATGACCAGCTCCCTGTAGTCAAAATTTCCTTTTAGAGCCAAGAATCCAAATCCACCCTTTTCCCCTCTCAAAGATGTGAAATTCATTAGCATTAAAATTGACAACTGATTTAAAGCAATAAATTTGGCTCTTTGAAACTGCACAGACAGCAAAATGCCACAAACAGTAACACAACAATAGAAAAGGAAAGAGATAATCTACTGACTTAACTGTCGTAGCAGTCCCATAACAAACCATAGGACCATCTAAGTTATTTTTCGAACCATATAAAAAATGTCATAAAACTATTTTATGAAATACTAATTTAGTTACTTTTATACTGTATATCACATTATAGATAACACTTTAAGCTTCATTTCTGAAACAGCTGTAGAATATTTTGAGCCCATTTCTTTCTCAGCAAGCGTACAAAGTTTTCATTCTATCAATGAGACTACTGTACAGTAGCATAATCAAGTACACAAAAAAATGTGGATTTTAATGGCAGAGTTTGTATAAAATTTTACTGTGTTTTAAACAGGAAAGCCGCAAACTTGCCATCTTGTGGGAGTCTAATTTAAACCTCAATCCAAACCTGTTCAAATCTCAGAGCTTTGTGCCCATATATCACTCCTAATACTCATTATGAAAAGCAAAATTCAAATTTCCAGGATAACATAACAGTTCAAATTTGCCAGGCGAAAGATTGAAATGCAACCTCTGTATTTTAAAGGGAACACCAAGACAATTATAACTTACAGCAACTTATTTTGCTATTTTCTTATTTTTGTTCAGTCAAGCAGCAATGAGAAACGTATTGTAATTCTTATGACTAATCAAAACATTCTGTAATGATCTCATTCAGAAAACCTTGCAAGAAGAAACAGAAGTCACAGCTTATGCTGTGTAATAAAATGTTCAATTTAAGTAATGCACACTATTTTCCATTGTCAGTCTTACAACAATGCATTACTAACAAAACATTAGTAAACATCACATTACATTATATTCTGCAATTTAATTAGGAAACATTCATCTTTGAATCAGCAATCCCCAGTTTTTCTGCTTTTCACCAGCCAACAAATTTTATTTTTGCTAAGGTGGCTATACCACTGTGAAGGCCAAAGGGGCTGGTTGCATCCCTGTCCGGAGGGCTTTTACCTACCTACACTATTTCACAGAAGGAAGCAAAGGAGAAGGATGGACCCTGTTTCACATAATCTTTCTGCCTGTAGGTGTTTTACTAGTGGGGTTGGCTGCTGGGTGGCCTCTGTGAGGAAAAGCTAGGGCTACCCCAAACCCGGCACAGACCATTCCAGCCATTTCCAACAGACCCACTGCAGCCAAAATGCTGGCACCTCAAGGAAAGTATGTTTAAGAAACGGCAAGAAATCCTCGGCAGAGGGAGGATGCAGGAAAAAAAAAACCAGGAAGGGAAAATTAATCAAGTATTACTAATTCAACAAAAAGTTTTTTCCATCTCTATGTTCATAAAGCCATCAATGAATACGCTTTTCAAATCTTTGCTATTTACATGATGCAAAAAATATGCTAAAAGCTGATCTTCACTACGCATGTTGATTACTTGTAATGAATAATGAGATGGGTTTTTTTGGTGTGTTTATATGTTCTATTTCTTTTACTTGAAGACAGCAATAACTTTCAGAGAAGGAACTGACTTGTAGTACACTCAGAAATTTAAAAAGTCAGCAGACTATTAGCATGAAATAATTCCTTCAGATGTATTTTCAAGCTATATTTCACTGAAGTCCATTACAGATTTATTACCCAAACCGCTCAGTGCAACCTGAAGTGGATTTTCAGCACCCCAACAAACTAATGTCTTTCATGTTTGACAGTATCATTTCTAACCTCAGTTTCCATGCTTTATCAGTGTGAATAAAAAAAAACCCTGAAAGAACAAGTAAGCTTCTCATAAGCTTTCCATTCCTCACTTGGTGGGTTTTTTCTGCACAGTTGTGGAGGAAGAATGTCTTGCAGCAATATAAGTACTGTGCATGAGCCTTTGTTTTCCAAATTCGTTGCCATAAAAATGTATTTTTTTATTCTTTATCTGAAAAGCAGTTTCAGTGTTCAGTGGATATGAAAATGATTCATAATGGAGAGGAAAACACTCTTGGGATATGAAGTGCTTCAGGGAAGAGATGTAATATACATTAAAAAAGTAAATAAATTTCCTCTCACTCCCCTCTGATGTGAATTTTTGAAAATATCTACAACCTTTTCTGTCAATACTAATGTTCTGAACATGTATCAAGCATGTGACAGAAAAGAATGAGCCCAAAAAAATGCATTAAAAAGTTTCTTTTTTAGCCTAGACCAAGGGAAAAATCAAGCAATGACTTTAACAGAAAAGTTAATTCTCATGTTCTGGTAGCTTCTCATTCCAATGAATGGTTTTCTGATCCAATACCAAAAATAATCTTGCTAACCAGACTATGGTTATAGATTTTAAATTCTATTTCTATGGCAAAGAAATAACAGGAACACGTCTGGCAATTATCTTTGCAGGTTCTAATATTCTCATGATCAGTACCATCACCACATCTATATTTCCAATCACAACATCTAATCATATACAATAGTCATGCAAAATGGATGGGAAATGGAAGCTCAAGCTAAAATGGATGTAAATACAGAACAGTTAATTAATGTTAGTTTGCCACATACGATTTAAATAGTTTTGTATGTTTCTATGGGGCTTCATAATCACTTAAATAACACGTTCTCAAGGTGCTTCATTGAATAACAACAGGACTAGACAGATTCTTAAGGCAATCTTTTCCTAAATTAATTTAGCATATAAGGACCATATGCTAATACAGATTACTTCTGATGTTATGAAGATCTGATACACTAGGAGGTGATATGACATGACACTGAAAATCATATGAGTGAGTAACAGGGCTTTCTCATGCAGCTAACTCCATGATTACTATAAAGAAAACATCTAAGAATGCACAAAGACTATAATATTATACATGTTTTATACAGCTGTGTACATATGTACTGTACACTGAAAATCAGTAGATAACAAAATTTCTTTGTGGTTTTTTTTATGTCCTCTCTCCAGTTCTTCCTCAGACATCTTAGGGTCTTCTAATGAAAAGCACTAGAGAACATATAGTTGGTAAGGTGACATAACACTCCTTATTTATTTATTGTGCACATGAGACCCACAACAGAATATATGTCCAAATATTGTGGGTTCATCACTTTGGTATCCATCACATCTTGCACGTATACATCAGGCTACTAAACTCCAGTACAGAAGAACTATTTAAAGTTCCAGCCATACTAATTTTAGTAATTTCTGCAATATAAGAATTTAGCATAACAAATGCCCTACTTTATCCTTGTAATGCCATTAGCTGAAAGCAGGGATCATATTTTTTCATGGTATATGTCCACTATTTCAAATGGTCCTATGCTTAGGAATTAAGTTAGCCTTCCAAATGTTAATGAAGGCTATACCATAGAGCTACAAGTGGCAGTATAAGGATTCCAAAGGATATATGAATTGAGTGTGCTAAACTATTGCCATAAGCAGACATTTTCTCTTTTTACGTTGTTAATTTTTTGGCATGATAGCAGCTGTTAGACTATTTTATTAGAGCCAAACACACTGATAAAATTAATGTATTCTTTGTCTAGACTCTTTCTGCATTTCAGTACAATTTTGAAATTTCTCATATTCCTTTTGTAAGACAGATGTTACCCTTTGACACACCAGCAAATTAAAATGTGAACTTTCAGTCCGTTGGTTTAATGTACTGCAGATAACGCATTTTCATAGTTGCGCTGCTGATATGATGGGGTCTCTGAAATGTATCTCTTATTCTAAGTAAATAATTCATCAGAAACGTTATTTTAAATCTCATATCTACAAATCTGTTTTGTACTCCTCCTCACCCCTCCTTTTACTCTGATAATCATCTGAATGATACTTATGTAAAGACTCATCTTTAAAATCCTGCAACCTATGCTCACTATGTTCTTACCTTTGGACATTACCTTATTTAAATCAGGAAAGAAAAATATAAGCCTTTTGACCATCACCTTGTAAGACCTCTGTGAATCTTCAAAATTGGATTTTGTTTTATATTGCCACACATGTTAGTGTGCACTGAGTAGATAACTAATCAGTGCATTAAAGGAAACAAATTCAGTCCCAGAGAGCTCACTTTAAGGGCCTACCCATGCATTGTAGTATCTGATTTGCATGTGTCTCAGCTATACAGTTGTAGGGAGTTGGGCAAATTAATAAAGGTAGACAGGTGATTTTGAAAACCCGACTTAACTTTGATGTCCACTAAAGACATGTCACACAGACTGTTTTTCCCTCCATGGTAGCTCTGATAGAAGCCAAGGGTATGAAACATCACACTAAAGAGCCACAGTTTATTTGGAAGGCAATGAATGTTCCAATCTTTCAACCCTGACTAAAGCTGAACTTGCATTTCTTTCAGTGAGTCCTAACAACAGAGCTGGATCAAATAAAAGCAAAATTGCTTCTGATTCAAGAGGCAGAAAAAAGGTGTTCATTACAAGTTCCATATATGGGTTGTCAATACTAAGACACCTTCTAAAAACACAAGTAACTCTCCAAGTGATAAGGAGAGTTGTTTCAGTATTTCATTTCTATAATAGATTAGACAGTTCATAAAGATCTTTGTCATAAATTAAGAAAATTAATTATGCAACTTTGTGTATTTAAATAAAAGGAGACAAAAAAAAAGATTAAGGTAATAAAAGAGTAACACACAGTGGTTTCTATAGGAAAAGTTTGTCTACCTCCTGACTGTTTTAAAGATATACTTCTCTGAATTCTTTTGACTCTTGAATATACAGCTTCGACAATAACAATCTCCTTACAGAAGTGAGACCCATCTTTTTTGCTGAAAGACTTCTGCTTAGCAAAACTGAATTTTCACCTTCAAGGGCACTGTGAAATATTGCCATAGAGACCACCTATTTTTAGAAAGAACTATCAAACGTGCATCTAGAGCTCCACACTTGTGTTTTCTTGATCTGCATAAAATGGGGAAAAACATTTTGGAAGCCAAAAGGTAAGTGTTCTTGATACTGGACGTTGAGAGAAGAGCAAACAAACAAAAAAATTCCAAAGTGGGAAGGGGGGAGAGGATAAATAGCGGGGAAGAGTAGGTTGGAAGATGATTGTTTCATTGGGTTTTAATTTTAGTGGCAAGCTTTTGTCTTCTCACCAGCTTGGAAAATGTTAGTTTTCCTCACATGCAGAATTCTGATGTGTGTAATTAAAGTTCAGCTAATTCAGTTGCATTACTCGTAATCATTCCCTTGAAGGAGTTGTACACCAATACTACTCCTTGTATGCTTGAATTGTAAACCAGCATCATTTCTGCCATCGTTTTCTGCTTTTGTTTACTTATTCATTTCTATTTTATCACATACATTCCTTGACTATAGACTTTTTTCAGCTTTTCTGGCATCCATTTCACTGGAGTTTGGTGGAGTAAAACCACAAAAGGCTTAGCAAGTATTAATAAGCAAATCTGTAGTGCTATGACTTGTATTAGACACCAGCTATGCCTTATGAGTGGTCTAAGAGCTTTTTAAAGATTCATGATGTAAAGCATCAAATCCATCTGTTCAATTGTAAACGTCTATTAAAGAAAAAGCCAAATGTCCCCCTTTCAAATTTTAGATTTTTATCACCCACATATGTGGCATATTAACATCTATTTCTTGCTGGAGATAAATACATAAAAAGATTGACTGTTTTAGGGGCCCATAACAGCACAGACACCATTTGCTACTAATGTGACTTACTGTTCATTGTCCAAAATAAATTCTAAATTATTATATTCAAACCTATCTTCACTTACTGTTATTTTTAACCACTATCATATGAGTTGGCTTTTAGTGTTTGAGATCTTTGATAGACCAATAACATTTTTATTATATCTATCCTCTCATGTAAAAATCCTTTTCACGGTAATTTTGAACTTCTTTACTGTCTCAATGAATGTTCCTAAAGTCAATGAGACTATATACTCAGTACGTGTTATTTGTTATAAACAGAATATCAGGCTCCAGCTCCACATAGTCCTTGCTTCTCTGCATATACTGTGTTCATCAAGATCAGATTTTTAAGGTGTTTTGCTCCTCCCCTGTTCTCACACATGCTTGTCCTTTTTGGACCACAAGAGAAACCAGAAAAACTATGGTGCATGTTTATAAAAAAAACCCCAATGTCACCGGAACAAACAATTTGTAAAAGGCTGAGTTAGAACCAGGAAGACCGAATTTATTTTTTTTTTTCAGATGCAAATTCATTTGCACCAATTTGTAAGCATTCCTCTTCCCTACATCTCCATAAGATTTGCTTTGGTGCCATACTAGGGACCTGCATGCGCATGTCACAGCTTCAACAGGCAGTAAATTTCACATCACATGTTGGTTCTGGTTGGCAGCACCCACACAGAGGGAACAACTTGCCCAAGGAACTCATATCCACATTGCAAATAGCTCTTATGCACAAAATCAGCTGCAGTTACACCAGGGGGAAATTCAGAACAAACACACTGCCACACACACTCAGAGGTAAGACTCAGATACACAAGACAAAACTGTCACTGCAGGATGAAATAGCTGGGAACATGAGGTTGCTCTGGGGTTAATTTGTACATGGTCTTGATTAAAAAACTCTTACAATTCTGCTTTTTAAATGGAACAAATGAAGATGGGGCACCTCAAACAGTTTTTCCACTGTTTCTCAGAAATTTCTTTGTAAGTTTCTAATGCTGATCCATCCAATTCAATTGTCAAAGCATATCAGCTACAAAATTTCCTTAACAAAAAATTAAACAGCATGTAGCCTTTGTTCCGCTATCTATTTCTAGAGAGGAACAAAAAAATCTCATGTTCAATAATAAAATCACAGGGGAGTTGGGAAGTAACTTTTTTTCTTTTTCTTTCTTTTCCTTTTTTCAAAAATAATGATCACAGACTTATATCAGAAATTACCCTGGAAAATACACAGCACATCAAAAGCTGTGGCAACAACATTTACAAATCCAGAGCTGTAGAAGAGAAAATAGCATTGCATTACCACTATTTATATATAAAAATGCTCATTAATAAAAAAACATGAAATATGCTCTTTGGAAATACAGCTGATGACATTTGCATTACAGAATGTGCATTAACAGGAATTCATACTACAAAAAGAGAATGCAGTGACTAAACAGGCTGACAAATTATTTTCAGTACATGGATAAATCTGCTGATTGATATTTTTGGGTGGGTGAAAGACAACAGCATCGATCATACATCAAAATTCTTAAACTTTCCATCTGAAACACCACATTATCACCACCACAAAAGAAAACTGAAAAACAGTACTCTTCAAATGCTGGTAGCGATAAGACACACTAATGTCAATCGTGTTTCTGCTCAATGCTGCTCTGACTCAAAATCATGAGAAAAGGTTCCCATGGCAGAGGGCTGTGAAGCCTGGGACGCTGGTTGTGAATGCAGAGATAAAAAAACTAGCAAGGTTTTCTTCAGGGTGACAGAAAGGTACAAACTCAGACTCTGCTGAAAGAGCTTCACAAGTGATAACACATCATATTCATAACAACACAGTGATAATGCTACAGATAAGAAAACTTGAAAGACAACTGTTTTCTATATAACACAAAGGTGCTTAACAAGAAATATTTAGGAAATGTATGCACCGCAAATAATAAGCTGTAAAGTCAATGTGACAGAGCAGTAAAATATTTTAAGCTCAGTGGATTTAGAAATACCCATTTCATGTATTTTAGTGTGTGTTTCTTTAATACCCTAAATTCAGCTTTTAATGTTGTGACTGCCAATGTGTATAGCTGGTTTCTAGTTGGAGAGATTATTAAAAGCATTTAAGAACACCCTATCCAGTAATGATATTTTGTGCAATGTAATGTTTATTTTGGGAGATTACATCTTGAGTTTATATGGGGCTAGTCTGAGATATATGGGGCTGGGCCAGGCAGGATGAACACACTGCCAAATTATTAACTCTTTATGTGGAAAATGAGACAAACCCAGCAGATTGGATTTTTGCCTACGGTAAATAATCATTTATCAGGAAGGAGTTTTGCAAAAAATGATCCTTCAATTTGCATTAGTGCACATGAATATGGAGTACTTCACACTTTCCAATTGTACGGTGTTTAGCTCCAATGCTTACACCAAAATGAACTGTTTCTCTCTTTCAGCATAAGTTCCACCTGCATTTGTTGTTTTCTAATCATAGAATCATAGAATGGCATGGGTTGGAAGGGACACCAAGGATCATAGAGCTCCAACCCCCCTGCCACAGGCAGGGCCACCAACCTCAGGCCTGGAGCTACACAAGGTTGCCCAGGGCCCCATCAAACCTGGCCTTGAACACTTCCAGAGACGGAGCATCCACTACATCTCTGGGCAGACTGTTCCAGCACCTCACCACTCTTTCTGTAAAAAACTTCCCCCTAATATCTAATTTTAACCTTCCTTCCTTTAGTTTTAATCCATTCCCCCTTGTCCTGCCATTGTCTACCCTTTCAAAAAGTTGAATCCCCTCCTGTTTATAATCTCCCTTCAGGTACCGGCAGGCTGCAATGAGGTCCCCCTGCAGCCTTCTCTTCTCCAGGCTGAACAAGCCCAGCTCCCTCACCCTCTCTTTGTAGGGCAGGTGCTCCAGCCCTCTAATCATCTTCGTGGCCCTCCTCTGAACCCGCTTCAACAGTTCCACATCTTTCTTGTACTGGGGGCCCCAGATCTGGACACAGTACTCCAGATGGGGCTTCATGAGGGCAGAGTGGAGAGGGACAATCACCTCCCTGGATAGCCCAGGATACCATTGGCCTTCTGAGCTGCAAGAACACACTGCTGGCTCATGTTAAGTTTCTCATCCACGGTGACACCCAGGTCCTTCTCAGCAGGGCTACTCTCAAGGAGCTCTTCTCCCAGTCTGTATCTATGCCTGGGATTCTTCCGGCCCAAGTGCAACACCTTACACTTGGCAGTGTTGAACCTCATTAGGTTCACCTGGGCCCATCTTTCCAGTCTGTCAAGATCCCTCTGGATGGCTTCCTTTCCTTCTAGGGTGTCGACCACACCACTTAGCTTGGTGTCATCCGCTAACGTGCTGAGGGTGCACTCAATTCCATCGTCAATGTCATTGATAAAGATGTTAAAGAGAACCGGTCCCAAGACAGACCCCTGGGGGACACCGCTTGTCACCGGCCTCCACCTGGACATAGACCCATTGACCACCAAATCAGAGACAGAAACAAATACACTGCAAATCATATAAATCCCAATGCCTTAAGCATTAATAATAATAATATGAAATGAAACAGGAATGGCAAGACTAAAAAGTCACTTGATCTATGTGCTTAGGAAGGATCATTAGTACTTAAATCAGTAATGCTAATCTTCTAAATGAAAACTTTTGGTATAGCTCCACACTCTTTGAGTGACTCCTTCCACACGTTGGTAGGAATCCGCCCATGTTATTAACATAATTTTGTTTTTTACTGGGATTATTCAGCATTTTGGAATCATCATTTTGTACTGAAATCTTCCCTGGAGTAAGATTTTTATCTCTCTCTCTTTCCAGAGTAGCAACGAAGCTTTCATTTAAAACATGCCATCTCAGAAAAAGATGCTGTCCCTACAGCTCTCCACCACCACCAGTTCTTCTTGCACCTTTAGTAGCCCATAGTTATTAAAAACATCTACATTTTGCAGCCATTGGAAGTAATAGGAGAGGAAGCCATTACCATCATTCTGCATTATAAGCACTTTTTCCTCAGTACCTGAAGACTTTACACATTTTGTTTAGGCATATCACACAGGGACTATCCACTACACTCTATTAATAGAAAACTTGCACAGCTCATTTATTTCATGACTGAGGGCAATTATGAAGGCACCAGAAAGCAAATTAAACAGCACGTGTAGGCCTCAGATATCAAATAGATCAAAGTAATTTAGTGATTATACATTTCAAAACTAATAGCATTCAACTATTTGATGCTGCCTTCATGAGAAATCACTGGACTAGTGATGTCTATGATGAAATCTTTATTTTCAATTCCCAATCTATTTAAAAGCCTCACAAGAAATAATCTCATATACCTCCAGAGAATTCGTGATGCTCCATCAAACTTGCAGAATCTATCTGGTGCACAATTTTGTGGTAACATTGCTTATAGTTTATAGACCAAAACTCATGAAAATTTCTACTAAATAAAAAAAAATAATTGTATGCCTTCACAAAGCATACTGCGTTGGGATAGTGTCTGGCTTTTGACAATGTACAAAGTATAACAAAGGAGCTTAATTATGCACCCTACCAGTCATGTGTGAGCGTTTTGAATCAAGGCCCTTCTTAGTAGCCCGTAACAAGCAGTGTTTATATGCCTATATACATCTTTATAATTTGCAGAAAAAGAAATGCACTCAATTTGGTCATACATTAACCTATCTTAAGGCGATTGCCAGTCACCACATGCTCAAATCCTGGGACTCACATCCACAGAAATTCTATACAATAAGGTAGACGATGTCTCAATTTACTAATTAATCCTGTACTTCAGAGCTTTAATATGAACCACCTGGTGCACAGAGGTAGTTTTCTGCATTAAGGTATCATTGCAGGTACATGAGAAAAATGTGGGACAACATATGACCCTATAAAAATTCATACTCTCAGGAGAATGAGGTGAAAAAATAATGAAAAAATAATGCAATCAACAATTGTTTGACAATTGAAACATGATGCTCTAGAGATACGCCTTTGTTTCATGTCTGTGGAAGTTTCCATTAAATTTCCACCCCACATTTGATGTCCAGCCATCTGAGAATGCCCAGACCTGCAACTAAATACACCACTTGAAAAAAAATCAAACAAGAAATACGACGATAAAAGTGATTACTACTATCTATACAGAATACCATGCTACATATGAATTAGTTTTACTCACTGGCTCTATTATTCTAAATATTGCTTTAGTTCTCTTCATTTGTATAAAATTGTTTTCCTTTTATTATCCTACCTAATACTAGCCATACTCATCTGTCATTGCAATGGTGATTTATACTGAATTATATAAATGATGGTTTTCTCTTTAGACCCTTTTCTTTTCTTTTTTTTGGTTTCTGTTACTGTTCTGTGTGAGATGTATGCTTTTAGAGAGCAACGTACATGCACTTCTGTAATATGCAGGGAGGGAGACAATCTTGCTAGCAGCTGACAAAGACCCAGAGGAGAAGATACATCATGCACACAGGCTCCATAGATGGGGATGTCATTTATGATATGATATATTTTATGAGATGAGTACTGACAATGATACAGTCAAGCTGCTAAGGTTACCTCAGTTCTTCAAATGTGATAAAAATTTTTGTATTCCTACTGGCAAGATGGCTAACAATTGTCAGAGAATTCCTTTTTTTTTTCCTTTTCATTCCAAAATCAACTGGCACTTTCTCCTTGGTGTTGTGTGTTCAGTTGTTTATCTGTTGTTGCTAAAAAACCAAAAGAAAGATTGCCAACTGAAAATAAGGTTAGATTCTGTTTGATATTAAGTACTGTAAATAGGGAATTATCCCAGTAGGGTGGTGTTGAAACAGCACATTTCAGATGCAACTATAAGAGCAAGCTGACAAACTGCAGGAGTTCTACACATGAGGAAACAAATACACTGAAGGAAATGTTATTTTTATATGTGTATATATACACACAAGAGAAACCTTATTCACAGCAATTACTGCAGATGTGGACACTATTATTTTGTGAAGCTATAGCATTAGCTAAAAGAAATACTAGACTTCTTCCTGTGTATTCCTATAAAGAAATCACTTATTTAAAAATCCTAGGGTTTTTCCAGGCAGACTGCACATTAGTCCCTCATACATACACGCACAGTGTAGCGTCCCATGCTAAAAAACTTAGGTAAAAAATACTATTTTTCTATAGGCATGCTGTGATTTTTGAACCCATATGATCTGTCAAAGCAGAACCAATTTCCATAAGAATGCTCAGCGGTAACTGTCTTCTGGCAACTGAGATCTGTGACCTCTGACTACCAAGCACCTTCAGTGACACACTGCCATGACTGGGGCTCTGTTTCACAGCAAACTCCAGCATGCTACTTCTAGGAGGTGATACTAAAGCTGCCTGCAGATGTAATTTTTTTTTCCTTTCTTTGAAATGACAGAAAGGTTTTTCACTTACACCTCTTTTGAAAGTGGATGACACACATTTGGCCAACCACCTTGTAAAATTTGAAATAGTAGATTCATGCATTATAGAAATCACAAAAAACCCACAGAAGACAAGATAGTTGAATTTTGAGTTAATTTTCAGTAAGGTGTCATAAATGGGAAGACTCAATTGATGTGATTTTATATTTCCTGATGAGTTGAAATTAAAAGCACTAGGGACATATTTGTGAAGATAAAACATGAAGAAAGTAAGGAATCGTCCAAGTGAGTGGAAAGCAAGTGGGTGTTTTAGATTGGCATTTGTCTAGTGGATATATAATGCAGGAAAGTGCCTAAGTACTGCTAAGGCAGCAGTCACCAAGGGTAAGACAAGAACAACTCATGAAGAAACACTTGGGGACATCATAATGGACTTAACCTAGGAGGAGGTGATCTCATATTGTCAATCATGGAAAAGTGAATGAACAGAAAACAGGAACAAAAGCATGACAAGCCAGTAATCACAATGTCAAGATAAAGAGCTGTGCTTTTACTATCATAAATGCTCATTTGGTGGAAAAATTTCAAACCACACGCAATGCCTATCTAGAATCAAGTACCATGATGAATGCATTGGTGTAGGGAAGGTGTTCAGAGACTGTGTATGATTTTAGATAAAAAATCTTTTGAATTGTAAGAAAAGGATTGCATCTGCATTGTATACCAGAAGCTGCAATTATACAGAGAGCACAATTCAATCCATTAAAGTTCGACCTATTCATATAGTCTGGAATACAGAGTGTCTCTGTGAAGATCAATGTGACAGCAAGTTATCACCAGATATACTGCATGGAACGTCAAATTGTACAGTACAGATACTGTGTTTTTCATATGGTGATAGGTGCACTTTGTTCTCAAAATATCCTGTGAACTGCAAACTGCTATTGCAAAGTGCTGCTCAAAAATTCAGAGATACGTTTTTTTTCTCGGACTGTCCTTTAAAAATGTGCAAATTCAAGGCAAACAAATAGATGCTGTGCCTCCTGTAAAGCTAATCTGCAGGATTACTAGATGTTGCTTATTTCAGAAAGACTCTGTGGTTCAGAGAAGACACAAGCAGGATGTTATGAAAATGAGTTATTAAGAAAATAGACCCTAAAAATAATGAAATGAATGCAGGGGAAAAAAGACCAAGTAACCCAAAATGTGTTTTAAGAGTGGTAATTCTATGCTTGCATTGTGCCTGGGATTAGAGATGAGACTGGTTTAATAACAGATTTTTTTAGTGAAAATCCCATTCTAGGTTAAGGGTTTCATATTTAAATACTCAGATCAAAAACTGGGCTCAAAAGTTCAACTCAAAGGTACTTTTGCTCTCCAAACAGTTTGTGGATTCAAGTAGCTTCAGCAGTTCAAAGGCAGTGTTCTGTTGCAAAGGCATGGCTGTTGGGGAATAGGTTTTCAGAAGAAAAACAATGGACTGGAACATAAGGCCTTGGGTGGCTTGACTAGCCATGAGATCTTGAGCAGTGATCAATTGCTGCTTTGTAAGGACTCTTATTAATACCCTGTTCAGGTTCTAGCCTCACTCAAAACTAATAAAATGCAAATTTACCTGTTACTTTTTATGTGTAACTATAATTGTGCAAAACTCCATTTCCCTTTACCTTGCTTAATTATATTAAAAGATTAAAGTTATATGCAATTTTCAATTCTGTGTAGCTTTATGCATGAGCAGAAATGTATCAATCTATGAAATAAACAAATGCTTGAACATCTACCTGAATAATTTTTGGAGGAAAAGGGCCAGGACAGAAAAAGCAAGGTTCTCTTCTCAATAGTGTTCTCATAGAAAACTGGTATCTTCCAAATGAATTAAGAGCTAAGTCCATCCAACAAAACTGGTTTTGCTCCAAAATAAAGGAGATAAAGAATTAGGAAAACAAGATCAGAACTGTAACATGAGTTTGGCAATTGGAGGTAAATGTCTAACTGGCAATTTTTATTTAGTCTGTGATTGAGGAGGAAGATGTTACTGGGGCATTAGAAACAGCCAAAAAGTGGCTTAGGGAAAAGTGAAGACTGACTGTTCCCTAAAAAGATGGAAGCTTTTAGTGCAGAGGAAAAATTTCCAGCAAGCTCTTTTTCCTGTTTATTTGTCCAAATGTTTAGCAGTCTTACTGCTGTTGTCCTACCTTCTTCATCTTTTTCCCCCATCTCTTTCCCCAGAAAAGTATCATCTTTTGAACTTACAGATTCAAGTATATTTAGAGGTGCTCTAGATTTTTAGTACCTCTAAACTAAGGAAAACTATGATTGCCTCTAATTTCTCAGTTTACTCACCTCATTTCTCTTCTAATTCCTAAGAGGTATAAGAATTTTAAATGTGAAGTCAAACCATAGACTCCTTATCATCATTGCTAATGTACCTTCCCTATTAGAAGTTCCTATTAGAGCCTACGGAGAAAAAGGAAAACACACATTTATGATTGCAAAACATGAGATCAGTGCTGCCTCGGAACATCATTTGGAAAATGTGAAGGGTGTAGACTGTGCTAGGGACATGTTGCTGGACAAGGACTACTGCAAACAGGTGAGGAAGTGAAAAACAGCAGATGACTGAGTGGAGATAAAGTAGGTGTGCTAGCATCTGCTAACCTCAGAACCTGCTAAAGCACAAATGGACTCTTTCTAAAGAAAATTAACATGACATAATAAACCATCTGGTAAATGGGAAGACCAAATGCAGTCTTTTGCAGTTTAAAACAAAACCATTATAAGCAAAGTGAAAGAGCAGGCAAGTTTCTGGCAACAAATCTACATCTGCTCAAATAATCATTTTATTAAACACAATTTATAACAAGATAGAAAACGGCAATTAATTCCACAGATTTTATGGAGATATCCACAAACATAACTGCAATGTTCATATTTACAATAATCTCAGGCATCTGCAAAAAAATTATCTTCTCAAAGGTAATGAACGCTGAAAACATAAAAAAGAGGGAGCTGTTTTCTTGTAAGAAATAAACAGGCCATTAAGTAATTAAATATAGACACTGATTTGACTGTGGGATTTTATAAACTATTCTGTGATCATTCTCTAGAAGCTGCATTTCGGGAAGCAGAGAGGAAAACAGATTGCTGAAAACTTAAAGCCTAAATACCAACCACATAGAAGGATAATGTATTCATGATGATGGGCACAGGAAGACCAGGATTTCACAGTGAGACTGGGAGCATGCACTCCACATACACATGTGAAGTACATAAAGATTTTGCAGTTCAAGCTACTGTTGCATTACATCTCTTTACAGGGATAAAAGGATTTGAAGAGCAGTTGGAGTTTAAGTTAAAAGCATAATATTACTACAGTCCATGTTTCAGTATCTGAGCTTTAACATCTGTAAGCAATTCTGCCTGGGAGAATCCTTCTGAATCTATGATAAATACAATAAAACAAACCCCAAAACTCAATGAACAAACAACCTTACTGCTTGGGCACCATCATCAGATAATACTGTACTAAAGTGCCACGTTATGGATATTAAAAACAGGTGGATAGCAATACAGAATTAATCGTGAAAGACTGGATCTAGTACACATGCTACCAGTAATAATCCACTACTTTGGCACAGAGGATTTCCATGCACATCCTTAATATCATATGCACTATCTCTAAGGATAGAGAAGTCTCCTTTCTAGAAGTTAACACAGCAATTTAAAGCACAGGTTAGGACATTAGCCACTGCAATCTAGGTGAACTTCCTTGTCCAACTGTTAAATGAGCTTTTTACATTTTTTTCTTTTTTAATTTAAAAAAAAAGGTGTTGCTTTTCACTCATATTTTTAAATGAAATATAAAGTGGAACGTTTTTATTCAAATGTGCACACAATGTTGGCTTCTTAGACCTTGAGGTATTCATTGAATTTGTTTTTACATAATGAACTGAACATTTGCTGAACTTGTCAATTTTATGTCAAGTTCTGCTTCTTAAAGGACTTTTACACTGAGTTGGCTCATTTGTTGAGAAAGTAACACACTTGTAACATTTTCTGATCCTCCCCAAACTAAATCCTCACTTCTTATGAGCATTTTTATAATGACTTTTGTGAAATGAGTCCATTGTTTCTGATCTGTTGTGCATTAGAAGTTACATGTGCCTTGTTTAATTTAATTCTTATGAAAACATATTTATTAAACCAGCATTAGCTCTTTTCTGGTACATGATGAAAATTGAATATATATACAAATATTTCTGATTATTTATTGCTGCAAATAAGGAACTTTTCAAGTAAAAGCAGTCAAAACCAAGTGTTTGTAACCACCACATCTGTTTCTCTAGATAGCTGAATTATTTAAATGAAATTAAATAGAAGTTTATACAAAACTATTTTAATTATCAGTTGCTTATTTGGTTTTAATGGTTAACATGGGCCTCTTACTTTAGGTGGCAAAAAAAAAAGAAGGCTTAATTTTTAATGGATGTAATATAATTTAGGAATTTTTTGTTTTCATCTAGAAAGTAATTAGCCTAAATTCGAAGCTTTTTAGCAACTGTCACTGACTTCAGTGAGACTACCTATAAGCTTGAGATTACAATGGTATTTAGACTTATTGAACTTGGAACTTATAATAATTTTTTTTTGTCATAGAAAACTAAACCAAAATGTATGTTCTTCCCAAAACTCTATGAACTGGTTTTAAAATTTGGAACTCCTGTTACTGCTTCCAACTTATGGAGGGGAAAAAAATAAATCAGAAAAAGATATAGAAAACCTACAGCTTGCCTAAGAGCTATCACTGTGCTGAACCACTGTTTTGCCCTATGATAGAGTTCAGCTCTTCCGAAATTAAAGTTCTGTCAGCGACAGCTCATAAAGAAGGCAAAATCCTTTGATTCCTCTGCAATTCCCTGTCCTTCATATTGATAATTCTTTAAGCTGTTTGTATAAATTGACATTTGACTGAATTCCACCTTCAATAAGTTAGCTGAAAAACTGGGCCAAATCAAAAGCACTAAAACTCTCTCTGTTAACATTTACCTGTATAATAAACTAATTGCTTATCATGCCAAAACAGTTTACCTATGGCTTTTCCCATTCCCTGCATATTTTTTGGTCTGCATGTAGATTATGTAGGAACATTTTCATGTCCTGTTCACTACAGAAGGCTATACTGTAGCAAATTTCTGTATCTAACGATTGCAGTAGGTGTGCTATTATTATGCCCTTAGTTCCCAAGCCTCCCTCTGGCATTTTTAAAGGCTGCTGTTGCTAGTAACCAAAATTTTCTTATGCATTAGTGGAAAGGAACTATGAGAAGACAAGGTAGATTTCTTTAATGCTGCAACAAAGTGAAAGGATGCTCAAAGGAAACCAGTGAAAGATGAGAATCTAGGCCCCGTTAATAACCAAAAAAATTCTGTGACACAGAAAGTCTGCAAAAACAATGGGGTCACTTGTTCAAAGAGCTATTTTTAAGGGAGTTCAATTAAAAACTGATGCGCTCTGCTTAGAGCACAGCTTTGACTTGTTTCCACTTCAGTGGTGCAGCATTCATTTATGGTGTAACTTTTTAGAGCAGATTAGCTCCAAATGACATGGCAAAATCTATTAATCTAGTTCTCTTGCAGAGAGACCTGGAAGTTTCAGACCAAAGCTGCTTCCGTGGTGATCTTGTTACCCTTTCAGAGTCTAGGAGCACTAGCTCAAGCAGACAGGTAAATTAAACTACCTGCTTGAAACAGGTAGGTGAACAGAAAACTGCTCTCTACAGTCGAAATGCACAGGAATGCCTTACCTACTGTTTTGCTCAGTATCCCCACTACCATCTGGTTGGACCACAGGCTGCAGATTTTTATGTTAAAAGAGCTCTTGTCAGTCTCCCTTGTTTCCTTGCTAAACACAACCCTCAACATTATTTAAAGAGTCACCAAATAAAGTCAGAGCAATGAAAGAATTAATTTGTAGTGAATGATATTTGGGGAAAGGCAGGACACACATTTGCAGCAAAATGAAATTATTTAGTCTATTAATTGTGACACATATTTGAGTGCAATAGTTCTATTGATTTGGACCACTATGGCAAATAAAACTGCTTCCAAAACACCAAAGAAATGGAAAACATTACTTGTTACTGCACTAGTATAACAGCTAAAGAGCAGCACTCTATAGTGCTTAGTGCATCATATAGTCTCCTTCCTCATATATTAAAAAGTATATTTACCAGGGTTGGCCATGACTTCATGAAAATAGTTTCACTTTTCCCTATCATTTTGTAACAATGCAAGCAAAAAGGGGACAATTTTATTAGTTAATATATGGAAATATTTAAACTATATACCTGTCATGATTCAAATATGTACATTCATTCCCTCCCATATTCTCCCATTTCCTCCACAACTCACAGCTTTTCTGAGCCTGTCAAATCCTTCTTTTGTCCTCTAAAGTATTCTGAAACAACATCTTCAGATGACAGTGACATTTAGTGATGTCAACAAACCTGATAAACTCATTATTGGGTTGCTATCATTTTCTGTTCTCCTCTCCCACTTCTATAAAGCAGGAATAAAGGAAGTCTACTCCTTGTGTTGCATTATGTAGTCCTTTTAGCCTTCCCTGTAATATTAGTCTCAGTAAAACTGAGCTATCTGCAGACTGAGGAGAATGACACTACTGTTAACTGTGGTTTCTTGTCCATATTAAAAGTACACTCATATCTACATTACATCAAGGAAAACATTGTGCTGCTAATATTGTATTTCATGAGCAAGAGCTTCAAGGCTGATTCTGCTGTTTATAATGTACACATTGGTTATATTGTTTGTCATTGGTTATATTGTTTGTCTCACTCTCTCAACACTGGAACTTCAGAACAGAAAATTTCTGTTGGAAAGGACCTACAATGATCCTCTAGTCCAACTACCTGACCACTTCTGGGCTGACCGAAAGTGAAAGCATGTCAAGGGCAGTGTCCAAATGCCTCCAACACTGACAGGCTCGGGCCACTGACCACTTCTCAGGGAGGTCACTTCCAGTATTTGACTGCTCTCAGTAAAGAAATGCTTCCTAATGTCCAGTCTAAACATACCCTGGGCACAACTTGGAGCTATTCTCATGTGTCCTATCACTGGATACAAGAGAGAAGAGCTCAGCACCTCCTTCTCTATGTCCGCCTCCTTAGGAAGCTGTAGACAAAAATGAGGTTGCTCCTCACAAACCCAAAGTCCTTAGCAGCCACTCACAGGACTTTCCAGCCCTTTCACCAACCCTTTTTCTCTCCTCAGGATGCATTCAAGGCCCTTCATATCCTTTCCCAATTGTGGGCCAGAGCTGCGTCCAGCATTTAAGGTGAGGCCACACCAATGCTGAATACAGCAGTATAATCTGGCCACGGCACCACTAATAAATCTTTCCCAAAGGTTCTTCTGACAAATATCAGAAAAGGAACATATTCTGTATTTCAAAACTTGTATCTGTGTGTCAGAAGCTCTCCCCATCTTTAAGGTCTATTTCTTTGCTTATACAAAATATAACATAAATAAATGTTGCTTGGTTTTGTTTGTTTGTTTGTTGGGGGTTTTTTAACTTATACCTCACTTCGAGTCTATTTTATCCTTCCCTGCATATGGACATTTTGTCAGCAGTTTTTAGTATTACACATTTCAAAACCACTATAGATAAAATTTTGCTGTTCCATGAGATAATAAGACTACTTTTCTAATGACTGGGAAGATCCTCCATTAATTCTTGTAAACATAGTGTTTTCTACTTAATTTTTGTCCTCCAACCAAATAAAAAAAATATAGAAAATAGACCCTGACTGAGTTGTCTTGTGTTTCCTTCCCTCTCTCTAGTAGATTGAGAGATATAGATGACAACTGATGGGATGCCTATAACTGTGCAAAATAACATTTTCAGATGTGCAGCTAGGCATATTATTTTGTTAAAAAAACACAAGAAAAAAAGACTACTATCTTGTGAATACTTTGCAAAAAATGACTAAAATCAAAACAAATCTGTTCTAGTGGTATTTGCACCCTTTTTCATCAATTTCTATAGAGTATTCATTCACAGCAGCAGACACTAGATTAACACTCAAAATTTATCTCTAGACAATTCAATTCACTTTAATAGCACTTCACTAAAATAAAAACTGACACAGCATACAAACTAAGAGTGTCTAAGAATTCAACTAAATTGTAATCCAATAACATTTTTTTTTACCATAACTAATGGCCAGTCCTTCAAAAAGGGTTGAAGATGTGCAAGCATCCTGGAAGGGGCAGATCTATCATTCCTGTTTAGAGAAGCTGAATACAGAAGAAAATCAGATTTCTCCATCAGGCTGCCATTTGCTATGTGATCTTGCCAATTCACTGTTGTAAAAAGTGCAAAGTGACTGAATATCCAGACTTTCTGCTACTGAAATACCAGAAATCGAAACTTGCTACCTACCCAAAATGAGCTTCTTATCACAGTATCTCCTGGACAACCTGGAGCCTAGCTGGAGACACCTATCTGATGCCAGACTCAGTGACACCGGTCAGTTTTGAAGTGAGATTTTTTTTGTGTCATTTTTTTTGTTGGGTGTGGCTTTGTGAATGTCATAGTGCTAACACCTCACCTAATATATCTACAGGTGCGCACAATGGTAAAGGTTCATAAGTAGACTTGCATCACAAAGCTGGAATTCTGCAATAACTTTTAATATACGTGTATTTACTTTATTCTTGTAATACATACACATGCTTTCCTAGTGGCAATTTTGTAGTGATTTATACGCAGACCTCTGTACCCTTGTGTAATGTAGGATTCTGAGACCCCCCCTCAGTCATAACCTTTACACACCTGTGAGTCAGATAACCCTCACAGGTCATGTCTGTGACTACAGAGCTGATGAACTATCCACCAAAAAACTGGCATCTGTTTATCTCTTGATACTGATGGACAGCACTTAAAATGTACACTGGCTATCAGTGTCCTCTTCTGGAAATACCAACAATAGGTCTGGAGTAAGCATTTCACTTCCAAAAAGGGATCTTCTACTAACTACACAATCAGTCCTTTAGCATACATTTTACTATCTCCTTGAAACTTTGTAGCATCATAGCCCTATAAAAAGTCCAATTATGATAATTTGCCTCAAGATAGACTGTGAGAAACCCTGAATTTAAAAATGCACAAGTTGGTAAAGTAAAAAATTGTCCAAATATTATGAAAAAGAAAATTAGCTAAGTGAATAAATACATTTTCTAAAAAAGCAGAGTATCTAAACAGAGAGTCATTACTGGAAATCCTGAAAAAGTATTTGCGTGAAGATGACTGTAAAATATGCCACTCACTCTTTTATTGCTCAGTATTAAACCAGGCATGGCATAATAATTACCATTACTGCTGACTGTTTGAACTGATGCTGACTGTATTTAAAATAATCCTGCCTCTGAAAATCTTTTCCCTCAGAAGTGAAAATTAATGTTACTTCTGTGTACAGTTACGTATCCTCTCAAACCTTTTCATTAGCATAATGCCTTTTCTCCACCAAGTCCTGAGGAACTTTGAAGGAGTACTTTGGCAATCACCAATGCAATGATGGCTCTCTACCTCAGGCAAGCTCCCGTTCTTGTATCCTTCCTTTTAAAATAGTCTTTATCCATATTACCTTTTAAGCCTGGAGCTCCCTAGTATATTTTGCACTTCCTTAATCTTCTTCATGTTGAGGCTTCCCTCACAGCAACCGCATTCTAATGGACAACAGCAAATCCATTACAGCTTCCCATTTCCCTCAGAACCCCAATCTGCTGCTCTTTGCATGAATATGTTGTACGTGCTGGGAAGGCTCCTACCCATCTGTCTAAACAACACTCCTTCACGGAGATTTCGGCTGCAAAGGCGTGCTGATAGATAGTGCAATATCTCATCTATTAAACTCAGTCTGGGGTAAGGCTTTGCAGGACCAAGTCCAGGGGACTGCACGTTGGACTGAGGGAAATGACTGGCACATATTTTTTCTGTGTGTTCAATATCGCCTTCCGATGAGTTTGACACAGGGCATGAACAGAATCCCTGATATGAAATTAGAGATAAGAGATCTTAGGTAACAGACAACTTCTATTCCCTGAACCACACTGAATGCTTCACCTCTTTTTGTAAAAAATGCAATTTTCTGACCTGGAGATTCTCTTTTAGGCTTGAAGCTGTTATCTGGGTAGTTGAAATACAGTAACTTGCCAGAAGATCTGTGATCGTATTTATCATGTCAGCCTGTTTCAGCCAAGATATTAGCCTGCACTTTTCTCACCAGAACTTCCACAGAGAGATATGTTTCTTAATTTCAGATGGATTCAGGACGCTCCTTCCATCATTTTTGTCTGTGGTTAGTGGATTAACTTCTCTTCGCCTCCTACACACTTCTCCAATCTTACCAGCCAGAGCATGCCTTCTACATTTCAGGGATAAAAACCTGACACAAAAGCCCCAAATAATCATGGATTTAAGCCCACAACAAACGGAAACACAGTATTTCTAGTGCCTGTGAAAAGGAGGAAAAAAACCCACTTCTTGAAAACGAAGACTTCTTCATTATTTTATGAAGGATAGAATGTAAATAACAAACGCCATGTTATCTGTCCCAGACTTCCTGTTATTCAGTCAGTTAGCTTAAAATTCAGGAGCTTTCTTTTCCCTTGGAAGTAATGTAACCACACGTCCCAGCACAGCTCATGCCAGCCCTGTGGGAGATGACCACAAAGTGAATCCATTTAACGCTGTCTGCTTTTTCCCAAACACTTAGGAAAAACATTATCTACTTGCCAATGGAGGCACAGTATATTGATCATTTCTTGGGAAAGTGGTTACGGGAATAATGATGGCTACTGTAACTGACAACAGGTTTTTGTTCTCTGGGAAGGCAAGAGAAAAATTAGTTGGATGCACTGCCATAATGTTTTCTTGTCTATGCATTAGAAAATGTGGGAAATGGAAAAGCAGCCCTGGGAAAGAGACAGTTATGCTTATTGGAGAGAAGCTGAAAAATCAGGAAAGAGGGTCCTGTAGAAATGTAAATTTGTGCATCGTTTAGCAGGGAGGCGGCAGGGTGTGCTTTGTCATGTTAAGGAAAGTGCAGAGGGAAAGATACCCCTGGGACAACCTTTTGCATAGGAATGTTGTGGCGTCAGCCATCAAGAGGGTATAAAAGTTTCCTCAGTTGTTATTAAAGTTGTCTTCGATCCATGCCACAAGAAAAGGCTTCATAAGTGCAGAATCTACCTTTTTTTTTTTTCCTCGAAAGCACATTCAGATATAGGAAGATCGTACCCCAAAATGTTCTGCAGAGATGAGTAAAGGTAGGTTGGTGAGTGGAGAGTGGTAGAGAAGAAACAATTTATACAATGCTGATTAGGAAAAAGAGGAATTTGCATCTTGTCCAAAGAATTCTCTAGGTTGACAAGAAAAGATCTCGATCAACTTTAACCAGAGCTTTTGGTTTCTAGAGCTGTGCCTAACAGAAGGGAAAAATGTTGCTGTGAGATTAGCAGTGACGCAGAGTACAGAAAAGAAACTTCTACAACATGGAGAATTATCTTAATGGGTGGGAAAAACTATGCTTGCACCAACATCTCTCTGAGGCCACAGGCTTTCTTTTAGCTACATGCAGTTACTTCTGCCATTGTTGCTGTGTGTATGCCAGTTGCAGTCAAGTTACTGCAGTTTCTTTCAATGCTGACATCATGCCAAACACTTTTAAAGTTAATGAAAATCATGCTGCTAAATAATGTACTTTCTATAATTACTTGCAACTATTAATAATAATTGCCTTTCTGCTGATTTCAAGATGTATATCTGACATGTTTTCAAAGGCAAACTTGAATTAAAATTTGACATAAAATACATGTATTACACAAAAGGTTTTTTTAATCAAAGAAAAAACATTTATGTTTCAAAAGAAAAAGATTTTTCAACAAAACAATCTTATTGGTCATAAGCAAACTTTATCCATAAAGTATGGACAAAATTGTTGAAGTTGTATCCATGAAAAAACAAGTTTTTATGAATTACACAGAATATTTTTTTTTTTAAAATCTTTGTCTTCTTTAAATGAAAGAAACCCCAAGCATATTCATTATCTGAAATCCAATATTGCCACATGGACAATTTGAAAGCAAAATTGTTGCTAAACAGGAATTAATGCTTGATTATCCTCATTCTATTTCTAATGAAAAGACTCGCAAAAAAAAAAAAAGTCTATTAAATACAATCAAAACAGTAAGTAGGCTCGAATGAAGAAAGCTAGTCTATTTTAGTAATGCTGATGTGAAGTGTGTAACAGTCATTCCGAACTACCAGGTTTTCCTAAAAATGAACTTTGTTTCTGGGCTGCTTTCTCTAAATGAATAATTATAAAATGTTAAATAATGTGTTTTTCAAAGCAAGACAGGAAAAAAAATAATCTCATATCTTCTAACTTCTGATGCTTTACCTGATCTTGTCACTGTTACAACTGCCATCCTTAATAAGAGGTATCAGAATGTGATTCTTAACCATTTTTAGTCCAGATGTTATCTGACACATACACTTCTGTTTATTCCTTCCAGTACTGTTTGAAACATTCAGAAAATGATTCACTTTCTTAGTAGGGACTTCCTTAGGGTGTTATTTTAGCAAACCAGATGTGAGAGACAAACAAATGTTCAATTTTGCCTTCCAGCTGCAACTAAATTTCTACTGAGTCAGTTTTGTGTTACATAAATGAGGCAGGTAGGTATTAAATACAAAGAATAGCCCAGATGAACAATTTCCTTCTGTGGAAAGTTAGATTAATTGCAATTCAGCAAATTTATTATGCCTATAACAAAGGTAAGGCTATTTAAACTGACTGTGAAATACGGTATGTTGAACATAATTTCCTTCCTCCTCGCTTTAAAATTATATAAAATATACATGCCAGATTCATTTATTCTAAGTGATGACTCACTGAAACCTGATAATTCTTCTGACCTGTGGTTTAGGCAGTACTTTTCTTTACTCCCAGCAATATCTCAAAGGCATGCTGTGTAATGGCCTATACACAATGACAGTCAATCTTAAATTTATGTCAAATTTCAATGTGTTTCACTTACTTGGTAAAAACTAAGCTGAAAACTTTATTTACATATTCATTGGAGTGCTTTCATTGTACAGCTGGAGAAAACAAGACAGTACCCCCTTCTCAAGACACTGTAACACAAAACTTTGCTCTCCCCCAAAAGTTTTTCTTTAATGTGATCCACTAAAGCATAAGTGTTCTGGCTTTACCTATCTAGCTTAATATCACATGGAAAAAAAAGATATATTGAGATTGAGCAAATTAATTTTGTCTCAACTTAATCTATCCAATTTATAGAGTTAATGCTGCTCATGAAAAAACAGTAGCTGTGTGTGTCAGTGCTGAGTTTATTTTAGTCTGTTTCCTGCACCAATATGAACACAAACTTGGAGAAATCTACATACCACATATATGGCACTGAAGGAGACAGTAGGCAAATAATTATAGGGCTAGATTTTTAAAAGTCAGAGAGTAATTTGGATAGAAAATGGGAGGAAAAATTACAGAAACACTGAAATTGGTTTTCCTTTTGTTTTTCCTAAAAAAGCTTTTTTTGGGGAGGGGGAGGGGAGGAGTGAGGGGGTGAGGATGTTCTTTATTATAATGAACAAAAACTTAAGTATCATTTTGATAGAAATATTCCCTGGGTTTTTTTCCTATCCACAAGACGAGATATATTTCACCAAGAAGGTTTGGATGGAAACCAGAGCCATTGTAAACTTTTGTTAGGAATCAAACAAAAAAGATCTGTAATTGCTGAGTTTTATAAATCACAGCAACTATACTCAAGTATTGTACTTGAAAAAGTATAGAAATTTAAAAGTATAGAAATTGCGACTTGAGAAGAGAGGTGAAAAAAGAAGAAACTGGAGGTGACACTGCATCGAAGACACACCAAACTTGAAACAATACGAATAGTTTCCAACACTAGAAAAAAGTTCAGTGCCTGCTTTTTAAAGGTTACATCTCTGATGCTCCTGTTGCCACCAGACTACTTGCCGACCCCATTTAGCTGCTTTGTTAGTGCTAAACATACAGATCATCTTAAGCAAAGACAGCAGGGCAATAAACAGGCAAATGTGGTACAAGTCAAGCACTGAATATCCACAGTGATTGTGGAGGAATAGACAGGACGTAGCACTTCTGTAAAAACAATGCAACATGAAAAAAAAAAAAGCATTTTGGTTCTTTTAACCTACAACCTGAGTTATAAAAAAGAAAAAGGCTATTCTAGAAACACAAGGAAACCTGTTTAGAGAGGTGCTCCTGTTCTGTTTGCACAGAAGCATTTTCTTTGGGTCACCATTCAACATTTGTGTAATACAGCTATGCTAAACAACAAGTCCACTCTGAGTATTGCCAAGCATGGATTCTTATCATCAGTGTTCCTCAGGAACCTCCTGGATCATGCATGACTAGTTGTGTTGCTTTTCCAGCAAATACCAGGGTTGTTGAATTCCCTAATAAGAACTAGTAGGGCTTATGGTCATGAGGCTACTTCCAGCTGTCTGTAGAAGGTCTCACTGACTTCTCCTTCCTAATCATGTGGCCTGTAATAAATACCCACAGCTGTCATCTGTTAGCCTGCCCCTTAATTAATACTCATAAACTCTCAACTCATCCTTCATCCACCCTTAGACAGAGCTTGATACATTCCAATTGCTCTTTCACATAAAGATCAACTCCACAATCTCGCCTTGCTGGCCTGTCTTTCCTGTTACATAGCCATCCATGATAGCATTCCAGTCATGTGAGCTGTCCCACCATGTCACTGTAATTGCAACAAGGTCGTGGCCCTGTGACTGCACAGAGATCTCTAGCTCTTCCTGTTTATTCCCCGTGCTGCACGCAGTGGTATACAGGTATTTGAGAGAAGTAACTGAGCATGATGGTTTGAGAACATATATACCAGAAAATCGGGATATGGACATATGATACACAGACAACAACAAAGGAGTCTGATTTACCAAGGCGGACTTAGAAGTCCTTCAGAAAGGAACGAGATAAATGAGGACAGAGAACGAATATCTATGGTGGCTGAATATGCTTCAGACAGCAAAGTTAGTTATAGGGATAGATTGTTAGCCTTATTCTTGGCAGAAAGAACAACTGGACTATGAAATGATGGCACTAATAAAATAGCATTTTAAAACATTGAAATGATAGCAATGTAAAAATAAAATTATCCAGAGAAATAGATCCTAGATTGCATCTATTTGAAGTAATAGGATCGGGGGCACAACAGGCTAGACTATCTGGAATGTGACAAAATTCAATGTATACATCGAATTGCAAAGGAATAGAAAGAGACAGAGTTGGTTGGTTTTAAAGCAGAGAAGAATGTCGCCAATGCAAATTTGATTATAAAAAGTTAAGTTAGGAAGAAGACATGCTGTTCAAGGCTGAGTACAGTTAAAACCATATAGAAGTAAACAGAATAAGGCAGAAAAGTAAGAATAAGTGAAAGGCGAGGAATTGAGAATGATTAACTGAACATACAAGATAGTATTGACACTGATTATAGGAGTTGAAAAGTAAATAATACATTGCTGCAATGCCACAGCTCTGTGACATTTGGTTGGAAAGGTAGATTGACAAAAGGATTGAGAAAAAGTCTTACTGGAACTTATAAATACCAGTGAAGGAGGCTGAGTGAAAGGTATTCAAACAGAAATTAAATTAGGATCTCAACACAGATGAGGAGGAATAAGAGCAGCCAGTGAAATAAAAATAGCACAGAAAATAAAGATGTATTGTAGGCAGGTCCTTAAAATACACAGGATACGAGCAGCTTGATAAAGAGACAGTGGGACCATTAAGGGACAAGGCTGACATCATGGTGACAGTTGAAATCAAGTTGCTGAAGGGTTGCATGAAATCTCTGCCTACTTTTTAAACACTGAAAGCTGAAGGTGATCTCTGAGAGAGATATCTTTTGATGGAGAAGTGCTTTACTTACTATTATATTACCACAGGGTAAAAAAAGCACTTGATAACAAGGCATAACTTTAGGCATGGAGTAAATATCTAATACTCTGGAATCAATTAAACAGTTCAGTGAGCTGATAACCAAGACCTGAAAGATGCACTGAAACAATTAGAAGGGCACAGGCTCAGAAGTTAATGAGGGAAACAGGTAAGCCTTTGGCAGATGGTTTTGTCATTCACACAATGCTGAGTTATAAAAGATAGCCAATATGTGTAGATGTGCCTGTAGATAAGAAAAGAACCCAGCAAGATCAGGGTATGATTCTGTCTTCAGCTGCTAGGACACACCAGTAAGAGGAAAGGATTATACGCAACGTGCAGCAAAGAAGGGTCAGACAGCCTAGATCCATGAAAAGAGGATCACACCTGTCAGACACGCTTGAGTTACTCCAAGCACGTTATTAAACTGGAAGGCAAAAAGTTGAAGTAATGGATATGATTTGTCTGAAGTGAAAAACAGCCTCACAGTGTAACATGTCTGTTGTGAGGTTTGATTGCTTGTATCAGAGTGCCACAGCAGAAAAGAATTATTAAAATTAATTAAAGCCTACTTACAGACAAAAGAAAAGGAAGACATAATTATTAGAAAAGGAGGAAGATAAAAGGTGAACCTACCCATGCCACAAAGCTTAGTCTTGAGTTTGAGTTTTTATTTCTTAGGTGTATGAGCAACCTTGGAGATGACATCATTTCCTAGTACAATAGAACAAAGTATATCCTTTCAAGAAGCAGATGCAGTATCTTCACCGGCTAGGCAGGGATGAGAGGTGAACTGAAAGTCTGATTGTCATAATATATAGATGACAGGTCTCACAAGAAAGTGCTCAGTAAATTTAAAATTATAATTACTTTAAGAAAAGAGAAAGTGACACGTAAGAACAATAAAAGCTTTCTTCAAAAGAAAACAGGCAGCACTGCAAATGAGGTCATCTTATTTCTGTCAATTCTAAAAGAGCAAAGAACGATACATACCCATCCAACACTCACATTCTGATAATTTTTTCTAGCCCATGCAAGAGTTACAGAGAATTTGGTCCTTCCTACGTAACAGTTAACAGAAACTTTATGCTGAGTGTAGCTTGCTTTAACATTTCCAAGATACCCTTCGGTTACTTAGAACAAGTATCAGTAGTTACATAGCCAATACTTTCCTTAATCATAATTTGTGCTGATACAACCCCAGTGATCCATATTACAATTACGAACATGGCAATTAAAGCTGTGTTAGAGATATGCACAGCCAAGGGCTATTGAGACTCTCAAGTTCATTTTTTCATCTAGTCCATGAGTTTAAAATCACACTGTAACTCAACTTCATTTCAATGACAGCAAATTTTTCAGTGCTTGATAGGCAGGAGGAAAAAAAGTAACAGAAGAAAAAAACAACCAAACAAAAAAAACTCCCAAGAGAAAAACAGCTGCAGAAGGTTCTTGACTTCCATTTCTCATCATTCAATCTTCTGTGAAGAGTTTAAGGAAAACCAACTAAACTATTTGCAACTAAGTCTTGATGATTTCTGTAAGAAAATCAGTTTTCAAGAACAGGCTAAAGCCTCAAATATTGTAGTAAAAGAAGTGATCCTGCCCTGACAGTCAGGACACCCATAAGACCAGGTAAGCCACGCCTTTTGTTTCTTTACTGTTGCATTGAATTTATCCAAAGCACCTTTGAGAAGGATGAACATAGGCAAACTCTCAAATATGGTAGGCACAAGTTTTCTTCTCCATCCTTTACAGTGGTTCTAATTTTTGAAATAGAGAAGCTAGTGGCAAGAAAATTAACTGCAGCTCCAACTAAATAAAATGTTTTTAGGACAATATATTGATTACATTAAACTTTCATCAGAAATAAATAAAAATAAACCCCTTTCTTTTTCTGATAGTGTAACTTTTTTCTAATGATGTAATTCTGATAATTTAAACCATAAAGATATATTTTCTGATTGCCCTAAAAGATAATTACGTGTAACACTATGATGATTTTAGCATAATATGAACATGAAAAAAGTAATAGAAAATAAACATTTTTACTTTATGACTAAAAGTATTCAGAAGTTTTATTCTTTAGAAAAAATAATCTTTTTCTTCCAGTTTCAAATGAAAAATAACATTTTCTTCATTTGATATTCCGGGCATAAAAAAAAGCACCACTTCTTCCCAGAAAAGAATGAAAACGCTCATATAAACAGATGTAAGGAAAAGCAAAAAATATAAGAAACAGGAATAAGCTAAAAATAAATAAAAAGGGAGCACAGGAAGGTATCAGTGATTTGTATGTGAGAGAAACAGGTATCAGTGAGAAAGAAATATAGGAGAAAAGGAGAAAAAAAAGACAGGGCAAGGTAAGTCAAGTGTGAGGAGAGAGAAGTCGTTTAAAAAAAAAAAAGTATATCCCTGGTAATGACCAAAAAAAAATCCTATCTTCACTTATTAAAAATTGGAGGCCTAAGTAATTTGTAAGAAACAGTGTGCGCATTTGGCTTTCACAATATAAAGGGGGAGTTACCACTTTTGTGCCTCTTTATGTTAGTGTAAGTAAGAGAAGAATTTAAAAAGGCCTGAACCATGGAATAAGATTGCTTTACTGAAATCTCATAGCAGAATTGAAAAAATACATAACCTTTTTATGAATAGAAAGTTATATTGTATATCTCTGGATTATCCCTCCACTTTCTTTTAAACCCTGTGTGTGAAGTTTGACATATTTTTGGTCTAACAATTCCAGTGAACACAAGCATGCTGATTTTAAATAGATAGATTGGTGAGAGTGGCCTAATTTGACATTTTCCTGCATATCCCCTGAGGCAAAACACACTGAAGAACTTGGAAGCAATACTCGCAAAGTGCCTATTTTCTGAAAAGGGAAATTAAATCTTAGTGGCACTTTTACACTAAGTAGATAATTTTGCAATGAGCTAGATTTCCATGTGAGCTCTATCCCCTTATAAGGTCAAAAGAAGTGACTCTCCTTTAACTAGCAAATACTTCACACATTTCAAACAATGGACATTCTACACCTGAGCTGTTCAGCTGGGCTTTAGATAACAGAGGATTAACTTTGGTTTGTAAATCAGAGTATTCAAACTACCCCAGCCAGCAGAGATTGTTTAGTGTTTCTCCTGCTGTTATACATTGCTCCCTAAATCTTGCTTTCCAAAACCAGGTGACAATGGAAAAGGATATAACCCCCAAATTCCTGGGAATACTTAAGACTACCAACTTAGAAAAATATGATCTTATTATAAGAAGGTCATTCATATCTGTAAACATTGACTCAGTCTTGAATTAAACTATAAATCTAGGCCCATTATGCTCAGTAGCAAACCTCTCCCTATGTCAGTAGCTTTTGTGAATCCATGACACCAAATCAGCCAAGGTGCCTTCCATGTCATCGTGCTGGAAAACATTTAATGTTGAGAGCAACATGAACGCTAAAATACTACTACTGAAAATACAGAGTATGTCAAACAAATAAAAAACTACACTAGTGTTTTCTGCTTTACATGATACAGTTATGATAAAATATAGTACGGTTGTGTCTATTATTTCCTATTCAATTTTGAACATGCTACATGAAGAATTTCATTTTTTTTCAAGAATATCATCAACTTGAGACCAAGTAGAACTACATCAATAGCTAACATTCCTTTTAAGAGAAAAGCAGCCTGTGTCTATATTGTTCATCACTCCTCATCTGCAGAAGCTTGGAGAGAAGTATCATTTTCCAGATTAGCACCCTGTTAGCACAAGGAAGGAGAAAGTATAATGTATCATAGATTATAAAATATAATTAAAGCTTGCACAGAAGAAACATCATTAAAATTATGTCAGCCTGCTGTAAAAAAAAAAAAAGCCCTTGAATTATAATGGGGCGGAGGGATGAGAAGAAAGTGGCAAGTAACAAACTTATCTTTAGATCCTCTGATTAATTTCATCCATAAAACTGTCAGTACACCATGGCACATATAAATTCTATAAATACAATTTGGATGACTTTGCAATGATGGCAGTCATGAATAATGTGAGCATTAAGTATCCTAAGAGTGCATATGAAGATTAAAGCCTAAGGTCACAAGTTATGATCTCAGAGCAAGTATTGAATGTGGCATTTGCATAAATGCTAGGATCAGTTTTAAGCCACTGGTGAGGAGACTGAAATGGGTATGAAGAAGAAGTTACAGAAGAATCCCTGGAAATGATAAAAAACTATTTTCTCACAAAAGGAGTTTACGCAGACCGTAGCATATGTAATATTACATTACAGTAGATATTATATTACATATCATCTATTCCTGTATGCAGCTGAAATCTTTATGCATTTGAACTTCCAGTACAGCAGTAAAAAATTTGGAAGAAACATACACAAGCATGTTATGTATGGATGAATGCACATAGCCAAGCTTCCTTTCTTCCAGGAAGGAAGAAACTTAATATAACAGAACAATTTCTTTTGAATTCACTATGAAAAATAATGAAGCACAGTTTTCCAAATAACAAATAACTGTGATAAGCAAAAGAAACACTGAGGTTCAAGACAATGAGTTCCCAATGAATTCTTAAATGAGTTAAAATATTTCTGAGACTAAATGCTTCAACTATTTCTTTTAAATGCTGTATCACAAAATCTGTCACATCAAGAATTTAACCATACAGTCTTGTGAAGTGAGACCACAAAAAATTTTGATCACTGTATCAAGTTGGTTTTGTTGTTTGGTTGTTGTTTTTTTCATGGTAGCTTTATTTATCTGAGAAACTGCAGTCATGAGGGTCACTATCAGAGACAATACTCATCCTTCAAGCTTGGAGAAAGGGACAAAAGTGGTTTAAATTTAAAACCAAACAGAACAACCCTACATATATCACCTCAGGAGAAGATAACTTTCAGACACTTCTTTTGCTCAGCACCGAGTTTTGTTCTGAGAATAGCGGAGATACCAAACAGCCCTAGCTGGAGACAAAAGAGATTTGAATCTTTATATTAAAAAGAATGAAAGTGAAGTCACATATCTGAGCAAGGGTCATAACCACAATGCTACATAGTATTCTAAGATAAGACTCATCATTTTTTCCTGTTGGTATTTCTTCATTAAAAAACTTGAAAATGTGTTGAAATAGGAACTGAAATACAGACATTACTTTCCCAAGTGTTTGCAGCCATCTATATACCCTATTTTTTCTTCATCAATGACAAAGCACCCACTAAAACCAAACCCAAACATGTTTAAAACAAAACAAAGACAACAATCAACAAGTAAGCCTGAAAATAAGTCCCCTCATAATACACAATGACTCCCCAGCTAGATGGGAGACAGTTACTGTGATTTCGAACTTTTCAATCAGGGAAAAAATTCAGTCCAAGTGCCCATTGTCTAGGCTACACATTACCTAAACTAAACAGATGATGTCCTCTTGCTTTCTTGCATTGTGACTGGCTTTAAAAGTTAGCCCTAGATTTCTGTTGCTTTATTTTTATTAATAAATACATTTAAAAATCCTGAAATTAAATTCTGTTTTAAATAAAATTAACATTGGGTTCGGATTTTTTTTTTTTAAAGAAACGTCAATTTTCTTATTTCAAGAAAAAATTGGGAAAAATGTTAGTTTTCCTTCCTTGGGATGAAAAAGAGAGTACACTTTAGGATACAAAGGCAACTGAAAAGGCAAAGAAACAATTTCTGGAGTAACTGCAAGGATGTGTTTTTACAGCATAAAAAGACTGCAGAGGTGTACAGGACCAAACAACAAGTAAACACACAAAACATATACAAAAATACAAGATTTTAAATAAAATTTCAGATTAAGGAAAAATTCAGTGAAGTTACAATATTTAACACTTATTTTATAAAGGAGTGATCAATTTAGTATTTCATAGAATCACAGAACGTTAAGAGTTAGAAGGGACCTCAAAAGATCATCTAGTCAACCCCCCAGCCAGGGCAGGATCCCCTAGATTAAATTCATGTTATTATTCATACCCTAAACCACCAATCTCTTCCATGCAAACTTTTATCTCAAATCAAGATGTTATTTATCAAACTTGTTTCTACAGACAGGTTAAACAGAACTCAAGTTGTGTTACACAGTGGACTCTACTATTCCAGATTTCCACCTTCCAAAACCTCAAAATGATTTTCAGAAAATCTGCTCTTTACTTATTTTTAATGAGGAACATGAAAGTGCTAACATGCTTCTTTAAAAGAGTGCAGTAACTTAGGGATCTCCAGGGAGGAAATTAAAATTCTCTGCTCTGGGGTAATACTCAGGATAATATAATCACTCATAACACAATAACACTCTAAATAATATAATCACTAGATAATAATCACTGCTAGAACAGAGTGCCTTTTATGCTGAGAAAGACCTGTCTGTACAAGGCAACCTACACCATGTCGATACCCTACACATCAGAGTCTTGCCCAGGGAAACACAGGGCAGCATATCATGCCAGCACTGCATACCTTCAGACTTCTGTAAACCTCTACTATCCAGTGTTAAGAATTGAGGAAGATGAAAATGTGGAAAAATACACCATGGCACATTTCTAAATGCAGTGCATATTGAGTATTGCTCCATGTCACATTTCCTACCTCAGTATTTGTCTAAATTTAAGTAAAATCTGTATAAAATGCTTGAATCTGTCCATATTGAAGTATCCTTATTGCCTCTGACCTGAGATTACACTACATACAAAATCTTCAAATGCTAATGCAATGTAACGCAGCGAAATTATGAAAGTTAGGAGTGAATGTTTCAATCCAGTTAATTAAGAAGCTATTTTAGCCATTCAATTATACATTGCATACAATCCACTGCAGTTTTTAACGTTCATTGTCTTTACAATTCAAATTGTGTGTAACCAAGAGTGTTGCAGCAAGGCAACCACTTCCATTCTGGCCACTATGCCACATTTTGAGTTTCTGAAATGGTACCACACACTCACTGACCTTCATATGACCTCAGGAATGATGCTCATACAATAAATAGCTTGCCCAGGAAACACAACTTGTGATTGTTACATCAAAAGACAGGGCAGCCCAAACCTTTACCCATCTTTTGCTCTACACCCAAGGTTCATATGGTGTGCCAGTGAGATTAACTGCAGAAACTAGGGCTAGACACATTATATAACCACTGGTAGAGAAGACCTGAGTTCATCTGGGACTACTTCCTAAACATAGGTAATTTTAAAGAAGATTTGAATGAACAGCAGACACTATTTTTCCTCCCCCAGTCTCTTCTTTGACATGCCTCTATACAATCTCCTTTCTTTTTTTTTCATTCACTCTGTGAATAGCTTGGCATCAAGACTTGTTTCCATTAACAAAGATCAGAAATAAGCAAAAGAAAAGGGATGAAGCTATATCTGAGGACAAGAGGTAAAACAGAGCTGCAGAGTAATTATAACTGGCATCTTTATTGGAAAAGTGCCCTCTCTGAGTCAGAAACCAGTCATAAGTAATGAAACACGAACTCTAAAGTATCCTCAATTGATGTGAACTGTTAATTTACATTTTAACATTAAGTACAAAATATAGAGGTTTATGAATATAGAAAAAAAAAGTAATCAAGGTCTTAACTCTGTCCTTTTTAGCAGGCCGTATGCAATACACTTAGTTTTCTCTGCAGGAGTAGCCCTTCATTGTGCACTTCTATAATGCTCTCATCACAGCAGTATCCATCCATATTTACATTCTGTTTCAGCAACACCTGCTCTCACAGAGAAAATAAAAGTCATCCCTCTATTTTCTGCAATGCTTCATAAGAGTCAGCTTTCAAGTACTTTAGTCAGGGACAGAAGAGAACTCTTACTACTTGAAGAGTTCTGCAAGAGCTAATAAAAGCTGGAAACAGCACAGCAAACACAATCTGAAGTTCAATACCAGCATATCAGTGTAAGGACGCAGCCACGTGAAGTTCCATTGCTTCAACAGAAGGAAATGACAATACTTCATTATCTGACAGCACCTTTTTTTTTTCAAAGCTCTTATGTGGTCTTCATGGCACTGAGATTTGAGTGGCTAACATATGCTGCACAATTGTGCCTGTCAAAGGATAAATTTTGGCTCAAGTATTAGTGTATTTATTCTCATATTTAAAAAAAAAAAAAGACAAAAATTTGAGCTGGAGAAACGGCATCCTCTTAAGGAGCTGTGAGCTGACAATGAATGGCTATCCCAATCCACATCTACAGGAACAGAAAGGCAGCTTTATCAAGCAGAAGAGTGAACTTCTCTAATGTGCACCTATATTTTGGACATTAGATCAGGGCTAGCTTTGTAGCTAGGCATTCACTAAAAAAATGAGGCTAACGCTTGGTCAAGTCTTTTTACTTGTCCCCAGGCTTAAAAGGCATCTTTATTAGAAGCCCTAGTTATGACAAAGTTTTTACTAGGTTTTTTTTTTCCTTTAATAACTGTAAGATGAACACGCCAGAGAAAAAAACCCTTAAATTCACTATCAAACAATATACTGAACTCAATTTTGACTGTTTTCAGCATACCCTTATTAGCATTTAAAAATCAACAATACTTCATTTAGTGGAAAACAATTAAATAGTTGAACCATCTATCAAGGAAGTTCTGAAACACCTCAACAATAGATGTCAATTTTCCACCAGCTTATAAAGTAGATCTTTTTGTTTAGGTAGAAAAATACACTCAAATAAATTTTTGTCCACACTTCTATTTTCCATTAGATGCCAACTGACTATTAAAAATGTAGTTTGGCAAATGTTTTTCTCAATTTCTCTTTGCATTTTTCTACATTTTGTTCAGCCACGCAGGCAAACTTCCATTTGCCCGGCCTTGTTACTGCCTATGCTGGTGGCACAGTCATCCTCTTCTAATATCATGAGCCTGACTCTCTTCACTAATGCTAACTGACCTAAAACAAAAATATGAAAAAGCATTAGCTTATTGTACCTATTTACAACTCATTGGTAAGGCAAATCATAAACTCATGTATTTCTTTCTTTAAGGACAAAAAGGTAAATGTAAAGCTTACCTCAAATACTTGATTTACACCTATTTGCTTTACATTATACAGTGTCAAGGAAACAGAAAGCACTAAATTAAATAAAAGGTGTTAGGTTTAAGTTTAAATGAGTTAGTCACTTTTTCTGGTGTTTTTTTGGAAGACAACAAGAAGATCACCTGAGGGGCTGGTCAGGCTGGGTTTCTGCTGGCTTGATTATCCAGCAGATGGAATGGCAAATGCATGACATACGGAGAAAGCTATCTTATATGCCAGTCTGTTAAACAGATTGTCTTCATCATCTGACCACTTTTAGAAAGGCAATTGAAAACCACAGGCTTCTAGCTTCTCCATAATGAATGTTAAAAATGCAAATATGGAGCCATTTCTCACCCTTCAAAACAACTGTCACAAAACCACACACACACACACTTAAAAATTCTACACAAGCCAAGGTGAGCCAGTATCAGCAATGCTCTCCATCCTGAAATCACTCCATGAGACCTGGTGAGAACTTAAAGCTTAAGAACTTGTCCTTGGTTCTCATCTCATGAGTACTCAGTTGGAAACGACTTTAAAAGGCTGTCAAAAACAATAAACATGCCTTCAACTTAAAAAAGGAAAAAAGGAAGAAGCATTCTTGTGCAGACCAACAACTTGGAATTGGAACATCAAGGAGATTTTGTATCATTTTGTTGTATTGTATGTGTTGATAACATACTGGTGTACAACACTGACAGCTTCTGTGCATTAAATAGGTTGCACTACTACTAGCATTCTTACTATAATTTAGAATATGGTTATATATTATCATAAATATATATTCCCTTATAGCATGTGCAATTGGTTTCATCAAGTGATAACTGCAAGCAACAATGTGGTCAACTACTTTGATGAATTATGTCTCTATACACAGACTGATTTTCAGTATAACAAAACAAGTTAGTCTTGCAATAAAATTATATTAGAAAATAGGATAAAGGTGTTTTGGAACTGTCCTCCAAACAGCGCAGCGGGACAGGGAAAATGAATTGTTTTAAGCTAGAATATGTGAAACTTACAGGAAGGACAGTGAAAGTCTGTAACACGCTTCTGTTGTGTGAGTCACATGTGTCTTTATTTCTGCTGGTTCTGCATAGGGCAACTTGTTGGCACTATGAACAAATATCTTCTCCTTCTTTGATGTATAGTTTACCTTCAGTTGCTACAACTGCTACAATTGGAAATAGGATGTAAAGCAAGGTAAACTGGTATGAATTAATGGTACTAACGTTTCTGAGGAACTTGATGTGTATTGGCTCTCACATTTGTCAAACTAATTGCTAGTTTTGGGGACACTAAGAGCTAATTCCCTCATACCAGATCAGCAACATCAGGGGGCTTTGATATGCTCTGTTGGTTACATAAGGCAATTTTACTTAATGCAGGTGGATACCCCCAATATTAGCAACATTCCTGTCCTCTCACCCAGGGACATCTTAAAGGTTCTGCTCTGAGTCTTTAACTACAGGTTTCGAGACTGCCTGAGTCAGTTCCACCTGTCTGACATGTGGAGTTGGAACTTTGTGGGCATCGCCAACGTTTTTCAGGGCACTGTGTTCAGTAACAGATATGCTCACTTTCTGTCCTGGGATCCTATATAATGCAACTATGTTTGTGCCATTTAATTTTTACTTTTAAAAAAAGTAATTGGAAAGAGAACTCCTTATCCTCATTAGCAAATTTCATCTTTAAAGCTTCCTCCTTCTCATTTTGCCAAGACCAGGGACCTGACAACATCAAGTCCTGCGAGAAGGACAAAATGCACAGCTATGCTCAAAAAGGTACTTGGAAATATTAATGTGTAAGTGATGCAACTTCGCTGTGAGCCTACAGCAATCTCTCTAATGCATATGTTGCTTAGCATGTGAACAGTTGTAATACATTTTAAATCAAAAGAATAACACTTTCTTTCCCTCAGGGAATCTCAAAGGTTAACATTGCTTCAAACACTTGCAAAGCAAGCTACTTACAGCTCACAGGCACTTGGTTCAGGGCTGAACATAAAGCTGGCTTAAGCATCAGTTAGATGCATTTTACTGAGAAATGTACCATTTCTCTCTAGCATCATTAAGCCACAAATGCAAACAATTAGCAGAACTACAACTGCTAGTATCATGCTGCCTTACCATTTATATTAATACAGCCCAATGCCATGACACAGTTACAGCCTCTGCCACTGGAAGGTTTTAATTAATTTCTACTTCTAATATAAAGTTGGGTTTTAAGTTTTTTAATTTTTTTTTTTCACTACCATTCCCACACTACTTTATTTGGTACCTGCTTTAACTGAGTCTATGGTCTTAGGGAAAAAAAAACAAACCAAACCAAAACACCTAAACAATTTGTCAGTTTAAAACTCGAGCTTTATCAAGACATTTAACAACAAGTTATACTATTCATTGCTTTTAAAGACTCTTTCAGCTGTTTTCTGATACCTCACAATACTCTGATACAGTTAAATCTTACTATGCCTTTAAAAAAGGGGGAAAAAGACAGCCTGAGTCTCTCAAGACACTGTCAGTGGGAAAGAAGGAATGAGAATAAAGCCTAATGATTATCTTGGAAGCTTTGTTTTAAATGAAAACTTGCTTTTGATTTTTTTTTAAACAAAAGTCTTTACTTCCTTTGAGTTTTTCTTGGAAGACTGAAAATAAAAAGCTTCTGAAAATACTATGTGCCTTTGGTTTTCAGATGAAATATTTCTTTTTTAATGAGGTAGCCAAATTGTCTGCTGTGAAATGAATACGGAGATACTTTCTGTTCAGCTGTGTTTAGATTTGCAGTTCAATACTCCAGCTTCACATTCGCACGGCTTGAATTAGAGATGCTCCAGTAAAATGCAAATACCTTCTCTTTTGAACCCTGACTGGTGGTGTATTTTCACCTATTTCCATGCATGGATGGAAACACTGTTTCAAAAACAATCCATAAGCTTGAGAGCTCAGCAAATGTGACAGGTGATGGCATTTTTTAAGCCCACTGAACCCGACAGGAGACTGCCAGGCTTGATGCATATGGGAATCTCCTGTATGGTCTTGGAAATCACAGCATAGAAATTGAACCTATCTGAAATCAAAGAAAGGCAGACATCCTTCTCTCAGTATAAAACAAACAAACAAAAAATTATTATTGTGTGTTTAAGTTTGGATCCTAACAACTCAATCTGAAGAAATATGAAAAAGTAGGCAATCAAATGCCACTTCTCATTTAGACTCCTTGGGGTAAACAGCTTTTTAATACTTCTATGCTGTGTAAAATTGTTATAATCCTGTATCAGACTCAAATCAGAAATCCTTAGTGCAGTTATGGGTAGAGATTAATCCTCAGGGTTATTTTCACTGAATTTATTAGGATTACTTTGAAGCAAGATATCATGCACCATAAATAAAGATAATCTAAAGTATTATATACTTCATGAGAATTACTCATTCAATTCTCTCTTAAGTAGTGTATGCTCATAAGCAGAAAGAACCAGTAGAGATTCCCATGATTTGCATGACTAGTTTAAAAAAAAGAGAAGAAAAACAGAAGTAGAACTATCATACTAATTAAAGGGGAATTTTCAAAGTCACTTAGATGCCTCAAAGCCTATTTTGTTGTTTCATTTCATGTCTTCATATGCATTCTGTTGTCCATGAATTACAACACAAGTACTTCTTCCAGGTCCTAAATTGATTGTGTAAACCCTTTCTAGTGGCGAGATTTTCAAAGCAGTTTAGCAGTCAGTCTCACTGAAATTAACACATACTATACTAAACTTCCATAGCTCCCTTCAAAAATCTTTTCAGAGAACTGAAACAGTAAGTGTCAGATGATACAATTTATAAACCTTATTTTTTTCAGTGACCCACTATAATGAATTCCCCTCAAGAACAGCAAGAGACCAAGTTAATCACGGTGGGCAGGATACATATCTGTTTCTTCTAGTACAATAACTTTGTAGAGGTCCCATCAGGGAATATTCAGTATTCCAAATGCATATGACTTTTCTAGAGGAAGCAAGGACACACTGTATAACTTAGATGACAGGCAGGGAAATACATCAGTATTTGCCTCTCAAGTAAGTGGACTTTAGTATCTCAGTTACTTTAACGGTATTACCTTTAGTTTTAACTGTAAGGGAAATGTTTACATCATAAGTGATGACTCCTGACAATTGATATATGTGCAAGAAAACATCTCTTCTTGCTTTGAAGCTGTTAACATGTGCTATGACAGAAGGATTTATTTTAAGATGCTACTAAGAATTTGCACTCTTTTCTAAATAGTATTTTAATTGTCTCTTGCCTCTTTAAAATGGTATTGTACATAATTTTCCAATAATTTAAATTAACTCAAGGAACTAAAAAATAATAAAAATCACTCAATTGACTCGTGGACATACATCCCACCTCCACCCCAACTATACACATAGGAATTAACAGAGCCACCTTTGTTTTAAAACATGGTTAGAATTCACAGTGATTTTAGTAGGAGACAATTTAAGCCAATGCTTAACAAGTCTGAAAATGTGACCTCAATTATTCATCACCAGACTCAGTACAAATTGTACCAGTGAGGAAAAATAAATGCGGTTTTTGGGTTTTTTTTTATTGGTTAAATCCCATTGCACCTGCCAATGAATCTTCCTAATTAATAAATATTCAAATATTCTCTCCTGAAGCTGTCCCCAAAACTCTATGCTAACATTTAAAGGTTGCCCTTCAGTGCAACTTAAATTACTTTGTCATTGTTAACCCCAGGTGCTAAATAGTGCAAGCACTTAAATAACTTAGATTAAAATTGGCAACTATCAGAGGCCACGAAATCTTTTCTGATTTTAGATGCTTAGGGTCTCTTACATATATTGTTTATGAACAATTCAACATATCACATGAATGTCTTTTCTTCATTACACCTTATGTTGTTGAAGTAGCTAGTCACAGTAAACAGCAGGTCTGAAAGAGAGAACTAAGAAGGGTACTTAGTAGTCCCATGCTATATATATCTGGTCTGGGAAGAAAAACTTCATTTCTGAAGCTAATGATACAAAATGTCACATTTCAAACTTAGTATCACTACTGTAACACTGTTACTACATGGAATGCCAAGTCACCTCAGAGCTTCATTCCACCCTCAACCCACTACAGCAGTAGGTCCACATAGTCTCATCTGTCTGAAAGTGTGTATTGGCAAACAAACTGGTGGCATTTCTACACCCATGGCGATACTTCCTTTTCGGCCCTCATACCAATATTCCATGGGATTTTGTTGTAAAGGCATTGACTGACTCAGGAAAGCACTTCTTCTGTATCTGCAGAAAATTTGCAAGTACTCATCTGAATTTTTACAACTCAGGAGATTGTCTTTAAACTTGCACAGTTTACACAGGAAAAGAGATACCACAATTTTTAGGCTTATTCAATGACTTACTGTAACAAGTGAGCAGCTTGTGAGTGGGATGGGAGGGTACGAACCTGATAAATTAATGAGAAATCTCTTTCTCAGAGTACAGTAGCCAAATAAGACTTCGCCATTAGATAATTTATTTGTGCTTTGCTTTATATTAACAACTCCGTTTAGAAGGAAAGATACTGAAAAATATTTATTGGTGTGCAAACCCCAGTGGTAGGCGTCTTGTTACAGACAGATGTTACAAGCAAATTGATACATGCATCAAGGATCAAATCTGTATAACTGACTGGTGTGAAGTGCCTTCTCACCGTTTGATGAAAGATAAAAGGACTTGGTCCACCAAGAGCAGGTATCAGATGTCCTGCATCCCAGAGTAGGAACTGGGAACCAAAATTTTAATTCTTTTACTGAGTCTAAACACAATTCATGCAATTAAATTTGACTGCACGACGACCATCAAAGGAAAGCAGGCTACAGCTACCTGAATGGCTACCTGTTTGTGCTAGAGACTTCCCCTCCTGTAATTAAGAGGATCAACAAATTTTGAAAAAGCTATGGAAAAGGAATGAATTAAAATAGTCTATACAGAAATGGTGTTAAAAAAAAATAGCTTCCACTGGCCCATTATGACTTCATACATCTGAGAAACTCTTCCAGATTCTTAACACGAAAACATTACAAAGTTCATTTGCATATGGAAAACAACTTCTTGCCTTAAACAGTGATAATGCCACAAGCTTCCAGGCTAGTAGGAAACAGGACACCTGTGTGTGCTCTCCTGAACAGAGACTGCAGTGTGCTTCCACTGATATCATTAAACCAAAAGATCAATCACACAAAACCAGTAGTAACAGCCAGAGAAATAAACCTTGCAAATTTCTTTTTATTACTATCTCAATTTACTTCCTTTATTTCCTATACCTCTAGAGGAATAAGGAATGACAGTAAATTAACTATTTATAGTTATAAAAATAGTGACTTCCATCTGCTATAACTTGGAACTGCTGTCCCAACAACCTGCATGCTTGATGAGATAGGAACAGCAGAATATAATTAAGTAACATGAGTGATGTATAAAGACACTTTGTACTGAAATACTCTACACTAACATGCCAACCTGACAGTATGTGCTAGGTATGCATGGATAATCAGATTTGAAAAATTTTGGAACATTATCTGTAATACCTTTCCCATTTTGGAAAATTCTGGAGGACTTCTACCTCAGCACTGCCAACCAGAAATGAGTACATTACTGAAACAAGTAGCAAGAAAGCTTTAATAACAGATAATATTTACACAATAACACTAAGTCAGGAAAAAACAACCAAAACAAACCACAAAATGAGAATACAGCAGTTCCTATTTTTAGCTTAAAGCATCTAAGCAAAAATTACAAGTTTTAGAGTGCTTATGTGACACCTCATAGTACCATATACCTATTTTTTATGTAACCCTGATGTCAAATGAAGCTCTCACTGAAAATAACAACTGGTAACCAGCAGCATTCAATCATTTTCAGGAATATTAAATATACTTTAATCCTAAATGAGCACATCTAAACTTTGTGAACTAATACACTAAATAAATAAGCTTTGCACTTCCCAAGAAACTGCACATTTTGGGACATATCTGGAGAAGTTGCACTGCTTTAGAAAATATTTTTTTCCTTGCTATTTTTGTCAACAATACTTTTTTTCAAGTGGAAGTTTTTAAATATGACTTCAGGATTAGCAAGTAATTTAGAAACTGAGATCTTGCAGTTGTACTTCGGAAAAGCCAGAATTTTTCACAGATCTGCAGATATTATGGGCAGCTCATCTGTAGCCAGAGTTTTTGTTTATTTTGGAGAATTAAATCCCTTTGGTTTCATCACAGAGGGAAAAATGTAGGATTTTAAGTTATTCTTTGAGGACTTTTTTATTGTTTTTCTGCAGTCACTGTTTAAAATGTATTTTTCATAAACAGCACTTTAGAAAGGGACATTTTCCTTTTCCCCTGAACAACTCCAACTGTAAAATGTTTGTCTGACAAGTTGGTGACTGAGCACCAGAAGAAATTTCAGTTTAAATGCCAACAGATTTTCAGCTCCAAAAGAGTCCAAATGATTGCTCCACTGAAACAAAATTAACAGCAAGGAAGCTCACAGGAAATAAGTTTTTTAATAATCCCTACCTGTAGAGGAGTACATTTCTTTTTTATTTAATCATTGCAGGCAATCACTCCTAATAAGCACCCATAATTATGGCAAGGTTAAGTAGCATGATGATAAACACCATTTACACTGAGGACAACAAACCCTTCCATGTGCAATAGTTTCAAATGGTTGTGGTTAATCCCATCATCCACCTTTACACATGAACTAAACCTGGGCTTATAATGGAATCGATATCCCTAAATCCCACTAACTCTGAAGGTACTGTGGTCCTCAAACGCTGCTCGCATCCAAGAAGAAATTTCCACCTTCTGGTGGTGTAAGACTAGATCTGACTATCTTCACTACTTTGAGAAATGAACCACTTCTCATGTTACGCTTACTTAAAAGAGCCGCACTTTTCCACTGAGGACAACCCCTCTACACAGTAGGTTAGGCACCATCGTTTGCCCTACGATCCTTCAGAACTTAATTAGCACTTAGCAAACTAAGAGTATGTGAATTTAAAAGTTTCAAACTTACTTAAAGGTAGCTTTGTTGATATTTTTTTAGAATTGAAAAGTTAGAGGCACATGTAGATGGTCTACCTGCCTGACTGCTGTACTGCAATTCCAGTCATCAGAAGTACACACACGCAGAGAAAGTAAGCTTCCTAAATGGTTCCATTGCTCACCATAATATACACTTTATTTGGGTACATACACAGTGAGATGCTCATGACCTTTACAGATAGCACCCAAAGTGCTCTGCAACTTCATTGTATTTTTGAACTCTCACTGAAACATTGGTGGACACAGTTTTAGCACAAAAGGATTTTCCTTCAGATTCTTTTTAACAATCCATTCTAATTTTGGAGAGATGGGAAAGGCTTATGGTTTTCTAAAACAATTTGCACAAATATTTTCTTTCTTTCAGTTATTCATTTTTGCTCGTATGTGTCTTAGGAAAGGCTAAGCATTAAATTGGAGCAGTAAAGGAAGTCAGAATTTATTGATATGGCTCTGCTCTGAGAGCTCAATAGGTGTGCAGCAAAGCAAGAAGGGTGAAGGGGCTGAATTATTCATCGAACCTTTAAGCATCAACAAATAACACTTAGAGTGAAGAATGCCTGTTCTGCAACAGTAGGTGTGAGGTGGACACATAAAAGAAACAGATGTTCCAAGCCCTATCTTGTAAGACCATCACGGAATCTTTTTCTTATTTGTAATTTTGAGGGAAACAAACACTAGTAGGTCATTTACAGGAGGTGCATGCATAGCACAAATGAGGTTCTTATTTTATTTAACATAACACCTTGAACACTGTACCTACTCTATCAGTTTAAAGGGAAAAGAAAAAATGATGAAAAATTGATAAAAGAAAAAGCCTTTCTTATCAAGCAATTACAGTGCTGGAATAGAGCAGCTGTTACTAGCATAAATTTAGCATAAGAAATTAAAACATGTGAAATACATCTAACAAGCTGCATGTATAAAATATATACAATGGATATTATAACACAAGCAAGTTGTTACCTTCCAAGTTCCAGCTTCCATTTCTAATTCTACTTCTGTGACAATTTTACTAGACAAATCCTTTTGATCAGAAATGATCTTTGAGCTAAAACGTAATGTTCTTATTTTTCAGCTAATTGTAAAACTTTTATTTCTGTATCATATCACACACTTAACGAGATTTATTTTAATGATGAGAGCTACTCAATTTATTGATAAATCTGAGCCATCCTGTTGGTAAAGACAAATGAGTACAAATGGAAAACTGGTATTATACAAGATGATAAAATATTTTTAGACTAAATTAACCTCTATCTGAAGGTCTTTATATGCAATATATTTCTCATCTGCAACTAGATTTCAGTGTCCATAGTTCCAGTACTTTGATCTGTTTTGATTTCACCTCCTGCAGGCCTGATTCTAACATTTTATCACCCACCTATCAGTACAACTTCTGAAGGAACATTTGCGAAAAGAAAAAAATGTAAAATGGTACGATCACTCCTGTTTTCACTTTGCACCTCAGCAAATTCAAATCTTTTGCTGCACCTTTTAATTTCCATTGTTGTTTGCTTCCATCACACAGACTTTCCAAGTTTGCTTCCCGGTTCTTATGTACAAGAGAAATTGTGGAAACGCAGTATTCTGCCTCTGACTGTGGGCAAGATCCTGCCTAGCGCAGGGTAGAAACACCCTGAGCAATCATACAGGCATAGTTCCCACACAGGCTCCAAAATTTTAGAAGAGACCATGTAGATTCCTACCTCAGCTTTTCTTTGAGGTTCTTCAAGAACATCACATACTAATGATTTAGTAACTTCTCAAGGAGAACAAGAAAGCAAGGCATAGGAAATTTGTCCCCTACAGACCACATCAGAATGCCACAAAATTGCCTTTCCCAAGTACACTGGCCCTGCTCACCATTTTCAAAATGGTTTGTATCTCCAGCAAAGGCAGCAGGAACAGATGTGTGCCCCGGGCTCAGTGGCTGCAGCTCACTGTCTGAGCACAAAAAATGAGTGTTGGAAGGGGTATGGCAGTCTATATCTGCATTTCTACCTACTGCTTCTGCTGTGCTGTAACGAACTCTTCCATAGATTGGAAGCATTTCCAGGCTCTGAAAACTGCAGCAACCATAGCCAAAGGAATAACGTTGAAATGTGATGTCACAGTAAGACTATTGCATCACTGAAAATGGCTTTGGACAGAAGCACCTCGAACTTCTATTCTGGCACAGAGAGATCCAAATGGACTGAAATTCAAGGGCAATATTCACAGAGTGGCATTCCTTATTTCTCATCTTGGAAAGACATTTAAGAGACATTCTGCTTTCAGTTTTAAAAAAAAAGCTTCAGAAAAAACATTTCCAAAACCATCACCTGTATTTCAGCATGGCATAGCTTCTCTCATGTGACAACAGACATTTCCTTAGTGAGTTATCATCTGTAAATATTAGCTTGCTCTTTTTCTATGATAGGCCCACATACCACGGAAAGTGGACAAGTTTATTGTTAGAAGCTCTCAAAGAGGAAGAAACAAGGTTGCGATGAATTCTCCTCTCATTTCCAAATAACTTAGGTAGACATTTATATAAAGAAATTATCTCTCTTGTTTTGAAGACTGTACAAAATAAATAGCATTTCCAGAGAATGAAATAATTCAATGTTACTTCTACTTTTAATTAACTGCAGCAATTATATATTATTTTGCTGTACTACAAAGAATAAGAGCTATGTATGAAATGAAAGCCACGTCAAATAAAGCTTTTAATTTAATTCAGTATTATTCCTTCGGCACAAAGTTTGTAAATTCCTTGATAACATTATGAAAAGCTGGCTTTTACAGAAGAATTCTGTAAATGAAAGTAATACATATACATCTCTCACAAGAGCAGAGTCCCATTGCTGTAGGACTTGTGTAAGTCATGGCAAGGAGCCATCTTTATCTGAATAACTTTTGGTTTGGTAGCCAAGATTATACAGAGGTACGAAATTTAAAGCAAAGTCACAAAGGAAATCAGGGGAAAACAGCCACAGACAGCTAATTCACCATCGTGTCTACTGAAATGCTCTGCTCTCCTTTTTCTAGCCCTCACTGATAAGCCCAGGATTTCTTCTAAAAGGACTGTCTCTTCCAAGACTTTTTCTTGCTGCTGAAGAGCATGTTTCAGGACTGTACTGCCTTAAGAAAGTTTATTATAACTTCTAAGAGAACTGGAGCAGAAACTCCCAGGGGCCCAATTCTGCTTTTGCAGAAAGGTGTGAATGACCTATAGTCTAGCCAGACGGCCACCACATGGACCCTGCTATGCCCTAGGAGCCCTTTCTGAATAAAGTGAGCTACAACTAAACTGTAGGAAAAAATCACATGAAATAACTTCACAAAGAAGTATCATGCTTTCCCTCTTTTATAATACCTTTGCACTCTGTGTAACACTTAAAACATAGACCTGCTCTGCTAGGAAGAAGTAGATCCGTAAACAATCTGTATTAGATTGCACTTTGAGCCAGTAGTTAGACCCACAAGGAGAATGCAGCCTCATTATTCTTTGCTCTCTAGCACAGAGGTTTTACAATTGCATCTACTCTTATCTCCAGATTGACGTCCTGCTTAATATTTATTAACTTCTGGGTAGTGAGTGCATGTTCCCCTTTTATCCCATGTCATTGTTATTTTATATTTCTCTACATGGAACTAGAAATCCATCTCTCCAGATTGAAGCCAAGCCTGTTGAAATCACTCCCAAGTTCACTGCTTTCTTTGGCAGTTCCAGCTCAACAGAGGATTTCATCGCATTTTAAGTTCTTTCTCTTAAGTCGTTAAACACAGACAAAATCCTTCCTAATAGCTTCCCATTCGGAACACAAGCAGTTCACCTCCCTTGTATCAAAGTGTGTCTGCTCCTGTACTTGCTGGCTGCTTATTCTGACATAACCTCCCGTCCTCTGCCACAATTTCTAGCTCTGAATTTTAGTTACTTAAGGCTGAATCCCAAACAATCAGATAACTTCTCCCATTATCAACCCAGAGAGAAAAGAAATCTTGTAACATGTCTCCACAAAGCTTACTGTATAAAATCCTCCAAAACTTAAGGGAAGGGGAAAAAAAAGAAAAACAGGAAAAGAGGAAAAATTACATGCGGCAAATCGTTTACTGCCAAAGACGTATCAAAGAGATCACTCTCTAAGCTCCAGATGGCAGGTCTCCTACAGGAAGCAGCTGGTCTTTTGGCAGCATATCCTCTAAAAGTGCCAATGGCTAAGTCCGTCTGTGGTAATTCAGGGCCACCACAGGAATTTTATGCTGAAATTATTTCAGCTGTACAAGCTAAGCCTTTGCTCTTCATTGTACCAGAGACAGTAGCCAGACCTACTGCTTTATCACATACCACCCACCATGCCAGAGATGCTCTCTTCTCTTTGAGGGGGAACGTGGGTGTACCATGTGCTTTCAACTGTTTTTAACATAACAGCAAAAGTTGACAAACTTGATTTATTGGTTAGGCACAATTTCTTCAACCAGTGATATATGTGTGTGTAAAATATGTAGCAAACCTATGGTACTAAGGTGTGTAAGAAAAAGAACAGAATTGTATGCATGGTGGACAATGCGCCTAATTCCTTATTCAACCTTTTTATTCAGCTCTTATGCAGAATAATTCTTATATTTTAATTTAATACTACTTGATTTGTTTCCATTTCTAAAGTTAGTACTTTCCATTGCTAAAAAACTAACAATAAACTGATTGTGTTTTCAAATTTCTCTTTTTTTCTGATCAGCATATCTGATATATAGTTCCATCTCATTTCCTCCTTTCCTTACTCTACCAGTCCTCTACAATCTCCTTAAGGCAGGAGATAACTTTTAAAGCCAGAGAATGTATCAATCCCCTCCCTTCTATATAAAACTATTGTCAACATTTTTAAGATGCTGATCAGCAATTCCTCATTGTTTGTAAGACGACCACCTAACTTCTCCAAACTCACAGGGTTCTCAGCAGACTTGTTCTGCCTTAGTGTGCAATAAGGAGACCATCCATAGCGCTGATCTGCCTACACCAGCTGTATCAATCACCAGAGAACACAATCCCCATAACATTAGAATGCCTTCTACCTTATGTGAGTACAATAATAGCTTAGGAAACAGACAATGGCACACAATATCAAGATTTCCAGTCAGACTGCAAAGACCCGCTCGCTCCACGCATCAGTGACACCAGACGCAGCCCTGCTAAACTCCATGGTGCACAGGTGATCCCAGAAATGAGTAAAAAAAGCAAACTTCCCTTTAGGGTTCTGATTAGAGTTCTTTAACTTCTTCAGGTCTCCGAACATCAAACAGATTGGGAAAACAGCAAAGAGAGAGAAAATGACAAAGAGAAGAAAAGCAATAATCTGAATTATAAATTAACTAAATTTAATATGTATTTGTACTAGAAAAAACATATGCTCATGGTTCACCTGTACAAACCAAGATTCATAAAACATTCTAGGACTTTGATGTCAAAGTCCACTTTTGTTTTAGGGCCATGTTAAAGTTGTTCTAACCTGGGAAAACAGCTGGTATCATCCAAAAGCCAGTGTGCAATCCTTCTATATAATATTCCAAGCTTCATGTCGTATTGACATTTAAAAGCTATCTGCAGCAAAGACAATTTGGTGTAAAAGTAGCTGAACTAACTGTCTACAATTTTGGCAACATTTCAGTGTGTCTGTGAGCAGAATGGAATCAATTTACATAGAATATCAAGTAGAAAATGTGATCACCTCATTTAAAAAACTTTAAAAAGCTCACAACTGCAATATTCCAAAGATCTAATTGAAAGATGAAACCCAGGAAAATAATTGTATAGAGAAGTGTTAATGGAAAAAAAACCCTGCAACAAACAAACAACAAACCACATTAAATTAACTTTAGAATAACATGTTTGATAAAAGAAATCCACTTCATTTTCATGCTAAGAAATTAATCAAGCTGAAGACTTGGAGAGTTTCATTTATCAGTTAAACATTATTTCATTATACCAATAAACTTGCTCTGACAAAATGAGCAAATGTGTGTTTATTAAACTACTAGAGAGCCAAGATACTACAGTACAGTTGTCAGCATGTAAGATTCATAGATTAACATTCACTTATTAAAAATAAGAGCACTTATACTGAGTAACTGATCTTATTTTCTTAATAGAAGCTCTAAGAGAAATTGTGGGGCTGTAGAGAGAACACAAACAATAAAAATTTAATTACACTATGAATGGCAGCCTTTTCAATTGGAGGCATATTTACCTTTATTGATATGTCCAGCCAATATCATAGAATATCGTTGGCAGATGGTCGATGTCTTATAAATTATTCTAATCTACTAACTGGCAACACAGCAGATGTTTAATTCATAAAAAAAATATTCATTAGTAATACTGTTAATACATACTGAACAAAAAAATTGTAATTTTATGAGGTACCAACAGTCTTGCAAAATTGATAGGTCAATAAAGGAGAAACAGGTGCTCAGAAATGCAAGACACTCAAAATAATTGAAGTGAATAACGCAGCTGCATTTGGTAGACCACAGGACAACAGTAGCTCCTAAAATAGTCATTACAACTGCAGTGTGATAATGTAGAATATATTCGCTCTTACATTTTTTAGATGGGTAGATATAATCAAGTCATTCACAGACATCATTTTTAATAGTTTGCCTTACTTATGTTATCAGTTAAGAAAGATAAAGAATGCACAAGCATGTTGCTGTTTGATTAATTGAGACTGGAGTGGGAGAAAGGCACTGGCACAGGAGATTTTGCAAGCTTTCAGAAGTTGTTTGGAAAAGTCGTGATAGACCTAATGTATTCAGCCAGACTCTGTGATGTTTTATAGGTTTATTTTAAGTTGAAATTTACGAATGAAATAAGGCAGAAGAAACAACACCTTGTGAACTAAAGCTGGAAAATGGTTCAGTGTACCACTGTTTACTGCCCCATGCCTACTGCATCAAATTAAAGCACTTCCAAAGAGACAGAGAGAGACATAAATGCTCCCTTGAAAATCTATTAATACAAATTCCTGTTATTTACTCTGGGAAGACTCAGAAACAGGATTGAAGCTTTCTGTGCTGAGCTCAGATCACATCCTTCCTATGTGAACAGCTGATCCAAACAGAAATACTTATATAGAAAAAGTTTTTTCAAACAATAGCCATTTTTTCCCCCAAAATGCATGCAAAAACAATGATCCCTATCTCTCATTCTTAATAGGGTTGCAGATGCTGCGTGATGCCCCTTCTTAACAACTGGTTGCAGTTTTAGGTTTTGTTTTGGTTTTTTTAATTAAGGTTGCGTGGAAATACAAACCTGAATGTGAAAATCTGCAAAGTTTGTCTGCAGGTTTGTAAGATTTTGTCCATTCATTATATTATTGATAATAGCCAAACAGTCACACAGGGAGCTAGCTTTTCATGAAGTATTTCAGGGGCTTGTCCTTGTTCCCAGCCAAATGCCAAACTGTAGTCTTACAAATTATAGGAAAAAGCCCCAATGGTGGAGACACCTCAGAACTTCTGACTAGGTCCAGTTTGAAAGAGAGTCTTTAAAAAAAAAATAATTAAAATTTCTGCTTTTCAAGGACTACTGTGCTTTCACAAAGACTGAAACGGTCAAGGGCATGTCAATCACAAAGGTAAAACCCAAGAGATGGCCACAAGATGTCACAATGATTTTCATAAGTACTGAAAATTTTGCTATTCATAGTTTGGGATGACTGCTAAAGAGGTGCAGTGTTTCAAGTCTGCTTTCGGCAGCCACTCTGAATTAACAGCTGCAGGACAGTTCTTTTCTAAAAAAATGCTTATTATTGGGGAATAGCTGGATGAAATGAGACCAAAAAAAGAATTGATTTTTTTCAACCTTTGAAGTAATCACTTTTTTTCCTGGTACAGTGTAAACCTAATTAATGAGCTCTGGACAATTCATGAAACTGATATTTTCAAAGTAGAAACTTTCTTTTCCCTCTTTTCTGGTTAAATGCCCTTTTGGCATTTTTATTAAAAATATTTTTCAATAACAATAGAAAAAATTCTGGAGGGATTACATTAGGGTGAGAAAGTATTTTGCAAAATGTTACAAGCTCTAGGAAAACACACAAAAGAGAAAAACTACAGGTAGCCTCAAGTATGTCACAATTCTGTGAAAAGTATAATTGTTGTGATATAAGTACACAACTTATATAAAAGTTGTATTATACTTTCATAATATAGCTTACAGCAGCAACTGTCAAGTAAATACAAATTGTTCTGTGGTTGCTGTTTTCTTGTCACAGTCCCTGAGTAAGGGGCTGAGGGGAGCCATGACCATTCAGGCACATGAAGTGATTAGTATTAGCCTTACTGTGCTACAAAAAAATTCTCAATGAGAGAGGAAAAAGAAGCTAGGTCCACCATTAAATGTAAATCTCAGGGAACAAAGAAGCCTTAACAGAGTCTTAGTTCCTTGCAGAGATACATCGTAGCATGACAATTTGGTCCTTAATTTCAGGAACAACCTACTAGTTTCTCCTAGTTTCATTCCACCGGTCCAGAGGGCTTTTCTACAAAGGTTGGAGATGAAACAGGAAAAGAAAAATAAAAAAATCTCCTTGTGATTGTAAGTATAACCAAGGGACAACTCAATTTCAGAAAGCCTTGAAAGGCATTAAAATGTTATAATGAGATTCCGCCCCCCCCCCCCCCCCCCTCCATACAACAGTGGATAATCCTCTGAATTACAAGTCTCTTTTTACATATAGTCATAAATTACACTGTTAAAATATTGATATAGTCAGACCCAGTTAATTCAAGCGGGTTTTGCTTCTCATTAAGATTTAACAGAGGCTGAAGCATTTATGGTATAATGTTATGCAGACTTTGGGACACAGGGTACACAGCAAGCACAAATTAGGTGGGAATATATCAACAACTGTACTGCAGTAGAAATAACGGAGTATCTGATGGGGATAAAACCTTTTTCTCCTGGTCTAATGGTAAGGGATGGAGACATGGCCAGGCAGCTTCCCCAGAGGGTTTACAAGTGAGTAAACCTTTGGTGGCTCTTTCTCATCTGCCACCTTCTTTACCCAGTGGGTGCAACCAGAACACCTCCCTGCATGTCATGCACACATTGTGGGGCAAATATGACCTCCCGAGCTGCCTATTTCAACTGCAGTCATCCATCACAGTTGCATCGGGGGGTTGAGCTCTACGTTTTCCAAATGAACAACATGGTAAATCTAAATGTACTTTTAAATCTATTGTGAAATAAAGGAGTAGTTCAAAGTATCTGCATTTAAAAACACTTTACAAAGTCATCAGTTTGCAGACTGGCGGTACCTGCACTGTAGCTTTAGATCAATATATGATCTAACTTTATTTAATTCAGAAGAAACACCAGCATGCAGTAATTGTGCCACAATAACAAATGTGTTCCTGAGAAGTGTTGAAAAGGAGTGACTGTTTCCAGGCAATTGTAAGATGTCTGTACTATTGGAGACAGCAAACCAGCTAACAGCAGCAAAATGTCTTTTGAGTAAGAAGTTAAATGAGGGAAAATAAGCAAAAACTTTTAACAGCTCAGATCTAGTCCCAAGATATTCAGCTGAAGCATTATTATGATGATGGCTATTACTTACTATCAGAAAATTGTCTAAACTGAGACTAAATGACAAGGTTCCCCAGAGAGGTTGGGGAGGCTTCCCTGGAGGTCTTTAAGGCCAGGTTATATCGGGCTTTGGGCAACCTAGTCTAATGAGGATGTCCCTGCCCATGGAAGAGATCTTTGAGGTCTCTTCCAACTCAAAGCATTCTATGATTCTATGCAAATACAAACATACAAACTCGGGAAAAAAAAAATCAAGTTTTTCTTTCTTATAGAATCCAAGTTTCCAATGTTGAATAAAGATGTTCACAGATTCTTTGGTATAAAATATCTAGGTTCAAAAATCCAAACAATCACAGACCCTCTCCCCCCTTTCTATAACATTTCATCTCCCAAAAAAATTAAAAATCTGTAAATATAAATCAAGTACTAAAAATAATAGATGAGAGAACATTCTGGTCTACTTTGTGACCACGGATTATTATCCCAAAGAAGTTGCAAAAGCATGGGAATATCAACAATGGGAAGAGAAAACATTCTTGCCATGATTATAGTCAACCAAATATGAAATTCCAGAAGGAAATGAGAAATACTACCTTTACCATCAGGCAAGTGGAAATTACAGAAATGTTTATTTCCAGGGCTCAGTGTTGGGTCCAGTCCTGTTTAATATCTTCATTGACGACCTTGATGAGGGAATAGCATCCACCCTCAGCAAGTATGCCGATGATACAAAACTGGGAGGAGTGGCTGACACGCAGGAACACTGCGCTGCCATCCAGCGAGACCTGGACAGACTGGAGAGCTGGGCAGGGAGAAATCTAATGAAATTCAACAAAAGCAAGTGTAAAGTCTTGCACCTGGGGAGGAATAACCGACTGTATCAGTACAGGCTGGGGGATGACCTGTTGGAGAAGAGCTCTATGGAGAAGGACCTAGGGGTCCTGGTTGATGACAGGTTGGCTATGAGCCAGCAGTGTGCCCTGGTGGCCAAGAGAGCCAATGGGATCCTGGGATGCATCAGGAAGAGTGTGTCCAGCAGGTCGAAGGAGGTGATCCTCCCCCTCTACTCTGCATTGGTCAGGCCCCACCTGGAATACTGTGTCCAGTTCTGGGCTCCCTGGTATAGAAGAGACAGGGACCTTCTGGAGAGAGTCCAGAGAAGAGCGACAAAGATGATTAGGGGTCTGGAACATCTCCCCTATGAGGAAAGGTTGAGTGAGCTGGGTCTGTTCAGCCTGGAAAAAAGAAGACTTAGGGGGGACCTAATTAGTGTTTACAAGTATCTTAGACATGGGTGGCAGGGGGAATTGGCAAGCCCCTTTTCAGTGGTCAGTGGGGACAGGACTAGGGGCAATGGCTGTAAGCTGGAGCACAGGAAGTTCCGCACCAACATGCGGAAGAACTTTTTCACAGTGAGGGTGACAGAGCAGTGGAATAGGCTGCCCAGGGAGGTGGTGGAGTCTCCTTCTCTGGAGATATTCAAGTCTCGTCTGGACGCCTATCTATGTAATATGAGATAGGGAGCCTGCTTTGGCAGGGGGGTTGGACCCGAAGATCTCTTGAGGTCCCTTCCAACCCCTAAGATTCTGTGATTCTGTGATTCTGTGATTATTTGGAACTAGTTTAATGCAATTATTTAAAACCAAAATTAGGTAGAATAACCTTTCTTAGTATTTCTGAGCTCTTGGAAAAGATGCCTCTTTCTGGTTTCCAGAAACAGGAGTCAGATGTGCAGAAAGTCTTACACAATATGTTTTGAAATTAGATCACACCCAAGTTTGCCTGTTATGGACAGTTACAGATCTCTGGTAAATAGCATATATGTACACTGGAAGATTCAGGGGACTGCTTAAATGAAATGACACAGTTACAGGAAGACAGAGGCTTTTTCTCCAGCAGTCATCTACTTCCTCTCTGAAATGACAAAACTAGGATTTCCCTAATCTTACATTTATCCTTCAACTATCCTCCCATAAAGTCAGACTACACCATCAGTCTGAGTAATAATTAAAGAGCAGATTTTTTTACTGTGCATCAGAACCAGAGTTCTTAAAAATGTAAAAATCAAGGAGTATAACTCATATTGTGAACACTAAGCCCGATTACATTTGAAGGTATTTCCGGGCCTTACAGCAGAATTAAAACATAACTCTTCAATCTACTTCATAAAAGGGGCTTCATAATATAACTCCATCATTTCTGAGTGTGGCAGCATTTCCCAGCTCTGCAGAGGTTAAGAGAACTAGACACTAAAATTTTGCTAACCCTCCTTAAACAAAAAGCTGCACCGCTGCTATGGTTTAACTGTGATGAGATAAGGAAAATTTTATGGTGACTCAGGACTTCTCACTTCGACTTTTATTTCTGACAAACACTGAGTGTAAAAATAGTAAATAAATCACAGGTCTCCATTATTTATCATGCAGCAAGCTGGAACTTCCTTCTCTGACGTCAACAGAACAGTAACTGAAATATTCACAACTGTCCTAGTTTACAATATTTGCACAACAATAGTCTATAACTGCAACTGCAACTGAGCCCTGCTGATCTCACATAAAAAGTGCAAATTTTGACTTGAGTAATCCCAGTGCATGAGAAGAGAGAGGAAGTCACCATCAGAGGAATGGTGTTCTCCATTAAGGCACAACTGCCCAGCTGTTTTGCAAATCATCTGGCTTCATTGGGTCATATAACACTCTCATGGGGTTAAGCTTTCCACAAATCCTTCACCTGGTATTCTGGACAGTGGAATAAAGCAGAGCAGTTTCACTACGTTACAATTTGCATTCCTCTCAAAATGTAATTGGCAACATGTTTGGAAGCAGAGGTCTGGCCTCATCAAGAAATGTGCAAACATATGCTAAGCAGTACGTATGCATGCATACAGTACAAGAAGAGATGTCTTATCCTTGGTTAGAATACATTCCTTATTTGTAGCTAAAACTGCGGCTGCATGATGGAAAAAAGTCCAGTGGAGATATTGAAGTAGATACAGGTATTCAATAAAATAATCCCCCAAATTAAGGCATTACTCAGAACTAGGTCGTCTCATTAAATTAATGACTTGTATCACTCGTTTGATAAGAAGGCACAAGAGATGTTTAAACAAAATTAGGGTGCAGTAATCAACTGTTTCTTACTTTTATGTAAACCAAAAAAACTAACAACGCTCCCCTTCACAACCATGTGCACATGCTGCAAGAATGCTGAATGGCCAAAGACTCTGATACTTAAATACAAGGTAAATATAGAAGCTCAAAGATAATATATAAGCATCCCTTTGGGAAATTCTATATTAAGGCTACAAATGTGACCACAAGTCAAATAATAAGAGGTCCGGTAAATGGGTACATGATACATTGGAGAAATTAATGAGCAAAAATGATGCTGTCAAAATAGATTGCACTGTCAAAATAGACTGTACTGTCAAAATAGATTGGTATTACTTAGATGTAATTAAGGGAAAAATTGAGAGAACAAATTCTTCAGATTTATGGGACAGACTCATTAAGAAGTTGTGAACGACATGCCAAATTAGATGACAAAATGTACATTAAAATATTAAAAATATAATATTTGTTGGATTTGTGAAAAGTAACTATCACTGGGTTAATATTCAGAACTGCATATTCTTTTATGGTTCCTCTGTCTAGTGGTTCAGGATGCTACTACCTGTTAGGTGGGACAACAGAACCTCCTCCTCCTCCACATGTCTCCACTACTACTGAAATGTCACTTATTCTGCCTCTGCCTTTTTTAGAAGCAGCTTATTCTTTCAGCTTGGTTATCCACATCTAACAAAATGGCTGGAAAAAACTTGGTGATACCTGCAAGTCCCATTCTTATGCCTACTGCTCAGATTGGCTGTAGCCCTGTGACTTTTGTTAACAGCTACGCCAACTCCCAGATCACTTAGTAATGTAAATTTAGTAAACACCTGACTTGTGTACAAGAGCCTATTTTAGGTAGAATGCACAACACAGAAGAAAACATAGTTTTAATTGCTTTATAAACCAGTGAAGGTCACAACATGCCTGAACCCACATAAGGCTTCTCCATATAAAATTAAGCTATTAAGATTATTTGTTGAACAGTGAGTTTATACTGGATTGGCACTTTACCTGATATAACTAAGACATTTCTGATTTTTAGACTAAGAGGTTGATACACACCTCTAGCCAGAAGTCCAGGATTTGCTTGGGCAGGGACACTTTGTATAAGGAATTTTCCTTCACTGGTCACTATCACCCCGAAACACTAAATTTTCTGTCTTCTAGGGGGAAGGAACTGCAAATGAAGAATGATTCACCATTCAGTTCCCCCCTAAAGGATTTAGTGGGATGAGACATTTAGAGGTACTAATAGACTGTGAAAGAAGTGTGGGCTATACTAATTGAGTAGTATTGATCCACTAGTGCCAGAGAGATTATCATGCAAGTTTACTTGCCTAGCTGCAAAGTCTTCACAATATGGAAGACTTCAGATGAAGTAAATCAGGAACAAATTCAACCCTCCAAGTGACTCAACTGTGCATTTAGCAACCCTGTTGCAGTAATTCTTAACACAGACTGAATAGCCTGATTTATCTTCGGAGCTTCACAAATATTAGCTAATTAATCTTTTACTTTTGTAGTTTCACTCCACAGGACATCTTAATTTTTCTTTATAATTGAAGCTAAAGATTTTAACTGACACAGAACTATGCACTGTTTCTAAGGAGAGAGCTTCATGACCTCATCCTACTAATTTGTAATATGCCACAACTAAAAATTAAAAAGAAAAAAAAAAGGATAGAGGAAATATGCATATTTATAGAAGGAACTACAATCACTTTTCTGATTGCTATTTAAAATAAAATGCATGTTGACAGTCATAACAGTAAGTAATCCTGTTTTACTGGAAGTTTAATGAGGGATTTGTGGTTAAAGTTGGTACTTCTGCATTGCACTCACTGAAGTGCTAAAATGTCAAGCACTGACTGATTGCTGTCTAATTACAGACCCATAAACAACATTATATGGCTACAGAATTACTCCCCTAGGTCTTCACAGTGTTGCCATCAAGACTAATTTCAAGAGAGGTGCTTAACTTGTGCACTATATTTGACATAGAAATTTCTTGTTGAAAATTATGACATTAGCACTGGTTAAAATCTGGATGAAGATTTCACAGCTACCATTTGGAACAAAAGCTTCATCTCTTGCCTCCTCAAATTTATTTTATTTCTAGTCCTTACTTGCTTCTGAGGCTGAAAATTGCATCAAGAGTCATGGTGTGTTCTGTGAACATGCAAATGTTAGCTCAACACAAGAAACAAATCATCAATTCACTGTTAAGTGTGTATGCACACTCAGTGTGTCACTCAAGCACTGAAAAAATAACATGTAGTGTATAATTATTCATAAACTTATTTATTCGTACAAGGGTGTGAAACCCTTCTGAGTTCTTTTCAAAACATACACAACCTCTCCCTTTTACAATATAGCAAATGGGCAAGACAGTTTGAACTGTGTAAAATCACGACTCTTCAGTACAGAGCTGGTGTAAAAGAGGAAAGAAATAAGTAGAATGAGACAAGAGTGAGAGAAAGGCACAAGGAAATTGCTTCTTTATTGAAGAGAGAAAAAAGGATGTTGATTTCCAATGGCATGGTTTTGAACTTATCTTACAAAATCTTTGCCTACAGCTTTAGATTATCTGATTCCCTCAAACACCTAAATGACAGCAGAGAGAAGCAGAAGTTCATTTGGACCAGAATTAATAGAGAATTAGTGAGCCATGAAGCTCTGCAAATCTAAATTGCTCCCAAGAACACAGAAAGCAGATTTTAGTAATAAAATATTCTCTTCTTACTCACACATTAATAATATTGTAAGTTATTAATACAATTGGCAAGACTCTTACTAATACCCTACCGCTGTTCCTAAATTGGAACACGAATTTAAAGTGAAAAATGACACGTTGTAATGCATCTGTCTTTAAGGACATTTCTTCACCTGTTTTACACTATATTGACCAAACCACTGTTTATTAACTCATCTGTTATTTATTTTTAATGCCTTATTAAACAGTCCTTCTCATTACCTAACTATACCACACAAACTTTTAACACTACAGTGAGGTCACTTAAAGACTTAAAACAATAGAAGATTAACATACATTTCCCTTGGTGTCTATTTTAAAAACCAGTCTTGGGTTTGTGTGATTATTTTGTTGTTTGTGCAAATAAGCCATTAAACTCCTAGGGAAAATTTTGCGTTTCCCAACATACTTTCAACTGAATTTTTCTAATCTGAAAGTGTAAAACTTATTTGGAAAGAGTCTGATTTCAGTACAACTACTGTGCATAATGCATTTCGTTCTTTTTGAAAATTATTCTCTCTCATTTTTCTAATAAATAGGCTATTGTATTTATTGTCTTTATTGCCGATTACATTTTTGTCTGTATCTTCATACACTTTGCTTCACATAAAAATAACGTTTTCACTGCCCTTTTAAGAGCTCAGTACATTTCCTTAAGAACTTGGTTGACAGAACAGCTTAGAAAAATGGGTGAATATTTGAAACAATTAGCCATTCTCATTGCATTCTGTATTGCTGAATCTCCTGTAGATCTGCAGTTTTCACTGTAAACTTGCACGGTTCAGTAAATCTTTAAAATCATACCATTATGTTTGCCTCTCATTTCTGCTCTCCCCAAAAGACTGTGTTACAACTCTGGTAAGAAAATACAACTAGTTTTGACTACTAAGCCCTCTAAGACAGATTTGCGTGGAGTAGTAGCACTGGTGCCTGCAGTGCTGTCACAACACTCCTATTTTGGTTTTACTCAGTGTGTTTTAATCCTGGCAGCCTAGCTGAACCCTCATTTAGATCTCTATCACATACTTCTGTGGTCCTTCACACAATCTTATTCTAAGTTTGTATATGCATATTAAAGAAATATTTTTTCCCTCTAAAGATGTAAAATCACATTGGTTTTTCGATTGACAATGAAGCCGGTTAAACAAGTTTCCCATCTGTCTGCCCTCTGACTGCTCACTCCTTTTTTCACAAATGTCAAAATTTCTCACTACCTGAGTTATAATTTATGGCACAGCTGCTTTGCAAACTAAATGCCTGATTTGCTATTGATTAAAAAGGAACTTAAAATTTATTTAAATATGAACCCATTCAATCTGCACACTTTCTGTTAAATAGAAAACAGGTATGAAAAAGGATCCCATAAAGCACTCTATAGGCATGTTTGACAGCACAACAGCATCTCTGTTAGAGCAAAATTAAGAAGCTTCTCTCTACCATTTTCTACTGTGGCTAATGATAAATACGTAACTACCATTTATATCTGCTTACATCTCCTTTTGAAAGGTTGCATACAAATAACACTTCACATTTAAAATTTCCTTCTTGGTCAGACAATGAAGAGCAGGATTACTGGCGATATTAAGATATTTAACTGCAGGTCTTTTAAAATTAATGAGTAGAATTATTTAAATACCATAGCTTGCCTTTTCGTAAGCCTAGAAAGGTGCAATGATCCCTTCTTCCAAATACTGGCATTGCAACTCGTTAGCGCTGATGCGCCGCTGAATTCTCTACCATTAGTATGATGCAAGAATTTTCATTGCAAAAATGTTCTTTATCCTAAGTGCTTCAGGTGCAAATTTTACTTAAGAACATCCTTTCAGTTTCCTCTCTCCCAGAATTTTCACTCCCATTCTTTCTTTCCTTTCTCTGCCTGTTTTGCTTTCAGCAACCCTTCTTGCAACTGATTTCAAGCTAGACTCAGAAAAATTTAGACAAGGCAACAATGGGCAAGGTGGCAATTTGTTTTCAAATGCCTGGCCCTGGAGAAAATCCACAATCCTTACTTCGGCACTTGGATTCCATACTGATTTCTTAAGAGTGCTTTTCATAGACTGTAACTGAACAGGGAGGTAACCCCCTCTCTGGAGTTGCTGATTCAGCACTGACACAATGTCACCCATGAGTTATTACAGGTCATTGCATCCTCCCTGCCCAGGGAGACACCCTCATCAGCTCTTGGGGACCAAGACAGAGGCTTCTCCATGCAAAACAGGAGAGGAGGAAGGCAGATATCTAAGGAGTTATTTTTAAAAGAGTATTTTTTTCATGCCCTCCTCAACTGTATGACTGAAGGTGCTCATCTCCAAGCTTCTACTAAGAAGTGCTGGTACTGAGAGAGGGTCAGGGAAAGTAGAACACTCACTGCTCCCCCTGACAAACCTGTGCCACTGTGGAAGGGAGATTTATGGACTCAGAAAGAACACAAGTGATATACAGCATAATTTAGGACCTTTGAGGTGATGGTACTCAGTAGACATTAGTCCTAAACTAACTTTAGCAAAAGCAGCAATTGTCTAAACTGAGAAACTTCATTTCAAGTAAGGCTGGTCATGCTAGAGCTAGATGCAACCAAGGAGAGAAGAGAAGAGAAGAACTGGGAGGGACAAGAGAGTAAAAACTTGAATAACAGGATGATTGTACCTAAAATCCTCTTTAACATACTTATAGGCCATGATTTAATGACAACTTTTATTTTGTTCATCATGCCTACTATCTCTTTACACCTTATGCAGGTCAGTTGGATTGACAGTAACAATTTTTTCATCATCACAGTCACTCTATTATATTCCACAATTAATTTATGCATTTTTTTCCCAATTGTAGAGAGCATTATTGATGCAGCAGTTACTCTGCAGCTGTATCATCTTAACCCCAGCTATGTGAGGCACCCTGTCACCGTCCCAGGGCTACGAGGAGCTAAAGTAAAACCGCAAACAAGAGCAGCGGACCGGAAACCAGATAAGAGACCATTCCTACAAGAGAATGGACATCGCGTGCTGACCCTTGGCTAGCCAATAATCCTTAAAGGGGGTCTCGTGCACTTCACTATGTAACCAATCTGTTAGCTTGCTATTTTAAGTAAATCCAGTACAGGGTATAAATATGTGTGTGGCTGCAGCAATAAACGAGCAATGCTTTTACTGCTTTAAGGACTGTGTCTCATTCCGGCAGCCTCCCGCGGACTCCCTGCAACACCCAATTACCGGCAAATACATTTGACTGTTACATCTCTCGGTGATTTCATACCAACTTGTAATTTGTTCAAAGCAAACACTGCTTCCTTTGTATTATTTCTATAAGTGGGTGGGTTTTTTCTGCTTTATGTTTGGATCTTCCAGGTCTTTCCCAACCTAAATGATTCTATGATAAATATACATTAAAATATTTGATGAAAAGAGATGATTAGACAAGCTAGTAGAGGCACATGTTATCTTGGATGAACTATCTGAAACAAAAATTAAATGACTGATGTTTAAGAAATGAAACAAAAGAAACCAAAAGAAGACAGAATTGTTACTTAGGAAGATTTCAAATGCTCCTCAGATCTCTGTGGATATTGTGAGTGGCAAACATTGGAGAAAGCAGTTAATTTTCCCAGAATAAAGTTTTATTCATACTGCTCCTGTCTAAACACAGTCACTCCCTCTTTCAGGAAATTACCTGAAATTATGAGCCACGAACACTTGTAGAACTATTCTTATCCTAATATATAAATTATTACTGAAAGCCAGAAAGTCCCACAGAGGAGTAGGAGACCTGGGGCCTTGGATATAGATGTCCTTGGCCATGCTTTAAGACCTCCCATGGTGTAATGCACATGGTTATGTTCTCCTCCAGTGGAAAAAAAATCTTGATGGCTAATTAGCAGTATGCACAAATAACTTTTGTGGGAGAGAGACATTTTGGAACTAGTAATTGGCATGCTGTCTAGCTTTGATTTGCAGTTATATTGCATGACAGACATATGTCTGGAAAGAAGAAAACATTCATTGCCTCTGTCTACTGTAGTATCTTCTTAAATAGCACAGTTAAGTAGAAATGGAAATAAAGTGATTATTCCAACTACCAAAGCCTCAAAGGGCTACATTGAGCCATGAGAAATTTACCCTCATTTAATAAACTGGTTGAAATTAAAACTGTAAGAAAGAGCAAGAGAGTCAAGGGTTATATGAAGCTCAGATGACCTATCTGAAGCTCAGATGACCTATCTGAAGCAGCATGTACCAAGCAAAGAGGGACACATTCCTCTTCCCAGTCTGTCCTGACAAACACCAATTAAGGACTCTGACTAGACTAAAAAACAAGAATGACATTCAAATTGACTTTGAATATAATTTATCTATTGTTTAGATTTACTGAAACTTGCTGCCCTTTGCCTCTATCCTCTGGCATTTGTCCATTACAGTGGTATGCCAAAAGTGAGTTGTTATCATTACAATCTGAAACATAAAGGAATTACTCTGAGTTACAAAAATTAATCTTTTTGAAAGATACTACTCGTTAATAGGGACCACCTCATCACCAGGATTCAATGTAGGCACTTAATTCCATTAAGCATTCATACTCCCAGTGCATTTCAAATTCATCCACAAACATGTTTTCAGAGAAACTTGGGTACTATTTTTTTTTATAAAATAAAATTTCAGATATATTTTATTTCCTGTTTTTCCACAAAATTATAACTGTGTAGAATTTCAGTTATTTACTGAGTGGAACATCAGACATCTCCTATAACTTAAGTCTTTGAGGGTCTGGGGTTGTTTTAGAATCTAATATGTTCTGCATAAATCCAAAGCAGCCTCCTAAGGAAATCCTCTGTCATATTTTTAATGATCGAGGTGAAAAAATACTTGGAAATCTCATCATTTCATCATCAGATAACATCTGTATACAACCTGAAATATCAGCAATATACTTTTTTAATGACAAAAGTACAGTATTAATGATATGACATTCTTTCCTCATGAACGATTTGTTACATGTCTTAGAAATGAAATAAAAGCATTGATAAAAATGTAAAGTAGTTAAATGTCAATAGTCATATTCATACAATCTCGGTGAGGTTTCTCAAATTGCCAAAATGTGAACCAAGAAAAAGGTTTTATGAATGAAAACATAGAGAACAAAAAGGTCAGCAGCATAGGCTAGATACAAATAGCACCCCTTGCTATTCATTTAGTACTGATTACATCTAAAAAGTGCTAGACTAGTCTAAACAATCATTTAAGGGATATTTGTGATAAAGATTATAATACTAACTAATATAATCAGAAAAGGCTTTGATTACCAGGATTGAAATTTAAATAACAGTAGTTAAACACAAATTTTCTTTTTCTCATGTCACTGCAAATTCATGATCAATACAGTATAATAACAATTTTGTTTGAATTGCCCATCTCTTCTACTACCAACATATAATGCAGAAAATAGGCAGAATTATATTGTAGCCATTATTAGCACTGTTGTAAGCAGTACTACAAGATGAGACTTTGCCATATGTCCCAGAAGCAAAATACAGGCCTGTGTATTTCATTCAGAACCTGTTCTCCTCCACATATATCTTCACTTTCCAAATGAGTTTTGGTGCCTACATTTTACTGAACTTTGACCAAGTGACTAAAAGTTATGCTAAAAAAAAGAAAGAGAAAAAAACCCCAAACAACTGGAATTGTATGGTACTCATAAATCAAAAAAGCCACTTGAACTTCAGGAGTGATATTGAGATTACAAAACCACAGTAAAAGTGAAATATGTAAATTCACACAGATTTAAATCTTCTTTCAAGTAGATGACAGGTATACTGTGGGCTTTTGTGACCCAAAGACTGTTTATAATGTGGAATTGTCTCTACGAATTAGAATCCAAGAGTGCTGCAGATTCACCACGCCTACCAGTGGGATTAGACTCACAGATGGGCAACTATTTCTCCACCCATTCCATATATCCCTCAATATCTCAATGTTTCCAGTTCTTCCTTTTATAGGAAGCTCACTGTTCAAAACAAATCAATTATTTGAAATGAAATTACATTTCACAAAAGCACATCACATTGTCCTTTTGCAAAATGTGATTCTACAGCAGGTACCATAACAAAGCTATTGCCCCACGTGATTACCATAACTGAACCATGATCCTTACCCATTGGTTTAATTGAAGCAATTAATACCTAATTTTACATACTACATCTTTTACCTTACTAATAAGTAGGCAAAATTCATTACAGTAATGTAATTATACAGGTTGGAAAAGAACAAGAAAGCAATGACAGTTCATTTAGGTTTGACCTCACAATAATGTACCTTGCAGTTTGTATGCTACAAAGCTGCAGTTTTCAGCTATTTAGGACCACATCTTATTTATGGCAGTATACATTCTGAATACCTCTAATGTGAGCTTATGAATGAAGTAGGGAGGTAAAGTGCAGCAGCTCTAAATGTTATTACACAACACAAGAAAAAGTTGTAAACAGAAATCTAACTATTTCAGAGCATTGCTTTAAAAAGAGGTACTTGCCACTTCCCTTTTTGACTTCCTGATATTTATTATCAATCTACAGTCCAAGGTTCAGAAGACAGACAAAACAGCTCCCACTGTCCTAGTAAAAGAGGAACTTATATGGCAAGTTAATTATGTTGACACAGGAAAATAACTACACTATTCAACAGTTGTTTCAGGGAGTGGACATAATAATGGAAAAGCAATGCGATGACTAAAGCTGCTAGTCACTCTTTATTTTTCATGATTTTTTTATTTTTCAGAAAAACCTGTACCTCTAGTTACATATCAGCTTATTGTATCATAAGGACCATAAGCTGTTCCAAAACAAATATTAAATACAGATGACCAATATTTCAAATCATCTATGAGGTATGTCACCATCAGAAGCAAGTGGGTGATACTGATTTTCACCAACTCTGGATTTGTTAACTTGTATTTAGAAAGGACACTTGTTTCTTATTTCTTGTACGAAGAACGCTTAGAAACACATCACTTATATTTAACATGTCTATGTATAACAACTGTGTATAAGCTTATGAAGTCATATTCATTAATGACATGAATTTTTATTCCTGAAATCATGTCGTAAGAGATGGTTTTCCACTATCACCAAGAAGAGTTTACTTGCAACAGCTCTTTAATGAAATTTTCTACTGCTAAAATGCAAAAGTAATCAAGCTACAGGTCAATGATGTTCAGAAACATAATCAGAAAATCATAAACATTTGCAAGTAAAAGAGCATCTTCAGTATCTTGCTACTTTCTCCAAAAAAAAAATAAATCAACAACAACTCAACCAACAATCAGCTAGCCACATAGCAATCTGCACATATTTCTGAAAGCCACATATACACTAATGAATGACAGCTTGGATGCACAAAACTAGAACAATAAAGAACAACAAAAGTACTTATTCATTCATCAGTGTTTACCATCACAGAGGTGAACTTTACAGCTGAGTATCAAGCATTTAATACAAACCATTCACAATCACAATAAAAACTAACTGATCAAGGCAGCTCAAGGATTTTTCAGAAATGAAATTTTGTAGCAAATGTTAATCCACTAAAAAGATTACAGGGTCCAGGCCATGATCTCTGGACAATTAAAAGCCTGTAATTGTACTGCTTTCTAGTCTATAAGAAAGAGTACCTCTTCATTACAGAGCAATAGAGTAAATGTTAAAAAAAAAAAAAAAAAATTAAAATCCTGCTGAAATGTTAGTTCATACCCAATGGGGAAAGAAGAGAAAATGAAAAGAGGTTAATGGAAATTTGCTATAACAATGCATGTCAATGAAAAGATTTGAAAACACACATACATTTCCAGAAACAAGTGACACCATACCTGCGGATGTGGGGAACTGTCTTCACACAGTGGTAACGATTACACAGACTGTAATCAAGAACACATTACATGACAGTGGATGGATGGATGGATGGAAAAAGAAAGAAAAAAGAGAGAAGGAATGAGAATGGTATTAAAACATGTTTAACAAAAATTAACAACTTGAAAACTTCATGGACATAATGAAGAACTAAATGCCCCAACCAACTCACTTCTGAGACATCTCATCTTGACAGACCTCACCATGATATTTGTTTACACTTCACTTGTACCTGCAGTAAAGAAAGACTGGTCTTCTGTGGAAGATCAGCCAATATTATCCTACTATTATTATAGTATTACAGACTGGAAACAAGTCCCACCACTGTTATCAGAGTTTAGCTGGTATGTTTTTTTTAATGTTGTGGAGTTTCCCAGCCTTACATGTTACATTAGGTTATAAACACAGAGTGAGATGTTTAACAATTTTGCAATCCCTTGAGGAAAAATCTCAGCCAAATCAACATGAAAAGAGCCATTTAAAATGTGTATTAAAATTCCAAAGGATACACATATAAACCCCAATATATATATATGAAGCAATATATTAAAATATATATATCAAAACAGCTCTACTAAAACCACCCCTTGACTATATTTCCTGCTTTACAGCATCAGTCCCACTATTTTGTGAGGAAGAAACAAACAGAAAGGTAAGAGAAGCACAGATACACCAAGCCCAGACTCTCTGGTTCAGTGTGATACCCAAGGTAAGCCAAAACAGAACACTGTGGTCTGATCTATCTGCTTTCAGAAAGCCTACTCTGAGTTTCTTAGCCTTATGTGAATGGGGTTCCCTGTAATGTATTCCTGAACAGAAACACTGCTTAGGAGATTCCAGCTGGCCTTTTTTCTGGTTCTTCACTGATCTAGTTTAGGCTCACTCCCCCTGTAAAGGCCATAGCATGACTGAAGAGCAAGGATCTGCTAAGGTCAGGGTGAATGGGTATGGGAGGCAGCAAAGGGAGGGGACCTCTTTATTGGATATTGGTAACAAAGCAAGGGCGACACCAAGCAGTACCAAGAACATTCACAACCCCCATATTCAGCCTTTCAAGTGATACACAGCCAGAAAAATAAAACTGAGGAGAACCTTAGACTATGGCAAACCACAAATCTTGATCTGCCATTTATGTATAATGTTTTAATTACCTGTGTTATACTCAAATTGGATTCACAAATTTTATGATACCTCGGTCCACTTAAGGAGTAGACTCAATTGCCAAAACATAATCACTGCTGAAAGCCACACATAGAAAGAGATATAAAGGAAATTACACTATAAGGAGCTGCTGTTGTTATTTATTATATCTTTTTCTTTCTTTAAGAGCCAATAGCATGATTACTGACTGTGGGAAGATGAAAGGGTTGCATATTTAACTGCAGTGCCCTGTTATGCATCGACAGTGAAAAATATGAAAGAAGCTGAGGGACTGCATTTCTGGATTCACAATTAGAAATATAGCTATAAGGACAGGGATTCTATTTAATTTTCATTTAAATTAGAACACAGGTTCGTGAGCAATTAAGCACGTTAATATCATTTGGTTTGCTGAATCTTTAAATCTTTTGAATATTCTCAAATCCTGGCCTTTTCAATTTCTTAGGAAAATACTAGCCAAAATAATAAAAAATTGCTAGCACATCTGCAAAAAATGTCAATTTGTAGAATTTGTACTCCCTGTATGGCATCTGTATGCCATTTGTTAATATCACATTATTTTATGCATGTATCATATATATTTTTTATATATTGCATTTTTGTGTATACAGAGATAACATTCATTTTTCTGAACACTACCTAAAAATGACAATTTGGGAATATATGTAAAATTTAAGGACTGGTTACTTAAAGCTGACAAGTAAAGGAATCAAATTCATTATAAACAATGACACAATTCTATTTACTAATAACTGAGTCTGTATGTACCTCACACATTTTTTTTTTTTAAAGGAAACTACAATTTACGTGCTATGTAAGTATTTGGTTCGTATATTTTACTAGTGTAATTTGAAAAGCATAACAAATTAATAAAACTGAGAAACCAAATACAACTAAAGCAACCATGTAATGATGAAAAATAGCATCCATTTTTCCTGTTATTCAGCTGATTTATCTGAAAACTCATTAATACTGTTTTCAAATTAATTTAAATTACTTTCTAAATCAGGAATAATTAGATTACTGACTGAAATCCCATGTTTCAAAGCAAAATTGCTTTATATTGTGCAGCCAACTGATGGTTCAAAGTGAAACGTTGGAATCACTGCAAGTTGGCTCTTTTATGCTACCATTCTCCTTAGTGCATCATCACAGCTTTCGATTTTTCAGAAAATTAAGTCAAAACATAAACCACAGAACTAAAACCTAGATTCATGCAAAAAAGTTATATTATAAAGTAACATAGGAATCAAAGAACTGAAAACCATTGTAATAACATATGAAGTTCAAGGCAGTAGGATGAAACAGTAGTTGAACCTACTGATGCAGGCAGCAAAGTTACCATGTTATCCTACCTCTTCCTAATAATTTAATTGAAATTGGGAAACTTGGCAGTAATTTCAAATAGATGTTCTGCTAAAATTCTGATGGTAGGTCAGTAAAGCCAATGTTAACTGACGGAAGCTAAATACCATCTAATACTAATTGGATACCACTAATGAAGTAAAACTGAAATAAATGTTGTTTAATAATATTGTTTATAATCAAACTCTAAGACTTCTTTTCAAAAAGCTTGCTGAGGACTGATAACAGGTGATCCCATGTCATTAACAAAAGTGATCCTAAATGCAAACCAACACCAAAATCGAGACAAATTCAGCTAACAGCTGAGGGCAAGTCATCCCACTGAAACCACCCAAAGCTTAGTCGCAGCTCGCTTGGCTGCCTTCGCAGTCAGCCTTCATCCTGGACTGACAATGTGGCCACAGGCAAAACAACCGCCATCTCATTCCTAGACTTTGGTTTCCACCTTGTATGGAAACAGATAAGGTACTTTCCTTACTCCATCAATAGACATACTAATTTTAATTAATCAATCCATTTATTTCCAGTAATTTTGCTGACTGGAAAAATGCTCCTAAGTTTCTCGTTTAATTTCCCTGTTCACATAGGGGCGCTTTGGGCATCAGGGATTGGTGCACAAGGTACCCTTTAGCTATATACAGTAATGTCCACAGCAAGACACGACCACCTGTCCTGTAAAACAAATATAGGGTGCCAGGAAACTTAGACAAGTGGCAAGAGAGGCATGCAAACATTGTCCTTTATACAGTGTTTTAGCCTGTATCCACAAACTGGTATACTCTACAAGGCCCTGTTGGAAGCCACAGAATTTGTTGACATCGACGTTTAGTGCAGTAACTATATTTGAAACTTAAAGTTTGCTTAGCTTCTTTGTCAGGACAGTGATTAACATTACTCTGGAGTTGTGCTGGGTAAAGAACAAACTTCCCTTCATTTCCTCTTGAAACCTCAAGGCTGCTACCTAAATTCATTGGTACACGGCTGAAGCTTTTCAAAACGATGAATTACTTTTACACAGACTTTTATAGGGATTTCATTTAATCAGAATTATCCCCTTCACCCACTTAACACCAGTACATACTTTCCTATTGAAATATTGTATTGCTCCTCACCATATAAAACCTAAACTCGACAGCAGCATAATTGCAAAATAGTATCCAGTGTTTCATCTTCTACCAACCTAGAGGATAAATATGTACAATCAACCCAAACTGTTACGTTTATAATTTAAACTAAACAAAAAAAAGTTATACTGTCAAAACCAAGACTGACTGAAGAAGAAAGGGCTAAGAAAACTGTTACTGAGACTCCATATGGGGACTGGTACCTGCCATCCTCTTTACATTGCAAAGCATGCTGAGTACCATTTATTTACAGAGGGCCAGGCCTTTTCCATGGCTAGACCCTCATCTGTGTTAAATATAGGAAATTCTTTAAAACCACTTCAAAATTTTCATCAATAAAAGCCTGTGAAAATCTTGAAAGACACAGTTAGGTACTCTTGATTACCCTAAGATAGAGTAGCAGTTAGGAGTTACTGTAAAATGCTACAGTTTTTAAGAGGCTTGTGGCTTACATTGAACTACTCAGGGGAGGAAGTGAAATCTGCAGATTAGGCCTCTACCAGCTTCCACACTGGTGTGGACCTACCATAGACCTCCTTACGAGAAACATGACATTTTTAATAGATTCCAAAAGCTTTTTAAAAACTCTATATTCCATCAGAGCTTGTTGACCATTATGAATTATGTGTAAGGGTATAAAAAGAAACAAACTCTGTGCTATAGAAAAATGACCTAATGTAATGTGAACACATCTAAAAAGAATAATGGGGGTGAGGACAACAGTACTGGAAAAATATCAAAAATACTCAGTAACTATTGTAGATATAGGATACTCCAGTTTATTAGCCTGAATGAACATGTGAACTTCATAGAATCACAGAATCCTAGGGGTCAGAAGGGACCTCAAGAGTTCATCGGGTGTAACCCCCCTGCCAATGATGCAGCTCCCTATCTCATATTGCACAGATAGGTGTCCAAATGGGTCGTGAATATCTCCAGGGAAAGAGACTCCACCACCTCCCTGGGCAGCCTGTCCCAGTGCTCTGTCACCCTCACTGTGAAGAAGTTCCTCTGCATGTTGGTGTGGAACTTCCTGTGCTCCAATTTGCAGCCATTGCCCCTTGTCCTGTCTCCACAGACTACTGAAAGCAGCAGGCCAATTCCCCCTGCACCCCATACTTAAGATATTTATAAACATTAATTAGGTCTCCCCTAAGTCTTCTTTTCTCTAGACTTAACAGCCCCAGCTCTCTCAGCCTTTCCTCATAGGGGAGATGTTCCAGGCCCTTAATCATCTTCGTAGCCCTTCTCTGGACTCTCTCAAGGAGGTCCCTGTCTTTTTTATACCAGGGAGCCCAGAACTGGACACAATACTCCAGGTGGGGCCTGACCAGGGCAGAGTAGAGGGGGAGGATCACCTCCTTCAACCTGCTGGCCACACTCTTCCTGATGCATTCCAGGATCCCATTGGCCCTCTTAGCCACCAGTGCACACTGCTAGCTCATAGCCAACCTGTCATCAACCAGGACCCCCAGGTCCTTCTCCACAGAGCTCTTCTCCAGCAGGTCATCCCCCAGCCTGTACTGATACAGACTGTTATTCCTCCCCAGGTGCAAGACTTTACACTTGCTTTTGTTGAATTTCATTAGGTTTCTCCCTGCCGAGCTTTCCAGCCTGTCCAGGTCTCGCTGGATGGCAGCCAGTTCTCGACCCACCTCACTGTCCACTCATCTATCCCATACACTCTCAGCTTTTCCATCAGGATGCCATGGGAGACAGTATCGAAAACCTTGCTGAAGTCAAGGTAGATGACATCCACTGCTCTCCCTCCATCCACCCAGCCGGTGATAAGATCATAGAAGGTTATGAGATTGGTTGAGCATGATCTTCCCTTGATGAATCCATGCTGACTACTCCTCAGTTGCTTCTTCTCTTCTCGTTGCTTGGAGATGGCATCCAGAACAAGCTGTTCCATCACCTTTCCAGGGACAGAAGTGAGACTGCCTGGCCTATAGTTGCTAGGATCCTCCTTCTTGCCCTTTTTAAAGGCTGGAGTGATATTGGCTATCCTCCAATCCTCAGGCACTTCTCCTGTTCTCCAAGACTTATTGAAGATTATAGAGAGCGGCTCAGCAATTGCTTCTGCCAGCTCCCTCAGCACACGTGGATGCATCCCATCCGGGCCCATGGATGTGTGTACATTAATCCCTTTGAGTCGCTTCTGGACCACCCCCACCTCACCTAGAGGGAAGCTCTTAATTTCCCAAACATTACTACCTTCATCCAGTGTGTGTGGGTCCTGAGGGGCCTTTGGAGTGAAGACCAAGGCAAAGAAGGCATTCAGTATCTCCACCTTCTCATTATCACTGGTTACCAGGACACCCACCTTATTCAGGAAGGGACCTACATTATCGCTGGTCATCCTCTTACTATTCAACACAGAGAGCTGACTTCAGGTAAAGCAAGGGATGTTTGCCATCTCAATACACTCAACACCTTGAAAAATTGGTCCTTACGGGTTTTCATTTGTTTGTTCTACAGAAAATTCCTAATTGGGAGTGAATGACTAATTTGGGGCACAAGGGATGCTAATGGGTGAATTTTGTACATTTAACTTGTACAACATGTCTAAACATTCAGCTTACAGCAATTATTTCATCAGCACTAGTATAAGATCTTGGGTTTTTCCTGTGCTAATGAGTTGAGTGGATGTAAATATAAAGATATTGCTCAGAAATAAAATGTGTCTCATGTTACTCTCCGAGGATACCAATCAGACAGAAAAAAAAAAATCTTACTTTGAACATTTCACTTAGTTTACATAATTCCTTCTGGAAAGCATTTCCCTTCCCGGATTTATTCATCTTTGCTATAACATAAAATCCTAGTTATGATTTTTAAGTTATAAAAATTTGTCAGGACTTTTTAATATTGTATTGGTCATCAATCTTGTGTTAACCATATGTAATAAGGATGTTTATAGACCAGTTAGAGCTATATGTTCTTTAACCATGAAAAAAGAACAATAATATCAGAAAGAAAACCAGGACAGCCTTAGTGGCAAAACTGAAGATTTCTTTTTGCAAATATCTTCCAAAAGATCATACAAGAATACTGAAAACAATTATTCAACAACAACACAGAAGTGTCCTGCCTATATATTTTAAATTCCATCAACTTACATAGGTATATCACACATCCCCCATGGAGTAGGTCAGAATATGACAATTAGTTAAATTTGTCAACCTATATGGTTTTAAGTACAGCAGTATGTCCTGTAATTAGCTCAGTTACTCTTCTGACCTTGAAGGCCACAGTGGTTGTACAATGAAACACACACACTTCGATTTTATCTTTTAAGTCCAGGCTTGAGAAAAGCAAGCTGGGCTTGCATAGCCTTGAAAAGTAACCAGGGTTGCCTTACAAGAAAATAATCAAGGTCACTTATTGAATAATAAGTGGCACAGATTTGCAAAAATGCAGGAACAAACCCTTTGAAAGGCATACAAGTTTTTACTGTTCTATTTCTTACTGAAAATCATCCAAGACTTATGGCAATATGTGTACCGTGATTTGTACCATCTTGCTAATTCTTCTGTTCAATCTTATGGCTAAGTAGAAGAGTTTTCAACACAGAAGTTTGAGAAATTGGCAATGTCCAAGAGTTTGAACTAAATGTCATTTCCATCCTCGATGATGCTGTCAGTTTTACGAGCTGTGGCACGCACAGAATATATTGCACACTTAGAGCATGCTCAGCAGTGTTATTTTAAAACCGTGACAGATGTACAGCCCCAGCAGAATCTCACATTACAGAAGCCACAATAACCCCACCATACAGCTGATCCCTTTGTTCAAGGAGGCAGAGTATCACCCAGGAAAGTGAAATGTTCAAACCCATGCAGTTCCTCCACCTATTAAGTTGCTGCTGAATTCCAGTGCACTTTCTACATTTCATCCTGCAAGTTGTATGGTCTTCATGAGACTGACACAGTTATTGGAGATACTTTTCATTTAGCAAGTGCTCATCTGTAACAACAGGAATGAAAGCATACAGAATAACACTGTTCATAAACGAAGAGATCGGTCACTTGGCACATGACTAATTTGCTGAATAGACCTTTGAAGGGCTCTGAAGTTCACCACCTCCAGAGCAACTTACAAACCCACTTTCTCAAGTCCACACATGATAAAGTCAACAAAAGTAAAAATAAAAAAGAAAACAACCAAAAAAAGAGAGATGTAATCAATTGCCAAGGGTGATGAATGCATTAAAAATGAGTTGCTATAATTGAGAGAACATTATGGTAGGATCTTTAGTTAGTGTCTCTCCCATACTTTTTTTTTTAACTCATATGCCATCTTTAAAACAAGTTTTTAATATATCCAATTATACATCAAACAATAATCTCTCTGTCTCCTGGTGAGAAAAATGAAATTGTGCATCTATATCAAGCAAGAACTCATATGAGAAGCAATCTAACCTTCTGAAATGACAGGTCTGTCATGACAAAGTATTTATTTGATGAGAAGGAATAATTCTTTTCAAACATTTGTCTAGTTTTTCTAAACCAAGCAGACTTCCTTTCTTGAGCTGACTTTTCTCTTGTAAAGAAAAATACCAGCTATCTTTGCGATGTTAGGAAGCTTTTTTTTTTCCTTTTTCCCTATTGCTTGTTGTTGTGGTCTTACCCCAGCTGGCAACTAAGCTACCACACAGCCCTCTGTTCACCTTTCTTCCCACCAAGGGGGTGGGGAGGACAATGGAAAAACAGACTGAAATAAAGACAGCCCAAAGGGAATAATAGTAGTAGCAATAATAATAATTATAATAATAAATTATGTGCAAATGCAATTGCTCATTGCAAGGAAAATACTCCTGATGCCCAGTCTGTTTCCAAAGAGGGATCCTGGCTAGCTTCCCCAATCATATATGGAGCATGAGAGCCGTGCTCTCCCAGCTTCTCGTGTACCTAGCAGAGTGTAAGAAGCTGAAATGCCCTTGATGTCATGTAAACACAACTACCTAGCAACAACTTAAACCATCAGCGTGTTATCAACATTATTCTCATACTAAATCTAACACACAGCACTACATCAGGTACTAGAAAGAAAATTAACTCTATCTTAGCTAAAACCAGGACGCACAAATCCGATAGCCCCGCGGATGTCTGTCACAATAAGTAACTCCTCTTGTGAGAGCAAAAAGTTCTGAATTTCTTATGGAGACAGCAGGACTGGATAGGAAAAGTTGTTGTAGATAGAAAGATAATAGGTATTTCTCCTCATGTCCCTCTTTCATAAGAGGGACACAAATATTCCTTATTCATCTGAGAGACAACAGAGCTATGAGCATTGCTGACATATCAAGAGTACAGTGTTTGAGGAGAAAATCCAAAGCACATCTCTCTAGCTGTAGTTTCTTTTCTTAGAAAGTGTATGGACTCCAGGGTGTTAGGCTCAGTAGCCCATAGCCATAACACCATTTAACCCTGATGCAAACCTGTTATTCTAAGAAGGTAGGAAATTAAACCAGGACTAATTTTGTTGAGAAAGTTGGTTTAGAGCTACTTTAGCAGGTAATACAGACAATCCTAAGGACAGGTATGTGAAGAAGGAAACTTTCATCAGTACCAGAACAACTGAAGTTGCATTATAGTTTTCAGAGACAAAACAATCCTGCTAATGGACTTCATACCATTCCCATACCTAGACTCTCACAGCCTAAGAGCTCAGCCACATTTCAAGACTTTTGTTCAGGTTTTCAAAGGTCAGTTTTAATGAAGTAAAACCACAACAGCTGCTATCAACTCCAAGTTTTACTTTCTATTTGCCTAAAAAAAGGCTAGAAAACTGAGATTTACTCAAAACTGGAGAGGGATTTAAAACATGGAGCTCGAGGTCTATTAGGAGTGTTTTCAAACAATGAAAGGTGGAGGGACAGGACTAGATTCAATTTTGACTCATGTGCACAGAGATACGATAAGGTTAGAAAACTCTTGTGTTAACTTGCTCCCAATTTGAGAAGCTTTCAAACATTTTTTAAAGTTTTGTCTTTCAGCCAGAATTCCTTAAGTTATATCCAGAAAGCTTCAGTCAACGTCCTGGTAACATCTGCTATCACCTGAAATATAGCCAAGCTATGCCATTGTGTAATTTCAGGTGAATGCAGCCCATCTTGTTCGGGAACTGGATCATTAGCATGCCTTTCAACTCTGCTGAACTACATTTCAGACAAGCTTTGTGAACTTCAGGGTTTCTTTGGGAATGATTTGTCCAGCTCTTCAGAAACTGCACAGGTTAATCGGATGCTCCCGTTCCTTCCACAGGAGCCAGACAGATCTGCCATTTTATATTACCCTTCATCTGAGTAACAAACAGATTTAATGGACCTAAGAACATGCTTGCTTGATTTCCAGACAGGCCTAGGATGGTGTCACAGAACTTCACATACATGGTCAGGACAGTTAAAGTAAAAAAAAAAAAAAAAAAGAAAAAAAAAAAAAGAAGTATTTTACATAATGGAAGGAAAAAAGGTCAAACTAAGTTTTAGTTTTATTCTAACTGAAGCCACTTTGAGGTTCCAATAGACAACAACAATCCACAGGCTCAGGGTATCAGTCGGGGTGTTAATACTACACTACTGACTTAAGAGCTCCCAAGATTTATGTTCGATAATGAAAAATGCACAAAATCCCTCACCCTTATATGGTGCTGTCTCTAAACCTGCACAGAAGATGAACCGTAGGTGGCATCCCAACCCACAGGGAGAGACTTCAACTGCAGATCTACTACTTTCAGGGAGACCAACTCGAAAAGGCTCTCTCTTTGGAGCAGGTCTCCATTTATCCCCAAACTGAATCTGACCTGTGGTCATATATGGTCATGTAGCCCTCCACTGGCCAAAGAGTTGTTTTGTTACCTGTCAACTGACATGGCCATTGCTGTATGGGCATCACACAAACTGTGTGTTTTCCCACAGGCTTTTTCAAGATGGGTGCATTGGCCACAGACAGTAAAATAGCAGTACAATGACAAGATGATGATGCCCAGACTCTCTGAAGAGGAGCTGGTTAAGCAGCAGGAGTTAGTGATTCAAGGAATTTCACCAGCATAAACTTATGCACATTTCAAAAAAAGAAAATATTTTCAAACTGAAGTACAGGGTAAACAGAAAGCAAAAAATTACTTCACTCTAAAGACAGAATGGGAAATATAAATCATAGGAATGAACTGCAGAAGCAACTATTTTCAAAACTGTGGTGGTTTGGCCCTGGCAAGAGGCCAAATGCCCACCAAAGCCACTCACTCACTCCCCTACTCAGCCGGGTAATGAGAAGTGCAGCCAGGTCTTAAAGCACCTTCACCCACCCTTCCCTTCTTAGCAGACATAAACTTCATGCATGATTTTACTCCCTCCTTTCCCCTGCAACATGGTTCAGGGAATGGGGAATGGGGTTCTGGCGGTTCCTCACAAGCTGCTCTCCTTCCCCAGATCTTAACACTGGGGACTACTTTCCCAATGGTTTATCATCTGTAACTACAGTAACTAACTTTCGTTTAGATGCTGTTTTGATAAACAAGTAAGAGACTGACATGCCATGACAGCAGATTAAAATTCTGTATTATATGATACTAAAAATTATCTTCCCGAGCTATCAATCCAAGCATAATGGTATGTTTTAAAAACATGCACACTTAGACAATTCTCCTGATAACAATAGTACCGAAATGTTTATGCAGCTGTTAAGCAAATATGCTCTTTCTGACAAGAAAGAGCATATTTGCTTAACAGCTGCATAAAACTGTTAGACACTTAAAAGCATTGAGAGATTATTGAGAGATTATTGAGAGATTATTTCTCAGTAATACAACTATCCTTGAAGATGTATTGAGTCAAAAAATAGCTTAAATGTGGGTTTGAAAGTTTGGAAAGTTTTTACTTCAGCAAAAAGGGCTACTTATTATCAGGCTGCAGTTCATTCTGTAAAATGTTCCGATTTGCCAAAATATAAATTTAAAAAGATTTTATAAAAACAACCATTAAAAATAATTATGATAGCCTATTAAAACAAAGAGTTAATAGCAATATTTTTGGCCTTTCAAACCACTTATTTCCTCTTTTAGCTGTTTCTAGCTGGCTTCTGAGTTTGAGGGTTTTTTGGGGGTTGTTTGATTTTGGGTTTTCTTTTTTTGTAAGTAAAAGGCAATATGCCTCTTAAGAAGAAGTAGATTTTACAATACATCTCAGAAAATATTTTGATTGGATAATTCAAACCTTCATATTGGTAAATTTACTTCAGCATTGTAAAGAAAATGCTACATTAGAAATCTAAAATATAATGAAAAGATATACTCCACTTTATAGGTAGGACTAAGGTATCAATGTTGTTTTAAAGTTACAGTTTCAAAATATAAATATAAATATTTATTGATACAGACTTTAGAGTAGCTAGCTCCTAGTTATCATTGTTGGTACCGTTACCTGTTTCAGCCTGCAAACCTTGTAATGAGAATTTTAATCTAAAACCTTTGAGATATACTAATAACTTCCATAGAAGTAAATTGGCTTCAAATCCAGTAGACATTTTCAGTTTTTCAAAAATTGTCAGAAACACTAAAAGTTTTAAATCCATTTCTCCTCTTCTTCATTGTTCTCAAAACAGGAAAACACTTTTCCATCTAACTTAAGGGAAAAACAAATACCATGAAAAATAAACATTTCCATTTTTTGTGTTTGTTCTAGCCTCAACAAATCTATACAAATAAAGCAGAATTCTTGACACTGTTTTCACTGTGAAAATGTTGTTCAAGTTGGTTTATTTCATACCAAAGACAAAATGTGAATTCACAATTTTCCCTATTAGGGAAAAAACTTTGATGCCTACCAGTTATCAAACACTGGAACCTATAAAGGCAACATCAGGTCTATAATCTCTGATGTTAATATATCACATACAGTTTTAAAGTCCTCTAGAAGACACACAACATCATAAAAAAACATCTTCAGTGAAATTTTCATGTAATATATTATCTATAAAATCTGTTGGCAGTATCACCTCCTGAAGTTTTTTATATAAGTAATACAGCACTGTCTCTCCCTAGTCAGCACTACACACCTCTACAGAATGAGCTAACCATGAAATTCCTTTCAATAAGAACATCCCATCTTTCTGGAGTAAGGGGAGGAGGAAACAGGCTATGACTACTCAGTAAAGACATATGACTCAACAGAAACAGAGAAAACAAACTCACACACAGTCCCCAAAAAAGTCAACAAAATCCAAAAAACAGGTAAGTACTCCAGTAAATTGGACTATAAAAATAAGAAAAAGCTGGACACAGAAGAACGTCTTGGGCAGATAAAAGGGGAAAATAACAGAGGCAGGACCACATGGTGTCTGCCTAAGGATCCTAAAGGACCCGGGGATGAAATAGTTAAATTTCTACTTGCATAATATAAACATAGACTTGGCATCTAAGGACTGAATAATGATAAATGTGATTTTAATGAAAAAAAAAAAAGTGACAGATCTGGGGACCCACAGATGTTGATGTCTGTACTCGGGAAATTATTATAAATAGCAAAAATTCTAGAACTGGTGTACAAAAGAACAAATTTTTTCTGCCTGAGAGGAGTTGGCTGGCTGCCTGGCAGTTCGCCAATGGTACGGTGTTATTCAGGATGCAGAGGGCAAAGGCTGACTGTTAAGAATTGCAGGACATTACAAGGTTGAGTGGATGGGTGCAAAGTGGTCAGAGTGAGATCATCTCTGGATTATGATCTGTGGCTCTATGGAACACCAGTTCAATGCTCAACAGCACTCAAAAAAGCAAGATACACAGGAAATTTTAAGAAATGGAAGTAATCAAAGGGGAACAAGGACCATCAAAATATCAAAAAGTTTCCTGTGAGAGGAACAACTGAATGAACAAGGACATGTCATCCAGGACATCAAAAAATTTGCCAGGAATTAACTATTCACTTAGTCAAATGAACAAGCTAATGGAGATGGCTCCTCACACAGCCCTTCCCAAATAACAAATATGCCCTACATAATCAGAGGTAGGCAGGAGACTGTGGAAAGCTGATCTTGTAACAAGTTTAACCCAACTTGGTGATAACACAAGCCATATCAAGGCAAGCAGTGTGCCCAGGTGGCCAACAGCCTCCTGGATTGTATCAGGAATAGTGTGGCCAGGAGGAATGGGGAAGCGATTGTTCCCCTGTACTCAGCACTGGTGAGGCTGCACCTTGAGTACTGTGTTACAGTTTAGGGATCCTCCTTACAAGAAGCATCTTGAAGTGCTAGAGCAGGTCCAGCAAAGGGCAACAAAGCTGGTAAAAAGTTTGGAGCATGTGTCTTATGAGGAGCAGCTAAAGAAACTGGGATTGTTTAGCTTGGAGAAGAGGTGGCTGCAAGGATATCTTATTGCTCTCCACCAATATCTGAAATGAGGTTATAGCCAGGTGGGTGTTGGTCTCTTCTCCCAGGTAACTAGCAATAGGATGAGAGGAAATGGTCTGAAGTTGCATTGGGGAAGGTTTAGGTTGGATATGAGGAAAAATTTATTCACTGAAAGAGTGGTCAGGCATCAGAACAGCTGCCCAGGGAGGTGGTAGCGTTACCATCTCTGGAAGTGTTGAAAAAAATGTGTAGACTCCAGGACAGGGTTTAGTTGAAATGGTGGTTTTGGACAAATGGTTGGAAAAGACCACTAAGATCACCGAGTCCAACCATAATGATTCTATTTCTATTTAAGTAGGTGAAAAATGTGACCTGAAGGTTGTGCACTTGTAGATGATATGATGAAACCTCTGACTAAAGGGTTATTTTTTCACAGCCCTTAGGTGCCTATAAGAAGTGATGGATGTGTGTATGGAAGCAAAGGGGAAAAAAAAAAAAAAAAAAAAAGAAAAACACCAGAAAGGTCCTGACTTCACAATACCAAGAAACAGTACAAAAGTACCAGGTTCACAGAAACAATAAGACCTCACAAATTCCTTCACTAAGATATCCAAAATCTGATCAAATCTCAAGTACAGCTATGCTTATTGGTAGTAGACACAATGTTAACTTAACACAACCTGTAGCAGTTATTTAAGTCACACTTCAGCTATTGGTAGCATACAGAGTCCCTCTGTGCTGTGAAGCATTGTGGCAACATGTTACTCATCCACCCTTGCTGTAGGCATTACTTTGCCTCCTGCTTTTGAAAACCATCAAGATTGGTATGGGAACAATACTCCATTGAGAGTTACAACACAGTCAGAATCATACATGAATTGGAGCTGAAAATACCTGGGCTGTGAGAAGAGTACAGGGAAAGGCACAATTGTAGGGACTTTTCATTACTGGAGACAACACAAGGAAAGTTAATATTCATATGCTCTTATTTAGAAAAATCGCTGCAGAAAGCAGCCCAGAATTGGAGAAATAAGGTCCTCAGATCTCTTTTAACAATGAGGTCAAGTTGTATTTGGGGAGCTAAGCTGAGGTATACTTCCTGCTAAATCAATCCATGACTTGAAATAACATCAGACTCTCACACCACTGTAAACAGGATTATTCATGTGACTGATTTTCTTTGCGTGTATTTTAGGCATAAAATTGAAAGCTCTTATGTAGCCCAGTGAACCCTTCCTTCAGTTCCATTCTTTGATATAATTAGGTTTTGTTGTTAGATACATGTGTGAAAATGCTCTGCCTTTTTCCTATACACAAGTAAGCACACACCTACAAAAGACGCAGCTGCTTGTAGCACGATTAGCTGCTCCTATGAAAGACTTCAAGTTGCTCTTGTACTTTCCATTGTACTTAGAAAGGTTGGATTTTAATCAAGACAAAAAAATGTAAAGAACTACTTTTCCTAAGGAAAACATTAAACAATTGATTCATGAAGTTGTAGCTAATGAAGAAACATCTCCATTTTCCAAGATAAAACTAATGAATCACTTTACTAGCCCCAGTATTCTAGTCTCTTAATATTTAATTGTTTTTCTTGTCTAGGACTGAAAGAGAAACAGAATAGTTCTAAGTAGTAAGGATGTGCAGGCACATAATTCCTAGTAAATAAAATTGAAGTAATAGAGGAAAGATCTATCAACTGACTCATGTATTAACCATATAGAATGCTGCCAATGCAAATGAGCTATGTTCAGTACTAAAAAATGAGTGAGACCATGAGTCTGATTTGAGACGTCACACTACAAGGCTGTGCCACATACTTTAATCTCTACTTTTCTGTGGGATGCTAACAAATCTGAAAGCAACCTTGACCAACAAAATATTTCTGTGGTGGACTTTTATGTCTTGTAAAGTTGATGATAAAAACATGACTCCCCTGTTTTCACTGGCCTCATAACTATAAAGGTGGCAAAAAAAAGCAGAACAGAGGATTAGCCAAATAAAAGGATGGACAATCTATCTAAAGCATCATTAACTTCTATAGGCTGTTTTTGGTGCTCCGTTGCTCTAGCACATCTTTGCATTTTAGCAGGAGGTCAAACAGCATAATGCAAACCAACCAATGTCAGAGTTTATGTGGTAGTGCATCCCAGTAAGGTCAGGTTCAAATGTACTTGGGGCATAGTTTTTCCTCAGAAAATAACACTCCTAAATGTGTAGCAGACCAAAACCAGAAGTAGCTCGAGTACACATCCATAAAGCCTCATTTTACTTTTTTGAAATGCTGTATTGTCTAGACTGTGTTTTGATAGAAACCACTAGGAAACACAGAAACAATTACTCCTAGAACTTGAAAAAAAATTTGGACAGAACTATCATGAGTTAGTCAACAGCCTGATGGGTAAGCTTTCACTTTCCAAGACTCAGAAAATTAGCATTTAAAAAACATTGAGGAGTAAAGGCATTGCTTCACTATACAATGACCTAACACAACTTCTGAAAAATCTTCTGCTCTGAAATTGTTATGCCTCATAATCCTGTAAAGGATCTGGCAGGAATGAAAGAAGCAATCAGTTGGGATCATGGGGACTTAAGGAGTACTAGATCACATGTGCAACTGGTGTATCAGTGACATAAAACCAGATTACAGCACATCAAGCTTCTCTGAATATCTTCACAGTAAGAGGATTCACCTGCCATGACAAGTGATAGATAACCTTCTGACATATCTCTGAAAGCTGGCCTAATGGCTCTGCAGTGGCAGTTTCCATTTTAATCAATGCATAAAATCACAGAATGCTTTGGGTTGGAAAGGACCTCAAATATCATCTAATTCCAGCCCCTCTGCCATGGGCAGGGGAGCCCTTCACTAGATCAGGTTGCCCAAAACCTCTCCCAACCTGGCCTTGAAGACTTCTAGGTCTTCCACAACCTCCTGACAACCTGTGCCAGGGCCTCACCACCCTCATAGTAAAGGATTTCTTCCTAACATCTAACCTAAATCTACCCTCTTTCAACTTAAAGCTATTACTCCTTGTCCTGTCACTAGGGTTCCTGATGAACAGACCCTCTCCCACTATCCTGTAGGATATCTAAAAATATTGCTAGGTCTTAATTAGATTTCCTATGAGCATCAATGTTTTTGTTCGTGTTTCTCATCTCAACAAAGCTCAACAATATATACTGCTGCCTCTCCTATTTAAAATACGGCTAAAATGAACAGTACAAACAAAATATTATTTCTGCAAAAGGAACTTCTTATTAGCTGTTAAATGCTTACAGAGACCAAGTTCTTGTAGCAAAACAAAGGCGAACTGGAATGAAAACTAAAAGCTAACAATGCTTGAGCTGTGTTTAAGTGCATTTAAGTGTTAAGTCTCTAACCTTCTTTTTAAAGCATCTTCTATGCTTAGTAAAAACACGGATAGAAGGATTGAAACCTGAAATAATTGTCAGATTTTACATGTATAAAAAGAAGCCTCAAAAGGGTTTATCAATAATTGTTTCTACCTGTTTCTGCATTTCACTTGCATGATAGGCACTCACAACTGTAATTACTGATACTTTCCTACCCTCAGGTCTATTCAAAATACCAAATTGCTCTGTTGCACTGGAAAGAAGAAAGAATAAAAATGCCCATTTCTACATTTAAGTGAAAGATACAAGGTACAGGTTAGCTGTTTTGATGATGCATCATGAAGCAGCCTTACAAAGATAATCTGTGTGGGAACAGCGTGATTATGACTACATCCAGCTCCCCCTCTCTATCCCATGGTTACCTAGCTTGCTTTTAAAAGTGAAAGAGAAAAATTAAAGCCTCTGTTGAACTTAGAAAACACACTCCATTTTGACTTTGAGATAATACAACTGTGTCAGACTTTACAGCAGTGGGTTTGTTCAAATTGGGCTAATGTAGCAGTGTTCTTCCACCACAGTGTTTAAGACAGGTATATACTCTCAAAACCCAGAAAACTATAAGGAGTTGGTTGCAGTATAAAATATCAATTATAAGTTTAGGACAGTATACAGCCAGGACTTAACTGGTCGGATCTACCTGTAAGAGAGGTACAGTGTGCTGGTAGTTAATGTGCACAGCTGCTTGTTCCTGAATGGTGCTACATCCCCACAAGCAGGGAAAGAAAATGTTATCCTGGAATTTTGATATGCAAGGTTAAGATTAGATATTTTCAGCTTTCTTTTTAGAAAGCCAACAATTATTTGCATAAAAACAAGAATTAAAAAAAAATAAAAATTGAGTGATTAAACTACAGACATCCACATAACAAAAGGTCTAAGGGCTGTCTGAACTCCATCTCCTCGCTGGCCCCGGCGTTGCACATGGAGCAGTAGAACTGGCCGCTGGGGGTGACGCACATGGCCAGGTCCCGCGGAATCCTCTGGCGTGAGCGGGGGTTGAAGTAAGGACCTGTGTTGTTTTGAACCGTATACATATTTCTTCTGTTCTGCATCATCTTATATTCATTCCCTTCTTTCCTCGCCCTCCGTTTGCCTAGTTCTGATGCATCCGAGAACGAGTTATTCTGTGCTTCTGCAAGACGCAGCCACTTGGCATGGTTCTTCCCTTGGTAGTGACGTAGTGACGTAGAGAACGTAGTCAAGCCATGAAGGAACAGGAGATATCTATGCTGAATGCTTTCACTGTCCTGACCTATGTATCTATCTCCATAATCCTCTTTTAAGGCTATATCATCAAAAAGGTTAATATTGTGGGTTCATTTTTTTCTTTTTCCCAGCATGATATGGAAGGATTATTTGTATTTCAAGCTGCAGGACTCATTACAGTAACTACTTCCATATAATAAGATAATTTTTATAGTAATTGCTTACCACAATTAATTAGTGTTTTCTATATTTTTAAAGAAATTTATTATACCCATTCTGAAAACAATGGATTCTTTAACAGCTCAAAGAAATGCTGTCACTGAAAATTATTGGTTTCCAAATATAATAATTACTTTAACATCTTACTTTTTGCATTCCTGATGAACCTATTATACTGTTTTGAAATCAAATCTTTACATAAAAAGTTCTCAAATTCCAGGCAAAAAGCCATGTTGTCAGTATTTCTACAAGGCTTCAGAGCACCTGTACATCAACCACCAGTCACAGCTGGACTCAGGAGTAGTTGCTAGATTTGGTATTTAAACTCCAGGCAAATGTGATTTTTGTATGTGAAACTTGTCTGCATAGATTGTGCTACTGCTTCACAGCTTGGATATTCAGTATGAAAAAGTGAAACATATTGTCTATATTTGAGAATATTCAAATTTAGAATTTGACTTGAGTATTGGTAGTGTTCATTTTTTTCATGGAAAGATACCATCAGTACAGTAAGGTTTGGTTCGTCTGAACCCATGCTTTCATTTTAAAGAAATAAATGAATGGATTTATACAGGATTGCTTCAACAGAAGGCATCAAGACCAAAATTGTGGAACTATTCCTAGGGACTAGTTAATCACAGAACAAATAACAGAAAGAAAAATCTCTCAACTACATTGCTACAAGGAACAAACCTACTGAATTCAGAGGATTGTTTTTCTAGTCTTAAAAATACTAGGTGATTGCAGACATGTTGCTCCATGTGTGGAGAGTGAAAAGGAAGATCAAGTTCACGTGGTCAGTGCTTACTTAGCCTTTTGGTACACTTAGTTTTTGATGACTGTGAAGCAAAAAAAAAATGGCAGTGTACCTGATCTCCCCCAAAGGAAGCAGTGAGGGCAGCAATGCCACTCTGAAATCACTTTTGTGACAGTAAAGACACAAGCACAGGTTCCATCTCTGGGAGCACTGTGTGTTGCGAGGACTAGAAACTAGCTCAACACAACTCTCCTGGCAACAGGTAGCGAGTCAGCTAAACTTTCCAGCCTATCCTGTTTTGATTGCCTCTCAGATCTGACTTCAGCAAAAGAAAAGTTCCGTGTTTCATTGTGTTAGCTGAGAGAAACCTAGTTCTAGCTCTCCCCAGTTAATGTGAGCATTCAAGAGGCTTTAATTATTAAAGGAATATTGAGGTATTATTCCTTTTTTTTGGTAAGGTACAACAATTAAAAACAGATGAGATTTTTTTTGCTTTATCTCATTGTTCATTATAATACAGTACCTTATCTCAAAATTTTTTGTTTCCTTTTGTAGTGAAGCATTTTTAATGCTTTAACACTACCACCATCTATAGTAAATTTGTTAAAATGTAATAAAAGCTTCACCCAAAAAGAAACAACATTCTGAAAGTTAGAAAATACAAAAATTATCATAACTTTATAACTGTACAGGGCTAAATTCTCATTCCTTTGTTAATCAGACACTGTCCTCCATGTGCATGAAGGTAGCAGTTCCCAAGTAAAACAGCTCACCCCTGAGCACTAACTATGCCATTTAGCCCTACATCCTTCTTTCATTCATTCTTTCATTCTACAGGCGATATCTGGCACTGTGAGGTGCCTAATACCATTACTTAACACTTTAATATGAAAGTGAACAAGTTGGTGAGCTGTATTATTTCTGGACATGGGAAACTGCGCAGATCTGACTCAGCCACTGGTTTCCACAGCACCTTATGACTGCCCCATGTGTAGTTTGCTTTATTCACCAAATGCAACCAAATTATAGGCTGTCTGGGAATAACTTTATCTTCATATTCTAGTCTGTATAATAACAAATTTTCATAATGTGCTTAGGAAAACCACAGAACAAAATAAATATATTAGGGATGCTTCATACACACACTCTGTGTCTGCATATGAAGCTGCAGAACTGCATCTGACAGCACAGCAGGAGGAAGGCACACAGGATACAGTTATTCATTTATATAGCTATGCTGTGGATGGACTAATTGGAATAATTCTTAGTGATAAGGAATATCCCAAACTCTGCAGGATTACAACTTGCTGGAGATGTTTAATCCTTCACAGGAATTGCTCTGAGAAAGGAGAGGAGTATAAATCCTATTACCACAATCAGTCTAGAACATAACATCCTTTACCAATTAAGAAGCACTTTGCTGCATTCACTGTCTGAGAAATCAACCCTGTTAACGGCTACTTCAAAATAGGAATAAAAATATCAATCTTTAACCACTGGCTTTTCAAACTAACATTTCTTGGGGGCAAAAAACATATTAAACTGCAGATGTCATTTACACTTTTGCCATCCTACACCATAATTAAAAAACCTAAAACTGTGTGGCTTTATGCAAACAAATACACAATTAATGTTGAGCAGTTCTGGTCCTGAAAGTATTACCTTCACCCACCTGAAGCACACCCGTAGTGAAACAGGTAACTTTTTTCTAAGTACTACCTGAATAACACACAGGAATTTACTGTAATACACACTGACTGTACGCTCACCTTGGATGCCACCTACTATCCTGCCCTAGCACCCATACCAAAAGTCTTTAAACCTAGCACCAAAAGATGATTGGTCTTCAAAGAAGTCTTCCCTGAGCCATGTTTTCTATAGTTCAAGCAGTACCCTATCCTGACTAAGATCACCATCAAAAGCATCCTCTGTGAGAACCAACATGACTCAAGTATACCAAGACCACAAGTGCTGCCTCTGTGTAGAGCAATGCATACATTATTTGTTGACCCTTTCATTAGTCACTGGAGTGAATTCTTCCCAAACATTCCACTTGCCCTTTCTCCTAGGAGAACCTCAACTTTACATACTAACACATGATTACAACATTATGATCCATAATGAATGAAGCATATATTATTTTTTTGTCTCTCTTTTTCTTAGTCACTAAACATATTACTGCACCTTTTTGCTAACATCTCCCCTGCCTCAGAAGTACCAGTTACTGTTCCACTTGCATAAAAAGATGCATGTCTAAACAAACTCATAGCAGATGGTTTTAGGCACTCATATTGATTTGAAATTTTGTGTGTCTCTGGAGCCTTTCATAGACTTAGAACACCATTGTTGAATATGATACCACCTATGACACGGTACCTTGATTCAAACAGAGAATAAATGCCACTCTCCATTTGCCTTGAAAAACTAATATTAAATAAAGGTGTAATTTTAATGCTGAGGTTGATATTTAAAAGGGCAAGCTCCCCAGAGAGGTTGTATTTCTGCTTTTCAGCATTAAAATCAATAGTGCCAGCAATCTCTACCACTTTCCACAGATGAAGAACACAGCAGTTTATCAACTAAGTTCACTCCAGGATCAAATGATTGGCATTGACTTTGAAGCCTTTGAGCACTTAAGTAATGCTATCTGAATATCCTCTAATGACTGTATTATACCAGAACCCACAATTTTCTTGTATTAAAGGTCATGTATCATATGTAATGACATTCCTCAGACACAGAGGTTTTCTAAATAGAGTTACTTCTTAGAAGGCAGAATTAAAAAAATAAGGTATGCTGCTTCAAATATCTTTCTTTTTCATTATATCCTACATTCTTCTTGTATTTGTAGCTCTTATGAGAAAGACTGCAAACAAACAACTTCCCTTTAACTAAACAGATTATTCCAGGATCACCTCCTGAGAGACACTACCTCACTTGTGCTTCCCTCAAAGGGAATGCTATAAGGTTTGGCTAGTTATTATAATTAAATGTAATTTGCAACATTACAGATTCATCACTGTAGAATGGCCTAGACATTTTATAGGATGCCATAGGGCTTGAACTCATGCCTTGAAGGGTTTCTGGTTTAAACCACAAATAAATAAAATAAAAACTCCTAAGCAAATAGAAGATGAGATGAAGGGCCAAAGTAATGCTGTGTTTGCATGGTCTATTATACATGAATAAAAGTGTACAAGCCAGAATAGATCCACATACAAGAAATAAAACTGGTGTCGACAAGTCCAAACAGAAGAAGTTGAGCATAAGTAATTACTCAAGCTTTTGATATTTTGATATCTCAAAATACAGCCCTCTCAGCAATGCCCATTTCCCTTGTTATAACAACCAAAAAACAGTTAAAAAGGTTCAATTTATAGGTCAATGTATATTTCTAAAACATGTTGAAGCTTCACATCCAATCCAACCCATCAGTTAGTGCAAAGGTGATACGTTTATGGTGTAATAAATTAATCCATTCTGCATTCTTTAATGCTGCACAATGGTGCAGGTATCCTTGTCTTGAAATAACTCATAACAGGAAGGAAAACTTTCATGAGAATACAAAGTACTCTGGCTTGAAAGTTACTGCATTTTACCAAGGAAACTAAAAATACTGAGTCACTAGGGTGAATTACTTAAACCACAAATATTTCTTCCACCAAAGGATTAAACAGATCTTGTGAAATGGACTTATGTGTAATGTTTTATGTAAGATTTCATTTCTACATGCAGTGTCTATCTAAGCAGTAGTCATGTGAGCTAAATGTTCTCTCAGACAGATTTGTACCACCAGTATGAAAGATGGTCTTTCATCATTTTTCCCTCCCTTTTCATCCTGTTAAAAAGATCTCAGGTTAATGTATGTTTAATAGCATCCATTTCTACAAAATGACCTATAAGGGAGTGGGAAAGTACCAAAATTATTTCTCACATCAACAGACTTTCAACATACAAACAAAGCCTTGCTTTATGGCCTGACTTAGGGCTGGGCACAACCTGTTAACATAGAATCATAGAATGGCTTGGGTTGGAAGGGATGTCAAAGCCCATCCAGTCCAAACCCACTGCCTTGGGCACGGCCACCCTCCACTAGCCCAGGTTGCCCAAAGCCCCATCCAACCTGGCCTTGAACACTTCCAGGGAGGGGACAGTCACAGCTTCTCTGGGCAACCTATGCCAGTGCCACATCGCCCTCACAATGAAGAATTGTTTCCTAATGCCTAATCTAAATCTACCTTCTTTCAGGTTAAACCCACTACCCCTTGTCCTATCACTGCAGTCCCTGATAAAAAGTCCCTCTCCATCTTTCCTGCAGACTCATTTAGGTATTGAAATGCTGCTCTAAGGCCTCCCCAGAGACTTTGCTTCTCCAGGCTGAACAAGCCCAACTCTCAGCCTGTCTTCATAGGAGATGTGCCTTCTGAAAATCTTTGTGGCCCTCCTCTGGACTCACTTATAAATGTCAAGCATCTCAACATTACTCCCACAGATGCAAACAAACAAGGGGAAAAAAAGTGACCAAAAATGTTAAGCTCCTAGTAAAGCTAAAATCAGTGATGCCAGCAAACCAAATGCTAAAATCACTTGTATAAGTGGACCAGCACGTCAGTGTCATAGTAAAGCAACAAATCCAAGTACCTATATTTCCTCAGTGAGAAAATTATAGCTTATACTTCTATTCATTTAAACTTGCAATGAACTCACAAATTCAAAGCAAAATTAAAATCTCTGAGGCTACCCGAGGGGAAAAAGATAAGGAGAATGTAAGCTAAGTCAGAAAAAAGCTGTTAATGTTTGCCTGAAGCACAAAGAAACATATAATACTTTTGATGTTAGGATCTCAAGGTGAACCCAGAATGCAAAAAATTTTAGTGTGAATCACCCTGAAACCTTTGCAAAATGTCTGTTGGAAACAGGATTGTAATGAATCTGTCTGGTTTTACAGATTTGCATTCATACTACTGATTTCAGCTGGGAACGTAAAACTACATGATTTATTTCCTGGTTTCCTTCAGAGGTCTGATCGTACGCTTTTCTGTTTACCTCTGAAGGCCTGCATTGCTTTTTGAGTGATAGCTGGTGATTGAGAAGGAAAAAAAGCCCATGTTAAATTGACATAATGTGATATTTGCCCAAGCTTGAGGAGGTCCCCTTTTTAAACTTGTCCCACAAACACCTTAAGTGGAAAACTGCACTGTAAAATTACAGATACATCACCTGGCATGATGATAAACGAGGCTGCCAACATCTGCATGAAAAAAATAGTTCTCTCAGGAGCTTTTCTTAAGAGAATAAGATCTGATCCCAAAACCTGTCTTTAAGGTATTGCAAGCATAATCTCTGTATGTAGCTTTAAGGTTGACTGTATAAGCCGTAGATAAACATCTTAAGCCACTTTAGTGGGACACAAATTTACATAACTTAGTTGATGCAGTGAGGCAGGCAGCTGACTGCTGCCTGAAGTTCAACAAGGAAATTTATTTGGGGTTTGTTTTATTTTTTTGTAACCTCATCAGCTGCTCCCATGGGGCAGAATATTTTTGACCTTGCAAGACAAGACAGTTGTGGAGCCAGAAGCACAGCCGTGGAGATCTGGACTGATGGGAATGAAAAGTGGCGGTTTGCCTCTTATCTTCCCTTTCACCTTAACCAAAAGTGTATAGCTTAAACTACATTCAGTTTAGATCAGGATGAAAAATAATGTAATGCTAAAAGATCCTGGATCTGTTGTTTTGCTCAGAGTCCTGCAAGAAGGGTAACATGGAAACATGGTTTCACCTCTTGTTTCAGTCTTCAAAATGTAAAATGGCAATTAATTTCTAGTAAAGGATAATAAGCTGGTCAAGAGTTACTGGTTTGTTTTCAGCAACACGTGATACTGCATTGGTACTGACTGCTTTTTCCTGATCACATTTCTGAAAGAATTACCATAAAAGCCATAGAAGTTCTCATGTCAAGAGCAACAAAAGGAAACAGATATTAACTTCCCTCATGGTTTTCCTCATTGTTTTAATTAATCACATATCTTCCCAATGCTTACTAAAATAATTTGGCCTGCCTATTAAAATCATTTGGTCTAAGAGAAAATCTGAATGATAATGAGAACACGAACAGTTATTTTTTCGACAAAATATATTTATACATCTACACTTTTTCAAACTGTAGAAACCAATATTAAATTCTGTCAATCCAATTTTTTATTTTTATTTTTCACTACCGATTCCAAATGGTTAGCACATAATGTGCTATATCTTCAAATACATTAATGTCAAATTGTACCATAAAGGGAGTAAAAACGGCAATTATATGTCAGTTTGAAAGCACTTGGTAAAGCAAGTAGGTTGATAGAGGGGAAGTAAATGGTCAAACTACCTTGAGAGTATTTTGCATTCTGATTTTTCATCTTATGACATCAGTGGTCCAATATTTTTTCATTTTCTGTTCAGACTGAACTACTTGGAGAAAAAAATGTGCTTCAACTAGTTTTTGATGTGTATTTTTTTCAATATTTCTCTAATTCTATTTCAAGTTTATATATTATCACAAAAATAGACGTTTTACTCCAAACAAAACTATTGAAGAGCTTGCATAAACATGTATTATGAATAAAAATGAAAAGGTTTGCTACAACATAGTCATAGTCAGCCATTTCAAGTTATTTAAATGGCTATTGTAGTATTACTTCCATATATTCAGAAAGCCCTATCAGAGTAAAATTCCTTGTGTCACTATGTCCTGAAAAGCAGCATATATATCCATGGACACTTATGTAATAAGTGTTTGTTACTCAAAAATGAGGGCTTCTGAAATACATGCTCTGATACAGTAGATCCACATTTTAGAGACACTGAAGGTGCCTGGGGAATTGACAGGGCTGCAGACAGGAGAGGCCCTGACACAGCTCATGCAGACACTGTCCAGCACAGCTGCTTGAAATTACTGGCTGGAACAGAGGGACAGACAGTGGGACATGAACTCAAAACCAAAACCAACTGTTGGATGATTCAAAGAATTAACTTCTATTTGCACTTTACTTTGTAGGAATATTTTGTACAATCAGACCTTACTCAGAATCCATATGCGAATTCCCAACCACAGAAACTATTCTCTATTTCAATACCACAATAGAAAGTTTTTTTTTTAAAAAACTTTTCATACTTGATACACAACCCTGATGGATTAACCTAGGAGACAAGAAAAGACTGCAATCACATGGTGGCATGGCAATAAGTTATATTTAGATTAAATTATTTACTTTGGCTCAGGGTTATATCAAAGTAAACATATTTTCTTCCATAATAACTTTAAAATGGCTCCAGATAGTCAAATCAATGCCCTTTCAGAAAGGATTAGTTGATCACCTAAAGTCTAGCCAGAAAAATAAGAGGGTGAAAAAAAGGAAAGCAGTACCTAAATTGAAATTATTTACTACTTCATCTTTAGATATCCAGAAAGAACCACTTGGTTTTAAATATTATTTGTTTTAAAATTTCCTACTTTTACTTGGAGATGTTGTATCTTTCTCAAGCAAACTTGAATGGCTGAAATAGATGAGCTTAATTTCAGAATTAAGCTAAATGCTACAAGGCAGTTTATTGTAAACAGTATCAGAAGAGTAGAGTTTGGGGGAAGACAACATCTGGCATATATTGTCATTAAGATACTACAAATGAAAGGAAGCTTGCAACTTCAAAATTTTAGTAGGAAGTCAGTATTAGAAAGATGATCCCCACTTCTGAGAAAAGAACCTTATCTAAATTCAAAGGTCGTTCTCTTGGTAGTTTCCCACATCAGAACAATTCAGTTATTTGCTCTCTAACAAGAGCAAGAACTGAGTTCAGCATGTTTTCATAACTTGCCAAAAGAAAAAAAGCCTGAGTATTTTATAATATGAAGTCTTTTTTTCCCCATATATGTAATTAGAACAAACTGCAAAGTTTATCTAAACCACTCATTTAAAAATATTGGTAAATCTGTATGAACCATATGTAGATTAAATTATTTTTTCTCAAATTGGCATTGTAAGTTTTTTAATACCATACCTCTTCTTTACAACTGTACACTCTCAAAGTATTGCTTATTTACTCGTTCATAATTGAGGTTGAGCTACCAACTAAAATCTGAGGCAATAACTTCATGTTAATCTTGCATATTGAGTCCCACACTTTCTCCACGTTGTTCAGTATGGTGCTATAAAATGCAGACACATAAAGTGCGACTATATGGCTACAGGATCCCATGGGAAGGGGGAAATAAAAGAAAAAATAAAAAGAAAAGAACACAAATGCTTTTGCATTTCTTGACATTTTGATCCAGATTCCATAAGAGGCAAATGCCCATTTCACACCACACCTTGGCAAAATCTACATGCACCACAGATGAAAGGAAATCAGGTAAGTGCAGCAAGTCTCCTTGGGGCCATTGATTCTTCTACAGCAAGCGTTAATAACACCAGAATAGAGAAAATACGCTGTGCCTGAGGTGGGACTCCACATCATCAGCAATCATAAGGATTTATATAAATCATGTAATATTCGATTGATTTAGTTTAGGATAAGGCTTTTCATATCACTGGGTCATGATTCCTTTTGTGCCTTGCCAAGGGGAAACTTGCAGATTTCCTCTGTAGCAAAAGATATGGTCATTGAAATCTGGATGTGCCAGGAATGTTTTTATACTACCTCTTGGCATTTCATATCAAATCAAGGCAGGAAACAGTAACATTTTTCCCTTGCACCTGAAACTGGAACTAGACCTCATACCTGCTAAGAGACACATTTGGATCATGAGGGTCAGCATATGCAAATCCCTTAGTGGGATCAGAATGTTAATTGCTACATGCTCAAATTATTTGCTTTCAGCTGCTTTAAATACATCATCCATCAAACATAAATTACAGTATTTAAATTGCCTTCTGCCTGTTGTTTTTGAAAAGAAAAAAAACCCACAACCAGTCTTCAAATAATTAGTTACATAATAAGCAATATGAAGAATTACTCCATATTTGCCTTTCTTGATTTTCCAACTAATACAGAAGCAGGGCAACTGCTTAAACAGTATACTTGAAAAAGCACAACAATATAGCACCTCATCCTGTAATAATTTAATTAAGTATTTTTAGGGAATCTTTGTTCCATGACATTCTAAGTTGATTAGGAAATGGCATTATTAGCCTGCTTCCTGTCGTGGTTCCTTTTATACTTTGTAGCTCAATGTAAACATGAATGAAGAATCTGTAGTGAGGCATCCTATGCTTACGGCAATGAAACATACATTTGGTTCACAGAAGTACTCAGGCTCAGTAGTTTTCCTTCTCAGATGAATTAATACTGCAGGGTATTCTTCACACTACTGTTTTATTCCATATGACTTATTGCAGAAGCTGCATTTATTTTTAGTGCTGAAGTCAAAATGAACTGTAAAATATCCAGATGTGATCATCATTTTAGTCTGTGGCTATATTTGACAGTTCCATTAAAAATACTTGAGATACTTATACTGCCATAAACGTAATGTTTAATATCGTAGTCAAAATATAATCGAAGAGATTGTGTTTGCATCCAAAGACAGATTACAGGCTCCACAAAGATGCGTAGAGAAATAATTTCTTAAATCTTCACACTTGGGCACATAATTGACCTAGACATCTAACTGAATTTGTTACACTTTGTTAAAGCGTTCAGTGATTGAGCATCTCCTGTAGTAGCATTGCTTCTACAGATGATTTGGATGTGCAACTCACTGGTGAGTTTGACAGTTGAAAGTGAGATCGTTCAAGTTTTTATAAGCAATTTATAAACTAATAAAAACTTTTCACTGTCACGGGAAGTCCTCCGAAATTCCTGATCCTCCTGCTGTGTGGTTAGTACTGAGGCAAGAAAACACAAAATCCATCATGGGAAGGAGACAACTCCCACTCCTGCTCCAGGAACAGACACATTTGGTCACACATGGGCAGAATCTAAGTTTTTTCTATTCATACTCAAAGTTAAGCCCATACAACCACCTACATGGCTGAAAGGCACACCACTAAAATGAAATCTCGTATGCAAAGAGTTGACAGGGGGACTCACAGCCCTCCAGGTGGACATCCCACCTCCCAGGTCTCTGTGTCCTGCTGCCATAAGATGTTTGAGAGGCTGAGCCAAGGGACACCAGTAGAAAAATAAGAAACACATGACTGCTATTGCCAGTATCCAGTCATTACACCTGTATCACTAATTCATACCATACCATTTTAAATTGAAATCATCAACGTTTTCCTACTGTCTCAGTGTAGGCAATGAAAGAAAATAAAACCAAGAAAGATGGTACCACTTTTTTTTTTTTTTTACACTTTCCTGTTGTTCTAAAACACATCCATATTGTTCCTGACCTAGAATAGTAGCTGCTTTGTTTTAATTAGCTCCCATTATTTTGCTCATATAAGTGACAATGACATTGTTCTGTTAAGTCAAGAATGCTTCACAAAGATGAATACTTAAAAATATAAACAAAGATGTACTTAAAAATGGGAAAATATCAGAATGCTATTTCCACTGTAATTAAAAGAATAAATGACCAAAGACTTTTTGTTAGGCACATTAGAAAAAACACTTTAAATACAATATCCAACTCATGAACAATCGCCATTGCTGAAAGACAAACTATAGCTGCTTATAGTTAAGTGACAGAAGCCCAGCTTTACCATCATTTGTATACTACAATTAAATTTTATTTGAAATTTCCCAGGCAAGGAATGTGAACAGGCCAACAGAAATCCTTAGCTCTGGTTTCTCATAATGAACGCAGTATATACTCAACATGCCATTAGCCAAGAAAGGGTTGACATAGTTAATGAAACCAAAGCAACAACCAGTCTGTAATTTTACGTACAGACATAAGCTGGTAAGCAAGAATATTATTCAGTCTATGGACACCACCATATGTACCGTAGTTGAGGGCCACCAAACAGATCTGATTCATGCAGCTGTCGAAAGCTTAAGATTTCATCACCTGACAATTATTTTCCTTCTCAAGGCTGGCCCTGGCTGTTAGCAGAAAAGCTACATGTGTGTCACAGAAAGTCTCCTTTACAATCTCTAATGAGGAATGAGTATTTATTATGCTGTTTATTATTCATTCACATAGAAGTGATAAGGCAAAGCTGGTGCTAGCAGATGAGCTGCACATGGCTGAGATAGCCAAAATCCAAATGAATTCAAACTTTAAAAGCTTTACTCAAGTCCCAGTAAGAAAAATCACAACACACTCAAGATCTCTGTCAAGGTTTTATCTACAAAATGACTAGTTCACAGTGGAAATGCAGGCACAAGCCGTAAGCTAGTAAGGCTTACAAAACACTAGCTAGTCACAAGCTGATCCCCCAGGAGCATTGTCTCTCTTCTTAACCCCCACAGATTTTGATTTCTTCTTTGAAAAGACACTATGAATACATAAAATACAATAATAAGCCTTTTCACACCAGGAAGTATTTTGATGTTACAGAAGACGCAACAGCCAGATAGAGGAGACTGCATGGAAAAACCGACCCAGAAACAGGCAGAAGCACATGGTGTGGCTGAAAGACAGGATTGTTCTGTACATAAACACACAACTATTGCAAACCAATCAAGCCTCAACGCTCTTGGAGGGAATACCAAAAGACATGAATTCACACTTCTGGATTGCTTTTGTATCTAGCTAGTGACCCATATGACTTTGGATTCCTGCCTATGCTTGTCTTCCAAACACTTCCATTTGCATGTCTGATGGCATTTTCTTGTTTGGAGTCATGCCTCAGTTTAAGTGCCTGATCCCTTAATTTCAGTGTTTAAACTAATTTACACATAAAACCTAAAGCACAGAGGTAATGGTGATAATCTGACAACTAAATCTGACAACTAAAATATTAAATGCTAACACAAGGCCAAATTTACACATATACTGACTATCATAACAAATAATGTTCTCTGTTAAGCCCTCCTAACAATTTTTACCTGTAAAAACATGGAATATTGCATCTTTCTGTTAGAGAAATAGAGAGAGACTCAACTACCTATGGAAGACAAATCATACAACATTTCTACTTTCTGGTTTTCTACTCCGAGTGTGGAGCTATTCCCAGAGTTAAATTGAGAGGACTGGCAAAAGAATTTGATGGAGGGATGATAGCACCAGAGGATTCCACAAGGATAGAGAACAATACTTTCCACTACAGAATCATCACTGGATTTTTTCAGCTATCCTGTAGTATGGAGGATAGGATTTTTTACTGCTGAAACTGGTAATTTTAAAATAAGTAATAGAATTCCAGTATATCTTTATTATGCATGGTAGGGTTTATTTTTACTACACTAATTTTTTTGCCTATTGTCTTTTGAATTATGGTCTTTTAAAATCTCAAAGATCAGATGTGCAGGCAAATGTCAAAAAACGTCAGTTATTTTTAAAATAAAATTCTGGAAGCAGCAAACTGCATATAATACGTTATTTTAACAACAAAACTAAGGCAATTATTATCCTTTTGAAGAGAAGGGATGTAAAAAAATATTGTTGCTTTATAGAAAAGCTTAACAAGGTTTTGTAGAAAGTACTCTATTGTATTTTCTTAATAACAAATGCTTGAAATAGCTTCCAGAAAACATTCAGCAGATATTTATTTCCCAACAATAGATGATTCTAACAAAGCACATAAAAACCTCTTATTCTCTTCCTGTGTGTTTGAGCTTCAGCAATATGACCAGATGACAATAATGAATTGACTTTTCTATAAAAGTAAAGCAGTCGATACTTTCCAGATATTAGAAATGAGTGGATGAAAAGGAGGGAAAGCTTCTTAGAAAAATAAAAGAAAGAGGAACAACCTTGAATAAATTGAGTTGATACATAAAGTATTATATACATTGCTACTTAAAACCGCATAATACCAAATGTTCATTTTTAACACACCCATAACGAATTATTTGTATTTTTAGTTCCTATGGATGAACTTGATAAATACTCATGAATAATTCAAGCATTTGCAATGCCTTGCTTCATCACATTAAAAACAAGTAATTCTAATTAGTGGTCTATGAAGCATATAAAATCCATAGATTTTAAAGGAAAATGACAAAATGAACAAGAAAGGGAAAGACACAGGTTACAAAAGAATGCATCGTTTTCTAGCTTCTCTCCAGAGACCTGCTGACTGTATTATATCTGTGAGGGAGAGAACAGCAAAGGTGCATTTGCAAGCACGCTTGTGTGGCAGAGAAAATGGTGAATATTTTTATTCCAACTTCTCTTGTCAGTCATTTGAAATAAAATGCCTATCAGTCTGCCTTTTTTCACTGCTGAAAAAATGCGGAAGTGATTGCAATAGTTTTGCATGCCTAATCTTAGAAAGGAAATCTGGGGGGGAAAAAAATTCCTGCATTCTGTACTATGAGTTGAATAAAATTATTTTTTAATCTATCTATCTAATGTATTTAAACAAATACAGAAAACTGTTAATGGTTTAATAGTTCTATCAGAAGAGCAACAAATGGCATCATTTATTACCAATCCTTTATACACCTGCAGTGATACCATAGCAAAACATGATCATGGTATCTATAATCATATATGCAACAAACAGCAATATGCCAATAAATGTAGTTTCATCAAATTTCTCCACTGTTTTTAACCTATTCTAATGGGAATAGCTGGAAAACTTCAATTTTGTTTTGCTTTTTAAGCCATTCAGTAATTTAAATAACCATCTTCAGAAGTCCTAAATTTCATTAATTCCTTGAAGACAGAACTACTGACCAAAACAATGAACGCAATAGTTTTTAAATTAACCACATCTAAAAGAAAAGTCCTATCCATTACAATGATGAATCAAAAAACAAACAGTCTCCATAACTGTAAATACGGAACGTCATCTGAAGGTAACTCAAATACATGCATGCAGGCTGTTAAGTTCTCAGCTTCTATTCCTCATATCACGAAACAATCCTGTTTGCATGACAGCACATACTTTAAGTCACAAAAAACATGGGTAAATATCGTCTTTAGTTTAAATTTTGTCTGAGACTGTGTTCCTTAGGTCTGTTCCAACATCCATGTACCTGAAGCCATGAAGTCTCTGGCACCCAAAGTCCTGATAGAGCCTTCTAGCTGCAGGTTTTACACTTGCTCACTTGCACAGTTTTTCACTGGAAATTTCAACTGCTATATACTCTCCTACCCAACTACACTCCTTTTTCACAAGAGCATTTAACAATAACAATACTTGTCTTCAGATTCACTATTATTATAGCACAGTAGATGGTCTCCTGGAGAAAGAGGAGGGTTTTGTATGGAAGGGTCCAGGAGCACTGGCAATATTACAGTGGTCAGAAGGGGAAGTACTCAATGAGGGAGCTTACTCCACTGACAAAACACAAACTAACATATGTGTATACAGACAATGTGTTACAATTCCAAGATAAGTATTAAAAATATCACTCAGCTTTTAGATAATTCACTATTAGGAAATAGAATTATTTTGACAGGTAATTTATTCAGAATAAATAAATCACTGGGTTTACTCTTGATGAAACTCTATCAGAGATTCAATTTCACTACTCAAAATAGCGTTAGGTAAATAAGAGACTCTTCAGTTTGATGCCTGAATGAAAAACATCAGATCAATCAGAGATATTTTGTAAGGTCTAAAATGAAATAATAGTTTAATTATTTACCGTGTTAACCTGATGTTTAGGTTAAAAATGATAATGTATCAACACTGGGAAAAGTCAATCTCATTGGAAAAAACTCAAAACCAATCACTAATTATTTGAAAAATGTGTTAGTAGCTCAAGTTTCTTAGATTAACTTCACATGAGTTTGCAAACAAAAAATAAACTGTAAAAAATATTCAGCTTCAGACAACTGCATTTTTTCCCTTCTTTCCATCCCCACCAGTGCTCCCCAAATTACAGACTCAAAGAAGCCTTGGCTGGAAGGGGCCACTGGAGATCATCTTGCCTTAGCCCCTACTTGAGACTACCACCAACTCCAGGTGAGCCAAGTCACACCTCTGCCTGGCTAGATCTTGAAAATCTTTTGGAGATTTTATAACCCAAGTGACTTCTTCCAGAGCCGCACCACTCTCCCAGACCAAAGTTCTTCCTAATGCTCATTTTGTATCCGTCAAGCTGTAATTTCTGTCCCGTGTCTGTTGCTGTATAGCCTGGCACTTTCAAGAAGATTAACTCTCCACCAGCTAGCAAGTTGTCAAATTCTTAAGGAACTATAGTTAAAAGCCACCTTTTCGTAGACACAAGCCCTAGCATTAGAGATACAAAACTAACAAATCCCTGAGTGCATGATGAATTTCTGTAAAAAATATAGAGCCCAGTCTTTAGGAAAATAGGCATTCATAACTTCAATTATGGATATTTTTCTGAGATGTTAGAGCAAGAGAGGTATTACAGAGCTTCCTCCCTCTTGAGGTGACCACAGACATATACACCATAGAAACTACTACTGGAAATAAAAAAAAGATGGGAAGACGAAGGGAAGGAAATTGTGTAAGACACAATCTGTTGGTGGCTGCCATTTCTACTCATTTTCAGAAGAAAAAAAAGAGTTTACCAAAACTCCAGAAAATGGAAGGGTATGATGTAGAAATTATTTTTAAACACTTCTAAAATGAATATTTTTCAGATGCTTTGAAATACTTGACAGAACTTCCAAAACCATACAATTAAAGCTATTTGATGTAGTTCAAGAAGCCGAGAGAAGAGCACTTGATTTTTAAAACTGTCCACTTCTTTAAAGTTGATTTAGCAAGAGACGATCTAATTTCAACGGATTCTCTTAGTTTTCATCTTTTAACTTTCAAAGGAAGTATAAAAAGAGTGTATCTCATTTTTACATACTATAATGGCAGTGAAAGCAGAAACAATAAATAGAGCGAGCAATTCCTCAGCTCACGGCTTCTGTATGTTACTTTCCCTTGATTAAAGTGTAATCAGATCCATGAATGCAAAGCAGGATAGAAAAATCTGATTACATCTGAATTTGGTGAATCTCACCCCAACAGATTATTTACTTTCATGATGAAGGACTAAGTTTTTGAAGGGCTATTTTATTTAACCAATTAATTTTAATAAAAATAAGACCACAGTGGGTTTTTTCTGTTCTCAAGGATAAGACAGATAAGATAGCAACAATGTATATATTTTTAATTTCTTCTTACATACTCAGGTGCAGTATGAAAATAAAAATTCAAGTTCTAATGTACTACTGTACATACCAGTCTAATAAATACTCCTCTTCCTCATCAAGGACAAAGAGATGAAAATAAAAATTCCTTTTTCTAAATTCCTCAGTGCTCCTAGGTACAGAAACACATCGCTCAGTGTAATACCCCTTTTGGGGAGTTCCATACCATCACAATCTAAATGTAATAAAAATTATTTTTAAAAAAATAAATCCTTCTTTCTCTTCAATCATGGAATTAAGAAACAAAGACAAATAAAACCCACATGCTAAGCTATAACACTAAAACTTTTTATTTCTGTTCTATATCTCATCTCCCCTATTTTTTTTGAGTGGGTTCCAAATTTCTTTAAATGAATTTTCCAGTCCCCAAAGTTTTAAAAAAATCACTTTTTAAAAACTTTCACTGTGCTAATGTTTGTTTCCATAGAAACAGGACTGAAAGCAAGAGCCGCTGTTAAAAGAACCAGAATTCTCTCCCACAAATTAAAGCCTTAAAAAGAGTAATGTATTAATAAAACTATTGTCAGAATATATATTTTCTCATTTTGCAAAAACAGAGCGTGATCTTACATCCACTGGAGTTAATAAGACTATAACCTGTGATTGCAATAGAACAGGCCTAAATCACTAAGAATGAATTACCGAGTTAAAAAACCTGATGAAAAGCCTATTCAGTTAAATGGGTAATTTTCTAATGAATTTTAAAATTAAATTTAGCAGGTGATTGTCAGATGAGAACATTTTTAGGAATACTACCATGAAGAATTAGGAGATAAAACTGTAAAACAATAGCTACTAAAGATTAGTACTATTTACATAATTTATTTCTATTACTGTTGCTTAATTTTTTGAGTGAATTACTTCATTAAAATCTAATTGGAAGTCTTTTACAGTTCATCAGATATGTTTCTAAATTCCAGCCAGACAGTAATTGAATCAATAGACATCATCCTGGCACAAACCTAGATTTCTATAGGATTAGGAACCTATTTATTTTGCAGTAGTTAGAGTTTTGCATGTTTCCTCACAAGAGCAGTTCTAAATGCACCTCTGCGTTTTCTGTAAACATTTAAACACTCCTGTAAAGAAAGTAGTAACTTAAGAAATCATAATTTACCAGTCCTAAAACCTTAAGTTCTGTCCAAATCTTGAGGAGCGAACTTAAACAAGGTTCCTGAACTTGCAAAAATCTTACCTGTGGTAAATCCCACTGAATTAAGTCGCTGAGTTATTTGGATACATATGGTGCAAACCCATAATTTTTCAGTCTGACATGATAGACAAAGACAGCTTCTTTGCATCAGTCCCAACCACATCACACTCTTGATCAGCTTCTGTTATACTGCATTAAGGCAGACACAGCCTTTGACAGCTCAGGTTTGCACAAAGCTTTGGTTCTTCCCATTAGCACAGCTCAGAGAGGCCCAATGAATCTGTGACAGCCACATCCAAGTTTTGGCAGAATATTTGGCATCAAGTTTGGAAGGAATCATGGCAAAGAGAGGGTCTGAACATCTTAAGATTTCAAGCTTTCTTCTAGACTTTCCAACCTCAAGGAATGAAGCAAAGCTATTGCTGCAACTCTCCTACACAGGGTATTACTGCGTCCACATGTTTTTCTGGAGCTGACAAAAACTACACATTCTGTGGCACACACACACAAAATATTTTCATCTTCTAAGGCTAATTCTTTACATTTTCATTACCTAATTTTTTACACTGCTATTCTCAATGATCAGCTATCCTGCTGCACATGCCTGGTAAAACCCCTCAAGGTCTCCTGATGTCCCCAGCCTAGCTAGGTTGACCAACATGAATAATGCTTTCATAAGTTTTACTATGCAAATACCTTTATCCTGAAAGAAAATATCATTATTCTGAAAGACCAAATAGCTATTTACATAATTTCAAGCTGAAACCCATCAAAAAACGGATACCACTCCTACAATAGACTTTGAGAACCAGCGCTGAAATTGGTGAGCCTATGTGTGATTAAGACACTTAGCATTACTCTTAGTCAAATGTTCAGTCTGGAGAAGTTGTATCTGACCTGTGGTTTGGGGGGTAGAGTTTTGTACCCTTCTGCGAAGGTAACACCTTATAAAGCTCAAAACACACCAATATATTTTTCTGTGCTCACAGTTTTTATCATAAATAGAAGAGAATTCTGATAGATTAACCTTTGCAGAAAATACCATATTGGACTTTACAAAGGTGCAGGTATTTTTAATAAGCTTTTTTAGGTGTTATTTTAAACAAATTACCATTTACATCTCCTGAGTCCATATATTTTGATCTCTACAAGAAGATGAATGCCAGTACTTTTTCCTGTTTTATTAGTAAGTTAGCCTACTCTTTTCTAAATTTCTTTAAATCCTGAAAGACGACATTTTAAAGATTTTGTTTGCAACCTACACATTTACTATTACCACCTTAAGCTTTTCTGCATATTAGAAAACTACTCTAATGAAAAAGGTTTCTTCCACTGCAACGTACTGTGATTCAAGAAAACAGTTAACTTTTCAGCATTTTAGCTACCTTCTTCTTTTCCTCCCTCTGGTTGGCCAAAGAATGCATTTGCTCCTTTGAAGTATCTTGACAGTGTGCAAGTGTTTCTTTAAGATTATTTTAGCACTTGAATTATCTATGCTAGGATTCTAACCCCAGCAATTTCCATTCTACATATTTTTCTTCTGTGATTTATGACTTTAAAAGTCATTATAGCTGAATTTAGAACTCTGAAGGATTTATGTTTGCCCCAAGTAATTAAACTTCAGTTATAAACTTAAAACACCATTTATCAACAAACCAAGGACTTCACTTCCTTTATTTTTGATGTTTGACTTGTTTATTTTCAAGAGTGAATTCTTCATTGTATGAAATTCCCTGCCTAAAGGTTGGTTTAACTGCATTAGATTTTGGCACTTATCATTAGACAGTATGAAATTCTTTGGATACAATATGGCTGTTTCAAGTGTCTGATCCAATTTGTTCTGTCTGTAAAGTTGATTGTCAGGTAGCACATAACCGTATTGATTTTTGCCGAGATTCTACTGTGTTTCAGGAACATCTATTATAGCAAGGCTCCTTCTACAATATTTCTTCTCATTGATTTCTTCTTCTAAGTAGTGCTAATCAAACCTACTAAGCATTTTTCATTTCCCAAATTACATGTAAATTATAATGCGTTTTCTTAAAAAGTACTGCCCACTGTCACTTTCAAGAGGCAATAACTTACAGTTTGAGAACACTTCAGGTTAAACAAGAAAAAAGTTTAGAATAAAGTCCTGATAAAAAGTATCATAGTTAAAGTTTAGTTTTCTGGTGCAAGGCCCACTAGCTTACTTGGATAATTTAACAGATGATTTGAGCTTAAAACTCTGACTCTAATATGTCTTTTTGGAGGACAAATGTACAGTTTAAAGGAACTCTTGCGATGAATATCTGTATTTTCAGAATTGTGGTGTTTACTCTTCTTCATGTAATATGCAAATGAAGTATTCCAGCAGTTTAAATTGCACTATATACCAGTTTCACTGGTGTCTTTACCTGATGTAATAAACAAGTGACAGGAAAAACATACAACAGCTCTTCTCTCCCTAGGGCAATTATACAGCAATTCTGCCCAAAAATCTGAAGCTGCATTTTTTTTTATATATATTTTATCTAGTTGCAACTGTATTTTTAAAATTTATATTTTGCTTTTAGGTCAGGGGTACTAGAATGAACAAAGCTAGGTCATATAAGCTATGATTATGGACTTCTGGTGACATGTATATTAATTTTGGGCTCCCATTCAGTTTGTCATCTGTCTTTGCATCTTATTTTGTTGCTAATGAACTCATATTTACAGTCAGTTTTGATTGTATGTTCCTTTATTTCCATTTCTGTTAGTGTCTTCACTGTAAAATATAAACAAAGTTACAACCTATTCCATTTCAAAAAGCAAATTTTTACCTTGTGGAAAGGAGTCTTAACTCACGTATTGGGATTTATTAGTTATCCTTGTACTCAGTCTCTCATAGTTTATAGGCAGTCTTGACACGTCCCATCAGTAGAAGCTTGTTGTTTTAAAACATTATATAAACCACAGCTTAATCTCAACCACTCATCACTTTGCCACATTTCACCATCAGCTTCTCTGGATCTGTGCTACAAGATGAAATGTCATAACACAGCATTGGCACAGATGCCACTCAATGTCTATGGCATCTTCCATGTCCAGAGGTGCATGATTTCTGTGTGAGTTGCAACACCACCACTGAGCCTATCCTATTCACTGTGGAGATGAAGCAGACAGAAGTCCTCAGTAGTCTAAAACATCTTGTGTGAACTCAGGACAAATTAATCTTCTACTTCAGTAACGTTACTCTGGGATCACTGGTAACATCAACTGGAAGAAAATACAGCCTTTCTTTCAGTGTCTATGTGATGGGACACAGCATTTGTCCAGTAGCATTACTGCTCTGGATTCCCCAGACATTTCCCATTTTTGTACATGAACAATAATCATGGTTAATGCTTTGCACGGACATGAAAAGTTTCCACCAATGACTAGAAGATAAGTTTAGGAAGTTCAAGCTCTAATTTTAGCTTTCTATTAGAAGAACTTTGCCCCGACATTTCATAGTCCCATAAAATCTTTTCCTCGGTGTAGACATAAAACCAGAAAACATCCCACTTGAAATAATTGTTTCCCCTTCCTCCCTCTCATGCCCCTCCCTTGACGTTATGGATTCCCTTATTTGTTTCTTTTGTTTCTGTGTGCTTCACAGTTAAACCACTGATACTTTCTATATATGCAGTTTTAAACCTACTTCCCTCATCTGAATGTTTCAGTGATGCTATACTGTATTTCATCAGCTAATCACAGAGATTCCAACCACTTCTTCCAATCTATTCATCCATATATTTAACCTAGCTTTTATCCATTCCTCTGTTTACTTCACCATTCTGCATCTTTGTTTAGATACACAAATTTTAGCTTGTCTCTTTTCCAGAGAAAACTTTTTTTGCCCTTCCCACATCTTCCCTTATGTTCAAATCCCAGATACTTCAGTATGTGACACTTTATTATTCAGCTCAGAGAGTTTGTACAAGGAAGGAAGCTGTCAACAGGGTTATGATGCACATTTCTGATTATTTATAGTTAAGCATGTTAAAGCATGTTATCATGTCAGCGTGCTACCAAAGCCTTCACTGATGTTGTTAAATCATGCAGACCAATAGCAACAATAATTTAAATGAAAGCAACCCAGACAGCAATTTAAATTTTCTTTTTAGCAGACTGCTAAGCATCATGCATACTGGATAAACATAATTTTGTCATTGTTTTCCTGAAGAATCCAATGAGAATATTCTTTCCACCATACCTTAAATAACTGTAATAGTACCACAACTATATATCACAAACAGTGTTTCATTTTGATAATTTTTCTCCCCTTAGATATACCCATTAGAATAGGAACATTTTTGATAGTTGCATGAAAGAAAGGACAGTCATATTTTTTGTAACTTTTGCAAGACCCACACTCATAGACAAAAGCTGTATGCTTTCCTATGAATACACAAGCGCAGCGTTGGTGAATTTATGCAAGCAACACGTTTCAAGACTGCCAACAATGAAGCATCGTTCAAACTGCACTGTATTTTATGAATAAGCCTGTAATGTTATATTATGATGAATCTATTTGACATTCAGCGGCGTAATGCAGTGCATAGTAAATATAATAATGCAGTGCATGGCTGTAAGCTTCTTATATGCGTATGGAAGACACCAATGTCTTTAGGATGGACATTTAACTCAAGATAGGAGGAGAGACATAAATAGACTCAAGGAATGTAAGAAAGTCTTCATCTCAAAGTCTGATGGTGTTCTGAGAATCTATATTCAATATATACACACTCACACACGCACACTGCTAAAAGGAGCAGAGAGATCACCTTGGATTAGAATGTAAACCTTTCTCGCCTTTAAAAATAATATAGCACATAATGTTTGTGATTTCTTGGGTGGACAACAGGGGGAATTTCATTTTAATTTAAAAGAAATATAATCCATTGGAAATATTCCCAATGGATTTAAGAAAAAATTGAATGAGATCCCTCTATAAAACTTCCCTTTCCTCCCGAACTCAAGGGATAGACTTTTCAAATTGATTAGAAAGTATCTTGCAAGAAACACAACTGGTCTCAATAATGTCTGCCTTAAACCATATTGTTTGATTTTCCATTTCTTAATTTTTTGAGATCCAGATTCTTTATTGTTTCCACAATGGAGAGATTAATTTGAAGAATAAGAGAGATTGATTAGTTTTAACAATGCTACCCTTTAATATGTTGAACATATGATCTGAGGATATTATTCTTATTCCCCTCCAGACTTTGAGTCATTATGGTATTTTCTTCCCTTCTTGCAACTATTGTGTACAGCGCAGCCCCAATTTATGATGTGTTGAGCAAAACACAACAAAGAAATAAAGAAGGGGTCAATAGAAGCTGTTAGCTACAAACACATTACAGGCAATATACAACACCAGCGGTTGAATATTGACCTCAGGGCATTAAGTCTATATTGGCATGCCATGCTACAGCACATGAACACATAGTCATCTTTACAACACAGAGCGGAATTTAAGAGACTCACATAATTGCCTGCGAGAAGGTACAGGAGCACTTCCAAAGGCTGTGCCCTGTAAATAAAACACATTTTTTTTTTGGAGCAAAGGATGTCAGATTAACAGCAGCAGCAAATGAAAAAAATGACAAGACATGAAGAAAATGAAGGTAGTGAAATGAAATAGAGACTGTTTAGATAGAGGATCTTGTTGTTACTGAAGAACTGCAGTTCTTATTTTCAGATAAACATAAATTATAGTGGAGAACATTCTATGAATAATCCACCCATCATTGGACACAATGAACCAAAAAGAGAGACAAAAGAGAGAGAGAAAGAAAATAGACAGAAAAAAAAGTATCAGCATAAGACAAGCGTGCTCACACTTGTCAGAAATTAAATTTGATGGAAAGGACAATGTACAAAGTATATATTAAAATGTATTCCTTTACAAAAATAAGAAAGCTTAGTTACACAAATGTCTTAGCTGATACTGTCACCATTTGAAGGTAAAGTACATTTCAAAGATGTAGGAAGGAGAGCAAACACAGTACAGTTTGGTTCCTGCCACTTCCTTATCTTCTCTCCAAAATTCTTTAACAAGTCCTCCCTGGGTCAGCTTGATGAAAGCCGATAGGAAGCAGCTTTATTAAATCCCCAATGAATACATGTAGTATGCTCTTTCAGCAGAGTGCTTCATCTTTTGTGTATTATGCCAGCAATTACTAGACATCTCTGAAATACCAACTGTGCTCGTAAAGAATATACAAATCAAGTGCCAAGCAAGTCATACTGGTTGGGATCTGTAGAAAAGCCACTTCCCAATGTGATCCCTCATCCCCACTCGCCCCATCAAAAAACTTTACCCAACCCCAGAAAAATAAACTAACAACAAAAACAGATTAAGAGTATGACTAGCTGAAGAGAAACTCTGTATTAAATCTGAAGAGTTGTGTTAAAACAAACTTTGTTTATTCATTCTGAATCCAGATCATGAATCAAAGGTCTGTTTTGTGTTTGTGTACACAACTGAATCCTCCTTCTTAATGTAAAAGGGCACAGAGATCATTTGGACTACACAGCCAAGGATAACTAATTACAGTAATATTTAGATTGCATTTATTTCCTTAAAGAAAAAACCCAAACCAACTACCTGAAACTTATGAGACTTGAGTGGATTTGACTTCATTTGAAGTTCTTTTGACCTCAACCACCTTTTTGAATTCAAGGCTGGGAAATTATTTACCAGGTGTTTAGATAGCAGCAGGGCATTTTTTCTTTTGAGATAATTTTCTCTTAAAAATCTTGTAAAATTCTATTTACCTAGGAATCACAGAATCACAGAATTGGAAGGGTTGGAAGGGACCTTGAGAGATCGTCTGGTCCAACCCCCCTGCCAAAGCAGCTCCCTAGCTCATACTGCACAGATAGGCGTCCAGATGGGTCTTGAATATCTCCAGAGAAGGAGACTCCACCACCTCCCTGGGCAGTCTATTCCAGTGCTCTGTCACCCGCACTGTGAAAAAAGTTTTCTGCATGTTGGTGCAGAACTTCCTGCGCTCCAATTTGCAGCCATTGCCCCTTGTCCTGTCTCCACAGACTACTGAAAAGGGGCAGGCCAATTCCCCCTGCACCCCATACTTAAGATACTTATAAACATTGATTAGGTCCCCCCTCAGTCTTCTTTTCTCCAGGCTGAACAGCCCCAGCTCTCTCAGCCTCTCCTCATAGGATGGATGTTCCAGGCCCTTAATCATCTTCATAGCCCTTCTCTGGGCTCTATCCAGGAGATCCCTGTCCTTTTTATACCAGGGAGCCCAGAACTGGACACAATACTCCAGGTGGGGCCTGACCAGGGCAGAGTAGAAGGGGAGGATCACCTCCTTCGACCCGCTGGCCACACTCCTCCTGATGCACCCCAGGATCCCATTGGCTCTCTTAGCCACTGGTACACACAGCTGACTCATAGCCAACCTGTCATCAACCAGGACCCCCAGGTCCTTCTCCACAGAGCTCTTCTCCAGCAGGTCATCACCCAGCCTGTACTGATACATGCGGTTGTTCCTCCCCAGGTGCAAGACTTTACACTTGCTTTTGTTGAATTTCATTAGATTTCTCCCTGCCGAGCTTTCCAGCCTGTCCAGGTCTCGCTGGATGGCAGCGCAGTGTTCCTGCATGTCAGCTACCCCTCCCAGCTTTGTATCATCGGCATACTTGCTGAGGGTGGATGCTATTTCCTCATCAAGGTCATCAATGAAGATATTAAACAGGACTGGACCCAACACTGAACCCTGGGGAACACCACTAGTCTCAGGCCTCCGTTCAGATTCTGCTCCACCGATCACGACCCTCTGAGCTCAGTCCGACAGCCAGTTCTCGACCCACCTCACTGTCCACTCATCTATCCCATGCTCTCTCAGCTTTTCTATCAGGATGTCATGGGAGACAGTATCAAATGCCTTGCTGAAGTCAAGGTAGATGACATCCACTGCTCTCCCTCCATCCACCCAACCGGTGATGAGATCATAGAAAGCTATGAATGGTGAATCCATGCTGACTACTCCTCATGACCTTCATCTCCTCCAGTTGCTTGGTGATGGCATCCAGGACAAGCTGTTCAATAATTTTTCCAGGGACAGAAGTGAGGCTGACTGGCCTATAGTTGCTAGGATCCTCCTTCTTGCCCTTATTAAAGACTGGAGTGATATTGGCTATCTTCCAATCTTCAGGCACTTCTCCTGTTCTCCAAGACCTGTCCAAGATGATAGACAGCAGCTCCGCAATCACTTCCCCCAGCTCCCTCAGCACACGTGGATGCATCCCATCTGGGCCCATGAATTTGTGTACATTAATCCCTTTGAGCCACTCCTGCACCTCCCCTACCTCAACTAGAGGGAAGCTCTTCGTTCCCCAAACACTCCTATTTTCATCCAGGATCTGTGGGTCCTGAGGGGCCTTTGGAGTGAAGACCGAGGCAAAGAAGGCATTTAGTATCTCCACCTTCTCATCATCCCCCATTACCAGGACACCTGCCTTATTCAGCAAGGGACCTACATTATCCCTGGTCATCCTCTTATTATTCACATACCTGAAAAAAACTTTTTATTGCCCTTTATGTCCCTTGCCAGTTTCTTTTCCAGGTTGGCTTTAGCCTTTCTAGTCGCATCCCTACAGGCCCTGACAACATCCCTATATTCTTCCCAGGTGTTCAGACCCTGTTTCCACAGTTCATAAACCTTTTGCTTCCCTTTGAGTTTACTCATGAGATCCCTGCTCATCCATACAGGTCTTTTGCCTCTCTTTCCCGATTTTTTACTCAAAGGGATGCACGTGTCCTGCGCTTGAAAGAAGTGCCATTTAAATGTTACCCAGCTCTCACAGGCCTCCTTTCCTTCTCACAGAATAGCCCATGGAATAGCTCCTAGTAGGTTGTGGAGGAGATCAAAGGAAGAGTGAAGTGTGTGTGTATCTAGAAAGCCCCACAGAGAAACCATCTTTACACCATTGCTCCCATACCACTTTATTTAAGGAAAACCAGAATAACTTGGACTATTCATCACTTTCAATGCTGTTGCTGTGCTGTTGAGACCAAAGCTTGACACATGGTGGCCATATGCAGTTTGGTAAAGTAGCTCTGCAGAAGCGCCAATGTTATCACCCTAACTTCCTGCAACTGTAGTAAGAGGTCGCAGCTAGCGCAACAAGTAGCCGTGAGCATAAGCTGGTCTTATTTAGTGTCTGGGCAACAAAAGAACCACCAGCTACCTCCCTTGTTTCCAGGGTTGTATATGCTGTCAGGAAAAGGCAGCAAACCCTCCTCTCTACAGGCAAAACAGTGGAAGCAAGCAGCATGCTCAAAGCCCTTTCCTCCAGGGCAGGCAGGGCCCTGGAGGTACAGGATCCCCCAACTCCACAGGTATTTGTGCAGTTACTTCAGCACCACTAAAGTTCACCTTTATCTCCAGCTAACTTCTCTCAGTAGCCAAAAGATATGTTGGTTTGGGTACCAAATCTAATTTTAAGTTTAGCACTTTAGCCCAGTTTTTCAGTGACTACTAAGGCTCTACCAGCTATTTTCAGCACTCTCTTCAGTCTTTTGGAAAAAAAATACAGTTATTTGAAATATTAGGAATACACACATTCATGTAAGACAAAGCTAGAAGTATTGAAGAATAAACATTGCACTGCAACAGGGCAGTACTACAGCCTCCCCATTCTGCAAACTACAAGATATTCTGCTTTGCTTAAAGGCAGTTTTCTAGACAATCTGAGGTACACAGTGGTAGATAATATTAATGTACTTCCTAAAAGTAAGTTTTCCATTCATCATTTAAAGACATTGAAATTATTTGAAATTATTTGAGAAACCAAAAAGCACCAAGTAAATTGGTCTGACAATGGTTAGGTGAGGTTAGGTGACTCCTTGCTTGTTTAGCCAAAAGTACTTTTTCCTCTACGTTTTGAAAGTGTAGCATCTAGATCCCCCCATGCACTTCCCTACCCCCCAACCAGACCTCCCCAAAACAAAAAGAAAATATTTAAACTTACACAAATCCATCAACCAAAGAATTGCGAATTTAATTACTCATTGTTAGTTCCTATTAACACTACTGACACCAATTAAGTAATGTATTTCTAATGACATAATACTCCTTTGAAAAGCGAGATGCCAATGAATTTGACTGCATTACTTTCTCATGTTTCTGATTTCCACAGTAAATGGCCTTCTGGAGGGGAGAAAGGATATGTTCCTTTATCTTTTATTCAGGCCTTCCCTTCCTTTTTCCCCCCTCACCCTCCATAAATAAATGCTATCCTTCAGTGTCATCTGGCACAATGTTAAGGAACGCTTTTCAAAACAATATTTCAGACATTTTCTGTGGAAAATCTAGGCTTTGTTGGAACTCTTAGGAGTTCCACATTTTTAACCACCTACAGCTTTTTTTCTGTCCTCTCTGTGTGGTATAATACTTAATCCTAAAGGTGTCCAGGCTTACATGACAGCTTCAGTGGTAAATGCTGCATTAAGTTTTCCAAGTGCCCTGTGATTCCTTGAAATATAGAGCCTTACACAAGCATAAGATGATGCTATTGATAATGTAAGGACACTATAGTAACAACAAGGTGACTAGTAATCAAAGTTAATGATTTACAAAAGTTAGGAAGCTCATTTGAAGCTTCTAAGTGGCTAACCCTTCTGTATTATTATGCAGCATAATTTTAACTAAGAGATGAGTTACTGAATAGCATCACTCAAAATACTGCTCTTAGTATACTGCAAAGTTTGAATTTGAGTTCCTGTTCCATGCATTAGGTTCACCACAAGACACTGATATATGTTAAGCATTTCCATACGTTTCAAATATGTGTAACTACTTTTCATTTAAAATGTTTTAGAGGGTACATAATACATGCGAACAATGGCATTGTCTAAACCTTTATTATGTAAAGGGAGAAAACAAGGTTGCAGATTCAAAATCCCAGAATAACCGCCTCAACTTTTCCTTTTTTCGTTGATCACTCTGCCTATATCAGCTCAATGCTACTTAATTTTTTAATGCTAAAATCCTAGGGAGTCTATGTTGCCACTGATGCAAAGCAGGAAAAAAGTTTCACGATGACTGTATTTTTTACTTTTCCTAACCACTTTGATTAGTTCTAAAGACCTTTTCAAGTTAACACACGTAAATAAATTGCTCTCTGCTAATTCATTTAATACGGAATAAATTTTTTAAATTATGTTCTTGATACTACTATATACATTATTCTTCAAAAAAAAAAAAAAAGAAAACAACTTATACTTCACCATCAGTCAATTGAAGTGCCAGTGTAAGGAAACCAAAAAGTTGCTGTTTGTGATCAGAGACTTTCTGGAGGGGAGATTTAAAAATGGACATCCCATGCATTTCACATTTGACTATACAGGTGAGGAGAAAACAGTCATCAGTACCTGAAAAGTCAGAGCTTAGAAAACAGTCATCAGTACCTGAAAAGTCAGAGCTTAGCAGCCAAGAAAGAATCTATCAAGATTGAGAGGCCTCTACAAGTGAAGCTGTCAGGATGCCTCATTTGTAACATCTGGCCTTTTCTGTGGATGGATGAGGGAAATGCAGTTTTTAGGACTGCTTTGCACTTAAACACAGTACGATGAGACAGTGTACCCGCTCAGGTCTTGGGTCCTGCCTACATATATCCTGTGGCACAAAATCTCCCCAGAGTATTGATATGTCAGTCCAAAGTCTCTACTGCTCTGCTTGTCCTGCTAGCTTTGTGGTACTACCACCTAGCACCCATGTCTGCGCAGACATGAAATAAATCAAATACCTCTGCACTGTGTGTATATGAGTATACAGCACATGGGGTAAACAATCCCAATGTTGGGACCAACAGGAGCCAGAGATCATCCTCTAGGATTGAATTGCTAGACCAGTCATTATCTTCTATCTGGAAAGAAGTAAATAACATTCACACCCTTTTTGATTAAGAAAGAAAAAAATGGGGAAAAAAAAAGTGTCTGTGAAACTATATTAATTTATTTAACATTATCATAGCATCAGATGCTGAACTAAGCAAAAATCAGCTGGTTTTCACAAGCTTCAGATGTTCCCCCTTTAAAAGCAGAGCAAAGACTAATTTTTCTATATGTTTCTGTTCCATGCAATTCAGTGCCGCAGTCCCTGTTCTTCATGAGGAAAAAAATGAGAGGCTTTTATTTTATCTTTCCTGCCTTCATAACATCCCCTCATTATTAATGCAGGAACGTTTGATTACCCAAGACATCCCTAAAGTGAATGCAGATTTTATGGACCAAACAAGCAGATCCGCTGTTGTTCTGTTTACATTCCTTCAGTCAGTCATTTATAATTTCTTTTCACTTTACTTTCAGAAATGCAATCAGAACATTACAAAACTCAGGTCTTTTTGAAAACACTATCAATTTTTAATCTTGTCAAGATAAGAGTATGACACAGTTTTTGTCAGAAGTCACAGTTAGGTATTCACTGGAAGCTCCAATGAACTCAGCAAGGGAATGTGGCATTTAGTTACCACAGCTATTTTATTTCTCACATCCTCACATTGAACAAAATCAGTTACTGTCAATTTTTCAAAGTAATGACCACAAATGCCAGGCAGCCTAAATATTTGTGACTGTAGCTATTTCAGGACAACAGCAGCAAGGAAGCCCAAATGAAAAAGGATCATAATGAAACCTGTTCGATGAAGCAAAACATCCAAGTATGTACTAGTTTGCTGTTTGAAAGAAGCCTTTCAGTAAAAATCCTTCAGCAATTACATACATCTCCTGCACCTCTCTGAACTCTGAAGTTATGAGATCACCTGTTATTAACTGTATATAGTGACTGAAGTCCTCTGGGTTCACCTTGAGCAACTTGGAAATCTGAGTACTGCAATATAGGAAATGATCAAATCAATTCAGCTGAGCTGAATACCCCTCTGCAGCATAACTACACAAATACTGCTGTTCTTTTTGTGTCACTTTCTGTGAGGAATCTCCACAAAGATGTGTATTGACAACAGACCAATCAATGCCAGAAGAAAATAAAGGATGGCTCACTACCCATCAAATGAAGGTTTTCCAATAAAAGTTTTCTTTTCTCTTAAAACACAAAATCAACCTATTACATGGTTAAAAAGGCACCAATAAAAACCCAAAACACTCAAAACTTCAGAATCAACCCCAAATTATGATCTTTAACAAGTCTACTCATGATAGATAACATTTTCACTAGAGATGAACTTTGAAAAAACCTTTCACTTTTTCCCCATCATAGGATTGAGGCCGATACCTTAGAATGTTTCAGAGCACTACTAAGGATAAAAACCAGTCTTAAACGACAGGCTATACTGAAATCTTAGTTGTTTACCATGTAAGAAATGTTAAACTGATCTCAAGACCTTTGAAAGATAATCCCTTATCAATACACAATGGCATAATACCACTGTTGCATAAAAGACAGAAAAATATTCTCCTGTAACAGTAGAATGAGTTTCTTTCACGAACAGAGCAAATATGAAAATGGGAAACCATGCTCTGATATGACAGCTTTCACTTGTATCATACAACACTTCACTGGTTAAGTATATCAAGGAAATGATGAGTTTAGTAAAGGCTGACTTGGTTCTACTACTTCTCCAATACGATATCACTCTATAGTGGCTCTAAAATATCTGGTTTAATTCAATATAATGACATTAGCATGTCTCCAACTCCTCACCTTGGTGCTAGGGACCCATCACTTATTATTCCATAAATGTCTGAGACACCTGCTGTAGATTTATTCATTTCAGGCCATGAAAACTCACTCCTTTTGCTTTTTAAGATTTTCACCATTTCTATTTAAAAAACCTTACTTTTGTTAGAGCTGATTCAATGGGCCTCTGTTTGTTACAATTCTTCTGTGCTGTTTTCTACCCAAAATTCACATACTGCCTTTTCACTCCATAATTATTAAAAAAAAAAAACAAACCTCATTTAAAATTTTAAGTGCTGAGACCATTTCTATTTATGTAGAATTTGTTCATCCTTCAGGCTCATTTAGATGAAGTAAATAAATGAGCATTTGAATACAGGAAGAAGGAGAGTTTGATCTCATCATCTGCTTAAATATAAATGAAAAATAGAAGTTGAAGTAGTAGTATTAAAGAGGAAGACTGAGGCTTTAAAGCAAAACTCAAGCAGATAAGGAATTCTCATTCCGTTTAGAAAGATAGGGTTAGAAAATGCTTAAAAAACCCTAAGCAAATGAAAATACCACTTTTCACAAGCAATCGTTTACAACTTAATCTCTTCTATAGTATTATCCAACTTTAATAACAGACAACATTCAGTCTTTACAATCGCTCTGATGAAAAAATGCTTATCATTTGTGTCTTTTTCCTTTATTAGATTCCAGATTGCAATGTGTTTTACCTTAAAGAAGCAGGAAAAAATAGCTTGTTCCTATGATGGCCTGAAATACCACAAGGCCTTCATACAACTGCAAAATATTTAAAGCTATGCGCAATTGAAAATGATAGTATAGCAATCACACTTTTTTAAAAAATGCTGACAGGCATGAACAAAATTACTAAAGGAAAATAGCCTAAAGAGAAAATGTGGATCCATAGTCTACAGTTATATTAATATAAATATGTTCCTCCTCCAAATATCTTCCAAACTGAAGTTACAGCTCAATAAGGAAGACATATTTCCATCTTAAAGTTATCAGTAAATATTTTACTAGTAGTCTCTTGGCACATTTTCGTCTCTGAATCAATGTTTACATGCACTTTTCAACAATCTGCTTCCACATATAAGTGAAAGATCCTAAAATACACTTTCACACTACAGTCTGAATTGCAATCTCCTAAGGCCAAACTATACATACTACATTAGATCGAGATACAATCAGGCAAGGCAGTAACAGTCTTTCTGGGTACCTACAGTCCCTTATCTGATAGCAATAGGAGACTTGTGTCAAATGGATAATCCAACTAATGTTTCTGTATAGCTAACCGGCATTTATTAATTGGATGCTTCCTTGCAACTATCTTACTAGCAACAACAATCTGCTGAAGTTGCTTAGGTAAAATTTATAAATTATGAGTTCCTGCATGGATCAATATCTGCTGCAATATTGCTCTTCCATTAGAAAAAAAAAATGTAAATTTAATTTTAAAAACCCATGAAATAGGAAAATGTTAACTCATTTGCAGACATCTCACACTACAGAGGTTATGTTACACTACAGAGGTTATGTTACATTAATTTCTTAGTCACTTTATGATCTGTCTGATTCAGGACTTAAGAGAATTTCAATTTAGTTATCCCTGTCTTCAAGCTGGTACAAGCTGTTTTAAAGCCACTCTGCTTAGCTCATTTGAGTCTTTCATTTACTTGGTCTTACAGGTCTCTTAGGCACTCTTGCCTATGACATCTTTCATTTACAGCATATTAACTGTTCAATAAAAGTGCTTCTATTTAGGACTGCGTGCTGGAAATTCAGACTGAAACTGCTGGGCAGCCTCAGTACTTAGTCAACTTCCACTACTACTCTCACTCTTAACAGCCTCCACTTCCCACCAAAAGCCACCCTTCTGCTGACAATCTGGTCTGGGTTGATACCATTTGGTATTTACGCCCTCTTGTTTGCACTATTATTTCTACAAATGGCCACTTTTTTTCTGCTTGTAGCTGATTCATAACTACGATGTCTAATTCTGTAGTGATGTTCAGCCATTGGTTGGTACACATTAAAAAAAAACAACCACAAAGCCACCAAAACACCAACCCACAAAAAATACATAACAACCAAAAAAGGAAATTCATTGCTTTATGTAGCATAAATTAATTTGGCATAGATTTTAAGAACAACTAGAAGACTTCCATGCAATAAATTGTCACATACATTAGACAGTCTGTCTCGGACAAATAAAAGCAGCACCATTTAAGTTTGTTTACTCTCAGGAAAATACTTTTCACTGATATTACATTTAGTACAGGACTGTAGACGGCTTAAAGAGCAATGGGTATCTCATTGCCTCTTGGTGTGTTAACTTTTTAAGTGGGGTGGATGTTATTTTTTTATGTGAACCATTTGGTTGCAAGCAACACCTGTGTGTGATTCACATCTTGTTCAGGAATACACATAATGATAGGGAGACATGGCTACCCAGGGTTTGTTTTGGGTGGTTTTTTTTTTTAAAGACTGTTTTTTTTTACCCCTAAATTACTCCTCCTTTCAACCATAGGAAAATTTCATCATTAGATTCAAGGAGACTAAAAGACAAATGTTTATGTTTGTGGGGTTGGTTTTGCTTCCCATTTTTAGCTGCTGTTGCCTGTCTACACAACTGTGATCATATATATATATACACACACACACATTTGCATACGTATGCAAAGTGTGTCTGGAACATACAAGTAACAATTCAGAAATGCTTATGGTGCAGATGCACACACATTCTTTTGACTGAATATCACAGAATCGGCACCATTCTGTTTGCTAGAAACCTCAGCTGGTCACCCAGTTTTCCCTCATATTCAAAGCCAGGTGTCAACAATGACTTCTGACTTCATCACCCCTAAATTAAAAATTCAATAGAGAGAGGCAGAGACCATTCCTTGATTATATCTAGATCAGAATGTTAAGTTTTAAGTATAAAGCTTAACTGAATGCCCAGGGATTCACATTCCAATTTTAGAAACCGAGACTAATGCAGAAGCACATGATTACTGTTACTTTTTCAGTTCATATTTCCACTAGTGCTCATTTATGTCTAAAAAACCCCAAACCCTCCTGTGCTTTTGTAAAAAAAACAATGTTTATGTTAAAAAGAAATATACACTAATGAAAAGTGAATGTTTGAAATTTCGACTTTTCTCCCTATTGCAAGCTGCAGATCTATGCACATGCTTAGAAAGTGCAGACTTTGCTACATTAAATAAATACTTCTATAGTTGTGGGTACTATTCCCTCTAACGGACTCTTATCGAAATATCCCAGCAAGACAAATTCTATTTATTTCTTTTTTAGGAAATGAACATGAAGCTTGTACAAATCACCATGAAAGCGATTTACCACTGCAGGTTTCAATGTGATTACATTACAGGTCTGACTAAGAGTCACTGAAAATCCTTCACCTCCTAAAGTACTTTGTTCTTGTGTAAGCTCGAATACAGTACAGAGTGCTCTTACTATGTATCTATCAGTCATCTAAATAAAGTCAGGCACACACAGTCCTTAAGCTGTATGACAACATTTTAAAAAGTTTTAACTTTATCTGCCAGAAATAACATGTCTAGAATAACATGATAAGAGAAATAGAACTTCTAGGTGAGTTTTTTGCTTAATTGATTTTTCACCAACCTGATGGCTCAATCAGGAAAACAAGGATCATGTCCTTTAAAAAAAAATAATCATAGGACTATACACAAGAAAAAGGTGGGAAGGTGTGTTTTTTTGCTTGACCAACTGTCAAGGAAAAAAAAGTAACATTTATTACAGACAGTTTTCATCAAGAATATGAAATTTGCCATAGGATCAATGCTTGATGGCCCTCATGAAATGGTGTCAATACTTCTGGACCTAATTGGGAAATGCTTACATTACAAGAAAACTCTACTGCAGGGGGCTGGGGAGGAGGGAAGCAGAAAATATTATCATACTCACTCAATGGAAAAATCAAAAATTCATTGGACACAAGCTCTCACACCCCAGAGGTGAAGCAAATTGTTATTTGAGAAAGATTTTGCTGCTGAGATCCATGTTAATTTGTATCACCTTCAAACAGAAGGCTTCTTTTTTTTCAGACTGTTGATTCAGTTTTGCTTCAAAACCAAATTAAAATATAAATAAAACACAGAAAAGGGACATGATTCTGGATACATGTCATTTTGATTTTTATTTTACAGGCAGTGTGACAAGCTCTCAGAATTTAATTTCAAAACGCCTAGTAGCAAATGCCTTAATTTTCTTAGCTGCTGAAGACAGTTATCTTTCCTGTGTATTCTTTTCCCTTCAATTTTTTTTTTTTCTTTTCTGTTTTCAAGACAGGAAAATAAGAGCATCCTGGTAGCTGAACCTTACAAAAAATAATACAAAAATAACCCCAACTGGCAAATAAAAACAACAAAAAAATTACAATTGCTACACCTAAACTATATGATTGATGTGTCCATAGTTTCACTTCTTCCAATGTCTGAACTTCTGAATTGATAAAATAAAACATGATTCTTTATTGAACAGATGTTCAGTCACAGAAGTTTGCTGTTAGATCTAGCTTTGCTGTTTCTTGTCTTTGTTTTCATGTATTTACATTATATATATATATATATATATAAAAGTTAATTGACCAATTCCCACTTGAATAATATAGCATTTCACCTTTTTTGGCATATAATACTGGGTACTCATCATCTTTTTACAGCAGCATTTTAGCATAGCGTTTCCATAGCATCTTAGCTGCTCCAGGAGTTTATTGATAAAAGTAAGACAACTTTATACAGAGTTGCAGGGAATTACTTGACTTTATACTTTCTTCAGTGGTGAGGGCTGGTGCATCTTCCAGAAACAGCCTATTTGATTTAGTCCTGTCCCTTCCTAAAAATTAAATTCATCAGTCGAACAGGTTTTTTTCCAACCTCTCATACCAAAGTGCTTTCAAAACAAGTGAATGCCTTATAACTGCATAAAACATTCTGAGTCCAGCTCAGTCCCTTGCCTTTGTTCCTTATCAGATACCCTGACATCTTGTTAATGCGTATTTCCCCAAGAATACAATGCTGCATGCCTCACACAAAGGGTGTGTGGCATAAAAAACCCCCAGTTTGGCTCCAAAGATTTTTTCCTTCGCACACTCTGCCACTGAACTAATATTTTTACACATTTCCCATATGGAAAAATCTTTCTGCCACTTGATACATTAAAATTCATTACTCAAATTTACTGATAGCACATATGCCATAATAAACTCAAACCTTTTACTGGACAGTAGACTATGAGGAAAAAACTATCAATCTATTTTACTAAGTAGCTTCATCAATGAGACATAAACCAAGAGAAGTGAAAACCATATGATCCAAGTGGTTTACTTGAGAATGAAAAATTATTAGCAGTTTTATGGCACACAGCACTTTAGCATTTTGATACACAACTCCATAATTAGCTAAATGTGGAAAGACGGAGGCATGGCTTTAACTGTACTTCAAGTAGATTAAAATCTTTGTGAAAACACAAAAGTGAAACTTCTCAATGTGGCTCATGTACCCAAGTCTACAAAGCAGGAATATTCTTTTATCCTGCAGAATATATAGTGTGCACACACTGCCATCATGCCTTCTTCAGTCAGACATTTAGCAGGGAAATATTTTATACTATCCTTTCTTTGAGTAGTTCTTCAACTTTCTTTTCAGAAACTCAAAAACATTCTAACAGAGAAAAGGCAGAGAATGGATGGTGAAGAGATAAGACCTGTCAAGGAACCATAGTTACTCTTAGGCAACCTTTCTGTCACCCTCACATGGGACAATCACAGTAGAAAGGGTGGATGAGAAGACCATCTAAAATGCAGGGGCAGTGCAGGGGGTAGCAAGGAGATTGAAAATTGATGTTCATTTTCAAAGTCTACTAACCTCCAAGACTTCAAAATTTTCACAAAATCCAGGTCAGGTAGAAAAGAAAAGAAAAAAGAAGAGTTTTTCAAAGCGAGCTCTACCTTTCAAAGCTCAGTAAAGAATATGGAGCTTAAAGTATGAAAATCTTCAGTTTACAGAATGTCAGTGGACCTCCATCCTACTGTGAAGCAGATGCAAAGAAGGACTCAAAGCAAAACCTAAACTGCCCAGAAAATAAATGTTACATTGTCCATGAAGGGAACTTCAATGACTCAAGCCCTGAACATTCATTGTGAGAACCAAAGGAAAAAGCACAAGACGTCTCGGAAAGACAAGTTCAAAGATTTTGGAACTCAGCAAAGAAATACATGAGCCTTCCAATCCAAAGCATTCCATGATGATAACATAAGCAGCAATGTGCTTGAAAAACTGAGTGATCAAGCCAGCTGCAAAGCAGTCTGAAAAGGAGAATCCCATGGGTCTGATGACCTTGCAGCAACTGGTACAGTCAAAATAGAAATGAAGAAATATAATTGAAGGACTGTAGCTCAGACTTTTGCTAATTTCCTGTTTTCTTGTACTTTACTAATAGAGATGATGCCACCAAGGCCTTGCTAGTGCACCCACAGAGAACCTGGTTTGTGGCCAGGGGCACAGAGGTAGAAGGTTAATGTGCTGACTTGCAGCACTGGCTCACCATTTTCTCACAAACCTTCACATGTCTCATTTGAATAGCTTTGTGTCTAGCTGAGCTAGTGCTACTTAAAACATGCCAAAACCAATTAGCGGATAAAGATGCTGCTATAGCAACAGCATCTAATTTTCCAATTAGTAATAATTGCTGAAACACCTGCCATAAAACATAAATACATTTGGATTGGGGGTCTCAGAGACAAACTTTGCTTTAAAGTTTTTGTTGGTTTTTGTGGTTTTTTTTAATTTGACCTTCATCACGATAATGAAGGAACAAAGTGCCAGTTCTTTTTCTTGCTATCAAATGTAATACAAATAGACAAAGTATTATTTATTTTCAAGGGAGTCCAAAGAATGTGTCCTGAACTAATTAACTACACTGTGCTTAGACATTCCCAGGCAAGAAAAATTCCAGATGGCAGTCAATTTACAACAAAGAGCAGTGCAATGAATCCAATATTGAAATACCACCTGTAAGATGCAAGTGCTCTGATTTGCAGAAGAAAAGAGAAAGCATATAGTTGTTCTATGGAAAATAATTGTGTGATCAGGCAAGATATAAATGAACATATTCGCCCTAGATATGTGAGCTCTGAACATGTGCTTTTTTATATGTAATTTTGAGTATATTGTGCAGTCCAGTCCAAAATGTTATTTGGACTCACATTTACTCTGTGCTGCTTTTAGCCCCCTCTCATAGCAGCCGCTATTCAGTCGCATGTTGGAAGTACCTGAAGTCAGTAAGCTGACCCTGATTTCCAAACTTAGATAACAGTAGTGGACAAGAGTATAAATTCCCATGGTTTGCACATACTTATTTTTTCTGTATTTCAAACAATTACCTTTGCCTCCCATCCATGTAGCAGGGAATATAGTTTTTTAGCACTTCCCAAAGATTATTTTGAAAATAACACCTTGTTTTCCATACTTTCTGATGGTATTCATCCAATTACATACACTTTCTTGTGGCTGCTACCCCTAAGTAGATTCTTATACACACTGTATTTAGAATAAATGTGATCAATGAGATTGAAAAATTATTTAGAAGTATTAGTGTGTTATGACTCTTTTTCTAACACACATTAAGTATTGGCAACATGCAATCCTTCAGCAGACAGGAGAAAAGGGGTGTGGGTGGGCGGTGTTATTTCTGATTATTTGCCTCAACGTTTTCCGTTTTTGAAAGGAATCTACAAAAACCCAGGGTATCTCTACAGTGAAGCTCTTACAGGTTAAAAGAGAAGAAAGCATGCTGTTTTCTCCACCATATTGGAATGATTGAGCATGCAATGGCAGAAGATTTCCTACTGGTCAGCAGTTCAGACTGCAAAACACCAGCCACACATTAGTTCCCTACTTCTAAGAGGCTAAAATCACAAATTAGGGTTACTATTTAAGCCTCCTCAGAGATCCTAATCAGAATGAACACAAGCAGTTAATCAGAAAGGTGGGTTTTGACAACAAATGTAATAAATCCCCAAATGGTCAAGCCCAGCATGCTTCTTGAAACAGCAGCAGCAGTAACTGCAGCAAACAGATGCTGTTGTTTCACAAAGATAAGTTTTAACAAACACTTTAAGACATGGCTCAAAAATAATGTTTCTGTATCACAACAGATCTTTGACTTGCTTCTTGAAAGTAACAGAACAGCAGTAGAAGAATGGTATGCACAAATTTACACTTTTAGTGATGTACATTGCTCTCTACATTCACATTTATAAACTGGCGATGACATCTATGCGAGATTTTGGGGACAGGGTGTGTGTGTGTATTAGATCATCAAAAATAAGATGCTTTAAAAAAACCTGAATAATTTAGCACTTCAAATATTTGTCACGGAAAAACCAGTTGTTACTACAGTCACGTGTGGGAAAAACAGTGTTGTAATATTATATTGTTGCAAATGACCTAATTAACTTTTTACAACAGTGTTCTCCAAGTTGCATACTAGTGAATTGTGCTTCAGAGTTTCAATAACATGTTAACTTCAATAACTTATATAAAATCACAGTCCTTGCACAGTTATTATGCCTGAACTCCAAAGGGACACCTTTGGATAGAAGGACTTATCTAAAAATTACAGTTTCATTAAGCAATTCACTTTCACTTCACCTTTGAAAGGTGATGTAACAGTGACAAATACATTTTGAGAGAACAAAGTTTCTGTGATAAAGGCTCTTGCTGCATTATTAATTACACCTGCACTCTGAATGCTTAAAAATAAGATATGCTTCCTGTATATGCTTAAATCATACCAAGGCACATAAGATGCCTCGGAAACTATCAGAAATCTTACCATGGAAAGGAATGCAAGATTGTGTTAAGACTGAAAAGCCTTAATGGTTTTATTAAACAGTATGAGGCTTGTTTTGGGGGTTGGTTATTTTTTTCCCCCAGATTTATTTCAGCCCCTGTAGAGCTGGCTTCCATCCTGAAGTCATGTCCTAGGACTTGTATGATCCAAAAGAACACATAGATTGAAAAACAAACACACACATAAACACACCCAAAAAAAGAAAAAACACATCCAACTAACCAAAACCATCCTATATCTTCTTACACAGCACACAGAATCATGTAAACTACAACTGGAATTATGACCAGCATTTCATAGAAGGTCTTCCTCCTGTAATTCTAAATACATTCCCTTCCACAATGTAATAGGAGACCTGGTTACCCAGGATATGGAGAAAGATGAGGTACTCAGTGAATTCCTTGCCTCAGCCTTCACCAACAAGGGCTGTAGTCACATTGCCCAGGTCAGAGAAGACAAAGGCAGGGACTGGAAGAATGAAGAGCCACCCGTTGTAGGTGAAGATTAGGTTTGAGAACATCTACAGCTTGAAGGTGCACAAGTCCAAGGGACCTGATGAGATGCATCCACAGGTCCAGGGAGAACTGATGCATGAAATGCCAAAGCCACTCTCCATCGTATCTGTGAAGTCATGGCATTCCAGTGAAGTTCCCACAGCCTGGAAAAAGGGGAAACCAAACCCCTACCTTTAAAAAGGGAAAAAATGGAACACAGAAGGAACTGTAGATCAGTCAGTCCCATCTCTGTGCCTGGCAAGATCATGGAGCAGATCCTCCTGGAAACTAGGCTCAGGTACATGGAAAGTAAGGAAGTGATGGGTGACAGTCAACATGGCTTCACAGACAAATTGTGCCTGACAAATTTGGTGGCTTTCTATGATGGGTTTACAGTGTTGGTGGGTAACAGAAGAACACCTGTCTTTTGCCTAGACTTGTGCAAAGCATTTGACACCATCTCAAATGAGAATCAAGTTTTCTAGTAGTTTTAAAATAACTGTATTTATGAGATTACTTTTGGTCATAAAAGAACAGAAATGTTTTCAGAACCTTCACACTGGTGCAGGACTTGAGCCCGTTTACTTTTAAGTACTGGTAATCTCATTGACACTGATAAAATCATTCATGCTTTGAAAATTAAGCATATTCTTAAAATCTTCCTGGTCTGGACCTCTAGAAAGCAGGCTTAAGACTCTGCACAGGCTGAACAGTTTTTACATGATGGACAATGTTTTAAAACAAACAAAAAAAGTCGAGTATACTGTATGTCCCTGGTCATTTGAGCATGTTAGCCTTTCAAGGGGACAATTACAAATCATGGTCTCTGGAAATGCCCAGGCTGGCGTGAGAATTAAAGGAGGTAGAAGATACACAATTATGTCACTAAAGGACAGATCTATTTAGAATCGATGGCAGGTAATATTGCAGGGAATGAGCAGGGTTAAAATTCGTATTGTGAATCAAGATTTAATGAATCCCTGGGCAAGTTTTATCAAAGAAACTAAAGGAAAAGACGACTGCTAGATCATGGATTAGCTAAATGGAAATGCTATTTATGTTAAAAAATAAATCCATCCAAAATAGAGTGGCCTTGAATATTTAGCTATAGCATTAATCATCAGGAGGTAAAACACTCTGTGATTTCAATGTAATGATGAATTGACTGCCATGAAAAGAAAAATATGTTGTATGAGTATTTCAAAATCACAGTGGCATATTTGTAACATATATTTTCTGATAATAAGTGATTTCAAAATTATTTTTTTTTCTTTATGGAAAGGGTAAAAAGGGGGGAAAGCCTTATGAACCAACTAAAATGATCAATTAAATGTAGAAATTTTCAGTAGAAGAACATCTATGTCCCCCTAACTTTATATCCCTCCCTGAGATATTAATCTGAAATTAGATGGGCACCATATCACATCCAATAGAAAAATATAACTATCAAAACCAATTATCTAAATGATGGTAAAAGTACATTCCATAAAGTGATTTTTTTCTTTTGATAACTACACTAAGGAACTGTTTTCCAGGAAAGAGCTGGTAGAATTGATGTAGATATAGATACATTATAGACATAAGGTAGTTATTTGGACAAACATTTCAATCAGTCAGTCAGAGAAGTAGTTCCATTTTCTATTTCCAACTGAAGATAATTTAAAATATAATTGATGGTAAATTATTTGTGCAGCTGGGAACCAGAGCTTTCAAAATCATAAGTTTGATGACATATTGCAACAGTTTTTATTCTGTATTAGACATAAATTGCCACAAAGAACACTATGGAATGTTCTGTTCCAAACAAATTGAACTCGTCCATGCAAGACATAATCATATCCCCAATCTCAAGTACCAAAATTACTGATTAAGAATGTAGCTACTAAGGAGAAAAAGAGTGATCAAATGTCTTCTGGAAGGGCTCATAGAACATTGCACATTCCACAAAAGAGCAGCAACAATGGCAACTGTATTCTGTTTAAGAGACTCAATGTTCTTCTGTGAAATTGCAGGACAGGAAGTTTTCAATGGGAAGGCAAAGCATTTCAAAAGATTTAATTCCTGTAACAAGGGTCACAGTCAAAGGCGAGACCAGAGGCATAGAACTGATGAGAAGCATTAGAGCTCATCCCCATGACAAGATGGAAGCCACAAGAGCGTACCTGACGATACTCAGGCCCAGATTAGACAGAGGAGGCTAGGTCCCCCCTTCTGTTCCTCAGCAAGAATCATTAAGCTGCAACCTCTATGATATCCTTGGCACCACCAACAATAAAAGGTTGCAGAGATATTTTCATACACAAAGTATTCTGCTGTTTTAAAAGCATAATTCTCTGGACCTCTCACAAGTTATTATGGAAAAGCAAATTTTAAAAAAGTATGATTTAAGTAACAGAATAGTCAGGAGTTTCACTTTCCTCCCCCAAAGTATAGCTTTTCCTTAGAAGTGAGACCCAAAGTGATTAGTTCCCCTAGCCATTAAAAATTACAAAATTTTCACATTATTAAAGCTAATTTTTCTATTGTGTAAACACTGTATTACTACATAGTAATAATTAAAGTTATCAGAAAAAAAACAAAGCACTGAAAACTCCTGTCAACAAATAGGATAAAAAGAACAAAGTGGCCATCTTCATCATTTTATTTAGAGCACTACTGTCAGGCTCTATCTTTTTTTCCTTCATTAAAATTAGTTGAAATAGTTCTAAATATTTTACTGGCTATGGGCCAGTAAATTCCCAAAACTCCCACTCCAGAATTCCCAGTGAGATACAGCCTACTAAGATTAGCAAAGAAAGAGCCTAATCCCTTCTCCAATGTGATACTATCTCAGTAACAAGAATATATTTAATGTTTCTCCTCTATTCAGGATACACTAGCAAATAAATGAAAAAACAAACAAATAAATAAATAAATAATATGATTCCTTCAATGCTCAAAAAATTCTTTTTGAGGCAGTCTTCAAAAATCAAGAAATAGTTATGCATGAATAGAGGCAATAAATCATGGCCCTGATTCAAGTAATTTGGCTTTCAGCTTCACATCCCATTTTTCCCATCCTTCTTTTCAAAATGTAGCTGTTAGCAGCTGCCCTTTATTCCAATAAACTTTTGGGTACACATATGTCCTTCCTGCCAGTCAACAAAAGAAACCTCAGAAACAAAGTGGAAGAAACTCCAAGCAGCATGAAAGACCCACTAACATCAACACCAAACCTTCTACTTCTGCGTGACCAACACGTTATCTCCATGCACTTCCCCAGAGAGAGGTAAAGTGGTCCAATGGTTTCATCTCAAATCAGAAAATATGCAGAACTGCCAGGTTTCAGGTACGACCCTGGGAAACTACACAGCTGCTCTCAATCTCCTCATTTGCAACATGCAGGTAATAAATCTGGGAAATGTAGGCTGCCATAAAATAACTAAGCATGATTACTGATTTTTGCCTTATAAAAGGCAACAGTACAGAACCCAAATTAAGAACATTGAAACCTAGCGGTAGTAAGCAGGAAAACCTGGAAGACAATTGTCTACTTTTATAATTATTGATTTTTATAGGGTACATACCATTTTATTACCTTGATGCTCTTTAAATATGGAGCTTCATAAGCAATTAACAAACCAAATACAAGAACAAATGGACATTATAAAAATGCCAGTATTAGACATGCCTTAAAGGACAAAAATGAAAGAAATGCTAGTAAACAGGCTCAATGTCAGAGATTCCTGAATGCTTACACTTCATTAGAGAAAGACTTTGATTTAGTAATAAATTCTCTTTCTATGAATGTTCATAGTTGTATGTCTGTGAGGAACAAATCTCCACAGATTTCTAAATTCTATAAATACTGAAGATAGCCAAAGCAACTGTTAAAGGGGAAAAGAGAAAAAAACAAATAGATCAACAGGTATGATTTTCCATATAAATTCATGTATGAACCCTTAAAATAATTTTTCTTACAACAGGTGATTGTTTTCAAAAAGTCTGCTGAAGTTTGGTCATAGCTTCACCTTGTTCTTGCCTCTCACCACACCCTGCGCTGTCATTCAGAACGGGTGGTGATTGCCACTGCAGCCGAGACAGGACAGGGTAACCAGCAGAGGTGAAACACAACCTTTTAGACCAGATTTTTCAGAATAGAAATCACACTGCTGCTGCATGCTGGCAAATATAAAACACATCCCTACAAAACATCAGGAAGGTTTCTGCAACTACCGTACTGATCATAAAAAACACAACACTGACACATTGTATCTTTGTGTCAAGCCAAGTATCAACCCTGTTTGCTACCTCATGGACAAACTGTCTGCAAAGTACAGACAGTATGTATTCACAACTGGCAGCATCTGAAAGCAGGATTAGAGGCTTTCAGATGAAAATTTGTTCTCTTCAGATGAACAGGATTTGCAGAGTTCCACAACAGCAGTGAATATTGACTGCCACTGCCTGTACTTGGATCTAGCATTTTCAAATCCCTGGTAAATAGAAGAAAAGCGTATCTTCCTAAAGACAACTGTTTGTTTCAAAGAGCAAGGTAGAGTTAATAAGAAATAGGAGTGGGTGGGTGGTGCTGTAAAGAAAACATAAAGAGGGAGCACTACCTGGCCTTCTGGATCAAAGATGATTCTAATGCACAAATTATAGAGCAAGTGTACTTGCATGCAGCTCAACAGAAGTAAAAAATCTTCTATACTAATCCAGAAACTCATTTTTGCATACACAACACCAGAGTTCACCACAAACCACATTTATCAGAGAAACTAACATATATTATTGAATATCAGGTTAGAACATGTGACATGACTTCCTCTCTCTTTTCCCCCACCAATGTTTAAATAGCATTTCTTTTCCAGTCTAACATCATTTGTGAGGTGCCAATCAACTATCTTCTAATTCCCTACCCTTGTCCTAAAACATTCCCAAATCTGACCTGCTGCTTCTCATTCCTTTCCCTGCAAGTGATTAGAAAGCGTACGTTCGATCTCTTGCTTTTCATCTCAGTCTGTTACTACATTGTTTGAAAAAATGACAGCTAAACTGAGAATTTAAGGAGAATAAATTTGGAATATAAGGAGGAACATTTTCACTGTGAGGGTGGCAGAGCAGTGGAACAGACTGCCCAGAGAGGCTGTGGAGTCTCCTTCTCTGGAGACATTCAAAACCTGCCTGGATGCCTTCCTGTGTATCTAGTCTGGGTGATCCTGCTCTGACAGGAGGGTTGGACTAGATGATCGTTTAGAGGTCCCTTCCAACTCCTAATGTTCTGTGATTCTGTGAATTTCTGCCATTTGTCTTAAAAGGAGTGCTGATGCTAAAGGCCATCTTCAGCCATTTGAATGCTAGCACTGTTAAAACTTCTAGATGAAATTCAAAGACTCAACCTGAGTTGCTAGCATTTCATTACTCAGAAAAGGATTAGACGAATTTTGTTTAAACCTCAGGACCAATGTAGTGTAAGAACTGACAATACATTCAACAATATGCCAATGAACCTCACATTTTTGGAAAGATGAACTAGACAGTTTCATTACTCTGCCTTATCTAGGATTGTGCTCTCAAAAACTGAGCAAATATCTCATTTTGTACAATGTTCAAGTAGTATTTTGATTTGTAGAAAGTCTGGAGTAAAAGAATTGAGGGTAAGCGATTGTAAACTACTAACTGCACTCTTTAACCTAAATTAGTTGGGGTAACTAACTTATTCTCACTTCTAAAGCTTTTTATGGACTATGGTATTTCTATTTTCCATAATTAGTGGTTCAAGAAGGGAGTCAGACACTGACATCCAGTCTAGTTAGGTGCTGCCTCAGGCAGAATAACTATGCTTACCAAAGTTGGAATAAAAATATCTGATTTAGATTCAAACTGTCTGTCTATAATGCAAAATTTAAACATATCACAAAGCAATAAAATTTGCACCAAATCTTAAATCAAAACTGCACATTTTTTGCCTTGTTTTTATATTTTGGCAGTTCATCACACTCAGTTATGGAAGTCTCTTCAGCAGGTTTCAGCACTTTGAAGATGGTTAGTATGCCAAATGGCTGACTCTCCACGAGATTGTCTTGTCAGTTTTTGCTCAAATTCAGATACGTTCAAGTCAGATTTATTATGTTTTTTAAACAAGTAACTAATAAATATTAAAGCATGTTCCTTCTTGCTGAACTCAAAGCTAGCTATTACATTTAGACCTTTTCTGCAGTATTTCCTCGTAGAACACAACACACTGCAACTCAGTGATCTCTCCTCCAGTTTAACTGAAAAAGGAAGTACAAAATAACGGCAAGAGCTGCAGCTTGGGTTCAAGTACAGCGTTTAATCAAAAGAAAAACACTCCATGAAGAAGAGGAGATTGAATAATAGTAGAACAAAAGCATTATGAGGATTCAGACCATCAGTCTGCCTCAGTGCTACCCAGAATAAATGAAATACTGAATTTAATTTGTAGCAAGATGTTAGAATTTGTATAGCACCAATAAATGAATTCTTTCATTGTTCTATCTAAAAGAGAAAAACAGGAGAGTAAACATGATGTATTTTATACTCATTACCTTAAAAGTCAGTCTTATAAAACCCATCAAGAAGTGAAATTCAAGACCTCTGACCAAATGCATCTCGCCAAATTGAGCGAAACACCTGCAAGCAAAAAAGTCTTCAGACTTGTTCTAACAGCAGCAGTATGTAGACAATTGTTCTTTTCCTCCTTATTTTACCCACTTAAGGCCAGCTTATTGAAGCTGATACAAAAACTCCCATAGAAACTGCATTTCCGAGCAGACAAACTATTAGTTATTAATCTTACTTTCCTCTGTATTTTCCCCATTTCCTTTAGATATCCTGTGAACCCTCTCATTAAAAGAGAAATTGAAACTAGACTGTATTCATGTAAACTACTGCAGTTTCTGGGCTTTTTTTTTTCCCCTCCAAGAAAGAATCCAAGACACTGCCTGGCTTTTGTGCCATGTATAATTGTATTTTTCTCCCTGCATCTGGCTAGCTGGGGACAATGAAACTTGGGAAATATTATATAGCAAAAACAGGAAGGATTTTTTCCCTGCAGTAATAATATAAGGGGATTTTTGCTGTCTTTTAGAACTACTGATGATATTTATCTTTTTCCTTTTTTTAAAATTGAAAGTGACAGGCAGGAAAAAATATCTGGATAAAAATCAGCATAATCAAATCAATTTAATCTGCATAGCACTTTTTCCAAGTGAGTTGCCAGCCCAAGATCGCAGTCACAAGCTATAAGCCTGTATTGGAAGCAGTATGAAAGAACTGGCCTCCCATCCCATTCTGTGAAGAAATCCACAGCGAATGTTTTCTCATGCACTGAAAAAAAAAGGAATAGCAGGACTGAAGCATTTGCTTCCTTTCTGTTTCTAAAACTCTGACACACTCTGCAGGTCACAAGGCGTCATGTCATCGTGTTACATTCTCAGTGGAACAAGGGAAAGCATACCAGGACCCAAGGGAAGGGAAAGTAGACTGTAAAAAGACTCCTAGAGAGTGGAATAGAAAAATAATAATTAAAAGATAAAGTAAACCACTGAAAGCATCAACAGGTACAATTGAAGAGCTTGCATAGGAATTTGAAGAGTGCTAGAAGTTTACTCCAGTATGTTAATTTACTGCTAGTTTGAATAATGGCTTTCTTTTCCACGGCTGCATCAGAGAAGCACCAGGATGGCGAATGATCTGGAGGGCATGCAGAGCTATCAGTGCAGTGAGGGCACAAAGGCACTCAGTAGAGCACAAGAAGGTTTATGAGAACAAAGAAGGGCCGGAAGGAGATTCTCGCCCTGCAGTGACAGGAGACGAACCTCATGAAGCAGCCACACCATTCAAATACCTTTTAACATTTCTACTATATCCACAAAGCCTAGAACAACTTCTCCACGTAATTTCCAATGCTACTTAGCACACCACAGATTCAGTTGGAGTAAATATGTACTCTCACGTGTAGGTGTCAATTTAAGATTACAGGCTACAGCTTCGAATCTGCTGCTGCTTCTTTCTTGAGATGAGCTTTCAACCATGACAACTGGCTCCTAGAACACCGATAACGCAAGTGATGTCTCTTTTGCATCTCAGCAGGAGCAAATCCCCATGAATTGGGAACAAAGTAGTTGAGAATATTTTAACTTCTTATTAGCAATGGAAAAACCCCTAATAATTCCAAGGGTTTATTTTTACATTTCTAGCTTCCCCAGCCCCTGGAACAGTAAGCTCTGCTAAAACTCGTAATGCTACTTAAGAGCTCTTAAACTGAATGATGAAATTTCACAGGCATGGATGGTGCCTACTGAGTCACGATTTCAGAAGTAGGAATTTCAGAATGTTCATAACTGGTTATAAATACAATTTTTAAAGATATATTTTGGTGTGATATTTTCTAGCTATGAGAATTGCTCTTCCCATTAAAAATATCTTGATGAGACCTGCTAAACAGAGTCTTCTCCAAGTGATTTCAGTCAAGATTCTAGATAGAAAAATCAGTGTAAGAAAGGCAAGCAGAAGACACCCTTATGCTAAAGGACTCATTGTTAAAAGCTCTTTCCATACTCATACTTCTCCCAGAAATTAAATCTCGAGCATGATGTATCATTTACAGTTTCAGATATTAGTTTATTATAGAAGAATCTTGGAGGCTGGATAAAAAAATAAGATTGATATAATGGAATGTTTGATTCGAGCTTAAATATTGGAATAGCTACTGCTGCATGATACAATCAAGATGGATGACTGGATAAAGAAGCACTGAAAAAAAGCAAAAGGGCTTTATAAGAAGCCAGACAAACATTAATGTTGAATTACTTGAAAGGATAGAAAACTTATCATTATGGAAAGAAGATAAATCTAAATAATAAAGATATATTAAAATGCAGTAAAGCTGTCTTGTTTCAATTCTTTTTCCAACACTCACAGTTTTATGGTGTATGTGTAATTAAAATACATTTGTATTTTTTTAAAAAATATTTTATTTGAAACAACAAATCACATTCAAATCTTGTCATAATATTTCTTCTCCATCATGTCCACATTTTATGAATATATGCAATAAAAATGCTACTTTAGCAAAATGAAACAAAGAAGCTTTTACCAATCAAACTGTATAACAACTGAAGTAAATACTTTCACAGAAGCTTTTCAGTGTATCTTATTTATTACGTATTATGCAGCTAGCTTAATTAGACTAATTAGTTAAGCTGACAATCATTTAAGTAGGGATGAGCTAAATAACTCAGCCTAATAAACATGCCTTTTTGGTTGTTGCGTTTTTGTTAAGGGTTTTTTTTCCCCCTTTTTTTTTTTGTTTTGCTTTGCTCCAGTCAGTTTTCAGTATTAGTTTATGAATGCTAAACTCCTCCAGAGAAATCTTTACAAAAGCAAGCAAGCAGCTGGTAGCTAAAAGCTACCATCTACTAAGCAATTATTTACACCAAACAGCTCGAAAATACAATGTAAACAGTATTTCAAGAATCGAAGTTCCTACACAGAATTACACAAAACATCCCAATTAATTTTTACAAGAAAAGCCGTTAGTGTTCATCCGCAGAGTTCTTTAATCATTATCTTATGCAGCAATAATGTTGACAAGGCAGAGCACAACCCCTCTTCAGAAGTACTCTCCTGATCTTTAGTCACACTGTCCAATGTCCAGTCTTATGGATGCTGAAGAAATTTCATGCTTACCTGGCTGTGCTGTGCTCACAAACACGATAGTTCCCCCCTTTCCTATCCACAAAGCACCTTGCAAACTTTCTTGTGTCTTTAAGTGCACTGACCAACAGGCATGGAAATATCACAATTATAGTATTTCTGGATATAGTTCATTTGTATGATGTTTTTAAGTCTGGCATGGGGAAATGAAGGTAAATTTAAGGACCAATGTCTTCTTTTGACTATTTAGTAGCAAAGCAAGGAAATGGGCATGTGATTTAGCAATATCGTAGTTACATAAGCATACATTTGAACACACATCCAATTCAAAACCCCCACCCTCTGGGAATCTGTGCCCTAGTTTTCCTGGTAGCCTACAGCACATGCCAAATTTGAAATGGAAATATTTCCCTAATCAGCTAAATCTGGGTCAAAATGTCAAGTCATCTTAGGTCCAAGTCATTACCACTCATGATCCCTGGAATGGCCATACTGAATACTTGTGCAGCATGAGGCATTCCAAACATCAATGGTGTAGCACCTACCACAAACCAAAAAATACACACACACTTATGTCTGCCTTATCTCGGTACTGTGGATCTGAGTGCTCACATTAGGAGACTAAGCGGCAGGACAGAAATGCCACACATGTTTTCATTGCCTTTGTGCCTTCTCAAAGGTTTCATGATAGCTTTCATTCCATAAAAAGGCACTTAATCATGGTTCTTGTTGGGACACTGCTTATTTTCAGAGTAGCAGCTTTTGCATGGAGGCTATAGCAAATTAAAGGCACATATTTTTATCCTGTCAACTAAAATACGTAATACGATAACATTTTTAGATAAAGGCCCACTTGCAAGGGAGGAGCAGGCACACAATACTAACAGGAACCGTTCACCTGTGCTGATGAGAAGGCTGGTGACCATAGCTAAACTCAGGGGTATGCAGGTGGGTCTTTCACTGACACATACCAAGTCCCTTGCTATCCAAAATCAACAACTACTGACATTTTGCCATTTAAGATAGCACAGACATTATTGACTGTTCCTGTTCACTTATACAGTATTACCAAAAAAGGCATCGATATAAAAATACAACAGTACACAAGAAAGCAAGGTCCTCACTCTGCAAACTGCTAAAAAAAGGTGGTGATTTATTAATTACTGAAAAACCCTGTGCTCATGCAATTATTGTCTTCAATGAACTGTGAAGATCAAGAAGACAAAACTAAAGCCAAGTCTTAAAGACAGCTGATCCTCTTACTTTACCAAGCTTATACCAATTCACACCAGGAGCATGCCTAACTCTCCCTTTTAACAATTCTATTCTTTTTAGCCAAAAACCACAATCTCAGCACTCATTTCAGGTAATTATTTTAGTCGGAGGAAGAAAGCTATATACATTTGATGTGTATGAATACATGCACACACACATATTAATAGTATTATAAATTAGGTAGTAATGTGTTTCAAATCACCTTCCCTTACTTTGCAAATAGTTCCGGTTTTGATCTAATCAGCCCATTAGTCAACCAAACGCAGAACGAGTACAGTGAAACTATTACTTGATTGTCTGAGACTATTGTTACACAGTCTGTAGGTAAGACACCATAACCTATAGAAGGCTATACTCTTCACCTAAACCTGGAGTTTTCAGACATTATACGTATTGTATTGAAAACTAGTTTTTGTGTGGGAGTATCTTTTATACCTGAGGCAGTCCCACAGAAGTTACTGTACTCTGCCTGACCTGGTGCTGAGAGCAGGCAAGCAGTTTTCCTTCACTACAGAGAGTATTATTTTGGGGGTTAATCATCAGGGATTGTTTAAACAGAAGGACATCTGGCACACTTCCCCACAGAGACCAAACAAATAATTTCTAATCTCCCTCTACTGTATCAGGGTCTGGGTTTCATCCAGTGCTAATTTGAAACTTTACTGTGCATTCCATCACTTTCACAACACCGTGTAGTAAAAATACCCAGGTTTATTTTTATTTCAGTGGAGAGAAAAAAACCCAACCAAAACCCCACAGCAGTAGTGTAACAAGAAGAGCTTCAAACTGTCAAAAGAAAGTTTATTTTTCTAAAGAACACTCACCTAGTACTGTTGTATTGTTTTTAAGAATACATTTGTGATATTTGGCAGAGCTACTGAATTGTGCAAAACCAAGTGTTTGAAGAATAAACAGAGCAGAATGTGGCAATAAAAAATGTCTGTAATTTGAGATAATAGAAAGGGTGAAATGAAAAATGATACTTTTAGAAGTAGCAGTACTACAAAAGTTTCAAACCATCAATTTTACATAGCAAAATGAACAAAGCAACTCTACAAGCAAAGCAATTACTTATTTCTCTTTGTACTAAATGCAGAAGAAATGGAATTAAGCAGAAACATTGGTTTTACACTGTGAACATAAGAACTTGAAGTTTTGTATGTGAAAAGGCTTTAAATGATCCCTCCCCTATTTTTAAATTTTTCTACTCTGACTTTTCATCTGAATATTTTAATGTAAATTAGAAAAAGGATCGTACGTCTTCCACCCAGGGGCCTCAGCAGCAGAGATACACAGATGGAACTTTGACTAGGATTAAAATCCATTACATTTTATTTGAAATATGAAGAGGTATAAGGAAAAAAAAACATTCCTCTGAGATGTATATTGCATGGCATCTGTGTCAAGCAGGGTCAGAAATATGACCGTATTACCCAGCTGTGCTAGGCAGAGTATTGTAAAACAATTCGAGGTTCCATCTAATAGTTTCATCTGTTAGCATATGTCCTGTTTTTCAGGGAATAACCTAATACAAGTAATTTAGAGGTAATTAACTGTAAAAGGCTTTGAATGGATTATCACTTCAACAAAGAAACCAAGTTATTATCTATATTCAGATATATTCAAGGAGTCTTGCGTTACAAAGCAATATTACTGCTACACATCTGGGAGGTTTGTTGTATCTTAAAACCTCATTGTATATTTCAGCCATAGGACAGTAATCCAAGCTCTACAGTTATAGCCAAGTTATTTGCTGCAATCCAAATTTCATGTTGTTTTTAAGGACTGACAATGTTTTTTTGAAAAAAAATTAATTGGGGGGGTTGGGGTGGGGTGGGACCTACCTAAGATTTCAAGATGTTGTTCTTTAACTGGCCTTTATGCTATATTGGAGGAGCAAGTCCAGGTTTACATACTTTTTGCTCTCAAACCAAACAGGAATCAGCCCAGACAGTTTAAATATGGAAGACCATGACAGTGAAACCTCTAAAGAAAAAATTATGATAATGCTAAATATCATGTTACCTGAAATGTCTATGGGGTAGAAAGTTCTCTTGGTAGTCCACATATTCAATAAATCCGAATTCCTTTTTGGGAGAAAGTGTAACTAGCTTTTTTGTCTCTACCTTAACAGCTGCAACAATATAAAAGTAAACTGATCCAGGCGTGGCCCTACCTCCACCTTGAGGAGGCCTAAATTTGAAGAGTAAGTTATGCAAATATGACTGAATACAATTCAAGCCATTACTCACACTTTAGACTTAGGAGACTGAACAAAAGCTATAATAACGTGATACTAAGATTCCAAATTGGAAAAGATAAATGACATTTACTCAACAACACTACAGCTTCTGTATATTTAATGATACACATTAGAGATCCCGCCAACATCTGTCACAGAAGTGATATATTAAGTAGAAAATTGGTCAAGTTAGTAATACTGAGGATCTGTAATTTAACCTCTGAACCGTCACTATTACTGTAAGGCATTTATATATGAATAAATACATAAACATGTATACCCAAATGGGCCCATACATAATGCTAGGCCATACTGGAGCTTGTCAGGGCAGCTAAAATATGTTTCCGCATAACCGTCTACAAGAAGGAATAATTTACACCAGAACATTTCTATTGCTATGGATTTACAGATACAGTTTATTCACTCATTATAAACATATGGATGTTGGCAGATGATTTTTTCTGTCTGTGCAATTAGCCCTCATGTTATTTTTACATGTATATGTATCTATATACATAGTCTAGAAAACAAATCTATCTCTGTGTGTAGGTATGATAAATAAAAATACATGTATACAAAAACTGTATGTATTTATGTTTTGTTGCTAATTTGATGTGGGTCAGGTTTCAGAGACTGTAAACCATTTACTTTTCTGAAAAAATTCCATCCTGAAATCTTGGCATACTTAAACAAGTAACAATTTATCTTCAAATCCTTAACTGCTCTTAATATGATTTCTATATAAGTATAAGCAAATTATACATCATTATGACCTGAAGCTTTTGAGCAGAATCATTTCAGTTCAGTTTCTATAACTAGTAATATCTTGGTTATTAAGTTTCAGTAAAGTGGGGTCACTTTATTCTGAATTGGAGCAGTCAGTAGAATGACATTTCAGTCTGTGGTACATTTCTCCTGCCTTGAGCTGTAAAGCCTCAGCCATTTCAGTCACACTTCACATTGTCTTCTGGATCAAACGCATACATATTCAAATACTTCACACTATTTAAAGACATATTGACATATTTATATTGACTTTTAAAAATACCTATATAGACTTTGGACCAATAAATACTAATTTACTACATTTCTAAGACTATACAACCTCATCTTGGAAACAAAGTTTACATTTCCTGGGGTTTCCTAAGCACCACCAAAAGAACATGAAATTGTCTAACTGTATTTTCTTTGATATACATATATATAAACATATATATGTTTACCAGCCAAGTCACAGAAGGATGAGTTTGATCCATTTAACAGCAGTTTATACACTTTGCAATAGAGATGCAAGAGGCCTGGAAAAGCATAGTTAAATGCAGTAATAATTACAAAAAGGATTTTATCTTCTAGGAAGATGCAGAATTTTATCATCTGGAGAAGATCCATACACACAATGCAAACTGACCTCAAACTGTGCACCACATTCTAGTGATCAAGTCTGGCATTTCATTTGCAATAAACATTACATTTACTGGAAAAGACTAGCTCATAGCCTCCAAGCTTGCTTCACGAGGTTACCGCATAGATTGAGATATAAATATAAATGAACCACCATGAATTCTTTTTGAAGAGAATCCTATTTATGCTAAGACAGTGTGGATTTTGAGTCAATTACTTCTCAAAGTACAGTAAATTTATTCGGAAATTGCTGTATGCATGATGACCTTTCAGATGCTAAAGAGCTAACAGAAATACAGTTATAGATGCAATGATCAAAACAAACAGGCATTTGCTCCGAAATTATAAATAAATATTTTATTCATAGCTTCCAAGGATTCAGAGAATTTTAAATTTTCTGAAAACAATTCACAGTTATGAATGATAACTCAAGAAATACCTTGCAAATTTGTTCATTGAAGTGGAGTTCAATGTCCTCTAGAGGATTTCTGAAAACTGGAAAGTGCTTGCAAGATTTTTGTGGGGTGATTTTTTTTTGTGGTCTTGATTTTGTTTTGCTTTGGGTTGGTTGTTTTTGTTTGTTTGTGGGTTGGGTTTTTTAATAATTTTTTTTATAACATTGCCTTTTGAAGCCAAAATGAAAAATTTGGCAGGTATATACAGCTCACTGCCGCTGCCTTCCATTGCCATCTCCAGGACTGCATGCAACAGTTGATACCACAGATTTGAACCCGCTATAGTGTCCAGTTAGGAAACCAGAAAACCAAGCCAGAGCCTCAAGTGTTAAGTGCAGGGGATGTCTTGCTGACCTTTTTGCATCTGAAAGGCCAACAGCCCTTGCTTCCAAAAAGCAGAAGGCATTAAAACCTAACAGTATCAGTTTGAGAAAGATGAAGAAAAGGGAGTTTTGCTCAGTTTTAAGACCCTATGAAAGAAACCTAGCATAGGAGCTTAGTTAAAATCTGATTTTGGCCTACAGAACACTGAATCTTAGCTAATCACATTTCACATTTTATCTACAGGCATCATTTTCATAATGAAATTATCTAAAAAAAAATCCTTAAGCAGTACTCCTTAGGACTTAATACCAAATAAAATCACTTGAAAAATAGAACGTTTGTTGCTAATTAGTAGGACATGTAAACTTGTCCTGAATTATACTAAAATAATTAAAAATTAGTTTTATTTTAGTAACAGCTTTTTCTACCATCTACAAATAAATATGCTTCTCCAAACACAAAGTTTTCAGAAGAGAGAGACTTCTTTTCAATTGAATGCTTCATCTTTTAAAGACTGTCCAGTTTTTAACCTAACACCACACTAATACTCTTCATAATGTGAGATCTTGGCACAGAATGTAACAGAAGGGGAAAAAAAAGGAAGATGTACGTCCATTTATGAGCAGATTTGTTGATGTGGCAGCTACACAAAGTAAGTAACAAGAATGGAGGCAAAAGTGAAGCAAAAGCACTAAGACTCGTGGAATTCATGCAGTTGTAAACATGCTTGGAAATAAAACTTTGGCTTTTAAATTGTATAGAAAATATTCTGGTAGAGAGCTGTACTTTAGTATTCTGCAGTCAGACCTTCAACTCCTAAAATGTCTAAGATTTCCTCAATGAAATGAGGTAATGTCACCTTACATTGCAGAACTATTTGGTATATTTTTAGATCACTATAAAGTTCATTGTTGCTAAAGAACAGGATAATGATGGTACATAAAAGCAATGCTGTTTTACAGAGTAACATTAAGATGAACCTTATATAATCTTTGGGCCTTATACAATCATATACCACATATAAATAAAATATGTTTACATCTGGAGAGACTGATTTTTAAAGAAATGATCACACAAAGTATTTTAAAGTTGTGGAACATTTGGATGTTTGTTTAAAAAAGGTTGTATTTCAAATATGCTACTCTAACAATTTTAAAAAATTATCAAGAAATAGAAAATTAATTTCATGTTAGAAATGCTCACAATGCTTCTTTTTCAAACTAATTTCAGTACCTACTATAAAATAGTTTTAAAATGCGATTATTTTGCAGTGTTAATAAACAAATTCTTTATGAATTTCACACCTTTTATTGCAACTGAATGATACCATTACCTCTGTGACATCCTTCCTTCAGTCATGTTTTTAATGCTTACATCATTAAGCATCAGTATTATATTCCAAGTAACACCATAATACTGAGTCACAGCTTTAGTGATACTTATCCTTACCCTGTTCCCTTCTGGAAGAGCAGCATGGGATTCATACTTTTATTTCAGACCTCCTCGGTGCCTGTGTTCTGAGTCCTTGTAGAGTTAGCAGAAACAGCTAAGCTCTAAGTTTACATGATGGGGACAAAAGGCACAGGGATCTTAGTGAGATTCAGAAGTATCATCGGGAAAGCAGGCAAACAACTGTATTTTTTCTAACACTATGAATGACAAGTGTGAAGTTAATGGCAATACAAAATCTTAAACTTGACATATAAAATGAAACTATTCGCTCAAGGAATATTACTTGCTTTTTAGCCTTCAAAAATGACTCTGCAAATCACCAGAAAGTGTTTGTTCTATAAATATCCTAAATACAGGTTAATTTTAAGCTAAGGACTTAGGAGTCCACAAGGATTCCAGAAAGGCACTTCTATGACCTTGCATTATTTTCTTCATTTTCCTCCCCAGATTTGCACATGGAAACTGTATCATTTCCATCATAGCTATCTTCTGCTAGTTGTTTTCTGCACAGCAGGCTCATTTGTGTGTCAGTAGTTAGGTCTTATTATTTCCTGTTTCTTGAAAGTAAGAGTAAGATTGTAGAAGATTCATTAATATGATTATGACATATCCTGACACCTCCTAGCTTTGCTACTCACTTTGGCCCTATGTTAGTTACCTATTTACCTCCATGGAGTAACTGGACATCCACAGAGCATCCAAAAAGCCATGATATGATAATGGCATGAGCTGTATACATCCTAACATTACCTAACAACTTGCATCCTAACAGCAGTGGTAGGTTGTGAGAACATAAAATGCATTTACTAATAAACTATTGAAACTGCTTCTGCCAGAGGCAGAAAGCCACTTTTCAAATTTATTCATGCAAGACAAGAACAATTTTTCACATTTCTAGGTTCAAAAAATGCCTTCTGAAACCACAGGGAAGGTACATCACACAGACAGCAGATATATCAACTACATCTGTCTATTCCTGGGAGATTCCTCATGTGCAGAGAATATAGAATCATAGAATTTTTCAGTTGGAAAAGACCTTTAAGTTCATTGAGTTCAACTGTTAACCCAGCATTGACAAATCCATCCACTAAACCATGTCCTTAAGCATCACATCTACATATATTTTAAATACCTCCAGGGATGATGACTCCACCACCTCTATAGGCAGCCTGTTCTAATGCTTGACAGGCTCTCTGGTGGGGAAGTTTTCTTCATGTCCAGGAAACCTCTCCTGGCACAACTTGAGGCAGTTTCCTCTTGTCATATCACTTGTTACTAGTGTGAAGAGACCAACACCCACCTGGCTACACCCTCCTTTCAGGCAGCTGAAGAGAGTGATAAAGTCTCCCCTCAGTCCCCTCTTCTCCAAATAAAACCATCCCAGTTCCCTCAGTCATTCTTCATAAGACTTGTGCTCTAGATCCTTCACCAGTTTCACTGCTCTTCTTTGGACACACTCCAGCTCCCCAATACCTGTCTTGTAATGAGAGGCCCAAAACTGAGCAGAGCACATGAGGTGTTGCCTCACCACTACAGATTACAAAGGAATGATCGCTTTCCTAGTCCTGCTGGCCACACTGTCCCCAGTACCAGCTAGTATGCTGTTGGCCCTCTTGTCCAGTCAATCCCCTCATTCAAATGCAAATAAGTATGCATGTAAGTGGCAAAGACTAACCACTAAAAAGGTATCAAAACAGTCTGAATAAGCCTAAAGTAGCTGAATGCTCACTCCAACTCCATACCTTGAAAGGATACAAATGCTGAGAAAAACTATTAGTCATAAGAAAATACTTTAAAGTGCCTTCTAAAAGGAAACTTAGCATTCTAGGCTCTGATAAAAACATGCCACAAAGTCAATTACAAACAGCAACAAACTAGCTGAGTTTTTCCATATTCATTATTCCTGAAGTTTTCTTTGATAAAATCTCACCTGCAACCAGGAATTACAGATATTTTAAACTAAAAGAAAAGACTGATTATACATTTTTTCCTTACGGCTTGATCCAGCTCAAAAGATTTTATAGCTTCTTCATTTAAAATTCTAGCTCTGTAAAGTTAGAACTGCATCTTTTCTAACAATGTGTCTTCCAGACTGAATGTACTGAACTATGATTTAGATTGTTTAATCAATAGCAGGTTATAAAAGCACATAATTAGGAAAGGAGTTTACTTGAAAGGAGGAGGCTAACAAAATCTGCTTGGGCAGTAGCACGGTCAGCAGCTCACCCCCTTAGTGCCAAAACTGGTGTCAACTCAAATAATAAATTACTTCAAGGGAGAGACACAGATAGCAAGCACAGCAACTGGCTCTATCGTCAAAATGCTGGATTACTAAGTATTTGCATTTCATTAATTCTGGGGTCTTTTTATTAGTACTAGAAAAAAAGAGCAGGGAGACCTGCTGAAATGTGAAAACATGAAGAAATATGAGAAATACGAAGCTGTATTTCATAACTTGTAATGCAAGGGAAGACAGCAAAGACCTTAATGTCCAAAACAGAACTCAAACCTTGAGAGGAGAATTAATCTATACGGCAGGAATCTTATACTATTTGTGATACATCTTAGCAGACTGCAGGAAGGATGATGAATGACTATTAAAGCCAGCAAAATGCCTTCATTTTCCACTTGAAATTTGGAGGATGCTGAGCAAGTATCTGGGACCAGCTACTTTAGCATAACCTATAAAAATACTTCCACATAATAAATGCCACATTTTAAAAGACAAAGCTTGAACTAGCTCTTTAGGACACTGTAGCATTAACAACAGCATAATGGCAGCCACAGGGTATATTTTTACTCTCCTACAGATTTCCATAATGAGGTTTTAAAATACTGTCACATGACAAGTCTTTTAGACAAGGAAAGCACATGCTTCTAAGGCACTGAAGACATTCTGGGTACCACCATGATAGCTATACCAGTAGCAACAATTTTTTGACTCAATCCAAGCGACAGGTTGACCTGTCTTCTGGGCAAGGGGAAATCTAAGCTTTAAAAGCTTAACATTTGCTCAGAGAGTGACAACATTAATAGGATGTGAACTTTCCTTCTGAAAACAGTTTGTAACTGCTTCAAAAATAAGCATCTCGGCTTCATCTAAGCATTCATCTGTCAGAGGTGGATAACATTAAGAGAAGTGCACACTTGTATTCTATTATCTTTTAATTACATTCACAAATTTTACTGTCAGAAGCACTATATACATGAGGCTTTTAGTTTCTCAGAGTGGGACCAGCTTGCTATGCATTTGACAGCTGCAATGGGATGTTGCTACTCCACCTTTTCTTCCCTTCCTTTCCCTTTCTGAGGTAAACAAAGAATAAGCAGAACAAAGGTAATTTTAGACATAGTATCTCAAATGACCACTTGCAGAGCACACGACTAAATTTTATGTAGAAAAGAACATGAGAATTTGCATCCTGACTGGTCTTCCATTAGTGTTACATTTTACTTCCACTCCTTTCACAACCTGTTTGCACCTGGTGAATTTCCAGCTGATTTAATATTTTAAAGCAATTCCCAAATTTGATTTACTGAAAAAATCTTCCACTACTTTTAGTTTACAATGCCTGTCTTATTTATTTAAGAGGTCTTCAGGCAGATATTTTACTAATGCACACAACACTAAATTCTGATGGGACTGCCTAAACTCATTTCTGCATCAGCGCAAGGCAGTTTTACAGGTAAAAGAAAATATTGTGGCACATCTTAATGACATGCAGCACGCTGCTTTGATCTTCTAAAAAGGCATTTTGGTATAATCGTTTCTATAACATAAAATGTATTTGCTAAGAGTAGTACCAAAAATTTAAAAGGATCAGTTTCTAAATTATCTTAATTGTTTAAGGTGAATGTTTCTCCCCACTTTTGGGCAGAAATACAAACATATACTGGAAAGAATCTGAAAATTTCTTTGAATATGCATTTATCTCCTTGATTACGGCATCCATTAAGGTAATAAAACATATTTGGGGCCTGGGAAAAAACACAAAATTTATATATGAAACAAAGACTAAAAACCCACATAAAAATTCCTAAAAATAACTGTCATGTTCCTAAATCATAATTCTACTATTGTTCCTAAATCCTAGATCCCAGAGGAAGTAATTAAGTTATTTGTAATATAAATGGATAATTTAAATTGTCTCAGTACTGACTTATTCTCTAAGTCGTTACAGCAAACTGAAGCACCCTTTACTGTTTGTCAAGAAAAAAGGCTACAAACTCAGCACTTATGTTCATCCTTAATATGAAGTGTAACAGCCCCAACATAGAAGCAATTCCTGAGTATATGATTAATTTTATGTACATTTTACATAGAAATGTGTTCTACCATCCATTCTCAAAACCCATGCAGCTAAAAATACCTTAGAAGGGTATTAAGAGGTAAAGCTAGCCCTTGCCTGCCTACATTTTGAAATTGAATAGAAGTAAATTTATGAGCACTGTAGAATAAGTAGAGTGTTTTTTTGGGCACATATACCCACATTTTAGAACCTTTAGGCTGGAAAACAACATATAGGATTCTATAATCACAGCATAAAGTGAACAATGAGGACTTCAAAAAACACTCTTCTCACTGAGCTTCACGTATTTGCTCCACATAACTGAGAAAAAGGAACCTGTGTCTTTTCTTAATATATTAATCTACCCTGCCTCATGAGTTACTTGGTATTTGTTTAAGAATGGCACTGGATTTTCAAGACATCTAACTTACTTTTAAAATTTCACAGTAATTTTCTTTGAGAATCAGAAGGAGGGAAAGTAGGCTGATTATTCTCAGGAGAAAGGCAGGAGAGGGAAGGGAGAAGAAAAGACGTAATTTGAGGTTATAAGTGAAGCTGGCTGCTACCCAAAAACCTATACCAGCTGAACCACTGAATTAATTGTTGGCCTGAATTCTCATTATATATTGCTTCAAAATCATACTGCCCAATTAGGTTGGTAATCTAATATTCTAACTACACCTTAGATTTTCTGTACAGTACCCAGCAGTGAATTCCAAGAACTGATTAGTCAAATTGAATCATAATTCATAATTCCAATAACTTTTAATGCAAGTTTTTGTTATTTTTCTGCTGTTTTAACTCAAAATCCCCTTTAATTCCTCCCTTCCCTCCAATTTGAAGACGCATGGTGGGAGCACGGCATATGTGCAACAAAAATATTTTGACATATGCTATGAATGATTCATTAATTCATGGCCAATCATTCAAAATGAGGTTTCCAAGCTAATAGTCACAAATTTCCAGATTTTATTGGAAAAACACTCAAATTAGAGATGTGCCCAATTATGTGCTGCAGGCCTGGTAATTCTCACTTGCACAACAAGCAATCTCATACACTTTTCTGAACGATCACTGCAACTTTCTCAGATTGCATTTGCTTTGTACCCCTCAAATAGTTCCTGTAAAATAATGCTTTAGTTCAGCATCCAAGAAGATAGACACAATGCATTAGTTCTCTAGGGCCAATGTGGTTACAAATGCATTTCCAAATGCTCACTGACAACATGGCAAATGTCTCAAGTCTGTTAGCCACCTTTATCACAGAGCACTAAGGTTCTCAGTGGCAGTGGGAATATAAGGTAAATGAAAGCTGTCAATTCAAAATTACTTTTCCTTTTATAAATTAAATTCTGTATGAACAAATGGATTGGCACTTGCTTTCTTCCACACTTAGTCAACAACCATACTGCTCAGTTCTGGGCTGGTGTCATGCTAAAAGGAGTAGCAGTAGGGAAGAAAAGAAAGAGGGAATGGTAGGAAAAAAAGCTCAGAACACTTCAGGTATTTTCTCCTTGCCTTGCTGTAGCAGACCAGCCTTCTAAATACACTACAAATAGCCCTTTGCCTGCTAAGGTACCTGCTGTGCATTGTTCCTATTAAGAGGAAAACGTGCCAGAATAAAACCTGAGTTGAATATGCATTTTAACCTAAAAATCTAAAGACTACGGTGATAGAAAATACAGAAAGTAAAGGAAAAAAACCCACCACAGATATGAGTCATAGCCAAGTTGAAATCTTGATTTTAGGGAGTATGAGATCTAACCCATATCAGTAGGTCTGATCTGGCTCCATGCACAACCTGTGGATATCGTGTGACAGATATACTCAGAATTCCCAAGGTGCATCAGCAGGTTCCATGTAGTAGCAGTTAACATTCAAACAGTAGAACCGTGGGGCAATAAGGCCCAGAAGTGTTTGGTCAACAATTTTTACTGGTGTTAACACATCCACAAAACAGTCCTCAGAAAATTGATCCTGCCAGGTGCACAAGAAGTTGAGAAAGCACAGCCAGGACAGCTGATCCAGCCTGGCCAAAGAGACATTCCCAACCATGGAACAACATGCTCCATATATAACTGGGGAAGCTAGCCTGGAGGCAGATTTGCTGCTCAGAAACACACTGGGCTTTTGTTTTGGGATTTTTTTGCAGGTTACAAGTAATTGCATTTGAGCATCACTTGTTTTATGTATCATTATTATTATTATTCTCTTCTTTTGTTATCCTATTAAACTGTCTTTATCTCAGCCCATAATGTTTTTTTTTCCCCATTCTCATCCCTATCCCACTGCAGGGAGGAAGGAATGAGTCAGTGAGTATCTGTGTGTTGCTCAATTACCAGCTGGGGTTAAACGAAAAGGCTTTATTAGCCAAATTAAACAAGTTACTGTCTTTTTTCCAAGACTGACTGATATTTTGCTCATCCTGCTGTCATAGTGGTTACAACTAAAAGGTATCTAAGTTCATAGAGACTTCTTTATAGCAAGGGGGAAGGAAAATAATTTGTTCTAAAATGGAATAGGTCAGGTATGTACAGATGATACTTCAAACAGATGGTGATGACCATGAATGTGACTAGCTGCTCATAAAGAAGGGAAGTCAGAAATTTAAGTAGTAACATAAAGGCAAGGAATTATTTTTCACTCGTTTACCTGGTCCATCCTGATAAGCCCAGAAGCAAAACAGGTTTGTTTTCTGATGCACATGCTGCATAGAAATGCAGAATTCTGCCGCAGTGTCTTGCACTCTTGTCTCTGGACTGGATTAAACTGCACCCTGCTGCTAAAAGGAGTGAAGGAACTCAAAGCTTGGACTAAATACCAAAGGCTAACTGAAATAATCAGCATTTACTGCGGTCTACACCAGTGATGCCCTACACAGACATCAGCATGGGGAAATATTTCCTCTTGGTGCATTTGGTGCTGTCAAGACAGACTGCAATTCCAAGTACCCCTTCCCAAGTTGTTTTTACTATCAGTGGCTTTCCAGCCATCCTGTGAAGTCAGTAAACTTTCACAGACCTATTAATAATTTAACAGTTAAAAGGAAATTAAATAACTTCACAGAACTTGCTCTCTGCTTTGCTTAAGTAACATGAAATCTATACTCTACTCCCTAATATAAGCATAAAAGTGGTAGCATATATGACACTGCTGACATGAATGTATTTTCATCAGTCTACTGATTAATGTATATTGAGCAAGCATAATGAAATCTGAAAGAATTTAAGATACTAAGCAGCATGTGTAAGGGTAACAGGATCTGGTTTAGAGTGTTGTCTACATACTCAGGACTCCAGCCCTGTTTTTTCTCAGGTAGGAAAAGCACAGTGCCCAAGATTACACATAACTACTCCCTGTTAAATAATCTCTGTGTATTTGTTCCCTTACAGGTCCATATATTTTAAATATAAAAGCAGCTTTCCCTGGAACCTTTGATCAGCAACCTAATTGTGTGTTGATAGTTGTAAGAGACGAAACGAAGAAAGCAGTTTCATTTGTAAGCAGACAATATAACCTATCCAGGGTTTTAACTGAAGCTGATTCCTACTCATGCTAGTTTGAAATGATCATGAGTACCTGAGCAGTGTCAGCAGCCCCACACAGGACACCCAAGTCCCTTCACATGCCTGTATACACAGGCAATGCTGTGTAGATATGCCCCTGAATGTGAAATACCTTAATCTGAAAGACACACCTTGAAATAACTGACATTGAAGATTTACTTTATCAGATCCTATATACATATTTTGAAAAGAAATCCAAAGATGCATAGAAAATAAAAAGCCTGCCTTGCTTCACGTGCTTTCTGATACCACATCTAGGCTGTACCATTAGTGACTTTCCCTGGAGCCACCTGCAGTTGTTTTCAGCCCTGTCATCAAAAGGGGAGCACAGTTTAACGACCCTGATCACCTCTGCTTCCCTTACTGTATTTGTGCATCTCTCTGCGGCAGCTTGACACAGCCCCTGGCAACTGAGGTCAAGTCAAAGGCCATGTTCAGTTAAACCGCACCCCATGGGGCTGCCTTTCCGGACTGGTGAAGACAGTGCAGGTGGAAGGTAAGGCAGGATAGATGCCTCTGTGTGTATATGCACATGTGTAAAGTACTTCTGCACAAGTGACACGCAGGAGCATTAGTGTGCACAAGCTGCTAACAGGCAAGGTAACTATCACTTCTTGAATTTGTGCTTTTCCAAGGGATCTTTAATAAGAATCATCTCTGTTTTAATCTATGGCCTAGACGGTGATAAGGTTTCTTTGTTTTCTTTAATTTCCTTTAAAAAGAGATATCCCCTAAATTATTCCTGATTCTTAGGAACGTAGCTGAAACCTACCTTATGTAGTGATGCAACTGTAAATTTTCATGCCAATTAGGATTTTTCTGCAGTTCTGCTTTTGAAAATGTACAAATATATGCATGCATATAGCAAATCAATAACACCTACTCAAAGCATACTCAAAACAACCATAGCCTTTCACAAAAATGCAATTAACAATAGACCAGTCCTTCAGTGCATTTCTTCTGCTATTTCTGAAGATCTTACCCAAGTGTGATATTTTCCCCGTCTTGTACGAGGCAATTTTGGCTCCTTCTATGGGTTTCAAATTCATTTATTTCAAAGCACTTACTAATTTCCTTCCAAAGACAAACTTAACACTACAGAAAAAAGTTGCTGGGCAAGGCATATTTCCCCTTTACAACAGATGCTGAATAGAAGTACATGGGCTTTTCCCAATAACAGTACAATTTTCCAAGCATTTTCTACTGCTACACACAAATTACCTTACATGGAAGCCAGCTATTGCATTTCACGCTGTCCAACACCAATACACACCCTTTCACACCAGTCAAAAAGAGTGTTATAACTATGTTTTTCCATTTAAATAAATAAGATGATCTTGTTATGCAGGTATGGCTACTTTGCATTCCACTGCAGAGTGCTTGTGCTAAAAACTCTACACTTGCAGCTCAGTACACCTTCCCCTGGAAATTACTTCCAACAGTATCTATGTGCTGAAAACCTCCTTGCAGGTTTGAACTTTCTCAGTTCTAGTGAAGGACAGCGAGTCCTAGAAAAGCCCAATCTTGGGGTTAAGTTCCCACTGCTATACAGTGACACATGTGCCACACTGCAACACTCCCCAGGTCTTCCAAGTGGGTAAGGTCACCTGAAGGCATGAAGTAATTTCTCTGAACTAACTGGAATACTTCGAAGCTAATTGGATTCTGGCAGAAGGGGAAGAAAGGAGGTGGGAATGTATAAATTCTTATATGACTATAATGAAAATACTTGCTGTTTTCCAGACTCAAAATGTACCATTGGGAACAGCAGAAAAAAGATAATTATCACAGGTAATGGCAAAAGTATTTTATGAAATAATGTGAAAGTATCATTAAAATAAATACTTTTAAGTGCAGCTCCTTCCATCCAGGCTGGTACAGTTTGTGCTTTTCCAGAAATAAAGGGGTTAAAAGTTATGGTATAGATGGGGGAGAAAATTAGTTGATTGTTTCATCCTTGAGCATTAGCACAATCTCAAAACATGAAAAAAAGCATGCTGTCTTGGATGGTGAGCTAGAAGCATGCCTATCTGTTTCAAACTTGCTGATCTAGAAACATGGCTAATCTAGCCAAAATTGAGATAATAATTTTAATGCTGTGCTGTTCACTATGTGTCTTGGGCTGAATTAATTGCTTTCAAGGGCTTTGGAAGGAAGCATCAATCACAGCTGGGACATAGTTGGAAAACTTGAGGGAATCATGCCTCAGAAGTAATTTCCACAAGAGCCAAATAACCGGTTTCCATCTTGAAAGAGCTGCAGAAAGCCAATCCTGTCATACATGTGAAACACTCAAAGGGATCCAAGGTGAAAACTCATTCTGATTTGAGGACTCCCAGAACTGCACATAATGATGATGCATTCTTCTCTTTAAGATAGAGAAGACCACCAAGAAGTTGAGTTCCTTTATTTATTTTTTTTTTCTTTTACAGATTTGCAGTTTTGTTGGTGTCACCACAAGGTCAATACCTATTTCATCACCATATCTTATTTCCTCTTAATCAATCTGTGCACTCCGCTAGTTACCTCCCCACCCTATATTATCATTATAGGAAAACAAGGGGAAGAGGGGGCTGATACGACTGGTCTATGTCAATAGTGAAGATAGACAAGCAGCCATCACAAGAACTGTTGGTAAGAAAAGTACCTATGCAAACTAGCATTCACCCACTGGTTATCTCATTTAGGATGCACTTTTTGCAAACATCTGGCTCTAACACATAATGTTATGGAAAATTTCTGCAGACAGTAAACAAGTTAATGATACCAGGGTAAAGCCACAGGGACCGTGTATTCTCTACAGTGTAAGTCGTGCTTCCATTAAAAGGAACAACAATAAGTTTATAATACTTGTTTCCTGTATATCACCTCTCATTAGACATAATTTTCAGCACATGCATTATTCAAGCTCCATAGCACTCTCAGATTCCAGAGTATTCAAATTTGTTTTGCTATGTACGTTGATTTGACCGTTTCCACAGATAGTTTCTCAAGAGAATATAATTGAAAATTTGGTCCCAAATTTGTGCATTTTTTTATTGTGCAAGATCAGTGTAAATGAATGGAGATTGCTTTCTCATATGCATTAGAGAGAGATAATAAAATTCAGGAAACAGTTATTTTAAATAAATATATCTTCAGCAATAGACAGCTCAAATTGCAGTATTGTACAGAAGAACCTGAAACCCAAAAACCTATTTCAGTATCCCTGTAGATCAAGATGAAAGAAACTAAATACCCATAAATGAGTGGAGAAAAAGATTATCCTATCGTTCAAAGAAAAATCTAATGATATTATCAATATCTAACATGAAGATGGTAACTTTTTTGTTGATGTTATATATAAAAATATTTTTACTTCAACCAAAGCAAAGTATTTATCTGGATTCACTTTTGAAACTTTTGTAATATGACTAAACTGTAGGGATAGCTTTAATCTGATTTGCTTGTTTGTTTTAGATGAGGGAAAGAATACCCAAATGCAAGTGAGAAATGCTCTGTGATAGAAAACAATATAAATTTATCATGACTAAAGTTTAGTCTTGCCTGAAGAGAGTCATGGTATCAGGTGATTACATTCTGCTAACTCAGCAAAAGAGTAAAATAAGTGGATTTTAAGTTTCTAGCTTTTTACCTCCTGTTCTTAACATGATGTAGATAAATCATTGAACTGAACAGTATTACAGTCTATTTTTGAAGAAAAAACCCACCCAAATCTATGAACTATAAAAAAGGTAATTCCTTTACAACACATACAGCGTGACATACACTAAACTAAAAATTTAATGTTTTTTTTGAGAGATGATATTTTGAATTGAGATGTATCTCTATCTAAACAGATAAAGTAAAAATGCATTGATGTAGGCAAAGAAATTTCCCAAAGAAATTCTACTGGTTTCTGTAACACTAAACAGGCATTTGCTCTGGTAACAGCAGGAAGAAGTAAATCATCCAAGAGTACAAAGAAACATATTAAAGGGAATTTCATCAAGTCTGAAATTTGTATACTTTGTTTTTTCTTGTTGGCAGCAAAGGTATCTCTAAGAGGTGCAGGGGAAGCATTTTAACAGCTAGACAGCAGTTACCTGAGTCATTTTGACAGCAAACTATAGAAGAAAAAATGAGTTAAACTGCTTCTCATGTATGCCATTTTGTCCTGTTTTTCAATAGGAATTTTAACCTCCAAAGAAGCCAGCCAGATATGAGTGTTAAGAGCCTAACCTAATACACCAACATGGAATATCATCCTTTATATTGATGATGCTGAGTACAACCAGTGCAGCTGAGAATGGACTTTAGAAACATATATGTTGGTCTGGTTATGGAAGAGGATAGCCAGAGTAACATGACAGAAGTTCATGAACGATTATAACAATATCATGATGCTACAATTAACATGAAGCCTGGATTTGCTTTTATTGTAGCGCTACCAGTATCTGGTGCTGCAAAGAACAGAAGATTTCAAGATGAAATTTAAGGTATCAGCACAGTAACACATGAGTGAACAATTCACTATCCCTGGAAAAACAGGAGCTTGTTAAAGTGATGGAAGACGTAAAGGATGAAATTATATCAAGGCTTCGGAATTTGTGAAGAGTTCTTACTACATTTCAGGGAGAAGGGGTGGTTTACACTCCAATATGGGCAGAAAGCCAACACCAGTTTGAAGTTACCTGTAAATCTGAAGGATACTACTGTACAACTGTTGCAAATTCATTCCTCTGTTAAACCCAAATTCTTCCTTGTATGAAGATTACAATAAAAAAATTCAAAATGAGTAGCAAGATATGAGGGAAAGAAGAGACACTGGTGTTAGGGCTTAGGTTGAAAGCCCTTCTCCTTCCAGAAAGCCTTTTATTCAACCAGCACACCCAGATGATATGAAGACACAGATAAACTGTTCTTACTCCTGAACCATGTGTGTATAGATTCTTTTTTCTTAAAAAGCTGAAGATCATATTGCTTAGGACTGTAATCCAGCATAGTTTTTAAATGACATTATATGCAGGTATATGGGGACATTTGTACATATATATATTTCTCAAGACCAATTGAACACACTTGAATGAAAAACTGAGTCAGCGAAGAGGCTCGATATGTTGATATAATTCATTTTTGATAGTAAGTTTTGCATTTTTTGTATCATAACAAATGCTGTGAAAATAGCATTATTTGCCAAGAAACAAAACTAGCAAAAAGGAACAAGCATATAACAATAAAGCCTTCTAATTTGTTGCTAAGGGAAAAGTCTCAGCCGAGGGGGAGAAAAATTGGCTCAAGAACCCAACAGGAGACATGAGACTGTAAATCATCCACTTAAAAACAGCTCTGAGTGACACTGTTGACTACATTTTCCTTTTTGCCACGCAACGCCTTCTCCTATAACACTATTTACAAAGTCATCGTTGAGAAACTGTCTGGGAAATTTTGCTAATGACTAATTAAAGGGATTGCTTGTCAAAGATGGCACGACTGTTTGACCTATCTTCCCCATTTTTATACTTCCCCTAAAAAGTTGCTGCTTTTCTGATTTGTGTCATAACCATTATATCATTTAAATATAATTATATACATGAGAGAAAATAATCTTTCCACTGCACGCATAAAGAAAGCATAAATATTAAAATAGCAGATGACTGCAAATGACTTGAAAGAGCAAGTGATTAAGCTTAATGCTTGTAATTTAAAAGGCACAGGCAAAGCACATTCACCTACACACTTGCAGAGCTCTCTTGAGCAAACACAAGCCAACACAGCTCACTAGATAATTTTAGTGTTATTTATCCTATAAAGAGCACTACAAAAAAACCCAACCAAAAACCAAACCAGCAAAAAAACCCAACAACAAAAAAACCACCCACCCAAACCATACAAATAATCCCTGCTTTCTATGGTAGAAAAATTTTGAGGGCATATGTACATGAATACTACAAGGATCAACAAAACACAGCTAAGTATATGGTACACATGTCCTTCAGTTCAGGATGCTATTCAAATGTTTAACTAGTATGTGCACTGCATTCTGTATGCTCTTGTTATGTGGTAAAATGTATATAAAGCCACACATACCTCAAGGAGTAAAAACAATGGCTTTCTCCTCCTTTTTCTTACAGAATGTAATTTCACACATCACTATGCATGTGCAGCATTGGAGTTGGCTTTCTGTTGGCATTTTACTTTTTATTTGGGTTTCATATATATTTTACTTGCAGTGTGCAGGTGAGCAACATGAATTTGGTTTGCATACAGTATGGCAAACCTGTACTGCCTGCTAACTTTCTTTGCTGTGATTATTGGCTGGCTGCAGCTGGTGATATCCCTCATCGGGTCCCAGCAGAATAGTGTGGTAAAAGTGCTTTAAGTCATAGTAATTAGTCACAGACTGACAAGAGTAAAGACGCATTTGTTACAATACTATTTTTTTTTCCCCTAAAGGAAAACAAACTCCCAAACACAAATTGCAACAAAATTCTCTGCATTTGGGAGATAGATGATTATCTCTGTGGAGACACTGGATATAATATTCATGCTGTGCACTTTTGGGAAGAAGCTCAGAGTTGGCTGCAAAAAGGAGCAGGAAAATTTCAGTGTCACAGGGGCATGGATCTGAAAATGAAATTTACTACTTCACCACAGCTTGTCAATTCTCTCTGAATCAAGAAACAATAAGTCAGACCATACCCCGATTACAGTGACAATTCAATAAACAAAGAAGTCTGCCGAAGTAAATGTGTGTGTTTAATTGACCATTTAGGAGACTCAAAATCATTTTACTCAGCTCCTTCCTTGAATGAGCTTTAAGAACTCAGATAGCCTTGTCTGTAAATTTAACGGGTTTAAAGCAGAATACGTTTCTCTTTAATTATTAGATTGCAGTTTTAGATATACGTTAAAGTCAACAGGTTTGACTCAAAGTGCTTTGATTCAGCTTTTAAATCCTGATCACTAAATTAATAATGAGCTGTTTTCTTGACTACTGGTCTAACTGTAGGTGTCTATGTAGAGGAACTGAAATGTCCTAATTAGCAGGGGAAAGAAGCCAATCTACTATGGCAGTACAGCCAAAAAGTATTATAAATTCCCTATATAGTTGAAGTTAGCAGGAGTAATTGTGCATTTTACTTTATTTTTTCTTTGAAAATCCTTTTCTTGACTGGCAACTCTGAGTGAAGATGTGCTCTATTATGAACCTTTCTGACATGCACTGGAGAGGTTCTTGACCTTCTTTGGCCAAAAGGATCCACTGCTCTAGCAGAGAATGATTCACTTTTTTTCAGGGTGATGGTCTTTAAGACTCTTGTTGCATATGTGAAATAGGAAATGCCTCCCTACTCAACCTTCACTGCCTGGCTTTTATGTGGTAACCTACCTCTCTCTTGCTTGACATTTTCCTTTTACTGAGTACTTGAGAGTACTGCTGACATCCAATTTTACAAAGGGTTGCGGAAAGTGGTTAAATTGCCAAAAACACTGTCACTGATATCTATGTACCCATAGAGATGTTCAATGTTAGATACCAAAACTGAATAGCCATCAGGCTTATAAAATAGATTTTTTTAATTGTTAAATAATCCCTGCTTTTCCTAGTTATCATTTTTCTTAAACATGTCAGACTGAATACGCACATGCACAGTAACAACCATAAAGTCTTGTGAGGCACTGAACTACCCTTCCATACAGACAGATAAAATTATGGTCTGATTTGGGGGCATCATGAGCACACCTAACTTCCATTAACTTGATTAATCTCGTGAAGCAGGATCTGAGTCAGAACAGATCTGAGTCAGAACAGAGGTGTAGATTCAGATGTCAACATGGTTCACACAAATGCCTGTGACCTCAAACCATTCTTGACCTATTGCTGAAATACAGGAAGAATCACACTTCTGAGATCACGTATGTTCCTTTAGAAGGACTTGGGAAAGAGCAGGGTCCGGCTCCAATCACAAGAAAAAATAAGAAGTCAGTGAAAAAAATTTTAAGTTTAAGCCACTTACCTTGTATAGGAATATCCTAAAATCTTGATACCATTAGGAAAAAAAGAGAGAAGCATTTTTTTATTCTCCTCTAGAATTACTGAAACAAAACAGTTATTATGTATTTAATATAGGCATTTATTTTTCTTTTCCTGTCTGTGAGAAAAACTGTTTTAGTAACATATGCTAATGCACAGGATAAAATGGATTACAGACTGAGCTGATAGTTCAGTTCTAAGTATTGCTCTGCTTGCTGAACACTTCCCAAGGTAAAAGTTGTTTCAAGTCCTTATTGCTTGTTAAATTTTTTACTGTCTGGGTTGATATTTCCCATCCCTCAAGATGACTTTTAAAAATTTGCAGTTGAAATAACCCGGCTAAGTTTGTGCATAACATCGAAGCAAAATACTAAGAGGGCACAAATCAACATCTTTCACCTCAAAGTTTTAGTGCCTAGGAGTTGGAGGTTAGAGAATCCTCTCTGTTTCTCAGCTATGCCTTTTTGTCTTTCTTATAGAAATCAATCCAAACTTGCCTAAGTGAGAAGCCATTGAAAAGCTTTCTTTATTCAGCTTTGTGGTAGACATGTTGGTATATGGACTTAACTTTTCCTTTGCACAAAACAAACCCTACTTTCCATGTCCCAAATGTGCCTACAATGCGGCAGACAGCTGAGCAGGACTTCACTGGCACTCAGTCCTCCCACCAGATGTCCAGGGGTTTTTTCTGCAGTTCTTAACATGCTGCCAACACCCTCGCTAACCCCCAATTATCTTCTTATTCTGTAGATGCTCATGCAGCAAGGAAATTGAAAGGCACTTGGTTTCAAGACAAGGAATCAAGAGGAAAGCCAGAAGAGAGGCCACAGGATCCAGAGTGCCAGGAAAGAAACAGAGACAGAAAGAGAAAGGCAAGAATCAAAGTGGAGGAATAGACATGCGGACACAGGAGAAAAGCACAGAAGAAACCAGATGCAGGCTAAAGCTGAAAAGTTGAAGAGAAGATGAAAAGAGGAGCTTACAGCTACTAGACACCGGTTTTGTCCCAAAATACAACTTCAGTGTCAGCAGCCACCTGAGAAATTTCTTTATCCCAAGCAAATCTCTATCTTGTTCCTTGGCGAAATAAAAAGCCTCACTGTTTCATCAGAAATCACGGAATTTAAAGTCAAACATTGTCAAGACAGGATATGCTGAATTTTAGGTTCTTGGTGTAGCCTGAATGTGTAGCACATGGAGGTGAATCATGATGCAGAACGTGATGACCACATACCTTTCTCTATGCCACCTTTGATTCAGTGCCCAGGGTAGGTACTGCCCAGTGAATGATCTCATCTGTGTAATGACTGAACCTCCTATCTGTATGTATCGTTTTTAAGCAGAAAACTGAAGATGTGAAATGAATGAGACCAATTACTGAAGAGTACCTATAGAATCGGATCCTTGCTTCCACCACCGTTTCTCAGTGCAGAGAAGTGAACACACACCAGTTTTCACAGCTATCCACCAGCCTGTATATCCTACATTTTTAGAGTTTTGTGAAGTATTTAGGGTTTTATTTGATACAAAACTCACGCATGTTTGGCAATTTGAAGTGTTAGTATCCCTTTCACGGAAGCTGAATCAAACAGGTACACAGCATTTTGTGACAAAGTCATTAATTTTGGGTGCATTTCCTTCAGAATTGCATTATGGGACCGAGTTAAGGTTGCAAGCACTCCAGTTCTACCAGTTCTAACCAAATTTGAAGCTGTAATAATATTTTAATATAGCTGTTGAAATGCAATTTCTGAACACAAGCATGCTAAACAGAATAATATGCCATTAACCTTTGTAATCCAGACATATTAGATATACATGCATATTCTAATAATGAGCCCTAATATGATCATCATTATGTATTATTGGAATCTGCAGACAAGAATATAAGCTAGTACCTAACGAGAAGAAAAAGCCGTTTACCATCTTAAACCAACGAAAATTCATTCAATTTGCAAGAAGTTTCTAAAGCATATAATGTATTTGTACCTACAATTTTCCTAGCACTGCATAGATTGCTTCTAAGGTCTCAGAATGGGAAAAAAATGGACTGTTTATCTTTTGGCAAACAGTTTTGCACAAACCAGCATGCTTTCAGGACTGTTTAGGAGAGGAAAAAGCTGATGTAATCTGATTAGAAATTTAATGAGATTATGTATGCACAAATACATATGATTTCTATTTAACTGTGAAAACAGAAGATATCCATCTTGCCACTAATACCTATCAATGCAAAATAATAACAATTTCTAACTGCAGTTTCTGCTATAGTACAAAATTACAATACAATTAATAAATGGATTATATATCTTTGTAGTAGCAGCATCAAACACTACTCCGCAGGAGCCACCAGGAAGGACAGATAACACAAGGATTTCAAACCTACTACTGAACTAATGATAAAATGTCACAGGTTTATCATGTTTTGTTAACTGGAAAACTTACCGTATATAAATTAAAACATATAGGGCCTGTTTGGATGGACTACTGTGTGTCATTGCCCACAGAAAATTTTAAAATTCTAGAATCTAAAAACCACCAAGTGTTTATGTGAAGTACTATACATCATGTAAGTCCGTAGCTTTTATGGTTTGAATAATCCCCTTACTATATTTCCACTTAATTACCTCATGCAACCACTACCAAAAAAATTTTTGGCACTTCCACTATGGAAACAGTGTTATTACCTTTCAAACTGCCTTTGAGATGGGGTATTACTTAGAATGTCAACATTGTGTAATTATGTAGTGAAATCCCGAACTGGATAAACACAGGATTACTGAAGATGGGCAAAGACAGATGGCCATGAAAAGTACCAATTGTGCCACAAAATGTTATTACCTATTCCATATTTCAGCCTCCCAGGAATCAACCCAATTTCTGGGCACAGGACCTTAAACACAGCAGACATAACACTAGGTAAAGAAGAACATGTTCCACTATGTTTATCTTGCACTTTTACTACTGATGTCTTTTTTTTTTTTATTAGATAAACATGCTACCTTTCCTTCATTTTGAAGTACTGCAGTGTTTAAAGCTGTTCTCTTTTTTATTTCTAAATTACATCATTGTGTATTTCTAGTGTAAAGGGTCAGCTGTTTAGAACCTAAAGCAGTTATTTTACATCAGATTTATTTTGTACTTGAGTTGATTCAGAAAAAAACCCACAGAGTAACTATTAAAACAATGGATAGTTCCAACCCAAAAGAGATTTTAAATCTGATTCCTCTTAGTGGAAGGACACCAGCTATTCTACAAATAGTCCAAGTAAGTCTTTTCTACATAGGAAGATGTCTTTGAGGCTGACTAATGCCAGCCAACAGTTCTGATTTTTCACCAATGGGAAGAAATAAAAAAAATTTCTTCTTCACATCAGCTCCCTAGACCACAGCAGAAACACACCGATACACATCTATTCTTTACTGAATGGGGATGGCTTTTGGTCTTAGCTTTGAAATCTTGATCCAAAGACTGCAGGCATTCCTTTGGCTGGGCTTAATTACCATGCACTTACACTATATATTCAAAGAGATGACAAGGCCAGAATCTACAGGCTTCTAAGGAAACTTCCTGCGTAATCCATCTGAACATGAGTGCTGTTAGCAAAGGGAGACTACGTTAACCCTGAAATCAGAACAGCAGTAGCAGGTTGCAGAGATGTCCAAGCAGCCATTCATTTACCTGGCACGTACACATAGCAATGAAAGAATGCTCACACTGACTAGGTTTCATTAATTATCTATCTGGGGTGTGGGGTATGCATCATGTCACACATTCACTGTTGCTCCATCTCCAATAGCAGGAAACACACAGTACTTCCAACTAGAAATGCAGCTCTAGCACAGAGTACAGTCACCATTGAGAATTTGTTATATTCCCTGGCTGAAAGCGATTCAGAGAGTATTAAACCAAATGGTCTTCAATGGTAATTTTTAAGCAAAATTTCTGGGCTTCTGCTAACATCTGTCTTGGTAAAGAACAGGCAGTAACACAAAAGAAGCTTTTGACTGTTCTGTTCTTTGAAAAGCTCTTTAGAATAATAATAATAATAAGAAAAAAAATGAATTCTTAAGCAAGAGACAGACACAGATATTAAAAAAGGTTTAAAAGTAATCTTAGAGATATTTTAGAAATTTTGCACTGTTTTTCAATTTTAAAAACTTCTACTAATTCACAATGTGACAATACATTTTTCAGGGCACAAAAGTCGATGTCTTGCTAAATCACTGCAGATCATCTCTCTGCAGCCCCCAGAAACAGAACAACAGGAAATTGCTTTCTCTTATAACCTGGCAGAAGAAATTATCAGTTGCAAATAAAACATATCCACTTAAATATTGCTTTTATTGTTTTGACCAGAAGAATATTAAATTTGCCTGCATTTACTTTTCCTGGAAATCTCTAATACTCTCTTCCCCCTAAATACTACCACAAGGGAGTTAAATATAGAAAGTTCTACAAATTCAATTTTCTGAAGGTTTTTAAAAGTCCCACCTAAAGTTGCACTTTTACTTGACAACTCATATAACACAAAAGCATTACAGAATATGTAATTTACATTGAATAGTTTCCTCTATCAAAATCAGTTATTTTCAGCATTATTTGCTGAGGTTAGAATCCAGTTAAAATCTAAGTAAGCTTTCTAATACCCTACTTAGTTGATAAAGTTCATTCTCATAATGACAACACTTCCATAGCAGTATTGGTGATACTAAAAAATTTAATTAGTTTTCGTTTATCTTGTTCCCCCTCTCCTGATGCTGCTTTTGTCCTCTCATTTCTGTGGTACTAGTCAAAATATATGCGCTCTGCTAAATGACTTGGCCTCTGAGTATCTTCTGAGATTTATCACAAGAGCTGATATTTGAACTTAAAACTTTAATGGCACACTTACAGTCTTATAATTCAAAGATAATTTCACTGAGGGACGTTTGCTAAGATCAGTTAGATCTAAAAAAAGATAGGGTGGGGAAAGAAAAGAATTAAACCACCAAGTAACATACCAATGAGACAACTTTCATTAACGCTTATTTCTAAATAACCACTGAACACTTACAAATCATAGACAATAAACATCCTCAAAGAAACTGAAAACAGTCACTGAGCTTTGCACAGAGATCACCTATTAGGTTGTGCAATCCGACTGAATATGCTACAAGCAGATGTTTCTGTTTATTTAAGGAACCAAAGCTCAAATATCAAGCATCACCAAAGCTTTGGATTCCCATTTATCATTTTCCATGTCTGCATTAATTTTCTTCCCTAAATTATCCCTCTGTGTTTACTGTAAGTTATGCAGAATGCCTTCCAAGTTGAAACAAGCTCAGCAGTCTCCCCGCTGGTTTTGCCAGAGGTAGGCTTTGTTCTGGCCCACCTGGCAGAGCTGTACTGATACCTCTGCATCCAGACAATCACGGGTCTCTGTCTCTAGTGCAGCAATATGCAAATTGTACACTCGGTGGAGTTTGTGAAGGATACTCTAACCTAACATGGTCAGCCATTCCCCAGTAATGACCAAGAAAGCACTTAGCATATCACTTTTTCTAATATTGCTTTAGTCTTTGACAACTGTAGCTTAGATTTTAATCTGTTTTTTCCCCTCTCACACTGCCTAAAACCAAAACACCGCTAATACCTAGTCTTTACTTATTTAAAATTCAAAACATGAAAGGAAAAACACTCAGAACTCTGAAGTGGGCCAAGAGAGTAAAAGTGCATCGCCTGAGTGTAAGAACACATCCAAAGCCACTACAAAAGCAACACATCTCATTGCATACCACAAACATGGAGAAGGCAAGCTCCTAGTGCTACACCCACCAGGGAAGAAGAGAGTGAAGAATAAAATTCCTGCTCACCTCTTAGATAATCCCCCAAATGGATGCTTTTTCCTTCTCTTTTCTGGATGAACTTTAGCAGAAGACACAGCAACTAGCTTTAGGAACTAAATCAGAAAGCAGCTATAGAGTTTCACAGTCTGTCTATCAATTTCTGACCCCACAAAGCAGAAACTGAAGCACCAAATTGTCATTTACACCTGATATGTTCCAGCTGATCAGGCTGGTTTGCATGCTTGCATAATGGCATAAGGATACTTGTAAATAGGGATTTTTCTCATATAACTACTAATGTTGTGTTTATAGGTCTGAAAACTATATACTTAGAACTAGAAATGCTGCATGGTAGGAAGTTAACTGTATCTTTCCCAAGAGAAGAGAAAGTTGATGTGTTCTATAATGAATAAAGCACCCAGCTAAGACTAAGGATGATTTAATCTTGTCTTGATTTTTTTTTTTTTTTAAGTTTAGGAGAGAATGGGTAGTAGATTGACTTGAGACAAGGTTTATTTCAGAAACCTGTGTGATTCCCTCTCTCTGTAACCCTGCTAGGAGCTCCCTCCCCACACCTGTGCATCAAGGACCCTGTCTCTGATATGACCCACCTGCATCACCTTGACTCACGTGGCTAAAACAGACCTGTGAGAAAATATATATAAAGGAATGGGGAAACATACAACCTGAAGGTGAGGTTATTGAGATGGCATGGCTGTCATTTTTGTAGTTCAATAGGGAAAACACTAGCATGGAAAGAAGTGCTGGGCCTGTCTGGGATGGAGTCAGCCCTGTGTCACAGCAGCCTGTGCTGTGCTTTGCATTTGTAGCTCAGACAGTGCTAGTAATACACCAGTGTTGTGATTGCTGCTGAACAAGGCTTTCTCTCTCCCTCTATTGAGTAGACTGGTAGTGCACAAGAAGCTGGGAGAGGACACAGCCAAGACAGCTAATACAGACTGACCAAATGGATAAGCCTGACCATATGACATCATACTCAGCAATAAGAGCTCAGGGAAGGAAAGCATAAGGGGAGGGGGGGGTGTTTGCAGTTATGGTACTTGTCTTCCCAAGCAAGTCTTATGCACTCTGGGGTCCTGCTTCCCAGAAAGGGACTCTATCTGTCTACTGAGGGCAACTAGTGAATGAATTACTTTTTGTTTTGCTTGCATGCATGGCTTTTGCTTTCCCTATTAAAATGTTGTCTTGATCCCTGTGCTTTCTCACCTTCATTCTATTTTCACCTTCAAGCGAGAAGGGAGTGGGTGTTGGCTGGGGTCAATCTGTCACAAAAAGCATAAAATATTAGAAGAAAAAAAACCAAGCTTATTTGACTGTGACAAGGGAGCTGGTGAGATATGGCAACTCAGAAACCTGTGGATGGAATCCAGAGAGCTGTGGAAGCCAAACCTTCCCTGCCTGACTGATGCCTTCCTGGCCAGCAAAGGCTCTTTGGGTGCCTTATTAGCAGCAGTGAGCTTGGGAGCTCATTAAATCATTGCCACCTTATTTCTGTGTCAGCCAATAAATAATTTGTTTAGGTTTTAAGTTGTATATATCCTGGTTGTAGAAGACTCTCTGCATCAGGCTAAAGATGCCTGAATAAACTGACACACACTGCTATTTATGCTATGTCTCAGATATTTTGACAATCTACATGCAAAAAATTCACACTTATGTGTCCAGATGCTACACAGAAAAGTTTAATCTGTGCTGTGCAAGCAGTAGCTAGTGGGGATTCTAGTAGCTCAACAAACTGCACGCCATGTGACCAAATTAAGCTCTTGCAAACCAACTAGTTTATAAGCAATAATGACATAGTGTGTTGCAGATCTGCTATGAATGGAGTAATGTACAAACTACACAAGAATGTACCTAGCAGAAGCCTGCTATCAATATTCCACAACTCACTTAAGCTTATCAGACTGCTCTCCTTATTAGCACACCCACTCTTTTCAGCAAGGGGCTAAGTATGAGATAATTTTTCCAGTGTGTCAATGTTTGTTTTATGTCAGCTAAGACTCTCTTAATGAAAAAAGAAAAACCCAAAAGAGCTTCACCTGGATACGCAAGAGCTGAGGGCTCAGCACATCCCTGGGAAATATAAGCATGGTTCCAGATCTGCTGCCTTGAGACAGTCCCTGGCTCTATGGCCACCCACATTGCACATCAGTCCCCTGGGATGCAGCTACAGGATACTCCAATGCAAATCCTAGTTTCTCCTGAGAGCTCATTGAATATTTAAATGAATATTCATTAGAACAGATAAATGAATGTTCATTTCCCACTTAGTGGGTGACTGTGGTAAAAAGCAGAAGAAAATCACGTCTCTCTCCACTGCTCTAACAGTTCCATTACATATAAATAATTAGAAATTAGAATTTTAAAAAGCTTTATCAGAATATTCCTACCAGTCCCAAGTCATTAGGCTCCCCGCCCTTCCCCCAAGACTGGAGTTCATATCTTGCCTCTATCTCTGGTTTACTCACTTGTAACAGATCCATTCAATCTCCTAAGTCCACTGAAAGTTTGAAAACTTTCAGAGGTTTGAAAAAAGCAAGGGTAGAAGAAAACAGTCTTGTGACTTGCAAGATTTTAAAAGCTTTCTATGAATTGGGATGCTCAAATCCCTATTAATTTTTACAGCATCTTAAGGAAAATATGAAATCTAATGCTTTGGAATTGGATCCGTTTATTCTCTAGATATGAGGTTTGCACCACTTAATGAAGCACGTAAGAAAAATAGTGCTGAGATGAACAAGGAAATGAACTAGAACTTACTTCCTGATTTATCCATATGTTTTCTGTGCAAGCTACTTGCATTTAGTCTGCACAAAAATTTACGTTTTCCCTTGTATAGATTGCAAATTTAAGCACAGGATATATTAAGTCATTTTCTGTAGACTATATAGTAGGCCTGCAAAAGGATAAAACCAGTATCTCACAGGGACAAGGAAAATGACTGCACTCAGCAGTGTAATAAGGCACTCAGCTTTATGGTGATGAAACAGGTAAGTTACACCACAACATAAATGATGTGATTTTTAACAAATTACATTTGAAGCTACAGTAATGGACTAACAACAGCATTCCTCTCAGATGCTTGACATTCTTGGTAATACTTACTGGTAATGGACACATCTTCATATTTCTGAGTTAGAATGCAAATGACATGAAAAAGATAATTTAGTGTTATTAAAATTGATACATCAATGAATCTGTGGACAATTTTCCACTTTACAAATTAATTAAATTACATTTTAATCTTTTCTTTTTAATTTACTTTTGTACTCAGTATACTTTACTCAAAGTTTGATATGCTGTCTAGCAGTTGGTTCTCTAGGCTTATTTACAGGTTAGCTAATAGTACACTACTCTCTGCTTTAATTTTCCAAGCATACCTCAACTGTTGCCATTTCCTCCAATAAGGAAGAAGAACATATTTTTGCTTTGGCACAGCCAACAATCACCTTAAAACTATCTAGTAATAGATGCTTTGTAATTTACCCATGACTACCCCACGGGAAACAGCTGCAGTTTGAATGAGAGTAAATCTGTGCACCATAACAGGCAACTACTGTAATGAAGCTCTGAATTTAAAGCATACAATTCTACAGGGTGAGAGTCAACCCAAGTATCAGGCTAGAGCTGCATGCTGTCCAGCTCAAGATCTCTAACAGGCTTGCACCTGGGGCACATCTAGATTGCAAGCTACAAAACAGCTTTCTGTACGAGTCGGAATCACACAGAATCACAGAATGTTAGGGGTTGGAAGCAACCTCGAAAGATCATTGAGACCAATCCTCCTGCCAGAGCAAGATCACCTAGATTAGGTCACACAGGAACGCATCCACATGGGTTTTGGAAGTCTCCAGAGAAGGAGACTCCACACCCTCTCTGGGCAGCCTGTTCCAGTGCTCCATCACCCTCACAGTGAAAAGCTTTTTCTTATGTTCACGTGGAACGTCCTATGCTCCAGCTTACACCCATTGCCTCTTGTCCTATCACTGGACATCACTGAGAAGAATCTGGGTCTTTCCTTCTGACACTCACCCTTTAAATATTTACAGACATTGATAAGGTCACCCCTCAGCATCCTCTTCTCCAGGCTAAACAGGCTCAGCTCCCACAGTCTGTCCTCATAAAGAAGATGTTACATTCCCTAAATCACCTTAGTGGCCCTGCACTGGACTCTCAAGCAGTTCCCTGTCCTTGAACTAAGAGGCCCAGAATTGGATACAATATTGCAGATGTGATCTCATCAGGGCAGAATACAGCAGTCCAGTGTCCTGAAAGAAAATGTGCAGATAGACCTTGCTTACAGCAGTCCATGAGAACCTAAGGCTTCTTATGGAGAGTTGAGCTAATCAGTCTATTGGATGTCATGCCTATGATGCCACTCTGTGGATATGTATTATGAGTCACAGTCAGCTACCACAGCTATGAATCTTGGCTGGTTTATGTCATCAATAAGGAACATCCAACTAATGGCCATTCCTTGATGATGCTCAAATTTCACCAGACCAAGATTCTACCAGTTAGGCAACAGAGTAATTTCCTTTTCTGATGACTTTCTGTAAACCTATACAGTCATCATAATATTGTGTTCCATATCAGTGTAGTTGTCATTAATTTCCCATAGTGGAGTTCTGGGGTTTTTTTCAGAGTTGGTGTTCCTTTAATGTCTTTTCCCAATCAAATTTAAAAATCAATCTATGAAATAATTCTAGTCATCAAAGGAAATTTTAATAAAAATGGAAATACTGACTTGTAGTATATTTTGATTGGACTGAAACAAAATGTCAGAGGAGCCTATGAATGTAGTTTTGGCTTAAATGTCTTTTCTTCTTATCCTTTGTCCTGGCCAATTTATGGCCTTGCAATAAAGTTACCTGTACAGCTACACTTACCTAGATGCCAAGATACAAATGGAAGTAATTTGCATCCTTTACCGATGACACAAAAAGCGTGGCTAGATTGGAAGCACCTATGCTAGCCTGCTATGTCTACACTGGGTTTTGAACTGATGTGACCTGCATCACTGAAACACTTTGAACAAGAGTGTAACTTCTAAGTATCTATCTTTTGTAAGTAACTATCTTCCAGCAAAACAACAGTCTATATTTTAATAACATCATAATGTGGAAAAAGGAATCCAGCAAATGTCAAAATCCCTATTTAAGAGAAGCTCTGAATATATTTGAATCTATTTCTTTTTGATGGCATCAACATCATCACACATGAATTCTCCTGTACATTCTGTGTGTCTTTTGATTCTGTGTGTCTTTTGAAACATCTTTTATGGAAGTCATAACGGAAACTAGGCCTTACCTAAATATGGAAGTTATTTTACCAGAAACAGCCCCATCTCACCAGAAGGCACTTGGGTAAAGTTACCAGAAAATAAAAGAATTATGTGCATAGCTTAATGACAGCACTCCCATTACAGTGAGGAATGCTATAATGTAAGTTCCTGCATTCCCCTTGCTCCAAATCTATCAGAGATGTCTGGTCCTTCACATAAACTGTGACAGAATTCAATTGGTCTGTGTTTGCAATACACAGACTATGACATTACGCAGATCTTCCAGGGTTCTATACTAAAAGAAAAGAACTATAAAGGAAAAAATATCCGAAAACCTGAAGACAGAGTTTTTTAATATTTTTCTATGACAACACCTAGGAAAAAAAACAAAGGTAACGTAGGCTTTTTCACAGCATATTTTAAGATGAACTAGAACAACTTTAAACAACCCAAACTCAAGAAGCAACAATTAAAAAAAAAATTATTTGTGTGACTTTTGGGGCAGTGATATTCCACTCAGGGTAAGCTAAGAAAGGTTCACATTACACTGCACATTAAGATACACTGTCTACATACTACATGTGATAGTGCATATGTCATTTGAAATCCAGACTACTTTTTTAATAGAACAAAAAATCCTTACTGTTCAACTATTAATTAATAAAGACTGTTCCACTCCTGTCCAATATCACAGACGGCAGGGCAATTTGTCATTGCTCTATCACACTCAGCCCACAGGAGAAATACCATGTTTCTTCAAAGTAAATTACTGAGAATAAAGGAGATATCTGAAGAACAGAAGAAAATATAGTTAACATATCATTTTCATAAAGAGACATACTTAGATAATGAGGCCCAGAAATACTAAATCGTCTGACCAATGTCACACAGAAAGCCTATGGCAAATCCGAGACATTAACACAGATATGCCAAATCCCAGTTTGGTAGCTTACAATGTAGAACTTTCCTATCTCTAAGTTTATATACGTGCACATCTTGGGAGTAGTTTTTGAATATTAAATGGAAATGAAAAACAAAGAAAAAATGTGAAATAATATGAAGTTATTCAACCTGGACAGTATTTCTATATGGCTTATCCTGCCTTGCTTGAATACTTGATTTATTTTGTTGTAAAACACCTGTTTCAGGAAACACTAAGTATGAAAAATATTAGGAAAATCATACAGTTCTCAGCCTGTTGGTACTGATACTGCTAGCTCTCTGTTTAAACAGGCAGAAAGATCTGTTCATATATGTTATTCAGTGGGAAAAAGAGAAGAATGCTAACTTCTGCCAAATATTTTTAAGTGTTATGAATTTACATCAGCTCAAAAGTATATGCTTTTGAACACTGAATTTTAAAGTGGGTTAGATGGTTCTTCTGTTCCTTAAAATGCCTTTTTCCCATAAAAAAACCCCAACATGTTGCAGTGTGAAAATACAGACTGACTTTTATAATCCAGTATGCGTGACACATCATGATGAAAGCTGCAAACTGCTGTTTGCTTATGCTTAAATTTTTCATTACAAGACAATGACTTACAGGTCTTGTCTATGAGCAACACCAGTTCTGATAATTCTGAGACAGAAACACTACCTAGGATGAAATGGCAGATACAGAGTTGTTCTTTGTTTCTCCACCATTTGATATTAAAAATTAAATCCTTTTTGCTTTATTCCACCACAAGAACAAAAATAAAAAATAAAAAAAGGAAGCATTTATCTAGTGCTTACTCTACAATTCCTCCTGCAATCACATGAAGAGACTCAGCTATTTTAGAAGTTGCAGTGTTTGAAATATACATATGAATATATATACACACACATACACATACATCCCCTTGTTTTAAACCTGGCTTTTAGCTGAAATCTTTAGTACCAACGTTAAAAAAAGCAAACACCAGCATGGATATCAGGTGAACTAAAAAAAGCGCAGAGTGGGGACCCAAAACACCTACAGAGCCAAAGGAACTCAAACCAAAGAATTATGATATGCACTGAAAAAAGCCAACCAGACAATGAATACAATATGTGACTGGGTTAAAACCAATTTTGTTTCTACACACAGAAACAGATTACCACAACATTGATTCTTTTTTAAATTATTAGTGTTATTTTTTGACTACTATATTAAGTCATTTAATGCCTTTAATGTGGATTTACTAGGTAAGGATGCAGAATATGGTTTCTAAAGACAGTCACTATTGTATAGCTGAGATTTTCTGTATTTAGTGTTTTAGTTTCACTTATTACAAACACAGTTGTTCTTAAAGAAAGGAGACAAAACGTCATAATACGTACTAGAAGCCTTCTATGTTTTTAATAGCATGAATAATCCCAAACTGCTTCTCACTTTCCTGGGAAAAACAAGAAGTCAGGCAGCAATGTTTTTTTTCACATTGCTCACATTACAGAACATAAGAACTGCATTACGCCAGCTGTTTTGCTCAGGAAAGAATCTGTATAGGCAGAGAGATCCACTAATAAGCTGAGATGGTATTTATTCTCCTATCTGTCATTCTCCTCTCTACTCTCCTGCAACCAAACCATAGGCAAGCTGTGAGGCTGATGTTGTCACCAGATGACAATTAAAAGCCAAGGCAGGTGCTCAAGCAGTGTTGCTCACCCTAGAAGGTGCCTTCGGCTGTGTCCTTCTCCCTCCCATATCAACACCTACCCAGTCTAAAGGAGCTGCCATCTGTTTCATTTTCAGATGATCTAGTTTCTTTCTCATCTCATAAGTTACAGCAAATAAGGCTGGCACTTAGGTTAAATAAAAGTAAAGATTATTTTTTTCTTTAATTATTTGGTTTTTTTAATTAATATGGTGAGGATGACACATTTGGTTGATCTGTTACATTTCTATCTGTAACAATTTAATGTAGTTATTGAACAATAGATAAGGTTGTGTGCAAACACAGCAACACCCACAAACAAAAGTACACAACTTGGGTTGTTTCTTTATATGTTTAAAATCCAACAAAAACTAAGTAAACATTTCAGTAGCATTTTGATGTCAGAGAAATATACATATATATTTTATTCTAATTTTATACAATACGATGGCACCCTGATTACATACGGTGACAATGACAGCAACCCCAAATGCTGACTTATTTGAGATGTTAAAAGTTTATTAACTTTTGCTTCCACAGCTCCACAGAATGGAGCCAGAGAATCTTCTCCCAGCAGAAGCCTGTTGCTGTAGCAACCTGTTGGATCAGCCAGGATGCCACAGTGACAAAGCCATACGTGCACACAGCACAAAACACTTCCAGCAGAACTAAGTTGAAATAACACAACAAATCGGGCTGCAGCACTGCTGAATGGAGTATTTCTGTGGTTATAATACTCTTTAGGTAGTTAAATCCACCAAGAATGAGTCTCTTTGTACAGATAAGATCACCTGAAGACCTTATGGAAATAGGAACCAGTGCATTCAATCTATTAATTTCTGTCAAGTTTTTTCCCTACTACCACGTAGTCCTGAATCCATCAGAGACTACCTGAAGATGAGCATATCACCCTGATGATTTGTCTTCAAGCCAGCTGGCACCAAGATGCTCTTTGCAGACAGGTCTTAAAGTGACCTTGACTAGGTGATATTTATGGCATACTTCCAACTTTAAGTTTGAATGCTTGGCTATTTCCAGGAACTATTTTCTGTTAGTAATGAAGTAGCAGGTTGATTGGTACAGTAATAACGGCAGCAAAAAGATTTTTAGAAACTGATAACTGGGATCAGTAAAATCCACTTGACAAAAAAACCATATCCTTCATGTCTTACCCAGTATAGTTACAAATTCATATTTCAGCATTTCTCAGAGTTGGTAAACTTAGATGCAAAAGGCTAAAACAGCGTCTCCTTGAAACTTCTGGCAGCAGCCTTGGCTTTGGAAGCTGCAGAATCCACCTTCCCTGTCTCTCCTTCTATTTGCACATGTAGGAGTTTGTGGGCATTTTTATTATGTCAGTTATCTCAGTCTCTCCCACTGACAATGACATTTAAGAGATATGCTTACATATTCATGCATATGCATGCAGACACTGTTCCAAAATCATGTTCTTTGTGTGTTTATGTGACACACATGGAATATTATCCATACATATAAGAGGGATGGGAACATATATACACAGCACTCTGAGCATATAGCACAATAATAGGATTAGGGCTACAGTCAACCGTAGTGCACTTTTAAGAAACATGCAAAACGTAATAAAAGAAATAGAATTAAAATATTCATAATTGTATGAATGGCAATAGGACTAAATATATTTATTCAAAATAGAATAAAATTTTACATATAGTTTCCTATTGAGACTGAGATAGGAAATATATTTCCATATGCACGTGAGCAGACATACCAAGATGCAGCTAAGATGCATGTTTTTCGTGTATGTATTAATGATGCATTAATTACAGAAACACAGAGTGGTTGAGGTTAGAAGGGATCTCTGGAGGTCATCTTGTTCAATGCCTCCACTCAAGCACAGCCACCTAGAGCCCCTTGCTGACGGACCATGTCTAGAAAGTTTTTTAATATCTCCATGGATGGAGACTCCACAACCTCCCTGGGGCGGTGCTCAGTCAACCTCACATAAGAAAAAGGATTTCCTGATTTTCTGAGGGACCATCCCGTGTTTCAGGTTGTATCCCTCCAGTCTTGTCACCTGGCACTACTGAAAAGAGCCTGGATGTTTCATCTTTGGAGCCTCCTTTCAGGTATTTGTACACATTGATAAGATTTCACACACTCTGCACCACCAACTCCCCCAACCCCCACAGCCCTCCCCAAGACTTCTCTAGGTTAAACAGTCCCAGCTCCCACAGCCTTTCTTTATAAGAGAGATGTTTCAGTACCTTCATCATCTTGGTGGCCCTTCATTGGACACTGTCCAGTAAATCCATGTCTCTCTCTTACTGGGGAGCTCAAAACTGGTCCCAGTGCTCCAGGTGCGATCTCATTAGTGCTGAGTAGATGAGAATGATTCCCCTCTCTTGACCTGCTGACAATAACTTGCCTAAGGTGGCCCAGGATATCATTTGTCTTCACTGTGGCTATAGCATGAGACTGGCTCATGGTCAATTTGTTGTACACCAGGGAGCCTGCCCCTAGGTCCCTTTCTGCAAGGCACCTCTCTCAATTGGCATCATCATTAAAAGATTGCCCTCAGTGACAGCAGCCCCTCAGCGGTGGCAGCCATCTTTCCCAGCACTCGTGGGTGCAGCCCATCAGAACCCAAGGGTTGATGTATGTCCAGTTTGTTTAGGTATTCTCTAACCTGATTCTCTTTTACCAAGGCTAGTTGTTGTAGTACATTAGTTATAGAGATAATTAGTGGATATATGCATAATTAGTACCCTTGTATAGATCAGAAACCAAATCACGGGTTACCAAAATTATCTAAATTTAATTAAAAATACCCAAACCAGAAGTGGGGTTTTTAATGCAGAGAGTCTAAGCCAACTACTGCAATTCTTTCCTTCAAGGCACCACGTTCAGGCAGAACAGACTTCCTTTTTTTTTTTTCCTGGAATTCAGCAGCAAGGGACCTTTTTGCTCAGAACATTTTCTGTATTTCTTTAATCAATAGATTAATTTGATGTAACAAAATACAATGTAGAATTTTAATCAGATTTAAGTCCCTGTTTTTAATTATAGCCAGATAAACAGTCATAACCAGTGGAAGTTAGAGAAGGTATAAAAGACAGCCTAATTTGACTCATTTTCTTCCTAAAATGAAAATGTTGTCTTTTCTACCTTATCTTGCCTTGTACTAGCATCAACATCTGTACATCCAGTAAATATTTTCACGTCAATATTTTAGTAAGATTAAAATCCTATTTAATTATAACAGCACAGATCAGTTTCTCCCTGAATTGCATTACCAAAAACGCTTCTCAAACATTGTTGCCAAGTGGCTTATTCAAATCTCTACAGAAAGGGCACTGCTCATTGAGAAACAGTGTCAGATCTTTGCTGTCAAAATTATCCACAGGGGACACATTTTACCGTCTCATAATGTTTCTAAACCTTTTGAAACACTTCTGTGGTCTCATAAAGATTTCCCTTGATACCCTGTAAACAAAAGGTCAGATCTGCATTTACCCAGGTTCCACTGTTATGGTAGATTTATCACTGCAATATCAGAAGATATGGCATGGGCAAGCAAGCTGGAGCACTGCATTTCATTTCAAGCAGCTGATGCTTAGAGCTCTTATTTTCCCTTTTTCTGGGCTTGTTTTGTTTTTCTTTTTCTTCTTAGCAGAACTAAATACAAAGCTTAAAAGAATATTTTTGTTTGCTTTCTAGATCATCTAAACCATCCAATTAAATAATTAGAGACAAGCTATTCATGTAAAGAAGCACCAGCAAGAAATTTTGATTCTTTTACTAGTTTTGGCTGAGGAGCAGTCTTGAGGTAAACTATTTATTCAGAAATACATTTTTGGCACAGAAATTAGTCCTGATTATCAAGCATCAAAGAAGCAATAACAGTTTAAACATCATACACAAACCTGGCAAAGCTTTACACAGCAGAGTATGGTTATTCCAAATCAAATAGCAAAGAAATAATATTTGTCCTTTCCCATTTGTTTACTTTGGGCATTTGACAGAACTTTCTGTGCAGTTTGTTTTCTCTGCAGTGTCAATTCTCTCTGCTGTCTCTACTGGCTGCCAGCACCAGGCACACACGAAGGACCAGAAGCTATTTTTAAGTTTTTCTTTCCATCCCTCTCCCCACTTCCCTTAATTGGCTAGGTTCAGGTCCATGTTTTCCCTTTAAGCTAGAAATTGCTTGAGCTCTTAGCGTTAGGTTTTAGCAACAGATGGTACACTTCCCTCTGAGTTAATTCTGAACCAGTATCTCAGGGTTGAGATTGCTAGAGGTGTTATCTTTCAGCAGAGATCCTGCTTTTATAATCATTACCAATCCAAATCCTACTTTCAGTTGTTAAGCTCTGCCATGGTATTATTCTGTGTCAAACAACTGCTTCAATCCATCTGAGAGAAAGATGCTGCAGTGGAATGCTGAAGTTGCAACAGTGAAATAGGGTATTAAATGTAGAGTTATTCGCTCTGATATATTCCTTTTTTGAGGAGTTGGACCTGACCCTTATGGGGATCCTTCCAGCTCAGTATATTCTATAATATTCAGTAAAATATCCTCTCCCAAACAATAGCCAAGGTTCTTCAAGTTCTTGCCAGTACAAATGACACAGTTTTCATCAACCTGGGGTACAGGCAAAATCAATTAAATAAAATAAAATAGTAGGAGTAGTAGTAATAATAATAGGTAGAATCTAATGGAATGGCGAGAAGTAGGAAAGAAGACAGGGTAAAAAAATTCATCCAGCAACTGTGAGGGCAAAGCTGTATAGAAGGTCAAAGCAATTTTATAAAGTTAAAAGAACAGGAGACAGTTCTTGGCCAATAAAAATGGGGAGAGAAGCATAAGGAATTCATGGAAGCCTGACAGGATGTGTAAAACAGTGAAAGAAAGAGTGGCAAAGGGAGAGTGGCAGAGAACATAGAAATGCCTAGTCAGGAAAATGCCACTAGACGGAACTGCAAAACCAAGATGTGATCTTAGTAAATTCAATAAACTCTAGAAAGATGTTGGGAATTTTGCAGATGGACACAATAAATACGTATTTGTAATTTAACATGTTCTTACAATAACTCCCGTATTAGCACCATAGGTCATGAATCTATTAAAAATATGGAAATAAAGGGAAAATGAAAGGAAATGAGCTTGGCTCTCAGTACTCTTGATTCCTTGCATGAAGAGCAAAATTCAATTGAAATATTTCCTGCGGCAGAGAAAGATTAAAAGAAAATTAATGGTACTCTACGGGCACAAATAATGTTTCATAGGGTTTGTCTGTGGTTATCATAGCTAAAGGCTAAATAAAATATTACGTTTGAGTGAAAGTTTGAATCATACAATATGCAGCTGTTCTTACTTTTTGTTGCCTAAATAAATTTCAATCCATGATGACTGAAGAGTGGAAACCGTAATGAATCCTACGCTTTTGACCTTCGACCCAAAATCTTTATATTTAGCTATTAAAAGGTTAGATATCCTGTTTGCGTCCTTCCCCCACAAGAGATGCTGTGGACACTTTATTTGCACAGACCTTTACACAACAACTTCTGAATTCTCCCAAAGGTAATCTCATTTGCCCTTCAGTTACTGTCTTCTGAGCATATTAACCTTTATCCTTATTTATGCCCAATACTTTCAAACTAGCATAACTTTATGCAGAATTTATTTTGTAAGGAACCCTTAAATTTTTCTGCAAGTAGGACATTTCTCTACGGTAATTTAAAATCAAACTTCAACCACTTATTTCCATTAATTAGATTTGTGGAGCAACTGGGGACTATTAAAACATGTGTGGCATGATGAATAACCTTCAGGCTAAACATTATTCTCTGGTCTCCTTTACTCCTTTCAACCAAAAATTCACCATGCCACCACTACTCCCTTCTGCAGTTTTCCATCTCTGTGTCTCTCTCCCCATTCCTCTCTCTCCTATTCATACATCATGCAATTCATCTAGATAAAATTCTGCCTTCCTTCTACATGGCATATTATTCAGGAGAAATTCCCAGTAAAAGACACAGAAGGACAAAAGAAATGTATTTTTACTAGTTGCTAGCATGGACCCAATTGTTAGCTTACTTTTCCTCTGTCAGAGGAATAATCTCTTTGTCACCATTTTGTGATGTAAAACATTAAAATAACTATATTCATATTCTTGGTATAACAATGTGTAAAAGTAAACAATCCAACAATTGTTAAAAATATAGATTATAAAACAACTTTACACCTACTGTACAAAACCAGAAGGGATTCAAATGTCCTCCTTTTGCTCAGGCAGAAAAGCTCCTGTGCCCTTCCTCATCAGAAAATATTAAAAGCAGGGAAGGGTTTCTTGGGAGTGGCATGTTTTTATGTATGTGGCATACAGTCACAACACCCTGAAGCATGTATAAACTCCTTGCCTTGGAAGACAGGATCGGGAACACACCATCTGTCTGACAGCTGATTTCCATGGGAAGAGAGCGTATATGCTGGAAGAGAGCTACAATTCATTGTCGGAGGTTCTCCACTCCCGCAAACCAGGACTATGGTGCCACGCCAGGTGTGCATCTCTCCTGCAAGCTGGACACAACCTCCAAGTGTCAAATTATCTGCTGATGCTTAAGAACGATTTTCTATCAGTAAGCCATTTTGCCCTGAATTTGTTCATTAGTTTTCTCCAAAGATGTTTACAAGACAAATATGCTAATAGTTTATTAAATTAGCACTTACACTTAATATTTGCTTTTAAAAATTACTGCCATAGTCTGTACTCCAGTCTGACCATTCCGTATTTAAAATGTAAAACCTTTAGGGAATTAGTTACCCCTGGTTACGCTTCTTTTTCCTTGTTATGTACAAACTGCATGATGATATACTTCTAACACAGAACTGCATTTGTGGACCACCAGACACAACGCCCCAGTCCTGTTCCCTAGAAGTGCTTAAGGGCCATCAGAGAATGAAATCTTAAAATGAAAGGGTTTTCATTGCTTTTCTGTGTGCCCTATCATCAGCCCACAGAATAAGGCTGTGATCCTTTACTGAAGATCTGCCTAGAAACCAGATGTTTGTCGAGGTTTTAAATTGTTACTTATTGTATCATACTAAAAATATCATGCTGTGACAAATGTATTATGCACTTGATGTGTATGCTCATGCCCTGGCATTTACTTACTGAATCGGGATGTCTAGATACATTCTTATCATCTACTTTGGAAACAGAAGCAAGAAAGAAAATAAACACCTTAATTGAGCGCTTGGGATTAAATCGATTAAAGAATATTTGTGTTAATCTCTGGTTTCAGTCAAAGACTTCTGGGCAAACTCCTGTCCCCCTGCTCAGAGCGAGCAAATAGTCAGGAGGACTAGATTTTTTCACTGAATGAGAAACTTACTCTAGGCAGCAATTTCCTTTTCCGAAGTCACATGTTTTCATTCAACTGGCAAGCACTGACCTCTCTTCTACACTCAGCGTTTGAGTTAAGGTTAGGTTTGACAGTGTCTGGCTTCCTGTAGTTAACACAATTTAATACACCTGACAAAAGAGAGAAGCTTCCTGGAACTGTAAGCAATTTATACTGCCCACTGAACTATCAATGATGTGGTAAACAGTAACGTTAGACTTAAAATCTCTTCTTTCAATAGCACCAGGGTGTACATCAATAGTACCTATCATGGATCGCAACAACCTGTTTTAAAGTAACTTAATTTTTTTCTTGAAGTGGATATACAGGAATACAGAGATACAGGTGCACAAACATCCATCAAGATGAATTCAGGCGGATAGAAAATATCTCAAAGATATATATTTTTTATAAATATTGCATGTGAAAGTGGATAATACTTTAAATAAAGTCTGTTTTAATAGCAGATAATGTCAAGATTCTAGAAACATGGTAGAATATCTTGCATAATTTTTCCTTGCATATGGAGAAGATTTAAGAATTAGCACAGCTCCACCCCATCTCCATCAAAATATCAAAGAAAATTTCTCATTTTGGACACTGGGCTGCTTTCCAGCTAGCTTTTGTCAGATAAACAACATAAACCTGAAAAGGAAATCCTTCTCAGCTCCTGGTTCAGGTCTCTCGAAGTTCTATATCCTCCCTGTTTGTCAAACTTCTATGTCTAAATCTATTAACAGGGTTCTCAATATTTAAGCAAAGCAGAAGGCCAACGTGGATGACATGCAGTGCTTAAAGATAATTTTGGCCACAGTTGTATGTGCAACAACCTTTTTCACCCCATATGTTGAGACTTTCCAATCCTAAATGGAGTTCACTCCAGGATTGGAGGCATCTTATTCAATTGGTGTTTTGATCTTAAATGAGAAAATTAGAATACTTCTAATATATGAGAGGAAAAAAAAAAAAGGTTAAACTATAAAAGTTGTTTCTTAAAGATCATTCACTTTGAATTTAGCCTGGAATTTAATTATAATTACATCAAAATTTCATTGTTTGACAAAGAAGGTGAGATCCATGGAGCGTTAGTAACTAGAACAAAGTAAGGATAAAGAAAAGAAGAATGGGATATCCTAGGTTAAGCAGAACATCTTGGAGAACATCTCCAGACTGTTAGGATAGTCTTTGCAAACTGCAGTCAGATTGCACAGGACAGACAAGCTGTTTGAAATCAGTCACTGCTTATATAACAAGGCTAAATTTCTGAAGATGTTTAAGTATCTCACACCCAGTAAAATCACAGGTCACAAAAGTGCTTAAAAGGTCTTTGAGGAGGTATGCAGCTGCTAGCAACCTAATGGGGTAAGCACACAGGCTTTTTGTTGAGAGTGTGAATCAGGTGGGACATCAGGATGGAACCCACAAAAGTCAGGGTGTTGAACAACAACTTCCCTCAACAGAAAGGGGAAGGCTTTAGCCTGAGCTCAAAGGACTTTTAAACAAAAGTTGTTGGAACGCGTACCAGGAATGAGAGAAAGCTGTCTAATTTCCCTGTTCAGCCTCAGGAGATGCCATTCTCCCAAGAAAGTGCTCCCAGCAAACTTTCCCCATGGTGGGGTGGGAAACTTTGATCTCTCTCACTGAAGCTCTATGACATGTCAGAGAACAGGAACACCGTGGCTGTACTGTGCATTCCTCCACCTGTTCCAATGGCTGCTCAATACACCTGAAATACATTAAAGTAATGACCAGATCTCTCACTTCGTCTCCCAGGCATGTGTTTCAACGACTACATTCACAGAACCATAAAAGAGTTCAGGTTGGAAGGGATTTTTATAGGACATCTTGCCCAACCCCCCTGCAATAAGAATCTTCAACTAGATCAGATTGCTCAGAGCTCTGTTTAACCTGACCTTGACTGTTTGCAAGGATGAGGTATCTACTATCTCTCTGAGTAACCAGTCCAGCAGTCTCACTAGCCTTATCACAAAAATATTCCTCCTTATATCTATTCTGATATTCCACAAATTCTCCTTACTGGTCAAGCAAGCCTATAAGACACTATGAAAGCTTCAACATCCAATAGACTGAGAGGGAAGTGGTGGGCAGTTGAAGCAAGAAACTCTCAAGCAGAAAAGTGCACAGATACTTGGATTCCTGTGTCCTGGGGGGCAGCTCTGTTTCCTGGAAGAGGAAAGAGCAGACTTAAACTTTTCAGTAACATACCATGAGCTAATACTTTTGCTCTGCTTCTACTTTTTTTTTTCTTCATTATGCTCTTTTCTTTTTTCTAAGCCAAGATTCAGCACTTTGATATTGAAACTTGTTTTGTAGTTTGACCTCCGAAGAACCACCTTCAAACTTGAATACCTTTAATTGTTATTTGACACTGTGGGAACCAACCTGGCTTGCAAAGGAGGCCAGGTGAATCCCCAAGGTTTAGTGTTCTGTTTCATTTCTATACCCAGTCACTAACTGTGAGGCTATTTGGCAGCAGCAGTCTTTAAGCCTTCAAATAATTAGTTCTTGCTAAAATAGGTGGAGATTGTAGGAAAAACATAATGTAGAAGACTTTAATAAAAAAACCAATTCCAAGAAACCACACTTCTGCAATGTGCCCTACTTGGAAACGGTTGAAGAAAACTTTGTCAGCTAAGTCTGTACTTCTACATACCCTTACATGCCAATCAAAAGCAGTGCAAGAGAAAGAAAAAACCTTTCAGAGCTGGAATGTGTACAAAGGAAAAAAACCCCAAAAATAACCCACAATTAATCTCAGCAATTAAACCTGTCAGTAAATAACAGAGAATTGGGGGAGGGAAGTAATTTTCTCTTCTCTTTAAATATTCTGTATTGCTCTACAATAGTATTTTCACAGATCACTTTGAAGAAATGCTAACAAAGAAACATATTTTAAAAACATCTTTAAAAAAAAAACTTCTTTGCTTAAAAATATAAGATTGTTGTAAGATTTTCCTGTAACCAGATCTGTGGGCAGGGTGTGTATGTGTTTGTTTGCTTGTTTGGGGTTTTTTTGATCAATATTCTCAGTATTCATTTATGTTCAGGAAGAAACACAGCTTTTCTGATAACAACAGGAATTCCCCTGGTGGTGCTGCTGGAGGCAAGATCTCATTCCTGTCCCTCAGTCTTCTAGCTCTGAAGAAAGCGAGCTTGTGAACTGAGTACATCTCAATGTCAAACACTGAGAAAAGGAGAGGAGTGGGGATGTCAAGAACAGACAATCCACTAGATTACCTTTATGACTTAGAAATTACCTGTGGGACTGGAGAGTGGTGGCTAGACTGTTATCCACTAAGAGACTGCAGATGGGATAAAGAGTCTTAAAAAGCTACAGATCTGCCTACAAATGATGCCAGAATAAGGGGGATGTTCTTCAGGACCAACTCTTCCCTTGATTGCCTGCTAACATTTATTTCAACTGTAGAGCTGGATCCAGCATCATGCTGGGTAAAAAAAGGCTCTTGGAATATATTCCTTTGCTATACAATTGACACTCAGCATAATGACTGCTTCCTTCCACCCCCAGATATCCTCAGTCAATTACTAATTTATTTCTTTTTTAACTAAGTAAAATCCAATTCCTTTTTTGCTCTCACCTCTGTTTTTACTCCAACTTTAATCTCCAGAAAGTGTAAGTATTAGAATATCTGTACAGTTAGCTACTAGTTACTACTACTTTTATTTTTTTTTTGGTCAGTTAATATTTGCCTTTTAAAACTATTCTTAAAATATTTTCTTGTGAAAAATCAGAGATAGGGAGATGGAATTGCTTTGATGTATCACCAAGCTGGAAACTGATAACGGGATTCTCCCAGTAACCAGTTGTCAAAATGTTTCTGTTTAATGTAGAAGATAATGAAATAGGTGAAAGGACAAATGGTCAAAAAAAATTACTCTTTCCTGCTGTTTCTCAAGTGTAAATCAGTGCTTTGATGCCTCAGCTTCTCAGTAATCTCCCTGCTCCCCCACCCCACTGGTACATCAAAATGCAGTTAACAGCCCGGAGTTGAAAGTGAACTTAATGGTTCCTGCTGGTGCTGTTTACAGTTCAGATAAAATATTTCTGTGGGCAAGAGAATTCGCCATCACCTTTGCTGCCTGTGTTTGTACAAGATCAAAATTTACCAAACACACAAAACCTCTGATGAATTCTCTGTTAAACTCAGCACACCAGAACCAAACGTCCAGGTTTTCCAATGATCTTTTCTGGAAGAGTGAGAGCTTTTTTTTAATTATTTTTTTTTTACTCTACAAAGATGTTACATATTCCATGAACTTCTTATTCCAGTTGGGGTAAAAGACCTAAGGTTTTGCCACTGCTAGTGATACTCTCAAATGCCTATAGTTTCACTATAATGGTCCAACTATCGAAAATTTTGGGATCTACAAACATCAGCCACACCATACGCCCTCCCACCCACCCTAAATTCCCATGTTTGTTGTGACAATCAAGGTCAGGAACGAACTCTGGAAATAAGTGTATGATCCTGAAAGTATTAAGATATTAATATGGTTACTTCACAGTCTTCCTCTCAACAGAAAAAATTTCAAGTCTGTGGAGAAAAACAATGCACCTGTAAAAAGAAAACTCCAGCACCCCTCTGTCCATCTCAACCTTTCTATGAAATTTGTTTGGTGGGGAAAGATACAGAAATGCACAAAAAATCATAATGCTGCATTAGAAAAGTTCTTCAGAATAAACTGTTGGCTGCTGTATCATCAACAGATGGCAATCTACCCATGACAAACTCATCCTCTGTAAGTCCATTATTTATATCTCCTTATGCTCCCAACTATTTGCTACCCCACATGGAGTCAGATAATTTACAGAAACATATATATATTGAAAATATAGAAAACATGGATTAGGTATTAAAATTTTCAATTTTAATTTATGTTTAGGTAAGTTTAGGTAAAGAAAATATTCCACTTTGCTGCCTGGAGCTGGGAAGTAGTGAAAGGCTTCAGACTGCTAATTCTGGGATGTTCAACACAGGACACAATTTTATTTTCTATATTTTATAAAAAACATAAAACATAAAAATAAAAATGAAGGGGGGGGATTACTCTGAAAATTGTTCTTTTCAAAACAGGTGAATATTTCATTGCTTTAATAACCACAACAAACCCAGAAGAGTGGTAAGAAATGCTTAAGCTGATTTCACATACTTCCTGCAGTTAGCATCTCAGTTCAGTGTGTGCAACGCGCCTACACACAAATACCCCCATACACCCGTTCATATATGAAACCACCCAGGAAGTATTTTTTGTAGCTTTAGTAAACTTTAATCACTGTTTTTTTAAGAGAGGCTCAATTTAACAAGAAAATGTTTATAACCTGCTGAAGTGATTATCATTTACAAGATAAGTAGCTTCCTAACTGAATTTTAGGAGAGCCTGCTGTGGAGTACTTTTAATATAGATCGAGTACAGTGGAAGAAGAATTTATCTGACACAGTTGGTTAAAGTCTTTCCTATGCCTGATTCGTATGTCTGAATGATGATAATTCTATAACTTAACTCCTCCCATATATTTCACAGCAGCCAATAGCCAACTATACTATTAAATTTCCTATGGGTTATATAATAAAAAATAATGCATGCTATTCAATTGCTAACTAATTAGAAGTATTTATGGTGTTTAACTACCATACTGTGGGATAGCAGAGTGGTGATTTCAACAAATGCACTAATGTACTTTGTTAATCATATGGTAATTATTGTAATAAATTTAAATAAAAATGTTATATGGGGATGGTAATTCTAACCCCTATCTCCTACTAAAATTCTTGTTACACTCAGACAATTATCAACAAGCAAGAGGGGATACTCTCTGCCAATAGCGGGGATACTCTCTGCCAATAGCTCACCTTGGAAACATAGTATGAGTCCACATAAACCCAGAACACAGGGACAACACAGGAACATTGCTGGATTGCCAGCATCTTCAGAAGTTTGGGAGGAGCAGACAGCTCCAGATGGTGACAGAGGCTGTGAATGAGCCAGGTCCTGGTCCTTAACCCGGGGCAAAGCTAGGGAGCTCATCACAGCTGGCAAAAGTCTCCTGATAATTACATATTGCCATTGCTACCCTGGCAGGCCTGCAAGACTATGACCCCCAGCACAACTCTCTGCAGCAGCTTTATTTGTTTATGTCTGTTTATATCATCACTGATACAAAGCACAACAACAAAAAAAGGACATAGAAGTGGCTAGGTTAGTTAACTCTTCAGGCCCATGTCAACAACAAAAAGTAATCACCAAAAACTATGACTTTAAGCAACTTTTAGTTGCTAGCAGACAGCTCATCTCCATGTGTTACTTGTTGCCTTCTGGTGAACGAAACACCAGATCAGGCCAGTTGTGATTTGATCTTGCTTTAGAGATGTCAGGCTCCAACAGAAAAAATAGAGTGCTTTTAAACAAGATGAGGGTTACACAGGTTGCTGCCGTACCTCCACACAAAGCTTTTATAGAAACCAGTACAAACAACCATATTCATGCAGCCATTCCCTCACTCTTAAAATTAAGCTGTTTGCAAAGACAAGTGTTTCTCTGCTAAAGTATCTGATGGATCAGAGTCAAGTTTTGTCAGCTGGATGATTGTTGCTTTTGGCAGTTCCAGGAGAGTTTGATTCAGGTACATTCTGAACCCCACAGGAGGGAAGTTAAAAAAAATAAAAAAAAGAAAAAGAGTTCTTCAAAGAGACAATAGGATCACAACCCAGCAGGTGTGTACCAGGCTCTTCCAGAGCTCACAAATACTCACAGATGGAATTTGCACATGTAATTGTTATCAGTGCGCTTTGATTCCCAAGTATCCCAGTATCATATCCTGATGATTAACTGAAAACGGCAAGATTTTGGCATCATAAATTATTATAACAGCATATTATGTGCCTAAATAGTACACCTCCCCCAGTAGACTGATACCTCATGGTGTAACCATGAGTAGATCTTCTCCAATGAAGTCACAACAGCTTGGAATGGGGATGAATTAAAGGCAAATTATGCTCTCTTTTAAAATACAGCAATCCAAGAACCTGAAGCACTCAGGAGTATCGTTTTAGAAGCTAAAACTACAAAGAAAATTCATTGCATGCACTGACCAAAATGAGGGTGGAGGGGAGGAGGGGGGAAGCTGCAGCAGGCTGAGTTAGCATTTGAGAATTCCTCCAGGAGAAACAAACAGGCTACTCTGCATGCTAAAAGCTAAGTCCAGGATAGCAAACAACCCACAATTTATACAGCTGAAAGTCAAAAGGCAAAAGAAAGCCTCAAGGAAGTTTTATAATTGTGACCTTATTAACTAACAAACACAATTTTATGAGAAACGTCTGTGTAGGTGGGCATGGTTTCCAGAAGAGGAAATAATAATGCAAGCCATTAAATAGATTCTAGAACTATACTACACAGTTTGCATAAAGCAGGTAATTTTAAAACCAGACACTAATTTAGCTAGTTTAGTTACAAATAAGGTAATAATTTTCCCTCTGCTACATCTATGAAAAATATAACTAGGGATATGCATTCAAGACTGACATTTATTATAATGAGTCCTTCAATAATCAGTTATATTTTAGCATTCATTTTGTGTTAAGCATTTAAAAAACACCAATATATGACACCACTTCTCCATGTATGAAGATTATCAAAAGCCAGTAAAAACTCTGCCTGTACATTTGCAGCAAAATTAGGGGACAAAAGAAATGTTAAAAGAATGCAAAGAAAGTTGACTCAGAAAAAAAATCCACATCATTCATCCATAAAATATTATATCTGACATATATTCATCAATATACTGAATTTTTATCTAAAGTACTTTCAGTTAATTTAAAAAGAAGCTTAGAAACTCTTCCCTTTCGAGAACATAGATGAATTTCACTTTTGTCAGTGAGCAAATGGCTCACTAATTTATTAAAAAAACTACAAACATTTTCAACCTATGGTTATATATCCTCTGTACTGAAGCAAATTATCTAACCCTTAGCTACAAAGCAGCTGGGATTTAGTTTTCCAAACAGAATTTTTATGCTGGCAGCATCAGTTCTGCTTCATTTGTTATAGACCCACAGATTTTATTTTTTTTCCATGAAAACAAATGGAAATGGAACACCTGGTAGCTGTCATGTCAAAACAATGTATTGCAGCCCATGGCACCCTCCATACCTAGGGACTTCTTGCATAATGACAAGAGAACTCATCAGTTCCAGCCTTCTCCTCATGCAAGAGCTTTGTAATACTCTATTGCCCATAATTTTATATAAATACTAGGCCATTATTCCTCACTATTAAACCATCCTGGATTTTTGTCCAGCAATAAAAGCAACAGAAAAATGTTTTTATTGAGTCAGATGCCTGCAATCCTTGAAAAATATTGTCTCCTACCTCTCTCAATTTTCGTGTTTACTCAGTACAGGTAAAATACTTAAGAACATAATCCTGCCTACAACTTCTTGCCCCCTCCCCCCCAAAAAAACCCAAAAAATTTTTATCTTAAAAACATACATGATTTTACTGGTCAAAGAATACAACAGAAAGTCTCCATGATTTAAAGCTACAACAAATAAGTGACACTAAACTGTCCGACAGTGTTCTTTATGCCATTTTTTTATTTCTTGGAGTCTTCTGTTTGGAATTTTACCCTATATCTCCCTCCCTTTTCTCTTACCCTCTCACCCCCACCATCTTTGCAAGAGCTGACCACTGGAATGGACAGCAGCAACTCGCACTTTTCTAACATTTGCACTATATGAGTTCTACTGCTGGCTAGTAACAGAAAGCTGCCACCCTTTAAGAGGTCTAGGTCTGAGGAAAATACGAAATAACATCCTTATACAGTTCTAATTAGTTACTAAAAACAAATCAATCTCTCTTTTGTGAGAAAGTATCATTAAATTACTTAATTTCTCTATGGAAGAAAGAACTAGTACTGTAGCTTCTGACCCCAGCTGTAAAAACAAAAAACCCCAAAACAAACAACAAAAATCAACATTAAGTGGACAGCGTTTTCTTTCAATCTACACTTTAAATACTCTCATGCTACATTTTCTGGGAATTTCAAACACCAAAGCATATCAGTGCTCCCTCTCTTTCCAAGCTCTGCATAAAATAAAAATGATCTTGTATATAAGAAAAAACGCTCTATTTTTTTGTAGCAACCTTTATAAAATACTGTGAAGAAAACAGAGATGGCAGCATTTCTGAAAGTATCGATACAAAAGTCAGAAAAAAACCCTGCTAATAGTCAGATCTAAAACTGCTATAACCATTTGTTCTCCTACTTCTTTCTTACAGCCAAACTTTGGACCAGTTAAACACTGATAGCAGCCGTGGTTTGATCATTTTCTAGGAGAATTAGAGACACATGTTTCTTCAAAGCCATTGAATAAATACTGCTACATGGCTTGGTAAAAATCTAGATCAAAATAGAAGTGTTAGAAACCTCTCCTGTAATCTCGTGTTGTTCTTTGTCTTCTCAGCTGCTCAGGCAAACCAACAAGCATACACAGCATATGCAACTACCCATACAGATTACAAAATCATAGTAAAATTTGCCTAAGCCACCAAATGTAAAAGCAGGACTCAAAAATACTATTTTGCGTAAGATGTTTCTGAGAACTGAAAATAAAGTTTTCCTTTTCTCTCTAGTTGTGTCTGACTTGATACAACAGAAAAACATGCGACAACTTTAAATTCCTCTTTAATAGGATTATTAATGTTAGCAAAGGAGAACACTTACCTGGTTTTTAGGAAAATAAATTGAGCAACATAAGCATTTATCAGAGCCTGAGAGGATGGTACAGGTCAACTCCACATAAGAAACTAGAAAGCTAAATTTGCAGCACCTACCTGTGCAGAGCAGTAGCAACCAGCTTTCTGCTCAGATCTGTAGGTCAACATCAACTTGATGACCTTCACAGGATCCTTCCCAAGTTATTTTGTCAATGATACTAGGGAGCTCTGGACCCAGAAGCCAGAACATCAAGTTTAAATGGGTAAATAGCACATGGATCTTAACAGTGAAAAATGCTGAGATGAACTGTAGAGTGTTGAAAGACAAATTCCTTCAGGCATTTAGAGATAACTGCAAACGCACCTGAAAGGTACTGTCCCATGATCTTCATACACAATTTCAATTCAGCAGCTCCAATTGTTAAAAGCAATTTAAAAGTAACCAATTTATATTCCTTTTATCAGTATTAGCACAATATAGTCTGGCTTTAAAGTGTGCAATGAAATCCTGAGCCACGTTAATGGATCCTTCAGTCTGGAATTTGAACTCCTAATTTTCATTCTTTTACACATTCTCTGACTAGTGTTTTTCCCACATGCAAAAGAGAAATAGTGCAAAGAACAAGTCCCAGTATGGAAAAGAAACAGACCTCAAAAATCACAACTGTCATCTAAATTCATTCTTATGTTGAGAGCCATCAGCCCCAAAAAACTTCATGCCAATGTGGCACCATTTTGACACTTCACCCTTGATGTTTCCTCCAATGTTCTTTCTTGGTGTAATGCTAGTGTAATTAGAATATCTAATAGAATAAACGTTTCACCCATCACTGGATCTCTTCAACTTAGCCACCCGTCCCACCCCCAGCTACTTTGGTATCTATGATTTTATTAATCCAAATAGGAAATATTGCATCTCCTAATTCTTTACTGAGTTCTTCTTGGAGAACCTGGAACACCGCTCTCCAGTCATAATATCTCTGTCAGGCACAGAACATTCACCAGACTCTCTGTCCAAAAAGTCAATTTAACCTTGCTTATTATCATAGGATTTTTCCAGCATTGATTAAAAAAACCAACTTATATTAATCTGCAAGTGAACTACCCTATTAAATTTTATTATAAGAACACTTAAACAAAACAGTTTCTGCTCAGAAGATGAAGACTTTCAGGAATGCTTGTGTATTCCTAACTCACTATGTGTATTTGCAATACAGGTGTGCTTTAGCCTCATGACCTAACTGAGGTAAATTACCCTCATATAAAGCTGCTTTAAAATTCAATACCATCAGCAACTTCCTAAGATAATATGTCCTAGTTAGAAAGAGAAAAAGAGCTTGAATGATAGCATGAGATTCCACAAATGGTGCCTCAACTATGCAGCTACAGCAATCCTTTTCTAAAGGAGACATCCATTAATACATTTATTACATTTTTTTTCCAGGAACTGAAGACAAGGTGAAAAACGTCGATGTAACATACTATACATCCCCAGTGATAAGTGAGACCTCATTTAGTTAAGAGGAAAAAGGAGATTTTTTTTTTTTTAAATTGACAAATGCACATGCATATTGAAAAAGAAGTCTAACAGACTTGTCTCTCTAACATATATATCAGTCTTTCTTTAACAGACTACTTTGTCTAATACTTAAATGTTAATCTAGCATTCTTCTGAATTGCTTCTCACCAATGGTATTTTTGAAGTATTTTTAAGCAGCAAAATTTCCTATGGGACAGTGATATGAGACATGGTTTGGTTAAATCATGGCAGCATTTTAATTTAAAACAAAAAAGAGAGAGGGTTTAAAAAAAAAAGAGAGGGCATAATTCTACACTAAAAATAGCTGCGGCTCATGAATAGATTCATGATCTGACAAGAGATTTATCTGCACTTATGAAGACTGAGTAACACAAAAGGGATTACCTTCGTCTGCACAGTTAGACTCTAAAAACAAGGCAAAAAACTTTTATTTTTTATTTCAAGTTATTTGTGACAAGTGCCACCATATTATTTAGCTTGGCACAATGTAACTTGTATTTTTAATGAAGAAAAAAGAACATCAGTTAGAAAAGATTTAGTCATGCTATATACAATCATTCATGAGAAGTTTAAGTGTATGTTATCAAAGAAAATCAAGGCATGCGTTGAAGTTACTTGAATTACAGTAACACAGCCTTTGTTTCACAGATAGCTAAATAATATCTCTTTTTGACACTCTTTTTTAAAAAGCTCTCAGTATGGATCATGTACTTTAAGTAGTAATCTGACTCACTGCCAACCTCATTAGCAATTTACAATAAATGTTCCTTTTCTAAAGAATCCTGATTTTGCCATCAGATTAGATGAAATGTATATAACTTTCATTAAGTGTTCATTACATGCTTATGAAAGACTATTTTGATTATAGAATGAGAATGAGAGAACATCACACGATGTGTAGGCAGAGACAAGAACTTATTAGAAATAAAGAACCTTCATCTGTCATTGATCTAGGATGAGTAATTTACTTTATCTCTACCACTGTTAACCCATCCGTATAAATGTTCGTCTGTTTCATATTCACAAATTTCCTTTCATCTAACCCTTAGTTTTAGAAATCCCTTCTATGCTTTGCTTCACACTATTTGGAAATACCTCTTACAAATTTTCTCACACACACACAGATGTCTATAAGCTATTAGAATTGACTAACAATCTTTAAAGTACCGTAGAAAAAAGTAATTGTCTTCTACTTCAATCAAATAAGTTAAAAAAAATCAATAAATGTATCAAATCATTTCCCTCATTAAACACATCCTCAAACTTGCCCTACATAAGATTAGGATTGGGAAAGGATTCATCAAATCACTCAAACTAATACATTAATGCTTTTCTGAACTATATTACCATGGCTACACACCTCTGAGTGCAGTCACCTCTGGTTTTTACACCTTCCTTGACTTAGATGTGTCAAGAATAATTCAATCCATGGCGTGCCATGGAATCTATCATGCTAACACAGCATTATTTAATAAAGTATTCACTTAATGAGATCACACCTATCGTGTGCATGAATTTGAGGCTTCAGTCCTCAAATGGGGACAAATAGGACTCAAAAAACCAGCATGGTTTGCAAAGAGTAAAAGAGTAACATTTACACAGCAGTTTGCCATCTTCAGGCAGAACAAGGTTGACAAGTCCTAGCCTGTCAAGGACTAGAGTTTCTTCAAGACTGAGGTTTATTTTTATTTCCATGTTGTAATACAACTTGAAAACTAATGTTTTCTAGCTTACTAGTACATGCAAATTTATTTTGAAACAGGCCAGAAATGAAGTAATTGCCTACTTTACCTCCTAAGCTGTAATTTCCACCTTTGGATAATGCTGTCCTATACAAGCACACAGTAATCATGATACAGGGAATATTCATGTGCTTATGGACAAAATTTATTGCAGATATACTTCCCTGCTCTCCCAACAGAATAGATGCACTCCCCAACCCCCCTGCCCTGATAGAAACAAGATGACACTAGAGGACAGACACACCAAATTTGAAGAAAAATATCAGGGCAAATAATCACAGATTGAAAATTCTCGTAATAAAAAAATACGTATCTTTCTTCACATGCCTTCAAGTTAAGGACAGCTTTATGATTTTCCATATTCTTCTGTCCTTGTCCTTCCTTTGCAGTGGGCAACAGAGCATTAGATGGCAGAGGCTGGCACCAAACTGCTGTCTCTAACAGAGCAATACGGATTTATATCTGACCTGCTCTTCAGTTCTTCTCCCTGTTCAGTTTTAATTATCGCTCCCAAGCTCATGATTCAGGAAATTCAGCCCTTCTCCATTGCCATTGCTTGCACATTATTTCTCCATGTTTACAGCTCAAGCATAAATTTTGTAAATATCCTGCCACCCAACAACCACATTAAATTATAACAACACTGCAATGTGTATAGTAGGGTAAAATGGAGGACTGGATAGTGTTCATCTGCTCATTTCAAACCCTCTCTAGTGGTTACTTTCTATTTTATTCTGCTTTTTTCTCTGAAATCTGTTCAGAAAATGCGACAAAGCATAATGAAATAATGCTGAAAAACATTCTGAAGGAGTGCCACTTTCATGAACTGTTGACAAAAGACCACTGTCAGACCACTGCCACCATACTTCACAGTACATGAAAAGGACACATTTAGACATGCAATTATAGCTTTTTATTATGAGAGATAGGTGTTTGGATGCAAGAAACTTATTACTAAAAGGCTGTGCTGCAATTCTGCATCACAGGATGGTTTTTAGTCCACTAGAAGGTGTACATCAAGAATTGCAACAAGGCCTTCACCTTCTTGGGGTTTTGTGGGATATGCCATGATGAAAAATCTTAAGTCACCATCCCAAAGGAAAAGACGTGAGAAGGAAATGTCAGAAACACCAAGAGCACTTGACAGGAGCCTGATCAGAGATCAAGTTCATAGGAGCTCAGATCCAGCTACAAGCCACAAACACTCGTGAATGCTTTTTTTAGGAAGCTAAAATAAATATCTTCTACTTTCATCATTATTGCCCAATAAACTATACTTTTTATGGCATATCCCTTCTAGCTAATGGTGTGCAAAAACATGTCTTCTCACTTCAAATAGGAGCATTTAAATTTATCTAATAGGCTTTAGAAATTTATGATACATATTAACTCGGAAAGTACTTACAAAGTTTTAAATTCTTACAAACTCAGGTACAAAATTAAATTTTTGACCAGTCAATGTATTTGTTGCTGGTTGTTTGGTTTGTTTGGATTTTATTTTTTTAATTACTTGAATTTTTAAAAATTTATACATAGAATTTGCAGCACTGTAATCCCAGGCCATTAAACTAGCATGGTTTACACTTATGGATTGCAAGGCCAGAAGGACACAGTGGTTTTAAACTGAGTGTTTAAACAGCCACTAGTGTTTCACTATATTGAAGAAAATATGTGCAGTAAGAAAAGTACATGTAACTCATGAAATACCTTCACTGACTGACAAATCCAAAATAATCTAGTATTGGTGCACATCTATAAGCATGGCATGGTCCAAGTTAATTATTTCATATCCAACTATGTTTTGGGGACACAAGTTCACAGTATGCATATGGAATGTAAAAATATGCAATGCATATAAGAAAACAAAATTTGCTGGTTTTCGCTTCTGTGGGTAAGTGTGCCTTGGTTAACTGTCAAATAAAGTAAATGAGATGGATAATGGTTATCTCCTAAAAGCCAGAATATCATTTTAAAGTACTATGGCTACATTTTTAGCTCTGGTTTAAGTTTCCTTTCTTGCCTCCAGATGGACAGTTTAGCGTCTCTATCCACCTCAGCCAGACTCCAAAGACTGTGTTCCCTTCTGTCTAGCTTATATTTCTACCAAATGAGCACTGCCTACAAATGTATTAAATATGCTATTGCACTGCAGACTGTTTCTGAGAGACCTCTCCTACTTCTCTGGGCTTCTTAGTGGCAGGGATGCACGTACACCCTCGGCTTGTTTTAAGTTTCCTTACATACATAGCTGAATAATCAAATTACTTAGACAAATAGAATAATTTAACAAATATCTAAAAAAGAGTGAGAAATAGTACTGTTTCAAATTTAGAAAGCCATAGCTGTTATAAAAGCAGAGGAGAGAAAATAATTTAATAACAACCAGATAAAGAATCTATACATAGATGCAGGATCAACAGGACCTATTGATTTTCATCACTCAGATTTCTTTTATTCAGAGGAGAAAAAAAGCCTTATAAATTCTGGGAACTCTGTTAGGCTGCACCAAGGAACAATACATACAGAGATAATAAACATTTCAGTGAGGTTCTTCATCTTCCTGTATCTTCTTAGGTAAATACTTGGTTTATTAGTGTTAAGACAGCAAAAATAGACCAGAAAATTTTACAGATGGCCAAGGGTCCACATGAATTAATTGAAGTTAATCTCTTAAAAATAACCCTGTTTAGGCCATAAAGTCTCCTCATTACTTGAAACTTTTGAGTAAAATAGAAGTACAAAGAGCTTAAAAAGTTTACAAATATAAATATAATTTATAAAGATATAAAGCCTTCACAGACATAGTAAAGGAAGTTATGCGTTTTTCTTTCTCCATTACTACTTTTGCTATTTAATACAGAAGAAAACACTGCCGTTGTTCATGACACATTTTAAATGGATAAATTGGGACATATACTTTGGCTACTCCTAAGTGTTCAGGGTCACTGGAACTTGGACTTTGTTTGAAGATACCTGCCTTCAAAACCAGATTTTTTAATTGCTTTCTGTCTAACTGGATGCTTGTAAAATGTTTAATTTCCAAAAGTCAAAAAGATGTAAAAATCTCTGAAACTACTCAGGTTCTTGATCTAAGCATTTTATTACATTTAATAAGCAATACAATGTAACTGATAAATCATGTCAGGAATTTTAACAACAAAATTAAATTGACTTGGCTTGAAAGTATCACTAGATGAATCACAGCCAGTGACAAACCATAAGGAAAATTGATCATAACAGAATTCCATTGAGAGGAGATGAAAAGCCTATTCCAATAGTGGTTGGATAAGTGTTAAAATTTCATCAGACTTCTGCAAGTAGTCATAAAATGAAAAAGCCATTAATTAAATCTGCAAATGATGCAATATGTGGGAAGATAGTTAAGTGCTAGACAGATCAAAAGAAAAGTGGGCCTATGTTGATAAGAATTACCAAAATGAAAATGAAAAAAATGCTCCTTAGCACCTTTAAGGGAGGTAAGCTAAACTTTACATGTATAAGAGGCATTAGATTTATGTTTCTATATAAATGCAAAGTAGCATTAACAATGCACTGAAAGATCTAAGACCAAAATAGGAGCTGATAGCTAACCCCTCCCCCTCTGCCCAAAAGAATATATTAAAAACTGCAGAATCCAGAAAAGCAGTTCCAAATACTAGTGATACTCTACAGCAGAGAGTGTGCCTTGGTTTATAGCAAGGAATATACTGAAAAGTCTCCCTATACAATTTAGTAGTATTTCACAAGCTGCCTAAAGGAAAAACGGTTTAGAACAACATTGGCTGTTCTAGTTCACCTCTAACTTACTTGGACAGACAGACATGTGATTATCAGTCTCTGGGGTATCTCAAGACTCTCAGGGAACAGCCAAACAAACAAAAACCCAAACCAGCATAGCTTAGCCGTTAAATTCCTAGCATCACCAGAAATTTGTATTGCTATCATCAGGTAATGAACCCAAACCCTGCTGCTGCTTCCACTGCCCCACTGAGTAGGGTTCCAGTGGTATTTCTTTCTGGGAATGAACTAGTCTGATACACAGACAGTCTCTCTATATATCCATACAATCTATAGACCTAATACCAACAATCATGAATCAAAATTGCAGTCTTTTCATATGGTAAACCAGTTAAATATTTGGTTTCATTCTTTAGAGAATGCAGGTTACTCCATCTAAGTAAACAAAGGACTATAGCATAGAACATAATTTTACAGTGTTGTCTTTTTATGAGGATACATTGTAGCTTTATTTTTCCTTAAGCAGAACTAGAAATTTCTTTCCTTTTATTTTATGCTAATATTGCTGTCTCTTTTATGGTGTAACTTGGATTTTATAGGACATTACTATCCTGTGTTTCAAGAATAGCATCCAGATCTTCACCAATTCCCCTACAGTGCCTTACATAAAGCTGTATATTTTATGCCATTTTATTTGCCATTCATGCCCACCCACATGAGACACATTACTCAGATTCAAAGATTATAGCATTGTTATGCTGATGATACCTAGATTTATTTCTCTATTAAACATTAACGATGCAGTATTCTGGCATAAATTTAGAGTGCATTTTTAGATGTAAAATCTTGAAGATAGCCATGAAATATATAATTTTTTTTGCAAACAAATTTTATACCATCAATATATAGTAAACTGCTACTATTTTACTTTGTCCCTTCCAAATAACCACAAAAACACATTTCCGTCCATATTTTCAGCTAGTCTTTGTAACAGTGTAAATCAACAAAGTAACCAGAACCAGTTTATAGGAATTAATACTTATGTAAGGAAGATACAGAAATTAGTTATGTACCACTTATGGTTAAATCTTGGCACATTATTTTTCTCATATATTTTAATAACAGGATTAGACTTCTGATTGACACAGACAAAATATGGCAATGCTTTTTCAAAAAGCCCTAATTATTATTATTATTATTTTTTAATAAGAAAAGACAATTTTCACAACTTAGTTAAAATTGAAACCCGAGCCTTGATCAGACACGCAAAGGATTAACCAATCTGATACCTATCAATTTTCCACTTCACAGCAAGGGGGACATAACACATGCAAACCAGGTGAAGCTGGTACTACAGCAAAATATTTTTGAGAAAATTTTCTTTTTCATAATTAACCATACCTTCTTTGGGACCAAATCTTGTATATATTCTCTAATGTTTTCTTGCAAGGAAGCAGGCAGTAAGATGTAAATGCAGGCTTTGGTTTTACAGTGCTTGCATTTTACTTCAGTAACAGTAGCACAAACTAGTCAAGGAACGTCTGATCTGAATTGGCTATGTTTGGAGAGGAAAAAGCAAACCAAAATACCACCACAAAATGGCATGTAAAATTAGACTCTTGTAATCTCTACAATGTAACCTGAAAAGACATCTACCTGGTATCAGAAAGAACCTACTTAGCATGCTGGGCTGTTTTGCAGACATGTTTCAGAAAAAAATGGCACACATTTAAATCAAATCCAACAAAAGAGCAGAATGCAACAGTGCAAGCTAATTGACCAGTCATCCATAACAAAAGACAGTAGGACTCACAGGTTACAAGAAAATTCTGACTTTTTGAGTTATATTTCACTTTTTCATTAAAGTCTGATATTTTAGAAGCTTGACCTTACTGTGGAATAGTAGGTTATGGCAGCCCACAGGGAAAATGAGACACATTACATACCAAGAATGATGAATCTGGAAACATCATAAGGCTCATGTGGTAGGTTGCTGTCCAGCTGGCCCGTATTTTGTGATGCATTAATCAAATAGTATCATCTACAGTAGAAGTTAATCCTATCTCAACATACTACAGCAGAACAAGCTCCATCATGGTCCTAATGCCATGCCCCCATGCACCATCAGTAAAATAGCACCACACACAAACAGTTCTCATAAACAACATTACACAATTCTCCACATGTGCTTGTAGCTGTGATTTATGCAAAATTAAGGCATGTCAATGGAACTATTCCAGGGATAATGAAAAATGTTGGCACATGTGCTGCTCTTACTGGAGAAAAATTTCCAGGGGTTTGGTTTGTTGTATTGATTTTTTTTTATTTTGCTATAAAACAACTGATTCATTAGTGAAAAGCTTTAAAAATTAAGTATCCAAAACTACATAGGCTGCAATCTTTGTCAGAGTAAGTTAGACACCTTCTCTCATTTTTCTGTAATAATAAATCAATTCTGTCTCCAAAATCGGTATTAACTTGATCTAATCTTAGCACCATAGAAGGTACTTTTGGATGAATACCCTCCAGAGGTTTATTAGAAAATAAGCACTTCACCTATAAGGCAGAAAAAAACAAACCATGCTGCAAAGTATCCAAAATGTAATCCTATGCCCAACCACCTCACCCCCAAAAAATCCAAACAAGCCAGCAATAAAACCCCAAGAACAACAAGACCCCACCCCACAAAACTGCTTTGGTTATAGCATGTGAATCTCTGATAAACATGCCAGTTCCAAGAGGAACAACAAAAAGAATGATCTTGATACTTCCATTCCTGAGTTGCTGAAAGTTTTGTCCTTCCCCGAACTGAATGTTTTCTTGTGTTTGTTTTGAGAAAAGTTCTGATTTGGCACTACCTGACATGGGAACCACAATGTTAATTCATTTATATAACACATTGCTTACAAAATGTAATAATTATCTTTTCTGACAATATGGGCATGCTATAATCTTAACAGACCTGGTAATGCCAGGTACAGTCCAGCACCATATATGAAACAGTAGACCAGTTTCTGAGCACATATATTTAATTTTATATCCTGCTAATATAAAACTACAAAGAGCAATGGCATTTTAACTATGTCAATTTACAATCCACTAGGAATCTCACTGTATTACTTTTCATGCTAGGTAAAGACAGATAACGGTTTTAAAATTACCTATTTAAACTGTTAATAACAATCAGATCAGCTAATAGCTTTTGTACTATGAACCCTCATTTTTACTTTGAAATGTTGACACAAAGCCATCACACTTGTTACCTCTACTAAGTCTGTATAAACCAATAAAGCAGCATTACAAATTTAAAAATCTTATCCAAATATTAACAGAGAAATGTGGTACAGTTTCCTAATAAAGAATAATTCTTGACATCCAGAGAATTCCAAGTACTTCAATGCATGGTAAATAAGGAAACCAAGGTACAGAAAGGAAAAATGACCTAGGTGAGATCATACAGAACATCAGTGGAAGCATGAGGTCAGAAAATAGGTTTTCTGATAATGAATTCAGAAGCCCCACTGCTAAATCGTGCTGTGGTGAAGAAAAAACCCAACAAAACCCCCAGAAATTCCAGAACAATCCTCCAAAAAGAGTGAGATTACAGATACATACACAGCATAAAATGGCAGTGGCACTGAAAAAGGAAAACTATTGATATTAAAATATCAACAATTCATTGCTCCCTTCAGGGTTGTAAAATATATTAGAGCATTTTACCTTTAACAAGTGCCTAATTATGCATAGAACTGATTCTGCATTTTTTCCAAAAGCTGTCAAATGATTTGAGTGATAATCCACACAAATGGCAAAATGAAAATTTTCATTACCTATGCAGGTAACCCCACCAGGCACGGGCGATGTTTATATATATGTGCTAATTCAGACTTCTGTATCATTTTGAGATTAAGAGGAACTGTCTTGATAAGACAGAACTTCAATAGCACTACCCATAAAAAGGTTTTCCTCCTTCTGATCTTTATCTTCTTTTTTTTTATTTACCCTTACCACAAAGAATAGTGTGCATGCTCTTTTTCTGCCTCATGGTGCCTACGGACTGTTGGTGATTTTTTAAGCGCCATACTTTTCATGTTCGCATTTTTCAGAAAGGATTATCCTGACACCATCCCTTACTTTCAACAGCTGCCTATAACGGAAAGGGAATCATTCTGGTATTTACAGAATTGATTACATCATCAAGAACATGGGCTGTCAACTACTAGTGTCACTAGTTGCATCCCTCAGTAGCATTTGACATTTGGAGCATGGGTCTCTAGGATCAGCCTTGCAGCATTCCCTCTCTAGAAAGGTCTGTACTAGTATGAGACACCTTCTCCAGGTGCTCTGAGTTATACCAGTATGTTTCTCCAAGTCTTGCCACAGTATTTTGCTTACAATCACCCAGCAGAAAAAACCTTCTGATTTCAATGAAAAGTGTTTTGTTCCCCATCATGCCACCAGGCAACACTGGCTCTTTGTGTATGTTACCACTGACAGTCACATTCCACAAACTGTACTAGGAAGCTCTTGTTTCAGTCCTTGTTTTCCTACTCACAGCTCAAGGTATAGTTTTTTCTTCTGCCTCAACTAATCTGCTTGAAGGGGCAAGCTGCACTGAAATAGAAGACAGTGTATTCCTCCATCCCTGTCCCTCCATTCGTTTATGTCAGCTCTAGAGATCAGGATGCTAATATACTATGTAAACATCTTCTTACTCCTATACTCAGGGGTTTGCAGGATGCTAGATTAAGGATTGAGCAGAAAAGATGCTTCAGCTGAATCTGGGGAATACATTTAAGGATGGGTGCTTCTGAAAACATTAAGATAAATTTGTCTAAATGAAATATTGATGAATAGATATTTCTCTCCTGCCAGTTTCACATTAATAGCATTGAGTTTTCCTAGGAAACATAAAAGTACATTTTTAAGGCTTCCCTTTCAATAGCTTCAGGGTTTTGACACTATTGTGTGTGGTAACAGAACTATTTTTAATGACCCAGTTGAAAACACAGTTAAAAAAATTAGCACTTTCACTTCCATTTATTTAAAAAAACATGCCTATCAACTAAAAACACTATGTAGAATTTTGATATTGATTACTTGAGGATTTAAAATGTTACAAAGGCTGGCAAGTATACATACCTACCCATTGTGTTGCAAACCATCACTGACAGGCTTATGAATCACATATTCAGGGGACAGTTAGACTTCCCTGTCATCACCTACTGCTCCAAATTTCATGATAATGCCCTTTAAACTGCAGTCCTGGCATTAAACCACTCTTGAACTGAGACAGCCAGCAGGAAATTGTTTACTGTTTGCAAAGTTAAGACACAGATCCATAACATGACTGAGCCGTTCACCATCACTGAAAGGGGCAACGCGAGGACACAAGTCCACTCTGTAATGGAACAGAATCTCAGGGGTGATCCTTCTCAGGTAACCTCAGCCCTGTATCAGTGAAGGCTGCTTTGGCTAATACATCTTCTTGTTTCCCAGGTTCCCATCAATAAAGAATTATTGACATTTTTCTCATTCCCACTTAGCTTTAATTAACTATCTCAGTTTAACCCTTGATTATATGTAGAACCCAAGCTGCACAGCAACTAATATTCAAACAGGCTTTGTAGAAATTCTCAGTTTAGAGATCCACACTGAACAGTTCCTAATGAGTTTGGGGGTTTGCTTTTTTTTTTTCTTCTTCATTAAGCTCTCCAGATTCCAGGAAATTATCAGGGCCTGTAGGGATCCAACTAGGAAGGCTAAAGCCCACTTGGAAGTGAAGTTGGCAAGGGACATAAAGGATAATAAAAGGGTTATTTTTAGATATGTGAATAGTAAGAGGGTGACCAGGGATAATGTAGGCCCCTTGCTGAACAAGGTGGGTGTCCTGGTAACGGGGGATGACGAGAAGGTGGAGATACTGAATGCCTTCTTCGCTTCGGTCTTTCCTTCAAAGGCCCCCTGGGACCCACAGACACTGGATGAAAGGAGTAATGTTTGGGAAATGAAAAGCTTCCCTTTGGTTGAGGTGGGGGTGATCCAGGAGCGCCTCAAAGGGATTAATGTACACAAATCCATGGGCCCAGATGGGATACATCCACGTGTGCTGAGGGAGCCGGCGAAAGTGATTGCAAAGCCTCTCTCTATCATCTTCGACAGGTCTTGGCGAACAGGAGAAGTGCCCGAGGACTGGAGGATAGCCAACGTCCCTCCGGTCTTTAAAAAGGGCAAGAAGGAGGATCCTAGCAACTATAGGCCAGGCAGCCTCACTTTTGTCCCTGGAAAGGTGATGGAACAGCTTGTTCTGGATGCCATCTCCAAGCAACTGGAAGAGAAGAAGGTCATGAGGAGTAGTCAGCATGGATTCACCAAGGGGAGATCATGCTCGACCAATCTCATAGCCTTCTATGATGTAATCACCGGCTGGGTAGATGGAGGGAGAACAGTAGATGTCATCTACCTTGATTTCAGCAAGGCTTCTCAATACTGTCTCCTATAACATCTTGAGAGAGTATGGGATAGATGAGTGGACAGTGAGGTGGGTTGTGAATTGGCTGTCAGACAGAGCCCAGAGGCTTGTGGTCGGTGGAGCAGAGTCGGATTGGAGGCCTGTGACTAGCGGTGTTTCCCAGGGCTCAGTGTTGGGTCCAGTCCTGTTCAGTATCTTCACTGACAACCTTGATGAGGGAATAGCATCCACCCTCAGCAAGAATGCCGATGATAGAAAGCTGGGAGAAGTGGCTGACACGCAGGAACGCTGCGCTGCCATCCAGTGAGACCTGAACAGGCTGGAAAGCTGGGCAGGGAGAAACCTAATGAAGTACAACAAAAGCAAGTGCAGAGTCTCACACCTGGGGAGGAACAACCACATGTTTCAGTACAGGCTGGGGGATGTCCTGCTGGAGAAGAGCTCTATGTAGAAGGACCTGGGGGTCCTGGTAGATGACAGGTTGGCTATGAGCCAGCAGTGTGCCCTGGTAGTTAAGAGACCCAATGGGATCCTGGGGTGCATCCAGAGGAGTGTAGCCAGTAGGTCAAAGGAGGTGATCCTCCTCCTCTACTCTGCCCTGGTCAGGCCCCACCTGGAGTATTGTGTCCAGTTCTGGGCTCCCTGGTGTAAAAAGGACAGGGATTTCCTGGAAAGAGTCCAAAGAAGGGCTACGAAGATGATTAAGGGCCTGGAGCATCTCCCCTATGAGGAGAGGCTGAATAAGCTGGAACTGTTCAGTCTGGAGAAAAGAAGATTAGGGAGAGATCTAATTGGTGTTTACAATTATCTTAAGCATGGGATGCAGGAGGAATTAGCCAGCCCCTTTTCAGTGGTTAGTGGAGACAGGACAAGGGGCAATGGCTGCAAGTTAGAACACAGGAAGTTCCGCACCAACATGTGGAGGAACTTTTTCACAGTGAGGGTGACAGAGCACTGGAATAGGCTGCCCAGAGAGGTGGTGGAGTCTCCTTCCCTGGAGATATTCAAGACCCATCTGGACACCTATACAACACAAGAAAGATGTAGAACTGTTGGAGAGGGTTCAGAGGAGGGCCACAAAGATGATTAGAGGGCTGGAGCACCTGCCCTACATGGAGAGGCTGAGGGAGCTGGGCTTGTTCAGCCTGGAGAAGAGAAGGCTGCGGGGGGACCTCATTGCAGCCTGCCAGTACCTGAAGGGAGCATAAAAATAGGATGGGAATCAACTTTTTAAAAGGGCAGATAATGGCAGGACAAGGTGGAATGGCTTAAAGCTAAAGGAGGGAAGGTTTAGATTGGATATTAGGGGGAAGTTTTTTTACAGAGAGAGTGGTGAGGTGCTGGAACAGGCTGCCCAGAGAGGTGGTGGATGCCCCATCCCTGGAAGTGTTCAAGGCCAGGTTGGTTGGGGCCCTGGGCAACCTTGTGTAGATCCAGGCCTGAGGCTGGTGGCCCTGCCTGTGGCAGGGGGGTTGGAGCTTTATGATCCTTGGGGGTCCCTTCCAACCCTTGCCATTCTATGATTTTATCTGTGCAATATGAGCTAGGGAGCCTGCTTTGGCAGGGGTGCTGGACTCAATGATCTCTTGAGGTCCCTTCCAACCCCTACAATTCTGTGATTCTGTGATCTGAAGAAGAGATGGTTTTTAGAGTTTAGCTCATCCCTTTCTGTTTCCTTTGGGCTTTCACAACTGATTAATTTCTGGTTTTGAAATTAAATCCCCAAAACACATCAGCAATCTCAGGAGGCCTTAGCAGCACCAAATGAACGAGAAAATTATTTTGGGTGCTTGCTGATAAATTTCCAATTTCACTTGTGTCTATATAAATATGTACAAACTACAGTGACTTCTCACTGATGTTGCCTAGTGCATGCAATCAGGGTGGCTTATCCCAAATTTCAGCAAGTCTCTGCTTTCTGAAGGCCTTGAGAAAGATAAAACATTTAAAAGTCGCATTCAGGTCATTATGACAACACAAGATAATACCTCAAATGAGGACACACAGGGAGACTCTAACTGCCTCAGCAGTGATTGCTTCTGGCTCTCCTAAGTCCCTGGCAAACATCCATTACATAGAGCAACTACAACAATAGTTTTAAAACATGTGGGAGATCAAATGCATTTGCAAGTCTTCCCCAACCATAATCTGTTCATTACAATAGCAGGTGTATCCAATAAACAAACCAACAAATATTTCCCTAAGCAGCACATAATCACCAACTACTGGTAAGTGACTATTATTTTATGACATGGATGAAACATAATTATTTTATAACTATTGTTACTAAATGTTTATAAGTAACATTTTTTGACTCATTATAGGAAATGAAAAAAAGTTAAAATTATTCAAAAGCAGTGAATGGATTTAAATATAAGATAATAACTGGATTTCAGCTATGTATGGGTTTTACTTTAATTTAGAAAGAGGCACTTTGTAATAGACTAGCTATAAAAATAAGATCCACTTTTATTTTTAGCTTATCATGGTAAAAAAGTAATACTTTGCTTAAACTAACACATTATACATATTTCAGCAAAATAGGCATATATACCTTTTAATATGCCTCTGAAAACAGAACCAAAATTAAATCCTCCAATATATTTTCTTATTTTTCAGAAATTTAGTTTGCCCAGACTTCAAATTCTCCTTGTAGATAAAAACAGACAAAACAACAGAAGTAATTAATTAAATAAAAATATTAAGGTATTTATTATTACTGTTAGCATTATTTATCCACCATGATCAAGTTTATTACTACATAAGGGTTTAGCTTTCCAAGAATAAAAAGGAGGTATTCATCAAAATAGTAAAAGGTGAAAAAAAGCGCGCAATTTCCATCCCCTTTATGTACAGTTAAATTTAAATAAATTAATAACAGTTGTTAAATATAATGCCCCCAACTAGTTTAACTCACAAAAAAAATTAATCTAGATTCAAAATCAGGATTAAGATGTACATTTTGGACCTGTGCCAAAAGTGATGTTATTTTCCTCTGTTTACAGAGTCCTAAGTTGAGTAATGAGAACAAAACCAGTCTGCAAATGTAAATACAATGAGGCAGTCCTTAATTAGCACATGCAAATGTAAATTCAGAAAATTGCTTATTATCTACAATTTTAAAAATTATAACTTCTATTTATACAAATTTAGAGGTTATATTCTGTGTAATTAGGTGGAAATTTTAAGGATATGTATTAATCATAATTTGTCTTTGCAAATAGGATTAATTAGTGTTTGTGATAGCATATGCAAGTAGAGATTAAATATGAATCACACTTGCTCACTTGCTGAAATAAAAGACTAAATGAAATCAGCTTTCTTCAATTATTATTATTTTTAAAAGACCAAAGGGAATTACATACTTCAGTATGATTTCAGAAACTTTCACAGTAACAGAAAATATACCAAAGCACAGACCATGCTCAACGCAAAAGACACTGCAATGCATGTTGCTAATGACAGGCCAGAAGGCCCTGGGAGAGCACAACGATTTGCAGAGACAGTTGAGAAAAGGTGAAAGAATACTTATTTCTCCCTGCCTCAGAAGTGATAAATACCTGAATACCCACAGTGTGGCTTCACATAATGCACAGTTCTAGCACAAAACTGGATGTGATCAGAACCTAATTAACTATACTTACTACAAAGGTCATGAAAAGCCAAATAGTGGCAGACAACTGCTTTTTGATAAAACAGAATCACATTGTACTTTACATACATAAACTGTATTATACTTCAAATTCGATGTTTCCATCAAGCACTTGGCAAATAGAACAATTCAGTTCTGTTTTGCAAAGATAATAAGATTTTCCAAATTCTGAATGAACAGTCCCCTGCTCTCTCCAGCCATAGTACAAGGAATAATAAAACTAAATGCGACATGTCTATTTCATCCCAAATTCCTCAGAGACTGATAGAGAATGCAGCCTTTAAACTCCATGAAAGGTGAGCAAGGCAAAACTAAGTAATTTTTGAGTTTAGAGAGCTAAACAACAAGCCATTGCTATCCCCCCCCGCCCCACGCCAAGTTCTCACAATTTGAAAATATCTTCTACATCAATCTTGATATATGTGTTCATATGAACTGTCCAAAAAATGTCATACTATTCTATTTACACCACACAAATAAATGAACAACACATTCGATTTCAGCTCCTGTCACAAATAAATAAATGGATAGATCCCATCTCTGACACCCTTCACAGCAACCGAGATGCACCTTTTAAAGGCAAAGCCGATTTCTATTCTAGCAATGGTGAAACCCATTCCAGGCAGATACAGTGGAAACTCCTTACTTCTAGGACATAATTTCATACATTCATACAAAGTGACACAGCAATTAATACTCATTAGTAGAAGATAAAGTTTTTGGCACATTTCACATACAAAAGGTTCACACTGGAAACCTGCCATTATGCTAATTGAGAATACAATGGTGCAAAAAAGGAGATGCACTAATGAAAGGCAGCTCTATAAAAAGCCAAACCAACACCAGTAAGGCCCATAAAATTTTAAAATAATTATTATTTCTTCTACGAAACCTACCAGCTCCTCATATTTGCATAGAAAGTTATGCCTGGGTCATTTACATTACAAAGATAGATAAAATTCTAATAGTTACTGTGATCCAAATCCACAAATCCACAAACTATATTTAGGTTTTTGGGGGATGTTGACTGCAGCTGGTACTTAAATACTTCTCTGTACTTGGACTGATGCACTACAAAATTTAGCACGCTATGTATCTCCTAATAAGTCTTGTGTGTCCACAAACCTACAGTGAAGATAGGGATCCATACTATAGGGATATGACCCTGTTCACCAACAAATATCAGCGCTGATTGTTTTTAGAAACTCATTTAATTACTTTTGAGGACACTGATCAAGATGATGGCTTATGTTTTGTTAAAAGAAGGCCCTGAGCCTTAAACATTCATTCAACACAACTATAGAGCCCATTACAGCCCACTGGTACAAGTGTATTATGCTTCTCAAACTGTTTTCCTGAAACAAGCGAACAAAAAACTACAGTAAAATACCAGTTACTGAAGTTATTGTTTGTTGCAGCAAGTAACTTAACCCTTTTGAAAAGGAAATTTTATTAAAACATACGGAAAAAAATAACTTTGGATGTTTTGCATCAACATGGTATCTTAAAGGTCCTTTGACATTGTAGCAAGGTACCTTGAGAAGAATGGACATGTGGCCCATCCAGACTCACTATTGCCCTGACATGTCTAGGCTTGCCCTAATATACGGGCCCGAGGGGTTAGAAGAGACATGTACAGGCAGAGGTGGTGAGCGGTGACAGGATATGCTGAAGCCTGCAAGAACAAGAAGGAAGGAACAAAACTAGAAACAGTAACGATGCAAGGATCTGGAAAATTAAACTATCCAGGAAGCTATCCCTGGGAACAAGAAACAAAACTGCAAGGATGCCAAAAACTGCCTGATAAATACTAACATAATTGTGTAGTTTTAACCAATTATTAACAAGAATAGGATGCGTGAGCAGAGCAGGTAGCCAATAGCAATGCAATGTAGTTCATCTACTGATATAGAAAATATATTTAAGCCGTGTACATGACTGAATAAAGAGAGCTCAACATTGACCACATTGATCAGAGTTGGGTCTGTCCTTCAACTTCCACATGATATTGTAGGCTGTGACTTAGATTTTGTTACCACTTACGGCTAGTGATGAAATTGTAATCCTTATGTAGGTGATATAATCATGTGCAATCATAAATTGGTTTGCCAACTTTATCTAACTAAAGGCATCATAAATAATTCAGAAAAAGAAACAGTTTCACACAACACTAATTGAAAACATTTCCTCCAGAAACCCCTATCGTAAAAGCTGCGATTTAAGTCCATAGTCTGTCATGTGGATCCTCTAGTTGCCAAATACAGCCAAACCTGTTGCCACAGACATTGACTGTGTAAGTCAGATGTTATCATCTAAAGACTAAGTAGAAAAATTACTAAGAAACAGTAGGAGAAAGCGTCAAGGTATTTAAATAGTATCATTAGTGCTGAAGTGCCTATGCACAAGCCACAGCTTGCTTGCATCAGTAACACTAATATACTAAGTTAATACACATTCAGGGAATCTGCAGCTGAGGCAGTAACTCGGCAGTAACAAGTGCCTGGAGAATACTCTCTCAAGACAGAAAAAGACAGACTGTCTAAGGATTTTGTGACAATCCTTGATTGAATTTCTTTTCATAAAGTGGGCACACAATCCATTGTGCAGTAACCAAAATAGAAGTTGAGTAAGAAAACATGCTAGTAAAAATTAAGCAATAACTTTTTCCAATTGGAAATTCTATTCTATATCCAAAAGTTTTCCCTCTTGACTTCACCAGTACTTTCATATAAATTTGCACTCCAAGTTATTAGTTTTTCAGTATCAATTTGAAGACAAAGAAAATAAAAAAAAGATACATTACAAGGAAAGATTTAAAACAAGACTACAGATGTGGAAGACTACTGTTCACTTCACAAATGATCACAGAAGTAGCATGGAATCAAAAGTGCTGACAAAGAAGAAGTCTGAGAAGTAAAGAAAATAAATTAATTGCAGCAAGAATAAGAGACAAGGGAATTGGAGAACTGCAACTGGCCAATGAGGCAAGTTTACAAGAACAGGAGGAGAAAGCATTGAAAGCTTTCAGATAATGTTTCAAAGAAAGATAGAATAAAAATATGAAAACATGAACCTTTCATTAAATACACTGTACAGTCTTCATCACTGCTCTCCTCTCCCATGCCTCTACCCTTACCCCTTTAAAAAGAAAATAAAGTTTCCTGTAGGCAGCAGACCTTTTTCAGAAAGAATATATTTGTTAACCTGTGAGAACTGACCCAGAATTCTATCTTGGGAGAGGTGTAAGAATGAATTACTGTCATGTACGATGGGAGATTTCTCCACTACTTATTTGAAATATCATCTCTTACATACACAGAGGAGCAAATGTATGCAACTGTCAGTTACAAAATAACATGTCACATTACTGTTCTAGTTGCATTTAATGAGTTTTGGCAATGTGTTTAGCAAAAAGGAAAAAAACCCAAATACTAAGAAAATGTGCAAAAAAGATTTTGAGTGACTCACCCTAATGCCTCAGGATAGATCAATATAAACATTCTGGCATCCCAAATTGAACATAGAAGTTGAGTTGGGCTGTCCACACTTTCTGATTCTTCAAACAAACCAGAGCTTCCTCTGGCTATCTGTATGGAGCTGTACGCTGTAAATACTTCCACAGAAGTTTTCTCTTAGTCTGACAGCTAAGAAAATCTCAAGACCAGCTTCCCCTGGGCAAGAATCCACCAGACAACAGGATACTCCAGTGATTTCTTTAGCCTGACCTTTAAAAAACCTCCCATGAAAAGGTGGTGAAATCCTGCTGTGCAAAATATTCGAAGGGTGCTTTTCCAGGTGTATTTAGTAAGATTTTTATTTAGTCCTGCAATGATCTACGTAAATTAATTCAAGAGCAAGCTGAGTATTCTATAATTATGTGGTCTCCAGGTTTTGAATATGTTTTTTATGCATATGAAAAAATACTGGTACTAATCATAGATTAAACTAATCAGAAATAAAGCAGCACATTACATTCATTACTTAGAAGCAAAGGGCACAGGGAAGCAACACTGGAACAATGCAGGATAGAAACAAAGCTGAAACAAGTGTCTTCAGCAGAAGAAAAGCTGTCCGATACTGTCAAAATTCTAAATTCTCCTAGCTTTACTATAAAAGTAAGTAGCTCACCGAGAGTTTTAAAAGTCAACTTTAAGAATTTTATGAGTATTTCCGTGCAACAGCAACGACTGTGATACCTCTGTTGAAGTGTGCAGACTAGCAATATGAAAGAGGAAGACACCCTGTCAGTGCTCTCTCCACACCCTCCAATTTACTGTGCTAGGATCTTCCACCAAGGCCTGACATCATAAACACATATTCAGTGTTTAGCCACAACCATGGAATGAACAACTGAAAATTCATTACATTATGAAACATAAGGTTGTGCATAGCACTAATGCAAAGTAAGCCTTCTGTCAGTCCAAAAAAGTTTTCTGTAGATGCCCAAAAGAATTTATAAGTATTTTAATTAAATTCTGCATCTGCACGGTCAGCTGAAAATAGCTATTCTCTGTGTGGTCGAAGTTGACAGCATACAGGAAAGCTCTGGATATTTTGCTACCAGAATCTGTTAGAAATAATTCAAAAAACCCAAAGGGTGGGTAAACAAGTTTTATGGGAATTTTACTTGAGACAAGATGGAACAAACTAATATAATTTTCTACACATTTTAAAAGATAGCTAAAATTACTTTAACATCCACAGACTAGAGAACAGCATTACTTTCTTTCCAAAGATTTTGAACAAAGCAGCTAGCATTCTGAACTACAGGAACAAGATCACTTCCCTGAGCATTATTCTGTATAGGTAGCTTGTATTAGATGTCTTTTTTGTCTTTTCTTCTGCCCAAAAAAACCCCAGAAATAGACTGAGGGAAAAAAAAACGTTAAAAGAAAAAGTGTGACTTTCTGGTTTCTGTTATTGTTGAAGTTTTAGAAGCATGCTTTATGGTTGATAAAAATGATTTTTTATAGAAAAGAAAGGGGAGGATGAGGCAAATGGGACTGTAATGTGGAGAGAGAGTAAAAACAATAGAGCAAGATAAAAGGAAATAAGCAAAGGAACAGCAGCAGGGGAAAATAATGAGCCAGAACAAAAGCCCCACCACTAATAGATTTTGCAGATATTACCAACAGCAAGACAAATTTGCAGACATGGCAACAAGAGATTTAAGAAAAGAAGATAGAAAAAAATGGGTTTAGGAATGGAGTCAACCAATTTCTTCCCTTCCATCTTAAGTGAGTATAAAAAGCTCTTGGATTCAAACATTTGACACCTTCTTTTGGCAATTTATACCATAAATATATATATATATATCATCTGCTTAATCTGTTTCTCAACATACGTGAACATTTTTCATACATCTAATGAATGATTTTGCAATACTCTTCACATATTAAAGATCTGCAGGTCCATGGAAGTATTTTCCTAACACAAAAAAGAATTATAATATTAATAACATTCATCCAATTTAGGTCAGCTGTGGGACTATGCTTTGCTTTTGTTTGCTTTCATAATGGGTTTACGTGGCAAGGTGTTGGCAGAGGGAGGGCTGCAGGGTGGCCTTTTTGAGAAGAGATTAGAGGCAGCCCCATGCCAAACACACTCTTCCAGCCAGCTCCACAATGGATACATCATTGTGAATGGTCCGTAAATGACACAGCATCAGTAAAACTGGTGGCACCTCTGTGAAAGCATATTTAATAAAGGGTTAAAGACCAGTGACAAGAGAAGTGAAGAAAAAAAAGGTTAGAAGAAACCCTATGAACAGCAAGGTCAGTGAAGAAGGAAGAAGAGGGGCTGCAGGCATCAGAGCCTATATCCATCATACTGCAGCCTGTGGAGAGCACTATGTTGGAGCAGGTGGATATGCCCTGAAGGAAATGCAGCCCATTGAGAGCCCACACTGGAGCAGTTCCAGCTCCTTAAACCACCATAGTTCCATATCCCAATTAAAAAATAGGGAAGAACAAATGACACAACCTCATGGCCCAACCTTAAGTCCATTGGGATGCTCTCATCATTACTGGAGACCCATAAATAATGTTATCTGTGGCTTCAGGTCATCTTATATTTAGTTTTGCAATTCAAAGAGCTTCTCACATAGAAACAATGCGCTCATTTCTGTCTGGTTACCACCATGATTAAAAATTCCTGCATTTAACTTGTTACGCACATATATGAAACTCTCTTTGGAAGGCAACTAACCTGTTAATTGCACCTTCTCTAGTAAGCACCTTTTAACATCAGGGAACAGTTCTTCAAGCTTTCAAAAAGTGGCAACACTGGGAGTATGAGTAGATACATGACAACATCTGAAGAGCCAACTGTTCATCATTAGTCTCATGATTTTTATTCATGTTCTGCAATTACTTGAGGGTTTTTTTGGGGCACCTGGATATACAGATATATATACATATATATATGCACAATAGATAGAATCTTAAAAGCTGACTCCACTGGAGCCAGACAGGACAGCTGAACTGGTTCTTTGCAAACTTCCCCTCTAAGCAACAAAGACTGTCTTTCTTCATTATGTCTTTATTTCTGTAATACTTAAAAACTGGCAATTTCTTAGGAGTTTTCTTTGAGGAATTTATTCATAACCTGACAGAACTCCTGTAGTAGATTTGTCTCCACCTGAATTTTTCTCCTCAATCATGTAACAAACTGCAAGATGAAATTTAGATGGATACAGATGCACAAATAAATATTCATATGGATACTTGAGAAACTCACATCTCTGATGTGTACCTTTAAAATTGTTTCATATATTTAAGGTATGAAGCTCTTACTGCCTCTATCATCTATTCCTCTCACAAAGTTGTGCTTCCTCTCCAAATATTCAACATGCACCGTTAACACAATATACATCAAGCCCTCCTTTTTTAGCATAAAATATAAAGCTATCATTTATATTCATCATGATAATTAACATTTACAGCACTACAAAGTTTTTCCTGGATGTTTTTAGATGAATAAAAATCTTCCTCAAAGTAATGAAGCTGGTACTGAATGCAGATTGTAATACGGTATCTAACTCATGTCCTTTCAACTCCAGCATGATTTAATACATGCACATACACAAAATATATCTTAACAGGGTTTTTTTCAGTGCATTTGCTAGTAACTAAACAGAACTTACTTAGTTTTTAATTTTTTTTCTTGGTATCCAGTCGATTCTGTTTTCAATTTAATGCTTTTTTGTATACAACAAAAGAAATGTATTACTTCCTCAAATCTGATTTATAATCCTTTCCCTTCATGCTCCTTCTTGCTGTTTTAGCAATAATGTTAATATTCTGTAGACTCTTAAGAAGTAAAAACTTTCATTACTAAAAATGAATAAATGAATACTAAATGAGGACTGTATTGAAATGATGGCAGAGTATACAGCCTGGATATAGTTCTCACTGCACTTATATTGAGAAAGTACTAGTGGCCTTTTCTGTTCCTGTTTTTGGCATACATAGGTCATAAAGTGCACGCTAACTTTTTCCTCCTAAACTCTTTCAATTTTAACACTGATATAAAAGCCTAAAGCATTCTGAAAAGTTTAAATCATAATCTAAATGTCCCAACAGTGCACCTACACGTAAAAGCCACTGGTCAACACTGCATAAACTTAACTCCAGAATACAAGCCCCCGATCTTCTATCTAAATTTAAGAACAACAAAATTTCCAGACCTATGCCCAGAGTATCTATGTCCACAGCCAGCCTAAATTATTGTTTCAAAGTATTTTGGAGACCTTTTGTAAACATTGTATGCTACAGGAATCCTTTATTGGCCCTAATGGATATTGAGGTACAGCAGAAAAATTTATTTGCAGAGCTCAGTAACAAGCACTTCCTCTGTGAGGAATCATCTGAGAGTGAGCAATCCAAATAATGACAGCTCTGCAGGATACCAGTGACCACAGGACTGTGAACCACTCAGCAATGGCAAAAGGAGAGAAGCTTTTGGAGTGTGGTAAAACCAGTTGCAAGGATAAGAGATGTCACGTGAACTTGAAGTCAACAATAAAGATCAAGGTGTTCAACATGTTAACAAATACATTGGCGATTTCCCAACTACATTCAAGAACAAGGAGAAAGGAATGAACATTGAGATCAGACTCCTGCCAAGGAGCTGTGACACCAGATTTACTCCAGTGCTACCACTCTCATGACTGACTTGAATCCATTGACCTTCACAAGAGAGGCTGTGCAAGAATGAGCAATATACTGAAGAAAGAAGTAGGCACTAGAAACTTTATGTACATTCCATTTTTGACTGTTTGAACTAAATGTGCTAATAGCACTGTGACTGGAATAATAATAATTTTAAAAAATCTGTTAAGATTTTAATTAGACTAATGCTAAATTCTTGTCTAGGCATATAAAGTGTGGGCTCTGCCCACACTGATCGTGTCTCCTTGAAGTCTAAACATTGTTAATCCTGATTTTTTTTCCAGATCATTTGAATATTCTGTGAGCAAAAAACTAAACCTGAGTAATGTCTTACTGGTTTATTCATGTTCTGTGAAGCTACATAAAATCAAAGTAAAACAAGGAAATTGAAAAAAAAGATATCAAAAATTATGGGTAATTTCCTGTTGAAATTAAAATCCCAACACTTACACTCTTTAGGTCCTAAGTCAAAGGGCTATGTTCAGTTTTGCACTGAAATGACAGCTGCTAGCAACACCTCTATCAGGTGACTGGTTTAGAAATACACCAGCTGTTTTGAGTATTTTAAATATTCTTTCACAGACTTTAGTCTGGTAAAAAGCCTGCTCACTTAGAAAATGAATCACAGCATCACAAAGTTGGAAGAGACCTTTAAGATCATCAAGTCCAACCTTTCCCATCCTATGCTAAGCCATATCCCTAAGTACCTCATCTATACTTTTTTAAACACATCCAGGGAAGGTGTCTCAACCACCTCCCTGGGCAGACTGTTCCAGGCCCCCACAACACTTTCAGGGAAAAATTTTTTTCCAATATCTAATCTGAACCTGCCCTGGTGCAGCTTCTTGCAATTTCCCCTTGTCCTATCTCCTGTTACTTGGCTGAAGAGACCATCGCCCACCTCTCTCCAACCTCCCTTCAGGTAGTTGTAGGTGGTGATTAGGTCTCCCCTCAGCCTCCTCTTCTCCAGGCTAAACACCCCCAGCTCTCTCAGCCACTCCTCATATGATTTGCCCTCCAGCCCCCTCACCAGCCTGGTTGACCTTCTCTGGACTTGCTCGAGGATCTCAATGTCCTTCTTATGGTGAGGAGCCCAGAACTGGACACAGTACTCAAGGTGCGGCCTCACAAATGCCGAGTACAGGGGCACAATCACCTCCCTATTTTTGATACAAGCCAGGATGCCATTAGCTTTCCTGGCCACCTGGACACACTGCTGACTCATATTCAGCCTGCAGTCAACCAACACCCCCAGTTCCTTCTCTAACTGACAGGTCTCCAGCCAGTCTCCCCGGATCCTGTAGTGCTGCTTGGGGTTGTTATGTCCCATGTGCAGCACTACACTTGGCCTTGTTAACCTTCATCCCATTGGTCTCAGCCCATCAGTCCAGTATGTTCAGGTCCCTCTGAAGAGCCTCCCCACCCTCAGGCAGATCAACACTTCCTCCTAGTTTAGTGTCATCTGCAAACTTACTGAAGGAGCATTCAATCCCTTCATTGAGGTCATTGATAAAGATGCTGAACAAAACTGGGCCCAAGACTGAGCCCTGAGGGACACCACTTGTGACTGGCCTCCAGCTGGATTTTGTTCCATTTACCACCACCCTCTGGGCCCGGCCATCCATCCAGTTTTTAACCCAGCTGAAGGTCCACCAGTCCAGGCCAGTGACAGCCAGTTTCTCAATCAGAATGTGAGAAACCGTGTCAAAGGCTTTACTGAAGTCCAGTTACACCACATCCAAAACCTTCCCCTCATTCATTAAGCAGGTCAACTTGTCATAGGAGGCGATCAGGTTAGTTTGACAGGATCTACCTTTTGTAAACCCATGCTGACTGGGCCTGAACCCCTTGCCATCGTGCATGTGCTGCATGATAGCTCCCAAGATGACCCTCTCCATGATTTTCCCTGGGATTGAGGTCAGACTGACAGGCCTGTAGTTCCTCAGATTCACCTTCCGGCCCTTGTTATATATAGGTGTAACCTCTGCCAGCCTCCAGTCAAGTGGAACTTCCCCAGTCTGCCAGGATTGCTGATAGATCATGAAAAGGGGTTTGGCAAGCACATCTGACAGCTCTCTTGGCACCCTCAGGTGAATCTGATCTGGCCCCATTGACTTGTGGGTATCTAACTGGCCAAGTAGATCACTAATAATTTCCACGTGAATCATGGGAGCTTTGTTATTCTTCCCCTCCCTGTCAGCCAGTTCCTGAGGATGCGTACTCAGGGAATATCCAACTTTACTATTAAAGACTGCGGTAAAGAAGGAATTAAGTATGTCAGCCTTGTCACTCATGTTCCCTCTGCATCCAATAAGGGCTGGACATACTCCTTGATCCTCCTTTTACTGTTAATATATCTATGGTAGGACTTTTTGTTATCTTTTATAGAACTGGCCAGTCTAAGTTCCAGTCTGGTTTTAGCCCTACTGACTTTCTCCCTGCATGATCTCACTACATTCCTATAGTCATCCGGAGACACCTGCCCCTTCTTCCAAGGCTCATATTTTCCCCTCTTTTTCCGAATCTTTTCCTGGATCTCTCTACTCAGCCACGCTGGCTTTCTTCCTCACCGACTCCTCTTCCAACAGACTGAGACAGCCTGTTCTTGTGCCACCAAGACTTCCTTCTTGAGGAGCAACCAACCTTCTTGGGCTCCTTTGCCCTCAAGGGCTGCCTCCCATGGAATCTTATCGAGCAGCTTTCTGAACAGTCCAAAAGTCAGCCCTACGGAAGTCTAAGGTGGCTGTTTTGCTGTCTCCCTTCCTTACTTCTCCTAGTACTAAGAATTCTATCAGCTCATGATCACTGTGCCCCAGGCATCCTCCAACCTTCACATACCCCACTAGGCCTTCTCTGTTTACAGACAACAAGTCCAGCAGGGTACCTTCCCTGGTTGGTTCACTCACCAGCTGGGTCAGGAAGTTGTCTTCCAAAAACTCTAGGAATCTGCTAGACTGCTTTCTCCCTGCTGTATTGTACTTCCAGGAGATACCCAATAAGTTGAAGTCCCCAATAAGGACGAGGGCTGGTGATTGCGAGACTTCTCCCAGTTGTTTAAAAAACAACCCATCAGCTTCCTCATCCTAGCCAGGTGGTCTATAGCAGACTCCCATCACTATATCTCCCAGATTTTGTGCTCCTCTGATTTTTACCTAGAGGCACTCAACCCTGTATTCACCATACTCCAGCTCTAGGCTGTCAAAGCATTCTCTGACATACAAAGCTACCCCACCTCCTGTCCTACCCAGCCTGCCATGCCTGTATAGGTTATAACCAGCCATTGCAGCACTCCAGTCATGTGAATTGTCCCACCACATTTCTGTGATGGCAATCACATCATAGTCTCCTTGACTTACAAGGACTTCTAATTTCTCCTGTTTGTTGCCCATGCTGCATGCATTAGTGCTCTTCAGCTGGTCTATTGATCTTGTTACACTCCTAAGGGAAGCTTTGCTTCCCAAGTGACAGCTGGTTAAGTTACATAGTCCATCAGTAATAATGACATCTCTACTCTGAATTAACACACTATCCCCCTGGTTTATTAGGGTGGCTGACGAGAGGTCATTGGCAGCGTACTATCGCTCAGTAACTCAAACACCACTCCCAGGATAAAGCTAGTATTCATCTCATCAGAATCCTGATTATTTTTTTTCCTATTCCACTCTTCTTTTTTTCACTGACTTACACAGTTTTTTTACAACTCTCTTCATCCCCAGTATGCATTTCTTGAAGCAAAGCATCACAATGTAAAACATTCTATCCTCTTCCAGATAACAGTATCCTACATGGACTGAAAAGATTACCATAATAAAGATGGTGAAGAAAAAAAAAAAGCATGACAGGCGGCAAGAAGCACACATTTCTATGCAGAAAGGACTTTCTAGTACCAAGGAAGAAAAGGAAGAATTGCAACAGATGAAATTCAAGAAGGAAGGTGAAGTTCAAAAGGAAATATACACAGGCTCATTTCTGCTGTTTCTTTAAATTATGTATCTGCTGCTTAATGGCTTTTCAAGTACTTCCAACAAATACAGTAAGAACTATGCAATTATACAGGCAAAGAAGTTTCAGGAAGCCTGACAAAAGGGCAAGAGAAGATGCTGAAAATGGCTGTTAAAAGAAGAAAAAATGATACAAGTTTGATAAACAAAATAACACCATGTAAAGTGATACAGAATCAGCCAACATAATGCAATCACTTCTGAAGAAAGCTCATTCACTTTAAAGACATGCATGAATATTTGGTTGATTGCTTTTATTTTCAGTTCAGATACATTTAAGAATAACTGGCTATTTTTAAATGAGTAGAATGTCCTCTATTGGAAATTAAAGCCCCAGGTGCTACACAGTTGTTTCAATTGGAAAATTTATTATTATATACTATGGGGCCTGATCAAAATGACATAGTAACAAGATTCAAGTATCATCTCTTGTTAGTAAGAAAAGGCATTAGCAGGAAAGCTTTAATAAGACTGAAGGCACAAATACCTTACCTGGTAAGTGCGGGTGTAGAGTACATCCTTGGGTGGACAAAGTCAATCCTGAGTAAGGGAACACTGAGGAAACTAATAGGTGTGACAAGGTTTGTGGTGAACTCTCCACTTTCCTTCTGATTTCTTGCTTAATAAAGCAGGAATGACACACGTGTTCACTTTGGACAAAAGGAGCTATCCACTCAAGTAACACAGTCATGTCCATTGCTGTCTTAGCAATGTCTCTTAGAAGCTGAAGTACTCAGAAAATAGGACAAAAAGTAAAGCTATGATTCTAATTGATTCAACAATCAGAGTGTAGCTTTTTGCCTCAGTCCTGCTATTTCCTGGTAGAAAGCTGAGTAAATTCTGACCTTGTAAATGCTTACCAAATCCCCCGCGGAAAGCTCTCTTGAATCACACATTAAAATTACATACATAATTATAAACATTCATCAAATAGAGCAGATACTGAAAGGTGCTGACCCCATATTCACACTGGTGCACAAGTAGTATAACTTGAAGACCAAAAAACCAAACCTGGTTTTAAAAAAATAATAGTTTACTTAAGTTTGCAGATCTTGAAGAAGTATATTTTCAAATCTCAGAGACAAGCATCACTGAAGTATTATTTTACTTGTAGTGGATCACCAATGGATGATAAATTGCACAACATGGTAAGAATAATTGAGTTTTATTTCAAATAAATTTGTAATAGCTTTACTAATAATTTATTTATAGACATATTTAATAATGAAGATATTACTGCCAAAAAAATCACATTTGACCATCAACAATACAAATATTATATTAAGAAGTAGCATATTTTGTCAGTAAGGGTAACTTGCAGCTCATTTCATATGCAGCAGAATTTAATTAAATCCTTAAATGCAGAGTGTCCAGATGTTGTTTTTTAATTTAATAATGATGGGACCAATGAGATGCTGATAGGTTTGTAAACTAAGCCTTCAGAACATGAAGAATTCCACAGGGCCTTAAAAAAAAAAAGAAAAAAAAAAGAAAGAAAAGAAAAAGAAATGAAATGAAATCTTATAGGTGCACGGTTTGGTGGCAACACAAAGTTAAATGAAAAATGATAATTTCTGCTGTATGCAGTCATTGAAGCTGCATGGAATTATACAGCTTTTTTCACACCAATGATCAACGTAACAAGGAATTAAGAGACAATGCATACAAAACCAGAAATATAACTCGCCAGCTTGTACATGACACAGTTCTAGTTAGAAAACTGTTATGTACAACAGATGTCATGTCTGTACAGGAAAAAGGTCACCAGAATGAGCTAGTTTATGCAGCAGTTTATCCACATGCAACATGCACACATGAAAACAGTTCCATTTTATGATAAGACGACACAAGTGGATCATTCTGCATTAGAAAGCACTGATTCTAAATGTATTAACATGAAAAGAACCCATAGATGTTTTATAATACAGTGGTTACCCATGACTTATTTCTGAATTTTGTTTGTTGATCTTTTCTTCAAGGTGAATCCAATTTTTAGAATTTTTAAGAAAACATACCCCAAGCTGATTGTGGAAAGTTGTTATGTTTAGAATTTCTGATTGTTATGGAATGCACTTTACTAAATTCTCAGTTCTTTCTTTTGAACAAAATTAAAAAGATTTCAGTGATGGTATGACGCTCCCAAACCATTCTTTGGCCTTACAAATTAGACACTGCTGGTATTTAGCATAATGCATAAAGAGAGTCAACAAGCTATAATTTAGCAGAACAAAGATGGCTTTTAAATTTCGAGCAAATAAAATCTATTGAAAGGTTTCATTCATCAGTGTCTTGCTCCTTTCAGTCTTTAGCCTAACAGGTCCGAGTGGATGCAGTAAAATCATTACTAATTCTAGGGATGATGGCTCATTTAATTAATAATTAAATACGTCATGAATCACCAGGTAGTATCTTTATGGTAGAAACAATGTAACTATAATATACTGAAAATATACTACTGCAATAACACTTCAGTTAGTACTCAAAAGCATTACACAGAAATTGAAATAAAAATAAGAAATGAGACAAAATATCTAGATGGACATGATTAAGCGAGAAAGCAAACTTCTAGAGAACTCGAAGGAGAAGGCAGTAATGGAGCTAAAGGAGAAACAGTTGGAAAACCACTATCTTCAGAAAAAGAATTTCTAGGGTGAAGAAGTAGTAAACACCCTCCTTTCCTTCTTCCCCTTTTCTCTCCTCCACCAGTTTCTGGCTAATGTTTCTAATTACCTCAATTTATTGTACTTCAAAAGTAAGACAGCAACAGTGTAAGTGCAAATACAAATCCAGAAGTAGTTTCTGACAGAAATGCAAAGTAGGAATCTGGAAAACTTAACAGGCAAGAAAAACACTGCACTGTTATTGCAGAGTGTATTACTGGAGAACAATATTTTTAAAGGTAGACTAGAGTGTTTATTAAATTCTGGTCTATGGGGAAATTTAGCTATTATATCATCAAGTCACATATTACTACAAATACTTAAACAGCACGCAGTGTATTCATACAAGCAGACAGAAGCGAACTTGCATTCCACAAATCAAAACTGAAGTTCATTCATATTAATTGAGGACCACTATAGAATGTAAATTTTACCGTTCTTTATTCATAGAGACGGCAAAATTAAAAGCATAATACCTGCTGATAATCAGCCACAGAATTAAAGTGATTAGTGGAAGCTTGCCTTTTCCATACAGCAAGTCTCAGCATCTGTCCCAGAACCAATTACTTTTGAGGGTTTTTTTTTATGAACTTTTTGTATAACACCAGAGACACCAAATGCTCAGCACAAACAAGCATGCTCTGGCAAGTTCAGCACTGGTAACTTGAACTATTTACCCCTGTAGTGAGCCAGAACTAGGAATAAGCATTCATGTTCATGATTTGGCGGGTAACTGGAATTCAAGCAGCAGGTACCTGGGAGTTTGATGGTGAGGAAAGAAGTTCGGTAAGGGCTGGTGGGAGGCAATCAATAACATCAAAAAAGTTTCAGCATAAATTTCACTACTAATGGCTGAAAAGTTTGACAGAGTTTGCACAAGTAGGACATCCTGAAACACACAGACTTTGAAATAGTGCTTTGAAATTGTATAAAAAAATAAGGGGGAGGGGGGAAGTGAATCAGAGAAGAAAAAATATTTTTAGAGGAAGTTGTGGGAACAGTTTGGATATAAAGATATGAATAGGTACACAGAAGTACAAGTAAAGCAAAGACTGAAATGGTTAATTTGATTTGATTTCTAAAAGTACAAATCAAATTGATTTGATTGATTTGATTTCTAAAGGGTTTATTTGATTTCTAAAGGGTTTATTTGATTTCTAAAGGTACAAGTTTTTTAAAAAAATAATTCTGCATTAGAGAAAGGTATACTATGCATGAGTTTGCGTTATTTCACTGTACTCATTAGTAAACAAACTCGAGAGTAAAGAAGAAATAAAATTTGAGAAAACCAATCTAGTAGTACAATAGGAGGTGGATATCAGTCTCCAAGGTGGCAGTGAGGAAGAAGCAGGATATATTTTCTGGTTAAGGTGGCAAAATGTACCTCATTTCACAGTGTACAAACTATGCAATACTGTGGGAAGAAATATATTTAGATTAAACTGGAAAGTTCAAGAAATTCAAGTACTTTAGTATTCTGTTCCCCTGTGTTTATAATGTAGAGCACACAATGAATCATGGTCCCTCAGAGCATCCATAAACCATACCAGCTGGCTGCTGGGAATGATGAGGAGCATAGAAAGGAGGTGGAGTGGAACAGTTAGAGCATACACCTCCACATCTTCCACTCCCTCCTATGGAAACTCAGAGTCTTTGCAGAAAACAGCCTGAGCTTTGGGAGGGAAAAGGAAGCTTGCTGTCTAAGGTAATGTACAGCAAGCTACAAAATAAATACCCTGAAAATGTATTAGTATTCATTTTAACACTGCATGGTAGTACATGTGTTTAGAATCAGTGCCTGCTTGTGTATGACTTGGTGCTGTTATAAACACAATGCTGGTGATCGCTGAGGAAAGGTAATTTTTTTTGGTAGCTATGCAAATCAAACAGTAAGCAGATCAGGAGCAATACCACACATTTTTTGTCTGAGACTCGAAGCATAATACAAAACATAAGGACCACTAACCTATAAAGGATTCTCTTTAAATCAGGAATGAGTGAAGGGCTACTACAAAACCTATTTACATCAGCTTTACTCTAAATATGAAACACAAAGAACAAGCAGAAGAGCAGTTCTGAGATGTGAAAACTAGCACAAGACAAACACCTAAAAACCATTGTAGAAATCATGTCATCTCTTAGCAGTCTCTGCTCTGTGTGGAATAAAACTAAGTACAAATTCTTTTCATCCAAAGACTGATAAAGATTGACAAAGTAGTGCTGAATCAGAGTTTTTTTTTTGAGACAGAAAAAGATAATTGTACTGTGATTGTTTAATTTTGCTTTCGAGACACATTTTAATGAAAACTCATTAGCTATGGCACATGCTGCAGAATGTGTTACGTCTGTATGCTACTTTGGACTACCTATTTAGCTAGCAGCCGTTACTAGAGTTGTATCGCTTAATGTGATCATATAATCAGTTGCAATGTTAGTTGACTGCATCTATTCATCTTCCACTGCATTTTAGTAACCTGATCGACAGGTTCCTTGGTCTCTCTATAAAATAAGGCTTTGCAAACAAAGTAAGGTGAAGGAGGTTAACTTGGCATTATTTATTTAAGATACATTAATCATTTATTGTTTCACAGTCTCCCACATCAATCTGTTGCACACATGGTTCTCTTTGTAAGGCTCCCAACATGTTTTATATGATACTCAGTACACATATTGGAAAACAGAATAAATTGAGGAGTATCATAAGGTGGAGATCCCTTGACATTCTGCAGGAGAAAGTAATTAGCTTTCTAAGAATCATGGATTACTTTCTACTGTATTCCCTTGAATACACATGGCTGCTGCCTTGATATTTTCCTTTCAATTTAGTCAAGAGAGCAAAGTGATCATGTTAATCACTTAAGTGGCATTTCTTATCATGGAAGACCTTTTTCCTCCTTATCAAAACTTATTTTAAACTTTATGTTTTCATTCCATAATCAAGTTTTGTATTAAGATTTATTTAATGCAGAAAAAACATTAAGCAGTGTGCTTTCCAGTTCAAACAGTTCTGTATGAGATGCATTATCTTTTCTGCTACAGACTTTGGCTTCCACCTGCTTGCTAAAACAGTACCCTAAAGCAATTTCAGCTGAGAAAATCTTCATGTGCTGCATAGGAGGAAACAGAAATCTATTGGAAGTATTATCCAACAATTCCCAGGTATTGCCATAGATTACATGATCATCTTGATAGCCAGAATCTCACTGTAATTGTGTTATCCACTAATATAAAAGACACTATATTAACTTTCATTCTGGTGACTTCTCTAATAATTACCTAAAACACTCAGTCAACATGTTTTAAAAATTTTCAGAGCAGCTGCACAGAGACAAGGACATTTTTTTTTCCCTTTGAAACATTGAATTTCTTTCCTCTTCACCTGTTCCTTCCTAGACTAGCCTCTAGCCTTTTTTCATTACTGTACACCCTATGGACAATAGGATTCATTGCTCATTTAAGTCACAGTCAGAACTTCCATTTACTTTTAACAACACACCTAAATGAACTCCAAGGCTATAGAATAGTCTCTCAACTACTGGAGACAATGTCCAGAAGTGAAACATAACAGACTTGCTTTCTTTTGGGGGCCAAGCTGTCTCAGGGTTTTTTTCACTGCAATATAGGCAACTCTTAAGTTTACACAGTGAAACAAAGAATATGAATTAATATAAAACAAACCATCCATAGAAGGGTTTATGAGAAAAACTATGGTCTGAAGAGCATATCGATAATTGCACATTGATGAAATCATGCTACGCGAATTCCTGATAACACTTTAACTATTGTTAGCTTTTAAAGTTGCATATAAGGTGACTTTTTTAAAAAAATAAATTAATTACAGCAGCAAATCTTTAGTGATGATGGAATGAACTTTAATTTTCTGCTTACCTATTAAACCAGTTATCTTAAGTATTGAACATACACTGTTCTCAGAATGTGTGACTGATGGGGTGAAAATTGTATCTTGCATTTTCTGATCTGTTTTGTGGTTTCCTATTTAATCTAATTTCACGTTAATACAATATTCTTGCAGTTACACACACTTATGCACATTCTGCATAAAACCACATATGGATACTACTTGCCAGCATTACTGTTCGTGCTTTAAAATTTCACATAAAAGCAAAGAATACAAATGTAACTGCCACTTGGTTTCAACTAAAACACAGCTGAACCAATCATTATTACCTGTTATAGCTATCCTTTGAATAAAAACTGCACAATCTAACAAATAAGTAATCAAAAGTTTTTAAAAATATTTCAAAAAGTATTACCACTATTTACCAGCACATTTTTCTTCAATGAATTATGTTTATGGTGATCGCACTAAGCATGTCTTCTTCCTGTAAATTAGTTCAACTTTCTCTAAAATCAATTCCTTGTAATACAACTTCCACAAGTACTCTGTACAAGATAAATACAGGTGGATGTGCTTTTTCATACAAAAACATCCCACATCTCCTTTTATTCTTGCACTGCATCACCCTACAGAAGAAAAGATGATTGCAACCATGACATGGTAGAGGCATTTTATCAGGAATGGTTGAAACGTGTTCTACTAATGTTGGAGAATGATGCTTTTTTTTTTTTTTCCCTGTTATCTTTAAAACCCTGATCTTAGCCAGAAAACTTTATCTTTTGGGGGGATGAGGTTCTCATTTTTTTAAGAACTGTCAATCATCTACTTTGCTGACAGAAGACCTCCTCCCCCAAACTCCAAAGGACTGGAAAAAGGGGAAAACAAAATTAAAATTCAGTTAACAGCATAGCTTTATGAAGCATGAGGTACCACATATTTGATTTGGGAGAAAAAAACCCAAATGTATAAATCACAACTCTTTAAAATCAACCAAAGAAATAACCCCCAACTCTACAAAGTGCTTATTCTCACTTGTAATAGAAGACTTTTATTTAACATCTAAGATGTAATAAAATAGCTGTTAAGGATAATTACTCGCAGAAAAAAAGGGATTTAACATTGTAGTATACAAAAATGTTTTCAAGTAATTCTGTATATTATGGGATATTCACCACTAAAATAAGTACTTGACAGTTTCAGTAAATTCCAATAGGCATTATTTCACAGACACAGTAAAACATAAAGGTTCATCTTTGGCAATCCATGGGCAAGAAATTAGTGTAGATAGGTACACTGAACAAAGTATTGTTCTAAATAAAAAATAAATAAAAATAGTCAAAACAAAAAATAAACACGACAATCAACAAGTGTTGAGTAACACATATAAAAATAATAATTAAACTACATTTTGGTCCAAAGTATTTTAATAATTTTTTAAAAGGTAGTATTCCTGAATTGAATAATTTTAAAAGACAATCTGAAAAAAACAGAAAAGTATATTTTGCTTCAAGAACTGCAGTTTTTATGTTTGTATCTTCAAAGGACTACCTGAAAACTCAGAAGATAAAACTTTAGCATTCACTGCTACTAAAAGCATACTGAAAGGAAGATTTGAAAACCTGCTCTCATTCCAGTGTTCTTTTTATAAACTTCAAGCAGTATATTGACATACACCAATGCATAACCATGTCCTCACTTTGCAGAAGAATCTTTGACAAGCAGTATTTCTGGGTTTTGCTCAAGTCACAGAATAGAACCGTGCTGAATATTCCACATGGTATCATTCTTAATAAATGATTATTCAAGAAAGCTCATAAACAAGTGAATCTCTTACACATACTCAACCAATGTCCCACAGCCAGACTACTTTAATTTAAAAAAAAACGGGGAGGGGAATTTTTACAGTTAAGGAATCTTCCTTGACCACGTTCTTGCACGAGGATACATATCTAGAATACATTTACCTTCTATCAGAACTTCTGACAGATGCTTTCAGGAAATAGAATTTTAAAATCACTTGGCAAAATTCTATTTATTCCATTTTCTTAAAAAATTCAAATACTGTTTAGACAGCATTGGGAGATTGTATAAACATAATGACTTCTTTAAATTGTCAATAAACATATAAATGAACACTGGAAAAATATTACAATCTACTAATACATATCCCTCTACATTCACTTATGCTAATTCTCTGATCTTTGTTAAGCATAAAATTAATAGTGCACTGGTATGCTAGCAGGTAGTTGTAATTATCTTCCCATGTTTCAGAAAATATTTCAGATTCATTTAAGAGCATAAGATGAATAGTGTTTCAGTAAATCCCACTAAATCAATGCATGGACACAACAGTAGCAGAGGCAAACAGTCTGACAGAAGTCTGAACACTGACAAAGATGATAAAAAATACTGTTTGATACAGCTACTTACATCATGGCTGATGAGTTCTGTCTGTGTGGATTTATCTGCTTGGGAAGCAAGAGCCTTCTGAAAGCACTGGGCCTTTTCCTGTAAAACAAAACAACGTATCATAAGTGACTCATGTTTTTCTTCACTAGTGTTGTGGTTTATACCTCAACGGAAAGCTGAGGCCACAAAGGTCAGACAAAAAAAACCCCCCTACCACTTTAAGAGGTGGAGGATGGGCGAACGGAGCTAAGAAAGGGGCTGCAGAGCCAGAGGAAAAAAAAAACCAAGGCCTGCAAGGTTAGGATAAGGATAGTTTACTAAACAACAGAGAAAAGTATGAAAACAACTAACTACAGTGCTATTATATACAGTGCAAACCTCTCCCCACACTATGTCATTTGAGCCGTGCCCAAACCGATTCAGATTCCCGAACGCAGCACTCCCCGAGCCCAGCACCCCCGAGCACCCCCCTCACCACCTCCTGCCACGCCGATCCCGAAAGAGAGAGAGAGAGAACCCGGAACTCCCACACGCCTGCTCAGACCAGCACTTCCCGTGCCCGGAGCAGGTAGTGATAGGTCTGGAGTCTCCCCCGGAACTGGCACTGCGGCTGCCCAGACTGGGACTTCCCGTGCCTGGGTCCGAAGTCGCCCCTGCAAAAGGGGGGGGGCAGCCTGTCGGATCATGATGCAATTGGTATGGAATACTCTCAGGGCTAACATAGCCTGCTGCTGGGCTGAACCCAGGACATTATCCACCCCTTATTCCATACCATTTACATCATGAGCAGGACCAGCAACCTTCTTTGGGTCCAGGGAGTCTCTCGCATCCACACACATGCATGTACACATGCACACGCATGTATGTGCGTATAGATTCAGTCTGTGGACGTTTCCTCCGAATCGGTCGGTTTCATTCAGTCCACGATTCTCAGGCTCACTGGTCCCTCTGTCACAACAGTCTCTCAGGGTATGAAGAGCCGTACGTGCCACTGGATCATTGAATGCTGTATCTCGAGCTCTCGAACACTGCACCTGGCATGATCCATGCTCATAGTCCGTGGGTCAGAGGTGTTTATTACAAAAGAGAAAAGAAAGAGTTCTTGGGAGGCTGATCTTCATTCCATCATCACGGCACCGATGACCCTAACTGTAATGTCATTAGTATAACATACAGTATCTATAACAACAGTAAAACAGTAGTGAATTATTTAGCATGATATTGGCAATTCTCACCCAAAATCAAGTCCCCTTGAGGTACACATCGAGTTTCTCCATCCTTCTGCATTACCCACCAGGTACAACCAGGTCCTTGAGCAAAAACAATCCCAGATATGGGTTTACCTTTGCCTGTAGCAGGAATGACCCAAACTGTCTTTCCCAAAATACTCTTCATGTGCACTACTGGAACTCTGTCACCTTCTACAGTATGTGAGAATTCTGACTGGGCTGGACCAGCCCGATTGGTAGATCCCCTGGAGTTAACCAACCATGTAGCTTCTGCTAAATGTGTATCCCAATTTTTAAATGTTCCACCACCCATTGCTTTCAGTGTGGTCTTTAAAAGCCCATTATATCGTTCAATTTTCCCAGAGGCAGGTGCATGATAAGGAATGTGGTACACCCACTCAATGCCATGCTCTTTGGCCCAAGTGTCTATGAGAGTATTTCGGAAATGAGTCCCATTATCTGACTCAATTCTTTCTGGGGTGCCGTGTCGCCATAGGACTTGCCTTTCCAGGCCCAGAATTGTATTCCGGGCAGTGGCATGGGGTACAGGATATGTCTCCAACCAGCCAGTGGTTGCCTCAACCATTGTAAGTACATACCGTTTACCATGGCGAGTTTGTGGAAGAGTGATGTAATCAACCTGCCAAGCCTCCCCATATTTATATTTCATCCACCGTCCTCTATACCAGAGGGGCTTTAGCCGCTTAGCTTGCTTGATTGCGGCACATGTTTCACATTCATGGATAACCTGTGCAATAGCATCCATGGTTAAGTCCACCCCTCGATCTCGAGCCCATCTATATGTTGCATCTCTTCCTTGATGACCTGAAGTATCATGAGCCCATCGGGCTAGGAACAACTCACCCTTATGTTGCCAGTCCAAATCTACTTGGGCCACTTCAATCTTAGCAGCCTTATCGGCCTGCTGGTTGTTTTCATGTTCTTCCATGGCCCGACTCTTAGGTACGTGGGCGTTCACATGATGTACCTTTACGGTAAGCTTCTCTAATCGGGTAGCAATATCTTGCCATAAGTCAGCAGCCCATATGGGTTTGCCTCTACGTTGCCAATTGTTCTTTTTCCACTGCTGCAACCACCCCCACAAGGCATTAGCTACCATCCATGAGTCAGTATAAAGGTATAGCATAGGCCACTCCTCCCTCTCAGCAATGTCCAGGGCTAATTGGATAGCCTTTACCTCGGCAAATTGGCTTGATTCACCTTTTCCTTCAGTGGCTTCTGCTACTTGCCTCAGAGGACTCCACACAGCAGCTTTCCATTTCCGATGTTTACCCACAATGCGACAAGATCCATCAGTGAACAAGGCATACTGCTTTTCATTTTCCAGTAATTGGTTATATGGTGGAGCTTCTTCTGCACGTGTTACCTCCTCATCCTCTGGTGACATCCCAAAGTCTTTGCCTTCTGGCCAGTCTGTAATCACCTCCAAAATTCCTGGGCGATTGGGGTTTCCTATTCGAGCTCGTTGCGTAATTAGAGCAATCCACTTGCTCCATGTAGCATCAGTTGCATGGTGTGTGGAAGGGACTTTCCCTTTAAACATCCAGCCCAGCACCGGCAGTCGGGGTGCTAGGAAAAGCTGAGCTTCAGTTCCAATTACCTCTGAAGCAGCTCGAACCCCTTCATAAGCGGCCAGTATTTCCTTTTCTGTTGGAGTGTAATTGGCCTCAGATCCTTTGTAGGCCCGACTCCAAAACCCTAACGGTCGCCCTCGAGTCTCCCCTTGTGTTTTCTGCCAGAGACTCCAGGTAGGGCCATTGTCACCAGCTGCGGTATAGAGCACATTTTTAATGTCTGTCCCTGTACGGACAGGTCCAAGTGCTACAGCATGGACTATTTCACGTTTGATCTGCTCAAAGGCTTGCTGTTGCTCAGGGCCCCATTCAAAATCATTTTTCTTCCGAGTTACATAGTAGAGTGGGCTCACAATGAGACTATAGTTTGGGATATGCATTCTCCAAAATCCTATAACACCTAAGAAAGCTTGTGTTTCCTTTTTGTTACTTGGTGGAGACATAGCTGCAATTTTATTAATAACGTCCATTGGGATCTGGCGACGCCCATCCTGCCATCTTATTCCTAAAAACTGGATTTCTCGCTTAGGCCCCTTGACTTTATTTTGTTTTATAGCAAAACCAGCTTCTAGCAGGATTTGAATTATCTTTTCTCCTTTTTCATAAACTTCCTTTGCTGTATCGCCCCATACAATGATGTCATCAATATACTGCAAGTGCTCTGGGGCTCCACCCTTTTCTAATGTACTCTGGATTAGTCCATGACAGATGGTGGGACTGTGTTTCCACCCCTGGGGCAGACGATTCCATGTGTATTGGACACCTCTCCAGGTGAAAGCAAACTGTGGTCTGCACTCTGGTGCCAGTGGGATTGAGAAGAAAGCATTTGCAATGTCAATTGTGGCATACCACCTGGCTGCCTTTGATTCCAGTTCATACTGGAGCTCTAGCATGTCTGGCACAGCAGCACTCATGTTTGGAGTGACTTCATTTAGGCCACGATAATCTACTGTCAGCCTCCACTCTCCATCGGACTTCCGCACTGGCCATATGGGACTGTTAAATGGTGAGTGGGTTCGGCTGATCACTCCCTGACTCTCCAGTTGACGAATCAGTTTATGGATGGGGATCAAAGAATCCCGGTTTGTACGATACTGCCGCCTGTGCACTGTCGTCGTAGCGATTGGCACTCGCTGTTCGTCGACCTTCAACAACCCCACAACAGCTGGATCTTCCGAAAGTCCAGGCAAGGCACATAACTGTTTAGTTTCTTCAGTCTCCACAGCAGCTATTCCAAAAGCCCACCGGTATCCTTTAGGGTCTTTAAAATACCCTCTACGGAGATAGTCCATACCTAAAATGCACGGAGCTTCTGGGCCAGTCACAATGGGGTGTTTCTCCCAATCTTTTCCAGTTAGGCTCACCTCAGCCTCTAGCACAGTCAACTGTTGGGAGCCCCCTGTGACTCCAGAAATGTAAACAGATTCTGTCCCTTCATAATTTGATGGCATTAGAGTACACTGAGCACCGGTATCCACTAGAGCCTCATACTCTTGTGGGTCTGATGTTCCAGGCCATCGGATCCACACAGTCCAATAAGTCCGATTATCCCTCTCCTCCACCTGGCTGGAGGCAGGGCACCTCTATTGCTCCTGGATAGAAACTGGTGCAACATTCCTCTTGGCAGAACCTCGTGCACTTGCTCTACCTTGCAACTCCTTTACTCGTGCTTGAAGGGCTGAAGTGGGCTTCTTATCCCACTTTTTCATGTCCTCTCCATGATCACGCAGGTAAAACCACAATTTGGCTCGGGGTGTGGCTCGGGGTGTGGCTCGTGGTGTGGCTCGTGGTGTGGCTCGTGGTGTGGTTTGTGGTGTGTCCCTGCTGTTTTCTCTCTCTTGGGACGGTGGATGACTTTTCCGGATAGCTGCAACATCGCTCTGTACAGGTTGGGAGTCGGCCATGTGTTCATCAAGTTTAAGTTTAACCAGTTGCTCTACTGCTGCAATGACAGAGCGTGCAACATTGTCTTGATAAGTCCGGAGTCGGCGGGTCACTTCATACACGGTTGGTGGAAACATCTCCTCGTATTCCATCACTGCCAGTGAATTCATGTGCCCTGGTGGTGCACTTTGTATCACCTTACGCCACATGTCTGGGGTGCATCGGACATCATCAGGATCATCAGGGAGCCTTCTGTTGTCCGACTCATAATAAATCAACTCTCGTACAGCTAATTCTCTCAGGTACTGGATAACTGTCTCTATGCTGTCGCTCTTGGGTTTCAGACAGGTAATATATTCTTTCATGGGGTATCTTTCCCGCACACTTGACAGCAATCTCCTCCAAAGGCTGAGGATTTGTGACCCCTCGCCAAGTGCCTTATCAATACCTCCTTCTCTCGCCAGGGATCCCAACTGCCTGGCCTCCCTGCCGTCTAATTCCAGACTATTGGCCCCGCTATCCCAGCATCTGAGCAACCAAGTGATAATGTGCTCACCTGGGTGGCGGCCAAAATCTTTTCGCACCTCACGCAGTTCACTCAGGGTCAGGGATCGGGTAACAATCTCTGGTTCTCCTACATCCTGATCTGCTCGAGATGGCTTTGCCCCATTCTTACTTTTCTGAGATGGCCCTGCCCCATTCTGACTTGTCTGGGATGGCCCTGCCCCATTCTGACTTTTCCATGATGGCCCTGACTTTTCATCCTCATCCTCATCCGGCCATTCTTGAGATAATGGTTTTTCACCATCATCCTCATCCTGACATTCTTGAGATGGCCCCGGTTGTTCACCATCATCATCTGGCACTACGCGAGCTAACTTCCTGGTGTGTTTCCTCTTTTGAATGGGAGCCACAGACTTTGGTGTGGGTTGGCCAAGATCTATTGTAGAGGTTGCAGTATCTGCAGTATGCACTAGTCTATTTCCTTTTCCTCCCTGACAGTGCCGACAGCACTGACAGTGCTGACACCTCTCTTGAATGGGAACAACAGGCTTTGGTGTGGGTTGGTTCTCTGAATTATGGGCAAGGTCTATTGTAGACGTTGCAGCATCTGCAGTATGTACTAGTCTATTTCCCCTTTCTCCCTGACAACACTGACACCCCTTTTGAATGGGAGCAACAGACATTGGTGTGGGTTGACCAAGGTCTATTGTAGAGGTTGCAATATCTGCAGTATATACTAGTCTATTTCCCCTTTCTCCCTGACAACACTGACACCCCTTTTGAATGGGAGCAACAGACATTGGTGTGGGTTGACCAAGGTCTATTGTAGAGGTCGCAGCATCTGCAGTATTCACCGATCCATTTCCTCTTTCCCCCTGACAGTACTGATGGTCTGGATTAGGGACAAGGTCTATTGTAGAGGTCGCAGCATCTACAGTATTCGCTAATCCATTTCCTCTTTCCTCCTGACAGTACTGACGCTCTGAATTAGGGGCACAGTCTACTGTAGAGGTCGCAGCATCTACAGTATTCACCAATCCATTTCCTTGTTCCCCTTGGCAGTGCTGACAGTACTGACAGTGCTGCTTGCTATCAAGCAGTGTTTGGTAGATGGTAGCCAAGCCCCAGCACAATGCAGTAGGGCGTATTTCTCTGGGGAGCCCACTACAGTTCTTTTTCAAATATGCAGCCACCTTATTAGGATCCTGTAGCTGTTCAGGAGTGAAGTGCCAAACCACTGGGGGTAAGAAAGTGCCTAGGTACCTGCTCATATTTCGCCATTTGCCCTGCCACTCAAGCTTATCCAGCCTCAGGGAAAACTCTTGGGTGGTATTCATAAACCTGCGCCTAATATATATACATATATATATCGAAAGCAGAACCATTTGCACCAAAACCAACAGTAGGAAAATGCTAGTTAGAATTTCCCACGGATATTGGAAATTGTTAAACACTCTTACAAGGCCTGTTTTATCCCTCCTTGTACCGAACAGCAAAAGCTGATACAAGTACTCTTTTAAGTTCATGAACTTCAACGTTATCCAATCATAGACTGTTATCACAACATACACTAAACACACGTACGGGATGGAAACGAATCCTGGCAGGATTAAATGCAGCATGCCACGAGTTGGCAACCATGGCAGCATCCTTAAGAGTAAATGCCACAACATTGTACATAGAAATTACTTCAATAACCGTACCTACAACAACTCTATCTTAACTGCAATTGAGTTAAGGTCAAATCTATCGTTATCCCAACCTTTTTTGCCCACCTTGGGGGTCCCCCGTCGAGCCCCACGTTGGGCGCCAAAAGTTGTTGTGGTTTATACCTCAACGGAAAGCTGAGGCCACAAAGGTCAGACAAAAAAAACCCCCCTACCACTTTAAGAGGTGGAGGATGGGCGAACGGAGCTAAGAAAGGGGCTGCAGAGCCAGAGGGAAAAAAAACCAAGGCCTGCAAGGTTAGGATAAGGATAGTTTACTAAACAACAGAGAAAAGTATGAAAACAACTAACTACAGTGCTATTATATACAGTGCAAACCTCTCCCCACACTATGTCATTTGAGCCGTGCCCAAACCGATTCAGATTCCCGAACGCAGCACTCCCCGAGCCCAGCACCCCCGAGCACCCCCCTCACCACCTCCTGCCACGCCGATCCCGAAAGAGAGAGAGAGAGAACCCGGAACTCCCACACGCCTGCTCAGACCAGCACTTCCCGTGCCCGGAGCAGGTAGTGATAGGTCTGGAGTCTCCCCCGGAACTGGCACTGCGGCTGCCCAGACTGGGACTTCCCGTGCCTGGGTCCGAAGTCGCCCCTGCAAAAGGGGGGGGGGGCAGCCCATCTGATCATGATGCAATTGGTATGGAATACTCTCAGGGCTAACATAGCCTGCTGCTGGGCTGAACCCAGGACAACTAGGCTTTGGAGCTACAAATATACAGATAAGTTCAAAACTCATACATGGACTGCTGTACAGAAATAGATTTATTATGGCACTATTCTCATTGGAAGGATGAATTCCTTATTTTTATTTCTTTTTATCAATCTCTGTATTAAACAGATAGTCAGATCATTAAGGCTGAATATGCAGTAGAGCTGGGTCCTTAAGAAGGGCACTGATCCACTCAAAGCACTCTTCTTCCAGAGCAGGTACAGGTACAAAGCACGGAGAAGCAGGCGTGGCTATTGCAAATGCCAGCACCATTTCAAGAGCAAAGACAACATTTATAAGAAACATGCAAACTCCACCACAGATCGCAACATTGTGATGAATTCTCCCTTGACTGATGCAAACATGTTGGTAAAATTAAATATTTATTGGGTGTTAGACTGATTTCTGCTTTTTCCCCAAATCATCCCTCCATCATTTTTTGGAATAGTAACATGGAATATCTGGGACAGGCTTGAGCAAAGAAAGCTGGCTGCTTTTACACAATTATGCTTCACCAAATAAAACCGTCTTGATGCTTCACTTGAAACTCATCACTAAGTTGAAATATTGATGCTCATCAAGCCCTTATGTATACTATTTTCCAGGAGAAAGTATATGATGAAACAACTATAAATACATGGGATAAGTCAGCAAAAGGCACACAGGAGGGGAAGGCTATATGAATACAGAACACAAATTCTTTACTCCACTGATTTATGTCTTCCCATTTACTAATCCAGCTTTATTTTTCAGCTACATCCATGCAAAATACTTATCTTTGACTCAAATTCCCCAACACCTATAAGATTGTATTTTAATGTTACTGACAAGTATGCATTACAGTAAAAAAGAATTTAGGTAAATTGAATTCCGTATTAATTGAATTTCAAGTTGAATGAATCTTGGTTTTTACTGAAAGAAATACATAGAAATATTCTTATTTTCAGCGATTGTCCAAGTTCTGTTTACATTTAGAAATATCTCTTTTATCAAATGTTACTCATTTTGAGGAAAGATGCACATCACCACTAAGTGAATTTTGGTCCAGAAGTATGTAAATAGCAGGAAGACAATAACATCTAAGTAACCCTATCTCCAGTACTTCAATTCTTAAAATACTGCGGGGGGGAGATGGGTCAGGGCCGGAGTGGCATGGCAAGCAGAATTCAGACCCATCACTTCACTGGTAGGAGACAACTTGAGCCCAAACTTGCTGAGGAAACTACTGAATTAAAAGTGACTTCTTAGCAAAAATAATCTCATTTCCTACAGAAAATGTTCTTCTTCTCAAGGTCTGAATTTACTAGCCCCCTGTGCACAGCATTTTTATGTGTTTAGAAAACAGACATTGCTATATATCTACTTTCTTATTTAAACAATAACATTTTACTGCTCAAAAGCTCCATGAATTTTCTTGTTACAAACCCTGACAAGCACAGAGAATGAGTGTTCAAGTAACATTATGACTGGATCAAAATCAGTATTAAATTGTGTATCTGATCAAATTTAACATTTGCATACTTCCTTTCTGGGTTCACAAATAGATATTTTGAACTAACTGGGGCAAAAACCCCCAGAACAAATCAAAACCTTCATTAAGGCAAGCAATTAATTGGGAAAGCTAGGAATGTTGGAATAATTGAATCCATTTCTTTTTGTGAACTGCTCATTTAATTGCATATTGGCAGAGAGGTCCATTTTTAAGACATCTGAGTTCTGATTTCACATCATCATCTTTATGAGAACAAGGAGTTAGACATCCACATTGACATGAAGCACCTTACCTTCACAAAAAGTGTGCTTTCAACTGTTTTGATGCCAAACCACCTTCAAAATACGAATTTATTATTTTCCAAATTATTAAATAAGAATACTGCGTGCTTTTTCTTATTTCAAGTGATGCAAAAAAAGTTTAAAATCCAAAGATAAATATTTTCCATGAAGTAATGTAGGCCAACAAGGTTGGTCAGAGAACAGCATCCTGCTAGAAGAGGCTACTTGCATTTCTCAGTCATTCAACCTCATCTCAGTATTGTTTCCCTAACTTGCACTACTTCATTTCTAGAATTTTTGTTGCCAGAGTAAAGAAACTGTTCTAAAAGACGTACCTTTACTTATGAAGTAATTTTAGTAATATTAAAGGTATTAGATATCAAAAAACCACTATAAAATCTTCTTGCTAACACAAAAACGCTTCTTAAAATGATAAATTGATGCTTTAAACATAATTTCATGCTGCATTGACTATATCAATAGACAGACTTTATAATGGACTCATGTGACAAAATACTGGAAAAAAGTTAGTACACTGCAGTGTGAATTTTCCAATCCACGCACAGCACAGCATTTCAGACACAGACCCCAGCCTCCAGGTACAGCCCAAAACCTTCTGCAGGGAGGTCATGTTCTCCAACGAACAAAGACTGCTTGCAGATTTGTACCTTCAACCACATGCTTCCTTTTCAAAACATAACCATGGATAATCACTAAGCGAGAGGCCATCTGAAGAGAGAGACAACTTCTTTCATGCACTTTTTTTAAGCTAGCTAATACAAATGGGAAAGATTGAAAAACTTCCAGGTGCCCAAGTACTGGAAAGGACTTTTGGAACTCAATAGCTATCCCCTTTCCTCAATTACAGCAAATCATTCAAATAAAGATCTTTATAAATCAAGTAGAACGTTTTAACATAAAGTCATAACAAAGAAATGTTACCTGCACATATATTCCTACAGTAACCTTCAATTGCCATCACTCCTAGAGACACATATTATTATAAAGTAACATTTCAAACCAGTTTTTCAGGATCTGAAAGTTCCTTGATACCTTCCTGCATTTTAAAACACTGAAGTTATCTTTGTTCAGAGGCTTCCTAATGAAAATAGTTAGTGACTTCTCCCATACATGACCCGGCCTTCATACCACTAATTGTATATGCTGCAACCTATCACATTTTCCTCAACTACCAAACAGCTTCCAGAAGACTATGTTGGGAAAATCTTGAGACAGTCAAAACACAGCATAAGGTCCTTCCTTAATGCCCCTGTTTTTCTTTTGAGCTATTTCACAGGATGACAGAAGGTTAAGTTGTCCCATCCTCCTGCTTTTTGTCCCTTCACTGTGCATATCTGAGAGGAGTTGGCTCCACCTTTCCTATGAGATATTAGAAAAAGACCACAAATATATCTTTCCTTTTCAGAGTAAACAAAAGAGGTGTATTTGCCTCTCTAAAGACCAAGGGACCAAATTAAATATTTAAAAATTATTTTTAGACTTTTTAGGATCAAAGAACTTCTAGGTTACTTTTTATTAAGATAGAGCATAACCAAACATGTAGATTATATATCAAAATACCTCTTGCACGAGTGTTGTTGTTTATATACTTATTACAACATTTGTATTAAATCACCAAGAGGTGCTGAAACAGAAAGACAACAAGCATCAGCTGATCACATCCATATAAAAACAATATAGATAAAATAGGTAAGTGAAATGTAAGATAAAATCATTTTAAAATGGGCATGATCTTCATGGAAAGCCAGTTAAGAGACAAAAAGCAGAGCCAGTTACAACCAGACTACTTCTATTTAGGGAGTCAGTATAGGTTAACACAGCTGGAAACATGACTGCCTTTTTACAGTATTCCTTCTTCAAACAGAATTGTGTGAAAACAATTTTCATAGCTTTGACTGCAAACAGGTCAAAGTTATATTTTGTGACCATTCTCTTATTCAATTTCTTAACAGCCATGGCTCTTGTCACTAAGGAATCTATGTTGTCTAGCTGATAATATATTAAAGGTATTTTTTTCCTAACAGCTGTTTCACCTTTGTTCTTACTTAGACTAAAAAAAAAAAACCTCACAATTTTTTGCCTTCAGTTCTCTTCATACTCAAATAATTCAACTTCTCCCTCCTATAGTCTGCACAGGTTATTTTATGACTTTATGAAGGCAAATCTCTTTCATTTAGGTTTTCTCTCAGCATACATCCAAAACAACCTATGACAGTCAGCATCAGCACTGCAGTCAGGTTTACAACTTGCGTTCAGTTGTTTCCCTTGTCCCACTGTGAATAACAACTTATGTTTGCCACAGAAGTGGGGGAGAACAGCTTTTCTTCAGAAGACTTATAAAAATGCAAAGTCTTTTAATTCTGATGTGCTTTGGGATTGAACTTAATCAACAGCAGATTTAGGCAGTGAGAGCAAAGGGATAACAAGTAGCACAAAAAACTCTGCTCTGCAACATCTATCTAATTTGCAGCCTACAATAAGCTACAGAAATGACTATATGACAGCTATTTCCGTTGAAATTGAGTCCCTGTTGGTTTGAGTCTCAGTTTGGGAGGAAAACATAACATATAAAGCATAGCTCTAGTGATCAGCTGTAGTACAGCTGAATCACATAACACTTGAAAATGCTTTGTGAACCCCAGCAAAAAGCCCAGCTGTCTCTTGAGCACAGTCAGGAAAGCAACTACAGTGTAGTTCAACGCTTATAGAGAACTGAGAACTAAGGTGCTAAAAAGCCACAACAAATTTAGAGGCATCACTCTGGAGTCACAGCAGAAAATGGGTTCAATCATTTGCAAGAGCCCTAGTCCATTGTTCGGGGGAAAAACAAGGGAGAACTGAGAGACAACTCAGTGGGAATGTACCCAAGTATGCACAAGGAGAGGTTTCATTGACGGTTACAGTTCTGTCAAATCACTGTATATGAAAAAGACCAAAACAACATGGAATTTCAGTGAACATTTCATACTTTTCACATAGAACTCCTATGGTTTTTCAGTTATTAGATTTTTTTGTAAATCACAAAGGCAAAGTCCTGTGTATATGCTTAAGTACAGTATCTGGAATGAAAGATGGTGTCCCTTCTACTTGGATTTCTATCAGAAGACAGTATCCAGGTGAGAATCGAGAAAGGCTAAGACAAACCTGTCTCTGCAATACTTCAATAGTTAGTTACTGCCAAGCCTGAATAATTTAATTTTTTTTAAAAGGGGAAAAAAACCCACCAACAACTTTGTAATACCTCTTTGAAGATGAACGTTATTTAGGAAGATTTCAAAGCTTAACAGAATCTCAAGGCCCGTGATAGTCATGCTAGCTAGCCTTACAGTAATGTGAAGGTTTGCTAGATCATAGCCAGACAGGTTTATTACTATTATTTTAAAAAAAAAGAAGTAGTTTTTAAATTCTTATAATCCCAAGTATTTTTTTAAACTTTTCATCCCCAAGCTCTACAAGAAAAGAAGTCTTCTTTTTGCTGAATTCTCTACAACCTTGCCAATAAAAAGAAGACTCCAAGCTATGAGAGCACAGTCTATCTAATCAGAAACTGAAAACACACAAAAAACTGAATTTCCTAGTTGAATGAGCTGATGAAAGCCAGAGACAGGAAAAGAGCCTTAAAAATTGTATCTTACGACTTCTACTTGATTGGACCATGCTGTATCATAAACTATACAATTACCACTTATGTCTGCATTACAAAATTAAAACTAAATGTTCACAGGGGCATGAGACCGCCACAGAACTTCAGAATAAGGATTTTGCATGCACACCTGAGCTTTTACCTTTATTTTTCAAAAGCATCTTTGGAAGATGCTTTCAGATATAGCATTAAACAGTGGGAGGTATCTGTTTATGCTATATTAAAGAAACCCAGTGCATTTCTTGGATTAGGATTTTATTTTTTTTAATTCTAGTTTGATTAATTATTTCCTGTGAACACTATTCAATACAATTATGTGCAAGATTACTGCAAAGCAAGATTACACATTTGGGTTCAAAGATCCAACTTGCACACTTTAAATTCACAGCATTTCAGGTTGTTTTTTTTTCTAAATGATGACAGAGAAATTAATTTCAATTACATCCCTCGTTTACTTAACTGTACAGTATTATATAGCCCCACTGAAGATTTGAAACTGGTTACTATTCTTCTAACAGCAACTGTTAACCCATCAGTTGTCAAATACTTTATCATCAAGAATAGTGAGGTTTTACCTCATTTAAGTTGTGCTTTTCTTAAGTTTACTAGGTGAAAACGGAAATGAGACATGTAAAGCCTCTAATTAAAGTGCTTATAAAGGCAAGCAAAGCAGTGCTCATGCTTTTTAGAAACAACTGCAAGTTAGAAAATTTCTATCCTAAATCTTAAACAAGGATATAAGCATATTTACTTCAAGTATTTGTCTTGTGGGAGTATGACACTATTTTTCTCACAGTGCAGTGAGAATTAACTCTTCCAAGAACCTAGACTGGGAAAAAATTAATAAATTTTTTCCTACACTTCTTTCATTAAAACATACAGCCACATTTGCCTCTAGTTGGTATGCTCATGAATCAGCTGGCAGAGTTGTGCTGACACACAACACAAAACTAACATGAAAATGAATACAAACCTATCAAGTCTGGTAAACAAAGAGAGCGTAGACTTTATAACCTTGATTTTTTTTCTGCCATTATTCCTTTCTAGAGCAACCACGTTTATCACTTTCATGGATCGCATGATTTTAAACACAGCCAGGTTCTGCATGGGTACACAAACAGAATTTATCAGTCTGTTCAAAACATCTGTTTAGGAAGCGGGTTGTTTGGTTGGGTTATTTTTCTCTCCATAACTTCCTCCATGGGTTTTTTTCGTGACTATCAGCATTCACTGAAGGGAAAACTCGCTGCTTAAACAAATACAAACAAAAGAACATTATGAAAATTCTGTAGCAGTAGCTGACAGATGATTCTGCAACATGTTTAACATCAAGCTTTACTAGGGAAGTTTATTAACTTTTGAAGTATCAAAGGCACTTATTATCTTCTTGTTATGGTTTTCTTCCATACCACATGAAATGCTACCGTTCCACATTTTGTTCTTAAGGTCTCTAAGCTATTTAAGTGCATTGCATGTCCAATGTTTCTGTTAGTCTGCAGTTTCCCTTCCCTCTCTGCACAAAAGGATCACATTTGTGGCATTTGATTCATGTCAGTACCAGAAACCTTGCACATAGATTTAATGGCACGTGCATTAGGCAAGAGTGTAGGAATCATTAACTCAGCACATTCCAAGTTGCAACTGATGTTTACTAAAGGCTTCTGCCATTAACTAAACCTCGCAGAGCTAAGCATTTATAATAATTTTACAGATTGCTGTCCTGAGGAATGAGGTTCACTATTGTGGCATTAGAAGTATACATGACAAATACAACCAAAGGGTCATTTTCAAGATGTCCCAGGAACCACTGCATAGGGCAGATTTTGATCATTTGTTGGTCAAATGGAAAGAAAAAGAAATTGTAATATAAATCAAATAATCACTGCCACCGTGGAAATCAACAAAAACATCCACCAATGTTTGTACTAAATAAGGCTACACTTTTATTCACTGATATATTTCAACAGCGTATGATCCCTGGATCACTGTAAATATGCCTGTCAATACTGAAAACAAACCACAGCTGCCATTGAGTTGTTCCCCCTGTGACATTATGCCAGCTATTCAATAAATTATACGTACATTTTGGCAAGTATTTTGGCTAAAATTTAGCACTGTCAGAACCAGACAACCGTGTGACTTGCTTTTGGCTTGCACTCATACATAGCCCTTAAAGTGTGACTATTAATATGCACACTGTTAAGTGATCTGTCCATTTAATCCTCAGTAATAACTTTTTATTACAGCTACAAATACTAACTAGTCCAAGCAATAGAGTTAGAAAAATTAAAGTTTCTGTAAGCTTCATGAGAATCCATGTCTGGAGAGATGAAAGGACCTAAGCTGGCAAGAGTCTTCAGCATGAGCTTCAAGCTCAAAGTCAGCCAGATGGGCATCTGGCAGACAGTTGTACGGTGCCTTCAGCACAGCCGCACTGTGCAACACTGTCAGCCCAGGTAACACTTAGGAGCCTGGAAGGATGTTTAGGGACTGTGTGGGAAGATGGGGCATGGAGAATTACAGAACCAAGAACTTCAATAAAAGCCTGAGGAGACATACACAGAACAGTATTTAGCGATATTGCTTGTGAAAAAGCTTCAGTTATTACACCAGGCTCTCAGATGTACTGCAAAGAATTTTTCTTCGGCAATTATTTATGTAAGCATGGACCAAAAAGCACTTTTACACATTGTGATCTTGCTCTCAGGGAAGCATGGGTTTTCCCAGTAATTCATGCTGAAAACATTTAAGTAGATACATTTTCACTGTGACTTTAGGTTCATCATGCATGCTCTCCACTCTTACCCACTCACCTCAATTGAGATACTGAAAATTAAATACAAAGCACATCATATTTAATTCTATAAGACAAAACCAACACACTGTAGAATCATCAAGCTTGGAATGTGAACCTCCCCTGGAGCAACTTGAGACCATTTTCTCTTGTCCTGTCACTAGTCACTAGGGAGAAGAGACTAACACCTGTCTCACTACTACCTCCTTTTAGGTAGCTGTAGAGAGTGATATGCGTTAATAGTAATAATAATTTAAAAATAATAATCAGTACTAATAATGTAATTAATACGCATTATAATAATATTCCAAGTATTTCTGCACATCTATCCAAGGCTCATGAGTAATGTTGAGCAGGTTTGTACTTCTTTGTCAAAGCAGAATAGTTTTGATCAGACAACAAAATTTGCTTTAACTTATAAAATTCCAAAGCAATCCATATCAGCCTTCGTGTTTTTGATAATGCTTGACAGACTACAACTCAGTAACATCCCAGCAAAAGATGGGAAAAAAGCATATCAATTTCCTCTTCTTTCAAACATTTCTTTCATTAATTCAGAAACTTTCCCAGTGATGGGAGTTTGACTGCATGAAAGCTGTGTGACTTATGAATTCAACAGCAAATCACTGGGATACTGGAAATTACTCAAGTATTTGTAGCACTGACATTTTGGTTTCAGTTGATGAAAGTAATGAAACGTAGCAAAATATTTTCATCGCCATGCAGAGGTTGTGCTTTTCCAAGCACCTGCACAGGATACTAACAATTCTTATAGTGTACAAGGAAAGTAAGCATTATATTCAATGTTTTGGTATGATGCATATGCACAAAGAAACTGAAATGCTATTTTTTTCTTACTATTTCTGCAAGCATTGCAGAATCTTCAGAAATGAGTATTAGAAAAAGATCTTTCTTCTCCCTTTTTGAACTAAAGTTTCTCACCATTTAAGGAAACAGTGACTAGATCTCTATTTCCCACTAACATGCATTATAGGAAAAACATGTTGCTATGGTCACCATATTATAATGGAACCAAAAAGACAACTTACAAACATGCCCATAAGCCGCTGTCACACAAAACTGCCTGACAAGGGGAAATAACAACCCAAACTACATTATATTCATAAAACTATAGACACTATGTTATACAGGTCTGAAGTGACCCTCTGATGCTATCTTACAGAGTTTTTCAGACAAAAGAAGAATAAATTCTAGTCTTGTCTCAGAAAACAAGTGAAAAACAGATGAAGGTAAACTTATGACACTCGAGAAACACTAATAGTTTATACCAGAATTCAATCTACTGAATAAATCCTCTTTATTGGCTCATAAACAGCCTCTTTTTTATTATTGTTGATAATACTGTTTTGCTAAATTTTTTTATGTGTTCTAATGCTGCCTCAGTGATGTCTTAGTTCATAATGTGTGTCCAATATCAAAAGAGGATTTGTTTGTAAATGCTGACTTTAAATAAGCCAGCATTACCTAGGGAGGCACCTCACTATAGTATCTTGTAAAGATACAGGAGAGGTGAATCCTATCGGTCAAAGATCAGGGACTCACTCTGATCTGTAAGTGTAAACCAATAAAGAGAGCTTTGGAAAGGATAAAAAAAACAAAACCTCAAACACTTTTAAACTAGGCATGCTAAAAGATGCACTGAATGGCTGAAGAAAAAGATGGAGCTGTAAAAGTACAAACACTGTAAAATTCGATTGGACAAGTGAGCAGCAGAGATCCTTTTGAGCTAACAAATAAACATGTAACAAGCAGTTCAGGAGCTCCCTTGAGCTGCAAAGTAATGGACTGGGAGAGCATTGAGGAAAATATATGCTTTCATGTACCAATTTTCTGTAAGTGGCTGCTTGTGGCCACCACTGGAGACAGACAGCTTATTGGCTGAACAACCCCTTCCACTGATCCAGTATGGTTTTCCTTATTTTGTACTCTAAGGTCTAAACCAAAATAATTCTGCAATACCAGCCTTCCAAGCACCCATTTTACAGTGTTTCAATGGACAAGAAAAGTGGTTGCCCCTATTTTCATGTAGGTGATTCTTTGTTTCTTAAGATACTTTGCGTAGATTTTTCTTCCTTTAATTAAGCTTGTAGTGCTAGGAGCTAAATAAATAAGTAAGCAAGAACTATCAAATTGCACATTCTAGGGTGAACTTTGCAGCCAACTAATGTAAGCTCCAAGACAATAATCATCTGTGTGATTACATTTCAGTAATGTTTGCCAGGTGGTCTAACAACACTATGTATTCTCAAACTGGGTATTATAAAAATAGACTATTACATAGCATTACTAATTTTGCAAAACAAGCCTTATCTACATATTTTTCTATATAATCACAAACCTGTCTTTACTTTGAGAATCCCAGTTTAAACCAGGAATAAAGATACAGGAAAAAACCAAACATGATAAACGTTGCAGATAAGGGTGTAGTTTATATGATATGGTGGCAGAATGCAGCTAGAAAGGGAAAAGGCTATACTTCACTAACCAAAATTAATGGGCAAAATACAGTGGAAGGTACTAAGTCAATGTTACAGTCCACAATGAAGTCATGTTAAAAAAAAAAAAAATCTGTGAAAATTTACAGCTACTACTATAATCATAATGACAACAAATAGTTCACTGGATGCTTTGATCTTGAGTTATAGATATTTAGCAACCACACATTATCCAGAGGCTAAGTACTAGTTAGCATTTTTAGAATACAATAATCATCTGTCTAATCTAAAATAATCCAAACAAGTTATTTTAACCTATAACTCTATGCACTCAACTGGGAGCCAGAAGGCAGCTCCTAATCAATTTTCAAAATTTCAAACTGAACCAAAGTTATAAAACACGCTAAAGAAATGGGTATTTTATTAACACAGAAACACGTTAGAGGACCTTGTAAAGGTACATCCAAAAGTCAGTGGCAAAAACCATTAAGAGTTTTACTTCTGAGACCCTGGGGTAGGGTAACAACCTGTGCCTTGACACTATACTGCTGTTACTTTGTTCTGTTTTCTCCAGAAACTCCCGCGCAGTATCCACTGTAACAAGCTACCCATGGATTTAGGAACCGCCGTAATACAAATAGCTCCTACAATCATTAAGCATAAACCGTACAAAAGCTCAACCCATTTTTGTTTGTTGATTATTTAGTAAAATCAAATAAGGTAAAAATTTGATTTTGCTCTACATATTAAATGGCCATTGCAGAATCTTATTTATTTATTTATCAAGACACCAATCTATTTTGTTTCCCAGTTTCCTATACATTTTCTTGAAACTGACTCAACAGACCAACAACTCAGAACACCACTGAACTCTCAGTCAGATGAATGTGGAAAAACTGGTTAAAATTGCTGCTTATCTGTTAACCACAAAAGGCCTGAGAGTTTTTCACCTTTGAGCATTCATGGCATGTTATTCCATTCATGGCAACAAGGAGCCTCTTTCCTCTGAATTCAACAATACATTTACTGTAGGCTGTCACACATCTATTTCCAAATTGCATAAAACATGAAAAACAAAACCAGAAAAAACAGAATAACTTGAACAAATGTGGCATTAAAGTGTAGGTATGATCAGAAATGGTAGATGTATACTGTCTTTTATTGAAAAAGTAGCTGGGCTTTTAATGATTTCCACATAGTTTCTCAAGTAGGCCATCTTAAAATTTCAAGTTACAGTAGCTTGATGTTCAAGAAATTCTGCTGACAAGATTGACTTGTTATTCACAAGCACTGCTGTGTCAAAAGAATGGCAAGCTTCTTGAAAAGTGATGCAGTGTTCAACATTTGTAGGAAGAAATGCTCAATATATTCTGTATTCACTGACTTTTCTAGCATCACTTAGAGATAGTATTTGCCTTCCCAACAGAATTTGCACACAAGTGAAAGTGAAGAAAGACAGCGACTATTTTCTGAAGTGCCAAAACTTCACCCAACCTGTGAAAGACTTAATTGTCTTTGGCAGCCTAAGTCTCCATTCTATCACAGGGACTATATAGACATTACAAACAGATGAATTTTCCTCATTTGTGTTCTTTGGAGTGTATTTAATTTCTTCTAGTCTTAGCTTGGTCTCTTGAGGCACTACAGAGATCTTCTATGGCATCTGATCCTATATATTCAGTTCAGCACCAATTCATCGCAAAAGTTATCTTTGAACTGATATCTTATAGACTTGGAACTTCCCAATACATGAAAACACAAACACATAGCATCTTTGTTACCCTATTTAAACATTCTTACACTACCAAGTTCTCAGAAGAGAAAATAAGCATTAACTTGCTGTCCCTACAGCTGACACAGAAGCAGGAAAGAACGTTATTTGTAAAATGGAGTCCTCTATGTGTAATGTCCTAGGAGCCAGTTGGTACTGATTTCTATGAACTTAGCTTCTATAGCTAAAAAAGATAATATCTCTGATTATGGGTGACACGAGATATCTTCCATTTATGGAAGCCATGCACCTTCCTGTTCTTAACATTATACAACTTAAAGAGGAAAAACACTCCTGAAGTTCCAGTCCAAATCACTTATAGCTACAAAAACACCATTAGAGAATCCACTTGCATTTGTATTATATTTTGCACAAATCTAGAAAATTTAATTTGCAGTGGTCCAACAAAATTTGAGGAATGTTATACAAATATAACATCAGCATGACAATAGTCTCAACTAAAGTTATGGTCGGTAGAGTGTAAGCATCTGTTTTGCCCTCTAGGAAAAGCCCAAAGATTTTAAATTTAATTTAACACATATTTTAAGTAATACATTCTCAGGAAAAAAAAAAAAAATTAAAAAAATCCACACACCCCCCCAACCCTCTCCAAATCATATTTGCTTTGATGCTATCTTTCCAGGGAAATCTTTAAATTGGACATAATGAGATCTCCAAGGTCAAAAGGGAGAGAGGGAGTTGTGCTGTATTGTACTTCTCTCACACAACCTTTCCTCTTATATTTTAATTCTTTTTGTAGTTCAAAAAGGTAGTCACCAGAAATTCAATGTTCTATACCAATGATTCTTACCAAATTGCTTTGCAGTACAGGTCACATAGTTCATACACTCCCCTGTTATGTCTGCTCTTGTGTTTCAACTGACTGCTTTACACAGATGGTTTCTTTATCCAGCTCTGAATTTCTATTCCCTACAGTTACTGAGTGGTAGTATCAGGATACTACCCAGCAAAGAACAATAATACTGATTTCCCCAAGTGTACTGTATCATTGCAATCTGCCAGGTTAGCATATCCAGCTAATCACTTCATTCCCCATCTAAAAAGGAAGTTTCAAAATGATATATACCCTTTAGACTTTTGCAAATGTGAACCATAAGCGCAACATCATGTTTTAGTCACAACCACAAGTGACACAATACTTGACAGCAATATCAAATTGAAAAACATTTGTTGAAAAATCTGGAGAAAAACATTAACATCTTCCAGCATGCTTGAACAAATATTTTAATTTTTACAATTTATTTATACAATTGTCTAGACCTTGTAATCTGTGAAACTCTTTCATACTAATGTAGTAGTAGGAACATGTTCCTTAAAATGCTTTGGCACCTATGGGAAATCAAGTGCAGTCAGACACTATTCACACAAGGTACTGCAGTGAATCAGGTTCCAAGGAAGACGTGAAATTAGAAAAAAAATGTTCATTTATAATGTAGTAAGCTATCAGAAGATTTGTTTTGTATGTGATAGACAGAATTTTTAGTATTAAGGATCACGGCTTTTGAAATCCAGGTTTGGTTTTGATTTTTTAATTGAACATCACCATTGTCCTGGTTAAGGCTGGGACAGACTTAGTTTTCTTTCTGGCAGCTGCTGGAGTGCTGTGTTTTGGATTTAGGACAAGAACAATGTTGATGTTTTTAGTTGGTGCCAAATAGTCAAGGACTTTTCAGCTTCTCATACTGCCCTGCTAACAAGGTGGCAGAGGGGCACCTAGGAGGTTGGGAGGGGACACAGCCAGGATTGGCAACCCAAACTGATCAGACGTACCCTGTACAATCTGATGTCATGTTCTGTTTTTAACTGAGGGATGTGATGGGGTGCAGCTGGGGTCTTGCATGGCATGGACTTTAGGTGGTATGGAATTGTCCTGTTCATCACTTGGTTTGTGTGTATATTATTAAGATTTATTATCTTCCTTTTCTCTGTGTGTCCTTCCTAATAAACTGGTTTTACCTCAACCCATGAGTTTTTTCACTTTTACTCTTTCTATTCCCTCCCATTTCTCGTTGGGAAGTAAGCGAGCCGCTGTGTGGTGCTTAGTTGTCAGCCAGGGCTAAACCACGCTAAACATATAAATATATTTCCCTCTTGTTTGTCCCTTAATAGTAACAACAAAACATTGGGCAACCTTTGCTGTTTCTCAAAAGGGATATTTTTCCCTCAGCAGCAGCTTTTTTGAAGTTCAACTTTCTCACTTAGTGTTTTTCTTACCAGATATTTTGTCTTGGGACATTAAAAAAAAAGAATGTTTAATGTATTACCAAAATTAATCCATAAGAAATACACCTTTTTGATTGATTTTAAGGCCTTCATCCCTCAGCAGCAACTTCATGAAGGTGGAAATTTCCAAGGCTTAGACATGTTATTCCAATGATTTAGCTGACAAAGAAATAATTCTGTGTTTGGCTGAAAAGAACAAATAAAATCTGAACTGCATAACAAACCATGACTATATTAAAAGCAATAAACTCTCATCAAAAGATTAATTTCTCCCACTTTTGGGGGCTAGGGTAGGGAGAGGGGCGCAGGAAGGTGACTCATGTAACTGGAAATTTTATCATTGCCAGCAGGAACACAAACAGAAATGAGGGCAATCTTCACTGCAGTACTTCCCAGGAGAGTCCTTTATTTTGCAGCCTTCATTTTCCTTCAAGGTTTTGTAATTATATTTCCATAATTTAGTCATATAAACAATATTATGATTTAGGTACTTCTCCTTATTTCCATCCCATAAAAAGAGAAGATATGATTTTTTTCACTTATCTGTGTAATAGCTCGCTTATTAAAAACATGGGGCAGAACTAACTGATAACAGAATATCCTTGGTTTTTGATATTTCATTTTGAAATAGCTTTTACATATCTCCTTGGGACAGAGCTTCTTGAACAATATGGCTCTGAAATGTAAAATGATTATATCAAAATGAAATTCGTAAATCTGGTTGATGGACTTGCTTGTAACTCAAAGACTACATGATACTTTTGACCTTTTAAATAAAAGCAAAGTTTTGGTGCTCACCGTGCTCTTTTTATTGAAAAGATGACTGTTCTCAATCATATTTCCCTATGATCAGCACAGAAAATTTTGATGCTTAGCCTCAGAGAAGGATTTTTCAGGAATTATAATTAATTTGACTACTCTCAACTAAATCACTGTTCTTGATTAGGATTGTCTAGAACTTCATTTCCAAGCACCTATGTCTGCATCAAAACTTCTACAGCACTTTATTTAATAGATTACATACTTGTACTATTTTGAGTTTGTGGTTTGGTTTTTTCTTTGGGTTTTTGTGAGGTTTTGTTTTTTAACAAAGTGAAGCTCTGGATTAAGTTATTAAACCCAGAAACTACCCATTTTTCAGATGCTGGAAGCACCCAATGATTTGTGTTAACTTCCGTAAGTCTTCCAAATGCCAGTGTTGTCTGAAGACTCATGCAATTTTCAGAGCAAGGATCCGAAGCCTAACTTAAATGGGAGAAGGAACCAACACCACCATCACCACAAAAAGACAAAATGACAAAAATCCCATTTTGTGTCCAAAACTTGGCTGCATGATAAATTCATGCTCGTAAACCAAAAGAGAGGAGAAAAGCACTTTACATTCTACAGCATCAAAGTGACATTTACATATTCACAACATACTGTCACCAAATTAATTAAATTTTCAAAAAACAATGAGCAACAATTGTTGCTGTCAACTTGACAAGTAAAACCAAATTAAGGAAAACCAGGAGCAATAGCACAGTAGAGGCATTGTAAAAATAAACATGAATACAAGAAATTGTTGCAGGAAATAAAAGATATTTTTAAAATATTAAGAAAACAATATCCCAGAGATTGGAAAACAGATGCTTCATGAAAAAAACTAATTCCAGTGAACATAAGTGTGTTTATTTACATAAATCCTTTGCAGATATTATTACAGGTATGTAACACTTTGTTTACAGACTGGAATCAATCAAATAATTGTTTAAGTTAATAAATTAACCTTTTATTTCTTAACAACACAGTAAATTTCAATTAAATTCTTTATGATTAAAATGGTGGAGAGAAACAAAATGACAATGCTTTGATGCAGCAATGCCTTAGGTCATTATGTTACAACAAAAAGTCTCGAATCTACAAAGGTTGAAGCCAATTAATGGTTGATATATTATCAATACAGAATTTCCAGCACATTTGATCTTAGGCACCATAGTTTGAATACAAATGTTATCAACTAAAGTCACCACATCAGCATGAGCATTTACAGTGCAGAACAGGAAAAAAACACCCTCTACTTAATTTCACATGAATAAGAGAGTAATTTAAGGCCCATATTCCTACTGCCACATTAGTATTAAAGTGGAAGGATAAATTTAGGAAATAGAGTCTTTACAGTCAGAGGGATTTAGTCTCCCAACAATTACTCCTGCCATGCATTACTACACAGTGTTAACCATCTAATCACATGATTTTAATGTTTTCTTAAGTTCCATATAAGGTACATATTTAGAGAAAAATAAACTATACTTGGCTTTGCAAGAGCAAAGAAATGGACATATAGAAATAAAGAAGTAGCAAAGAAAAAAAGCCAGTTCAATGTTACAAGAAAAAAAATCTTTAAAATTGTTAAAATAATTTTAATATTCAGGGAATCGTGGAAGATGGTAATGAAGGATATATGGTCACTGCTTATTAACTGAATGCAAAAAGGTAATCTACCAAGAACACGAGCTGCTAAATCCAGAAAACCTATCAGCAATAGTACTTGTATAGACTTTAGAGCTGCTGTATGAACTAGGATATTTTAGTAGATCCACACAGGTACCACAGACGCAAGAATACTGTCAATTTAGATCCGAAGACCATATGATGAGAAAGGCAGGATTAAAACCTTAACATCTGGTTAAGATAAGACAGAGTAATGTCAGTGGACTTTCAAAAAAAGTCTGAATTCATATAAAAATACATATCTTATAAGGAATAACACTAGCATAAGCCCCAATTTCTGTCTTGGACAAACAAGGTAGTAGCCAACCACAAAACAATACAAGCTGAATGAATGGTTTTCTGTCAGTGTTTCTTCAATCTCAATGATCTATAGGGTTTGCTTTTCAAAGGACAAGTCATTATCTTTGGTATGAACTGGATCAAACTCCTAAAGCACATACAAGTTAGAATTACTTTCTGCTTAGGTGAGTTAAAACTGCAGCTGCCTTGTGTTCCAGATCTTTGAATGATGTACTTTCTTGGTCAGCTAGAAATCTCAGCTACACATCAGATGTCTCTAGATGCTTAGATGTCTCTTGTTCAACTAAGAAATCCCCTAAATGTGGATGTGAGCAGCCATACTGACTAAGTTCTTAAAAAGCAATAAATTTGATGGAATAAAAGGACTAGAAATTAGGATTATTCATTATATGAAACACACATTTCTATATTAACATGGATGAAACGAACCATAATTCTGCTCATAATTTCATTCTGAAAATTTGGGACTGCTATACTATTTTGGACTTCCTTATTATACCGTATTATTTTTAAGCAAAACTGATTGAACATCCTTTGCTAATCTGTTCTACCCTGTCAAATTCCATTCCTCTAAGATAAATTCCACAGAATACATTTAATACATCCAAATAAAGGAAATTTGCAAATCACTAGACACCATGTGCATTGACCTTCGGTCTTCTTTTGAATTTGCAGTATGGTTCATTTTAGTCAAGCTGTTGAAACATTTGTGCTATAATGCATCAAATTAAGGCAACCAGCTGTGATGTTTAATTTAAGCTAAAAGTTTATGATCTACAACTACACAATACCTTAGGGAATAACTGATATTTAATGTTACTAAACTAAATGCAGTTACAAAATTATTACAATCTTCCTCTATATTTTACTTAGAGTGCATTGTCATTTAAGCTTTGGGTCTGTAAAAAGATCAAGTATTCAGTCAAATCTGTGTATAATAGAGAATAAATGAACAACCAGTTCTAGCCTTTGATGAATACATAGATTTCATAGAATCATAGAATCATAGAATGGCAAGGGTTGGAAGGGACCCCGAGGATCATAAAGCTCCAACCCCCCTGCCTTCTGGTCTAATGTTTTGTTAGATTAACCCTGTATTTTATCCTTCCTTATGTATAATGGAGATTCTCCATTTGTGAGAAAATTGGAATTAGGTAAAAGTCAGTAACTATATTGTCATAATGCACCAGTTTAGCAGACATTTTGTCCAAACAGACAGTACATGGAGAGCTGAATAATTAGAATAAAGACACCACCACGCTCCCCATCAAGCATTTTTTAGCCATGAAGAACTCTTCAAAGAAGATCCCCTCCAACAATAGTTACACCATGATAATGTTCTTGACAATGGCAATAGATAAAAGGGGAAAGCAATGACACTTACTGAATTATTAAGTAACAATACCTTTTTGGAATATCTTGAGAGATTAGCAAAGGAGAGAAAACCTGAAGTATGGCTATAGATAAGATTCAAAAAATGTGAATACTAACATAATGGAAGGTGAAACTTCAGGTTACCCATCTAGAAAGTAACAAAGCCAGCTAAGATATTGATATATGGCAAAAATACTGTTCATAGTAATGACTTCACTACTTTATTCATCAGTGGTCGGCTGTACTTTTAAAAAGTGTAAGACAGTTTATTTAAACTTATTTAAGTTTTAAAAGTTATTTAAATCTTATCTGATGGTTTATTAATGTAAGGCACATGCTTCAACAAGAAAGATACCTTGGTAAGTCTTACTGACAATGTGCCCTCACTGAACTAGAAAGCTGATTTCCATTGATTCCAAGGTGTTATGGGTGGCTCTTTTTTTTATTTTCTTAGTTACAATTGTCTTAACAACCTTCTGCCTAAGCCAAAACACCTAGACAACATCAGCAAAATGGAAGACAGGATCTTTGTGCTCACTGCAGTCTTCTGGTAATAAGCTGTGTTATAGGCAAAGAGATTCTAGTACAAAGATGGTCCATAATGGACATAGATCTGCCATGGGGGGGTGCACTGAAGCCTTTTTTTTTTTTTTTTTCTTTTTTCTTATCACAGAACCTATATGAAGGCAGGTAGCTACAGGAAATTTAATTTTATTAAATTAAGCATTTTGTAGATTCATTCTATTTTGGGTAGTGCAGCTTCTCTTACTGGGAACTGGGGAATAACTACTATATCAACAAATTCTCTCTATTAGAACTTGCATCAACTAAAAACTGCAACAATGAGAAATTCTCCCCCTTTAACATTCAGAAATTCCCAGAAATTTTAAATACATGTTAGTAAAATTGATTTCAATTTTTATTTCTCTAAATTAATTTTAATCACCACACTGCTACCCTGCCATATTTCAATCTTGCGTGATTGCAGTTGGCAATTTCATCAGAGGGTCATGCAATTGAGAAAGCCATGCTGCTTGAAACCCATTTACTCTTCCAATATCCTTGTGATAAAAACTATTAAAATCTAGTGAAGGGTGAAAACAAGCACAGAATCTGCTGCTTTCAACTACATGCTGTTTGACACCACTCTGGAATCTGAAGAGTCTGCTATATTAACATTTGAAAACCGGGGATAACCTGGTACAACATAAATGTCAGTTTTCCACCATATTTCAAAATCTTCCCTTCAGATTCAGGAAAAAAAACAAACCCAAAATGAACAAAGCCAACCTCAGCCAAAGATGGTTTATAATGTTCTAAACAGTTGCTTAAAGGATTTTAAAGTGAAAACTGGGTGCTGAATACTTGGCTTGATCTTTAATAACACAATTATGAAGTGACAATCATTAAAACACTCATATACAAGTTTATACAAACCATATGCCATCTGCACAATTTCAAACAAGCACTATAATTTCACAGTGAGAACTAGAAACTGTGAAAAAGCAAAGTACTTTGTGGATATAAGATGTTGGAAGGCATAGCTCTAATATCTACAACTATTTCAACTGATTACAGTCTTTCATTCAAGCAGACACTAGTTACAACCCAGAGAGGAACAAAAAATACCCAACAAACTACAAAATAGAGCTTCACAATAATTATACTTAAACACAAAATACTTGAGAGTCAATTCCTCCTTTGTTTGCCAGCCAAATACTGAAGTCAGAATTTTATGTTACTTTGGCAACAGTGAATTAGATCAAGAGCCTGTAAAAGTAGGGTTTAAATTCTGTTACAAGAATACATTACATCAAGAGTGGCAAAACCAGCCCCAGACAATGAATCCATAATTTACAGTTTTCAAGGCTAAAAAAAAATTAAAATAATTTGCTGAAACGTTTTGGTTTTAACAAACACCTATAAAATATTAATCATGAGCGATTTAGTTCTGGTTTTAGTAGAGTATTTCAACCTCAGTAGCACTTTCCTTAATGACTAAGTCAAGAGCAGCAAAAAATACTGAAAGAACAACACGGGTTTCTTTTCCTATCTATCAGCTGTGTTAAAGACTTTCTGAAGACACTGGCATCTTTAAAACACAAACAGAGCCTTGCCATAGATGACTACAAATTGTTTGAGACTGCTGCTGCTGCTTTCAGATTTTTTCTACTATTTTATCCTAAAGACACCAGAACAAAAATAATTATTTTAAAAAGGTAAATATATTATAGTTACCTGCAAGCAGAAAAAACAACTTATTTTATGCTACGGTGGGACTTCAGATATATCACACTGTTACACATTGAGCTGAACTGTTACTATGGTGAGGAAGTGGTCTTTGAGTTAGTAGCATCCCATCCACCAGTGTGGTCTCTATTTCAATCAATACAATTGAGGGTCTACAAATATGCTTCTTTAATATTCCAAGTTAGAAAGTAATAAAGAATGTGTTTAACAATGAACATATGCCAGAGTTCCACTTGAATTTCATTTTCAGGTTAATCTATTCCTAACCTATTCTAAGGACCAAAAAACTGGTGGAACTTGCAGGGATAAGCATTTAAAAAATGTAATGCTATTTCATTTCTGTGTATCAAAAACCATACATGCACCAAGTAACTTTGAAGTGCTGTTTGTGGTGGAGTATCACTTGAATTCGCATTTTTTAGCAACAATATAGTGCATAAAATGGTATTTTCTGTCAGAAGTAACCTGCCAACACTGATAGATGTGTGTGAAAGACCAGACCATATGATGGAAGAAATATACCTTCAAGGATCTTAATATATCTGCAAAAGTAGTGTCTTTGTTTATCTTCTACTTTGTTTTGTGGAAGAGAAAAAAAGCCACACCAGATTGTTTTCTAGAAAAAGTTAATATTTTGCAACTTTTAGTGTAATATTTTAATAAAATATTACCTCTCAAAGAATATAACATTATGTATTCAGCTCTTAAGCAGCTTTGCTGACAACAGGTTTCCTAAAAATTATTTTCTAATACATAAATTCAATGTTTTCCCTCTTCCACTTCTCTTCTAGTTTCAAGAAGGACAATGCTTTTTATAATTTTTAAAACTTACCTTGAAATTAATTTTTACTAAGTATTTGTGTATAACTTTAATAGTTTTCATTTTTTACAAACTAATTAGAAAAAAGAATCCTTATATTCTTTAAGGATAGCTATCACATAGCAGCAGCGAAGGTTTGAGTCCTTTCCAGAGGGTAGAGGGGGTGGTTAGGCTTATATTTTTCCACTAATCAGAATACATCTGCTTTATAGGAAACAAAAGGGATGGTTCATGAAAATCTAAGTTCTGGTAATACCAAGAATTACATAACCAAAGATTTTATGGTAAACCCATATGAAAAATATATCATTTTCTCACCATGGACTACACTCAATCAGGACTGAAATTACTTATGATCCACACAATCTGTTTCTAAAACCAATTAGTGTTGCATTCAAAAAAAACCCCTTATGTTCTACACATTTAAATTAGCTTCCCAAAAATCTCAGAAAACTAGTAATTCGTATTAACACTCATGTAATACTGGTCAACAAACACACACACGGATTTGCAGCTTTAGAACTGTATCCTGCAGAATAAATTCCTGTAAGGGAAGTCCACCTTTATCTTAAAATTTCAGGACACTATTAAGTGCCAGAGTACTTAAGCAGCTACCACATTCTATAAAAAGTCCCACTGAATAAAGGAAATTCTGCATTCTGTCTTTCAAAATAAAAACTTTGCTTGTCATCGGGCTTTTACTTCTGCTAGAGAGATTAATAAATCACTTTTTAATTACAAGGGAGGCTACTGTTTGGTGAGTACACAACACGTTATTTGAAGAAAAGCGTTGTCTTAGTGGTAACTTTCATGGCTGAAAAGCTCTTCTAGACATCAAGACATTCATTGCAAGCCGCTGCAGAATTGGCTCACCAAACACAGAAATGTACGGCCAAACACAGAAAGCTCCTATTCTGCATAAGAAAAAGGCATTGAAGGCTTCAGTGCCTCTTACTGGTGAACCTGTCACACTTGCTCTGTCTATAGTTCACAGAGAGCAAGAAAGTTCTGGAAAGGAGCATGCTGCAGCTCCCTGCCCCTCTAGATATGACCTAGGAGAACTCCAGCAAGGTAAGAGAGTAAAAAGTAAGACACAAACCCCAGTATCAGCAGTTTTGAGTTTTCACACATAAGACTGCCATTTCAGAGTGTAATAGACATTCCCAAGCTTAATGTAGATGCACAGCCTAATCAGCCTGTGAGAGACACATCACAGTGAATTGCTAATACTTATGTGCATATTTTATTCTCATCTGCAGATCTGAAGGAAGATGAAAAATTTATTGGGAGAACATATTAATACATTTGAGACATGTTAGTACATGTCATTACCTGTGGAGTCAGTGTTAATTTCTTAATTCCACGTTAATGGAAGCAAGGAAACGGAAAGTGAAACTAATTAGTCATGCTGAATATTGATGGAATTTCAGTAGGAATACAAAGCAATACTGAAAATATTTGTATATGTATGTAAATAAATAAATATCCAAATCTAGGTTAACAGCTAGGCAAAAAGAGATCAGCTTTGCTTTCCTCTATTTGGCTCGTATTAAAATCTGGGTTGATATGTCTCCCTACCCAGTGACCTTGCTAACACCATCTCTTTACAGAGTAGAAGAGAGTAGAAGCCTGGACAGAAACAAAGTACAACAAAACTGGTCTTTCTAATTTACTCTGCAACCAGTCTACGTCCATAAAACCCCCTAACATATTGATTCTGGTAATGCCTGCAAAAAAATAGCCCAGATGCCTATGTACACATGACATTGAGAGAACATGGAAACAATCTCCAAATGCTTTTTAAGAATATATCCGCAAAGAAGTTTGGAGTTTAAAAAACTATATAAACCATGCATTCACCTCAGACATTACTGGAGACTGTGAAAGGTGACCTCAAAAAAAGACAATTTAATCAGTATTTGGTGTGTTAAAGAAATACCGTTATTTGAAGACTTCCCCTAAGCCAAGGAGCATTTTGATATAAGACAATTCAGCTGAATCTGAATTTCAGATGAAAGACCGGCAATCTTTTAGTGTCAATGTCATACTGATAAAAAATTGTAATACTGGCTGCATATATGTGCACATGGGAGAACAGAATTTATTACTGTCTGGAAATCTGATGTTTATTTTATCCAGACTGATGATTGAACACCTAACCTATAAGAGGTTATCTATCCTTACTCTCCTCTCTCAAACCCCCATTAACTGATTGCTCATTTCAACTGCATCTCTTCCCTTCTGTCTACCACTTACATGACGACATGATGAGCTGGATCAGCTCTCTGGCATGACAGCAGACTCATTTATTTTTGTTGGATCATATTCAGACTGACACTGTTCAGTCACTAGCCCTTAAGCTGGAAAGAAAGAAGGAAAATGAACAAGAGCATCTCTTGCAGAAGCAGATTCTGCAGTCATATTCAGTAAAATCAACCAACAGAAGTGTGACATCTACAGCCACTAAGGATACATTTGGAAGGATTGGAATATTCTTTCAACTTCTGATATTATTCTTTCCTACCATTCAAGAACTGGGGAGGAATGCTTAGGTGGGAAGTGGAATATGAAGGAGGGAATTTCTACACACATGTTGCTAAACAATGCCACTCTTGGATAGAGCATTGTATGAATGTAGAAAGTGTAGATTGTTTAAAAAAAAAATTTGGCAGATTTGGAAAAGGAAAAAAAATAATAAAAAGCAGCAGTGTTTATAAAACACAGAGGTAAAACTGCAACTTGGGATGCCCAAACCAAGCAAATTACTGTAAAATGTGAAGAAGCTATGCTAGGAAAAACTGTTATTTAGTGTCTTCCTCAAGGCATCTCTGCTACTGAACACTATTATGAGATTGGACTCTGTATGGTACTGACAATTCAGTTGAACAAACTGATGATGGTTTCGTATTTTTAGAAATAAATGATTGTTCTATACCTTTATGTATTTATGACCTTATGGAGAAAGCTGCAAGCATTCCAACTGAGCAGGCAATATAGCTCACAATGAAATTTCAGGAAAATTAAAGCCCAGCTTTTGGCCAAGCATTTAAACACATGCCTAATTTTAAGGTCATGCATAATTCCAGTTACTTAAGAACACCTCTATGTATTTAAATCACACATAATGCTCAAGTGCTCTGTTGCAGCAGGAAATGACCCAGAGGATAGTATGGAACTACTCATAACCTTTCAAACTTCTCAGTTTTAGGTTAATCTCTGCCTTTTTTTGAATACAATTGACTCTGACAATGTCTTAGAGATTGGATGCAACTTTAACATACTGACAACACCATTGATGTTTTTTTGAAAACTAAACCAGATAATTTCCATCTCTTCTTAATAACTAAAAAGGAGGGGAATCCATTAAATGAGAATGTTAAATGCCTAATTTTGTCTTAATATAGTTAAAATTGCCATTTTACAGATGTCAGGTCTAAAGGGGTTAGCATTGGACAGTACTTCATACGTAGCCAGTAACATGAAAAAGAAGTCTTAATTTTATTCCATAATTAACGTGTGTTTGGAAGTAGGTATTTCCACATACAAAGAGCAATAAGCTAGTACAGCACAATGTTCACTTTCACATGTTATGAAGCAGGCTATTTTGCTTGCTCCATGTGGATAAGGAGACCTTGAACATCAAAATGTCATTTCTCTTCACATTACAAAAAGGTGTGAGTGTCATGGAGATCTGAGAATTTAAGCACCCAGAAACACATACATCAGACAACTTCCTTGTGCTGCTGTACTCATCCTTCATTGGTAAAATATATTTATTCTCTCAATCACAGTCTTACAAATTATCCTTCCCCACATGGCAGTAACTCTGTTATCCCTGTGAAACACGCAAAGATATTTCATCACAATTAACTGTCCACTAATAATACTATTGAGCAGTTTATTAAAATTCTATAAGCAGATAAGGTTTTAATATGGAAATTGAAAGAGCTCTAGCACACCTTGACAAAAACAATTTAGGTTCTGATATTTCCACTCCTCAGAGTAGATTGCCTATTGCTGAGCATGTGCACTCTACCCAACACAGCTAATACCTAAACTCCTTTTAAAGTAACACAAATAGATACTAATAAAGTTTTCTGTGGCCGAACTGACAAAAGCAAAATCAGGTGCTTGTAGAACCACTGTAAAACACAATCATTGCTGAAAAATCTATTTGAATAGTTTTGGTGTGGTTTTGGGGGGGGGATTCCCACTCATTTAGTGAACAATATCAATAACCCCTTTTAATTGAAAAAATTATGGCTTCAAAATACAGACTTGAATTTTAGCAGTTGTTTCCCAACAGATGAAACAAGGAAAATGATAAAAAAGAAAAACAAGAATTACATACATTCATCTCTGCAAACTACAGTCAGGAACGTGATCCTGATTTCCAATACAAATCAACTGTACCTTGACTTCCAATTTATTCTTTCCCTCATATGACTGTATGTCAACATTTATCAATGAACTAGGTTAATTATAATGCATAGGCATTTTCCACAGTAATTCTTTGTGTAGTGTATAATAAAAGGTCTTAATCACTAAGATATTTTATCATAAAAAGTGTCCTTTAAAAAATCTTTTTTTCTGTGTTACAAAATGCTTTTCTCCTCTTTGAACTAGCAGAAAACAGCAACTGAAAACATTTAAATCCTCTAAAACCAACTGTATTCTGTGCTATTAAAACTAGAAACACTATCAAGCAAACAGAAACAATTTAAAATCATTCTACTTTCCTTGCTTGTTACATTAGTTACCAGCTCCCTCTGAAATTCCATTTGAAATCTCAGTAAACGGGAACATCAGAAGAGATACAAGACCTTTAAGGTTAAAAATTCAGCAGCATTTCATCAGCAACCAGCTAAGCTGTTCCTTACCTACACAGTGTGTTTGTTAGGAAAGCAACTTACTGAAGCAGACAAACCTGCATATTGTGTATCACGGCCTTTGTTATGACTGCTTTTACGCTGACAGAAAAGCCAACTGCTCCGTCTAGGTGCTTAACATTTACGCAGCTCACAGCATGATGAGAACAGCAGCCCCTGCTGACAGAACCTGCACCTGTGCAACTTACATCTACGTGGAACATAAAGGAACAAGTTGTTTAATATCACAGATTAGTTTCCTGCTGTAGGTAGAAGCCAGATGCATTCAAGCAGCTCAATCTTTGAGAACTACTCTAAAGGGGCTTCCACATGTTCACATTGCAAGAAATAAGCTCTGCTACAAACACCACTCTGCTCCAAAAGCAAGCTCTGCTACCAGAAGAGCTTCTGAACCGTGAAAAATTACTTTATTTTGAAGCACTTCCCAAAAAACACAATCTTCCTCTAAGCATCAATAAGGACTACAGGTAAATTAATATGTAGGTGTTGCAAGAGATACTCACAGCATTTAGAATATGGTTGTCTTGTTCATTACCAAGATACAAGTGATTTAACTTTCTTCATAATTGAAGGTTTCTAATGTTTGAGAAACTGGTCTGGGTTTTAGCATAACCTTTTCTAGAGTGTGACCTCCCATTCCAGAGCTGTGAATAATTTAGTAAGAGACAGATTTTCAACAAAGCTCTTCAGGTGCCTTGAGATTCAGTCCAAGTTACCCAAGTGGAATAAACCTCACTGCCAGATGCTTCATTTCCCCTAACTTCTAGTAAATGTAATGCCTGTGAGAGGCTTAATGAATTCCTAAAATTATTGTCATTTATCTTACAGAAGTTGTTCATTCTGTGACTTTAAATATCGAAGACAGATATTTACACTTGAATATCTCATTTTTAAGTATCCCCTATCTGAATTCAGCAATGTTCAGCTACTAAAGTCTTTGGGTTTTTTTATTGTTCATTATAATTTGAATACATGCAGCTTCCAAAATTTATACTGTATTGAAGCATATGCTACACATAGTATCAATTTCAGAAGTAAATATCACTCATTATAAATAGAGAAATCAGATTTTGCCTTTGAACTTTTGAGAGACAGACAAAATAAAGATACAAAAGATCTATTTAATATATTTAGAGGAAACGTTTAATGAGAAACAACATTCAGTGATATAGAAGACAGTTATATGCAGGAAAGAGAGTTTAAATGGGAGCAAAGCCCAATAATCATCACAAAGTAGCAATATAAACATCTCCCCCAGTAAATTTGTTTTCTTTATATCCATAATCACATGGGAAAAATTTGACCTAATCAAACCTAACAGAAATTTTGTCATCAACTTCTAGAAAAAATTGGTATCTATCTACTTCCTTGAAATTGTAGAACCACAGAGATTTTTAATTTGATGAATCATTCAGAGATAATCAGAGAGAATTAAATTAATTCAGTGCTAGTTCATTCATTAACATCAAAATGTTATGCTATCACCCTGCATTCAAGATCCCATTCTCTCTTTAGATCTACACTGATGATATCACAATGACATAAATGATACAAAATAATGAGACTAGAAGGATTTTTATAAATTGATTAGGCAGTGTAAGGGAGGAATATTCATCTTCCCACTCGCGACCTGCACCTTTCAGTGATTCACTCACCAGAAAGCAGAAAACGTGGAGTTCAGATGAACATTTCAGTTAGAAAGGAGGAGACTTCAAAATACTAGCAGAACATTTCATGAAGCTTTCTTCAAATATTAAAGAAATAACATTTTATAGTGCTTACCAAAGTGACATATCACATGTTAAAGCTGTACAAACAATCCATTTCAGATCACCTTAAAAAGGTAACACTATAACATATGACACGGCAGTTCGTATCATAGCTCCAAGATGAGAAAAGATTGCATTCTTGAAATCTTTTGACAGGAACTATAGCGTCTTCACAGTTATGTGTAAGGAGAAGTCCACTTCCACTTTATTCCATGGCATGCACTAGGCCACATTTCCAAATGTGAAATCACATACAAGCCATTAAATTTTATCCTGCAAAGTCTGTCACCAAAACCCAAAACAGACTATGGGTGCATCAATATGAACATTTGAGTTCAGACAAGGTTTCAAAATGTAAACTCCCCTACGAACTTTTGTGTTGTATTAACAGTCTCCGAGGGCATGAACTCAGCTCCTTTCAGATCAAACTGAACCAAAGTGTGCACCCGAGGAACACATTCATTATGCTTCAAATCTTAATGAGGGTCTAAGCCAGAGGACCAAAGTTAATAGTTAACCCCCATGAAATTGCATAAAATGAATACTACATTATCAGAACCAACTCAGAATTTTCAGATCCATTCCTACTCATGCTGGTAAGTACTACTTGATAATACAGAAACAACTTTTACAGACTCATGACATAAGGAACATAGAAAACTTCCCTGAATACAAATAACTGTCCTAGTAAACAGCTATTTGAATTCTCTCTATATAAAAAAATTCTTTTAATCTTAACATAATTTTTCTTTCATCAGATTTTTAAAAAGTGTTAACATGAGTAAAAGAAAATACAGTAATATGGAAAAAAATTCTCAAAGTTTTCAAACAACTCCAAACAGAAATCACCAACACATTTCCTTCAGCTTTGAAGTTTAACCCAATTTCTGACTAACAAATTATTTCTGTCTTGAAATTAACCAAATTGGCATCTTTAGGTCCTTCCTCTTTAAGACTTTCAAGGTAATTTTGAACTGGAATTAACTGACTGCTAATTCAGTCATAGAAGTGAAACCAAAGCTGTTTCAAAAGCCACTAGACCTGCTTTGCTGACCTGCAGCTAGTCATCTGACTTTACATCTGAGCAGATTCAAAACCTAGCCATACACCAAGAATTGTTATAAAACTCCATTAAACAAATGAAACCACAAAAGGGCCTAGTGTGTAATGGATGGCCTTATAAAGGCAGCCAAATAAGCCATCAGTTCCTTCCTGCCTACTTGAAATGAAAATTAACTTTTCAAAACACTCAAATTAACAAAAAAGTTTATCTTTCAATAAATAAAATATCCATGACTTAAAAGGCTGCAAAATTTTTTAGAATCTAAGTATCCTGACACCAGGGGGAGAAAAAAATTTTCACTTTCAGAAGTCATCTGCATAAAAGTATTAAACCCTTGTGGAACTTCACACAAAAAGCCTAGAAGTGCTGAACTTTCAATCCTAGTGAAGAAGAAAGCTCCCCACAGTGGTTTAAATGGAGTTTACCACTATTTTTAACAGTATTTTGAAAGAATGGTCTGAATGGCATGGTATGTTCAGCCATACTTTTTTAACAACAAATGAAAAAACCCTGTGTTAAATAGACTGTAGGGGCTTCTCAGATGTTAATTTGTAACTCCATCTTCTAAAGCTTAAAGGGTAATGTAGTGTTTTAAACCCCTGTGACACCAAGTTGCACATCTCTCCTTAAAGCTAGCTTTATATCTCTCTAGATACTCATCACAGTATATTCTGTATATATACAAAAAAAATGCCCTATCTATTAAGCCATAAAACTGTAGTCTGCTCTTAGTCCTCTGCCCAAGGAGATTATTTTTTTTTTCTGGGTAATAAATTTGTAGCCTACCAAATTCACCAGGACAATAACACAGTTACAGCAGAGTGAGTTTCCTTTGGATGACCATGGAAAGTGAGAATTACAAAAGTGTGCAAACACTGTTTCTTTCATTCTTGTTCATCTCTCCCAAGCCTGGGTGGACAAAAATTTATGTAATTCTAATATCTCATCACCAAGACAACCTGCAATAAAAGTAGTGTCCAATTTCTCTTCACAAAAACAAGTCTTATACCATATTTAGCTTTTTGGTAACCTCTCTGTCAAAGCTAACATTCCAACTTAGTAAATCCGTATTTCAGGACAATTTAAACATCCCTTCAAGCTAATGCTAGTGCCTAAAACCCACTCAAAGTCATTTCCTACCTACGTTTCATTAAGTTTAGATGTATTTTAATGCATTTCTGGTTTCTCTGCGTGACAAAAATATTACAGGATTCACAACTGTTGCAGTGAAAAGGACAGTAATAATCATCTCCAACAGACGACCTTGTGAAGAGAAATTTTCTCTATCATTCAAGCACAATTTTTTCAAAGCTTCCCTAAAGGCCATCTGCCATTCCAGTTGATTTTGTGATTGCACTCTTATAGCTGCTATCGTGTACTTTAGCTACCATAAACCAAAAAAGCTTCAGGAGAAAAAAAAAACCAAACAACTAAACTTTCAAAATTCTTTCTTTCTTCTTCATTTTTACCATGGGAAGTCTAAGAGATACTCTTGCTGTCTTACTTCCGCAAGATTAGCTTTCAATTTTCTATACAGATGAGGGTAGGGTTTTTTTGTACATGCGAGATAGCACACAAGATTGTCAACCTTTTCCTTTCTTCATAACCAGCCTGACATTAAAAATAACACCTTTTTCTTTTGGTTATTTGGTTAAGAAGGTTATGCCATTCATCACAAAGGGAGACAGTTAACACTGGCCTTTTTTGCTCTCTTCTATTTTCAACGTTGTACACAAATCATCTTTGAATCAAAAGACACAATCTGATCTAATGAATGACAAAGTAAGCTGCCAGCAATCTTTACATGTGAGGTATTACATTAATATACCTGTCCATCAAAAGCATGTTATTAAGTAAATGAAGCATTCTATTATTCTCCTACAAAATGGATACTTACACTTTTCCCCTCTAGGCATGCAGTGACAGGACTTGCTGTAAATCAGCACAGCTCATCAGCACATCAAGTAGCTATGCTTATGTGTGCCCACTAAAGACCTAGACCTTATTGACAGATAAATCATCATGAGCAGAAATTAGAGCTTATTTCCTTTTATAATTTCACACTGAAGTTTTGCAGAGAAAAAGCCACAAAAATTAATTTTTTTACACTTTAAAATAATTTAATTGTGATTATGATAGAAAAATTCTAATTTAGAATTGATTTACCTATTTCTTTTAAATATTTCTCATCTCTTCTAAACAACAAATGTGCATATTAATGTGACATAAGACAATCACCGGTAATGAAATATATGGGTGAGAGTGTTCATGGCACAATTTAAGATGCTTCCTAAACTTTTACAGGAAACAGGTGACAGCTACTCTGGGGCTGGCACAAGAACATGAGATGGCAACTGTGTTATTACTTCAAGTCCAACAACAGAATAAGAAACTACATGGCTTGTACTCTAAGACACAAATGGGATGTTATCAACTTGTTTTCTATACTGTATTTAAGTTCAAATCAGACAAAATACAGAATCAAGTAGAATGTACAAGTTGATGTACAGTTGAGAGAATTGCTAAATGTTTGTGGGGGTTTTTTTTGAACAGCTGAGAACCATGCATGAGACTGTCCCTGAAGCTCTCTCACAGTAATTACATATGAAAAACCAAAGCAGCCAACATTTCACAGAAAAAGGAAGGATAGCTTTTTTTCACTTATTTTAGTGTAAAAGCAGATGAGCTGTGAAAGATGTCTCCTTGTACATGATCATTCTCAATTGCATTAATTAGTCATGAGTACAAAATTCTACTCCCATGCCTTCTGAGAAGTATATCACTATTTATAGTACAATTCAGGAACTACTCCACTTCAAGTGCCTAGTGGGAGAATAACTATATTACAGAGCTATGGAATATTATTCTAGCTTTTATTTACTTACAACATCGTATACAAGGCCTCAAGCAAAACAAAACCCAAAGAGGGATGCTAATGACGAATAAAGTTTTACCCAAAAAAGTGAAAAAATTATAACAAAGGGTTAAGTAACCAGGTTTGACACTGTAACATTCTTCACCAATAAACATTTGTAATTCTATATCCTGAAGCCATTACCAAGAAACCTGATGAAGAAACACTAAACATTCACAGAGCTGTAAATGTAACCTGTAAATGTGAGGCCCTTAAGACCATTTCAAAGGTGCTGTTCCATAAGTTAAACATATGGTACAATACAGTTAGGAAAAGACAATCAACGAACTAAATGAATAAACTTTTATTAACATTTTATGTCGATGCTTTGGTGCACACTAGTGTAAGCATATATGAAAGCTTGAAAAGCATTTCAAAAGTTAATTCATTCTTCTGGTATACTAGGAGCTACATGGGCAGGAGGCAGCAGCTCTCTAGGAAGAGGTGAACAACTTCCTTACCTTTCTGAAGAAACTTGTGTTGATAAATAGTATTATCATAGGATATCCTTTCTGTTAACTACACTATGCCAAATCAAAAAAGATTAAACTACAAGGCATTCTGGGCAAATGGATGACAGAGATTACAAAATTATAATGGCAAAGCACGACTATTAAAAAAAAATTTTTGAGCAGCATATGTCTACCTATGCCTATTGAATAAAATGGTAAAAATAAAAATGTCAACAGCAACCTACTTATAAATTGTATTGGTCAAAGCTTTGTTAAAAGAGAATAAGTCTGTTCTGAAAAGGGATCCTATAAACCTTCAGTGTCTTATTTTAAGAAAGAGGAGTAACTGTACGCTGGCTTCATTGTTTCAAAGTAAAGAAACATCTAGTTGGCGCACAATGGGGCAACTTGAACTGTCTTCTCTCCTTAGTAACATGGTCCCTTGTAGTGCTGAAGTTCTGAGCTAAAATCACTCATGCAGTCCTCCCCTTCTTCCTCCTTACTATTTCATTATTAAATCTATTTTAGTTTTTATACTGCTACATGTCCTTGACATGAAAAATATTTTTCTCCACATAAATTTTCTTAGAAGTCCTGTTCTTGAAATGATGTCCTATTTCCTTAAAGGTATATTGCATTTCAACATTGCATCCCATAATTACTCAGACATTCCCGAAGATTCAACTAAGAAAAGGGAATGCTAAATTCCCAGCTCTAAGGGACACCTTCTAATAGATTTTTGTGTGTTTATCCCAAAGGCCAGTGTCCATGTAGAGATCATATATCTAATTGAGATTCTATATCTTTTTGGAGTATTTCCTTAAAATGCTTAGCCTCAAACTGGAGTTCACTTGAATTACTCCAGCTAACTATTAGAGTCCTCACTTAAGAAAAATCAAATTGATGCTCATCTGCCTTTTAAACATAAAAAAGACAGGGATGGAAGAAACACCACCCCAAAGCCACCCCACTCTTCCTCCCCACAACTCAAAAGTTTCTCCATGAGTAAGTTCCTCAAATTTTAAAGGGCAGACTACTAGAAAGCAGAAACACATGATTATTTCACCTGCAAGTCATCAAATCAAATGTCACTCAAGCCCATACTGAGTTGCAAAGCCATTAATATCTATTAGATCATTACTAACCTACATTAAACTAGCTGAATACTGGGTAGGCATCTGTATTGTCAAATCATCATTTGTCATTAATATCCATCCTTAGTACAGCCTAAGCAACCCAATGAAACACTAAATGAAAAAGGAGGCTGGACCTGAATCTTTCACACTAGGTGATAATTCTCAGTCCGGAGCTCAGTCATATCAATAAAGCAGTATAGGAAAAGACATAAGAGAACAAAATTAAGACACAATATTTAGGTCCCGTGATAAACAGATTGATTTTTTTAAATCTATACTTATTCCTTCCCAAAGACCTCTGGATGTCTAAGTAGAGCTAAAAATACAATTGTAATTAAAATGCGCACAAATACCAAATCAATACAACTGATGTATGCTTGCTTGAAGCAGAACTCCTTTCTCATTATTTAATCTCTTTCCTCAAATTTTCTCTGACATGTCATTGATCATTTCATAAGGTGTTTTTTAAAGCAGATCTTAATATTGATCTTATTTGCATGAAAGAATAAACCCTGTACATTTATATTTCCAAACAGACTCTGACAGCAAACAGGAAAGCTTTACTCTATTAGATATCCTGTTAAGTAAAATTATCTTGATACACTGTGCATTTAACCCTTTCCACAGGAAAAGTATTATGTTCAGGAGAATAAAGGCTTGTCTCAAGTCTTCCTTTTTCTGTGTTTGTTTCATTTACTTTTAAGCACATGAATCTATTTAGAGAAGGAACACTATGGCATCTGGCAAAAAAGGTGGTGTTTGTGATGATCATTTCTGAGAGATGTTATTGCCTCAAACTTAGAGTTAAACATTAACCTGCATTTCAGGTATCTTTCCCAAGTGAAAAAACAATACCTGCACCTTCTCCACTAACAGGAAAATAGTCTCAATTCTCTATCCTGGCCTGAAACCATATGTTAGAATTTCTGAAATAGTAAGTTCCTAAATAGCAGTTTGACATCTGATATCATCAGAAGACATGGTGGGAGTCTGATAACTAGCTAGATTTTTTGGATAACATTCACATGAGAGAAGGACCATTTTATAAATTAGCCCAATACTCCTTAAAATGCAATAATGTAAATAATAATTTTATTATGATGGAATATTATATTGAACAATCATATGATTTATGTTTAGAGTCTAGAACCAAACATTTAACAGTACATGGTGCTACCTTGCCAAGGACATATCCAGCTGGAACTGTTTTTCCCTCCTCTAGTGAGTGCTGTGAAGGCTGCATCCAAAACCGACAGCATTATAGAATCACTAGGTTGGAAAAGACCTTTGAGATCATCAAGTCCAACCATATCCATCCTCTACTAATGTATATCACTAAGCACCTCGTCTACTTGTCCTTTAAATACATTCAGGATTGGTGACTCAAACACCTCCCTGGGCAGCCTGTTCCAACGCCTGATAACTCTTTAGGTGAAGAATTTTTTCCTAATTTCTAATCTGAACCTGCCCTGGCACAGCTTGAGTCCATTCTCCTTGTCCTATAACCTTTCACTTGGGCAAAGAGACCAACACCCAGCTCTCTGTAACCCCCTTTCAAGTAATTGTAGGTGGTTAGCCTACTCGTCTCCAGGCTAAAAAGCCCCAGTTCCCTAAGCCACTCCTCTTCGCTCTCCAGCCCCTTCACCAGCCTGGTTGCCCTTCTGTGGACATACTCCAGGACCTCAATGTCTTTCATGTAGTGAGAGGCCCAAAACTGAACACAGTATTCTAGGTGCAGCCTCACCAATGCCAAGTACATGGTACAATCTCTTCCCTGACCTGCTGGCCATGCTGTTTCTGATACAAGCCAAGATGTTGTTGGCCTTCTTGGCCACCTAGGCACACTGCTGGCTCATATTCAGTAGGCAGTCAAGCAACACCCTCAGGTCCTCTGCCAGGGAGCTTTCTAGCCACTCTTCCCCAAGCCTGTAGCACTACACTCTGTACTTCGTCTTGTTGAGCCTCATCCCGTTGGTCTCAGCCCATTGATGCAACCTGCCCAGATACCTTGAAGAGCCTCCCTACCCTCAGGCAGATCAATAGAAGGAGAGGCTAAGGAATTGGGTTTGTTTAATCCAGAGAATGGAAGCAGGATCTATTTGCTCTCTTCCACTATTGGACAGGATATGGAGAAGCAGCAGCCAGATCCTTCTCATATGGGCACAGAGAAAAGATGAGAACAACAGCACATGTTGCAATGAGACTAACACCTACGGGAAACAAGGAAGAAAATAAATTCACAGGACTGGTCAGACAGGTCATCCAAGAAGGCTGCAACATTTCCATTCCTAGAGAATTTCAACATGTGGCTAGATAAGAGCCTGAACAGCCTGGTATAACTTTGAATTGAACCCAGCTTTGAGCAACCCTCAAGTCTTTGTCACCTAAATCACTCTTCACTTAAGTTACCTGGTTTTGTTCTAGCATTTTCTACTAAGAAACTTAACTTGTTTTATAGTTTTTATTTGTTCTGCAAGCAGCAGCTAGAAGTTCTCTGCAGGCCCCAGAAAGTAAACATTGGCCGAATCAAGGCCAAAGTTGCTGCTGACCAGGGCTGAGCTAATCGGCGATGGTCACAGCACCTCTGTGAATCACATATAGGAGAAAAAAAACTGCAGGCAGGGGCATCTTGCCACTAGAGAAGGGAGTGAGAAGATGTAACAAGCTGCGCACACACCAAGGCCAGGCCCAAAGGAGAAGGGGGGAAGAGCGAGGCACTCTGGGTGCTGGGGAGTTTGCCCTGCAGCGTGTGGAGAAGACCATGGTGGAACAGGTGTCCCCTCACAGCCCATGGATAAGGACGCAAAGCAGAGACATCTATGGCCTGTGAAGAGATTGATCCACACCACAGAGGTTTGCTGGGGGACTTGTGACTCTGCGGAGGACAGGGCCAGAGCAGTCTGGGCCCAAAGGTCAGCACCCCATGGAAGGGAGCCTAGCTGAGGCCCGTGGTGAGGAGATGACTCCCTGATAGAGGGGATTCACACTGGAGAAGTTCATGGAAGACTGTTTCCCATGGGTGGGACCCCATGGTGCCACAAGGGAAGGGTGTGTGTGTGGAATTCCCCCCCCCAGCTAAGAAGGAAAACAACTCGGGAGGAACAGACTGAAAACCCCCATTCCTCATTCCCTGCCCCTACCCACACCGTGATGGGAGAGAAGGGAGTGAATTTATGATTAAAGTCAAGTCTGCGAAGAAGAGGGAATGGTGGGGTGGAAGTAGAAGTCTTAAGATCTGGAGGAGGAAAGCAGCTTATGAGGAATTGACCTGAACCCCACCTCACTCCCCTTTTCCTGCCCCTCCCCGCACCATGTTGAGGGGGAAGAACAGAGTAAAATGGTAATGAAGTTTAAGTCTGCTAAGAAGGGAGGGGTTCGGAGGAAGGTGCTTTAAGACCTGATTGCACTTCTCATTACCCAACTCTGTCTCACTAAGTCGGTAGTTGTAGTAGTAATAAATTAGTTTTCCTTTATTCTGTATTGAGTCTGTTTTGCCCATTGCACTAATTGGAAAGTAATCCCTCTGTCCTTATCTTGAATCCTGACCCTCCCAATATATATATTTTCTCCCCTTTTTGGCTGAAAAGGGGAGTGAGTGAGCAGCTTTGGTGGGCATTTGGCCCCTAGCCAGGGCCAAACCACCAAAACCTATTAGGGATTTCATGTATATGGAAGGTTTTAATAACTCATGAATAATGAAAAAAAAATTAACAAAACACAATAAAAGCAAAACAAGGCTAAAATGGATTTAAAAAGACTCATACAATCTCCTGTTCTGCAGATAGGTCTCCTTACTGATTCTAAGAATTTCTAAAGATAGAACCTCAATTTTGTCACACCTGGGGTTCTTCCTTTCTACGCAGACAAACAGGGACCTAGATGTGCATCCAACATGCAGCTTCCTGTTTCCCCACAGGTTATGTACATTTTGCACTTTCCAAGTAAGTGTTGCCTTTCTGATTAAGAACTAGCACTTTCTCTGTCAATCTGTTTTAATGATTCTGCAGAAAAACAGATTTTGGCAATAACAATATATGTGAAAAAAGCTGTCTGCTTGGATACTTCTTAAAATTTGCTGGCTAAGCAGAATGGTCCATGAATTTTAGGTTTAAAAAACAAGAGAAAAAGATGTATGTTACTAATTCTGATTTGACAAATAAAGATTGAACAGTACTAAAGAAGACATCTTAAGCTACTTGCGGGTAAAGAGAAAGGAGCTCGTGAGCCACATCATCCCAGTGGTTCTGCACCAGAAGGAGAAAAACAACAAACGCCTTTGTACCTTAAGAACTGAATTACATTTCCAAAAATTAAACAAGATGTAAGAAAATAAATTTGACAGAATTCCAGAAATTGATCTAAGCTTCTTCATACTGGCTAAGTGAGGATCATTTGCACAGCAAGTTCTGTGGGCTAGGCACACCTGTTTGAAGTGGTCTTAGCAGGTGGGTCGCTAGTGACAATTTAAAAATCCTCAGTCCTCTCGATACTACTGTCCCTTCAGAATCTATCACCCCACTCTTGAAAGTAATACAATAAATATACAGTTCTGCTGAAAACTAAAATGACCTGTCCTACTGCTTTAGATCATCCTTTAATTGCACCACTTTTTATTTTTCCAGCCTATTAACCTGAACTCCTCCACAAACACACCAAATGCACTGAAACAAGTTTACGTAGTTTATTTTTCTTTCTTCTTACCACCATACTATTAGTACAATAGCTCCACTTGTTCTTTCCAAAACCATAATAATACAGCATTCTATTACCCAACTAGCATTATATGTTGAAACCCTCATTTGTAAGCTGGAACACAAATATCACACTGTGAGGAAGTCTGGTTTTATAAAGTCCTGTGTGGATAATTGGTGATTTCTGATAAATACTACAGCCTGCAAACTCTATTACTCTTCTGTATATCATGAGAGCTCCTTTTGAGAAAAACAATATAATCTGTAAGTGAAATTGAGAAATGTAAGATAAATGTCTTGCATTATTACCAGAAAACTCCAAAATATGTTAAGTACATTTCAAAAGTACTGAATAATTCATAAACAATAACTCAAAAAAAATCCCACTCAAAACCCACCCAAACCTGACAAACCTAAACCCTCTATATTCTCAACTAAACAATGAACAGTAAAAAATAGTCTATTGCTTTTATTATACTAGCCATCCAGAACAACCTAACAAAAAATATTTTGAATTGAAAACCCCAGAAAGCAAATAAATGTATAATGTGTGATATTAAGTTAATTTACTATTAACAAATAACAGAATGGTATTTGCTTCACCTTGCAGTTTAAATGTAATATATGGTTAAAATTCTATAAGATTTTAAAAAACTTATTTTCTGTTGATAACCATATATTACCTTTTTATCTTCTTCAAATCAAGTTTCAAAGAAGTAAAAATGCACATCCAGCTAACCTATTGAAGGAACGAAAATATAGGAGATAACTCCAGCAATGTTTTTTAAAAGAATTTAGGAAAGTAGAAATTTGCAAGCCAGCTTTTTGCTAGGACACTAGTCAGGCTTTTGTATGTTGTCTTGTAATACATGGTTTATTCAGTGATACCCCACATGGCACTTTTTGCTACCACTCAACATGAAACCATTACTGTGCTTCAGTCATCTGACTCCTCCCTGAAGGGCAATAAAGCTATGTATAGACAATTTCCTATCTCACTAACCCCCCAGTTTAAATACGGGGCAGTAAGTAGGCCATTTATGAAAATTTTGTCGCAGAGTCTATCCCCTTCCTGTCATATTGGGATACTAGCAAAATTTCATCCAGAGTCAAAGGTATTGCTGCTGAACATTGATCTGACTGACTGACCATGAAAATAATAGCAGCCTCTACCAAAAATCCAGTCACGCATCAAGTCATACTTCTCAAACAATAGATAAAGCACACACAGGAAAGTAAAAGAAGTGCACACAGTGTGTGGTTTCTATAGAAAGGAAGGGGGAACAATATTTCAAAAGGCAAAGAAAACATGCAGGAAACCACAAGAGCAAGAGAGACATGAAATGGAGCATTAAATGACTGGATGGAAGAATGAGACTTGGCACTGTGACCAAAATCTACGTCTTGCTGTCAGATTTCTACTATACTCAAAAAAAAAAAGATGTTAGTCTAAATTTTCTGAAATAATTGCACCACTTCCAATAGCTACCTATCCAGCATCAGCATCCTTCTCTCCGATTCTAGAAAATAGACCAAATCAACCTAAAAGAGCTAGGGAAAGGGAACAGAAGTACATTCTCAACTTCAGAGCTAAGATTTCATACACAGGAATCGCATAGACAGCAGTATATGAAAGTTACAGTAAAACACCACATACACATCATAGCTCTAACGGAACTTAAAATCACTTAAGAATGTGGCTCAAAGAAAGCAGAACACATGAGGAAATGTTTGAGCACCCTTGAAATGATGCAATAATTCATAACACCATAGAGCACTGAGAAAGTGTTCAGTCTTTGAAACAGAGGCTAGATGAAACCTCTTCAATCTCTTGCACCTCACATAGTATTTTTTCTTTACATACTAATCGAAACTACGTAATAAAGGAATGACACAAAATCCTGTACAAAATGTGGAGAGACTTTATGGATTCAGTTTCTGTAAAGGAATATTAGATATTTAACAAGAGCTTCCAAGTTCTTCCAAAGTTTTTGCAAATAAATATTTTTTTCCAAAGAAAAATATTAAATTTTTTTCTAAAAAATTTTATGTATGGATAGAAATATTTAATGTCTTTAAATGCTAGAATATAATGTGAGTGAAGGAAAAAATATTATTAATTGTTGATTAAAACCACATCATATTCTTTCCTTACAGAACTTCACTAGCATATAAACAAAGATGATACATGCTATTAAAATACAGATGATTCTTTATTTGTGATGTTTGCTGTGCCAGTGTGTCTGCACAGACTTTTCTGTGAGTCATGCCCAGGTACAGCAAAGAAAACTGGACACAGCACTAAATTATAACTGGGGTGGGATGTATGCAAAACATTATTCTTTTATTAGATCTCTAGTGAACTGCACAGACAGTCATCCGCACATCTTCTAAATCAAAAATATTTCCTCAACCAGAAAATTAATTATTGGAAGAAAGAGTACCAGTTGATTCATTACACATTGCTACACAGAGCCGAGGACAAAACACTTATTAATCTGAAACTCATCCACATCAGATGAATACAGCAAAAATGTCACCCAGATGCCTTTAGCAACATGCTGAAGCTGTTAAGTCATATAAATTAAATTGCTGATCTTAAGAAGCAAAACAGGCTTTCCAGTACATGCATTTTTTTAAGCAACATTTCTCTTATAAACATACATAATGCAATAGTATGTCACTAGAGGATACCAACAGGAGTCATCTTCATGCAAGTTCAAATTTAAAACTATTTTGAGAATTTATCCAAGATCAGTAATATAAGACCATGTCAAGCAACAGTAAGTTCCCATGGGCTTAGCTAACTTTCTTTCTACAACCTTCTTTATGATAAAAATGTTACAATTCCTGAATGGAAAGTAACTACCAAAAAAGATACCAAATAAGAGAGGCAGTGTGCATACATGTGAACGTCAGCATGTTTCTGTGCATCTATATATACATATCTGGAGATATTCAAGTCTCGTCTGGACGCCTATCTATGTAATATGAGATAGGGAGCCTGCTTTGGCAGGGGGGTTGGACCCGAAGATCTCTTGAGGTCCCTTCCAACCCCTAAGATTCTGTGATTCTGTGATATTTCTGTATATACACGTATGCATGTATCGTAGAGAAACACAAACGGAATTTAAACGGATTTTGCATGATCAGACTATACCTACTCTCCCTTCGCCTGCCCCCTCCCCCAAAAAACCCCAAACCCAACCAACCAAAACCTACCACACTGACTCTACTGCCTTATTCATATCCTTATTCCTAGCACTTACAAAGCAATACAGATTTTCCTCTGCCTTAAATACTCAGCAAGCCTTGATACTAATCCTGTTTTGTCACTTGTAAGTTAACTTTCTAGTTTGACCATGATGCAGACATGGTATAAGTCAAACTCAATACTACATGCTGCTACATAGGAAATAGGATCTACCACCATTCATATAAGAAGATATTTCAATATCTAAAAACGTGTATCAGTCAAAAGTATGGAAAAAAGTTAATGAACTGCAGCTTACAAAGTCTTCCTTCCCAACACACCTCCATTTCCATTAATCCTAAAATTCTTCTGTGGTTGGCTCTCTTGATATGTTTTGTCGACTTAAAACTGGTTAACTCAAATCATTTTAAAATAAAAGTGAAAAAGGAATGGTGATATTGAGCCCTACTTTTTGTCTTTCACATGAACCTGTCAGTAAAGCGCTGTGTGTCTCACAAACTCAGCAGTCTGCAAGTGACACTGCTGCCAGACACAAGCATATGTGGTACGTTATTACGGAAGGAGCATAAGCCTCAACAATGTGTCTCAAGGGAAACTTTGGAGAAAGGTTGTATTTTGGATGTGCTTATTTCTGCAGTATTATTTCTATGAAATACACAGGAGCAGAATCTCAGTGAGACCATGAAGACATTACTCTATGCCACTGACGAAATTGTTTATCTATGCCAAACATCGTGATATGACAATAGTTTGTGATAGAACCTTGAACTCATATGCAGAATCACTTCCACAAGTGCCAAGGAATATTAAAGATCCTATCTGACTGGCAGCTTCTCATGAAGGGACTGCCAGAGAGGAGGAATCAAGGAATCAGAGCCTAATCCCCATTGTGTGTCATAGGATATTGCCACTTTCACACTCCACGGCTGTCTCGTGGAACTGATTCAGAGAGTAATTACAGCTCCGATAAGCCTTTTCTGGAATACATGCAATTACTTCTCCTGATGGAAAGAAGAAAAAAAAAAAAAAAGGAAAAAGGAGGGGGTGGGGTGAGGGGAGCCTGACACTTTAATAATGTTTAAAGACACCTAATCTATTTCTTTTCTGCTCCTAATATTTCCTAAAAATGAGGAAGAAAGAGGATTTGAAAGTACTTGCAATTGCCTGTTCTTCTGTAAATAATTTATGCGTCTGTGATATCCCCTCAAAAAATAGGCAATATAAAATAATACTAGAAACCAGCACAATCTAGAGCAAATGGGTAATCAGTGCAAAAAAAAATCATCTAGAATGAGTTCATTGACTTATTTTTCCAAATCTCACTCTTAGCCTGACAAAACAAGTTGTGATTCTAGGACAGTACAATTCAAGGAATCTGTATTGGCGTAACTACATTTTGATGTGATTTTTACACTTAAACTGAGTAAATGTCTTTCATAAACAGTTCATCAGCAAGATTGAAGTGCATCTCAGGCTTTCTGTTACAATTAAAGCTCGATAACAAGTACTCATCTTCCCTGCACTTCAAAACTGCAGCAATTGGCTAATTGCCCATTATTGAAATCAACCTACAGGAAAGAGCTAAGCTTGCCATCATTCTGCTCTCCAGAAACAGACTATTATTCAGGGGACTAAAAAATAACAACCAGAAAACCCCCACAATCCAACCAGGTTTTGGACAAGGAGGTAGAACTTGTTTACAACTTGCAAAGATAAACCAAAAAAAGAGCAGTTGTGTATTGTTGAGATTAATCTAGAGTATCTAAAGCATTAATTTCTACAGCTGGAGGTAAAGCTCACCTAGCTCTAGCACTGTACCTAGCTGTTCTAGAAATGTGAAAAGCCTAGCATTTGATAAAGAGCCACCTCCACAGGAGAAAAATATCCCCAACAGCTGGGCGCTAAGGAGACCTGACCTCACTTGGCCTCCAGTTCTATTCAGTCAATCCAAACCACCTCACCGCGTTGTTTTATTTTGAAGGGACAACACATGACTGAAGTTACACAGGGAAATCAAGGTTGAACAGATAATGCAGTTAACACTCATTTTTCAGCGTGAATGCCACTATACCAATGGCAGCAGTAGCAGAGTGTTACTGTAAGCAACAGTTAGTTTTGCCATTATAACATGAAAAAAGTTATTCTAAGTGCTCACACTGCAGTGGTAAGAGATTGATCTGGAAAATGTACATCAAGATCAAGTTGCAGGAAAAACTGGGTAGGAGACAGCTGAGGTTTCAAACATATTTCTATGTCCAATGAAAACCGATACTTTCATTTACTGTTTTTTACATTTTAGTGGGAGAAAAAAATTACAAGAGAGCAAGAGCAAGCAAATAAGTCCATTCACCTAGCCCTGCAGAATGGATTCAGATCGTTTCTTTGATTTACTGAGTAAGAGGATATTTACACGAACAAGTACAGCTTTGAGACAAAGCAATGCCTTGAACCAAAATTTTAAGTTCCTGTTCAGGTTCACCATTTCCAAGGAGGTTTAGAGCAGTTTTGGGCACCTGACATCTTTAAAGCAAAACTCTCCCCAATTTCTGAAGCAAGCATTTTTCAGGCGATAATGAGAGAACAGAGGAATTAACTCCACTGCTCAGTCTATTTTTATTTACTCGTTCATAGACAGACAAACACACTTCTGTTGACCCAGGAGGTCAATCCAAAATTATCACTATAAAGAGAACACATAAAAAAAATTGGCAAGGGACTACTTTAAGTTCTTTTTTGTTTGCTCTGTAGTAGTTAAGGGCTTTTTGCATTTTATCCTTTGTACCTGGGTCTTGTAGTTGAACATCTAAACCCTTGTTTTCATTCCTCAAAGATTTACCTTTTTCTCCCTTCAAGAGATAGATGGCAATTAGGAGAGAGAACACTTGTGGGCGCTCTAAAACTTCATCAGTTTACAGCAAGTCAGCTCACATGCTATTGGCATTTCCCACACTCAGGTCTGTTCAAAGCTTCCTTCATAATGCACACAAACGCAGTAGAAATACTTTTTTAAGTATTTGAAAATTTTTAAAAATAATAAATATCAAAAAGGGGGAAAGAGGGAAGACTACTCAAAAACTCTGGAAAAAACCTAAAGAAAGAAATAAAAGCTCTTTGAGAGCCAAAATTTACCTGAAATTCACTTAAGGTTAGTTGAGGTTTTGCAGAAAAACTAATAAACCAAGGGTTTTGAATCTACATGCAAGCATCCAACTTAGCTGAAAACCACAAGGAAAGAACAGACTTTCATAAATCTCTCTCAAAAAGTCCAAAACTGACTCTCATCCAAATTGTTTTATATGTTGAAGTGCTAACTCTGAATTGACATCATGATGCCACAATTTTAAGACAGGCAGGTTGTATTTACTTCCATATTCAGAATGACAATGAGAACATAGGTTGCCCTAAGACACAAAAATAAAGGTAGTTATTCCATCTAATGTTATGCCTGTGACATATTGTAGCTAAGTGAAAAGGCGTACAGTTTCATTAGCTGAGAATTACTGTTCAACTTATCTTTTGTAAAATTTCACATTCCTAATATTTACCATCTTACAAACACATAAACAACAGTAGAAACTGCAGAATTTGTAGAATATTAAAAACATGTTTTGCATCAATTTTTGGCTAATGCTATATAAGTGGAGAAAACATTACTGACATTTTCGAGTAATCATTTCAAATTTACTTCGTTTTTAACAGCTCTAAAAAGAGAGTTTACTTTCCCTGAACTGCACTCAGCCACTTCAAGCGCCTCAAGCAATAAGAAGCGAGCTGAGTGAAGCACAAGTTGTGAGGGCAGAGAAATGCAAAATAGGGGTTGCAACAAGTGCCCAGTACCTGGAGTGGCTTCCTTAGGCTGCAGGATGGTGAGCGAAACTGCAGCAGGAGCTACTCCCAAGGACCTGGAGCTCTGCAAAATACCTCCAGTGAATCAGAGAACAGACCCTAGGTTTATCTTTTGGTAGGCCTCAACATTTAGTAGCGCTGTGGTGGCAGGGCCCAGGTCACCTCCATGAAGGCAACACTGGATGTGCAGGGCAAGAGGTCATAGCGAGAGGGACCATTGCCCTACTGCTCTTCAGTGGACTTCAAATTGCATCCTCAGCCTCATATAGGCATCAGGGAAATAATAAGAGCTCACTGTAAGTACACTGAGGTTTTTGAGATGCTTGACATCAAACTCATGGTTGGAAAGAGCTGCTCCATAGTTGCCTAACTTAACTGAAGCCTAAGCTGAGTGAGTGCTTCCCCTGTTGGGACTGCCAAGATCCTTCCATAAGCGGTTTTTTGTTAGCATCTGTGAGATTACTAAACTAAGATATATGGTCACTTTGCTTCCAGACTACTGTCACAATATTTAGTTCTGGCACTAGTACTAAGTGTGGTTTTAGTAGTTTTTCTACTAACCTGTCACCTTAATTCTAGCTGCTCTGCAAACCATGCAGCTCTTATAACACCGTACCCTTAAACAAATCTCTTTTTTTAGATAAACAGTATTGCAGGAGAATAAATAGATTAAAAATACACAGATGGCCAAAGGTAGCATATCGACTCCACACTTACACACTTCATGACAAAAATCCTTTTTTCCTATACTGTGGGCACTGGGCACCCACTACCTTTTATTTTTAATTCTTTCCCCTCCATAGACTTCATAACCTTAAGTCCTGCTTCTGTCATGTTCATCTCCCCACCTGGCTTTATTTAGTTCAATAGGAGTAAATGAGATACACTGAGTCCTTTCAAAACAACTTGAAATGACTAAATGTGGTCTCAAGACTCCTATCTCTACGCTCTTTTGTCCTAGAGTATAAAAACTGAAGGTAGTTAATCATGGATTAAATCCATGATACATACTTTCAATCACATGGAAATCCTTATTTCATGACCCTTTGAAGATGTACTTTGTCTATTAAGAGGAGCAAGAACTGATTTCCCTGTGGGACTTATTTCTGCAACTGACATACAGACAGATGAACTTTGACAACAGTTAACAGCAAATGAGCTACAGCTCATTGTATCAATAGAGGATAATTTTACACTGACAAAACTGTCAACCAGTTAAATAGCATATGTTCTGAACTAGACTGATATAAAATTAATGCTCCAGCACTATGCAGAAGCTTGATGTTCCCTGTATCCCATTTTGTCATTTAATTTTAGATAGTAATTACGTAATACATCATTTCTTAATGTAGCCAAATACGAAACAAAGAATATCGATGACCTGTATTTATTTTGCAGATGCTAATACAGCAAAGGAATCTTTCATCCTTGAGCAGCATTACATTTTTTCTATGCAACTTGAAACTTAGCTATTCATGCTGGTGTAAAAATATATGGGTGGTTTTGGTTAGTATATGACAGACGCAGTAATGGATGGATCTGAAATCATTCTATCCACGTTCTGAGCTAGCCACCCATCATGAGGCAGAAAGGCACGAAAAGACCCTGCCCTAGAGCAGATAAAGATCTAATTAGGGAAAAGAAACTCCACCTCCTAAAGGGTCTTTATACAAAATATAAGGTGCCTGCACACCTGCAAATTCCATGGAAACAGTGTATGTGCTGAACATCTTTCTGAATGTAGCGACCTTACGTGTTTTCTCTGCAACGTCTTTGTGATCATCATTAGAGAAAAGGTGGAAAAAGAAGTCTTTTGTCTTTCTATAAAAATATTGAAGACATACATGGTTTAATCATATTCCATCAAAAATGGAGTTTTAAAATTATGTCAGTACACCCTTAATAGGGCAATAAAATCTATTGTCATGAGTTTATGTTTCTTAATTGCTACATCACATACTTTATACTTCACCGTCTCAAGAGTACTCCCTCTATATTTAATATGGTAGTACTCAAGCATTAGCAGCTCTTATGTGAAGGAAAGTTTCAGCAAGTGTAAGAATATTTGTTATTTTATTTAAGGGTACTTATTAAGGAGAAAAAAAAAAGTTATTTTCTACAGAACAATCTTGTAGACATGAAAAGCAGCTCACGGGAAAGGCATTCACAATTCATCAGGACATGTGCCTAGCCTTTCAAGATTTCTGGCATATGCATACAGTGCTATTCGACTTCTCTGCCTCTTTGATACTGCAAGACAACTGTCAACACCATATTTTCAAAGAAACTTCTGCAAGCAGTGCATCTAGATAGTAACCACTTCAGAAGCTGAAAGGTCCCTAAAAACATGCAGTTAGTGTTATCAGTGTTTATCTGAATGATTAACATAGCCTGAGGCTAGTTATTCTGTAGTGGATGTGAAATTCTATTCCCTTCCTTTCTGGTCTGGAGTGACATTATCAGGTAAATGAACATAACAAAACAAAACAAAAAAACAATTGCTTCTCTTGCTTACCAGCTCCTCCCGAAGTGTGGCTATGAGTTCATCTCTCTCTTTCAGCTGCAGCTTCAGCACTGAGCATTCATCTTTTATTCCATCCTACAAAAACATCAAAAGAGATGTTATAATAGGCTTAATGCTTTTACTTTGCTCTTGACAAGAAAAGGCTGTTTCACATAGTGTGAGATAATTACATTCAAGTAATGAAACTCAATTCTCATTTGTCATGTGTGGTGTTTTCAATAACATATTCTAAGTTGCTGCATAAACAAATTAATGCATCTGAGACATTACATAGAAATGTGAATAGCTCCCTGCACAGAGGTCTATTTCATTGTTTTCTGAATCTTTTAAGCCTTTTTACTGACGATGCTATCAGGTCATTCCTTTTCAGTTAAAGAATGGCTATAAAATGTTATAATTTCACTCACAGAAAACAGCATTAGAGAAATATCAATTTTGAAGCATTATTGCAGAGCTCTTGATCTTGGAGAGGATGAAAAGAAAGCACAACAGACATTCACAGGAAAAATAAAGCACCCTTCCTGCGCATACATCTTTTGCCCCACATCAGCCACACAGCAGCAATTCTGGTATTAACTAGGTGGGAGAAAGAAAATAGTTACCACTTAGTGCCATAACCATTGACTACCACTCGATTCAACTTGCATGAAAATTAACCTAATAGATAAGACAGTAGCCAAACCCAAGTCCATGAGGCAGTCTGCAAGCTGTCTCCAGGCAATTTAATGAGTTCATGCAAGTTTAAACACCTTATTTGGAGAAGAAATGTCAATCACACAGTTTTGTGTTGTTCTGATAAACATCCAAGAAGAGAAACTCAAATGAAATGACTGAACCTTTCAAGAATAAAACCCCAACAAACTAACCAGTTAACTAGGTGGCTGCACAACTACAAATGAAGAACTCTATCGTATCTTTACATCCTTCTAGTACAAAGATATATTCTATGGAATCATAGAATGGTTTGGGTTGTAAGGGACCTCAAAGATCATCTAGTTCCAACCCCCATGGAGAGGGACACCTTTACTAGATCAGGTTGCCTAAAGCCCCATCTAACATGGCCTTAAACACCTCCAGGAATGGGGCTTCTACAACCTCTTTGGGCAACCTGTGCCAGTGCCTCACCACCCTCATAGTAAAGAATGTAGTTGACTGCAGAAAGGTTTAGGCAAATCCAATATCCCATAAATTTGTCTGAATGTAGCACTAACAGAATAAAAAATGTTACAGAACCAAAATGTTACTTATTACTTAGATAGTGAATACAGTTCTTCCAGAAAGTAACTACTGAAAACCAGGGAAGGAAAGAATGCTCCAAAAATCACGGTCTTGTGCGAGAGTCAAAATACTTCAGTGAAGGTTTGTGTGGAGGATACCAAAACAGGAGCATGTAATTTAAAGTTAGGGGGAACAGGGAAAGCTTGTGAAATACTATGTTATTTATTAGTCCAGGGGCAAACAACAATTCATATCAAAGAGTGTGAACTCAGAAAGAGTTCCCCTTTAATCCCTAGGATACCTGATATGTTCAATTATCCACTGGGAAACTAGTGCAGTGAAAGTCTGATATGGAAAGACGAAGAAGTTTGTTAAGAAAGACTTATCAAGGTGAATAAGGAGCAGTGGACATAGTCCAATGGGGATTTAGAGTTAAAAAAACAACCAAACCCCAAAAAACCCTACCTGAAAGCCAAAATTCCCTTCTAAGTAATTGTCACAACAACAGACATCAAAGAGGAAAGGACTTGAAAATGATGGCCTGCTTTTAGTCGAGCATGCAATGGGTGTATTCCAAGTTTACATTGTAATTATAAGGCTGGAAGAAATGTTTTCTCTCATGAAGCAGGGCTTTTAAATATACTCTGAATACTTTGGGGCTCCATGGTTTGGGGTCTTCACTGGACTCACATTCCAATAAATATCCGACAGATGTGTTTTTATGTTCAGGAAAATATGCCTATTTATAATTCTGGTTATGATCATGAATGCAAAATATTTCTCATGTGTTTTCAGCCCTTATAATATTTATAGAGTGTAAAAGAATAAGAGAGCAGCATATAAGTATAGCTGGCTTCAAGTGTCATCCAGAATCAATTAAGTGACTATAGATTTAAAATTCTGCTAAGTAACATTTACCACTTCTAGTTGCTAAATCAATATCCTTGAATACTCTGGTTCATTAATGCTCTACAAAATTATTTTGTACCTGTATATTTTATCAAGGCTATCAGTCCAATGAGAACACAGATGTTATGAAAATATTAGTCACCACTCCAAATAATTAAATCATTATCATTGCAGCTGCGTGCAAAGTGTCCACTGAATTTTCTTCACTTATATTCTCTTATGTTGTAAAAAACCCCAACAAAGACAAGAGAACCCACTCAAAGACAAACAAACATAAAAACAACCACCAACAAAAAAATCCAGGATTTAGCCACTTATTAATTTTGGATCCGCTGTTGTTATTGTACATGTTTACGGTCAGAATGTTCTTCAAATTATCATCTTTTTGCTTCTTCAAATTATCACTCTTTTACTTACTTTCAGTCATAGACTATGACAGCAATTGCTCTGTCTCAGTGCTAGTATTTTCCTCTTTCAGTTTAATTCTGTCCATCTGGGAAAATGCTAAACATAATAGCAAATCTGTTTCTCATCAGATCAGGTCACAAGATGACAAATTGCACTGTGTGTGTGAAGGCAGCTGCAGCAGGTTATACGTAAGTGCCAAACAGCATAATCATTTCTATTTTGAAAACTTACTCTATAGCTCTTCGTACTTTGCAAAAAATAGGCATATTGTGCTTACTGTAATCAAAGTGATATAAACGGAACTAAACATGTATTATGGAAGATAAATTTACTGCAACTTTACTTTGATACTAAACAGAAAATGTTGCCAAAATAGTACCATAAAATTAGAATATTATAAAACTCATTTGATAAATGTGCTGAATTTCAGGCGTTAAGCAGATTGTTTACCAATGCAGGGTAATAAAAAAATCAGCAGTTACTTAGAATGTAGTTTCTTTAAAAATATCATCCTACATCAAACAAAACTAAGAAACAAACCCAAATACCAGGGTCATAAAGCTACATAAATGCTTTATTAGTGAAAGCTTCCTTAAAGGTGGGCAGCAGATTCATACAGCAAAATTAAAAAAATTCTGGATAACTATCTAGAGCATTCAGAGAAAGTACAGGGTATTTGAACATCTACAGGATTCATATGCCAGCAGCATAGGAGTCTAGACTGTGTACAGGGTTATGGATACAGTTCACTTTATACTACCTGGCATCTGAAAAGTACCGAGTACTTTTTGTGGATCTTACTTGAAATTTGTAGAGAAGCACTATTATCTGTCTCCAAGCTGAGGCATCACTTGTGTTAATGTGTTGGCACACAGAGTTTTATTAGGAGAAGCATCTACATATTTGAGATTACTCATGCAAGTAGATTTCTGGATATTATTGTGCTTTCAGAAACTGTTTTTGTGTCAGTTCATGAGTAATTTTATCAGTTCTGTTATTATTGTTTTAATGACTGTCATAATCATTGTAACAGAGAATCACAGAATGCGTTAGTTTTGAACGGACCTTAGAAGGCCATCTAGTCCACCCCCCTTGTAGTCAAGAGGGGCACTTTCAACTAGATCAGATTGGTCAGAGATTCATCAAGCTTGACCTTGAATGTCTTCATGAGGCAGAACCTGAGACTGCACTGTTTTCAGTTTCCAAAATTAAGTCATTGGTCTATCTTTGAGAGATGGCTCCCTGTAATATTAACATTACATTCAACTGGACTGGCATCGCAGGGCCACCAAGACAATTAAAGGAGTGGAACACCCTCCTTATGAGGAGAGGCTGAGGGAGCTGGGCCCCCCTTAGCTGGGAGGAGACTGATGGGGTGACCTTATTAATGTTTATAAATATGTAAAGGGTGAGACTCAGGAGGATGGAGCCAGGCTTTTCTCAGTGATGGCCAGCGATAGGACAAGGGGCAACAGGTGCAAGCTGGAGCATAGGAGGTTCCATGTAAATATAAGGAGAAACTTTTTCTCTGTGAGGGTGATGGAGCACTGGAACAGAGAGGCTGTGGAGTCTCCTTCTCTGAAGACATTCAAAACCTGCATGGATGTGTTTCCATGTGATTTAGTCTGGGTGATCTTGCTCTGGCAGGGGGCTTGGACTAGATGATCTTTCAAGGTCCCTTGCAACTCCTAACATTCTGTGATTCCTTTCAATCACACCAAGAGAGAAATGAATTGGCTGGCTCTAATTCTTCACATTAGCAATGCACACTGATTTTGCTTCTTTGGCTCATCTGTTATTTTAGTGTTGTGCCATTCCAGTTAGTATTGGCTGGAGTTCTGACAGTGCTCCCAAAGAGTGACCACTGACTGCAGGCAGTGATCACACTTAACTTGCTTGAGTCTCATGTCACACTGCTGCAGAAGCTGTTGCTCACACCCAGCACAGGGACAAGGGCAAGCCCACACTTCAGAAATTCTCATTAAAGCATAACACGGCAACACAAAATGATCTCCACCAAGTCCACCTTGCCTCAACACAAATGGAGTCTAATTACAAGGTATCTTTCCAGTAGAAACAAAACAAATCAATAAAATCTTGAAGCAACTTTGGAAGCTGTGGTCATATCAGAAACAGACAGCATTATGTACATCTTCTTTAATGCACTTATAACATTCAAGTGACATAGCTAAAGGAACAGCTCTGTATTTCACTTCTTGCTCATGAAATCAACTGGAGTTTTGGCAGCACAGGATCTCATAATGATAAATAAGCTGGATAAGACTCAAACCTTGCACAATTCTATTTCACCATGTTGTACCTAAATTCAGTTACATAGAATATGTCAGTAAGTATTTCACTGGAAGAATTTAGGGCAGCTATATCTATTTGAATACTAGAATCCAACTGATACTTTATTATGAAATTAAGACTCAGTAAGACTGTAAGTTATGCTACTTTAACCTCAGACATTTATGAATACAGAGTTATATAAACATTCTCTTCATCGCAATCCAATTGTCAGTTAACAGTAAAATACTGAGCAAATTAATGGAGTTTGGTTAGTTTTTTGGCTTCAGCTGAATTTTGCTCTTTTCAGCAACAATAATAAAAAGCATGGATTTTAAAAGAGTGCAGCCTGATTGATAAACTGCAAAAGAAGTTCTCTCTCCTTATGGCTCTTCCTGAGCCAGAATTCACATACACAGTATCATGGCTCCTTTGGTGATATCTCTAAACAAATTATATATTCAAGGAAATAATAAAAAAATAAACCAAGCAAACCAAAACAAAACCAGCTCCCCAAATTCCCCCTTTGTTTCCAACACACTGCCAAACAGTATTGCTGTTCCTGTCCTAAGAAAGGGTAATTTCCTATTCATCTTCCCTGTGTCTCCCACAGTTTTACATGCTTACTGCATACGTAACTCCTATCACCTCTGTTTAAGCTTGGGAGTCACTGTCTATACAGGTTCCTTTCTTATAGTAAACCACAACGTATCTCTGAGCAAAACCTGTGATTTACCTTTTCTAATTTCACTGTACAGCCATTCACACTGGGAAATCAAGATTCCATCTAGCTCTTGAGCAGCAGTTCAGCCATCAGTTCATACAAACAATGTTATTTTGGTTTACATTCATTTTTAAGTACTTATTCAAAAATAATTATTCCAGGCCCAGACTTACAGAAAATAAAACCTCCAAGTCATATATGTTTTCTGTAAAAGGGGGAAAAAAAGAATCCCTCACAAACCCTTCCATAAAACTAAAATCAAAGTCACAAACTTAAAAATAAACAGACTTTGAAAACAATGTCCCTGTACATAATTCTTCAAGAGCCCTGCAAGAACTATTAAGAACTACTCATCTGTGTGTACTTTTTAAATTTTTATTAGTAAGCTAGTGTTTTCAGAGAACTATCCACATTGTCTGAAAGATCACTTTCCGTCTTTAGGAAAATAGGTTTGTTTTCCCCCATGTGTCTCCCTTTGTGTCTGCTGACACTGAATCTCAACTGCCTTTCATCTTTAAGTAATTTGGTACAATGAGATCCTTCTGCAACATTTCACACTCCATTTTAATTCTGATTATTCTGGACCCTTCTGGAAGTATAATTCTTCCTTTAATAAAAGACTACTCTCTCACATCTCTCTTGTACTCTACACGTAACCTGCCATTAATCCAAGAGAAAACTTCCCCACTCATCCTCTTTTTTTTTTTTTTAAAGGCTTTGATGAAGGGCCTTGTTGAAAGCTTTTTGGAAATTGAGTTAACTACACCAAAGAGATCAGCCTTATTCACACGCTGATGTCCCTTCCAGCAGAATTCTGAAGTATGATTAAAATCTCAGAAAGTCAAGTCTACTCCTCCTCATTTATTATATTAATTTATGACCAACTAAATCTGTTTTCCAGAACAGTTTTTACTAATTTCCCTGGGAAATTAAAATAACTTTTGGAGGAAAAAAAACACTCCAACACTCAAGAAAAGCCATCACAAAACACAAACAATAAAGAAAGAAAAAAATAAAATCCTACACTCTAGCATCTTTTCTCTATCCATCGTTTTACTAAGGGAAAGGTTTATGCAACAACAGATGCCTAAATTGGCAAGCATTAGCAGTTCAACTATTTCTTGTACCAATTTTTTAGCATATTTGCATGAATATCTGATGTGAGATATTTCTTATTCTGTATTGTTCCGTTTTATTCTCAGGTATTTGCAAATGACATTTCAAGAATCCTCAGAATAGTTGCCCCACTGCTGATGGTGTATTGGCTTATGTGGAAACAAACACAGATCATTTATTTACCATTTTTAGAAGAACCATATTTGCCAGAAGTCATTCCCTACACAACAATTATCTTTCATTTTCACTGCAGATTCTCTGGAACACCTCATGCCACTTACTAATTTTAAGAAAACCTTTTATAATCAGGACAGGGTTTTGTTGTTTTAGTATTTTGGCCTTGCGTATTTTTACATTGAATTGTATACCTGAAGTTCAAGAATTTAACATTCCCCTATTAACTCTCATAATCATCAGGGGAAAACCATTCATATCCATTAATATCTTCTTTTTCCCTCTAATATCAAATCAGCAAAGCCAAAAGCCCTTCAGCATTCTTACATGCAAACAACCTTAATCATATATAGTGCATATCACATCAAAGAATATTCATAAAAATCTATAGCTTTTTAGCGACATAATTCCACTCTCAATTGAAACCAATTTTTCACTGGTACACTGCAGTTGCTTTCTGCCAAACAGCATGACAAAACCATTTAGGCCAAGAATAAAGGAAAAAAAAATCTGCCAACTGCCACATTTTTGTAAAGGTTCCATTACCGTCAAGCCACTAAATTAATTCCTTCGTATTCAGAGAATAATGCCTTACACAAAACCTCTTTGCTCTAAAATGAAAGGAGACTGGTCCCAAATTAGATCCTGGCTCCCCCAGGAGGAGATTAATAGGAAAGTTACTCCTTCTCCAACACTAGAGGCCTCTGAGTTGAAGTCTTCTCTGCATCCACCATAGTCTTCCACTGTCAGCTTGAATATGTGACAGCATTTCTATTATTTTATGTTAAATACAATATTTAGCCTTTAAAATATTCTTTCTCCTGCTTCCTGGAATCACAAGACTGTTTAGACAAAAGGCAAGGAGAGCCTTAAAAAATAGTGACTTCAGCTTTTCCAGTTGTGAGGAGAAACATGACAAAAACCTCTCATGCACAGCAACCAAAAGATAAAATATATTTGTACATTTTCCAGTTACTATTGTTAAAGCCAAATCAAGCCTTTCTTTAGGATCTGAATAAAAGTAATCTTAGACTGACCAGGATGACTGAGGGAGTTAGACAATGACTAAATGTTTACATCTTCCAAACACATCAGAAATGACAGAAGAAATGTTATTTAATAGCAGGCAACGAAACCAGCTCTGGCTGGTTCTAAAGTGAGGAATATTATAATTTCACAAAAAATTAAAAAGGTTATAATATTGAAAGTAACATGTAATTCCAGGGAAGTTTTGGGGATCAAAAATACAAACATTTCTGTGCATGGATAATGCATGTAAATAAGAAATACTCACAGAATTAATAGTGATAGACGAGTAACTATTAAACACCATTTAAATACAGGTCTGGAGTAGAAGTGAGAACATGAAAGCTCATGATGGCAGGGTACCTGGCTCTCTGCCAGATATTTAAGAAAGATTAAATAGGGACAAATACTTCAAATTCCTCAGTTTACAGAAGCAAGGTATCTTCATGAGAATGACCATACCTTTTTCATGCATCACATGTTTTATTTGTGTATATAATGGGAAATACACAGACAACTTCAGCTTCTAAGGAAAGAGGTTTCAAAAGAGCATATAGAACAGCAGAGGACACCCAAATATACTTTGGAAATAAAAAGTTTACCTCAGATTGACCTAAATGTTTCCTTTGCTATTCTGGAATTTAAACTTTCATTTGGCCACTAATGATATTCTAGGATCTACCTCTAGTAGCCACTTCTATCTATACCTACCTCTACTCTAGTAGGTAGACTGAGTAAAAAGCTGGTTTAGAAAATGCTTACTGCATAATAAATGTTAAGAAACATCATCTATAAAGACTAGAACTATTTTGAAGGTAGGAAAACATTCATTTGTAATTTTGAATGAAACTATTAATTTTGACTGTATCTAGACCACCTTAAGTTCAGGTGGCTTTTAAGGTGCCTACTGGAAAGCATGAAAATAAGCCTACTATTAAGGGGTCTGCACCTTCTTTGGAAAATGTTTATAGGAACCAATATTTATTTAAAGAGATGCCTACAAATTTTCCATTATCTTATTTTGCAAATCATCACGTCTAAACTGATGCATTCATGGTTGTGATTTCAGTGACAAACATAAGCATTCTGGGGTCCTCATGCTATGAATAAGATCAAACTCACATCAAGATCAACAATTAAAAAAAAAATCATTTTGAAAGCCATCAAATCTAGTAAAATTCTATTTCTATGAGTCCTATTGGAAAAAAAAAATTTCCAGAGACAATAAATTCTGGAACAATGACCCAAATTTTAAGAAATCAGTACCTCTGAAAAGGTCACAGATATTTTTCCCCCTTAATTGGGGATCTATTAAAGCATTAATATATTGAAAATTGCTTTTTAACATATAAAGTACGTTTTCAAAAGCATATTTATTTCACTTTGGGCATAGTTTTTGTTTTTATATTATGTAAAGAACACTGAGACTATTGAGACAAGCATGCATTATTTTAAATATACTGACTTTGTAATTTTGTTACACTTTAGTGGGTTACAAATCACTGTCTCATTTCCCCTGCAATCTCTAAATTCCCATACCCACAGTATTTTGAGCTATGGTTACTTTTCAATTATAGAATCCCAATAGTTCCATTTAAACAGATAGATGCCACCTGCTTCTTATTTTTTACTTTACTTTTTCAGAGTAGGAAATTCAGGTATAGAAAAGGGAGGCGAACATTCACCTAGGGTACTCAGAAGAACTTGCTGTAGGTGACAAGTTTCTTAAACTTTGTCTGTCAAAAAGGATTCTTTAGTTCACGTCACGGGAGATACCATGTAAACCAAAATATTGACTTTATGCCTAATGACATCTCTACCCATGGCCATATTAATTTAAATAATAACAGTAATAATAATAATAATCCTTGTAATGTAATAATTTTTGGTAATTCTTAGAGCACTTTCATACCAGTCTAACTCCTTTCATTCCTAAAGGCTCCCTACATCCACAATACAAGCATAGAAAAGACCCTCCTATTTAGATAAAATGAGAGCACAGAAATACCCCACACTGATTATTTTTATAACATTAAGGGTTATTCTGAAAAACATAATATTCTCTCTTAAACTACATACAATATGTGTATAAATTGCTAATGCTTTTCAACATACTAGATAATATTATCAATCAATTTAATAAAATAGGCCTGAATTGGAAGATTATGCACAGCAGGTGGGCAAATAAATAATTAATTTTTGTATTTCAGAACACCTTGCTACACACTACATAAAACTTGCAGATATAAAACATAAAGATCATTTCCAGCCATTAACACATTTGCTAAACACGGTTGAATTACTTGCTTTAGATGAGGAAATTTGCTAATTATTGCCATACCCCTCTTCCACCTACTGCCAATTAGTACACAAAGGTCTTGAACACCTATTTATTCTAAAATAACACCAAGGTTTTATCTCTACTTACCAGATAGGCAAGAATAGATTCTGAATTACAGTGGACATACCTCACATTGAGTACAGACGTATACAGTCAATTACTAACCCTCTCACTAATAAAAATCCAAGGGAATTTCATGGTAATTAATGGATGTAATTTTCAATATATATATCTTACCAAAAATTACCAAAAGGATAATTGCCTGTATTTAAACTATTCATGCTACTCATTATTTGTGTACTTTCAAAGAATATTTTACTTTTATTTTCCTTTTCAAGTAATTACTTCTCCATCAGCTTCTTATATCCTCTAAATGAGAATCCTGAATTTTGCATGTCAATATTCAAATTAAACAGTTATGGAAAAATATAAATATAAAAAGACTTAATTAGACTACGCACCCAGTGAGACTCCCTCACAAAGTGCACACATCATTATTTATTGACCTTCAATGAAAATACGATTTTTTTTATTTGAGACTAAACCTTTGTTCAACCAATATGACATTTTGCTGGTAGTTTTTATGCAGCTATATCAATCTTTAAATACCACCAACTTTGCATACATATAGAAAATCTAATGTCTGGACTGACATTACGATCATTACAAAAGAAATGACATCTTTATCTTAATGATAAAGCAAAAATACAATGAAAAAGGCTTTGTCACATAAAGGAGACAAAATTCCGCTATTAGAAGGCAGTAATTGTCCTATGGCAGCATAACTAAGATACGACAAAATTTCAGTCTCTTAAGGCAATTCAGTACCAACTGTAAATATCTACCTAGTTTTGGCAGTACAACACTCTATGGCACAATCAATATGCCACATGGGAACTCTAATACAGAACTTCTGTATCTCAGTTCCCATGTATCGATTAATGCACCAAGCTAAATAGAAAGCCACAAAGAAATTAAATTCTATACATTAAGTAAAAAAAAAAAAAAAAGAAATCCAAGGGATTGAGTTTGGAGTCTTTTTTTATACTTCAATCCCTCTGCATTACACATTTCATATTATTTCAAGTATACAAGTCTCACAGAAGAAACCTGAAATACCTCATTCCTTTTCTAAAAATTAAGCATGTACTAGGAGCGCTATAAATTTGGCAGTCAGACACTGTAAAATTTTCCTTTGTAAGAAAAAACTAACAAAACCCCTAATAACGCCAAGATACCATGGGAAACAACCCTGTCCACAAAGCAAACACATCTTTTGTTTGTTTCTTTGCAACCAAGTGGCAGATTACTACTTTTTCTTTAAGACTGGAGCCAAATGGGGATTTTGAAACAACATCTCTCCTGGCTTTAAAGTGTTTATTTCATTAGAAAAAAGCCCTTGACCTTTTTGAATAAAAATGAACCAGTTTTGAAGAGCCTTACAGGGGCAAAATGTTTTCATCCTGTTGAGCTAGAAGAATAACCGTTACTCTGCACGGCTGCCTACCTGCCAGCACAGTGGCTGAGGTTAACCCCAGGAGATGGATACACACGCCTGTGCTTCCTCACACTCACAACAGGGACTTGAACCCAGCTCACCTGCATTTATTGTGGCTGCCCTGGCCACCGCCTCACTGAAATTTTAGAGCAGCCTGCACTTTTCTCTCTACAGAAAATTGAGAGAAAGCCTCAGTAGTTTGCATAAAAATTAATTTCTGTTGCAAGTAGAGCATCATTCAAGTTTCTTTCTCTCTTAAAAATGAGAAATGAGTGCTGAGTCTGCAGCAGCAAAGTCACCAGCAGAAATTTGCTGTTGAGTATGGCTGCTGCTTCTGCTTTGGAACAGCGTATTTACTTTAACTTCTTTGCATAGGCTGGGAACATAAGCTTTGCAGAACTTTTTGATAATATTAAAATATTTGAAATGAATAGAGGTAAACTAAGGACTAATTTGCTGGTAATGCAATTGTAATTATGACTCTGGGTATTATATTAAAAGCACCCAAATGTTAATAAGAACTAGTTAACTCCAGCAAGTAGCTGTGATTAGCTATTACCAGACTTGATCTTTTACAGATGGGAAAAGCTAAAGGGTTACGATCCAAGAAAAATAGGTGGTCCTTCTGTACAGATTTTCACATGAATCATCACTTTCCTCTCATAAATCTTACCATTTAATTCTTTAGTATTTGTCGTTATGGAATTGGGAAGCCTAACCTTGCAACCTCTTCTCTGCTCATTATGAACAAACAAAGAAAAACGCCAAGAAACTCAGCCAAAACCGAGCTTGATGTTATTTTATTTAGGATGTTTCCCAAGGATCCAGTTACTAAAACATTTTTTATGTCACATTTTAAGTGAATTGTGTGTGTGCCACAGAGGTATTAATTATGCTGTCATTTGCAGTGCAATATTGCACCTAGCTAAGTTCCTGTTTTGACTCTTCCCTTGCCACTGTTACATGGTCTTAGCTGTATACCCTTTCCAGTTACCATTATTAAACGTTATATTCCACTTACAGCAGACCTCTGCTATCTCCTATTTTGTAAAAAATAAATAAATAAAATAGATGCATTTCAGTGTCCATTTTATCCTGGGCATGAGTTTTATCCTAACATACCTCCAGAGAAGCTTAGCCAATAGATGTGGTGAGTAAGACTGGGTAGATTAATGAGCTCATTATAATTCATTAAAGAGTGATGTGGGGATGACTGCCCACTTTAATTAGTTTTATTACTGCAGGAAATTGTTTCATATGCCAAGCTCATCACCGAGCATGCCTGGAAAACATTAAAGTGGTAATCAGACTTGATACGAGAACCTTTCATTAGCCCGTAAGGCTAAAGGCACTTAGAATGACAAGGAAAGTATTAAAAAGATGGACATGAGAGTGGCTAGCATAAAATAATTTATCATGTCTAATAATTCAGTGATAAACAGCACAAGTGTGATTTCAAGTCAAAAAGTTGTTGCAACTGCCGTGGTTGCTATGGTACACTATGTACTATTCCTGTAATCATGACATTAGCTGACAGTAATAGATTTAGAAGGTTGAATAGGTCAGGTTTGCTCAGATAATAAATCCTAATGCAAATTAGCTAAGACTCAAATATTCTAATGAAAATGTTAATTGGTAACTGGAATTTCTTCAGAAATATGTGGGCCTCTGGGAAGCCAGGTAAACAGGTAATACTTTATTTTTTTTTTAGATAACAGGGCAAAATCCCGAAGTAAAAGAATAGTCGATTTGGATGGAGAGGAATGGAAAATTACCTGAAGAGTTTCATTCAGTCTGTGAAAGTACTACTGAAGAAAGAATTATATTCTGGGATCCACTCTTTCAACATTTAAAGGCCTAGAACATACTCACATCCAAGGTCTCTTTATCACCACGCAAATGCTTTAAGGGCTAATCCCTGTAACCTCAACAATTTATTACCATCATGGCTACCTTATTTTAATTACACCTCTTTCACTTTATGAAATAGTAAATCTTCCTAAGACCTACACTGTTGATTAGTTGTATTTTGAATACTTTGCTTAGTGTTGCTTCAATACAAATGTTAAAGGAACATTGATAAATGTCCCTGTTCCATTCATGAACAAAGTGGTGAGCTGTAGTCTAAATTGGTCATTGATGATTAAATACAAAAGTTGGTCATAGTGAAATATGTCAAAGAATGGTTGAGCATATCTTTAGTGATAGGAATTCTTCCAATTTTAAGATAGATTTCAGGGAGGTTTAGAGTGGCATAACACATGGCTGGTTTTTCTTCTGTCTCCTGCCAAATACATGAGGTAATTAAACAATGTAAAATAAAACTGTGTCTGAAGTCATGTCAGTTCCCACATGTGCCATTATATTTTCATGCCTTGTGTCATTCAGCCACTCCAAAATCCCACTACTTCATTTCCCCTCAAATTTTCACAAAGAGCTGGTTACTCATGAATTTTCTTGTGCAAAAGAGCAGGTTGCTTTTTTTATTCCACAGAGCAACTGGCCCTTGTTATTTTGCTTCTTGAAAGAAAATAGGTGTCACTAGCTCCTTATTCCCATGCAGGAACTTTGCAATGTTTCCCTTGTCAAGCATCCCCACTGCTGCTTTGTCAAGTATGATAGTGTTGAGACTGACAGGACAGCAGCATCTGGCTGTCAGATTTTCATATTCCTATTTCAGATGTGGCGCATATAAGTATCACAAATGGGGGGTGAGCAAAAAGAAATCAAGATAGTCAACACAGATTTCTGGGATGTCTTCCATACAGTCCTGCGTGCTGTTATCTTAAAGGCAGTCCTTGCTATTGCACTGTGGCTCACACTACGAACAAAGTAAGTCTTACAAAAGTCTTCTGACACATGGGTTGCTGTTAGGAATGATCTTACAGAAGAGGAAGCTGAACTAAAAGGACAATGAAAAAAAATCTCTGAATAAAACCAAGGGTTCTTTTTATTTTCTATGTCGCCATGCTCATAACAATTCTCTCTTCTGCTTGTTACTACTGTTAAACCCCTTAAACGTCCTTATCCTTGTATTTCACCTGGATCAGGCATAATTAAGGGCCATATACTTTTCCCAAGCCACTAATGTTCTGAGCCCAGTACTTTATATTCCCAAAATCTTTCCAGTTACTTCAGAGCATGTAGGGTGAACCAACTGAAAATATGTACTGATGAGACTCTTGGCCTTTCTTTCAATCATTGAAACAGACAGAGGGAGTTTTGTGGGTACTATTTTAGGAGTGATTAATACTGATTTCCCCATCGGTTCGCATTGCATATTTCACATTCTTGCACATAATCTTTTTTTTTGAGGCTCAACAGTATCCTTAGCAACTGAATTTGAATATCTAGCCCAACATGTTAACTGGGAATCTCTTTATGTTTTAATAGTCCAATGTAAGGAGAAACATTTTTCTGCAGTTTAAGCTGTGAAACTGTGAAAAGAGAAACAAAACAAACCCACTGCACCATCCCACACCCTTTCACATTTAGGTGGGAGGATCTGAGAAGACTTCAACATAGTCATCTGTACACAGAGAATTTACAAGAAATAAAGAGTAATTTCAGCAGTGCAAGATAAAATAAATTCATCTGCTGAAGGAAAATTTGTTCAACATCACCATTGTTTTATATGTAGGATAAAGTTAGCTGTAGTTTAGCTAATCCATGCAAGCTGATCATCCTGCACATTTTGAAGACTGCCAAATTACTGTCATCTCACCTTGTTCTCTCTTATATCACATACTTATTATTTGAGTTTTCTAGGAGCTGTGGAGTGGAACTGCGGTTAAGAATAAAATCTCAAACAAGGCAGTAACATAAAAGAGAGATTGCAGAGCAGTTCTGTCTTGTTGCTTTGAGTTGATTCTCTCTGAACCTGAAATATAATTGCTCTTGATGGGACAAAATTAAAGGGCTAGTTTTTTTCTGTCTGTTTGATTTTGCTAGCACATATATGTTTAACAACTGTTAGCAATATGACTATGCTCCCTCTTGTACAGCCAATTATGCGTTTTCAGGCTTAAAAGATCTCTGTCTTCTTGCTCAATTCAAATTACACGGAACAATTACCTTATATCAGCAAGTTTGAAATAGAAAAAAGGGTTATTTCCTTCTTAGTTAAGTCTCTCAGCTGGAGATTAAATGAAAATCTGAACAAAAGATGATGATGGCTCTCACTATAAATCCAGTTGATGGACACTGGTAAATGCTTCCTGAGAGTCTATCTGCTGTTGTCAATGCTTCAAACATTTGTCATTCAAAGATCTTTGGTCTGGCAGAAAAGCAAGCAGAGTTTAGGCTTAACTATTCTTTTTCAGCTGCTGCTATATTTGTGTGCCACTGACATTGACTTTGTCCCATAACAGACAAATGCTATCTCATGAAAATACAAAATGACTGATTTTGCAGTATAGGAGCAGAAGTTTTAATTAAAATTAGTAGAAAAAAATCATCTGAGTGTGACACTCCTGTGGAAATACACAGGAATACACATCTGATTATTTTCATCCCAAAAAGAATTTAGATGTGTGAAAATCTTAAGACAACAATTACAGAATGACTTAGAAAATTATGTACTCTTGGAGATCCTGTCCTGCAGCACCTTTCAGATTGTGGGTGAGGAGTTTAATTAAGGCTATAAACCTGGGATAGAGATGATTTCCATATGTATATATATGATTAAACTGCTGCCCAAATGTCTGATCTTTAAAGATGGTATTAAACACACTATCTCATTGGTTAAATCTTTCAAGCAAACATCAGAGTTTACAGTCAACAATGGCAAAATGACTCATGTTCCCAGGAAGTTTTCATCACATGAAAAGGTGTCTCCAAATCTCCTCTACCCTACGGAGTGGTACTGCTTCACTTCTTTGGTGCACAATATATACAACAAGAACTCCTGCTACAGGCTATGAGAGCATTAACACCACATCTGAAGCCTATAACAAAGAAGCTAATTGCATCTGACATGGGCATGCTCAGGCTTTGAGCTGAACTGTGAAAGAATATAAAATTTACTATTGCCTTAATAAGCTTAATACAGAACCACAGGTAACAAGCTCCACATTTTTTGTTAACTTAAGAATTTCTTGGGAATGTTAAACAAGTTCGCCTGTACATTTAGTAGGCACAGGTGTAGCTTCACATCATACTGGCAATGCTGCAGCACAGTCTTCCTTCCATGCACTGGGAAGCAAATCCTGCCCAGGTGAACACTGCTGCATGCCTTACCACTAACATCACAAGACAATTACTTTCTCATGAAACTCACCCTCTGCCCCTCCACCAAAAGCCCTCTGCCAGAGTATTAATGGAAAGAGATTTGCATCCTCTATGTGTCTCCACAGTTGTATGGGAATGGAGGATTTGCCTCACATGTTTTTCTGCAGAGCTGTTTGTAACTTCAATCACCAACAGTCTGAACCAGTAAAAATAGCCTTAGTACTTACTACTAGGTGTTATGAAAATTAATGGGACTATGCAAAGTAGTAAACCTGTGTTATACACCTACAGGACTGAGCAGTAATTTTTTATATCCTGCAGAGAGACGAGTTTAGACTTCAGAGAACAGAAAAAGCCAGGCTGATTTTGCGGAGAGATCAAATAGAATGAAAACCCCAGAGCAGAACTTCTCCATTAAAACAGAGGCATAGATTTTCTTGATTCAGTGGAGAGAAGCAACTTATGGGAGAATCACAATGGTTTATGGTATAATAAAGATCAATCTGGGCAAACCCTATTTTGCTCTCTGCAAAAGCAACGTGTGTTCTGCTAGGGATTTCATTGCCTGGCTGGTTTATAATTTTTTTACTCTCACCCCCCCCTCAATTTTTTAAGTTGTTGGTATGTAGCCAAACCTTCAAAAAGATGAAGTTATTTCACTGTTCATAAAACATCGTATGAATTATTTACTGCTTAACCCTATGGTCAATTTTCTACTAAACCTTACAACAAGGAAAATTCTTTTGCACTGAGACAAATAAACTATTGTAAAATCCTTTAGGACCGTTATTACTCTTTGTAATCCAGCCCATTAATAGCAAAGCAATATATATATGCATTAACTATGAATGAGATCAAAAGGCATTATCTTCCAGTCTCACCAAAAGTAAATCAACTTCTAATTTATTAGCAAAATAGCAGTTTGCTGATCATTTGCTGCACACAAGGTTTGCTGATTCAATCACCTTCTCAGTGCTAAAGAAGGTGCCAATATATATATTGTAAATATATAAAAATGTATGACAACTGAATAAGAAAATATATATAAACCAACTTATTTCTAGGGAGCATAACCTGCTATATACAAAACAAATTTGTCCATTTAAATGCAGACATATACAATCCTCTTCTCCAGGGTCTGTAACTGAAATCCTATAATGCTGTAAAAAAAGTGGATATAGGTGATGATTCATGAAGTAAGGATTGCCTTTTCAGTTTACTCTTACCCCCTTGTTACAACTACTGACTCCTACCCATCCTACCTGAAGTTATCCAATTCAACCAGTAATGCAATTGGATGCAGAGATCAATATTCTATTTTGGTGGACATCATGTCTGCTTACTTGGTTTTGGGTACCTCACAGGTCACTGCTCCCTCTTGCAGGAGTACGGTAGGTCACTGGAACAGGAGAGCTGCTGCTATGCCCTAAATCCTTTAATCATCTGCATGAATATTTGCTAAAGGCTACCTATGCATTAAAGTTCAGTCCCAAGTTCAGACACAGACCCAGGGCCTCCCGGAGCCTGACAATGGCTGCTGGTTGAAATTGGGTTGAGAAGTTGTGAAAGAAAGGTAAATATGTAATATAACAGAAGAATGTATTAAGAAAGACATAGAGAAAAGATGGCATGATTGAAGAAGTTAGGAAACTCATGAAAGAAAAATTAGGCAAGAGGAAGTTATCAAAAATAGTGGAAGAAAAGTTGACAGCTTTTGATTGAAAATATGATTAAAAGAAAAATAAACCAAAACCAAAGAATAAATGCTACGAAACACAACAACTTTTTCCGGTACAATTTACAATAATCAACACAAGAAGAGATATAGTAATGTGCATAGTGCCATATTATGTGTAAGCAAAACATAATTTTTTTGAACAGAAACTTAAAATGAATGTGTTATTAAATGTTCAAGTAGAAGTAATTTACCGAAAGACCGGGTGCAGAATTCATCTTTTATTCTTGCCTTGCAAAGAAAGGCAATCCTGCAGAAACCATCTAGAAAAATAATGGCCTAAGGAATAAAGTCAAGGTTACATCAAGAAATGCCCACGGTTGGAAAATTCTGAGTATTCGATAATTTTTAAAGAAGCAGCCCTATTGGAAAATTGCTGTTCCAGCAATCTAAAAACCCCCTCTGATCAATGAAAAGACGGCAAAGGAAAAAGAGTGTGATGTTACAGACCATAAGAGAGAAAACTGTAATGAGCTAGAAAAAAGTACCCCAAAGATCAACTGGACCTTGAGTAGACAGTGCATCTGGACGACAATATAAGCTAAGGACCATTTCCCACTGGGGGAAGCAGAGAATTACAGAGAGAAATAAAGGGCCAGAGCAAATGAGGTGGCACAAGGAGGTGAGGAGGCCATTCCTCTGGATGCTGGGTGCAAAGCGTGGCATTTGGTGGAAGGATGCCTGATTCTTTTAAGTCTTTTTTCTCAATTCCCCAGACAATGCTATGATCAGTATATATTACTTCTGTATTACTTTCAGTCTCTGGATTCAGATAAAAGTCCACACGTGGCTGGCAGAGCAGTTCTTCACCTATGCCTCTTCAATTCAAATCATGTCTTAAAATAGCCATGCATTGTGCTCATTCTCCTAAGACAGAAAGGATGGATCACCGTCTCATACAAGCTTCTCTAGTTAAGATTTCATAAATGTTTTATAACTTTACACGGTACCTATTTCAGTATCAACAGAATAGTAACCATAAGTAATGTGATTTAATGGAAGAATGTATATATCTTGAGACAGATTTAACAGAAAAGAATAAAAATTTACTCTAAGAACTATATAATAATCAAAATTAAATACCAGATGGCATTATTTTTGAACTGATAAAAAACATTCTGTCTATGCTTTATGTTACTATAATAACCTTCATGATAGAAAATAAATTAAAATATTGATTTTTTTTTTTCTTTTAATAGAGACAAAACCATTATAAGGAGGTACCTGATTAATTATTAAACACAGAAAGGCCAAAGAGCCATCTAGCTAACCAGAGAATGGTGCTGAGTCACCCAGCCTCAGAACTAAGACGAGGACTACACCTCAGTTTATTCTTTTCCCAAGCTCTCTACTATTAGAAGGTACAGCTATCTCATCATATCAGTAAGCAGAAGTCATAGCTTCTCCTCCGTTATCATACGAAATAGTTCAGTGTGTTAAACTGCAAGGCTTTCCAGCCTCAGTCTTCCCAGTACTAAAGAAAAGGTTTATTATTCCCTGTCCATAAAGAAAACTAATGTGAATGTAGATTTCAAAACCAAAGAAATAACGCAGAGAACACTAAGTGTGGGAAACTACATGCCTTGGTATTTAGGGTATCTAGAGCTCTAAGACCACGGTAGAGGCTCACACAATTTCTTGTTTCCCCTCACACAAAAAATGCAGCAATTTTTATTGTAACAGAAAGGATAAGAAATTTACAAAGATATGGAACGTGGGTCCAGAAAGACAGGCCAACTAAACTCCTGATGTTTCCACATGACTCCAGGGGCCAAGATGAGGCTTCTACCTGATAAAGCTCATTGTATCAGGAAGGTTCCCCTTGTCAGATGGTGGGGAAGATTCATGCACTGACTCATACTGAAAATGGATTTGGTTTCTGTAAATGTCTCAGGGAGAATATTATGTAGATCTGAATGAGTGCAGTGCTGTCTTACAGTGAGGGATGCTCTGGATTAAATGCTACTACAGTCAGACATGAAATACAACATCTAATTTCTAAAAATTACAAGTTTGTGATCAGGTGTATAACTTTGATCTTTCATTATGTGCACTACAGATAAACTGTTCATAAAAGTACATGTGAAAAACACTTTATAACTCAGCTGTGGAATAAAACATTAAATACATAATTTCAATTTTCCACAAAGCATTAATGCTATGCCATCTTAACTAATAAAGTCATAATAAGTGCAAGATCAAAATAAGAAGATACCAGTATGACACAGGTGAACAAGTGCAACAGGAATTAACCTGCAATGGTAATGTTTTGAAAAAGTTTGGTAGAAAACAGGAAATTTACTTAGTCAAATTACCTGACTCTAATAAGGATGAAATGCACACAATTTATGCTCATTTAGACTGTTAAATCAAACACTTCCTGAATTTAATTTTTAGTTTTGTATACCTTCAGAATCAGATCAATGTTCCCAGGATGTAAAAAACACATTATGCATGACTCAAATAATATTACATCCCAAAGACCTATTAATCATGTAACTTTTCACTTATGAAAAAGGAATACTCATCTGTTTTGAAATATTATGTCGCTGCTGCATCCCTATCAGAAAGGTTAAACAGATTTATCGTTCAAATACAAATAGGATGGTCTTGCTAGTCATCAAACATTCCTTTTGGGATCATAGGTCTGTGCTTTCTTTTAGTAGATGTTCATTACTGTGCATTCGCTTGGCATTTGGACAATATCTGAACTAGATGTCTAGTTGCCATGTGATGGCTATTCATTCTGAAGCATCAAGTTTGTTAAAATTATTTCCCTACATATGAGGTGATGACACCACTTTAGCTCTTCTATTTTTTTAAGCTCTGTGCAGTAGCACTCCAAGGTAGAGATAGTGGCAGTAAAGACGACAGATTATCACATTTTCATCTGAATTTGGCACGGCCATATAAAAAAGGAATGCGAGATAATACCTTTTTTTTAAAAAAAAGCTAATATTACACACAATCAAAATATTGTTGTATTATAAACATGCAAATATTTTTGTTTGCTGAATTGAGGGCAGATGAATTACATACAATTTTCCAATAATTAGGACCCTTCCTCAAGGAAGTATTCCTGTTCAGTATGGTGGCTTTCATTCTGAAGAGCACACTTTTAATGACTCCGGGATTTTATTTCTCCAGCTCTGAAAATGCCAGAGGTAATCACTAATGAACCCAAGCATATGTGCAAAGATAAGCACATGCTTATACTTTTAAGACCCTGCAATGAAGTTGCTGTAGTTGAAGATATGTTTTTCAAAACACTTAGCAATTCAAGAAGTGTAGGTATGTCAAAGCACCTTCAAAGACCACCTGCAGAAAGCTTAAGTTTCAGGCAAGACAGAGATATAGCAGTAACTTTTAATGAAAATTGAAGGATACTTGATTAACACATTTGGGAGAAGTACTGTAAAATCAATATATTGACAAAGACACCAAGGTTATGTGGACGTTTCTAGCAGCCTCTTATATTTCACTCGATAAATTTATTCAGTAAAAAGTTGGGAGCAATTTACATATTGTGTTGGCTTTACAAAACAGGAAAAATATATGAAGGACAGAAAATACAAACTCAAACTCAGGTTTTTCAAGCATAAGGAGAAATTTTATGAGAACATTGCTTATTAGAAATGTATTTTATGTGCTAAAAGAAGCAGGTACCTTCTACAGCTCTCTGAATCTATGCTTGGGTGTGCAACTTACAAATCATATATGATCGGTAGTCTTTTTTTGAGACACCCCTGTCTCTCCATATGCTTTGTAAACTGTGCAGTGACTTTTTCTTCTATTTTCATTTTCTTCTATTTTAATTATTATCAATGACATAGCACAGTGGATGTTTTTAACTGACTTTAAGTGCTTTCACATATTCAAATGAGTTGGTAATGGATTTTATAGGAAGCATTAGAAATACTTTAGAAGCCTTTGACAACTTGCATTTGCAGAGCAGTCCACAAAGGAAAAGGCATAAGCTAACTAAAATATAACAAACCCTTGACCCTTCAATCTTGAGCACCCTTGCTGCTTGCTGCATTTCTAATTTTCAAACACTGAACTTCCCTACAAAGCTTGGTTATGTACCAGATTGAGCATTAACTTCTATGAAGAACAGCAATTTCTTTATTGGTTTTGGTTTTTTTTCTGGAGATACTTATCAGTGAATTTTAAGGAATCTTTAGTTTTAGGTACCAGCAATTCTTAAATGACCTGACTTCAAGAAAGCACAGCATTTTGCACTCAAAATATCCCTCTTTTATATGTCTTACCCTAACCAGCAAAACCTAAGGAGCTTACATCAGTGGGCACTTCTGAGAACTTAGCTAAAACAAGACAGTTTTGATAACATAACAGCATCTTCAAGAGCTGTATTTGAGAATCTCCTTCCTGAAATCAGCAACCCATTTCTGTCTAAGCTTTTTAACTCTACAGACACTTAAGAAATAGAGGGGGAGAAGAAGAGGGAGAGAAAAAAAAAGTTAAAAAAACCCAACTATTTCATTTATTTCTGACAATCGGAAAACATAAAGCTATGTTTTTCTCAGCACTGAACTGCACACTTGACTCAAAGACCCAGTTAATCTTCTGTCTCTCTGCCCCTTCCTCCCCCATGGAAAACCCAAAGACGGAGAAGAACATTTTCAGATCACAAAATAATTTAGTGATTTTTCATTTGAAGAGGCAGAACTGATGCACTGATGGATCCCTTTTTGCATAGGAAAAATTTTACAATTCAAGTAAAATACTTTCTCAAGGGCAAGAAAAAACTAAATGTTTCTGCAGAAGCTTACTGTAAAAGCTCCTCTGAAGGGACGGTGAATTAATTTCATTTTTTGAAGAATTAAATAAGAGAAAGATCTTCACCTATTTAGTGAGGAAAAAAACATCCCAAATCATTTGACTGGGAATGGACAAATAGCTGAGAGAGATATTACTTGGTGTCACTCTCAACTGGAAACATTTAACAGATGCAAGCTGTTGTTAATATAATGGAAAGACAGTATTTTTCCTCTTACCACCATCACCACAGATACAAGAATTGAAACAAGACAACTGCAACGATGCAATTGATCTACCCAGGAAAAACATAGCAGCTGGCTTTGCAGTTAGTGGGAACCCTCACCTGAAGCAATGTTCATCCTTTAACCTTTATTACTTAGATCAGGGTTGACCAGCTTCTTTATCAGAGAAAACTTTTTGTTCAGGTGAATTTTGGACAACCTATCATCTCCCAAAATAGCAAGTAGGTTGTATACTCCAAAAAATGGGGAAAATACTGACAACTACAAGATCCATCAGTGAGAGAACCCACAGCTCAGGGAGGTCACAGGGACCGTGTTCAACCTTGTCCCTGAGTACCTTTCTCACGCTAGCAGAGATCCTAGCTAGCACAATCCTGCTCCTACTTCAGGAGTGTTTCCTATGTAGCCAAGGCCTTTTCCCCAGAAATGACCAGAGTAAAACTAAACTGTCTCCACATCACCATTGTGAGGGACGTTGCTCTCCAACCATCCACCAGTCTCTTATTAGCTCCCTCCTCCAAATGTAGTCCTTTCTGCATGAAGGGGTCCCCTAGCCAAGCCCAGCTCCTCCCCTGCCAGGCTGGAGAGAAGGGAATTTGGCAGAAGAAAGCCAGCTACTTTCCAGGACAGACAAAACTTCGCATCAGAAAGCTAACCTTGCTCCTCTGAGCCTATGACATAGAAGTCAGTCAAACTAGCATTACCAAAATGCTTAGCCATGCCTTTTCCATAGAGATATGCAACAAACCCTTTACTTCTCCTTCCCCTGTTCAGACTTTCTCACAGGTAGAATATGGCTCATCATGCATTTGGTGACTATTGCTAATTTAGGTGTCTTCTACTACACTCTGCCATTTGACTTTCCTGCTATTTATCATCTTTTTGTTCTCAAAAAAAAAAAGAAAAAGAGTTCAAGTCTTATGAGGTGTATCATCACATCATGTCTCTAATCTTCCTATTATGACACATTAAAAATTTTCTTTTTTTTTCTCCATCTTGTTAATTGCTTTACTAAAATTTAATTTTGACTGATTAACTGAAACATTATCATGCTCTAATAGCTACAGAAATACGATGGATATATTTAGGCGCAAGAAATTAGTGTTGCTGTAACAGAATTTGGACTTGAATCTAGCCGTCTTCACAGGCAGTTTCATCAGTCATGTTGCACCCTTGCTTTTCATATCTCTCTTTCACTTCTGAGCACAGCACCAACTCTAAGCTTGTTTTCTACTGAAAACAAACATAACCAAGTTTTGTGGGTCTGAGTAGTTTAGGTTTTGGGGAGCAGGGTTTGTTTGGGGTACTTTTTGCCTTTTTTTTTTTTAAATGAAGTAATTGGAAAGATGAAACCGTAATGTCATCCTTAACCATTATATCTTTACCCCTCTGTTCGTTCCTAGCCTCTCATCCACCTGGGTGACAGGAAAATGGAGGGATGAAAATTGCAATTTGCTTAATGGAATTTTCATTATTATTTGAATTTCAATTTAATTATCTGTTAAACAGGAAATAAATACTTGTTTCCTCCTCTGATATGAGGGAAGGGGAAGAGACTTGAGAGAAGATTTAGAATGAAATCTTGCTTAGAATTTAATGGATTAAATACTTTTATCCTTAACTTTCAGGCTTTATTTTGTACATTTATTTCATAATGTGATAGATCGTCGACTAAGACTTTAATAAACAAGATTAGCAGCTTTTTAAAAAATGTATCTATCTTATGTTTATTTACAGCAGCTCTCTTGATCCAGAAACCTATTCATCAGGAGACAGTGCTGCTTAAAAAGGAACCCAGTTTTCATTCAAACTGTCAAATAGGCAGGTTTTTCTAATCTCATCATCTGCATGAGATTAAAAAGAACTAGAGCAAGGTGATTCTGACATGTTTCCTGTAATGCAAGGTGTCAATTCTTCTGAAGCTCTGTTATATTCATGATAGAGAAAAGCTAATTGAGACATAGCTGTATTAGGCAAGATACTGTCCATCCCTTTCATGCACACCAGATCTAATCTTACCAATTTGATGGAACATCCTCAGACCTGCCAAAAAGTAGTAATTAAATCATAACATTCATAACAGTCAAACAGTCAGATGCCAGCATGGACTATGTCATGTGAATTAATACTCCTATTACCAATTAGCACTCCCATGGTTTTCCATACACAGCCTGCAGTATCAGGCTCACTGTCCTATTCTTATGTATTTTGTCATCTAGAACATTTGCAAGTACTAATATTTTGCACATCTACCATGGCTACCTTCTGAGAACTTCAAAGGATTAATAAAATTAGTCTCACCATGCCACTAAAAAGAATAAATGTACTCTGGCAGTTCTGCAGATAGAATTTAAATCACCTACATATTATTTCCCCTAGGAAGATATGCAGCTCCTGGGACAGAAGTTCTGTTTTCTTCAATTCTTGCTTTTGTACCTTAAACCCAAGGCCATTTTTCTCTATAAATAAACTACTAAAATAGCACAAGGCTTCCACTATTTGCAATTTAAACGCATTTTTGTAAACCACAAATGGAAATTCCTGCCCCTGCAATCTTCTCCCTTTTGTCCACCCAGAAAGAGAAAGAAAAATCCAGTGCTACTTTTGAAAAATCACAGGTAAACGCAGTCCTTTCTTCTTCTGAGGTACTAGCTAAAAACCTCTGATTGACATTTGTTTCACTTTTTTCCCTTTTTCCTTTATTGCCCTTTCCTCTCATGAAACAGGAGAAAGGATGAGTGGGCTTCCATCATTGAGAGCTACACAGATGCAGCTCTGAAAAGATCAGGTGTAATTTAAAAAAAAAAAAAAGCAGCAGCACCTAGGAATTGACAGCATGTTTACAGTAAGTTTTTCTGTAAGAAATATATACCTGTATCTGTGTATGGGTATGTATCAGGGCAAAATTTGCTCCCAAGTGAGCCTGCTAGTAAACTTCATAGTAAAATAAACTTTATATTAAAGTTTCTAAAAACTCCATAGAGAAGTCTGAGGGGCCTTTAACACACACAACCCAAAAGGCTCTGCTAGGTTTAAGACAAGAACACATAACTTCTCAAGCAGAGAAAACTTTAAAGTTTTCTAGGGAGAACCAAACAAAATCACAGTTAATTCTCAGCTATGCCATGCCATGGGAGGTATCTTCACTGTTTTGCTGACCTGGCCCAAGCAGTCCCGCTCACCATCCACGTGGCTTTTCCTTGGGGCCAGGGCTGTCCGTGGGGGCCAGCTGGCAACCCTAAGGACAGTAACCTGGGCTCCCTGCACTGCCCCTAGGTCCCCACTGCTTCCCTCATCTGCTCCGAAGGTAGGAGGCGGTGGCTCTTCTCCCCAGTGTGCGCTGCCTAGCTCTCAAAAAGGCACCAGTAACATTCCATTGCCTCCAGGATGGGCCCTTCCAAAAGCAGAATAATCTTGTTTGTTTATACGGACTTCATAAGGAGTTTGGTAAAAAACTGCCCTGTTTCCTTTAGCAGAAAAGCATCAGCAATCTCACACAACACTCTGCTACCTCCTACATTTGATTTTTTAAATTGAATGTGGTCAGTGACAGCAGTGCAAACTTAAGTGCTCATTGCCTAGTACACTTCCCAAGGAAATGTTCTGGGGCTTCTCTCTATGTACCAAAGTCCCATTGTCTGAAAAACTATGTCCTCATTCCTGGCATTTTTGTTCTCCATTGGTTATCCTTCCAGTGTGAGCATACTGTCATCAAGCTGGATGCTTAGGTGTTCTTGACTAGGCTAGATCGTCGTCACCTACTAAGTTACTAAAGGCTATTGCATTCAGATAATTCTGCTCTAGTTTGTCACATAAGGAAAAAGAAAATTTTGTTTGACTAATAATATAAAATACTGCCACTTACTGTAAGTAATTTTCTTGGGCTTACATTTCAATTAAGTTTATTGGAAAAAGCAAGTCCTATGCCAAGAGATGGGGTCCTGCCTCTTCCTTAACCCCACCTCACATCCCACCTGTATGCAAGCAAGCAGAGTCAAATTAAAATGGGGAATCTCATGTGCAAACATTGTGATGGCAGAAGAGAAGCAAGGCTGACAACGACTGCTTCTTCTGGCAGCTTGAGATTATACCAGGTACATCATAAGATCTTCATTTCCTGTCACTGACAGACAGTTTAAGTCATTTCTTCCCAGCTCCATGGTGTAATTTTCCCTTTTGTTTTGTTACATTAATTTAGAAAATTTTCAATCTTCCCCCACTCCATAAGTTAGAGAATAACAACCTACTTGTTGAAGAACTACAGAACTTCACACCTCCTGGGTGGTTTATGACCTTGAGAAAGCCACTCAGCAATTCCATGTCTGCACAACAGAGTGTGTCAGACCTGCCAATCTGCACTATATATACATTGTTGCAGTGACTTTTGTCTTTTTAAATGCTCTTAAGAATTTCAGGCATGTAATAGAGATTGACAAGCATGCGACGCATTCTGTAGGTCATCTGCTACACAGATGTAATTCTACATTCCTTCCATGAACACCTTTTTTTTTGTTAAAACAAGGTCATTTTGGATTATCAAATTCTATCCTGGATTATCAAGTTTTAGTTCAAATTATAATGGATGGTATTGACCCCTGATGTTCACATTTATTTATGTTTTCACACTGTTTTTCACACAACTCTAAGCAAGTGCAGTGAAGAAGGCAGTCATACTGCACCTCTGTGAGAAAGCAGCATTGGGTCTTTTCAAAAAAACACAGATCCTTGCTCATATACCAAGGCTAGAACAGAGCTCACACAGCTCAGAGCATCACAAAACATGCCTTAATCTGTTACATGCAGTAGCTAATAAAAGTTTTTTCAAGTCTAATAACTGTAGCCTAAAAATTATTTAAATAAGCTTAAATCTAATGATATATTCACAAATGTTGCCCTAAAATTAACATATTTTTACTTTTCTTGGATCATTCTTGTTCATATGCAACTAACTTTACTCAAAATAAAACAGCAAGTTAAAACAAATAGCATACAAAAGGCAAATTAAAAGTTAATGCTTACCTAACACTCACGTTAGCCAACATAACTCCATGAAAAGTCTTTTCTCCTTCTGACCATACAATCTGCCTATCTGAATATCTCTCTTCTTGGCTCATGGGCTTGTTCTTATAATGCTCCTAATTCAGCATGTCACTAACAGTTCACACAAAAGATACGTAGTGAATTATGCAGATACACAAATGCTTGCTGTATGCTTCTTCAGATGAAGAATTAAACAGTTAACAATATGAAATTTAAAATTAAATTTTAAAATGTCAGTGGGCATCCTCAGTTGACTCTTCATAGAGAGATGATAGCTGTCATACAAACAATATTATCCCCACGAGTATGTAATTTTGCTAAAGCTGTAACATCATCATATTCCTAGCTAACTGACGAGGGGTTCGTACATTTTTAAAGCTCTTTAGTAGTCATCTTATCCATCAGGTTTTTTCAGTGCTTTTAAATAACTTTACTGTTAGAGTTGCAGCTTAAATAAACACCAGTAATTTCTGAGGTGTTTCTTTGAAGCATGTTGCATTACTGCTGTTTTGTTTGTACCACCATGATACCTGTAAATACTAATTTTCATGCCAAATAGTTTTAATATCAGAAATGGCTATCACAACTTGTCAAGAGCACTGAACACGTTCCTGTCTGCAGAACAATAGCATAACGAGTTAAACCTTCCCTGCAGGACATTCCAAATAACACCACTGGGGACAAGGCTACACTGCAGCCAAGAGAACCACAGTACAAAGTACAATCGGCTCTCCATAAAAATCCCAACAAGGCCCCAAATACTTACTTTTAAAAATTTAATTCCCCAAAGGACTGGAAAGGAGTAAGAATGAATCTACAGGAAGCTGTTGTGACACAGCTCATGTTTTTCAAAACATCTTTATTCCAGTGGCACAAAAGGAATCCTCCCCGCTACACATACCAGCAGTTATTCTCTCTCCTCATAGATTGCATGAGTATTTTTACTTACAGACAGGATTAACATCAACTGTCACACCACAGACTGTATTTGAACCCTTTTTGGGTAAAATATTTATAGATGAGAGATTTTCTGGTGCTAGCCATGTGGCACTTTGTGCAATAATTGTGTTCTGTTACAGTTGAAATCACAGAAACAAAACCAAGTCAAGAGGGTGAAATGATGAACATGCTGTTATTTAAGATAAGACAGGAGAGAAAAAAACCCACAAAACACAGATGGAAAGAGCCACCTGATAAAACTGAACTAATGCAGGGCAAAGAAAGATGACTTCTGTTGATTTAACTTAACAACTGGTGAATTCCACTAAATATGTTGGTTGCAAACATTTTGGTTATGCTGCCAAATGCTTAGTTTTGCTCAACAGTGTAATGCTCTATTAGTCCAAGTATGACAGAGTCACATTTTTGGCTTTTTTTTCACCCCCATAACACCCACATACCCAGGAATGAAGATGTTGCTTGATTCATTTAAGGGAAATGTACCTTAACCCTAAAGACTCACACGTAGCTCTCTAACTATTCTTAAGCCCAAGCTGGTCCTACAAAAGCTATGTCTCAACCACAAGATAATAAGTAACAGGCTAGTATAGCCAAAAAGTAGCACAGCACAACTCATATATATTGTATATCTGCAGGGATATCTTGCCAGCTGAAAACTTTTATGAATTTCCCTGTCAGCACAGTTTTGTAATGAAGAAGAGTCAGGTTAAGAGTATCCCTTCTACACAAATTTGACTGCAGACTATTTTAATGCATGTACCAAGTACAACATTACTCATTCATTAGGATGGTAATTTTAATTACTACTTCGGCTAGTGGTCCAAACTCTAGGTCAGTGGTGTCCTGTGGTACACATATTATGCTTTGAGAGGGACTTGGGGAGGTGTCATTCCTTCATTATGCTGGAGGGAAATGGCAGAGTCCATCTGACATCCATCTATCTGTTCATCTGCTCTTCTACCCGTTCACCTAAATTGAGTCAGACATTTTTGGCATAACCGACTGCCCAGAAACACCACAACTACAAGGCTTGGACTCCCTTTAGCTCTTGCTGTATGAAACAAGTTCCAAACCCCCAGCCTGCAATAGCCTATGGAATCACAATTCTAAGCTATTCAAACACATAAAGCAGGTTCTTCATTTGGTGCTGATTTTTTGTTAGACTTAAGTCACATCACTGTATCTTGATTATTAGTTTCTTTGCTATTAGGCTCATGCTGACATTAAATGCTATTGCTGTTTGCAGTCATATCTCTCTTACCTTTCTCTTGACAAATCCCCTACTGTCAGAGGGATACGAGCACCTGAGAAAGTGATCAGCTGTACTGAAGTTCACAACATGTTTAGTTATATTTTTCAACGTGCCATCACAACCTGAAGGGATAAAGCTGCTGCAATTGGACAGTCAAATAACAACCTTTTAGGTACATCACAAATAAATATTTGATGCACTTTAAATCATAACCATAAGCCAATTTAGCCTTATCTGCTCCCTGGTGAGGCATGCACTTGCTTAGATTGGGTTAGTTTTGCCATTTTCGCTGCTTCTGGAAATATTCTTTTAAGCTGAATCACCAAGCTTGCCTGTGCACTTTTGCTTTGAATGATCCACAGAGGTGTGCAGGATGTTCCTACGAACAGGAGAGAAATTATGATTTCCATAAACCACAAAAAAGTTAATGAAAATACTAGAAAAGGATTGAATACAAATGGGCACTTATACCACATCTCCTTGTGGTAAAAGGGCGACATTCTATTTATTTATTTATTTTTAGCGAATGCCTGCCATTTACAGTTCCACACTTAAAGCCCCTGGTGTAGAGGCTCCCAGACGGGAAACAAGGGGGGATGGAGGGGGTGGGGGGAAGAAGCTAATTTCAGTAAGACACAGAAAGGACTCTGTAGATAGAAAATACAGAATACAGAACTGTACAAAGGAATATTTAACACTCTACATTTCCCATCATACAACATGATGCACATTTGAAAATATTTTTTTCAAGCTGTATTTTCACTCCTATAAGCAAAGTTTTTTTAAGTACTATGCAGAGAACTAACAGATCAGATAGTACCATTTACTTCTCTGTTTAATGTCATATTGAACTGAAAGTTATCTCAAAATCAAACAAAGCAGCGAGAAGGGACATCTGAGAATATTTATTATAAGAGAAATTACAATTTCCTACACACAATTGTGAACAAGATCTGTTTGCAAAACGAGCTTGGGTCCCCAGTTTGGGTAGAAAAGGAGTTGCAAAATTCTTGTTTTTAGTGGGAAGATTAGCCCAAGAACAGTCAGTGAGGAATAACAGCTAGAAATTGAAACCGGGAAAAGGAGAGTCAGTTCCCCAGTCTACGACCAGGATGTCATGCAGCATCACCCACCAATACAGTGGAAATACTTCAAGCCCCTGTCTGTAAAAGGCAGCTAACAATGCTTCTTCATCCTACTGGAGTGATACGAGGATTAGTGTTTGCAAGAGTCTCCAGCCCTCAGAATTAGTATTTCCGATGATCAGTCCTGCCAAGCTTGCATGCCGAAGCTATCTAGATTATATGTGTAGCATTTGTATGATTGCAGAACTGATATATATAAAAAGAAAAATACAGCTTTATAACATTTGTTAAAATGTTTCCCATTTAATTTACCCTATGGAGCTCTAAGAGGTGCATATCGCTTTATAAAATAGATTAAACACAATAATAATGTTGGTTTAATTTATAAACAGATAATTCTGCAGGTTTTTTTCATCATGATAAGGAATTATCATTCTGCTAATAAATTTGCATTCATCCTCATGCATCACCATGAATAATTATGGAAATCAGATGAAGACAACTGGAATCAACAATTCTGCGGCTGTAGAAGACAGAATAAAGATATTCGAAAGAATAGACTGAAGCAAAAGGCTTAAAGGATTAATAACTTAAAGACCTGTATACATTATTTATTCAAAATATTTATGAGCATGGCAATACACATAAAACATACAAACTTGCAACTGAAGGGGCGTTCTCAAGAATATGGACATGCATAAAACAAAATAATGAAGATACCAAGAAGCCACAAGTACCATTCTGGTCATTTCTAATTATGACGAACACTTTAGATCACAGCTAACAGCTTTATGGCTTAGTTGCTCTAGGGGTGGGAAAATGAGATGGCTTCTCATCTGCTTGCATCATTCCTATGCAGAGCAGGACAATGTCTGAAGCTTGTGACATCTCCATCGGACAGGAAAACTGCTTCTCATCCAAATTTAATTCTGTATCAAAATTAGAACGGGAATTCAAGTGGTCAGGTTTGACAAACTCCCTTCCTTTCCACAAAATCCCTCCTCTTCATGCTTGCTTAGTGAGCAGAGCACACTACAAGCAGAACAGGAATGAACATCCAGAACTGCCTGCAGGAAGATGTTGGCCTATTGAGCTGGCAAATATGGGAACACTTGTTGGGGAAGACAGCAGCCTAGTTCTCTTCTCCCAGGATTTAGCCCTGACAATATTCTTCTGTTACTATGAGAAAGGAAAAGTTACTCATGCTGAGAGGATCCTAACAATCACATTCTCAAAACAAAGTGGCCTTGCTGATAGGGGTACAGGCTCCCCTAAACCAAAAAGCAGTTATGGGAAGGTATTTGGGAGTAACGCAACGTGTTAGGAACCAACCATAACAAGAGGTTCAAAACAGCAGGTGTGAGGATGCTTTTAGGTATTAAAGGTAAACTAAGGATGTTTAAGATAGGTTTATCAGAACTCGTTATAATTACTAACCAATCAATATGATGTGAACAGTGTGTGTAACCAATTAGCAGTTTTTTAGCTTGCCACGTTTGCAGTAAGAAAGGTATATAATCTGTGTGATTTTACCTAATAAAATGGATGGCTTCATGGCTTCACCTAAAATTCATATATTGAATTGTGTGCTGCTCTCTACTGGACACCACAAACACTTATTTTATGTCCAAAGACATTGAAAATTTAATCAAGCAAAGAAAACAGACCTATAGAAATCCAAACAACTACACAGAAGTCAACTGAGTATTCCTAGTTTGCCTCTCCAACAGTATCCTAACTTCATCCTGCTTCCTAGTTGCAATACCAGCATGAAACAAATATTAGGTAGGTAGCTGTAAAATGTTACTCTTGTACTACTAGGGAAATTGGAAAGTTGTGTGTGTGTAAACTTATTTTTTTAACACTCACATGCCAAATTAACTACTCTATTTTAAATATTTACTGTCACCAGTTTTCTTACTATTTATCTTTTTCATGTTTTTTCTACTTCTACTTTCATAAGATATGTAATTATACCCTGCAGGTTTTAAGGCAGCCCATGTTTGCCAGGCATTTTAAATTTGATGCAGACACAGCAGCCTGTGAAGGAGGGGAGGCTCCAGGTATTTTAGTGAAAGGTAAACACAAAACTTGAGAAACAGTATTTGTTTGACATTGCTTGTAAAAACTTGGTATGTCATTGGCCTTGAAAACAACTCTTTACTCCTTCAATCCAGTCTTTCCTTTGTTCAGTTTTAGATACACTCTGTGTTACTTCTGTTTACTGATTAAATGAAATAAATTGGCTATTTAGACATCTTGCAAGAAGGGCCAGAAACAGGAATTTGCTCAGTACAGTCAGGTGGAGCATTATGCACTTCTTTTCACATAACTGTAAAACTTCACTCTGTTTTGGAAGGATCCTGCCATGTGGAGGAAGAAAAAAAAAACCAACCAAACACATGCTTGTTCATCCCTTTCTTGGCTACCAACAACATCCAGAAATGTAAAACTCACAGCAAATTTTAACATTGGTTTCAAGGGTCAGAGATAGGCACTGGAAGAACAGAACCACTGGGGGAAAAAAGGTTGCTCTAAGGGTACTTGAATCAAATTATAATTGGGACTAAATAGTGCTGAGAGAAAGCACTACAACAGTAAGGAACCGGCTGTGATAGAGAGGAGGTCCCTGTCGTCCCATCTCCTATTAAAGAGCAACCATCCTGCTGACAGTGATGAATTTTTCTTTTTGTAAACTACTCAGCATCAATGGAAAATGATTTCTCCTTTCCCCTTTCAAATCCTTACTTAAGTAAATACTTAAGGATACTAATCCATTCATACCCTGATCCAGGATGCTTTTGCTAATCTTAATCCCATCAAAACCTACAATTATTTGGACATAAGTGTTCATTGTTCCAAGATCAAAATCTGTTAGGAATTAACTACTAAACCAGACCCTGTGAAGTGAAATAATTTAATCACAAAGCAAAGCTGGCTTTTATGAGAACAAACATCAACTTTTACAGACACAGATCTGGGAATCAGACATGTCCATGATCTGTTGTGTACCTAAAGAGATTTTTTTTTCCACTGTACCCTCATTACCTTCAATTTAATCTTTCATAACTCCTGTTTAAAATGTTAAAATCTATCACAGGGCTACACATAACAGCATACATTTCTTCCACTCATACCGTGCAAGTGTAAAGCACTATCCAAATTAAAACCATGGTAATTACTTCTCATCTATAATGTTCATTCTTGCTTGAAGGTATCAAATCTAAGATTTAAAAAGTTTCTTCCTCCATGTATTCCCCCTGAATTTCTATCAGACAATCTGCTGAATATTTTGTTCACTATTCAGCTGGTCAGAATCAGGCGACCAAATCTGTTTACAGTCTGCTTTTCCCCTTCTCACTACCAATTCCTTCAATCACAAAGGCAGTGCTCATCTTTCCTTACTTCCTTTTTTTTTAAATTCATTTTTCCTTTTCCCCCCATCCTTTTTCCTTTCTTTAAAACCAGCAGTTTCTAAATGAATTATACCCACATCTGTTTATTAAAAAACTTTAAAAATTTGTAACTTTTATATATTATACATTTCTAATCTATAAGTTGCTTGAAGTAGAATGGCATTTTCCTGTGTGTTCCTCATGACAACAATGCAACATACACCCAGCCAAGCAATTAAGTTTTCAACATTCTAAAAAGACATAAAGCTGACATTTTCCATGGTCTCCATCCCTAATATTTTTCAGGGCTCTTATTAATCTCTGATATATGAGGAAGGTTGAATAAACAGAGTTCTTATTCTACCCATACAATAAGACATGCCTCTTAGACTATTAAGCCAGATCATTCAGCCACATTTTAGAATCCTCCAACACATCATAAAAAGATGAAATAAAATCAGAATATAAAACACCTTTCAGATACAAGAAACCTAAATAATACTATAACCATGTTATACTTCTAATAATTAAATCTAAGGATTTTTAGCTTTTTTTTTTCCCACACAGAACAAGCTTTAACATTATGCAACCACACAAAGGTTGGAGGGAAGAGAAACAGTAGATGGAACGTCCCAATCAAGCAAGTCACCTAGTTGAGTTGTACCACACAATCAAAGCTTCCCAGACAAGCCAGTTTCCTCAGAAAAAATAAAAAGGCCAACATAAGACAGTTGGCTTGCAAGGGAGATTACAATTTACCAAGAGACACAGCACGACCAAAGGGCAAACTCAAAGAAAAGAAACCAAACAAACAGAAAACCACACCAGGAATACAACAAAAACCAAACTACAACAAAGCAGTACTCATCATATATCAAAACTTTGTTTGCTCTACAAGAAAGGCAGCAGGAGGAAAGGCAGGATATATTCAGATTACTTAAGTGGCACAAGGTGCCTGTGTTTCAGCAATTAAATCTTGCCTTTCATTTCAGGTGATTAAAATTAACAGAATATATCCTACTCTCCCTAATGGCTGTCTATATTGCTCTCCAAAATACCTGTCTCTTTAAAATCTGAGAGAACATTATCAAAATCACTTAGTTATTTTTAGTATTGTACTTTGTACATCCAACTCGATAAGAATTTCAAAACACCAACCCTGCAATTCCTACAGTAAAGGACTGTGAAAAAAATGTGGCTGGGTCATTAACATTACTTATTTAGACAATGGGAGAGTTCTTTATAGAAGTCGAGTATACCTGTTTCAACAGAAGAGTCAAGGAACTTTTTTAATGGACATTTCCTATTCAAAAGCTTTTATTTAGTGAAGTCGAATTTTTCTTCAAAAACACTAAGTTTTCATGTGAATGTCTTTCAGAGGTTTTCTGGGTAGAAAATGCAGTAACCAGGCAGAAAGAGAGACCACCTGCTACTGTGAGAGTATTTGTCTGAGATGTAGGAAACCCGTTTTCAAGTCCCAAGTTTGTTTAATTTATTCTAGGAGGAAATCACCTGCTGTTCTAACACATAGTGGGAACTGAATCATTATTATAGATACATTTCTGCCTTGCAAACAGTACTACTTTTTAATTATATTGAATTGGATTTATGGAAATACTCCAATTTTATCGCATTTATAACAATGCAGCCACAAAAAATACTCTTGGGTCGAAACGGTGAACATGGAGTTACATTTTCATCTCTGAAATAATTGATGGGGTTAAAATGGTCAGTACAGATTTACATTTTCACTTCTAAAATAATCAATGCTTCTGACATAATCCATGCAATCCCTGACCTGAAGGCACATGGCACTGTACTCAATGATAACTGTACCATTGATTTAAATAGAATTTCAGTCCAACCACCTTGGAATAGTTCTGCTCAATAAAAGAACATTCATCACATGCCAATATTCTCCCTCAGAATTACTTATGTCTATTGGTCCCTAGCCAAGGGAAATTAGGAGGATTAACTATCTGTATTGAGATGATTAGGATGAAGAATTTTAAGTGCCCTTACTGAAGATATCAGATCCTCCCATGGAGCTTCAAGAAAATCATCATAGCGATAAAATATTTTCAGCAATATGTAATACCACAAGTTTTATGACTTTTTAATCTTAAAGTACTCAGCAGGTAAAACTTACCCTGTAGGTATCTATCAGAATTCATTGTGTGATTGTATGTCTGCCTGAGGCAAGAAACCTGAATGAACCTAATATTTACCCTTGTAATACTGATTATATTAATTTCTAAGTTATGCTGGAAGCTGAAAAAAAAAAAGTAATGATGATGCATGCCTTTGGTTGAAGCATCACCTGTGTTTCTGCTCACTTTTGGAGGTAGCTGACTAAGACAGACATTAATCTTTATTCTGTATGTGGCTTGATGAGAATATAACTGAAATTACAGCATTAAAAGCATCAATTTTGCCTAATCTAATGGCTTGAAATTTTGAAATATTGAACTAACCCTCACTCTGTGAAGAAATTTTCAATAAATTAAGAAAAACACACTAAAAGAAAGGAGAATACACTTTCACAACGTTTGGCGAAGGCAGGTAGTCATGATCCAGGTATAGAGGCAGAAATAAAGCAGGCAATACAGGCATAGTTCCCAGTCCTATTCCTTATTTTCTCAGTAACTGTATCAGTGACATCGTGACATTATATGTCGTACCTACGACCCCTGCAATAAAAATAAAAATTTTAAAAAGAAAAAAAAAGTTAAATCTCATGAAATGTCCTCATACCAGGACAACGGGACTTCTGAGCTCTCATAAGTTTTGTTGAATGAGCCTGCATTTTGGGTGTTAGGGCCTTCAGCTACTGCCTCTCTTGGTGTATTTTGTTCTCAGACCAAACTTGGAGCTGCAAGCCCTGGATATGTGTTAATATTTGTCTGTCTTCCATACATGAAGCTTGGCAGGTATACCTTACAGGCACTCAAGACAACTTTTATGGGTGATAAACTTTTAACTATAAATGAATCATTTGCAAAAGAACATCCAACGAGGCGTTTGCGATGTTCACTCTCTTCTACAGTTTAACACTTCCTTACACTTATATTGGGTAACTAGTGCCGCTAAGCAAACAAAGATGGAACCCAGCCATGGAGATAAACTTTTGTCCTGGTCTTTACTCTGCCCTGAAAGAGCACTTATTTAAACTGTTTGTTTCTTCTTGCTCACCCAATTTCCCTTAAGAGAGCTAAAACAAATACTTCCGTGTAGGGAAGTCTAATAACCCAAAGTAAAGCAGTACCATTACCTGAATGATTAGCACACATACAGTATTTTTAGATTATACAGTAGCTCCCTTGTCTTTTGCATCGCCTCCTTTCAAAAGCTGTCGAAAGAGGTAAAGATTTCTGGGTCCACAGTGTATAAGTTACTTGTTCATGGGACATATACAAGGTACATACAGATATGTATGAATTGGCCATAAATGTAGCGTATTTCAAACACAAGAAATAAGTCAGAAAGAAAGGCAGACACAGGATGTTGGAAGAGAGACGACTTTCTTCCCAGACTCAGTTTACAGGCCAGGAAAAACTAAGACTTGAAAGAAATTATTAGGGCAAAGGAAAACTTAGCAAATATATATGTTTGGGGTTTTTTCTTCCACTAAAGTCTATTTTAATTAAGTTATTCTCTATCATATTGCATCACTCAAATCTTAAGAGGAAGATTTCACATCCAAATCTACACTCTAATGGAAGAGCTCATGCAAATATTACTGATGAAATGGGTGATGTGGTTCTAGTCAGACTCACTCCCTAACAGAGCCCTCATCCTTGGATAAACTGTACAAAGCTACGGAGAAAAAGGAAAAGCAAGTGAACAGATGTTTCTTGCAACAGCACCTGCAAAACCTAGTTCTCACTTCTACCTTCAGAATAAATGCAGTGCTTTTGCAGATCTCCTATGCTATGATGATGAAGGCTGTGAAACAAATCAGTCTTTTATCAGAAATTACAAAATTGAAGGCTTTCATCAAAGGCAGAAAGCTGCTGTGATGACATGACTTTTAAAAGTCTGTGCTATACCAGTAAGACATAAGTTGAGAAAGCAAATACTGATACAGGAAATAAAAGCAAAGAGTGGGAGGAATCGATTAAATCACTGAAGAGTGATGAAAGACTGCTTTAAAATGAGATGGAGACAGTGGGGTAGATAGCAGAGATGGGGTTGACTGAGTCATACTTCTGTAACTCTATTCACTTCTTATATTGTAAAAATATTTCTGTGAAAAAAAACAGAGAGGTTTCAGAGTTTACACGCTCCTCATCAGAGGGACAAATTCAGGTGGAGAGTAGAGTGAGAAGGTCAAGAGCTAACAAGGCCTCCGGCCCCTTGAATAGGATCACTGAACCCCAACCTGTATCTGCCCATGGCTCATAATGCCTATGTAATTATTTCAAAATCTGTTTCAAAAAAAAAAGAAACCATACGTTAAAATGGTCTTATTCAAAGAAGTGCAAGCAAATAGTTAAAGCATTGGAAATAGTGTATTTAATGAAGAGAGGGTAAATAGGCTGGCTGTGTGTCAATTAGCAAAAGAAGCTTTTTGAAGAATAGGCTAAATTTGTTGTCTTCGCTGTGGACAATGGACTAGTTGTATACATACTCTGCAAGGTAAGTTGCCTTGGCCAAACAGTGTTCATTACTGTGACTGTCATATTGATTATTCTAAGCATCTGCACTAAAAATATTAGTCTGATTACTGACCAGATGGAAAATTTATATGATGTTCAAGCTATATGCACAAATGCTGAAGGAAATTCTCAGCACCCTCAAAGCAGAAAGGAAAGAAAAGATTTTTTTTCTTATGTTTAATGCCAAATAGTAAAGCATAGTTGAAATTAATCCTGAAATTCAAAAGCAATTAAAGATCACTATAATAAGTTACTATTATGGTTACTATTTACAGCTTGGTTGTGGCTAATAACCAGTGAGAATGGTGCTCATTATAACAGTTAATGTACAATTATGTAATATTAGATATCTTATGTACTAAATGGCTGTAGTAGATCCATTCTTAACAGTATTGTAGAACAATATAAAAATAATAAAATACTAATATAATAAAGCATGGTATATTGATTAGGAGAAAGGAACAGGATCTGAAAAAGGGATGAGACATTGCTTGGTAAAGCTGACCTTTCAGAAATACTCTCTCCTTCACTGATCTTCTAAATGAAAGGAAAGATTATTTTTAATTAGGGCTTATGAGCATATAGATAAGTAGTTATAATTAAAAGTCACTCACATTTGAGCTAGCCATTGAACAGTTTTTGCTATTATAACATAGGATAACACTGGAGTTAAGGTTGCATGGCAAATACCATTCTGCTGGGTTGCATTTCAAATTCTTAATTCTGAAATTTTTCAACTGTGATGTAACTTTTTTCCCCCAAGGCTCTAATTCTTCAAGAAATATTATACAGGGACAGAGGAACTTCTGTCCAAAGGAAGATTTCTCCCAACAGAAAAGTTTAAGTGCAAAGCCACCAACAAAGATGATGCTCTTTTGTGAGAGACGAAGTAAACTTTTGCCATAATGGGGAAAAAGATCTTGCTTTCTTAAACAGCTTTAACCATGGAATACAACACATGACTGAAAGCTGAAATTTGACATAAAAATAACCCTCACTAAAAAGAAATGCCTATGAGTGTTTTATCAAAAATTGGTTGAGTAAAGCTTTTTAAAAGTGTACTGTCTACATACATGTGTGAACACTTCTTTTTTTTCCTAAGCTTTTAAAAAGCACAGGTAAGAGAGACCACTCTGAACGCATGTGTGTCCCTAACTCCACAGGGAGAAACTGGAATCCACATGAAAAATTGCTTGTACTTCGGGTACTGTGCAAAAAACAACTTCCATTGCTACTTCACTACATATAACAGTTATGAAGCGAAAATTGCTGAATGGCATTAATGATACTTTTATATTTTCATTTTCTAAGGTTTGCTCTTAAGACTAAATAGCATTGGAGTTGGCTTACACATTTCTTATGCAAATGTTCCTATTCCTTTTGCTGGGTATCACTTACACTCCTTTCTACGTACTGTCTTAACACCAAAAAACAATTAGAAAGATTCCATTAAAATAATGCTGCCATTCAGTAAGACCTGGACAGACTACAGACCTGGGTGGAGACGAACTTAATGAAGTTCAACAGAAGAATGTGCAGGGTCCTGCACCAATGAGGATCACTAGGGGACTGCAGTATCTCTATTATGAGGAAAGGCTGAGAGAACTGGGGCTGTTTAGCCTGAAGAAGACTGAGAAAGGATCTGATGAATGCTAACAAATATCTAAAGTGTGGACGACTACAGAAAGGGGTTAGACTCTTCTCAGTGGTGCCCAGTGACAGGGCAAGGCATAACAGGCACAACCTGGAACAGAGGAAACTCAATCTGAACATGGAAAAACACTTTTTCACTTGAGCGTGACAACACTAGAACAGGCTGGCCAGGGAGGTCGTAGAGTCTTCTTCTCTGGACATAATTAAAACCACCTGGACATGATCCTGTGCAACCTGCTCTGGCAAAAGGGTGTTGGACTAGATGATCTTTCGAGGTCCTTTCCCACCCTTAACAATCTGTGATGGTATACAATGGACCTAGATGGAGTATCTCTTGCTGTACTGGAAAATACTTTCCTCCAAATATTCCTGAGTATCTTTCTGGCAGTGTTGCATGTCACAGCATGCACAGTGTATTGTGAAAATTATAGCTGAGTTCAGTGTTACCAGAGCTGACATGCAACATGCAAGTATTCCCACAGGAATCTTGTTTTGGACTTTCTTAAGATTAAATACAAAATCTTAAAATGTTCTTCAATGAGTTTAGGTTCTCTGTCATATTTGCATATTAAAGTTGGATGTAATAAGAATATGATGACAGAATTTGCATTCTTTTTTAATGCAGAAATGCAGACTTGGTTTTGAAGACAAAATGATAAAATTCAAGAAAGGACATTTCTTGTTCGTGGTATAAAACCAGGTATGATTGAGAATAGCAGCTTGGTTTCATTTCACAGTCTAATATAAAAGCTCATTAGCTCAGAGATGTTCAACTATCCCAAAGAGACGCAGCATTTATACTGCCCTGCTTCGTTACATCTGTGTTTTCAGAGCCACAGAATGGAATTTCTTTTTCAATCTTCATTTCTACAGCAAAGAGGTGGGAAAGGTTATTATCATGTTGCTAAGGGAAATGCATCATCCCATCATCAAAAGCCAATATTATAGACTGACAGTATTTGGAGAGGGTTATGGCTTGTAAAACCAGTCATTCACATTACTACTGGAACAATATTGCTCTCTCTTGGAGTGAGTCAGGGAGAAATAACAGAAACTGTTACGTTTTATATTACTTTTATTTCTACTTTAGGGCATTGGCTGTGAGATGTATTTGACTTTTTCCTGGTCTGGCCTCCATTTTACTTGAATTCCAAAGGAAAACGTTTCATATTCTGAAAACTGACTGAAAATGAAATATTAAATAATGCTTCCTGACCCTTTTTTTTCAGTTTCTCATATCATTTTCTATTATAAAATATAAGTAAGGAGATTTTTAACATGTGAAATACCTTTTCTTTTTTTAATTAGAGGAACTATTCCACTTTGAAAAAGTAATTTACAATCCAGTTTGAACTAAGCAAGCACCATTTCTTTTAAAAATAAATACGGCTCTACAACATATTTATCAGTGCACTTCTGATGGAAATAGAGCAGTGTTTAACTCAATTCAGCTGAGAAATTAAGCATGAGAGTTTATTGTATCTATTTCAAGATAGATTTTCTTATATCTTACACCCTTACCTGAGCTAAGCAGCCCCATTCTTTGCGTGTGCCTATCTTAGTGGTTTCCTAGGCATGAATGTTAACTACTGTAACATTGAGGAGACTTTAATGCACACTTAATGTGGTTTACCAAGGGAAAAAGATACATGTGCTCTACCATCTTGGCACATTGCTTAATTCCTGCCAAAACTGATTGAGGGGCTGGCCAGGTCTGAAGGGTTGGTATTTCTTGCACTGGAAGCATGCGCAGGATATACAAGCTTTATATCATCAACCTTCATTAATTCTACTTAGCTTTAATTCAGCATCATCACAATGCAACTGAAAACACAATTCAAGCTACTAATAGTTTTCATACAGTGGGCAGAAACTTTCTGGGGAAAGGGGAAATTTTCAAAGGGATGTTCCTGTAATTTTGTCTGTATTACAACTATTTGAGACAACAGTATTGAAAACCCAAGTTCACACTTCCTTGTCTTAGCAAACAACTGGCAAAGCGACCACTCTGTTAGCAGCCAGAGCAGCATTCTGAATACATGGGTGGGCTAAGGAGATCTCCGCTAAGGCTGGGGCTCTGTCTAAGACCATTCTGTGTCCCCGGGTTGGATACCATGAAGTTGGGTGAAAAAGTGACATAGGACCACTTCTTTCTCTCCTATCATTTATTGTTAAAATTAATTAAAATGACAGGCCCATGGCTTACACTGGATTTGTGCCGAAATGGTTCTTTCATGTATCTTCAATGTTTCCTGTATCTTTGCAGTAACAAATAATTGTTCCATAAACACATGTACTGAAACACAATATAAAGAGAAATCTGCTATGAAAAATTACATACATACATACATACACAGGAATGTAGATATCAAAATGTATCATCAGCAGATGAGATGGATAACAATAGTCTTACAAATGGTTTATAGGTCTAGTTGGCTGAAAAAGTAATCCTTTCAAAACCAGTAGCATTCTATTCAAGGTATTTTTTTAAAACTGCACAGTGTACACAATAATTTAAAGAAAAGGAAGCAGTAATAATAGTACTTCTTAGGACACCAAATAACACTGTAAGCCAAAATTAATATACAATATTTATTATGAAATTAATTTACTCTACCTTGAAAAATAATGGCTCCTCAGGAAGAGGGCTAACAGGGAGTGAGGTGGTGCTACTAGCTGGACTCATGTCTGTACTCTGAAAGAAAAGCACACAGGAGTTTGCATTTCAATCAAGTTCTACAGACACCTCAATACATTTTTGGGCAAAAAAGAAAAAAAAACCCCTCAAAGCCAACATTGAAACCAACACAATTAGACAGAGAAAGCAACTGCAATCTATACTGTATTTACTTTTAGTTAGTAAAAGTGTTTCATTAATAGGTCTTTACATTTTCTTTACTGTAAATGAACTCCCCACTCAAAGACCAAAAGATATGCACATATAGGCAAGCATACTGTGTCTATAAAAGACTAATACAAGCGGATAACTGAGAACATAGACATTTTTTCATATACAAGCTATGATAAGTAATTAATTTTTTTCTAGTAATATTTTTTGGATGGCCCAGTAGTAAAGTTAGAGGGCAAAATTAACAGGAAAGCAATATATTGGAGGGAACTATTTGGATCAAAGTTTTAAAAAAAGATCACGTGAGTCAATATATCTTACAAACAAGCATAAATATATTAGAAGCAGCAGTGAACAGCAATGTTAATGATGAAAATAAGCCAGTACACTTCAATGGACTTATCCAGATAAAAAGGTCTGAAAGATTAATCTCAAACCCCACTATTTTTTATATATTATTTCAGTAACCTGTTGGTTAGCCTACTCATTATATTTACAGATCTGACAGATATGAACAGAAGTGTGAAAACTCTTAATAATTTGGAATGGCAATAAAAGTAGAATAACAAAATCTGTATTTTAGAAAGTACACAAAGAATGCCAAGATTGTTCTGGAGAAAACCAGAATATATGATACTTCTTGGGAAATAAGTCCTCCTGTACTAAAATTAAAACATTCACTACCACAACTGAAACAGAAAAGATGTACTGGAGAATATAAAATACCCATGTTTGCATGGGCCAGAAGTTCATTTCCTTGTCACACTGTGGCACTGCAATGCAGAATGGTTTAATGAATTAAACTTGTGCAATTTACTAATCAGATATCTGGTTTTACATCACTATGAATCTATATGACCTCTTCAATAAGCCCAAATTCTAAAAGTGAAGAATAGCACTCCACCCACAAAGTTCTAATGATTCATTCATCAGAAGATTTTTATGCAGAGATACCATATTTTACTCAACAAACTGGTAGAGGATGAAAACTGAGATGAAATTTGGGGTATGAAATCCCTATGTCAGATCTGAAATAGAGGATATGGACTTCAAAGTTAACACCTGCTGAGAAAATCACTGAGTTTAATTAGGTACATGTCAGTTACACCTTACCTGAAACAAAAGACAACAGTTACTTGCTAAATAAAAGGGATGTAAGTCGAGGAGAAAGGAGGGGGCCATGGTAATTATTTCCTTAGAAATAGAGAGACAGGTAGTTTATAACCCATGAAACACAGAGAAGTTGTTAAGGAAAAAGGGATATTATAACACATCAGAAAGCAAGAAATGGAAATGGATTCTTTGTTGAATCCATCCCGCTGGTACTCATAAACATTACAAATGCAGACTCTTGCACTTGATCATCAAGGAAACTGGCTGATAATATTTACTAAAAGGAAGTGAAACATAATGCGCTCAGATTAAACTCAAAATGCAGGCATAAGACGAGATCACCTCTGTGAGAATGTCCTGCCTCAAAAGCCAGCAGTACAGCTGAGGATAATTTGTCTTTCAATTTGCACAGAATAGAAAAAACGATGAGGAAAAGAAAAAAAAAACAACTAAGTATTTGCTTTCCCAACCAAATAAAGCACCCTAATTTGCAATTAAAGGTGCACAGGAAAGCAGTCCAATCTTTTAAGCATTGAAGCAGCCTCAGTATGACAATCAGCCTTGCAGATTTGTACCTGTACACCACTACACTGCCAGAATCTAAGAAAGATTGAACAGCCCAGATGATGCTTACGCACCATTGACAAACTCCTGTGGGCACATCCACATGATTGCCTCAGAAAAACGTCCACTCTTCAGTGATGACTGGACAATAGGCAGCCCAGGTCTGGATGCCAGGCTGATGTAGCACCATGCCTGAACTAGGAAGCCTGCTGAGAGGTAGGGCTTATTAGGAGGGGCATGATGAAAAAAGAACCTTCTGGACTGTAATAGGTTTGTGTCTGGCCAGAGCACTGGCAGAAAACCCTTTGTTTGGCTACAGCTGTAGACATATACGTACCCTCAGTGGTACTTCCAACAACTTCAGTAATTTTCCTCTCTAAGGAACACAGCACAGCTTCCGTGCCAGTGTAAATTAATTAAATCCAGTGGCACTAACATGGTTTATAATAGAAGAGAATTGAGTGAGACAGTACCAAAAGGATTGTTTCTTGAGCTATTAAACAAAAAACCCTCTTCTAAACTAAGCACTGCTTTGAAAGATGTTGTCAGCTTGCCCTCCAAAAGGGACATATTAACAATTTCAAACAATGTCACACCTCCCACCTCAATTTACTGTCCATGGGGTATTTGTCATAATCACACTTTGCAGGCTAGACCTCCTCACACAAAAAAACACACCCTACCTCTGAGAGAAATTCACCCAGTGAGGACCTTTTATTTGATGTTGCCTAAATAAATTCTGTTCTCATAGAAATAGTGTTCATTTTAAGTCTGGCTTAAAGTTGATATATTTTAGTTATAAATTAACTAGAAGATGCTACACTAGGAGACTACAATCATATCAGTAGTAGATATTAAACATAATTTGTACCATATTCTATGTATTAGGCAAAATGAGGTAAATTCGGGCATCTAATCTTGCAGTACTTTGCTGTGTAACTGTAACTCTTTAAAATGTACTTTGGATGTACAGTGATACCATAGCTGAGTTTTGTAGACTGAGCTTCCTCCCCCACCAGAAACCTCTGAGCATTCTGGAGAGCACAGAATTTTGCAGAGCTTTAAGTGCCTGAACTCCATTTTGGAAATGTCTGAAAACCAAGCAATCAAAGTACTTCTCAGAACAGCAGTGCAGAAAATACTGTCTTGTCCATGTCAAAAACAACCATGTGAGCTTTACTGCCAGTGCTTTTAGGTAATTTTTTAATTTTAAAAATAAAATTAAAAATTAAAATCCAGAAATTGGACGTTATTAAAATTTTGCTGATAATTGTTGGATGATTACAATGATCAACGCTCAAGTTTTCTTCTACATTCTAGAGTTGATCAGCCTAAATATATAGCGCCTTCATTGTGCAACTGAATGAGTACCATGGAGTCACTGCCACACCACACGAACCACTTATCTCCCAAGAGTAAAGTTAAAAATGTGATTAACTATCTAGGAAATTTCTTGACAAAAAGGCAAAGGAACAATTCTAAAAAACCAAATTTTTTCCACTTCTCCTGTTTGGAGATCTAGGACTGGCATCCTGCTCAAGGAGAGATTCCAAACATTTTGGCTAGATTAAAGAGAAAGCAGCTTTTACTGGAGCTGTTTTAAAGTAGTCACAGGTGTGGTTTTGGTTTGTTTATTTCAACTTGTGTATGTTTGCCTCAAAGCAGAATGTTTCAGAAACTGCATGCTGATGAAATCAGAGAAAGTAGTCTGTGTTTTTTCAACAATACATAAGATCAAGTATATAAAAATGCACACTGTTAAAACCATGCTCCTTCAAAAAGAGTAGTCATCTTCCACTCTTCAGCAACTGCTCTTTAAATGAAAACAGGTTCACTTCACCTCATAAACTGGGATTTTTCTCACTACAAAACTTTGTCTTTGATCTTCTCTAGGAACAGGCCTATATATCAACTTTCATTAATTGTACCATAAAATGTGGACCATCTTCTATATGTCATCCACTGACAGAAGCCAATTTAATTTGCTACAACTGCTTTTCAACAAGGGTACACACTGCAATGATAGTCGGCAGACATTGACTGCTCTGCAGATCAGTATCGCAATTTATTGATCTAAAAAGTTAATACTGACAATCTTCAGTGCACATTAGAGCTAGAGATCAAATAAATCTTTATAATAACTGAAGAAAAGACAATCTGTGTACTTTATAGCTTTTTTTAAGGAGTAGCAGATGAGTGTTGCAATTTCAGTGTGAGAGTTTTAGTCTTATTCTAAGTTATGCCAGTAAGCAACATTTTATAATCTAGAAGTTGAGCACAACTAGATAATTAAATAAATGCAGTCATCAAGCTGACATTTTCATATACTGAAGGTAATCAAAGTCCTAAAAATGGATTTATAAATGGGTCTGGACAACATCTTTATGAAGTATTGTCCTTAAATGTTATCCTGTTTTATCAACGGTAGTGAAAGAGAAGAGTAAGTGATTTGCTGAAAGCTACGAAGGGCTGTTAAAAAAAAAAGATAGACTCACAAGTCCAAACTCTTCAGCTGTTCATTTAGAGCATACAACGCTCCACTATATACTTCTGGAGTGCTGCGATTTCTGTAGCTTCTATGCCATTTAATGTCATGAAGAGTTTTTGCTGATACATACACTTCCTGCAGATAAAATTACTGTAAACAATTGCAGCCAGCGAAATGAAAAGTTCTGCTAAAGTAGCAGGCACAAGAAATGAGCTTTCACCTCCCATTCCCCCTCTCCCCCATTTAATTTTCCCCAACATCACTAAGAATGAAGGTGCATCCTTAAAATGAGTTGAATGCCTATTTTCTAACACCTTTGAATACAGTCCAGGTGGTTATTCGTAAACCTATTTCATGTGTCTTTTAGCAGTAGGCATAGTTAGTTATTCTTACTAACATATATAGTTATCAGCTGAGACATTTGATTATCGTCTCCAGGTTATCTGCCTGCTATGTTACCAAGAGCTTGCTGCTTCTGTAGCTGAGAAGGTTTCATGGCTCTTGCATCTGACCTGAGTTATTGCAGCTTCCATGACAGGGGAGAACCATAAATTACAGCTACTACTGATTCTTGTTAACTCTTTTTATGCTGGTACATGGGGTATGGATAGCTAAAATAAGGTTTTAGTGGTTTAATTGTCTACTGATTCTCAATCAGTGTTTTCTGTACAGGCTGACAGATTAGCCTCAATTCCTCTTACAATCTAAGCAAAGTTAATCACCTGAGCTGTGAAATGCCAGTGGGAAATTTCACCTCATTTAAAATAAGATGCTGATCTGTCACTTAACAGCATTTGTGTATCTAATACGGATTATTTTAGAAGACTCAGGAACTCTGAGCAAACATACTAAATATAATACTTTGCACAATGTTTTTTTTCATCAAGGAGGGATCAGGATGAAGGACATTTTGTTGACTGCTATTCATTTCTACTTTGAAATGTAGCTGGAAAGATGCTATTTTAGCCTTTTAATTAGGCTAAATTAATTATAAAGCCTATAACCAGATGTCCTGGTTTCAGCAGGGATGGAGTTAATATTCTTTCTAGCAGCTGGTGTAGTGCTCAGATTTAGATTTAGGATGACAATACTGACAATAACACACTCATGTTTTTAGCTGTTGCCAAGCAGTCAAGGACTTCTCAGCTTCTCATACTGCCCTGCTAACGAGAAGGTGAGGGGCTCCCAAGAAGCTGTGAGGGAACATGGCCTGAACAGCTGACCCAAACTGATCAGAGATATCCCATACCATGCAACTTCATGTTCCCTTTATAACTGGGGGTGGGTTGAGGGGCAGCTGGTGGTCTTGCACAGCATTGACTTTGGGGTGATGGGTGAACACCTGCCTGTCGATGGGAAGCAGTGGCTTTATATTTTGTTTGGTTTGCTCATGCATGTGGGTTGACACACAGAGCAGTTTGAGGGATCCTGCACAGTTGGTTGGGTGTCGGGGAAGACAGCTCGCCACAGTTGGGGTTCTTATGTAGCATCAACTTCAGATGGAGAGAAACTGTGCTGTTCATCATTTGTTTTGTGTATACATTATTTTTATTGTTCTTACCTTCCTTTTGTATGCACTATTAAACTGTTTTTATTTCACCCCACATGTTTTCTCATTTTCACTCTTCCAATTCTCTCACCCTGTGTGCAGGGGGAGAGTGAGAGAGAAGCTGTGAGGTGATTCGTTGCTGATTGCGGCTAAACCATGACACCAGCAAGCAACATAAAGAGGATATAGCCAGTCCATGGTTTGTTGCAGGGCTACAGAGATTGAAATAGTTTAGACTCAGGTTATAGTTTCACATTGTTTGATTTATATGTGATATATATTTACTCAAATATTTAAATTTAGCTAATGCCCCTCTCCTTATATTAAATGCAGATGTGAAAGAATACCAAAGTACCAGGCACAAATTCCTATTATCTACTTTTCAGTTTCTAAAAGTGGAAACATGAAAATACCTAACAAATAAAATATTTGGCAGCTGCACAAGGAGAACACCTCATTAAACATGTTTTTGAATTTGTAAACAAAGTAGAAAGCTGAACTAAGCCTCTAAATAGAGGCTCAAGAATTTGAGATTGCCGGTTTACGATTGAGTACATACAGAGGGGAAAAAAAGGGGATTTTTTTAAAAGCATGTAAATATTCACGTTTCTCATAATAGAAAATGACATATATAACACTACATAACTAAAGATTTATCTAATAGCCAACATCCCCCTTCCTGTCTGCTCTTTATTTTCACCTTGATTTTTCACTGCTAATCCTCCAATTTGTCTTTATTCCTCACTTTTCTTCAAAAGACTTCTAATGAACAGACACAAGTTTCTCTGGTCAGATAACTTCCCTGGCACATAGAGGTTAGATGAAGGGTCCATTAATATGTAGGTGAAAACCGCATTTAACTTCCCAAACAGCAAATTCAACTTCTCTTTAAAACTTCCCTTCACTTCTACCTTTGAGCAAAATGTAATTTCAAAACTAATTTGGACAATGACTTTGGGGTTAGTATCTTTGTGAAGAGTTCTGCAGGATCATCAATGACTGTCACTCTCTGAGTTGGGACTACTACTATGACATATATGTATTAAATGCAACTTCAGTCATATTTTTATCCTAACGAAAACCAGGGGGTTACTTTCACAGATGCAAATGCTTTGCTGACAACACAATGGAGAACTGGTTTCCTTGAGCAAAATTCTACTCCCTCTTCAGTTTCTATTGTTTCGTTCATACTTCATTGACTATACTATCCATCCTTGACATTTTGTTATTGTATATTCTTCCCTAATAATATCATATAACATCAGCTTTTTCTGCTGTTTCAACAGTCAATTGAGAGAACCAAGTGCTCTCTTGGGATTTTAATCTGCAGGCTGCCTATTTCAATTCCTTTTCTTTCCTTGCAGGAGAGCTTTCAGGTTCAAATATACACATTATTTTGCTCCAACTGCATTCAGTTTTGGAGTAAATATGAAGGTTGTCTCATACAGAAGGTTCAGTGGTGTTTTTCTTCCTCTAGCCACAAAGGCATTTTCTTTCTCCAGCAACTATGTTGATATGCTATACTACAATCATAGCCTGAATCTGGAAGAAAATGTATGCATCCACTCAAAAGAAAGTGTTTAAGGAAGTTCCTCAAGTTTATCTCAAATTTCGACATCTTTCCTGCATACCAATCCATCATTTTTCCGCTTTTCCAAACAAAACACTAAGAAATGAAATAATTAATTAAATCAAGAAGGCTCAAATTTGGTAACAGAATAGCCTCTTCTCTCTCCTTTACATATTCATGCAGGTGCTGCATCATTACTTATAACATATTGGGACCATGACATAAACTGGAGGAAAAAAATCCGATATTATTAGAAATAATAGATACACTTACAATTACATTAAAGAGGATAAAAGCATACAAGGGATATATATTTGTATACTTCTGGATAGGTGGAAATGACTGTCTTCATGGGTCATGAAAAAATGTTCCTGAAAAGAGATTGTTCTGTAAGTTCCTCTTAAGTGTTTGCAGACACCCACTCGTGAAGGCAGATATGGACTTGGGTGCCAATTTCAGCAAAACAGTTCCTATACAATTAACTGTTCTCCATGAAGTTCTGAAAGACAGTCATGATCTCCTCACACCCTATGTAATGTCTTTTTTAGTCTTTAAGAGACTTTTGTCTTTCAAGACAAAAATCTGTGTATGCTTGCTATTAATTTTCTTTAAGGTACAAATTTTCTCATACACTAAACTGAGGTCCAAAAATCTACGCATGATTACTGTTCAATACATCCCCTTGCCTGTATGTAAATATAGATATAGGTGATACCTCTTGCCACACTCTGGTCCGTTTTCTGCCTATAGTTACCCTGTAATAAAGTGTTTTCAAGCAAATGAGGGCAAAGTTCAATAACATTAGTAAAATATATTTTTTTCAATGTGAATATAATGAAAACAGCCTGATTTTCATCAATAATTTGCAGTTCAAATGTCCAGTTGTTTTCTACCTTTTTTTTACTTTGTAAGCATCAAAACCAACTTTACTACATTTTCACACTGGTGTTTTAAACTGAGGCTATGTTTTATTTTCCTATATATCTCCAAAAGATTTCAGACGCCTTCATTTGCTATGCATTTCAATGAGGTTTTAACAAGCCACTTTGCACTTTCTAAATGTTGTGACTGCAATAATTCTCACTTCATCATCGGTTCTCAGAAGAGTTTTTACAATTTCAGTATGGAACCACTTCTGACGGTATTTTAACTTAGTTGCAGAGGTTTCACTCAAAACTGCCTTGAATTCCCCAATAACAGCTTAAAGGAAACATGCTAAACATCTGTATGTGTCTGCTGTTACATGAAAGAAGATAGATCTTTTTTTCCCACTGCATGAAGAGAAGCAAGTGACATTTAACAACTTGAAATATGCTTTGCCTGGTTGCAGCACTTCTGTATGATGTTATAAATAAGAGGTAAACATTTAGTAAGTTTTGCCAGGTAATATTTGCTTCACATTGGTTTTAATAGTAAAGTTCTTTAAAGCTTTTATAGCAAGTTGAATCACTTTGTGTAATATAAATCAATAATTCCGCACATGAAATGTAGAAAATCTGATTACCACAGACAGTTTCAAAGCATGCTAAACCTGCTTTTTGGTTTAGCAAGCAGTTTTCAAAGTGGAGTTGGTCAAGGCAGAACAAATATTCCTTGATTTTGTAAGTGTGTAGTATGCTAGGTTTCTACTTCCAGAGAGCAGCTTCCATTCTTAAGGGAAAGATGAAGAAGCAGGTAAGACACAATGGCAACATCAACTCCCACTATGAAAGAAGGTTTAGTAGAAACTACTCCAACTACAGTAAGCTCTCCATAGCCTGTCTAGCTCTACTATTTCTTCCTCCCTTCTCTAGCTTAATATTTACTTCTCTTGTAACAGCTCAAATCAAGATCTGTCAAGACTGTCCAGGCTTTCTTACTTCTTTGGGTACTTGCATAGCATCCTCTATTGACAGTACTTCCCACTCCCATCCCATCACTAACACTACTCCATCAATCTGAAACTGAAAGTCTTCCCACCTTCTCTACCTTTCTTCTCTACCTTTCTCACCTTTGGTCCACACCCATCCCCTACAGCCAATAAACAGGCTGACACGTGTATATATACACACGCACACATATATAAAGCCTACGTAACATATATTAACATAGAATCTGTTAGGTTGGAAGGGAACTTTAAAGGTCAACTAGTCCAATCCCCTTGCAGTGAGCATGGACATCTTCACTAGATCAGGTTGCTCAGAGTCCCATCAAGTCTGACCTTGAATATTTCCAGGGATGGGGACTCTACTACATCTCTGGGAAACCTGTTTCAGTGATCTATGACCCTCATATTGAAGAATTCTTTCCTAATATCCAACCTAAATTGACCTTTCTAGTTTAAAACTATTACCCCTTGTCCTATTGCTACATGACCTTGTGAACAATTCTTCCCCAGCTTTCTTACAGGCATCTTTCAGGTATTGGAAGGCCGCAGTAAGGTCCCCCTGGAGCCTTCTTTTCTCCAGGCAGAACAAAAACAACTCTCAGCCTATCTTCACAGGAGAGGTGCTCCAGCCATCTGATGATTTTTGTGGGCCTTCTCTGGATGCGTTTCAAGAAGTCTATGTCCTTCTGTGGAGGGCTCCAAAGCTGGATACAATATTCCACCAGAGCAGAGGGGCAGAATCACCTCTCTCGATCTGCTGGCCACACTTGTTTTGATGCAGCCCAGAATGTGGTTGGCCATCTGGGCTGCAGATACACAATGGTGGATCATATCCAGCTTTTCATCTGTCAATACACTCAAGTCCTTTTCCTCAGGGCTTTCCAGCACAAAGTCTCCTAACCTGTATGGGTAACAGGGATTCTCCCAACCCAGGTTCAGGACCCTGCACTTGACTTTGTTGAGCCTCACAAGGTTCACCTGGGTCCAGTTCTCCAGCCTTTCCAGGTCCCTCTGGATTGCATCCCATCCTTCTGGCACATTAACCTCACCACCCAGCTTAGTGTCATCATACATATTTTCTAAAATGTATTAGAAAAAAAATATTTAGACATAAGAATACACACACCCCAAAAAATTAACTGAAAAAATTAACTGAAGGAATCTCTCTATTTAGTTGCATGGATGTAGCAGCCATATGATTGGTTTGCTGCTGAAAAGATACACAGTGAAGTCGGACAAATACTGCATGTCTGAAAAATATGTCAGGTCTCACTACAGTGAACATTCATTTTGACACAGCTTCTCAGCCCCAAGCTCTGTATAGTCTGCAGAGGCCATAACATGTTGCTTAAGAAACTGATGCAACTTGCAAAGTAATGGAGGAGTGAAGTTGCCTGTACTAATACTTAGGCATTGCATTAGCATTATTTTTTGAGCTCTCAGCTGAGAATCTTGCTTTCGTTTTTGTGTTTTGCAATGGAGTTACATACTAAACTTGCAGAGATGTCTGAATAGCATTTTATAAAGCCATTAGCAATAAAATACTCATTTTTCATTTATATTATGTCCAGGAATACAAATGAGTATAATTTCTTCCTACTCTTCAACATTAATAGGGAAGCCAGGGAGAAAAATTGAACACACCTTTAACGTTCATTTAACTACAATAAAATATAAAGAGCTTTTCAAATGAAGAATACTTGAATACACCAACAACAACCCCTCATCTGCTTCCTTTGGAAGTATTGTTACATGCATCTCCTACTGTATAAATACTGTTTTGTATATTTATTTATTTATTTGTTTTCCAGATTGGTAATTCTACAAAGCAAGGCTAAGGTACTTAGCTTTGTCACCGTGTGACAAATCAGTATTCCTTGAAATAGATTTGGTAGAACTATTATAAAAACAAACCTGCAAGATTCAAAGCAAATAAGGAGACATGTCAGCAAACTCTTCAGCTCATGCTACAGGCTAGGAGTTTATTCATGTTACGCCATAAAGCAGTTGGCACCCTGGCTTATCTGATGGCAATTGCTCTGCATGGCTCCGTTTAGGTTCTTTCATCTGTTTCTTTCCCTTCGCCTTGCATCAACCACTACAATTTTAGCTCTCAACAGCTGCCACTGCTTACAAGAATCTCCATAGGTTCAGTTACAGTAAAACCAGAAGTTTTTCTTGGCATCATTGTTGCATCGTTCACTCCTCAGCACTGCAGAGGTGATGGCAGGTGCTAACACTTCTTGGCTGCTGCAGGAAGGCCGTGTGGTCGTCACTGCATCAGCTGCTTCCAGAAGCAAGCTCATGAAGTGCAAACTGCACATGACCACCTCGTCCCAGGCACGAGCTGTCATCTGAGTTACAAGCAAAGTTAGTTCCCTAACTTCTTCCTAAAACCCCCAAGAGCTCCAAGGGAAACTGATATCCGAAGGAATATAAAACAACACACAGAGAGATAACAGGATCTGCACTCAGCTGGATTTAAGTGAAGTCCTGTCCATCTGCAAAGCTGGGCTGAAAAGCCTGGCTCACATTAATCCTTTCGTACTCTGGCTCTTATCCTATTATGGCTCCCAACCTTCCAGAGGTGCTAAGCTCAATACAAAAAACTAACCAGTCTGCTTTTTCATGCCACTTATAATGGGGACAACTTTTCTACTTGTCAGCATCAGGTAGTGCATACAAAGGACAATCTTGGAAAGGATGGTGCTGTGAGAATAGTTTCTTTGGCAAACAGTTTGCACTGGAATAGAGGAAATGAACACATCCAATATAAGAAACTTTTAGTACATACACTGCAGATGCACAAAACATACTTGCAGAAGACTGTATTTTCAACAGAAGAAATCAATATCAAGGGAATGCTAAAATCAATATTGCCCATGCCTATCTATTTCATTACACCTTCCAATTAAAGGCCACATACTTTTTTTGCCAGAAGTTGTGTTTCAATCAGATAACATGATGATGGGTTTTAAAAACTTCTAAATATTTCTTTTTAGCACACAACAGTCAAAGGGACTGGAAAATGGTCGCATATGATCAGAAGAAAATTCTGCTGTCAGGTTTCAATCCTTTCTAGTCTAATGGCTCTATTTCTTTCACTCAGTCATGCCTGTCCTTCAGCAGTATAAAGTTTAATTGGTTTCTGTATTAGAAGGGCAACAGATAGCTGCCCAGAAGCAGTTTTAATCCTTGTCATAGCCAGAGACCAAGTTCAGTACCAGAAGTTCTGGGAAATCCTACATTTAACAAAACGGCTCTAGAGCACTTTTTCAGAAGAGAATTTGCAACTTTTACTAGTGGCTCTTAAAGACAACAAGTTAGAGAACATCATATCTAGTTGACAGGGAAAAAATGCCATTCTGGAGCTTTTCAATGGATGCACACAAAAATCCAACAGTAAGTTTTCATCGTTTCATTCATGAAGGAGAACAATATTTCCATAGTACGTTTTCTATAGGTTATCTTAGGCAGGTACCTAAACTTAAATTTAGGTAAGAATACTCTGGTTAGGCAAGCTACTCGCAGGTATGCAATGTCACACAAACTAGAAAACAACAAATACTATTATTTCCATCTGTTTCCCACAAGTTTTCTAAAACAAAAGAACTTCCCTTTTAAAACATCACTAGTAAATGCTTATATTGGGACCATGAGAAAAATAAGCCTAGCTGCCTGAAAGTCAGACTGATATTTTAGAAAATAAGATGTTTTGCATCTCAAAACCAGAACTAAAACCACCCAGGTTTACAATCTTACGGATTTGGTAGGAAAATGCATGAATATGCCGTTCTTCATGAATTAGAATCTAGCTGTATCAGAAAGGAACCACCCTATCAAATGGGAACTGAACTTGGGTCAAATACATGTATTGAGCATATGTAGTAAAAGTAAGAAAAGTCATAAAGTTTAACTTAACTATTGTTAATCTGTTTTCAAGGAAATCTTGTGCAGCTTAAAGCACAACAGAGCAGAAAAGAACTGCCTTTCAATGACTGGCATACATGAAGACACTGGATTCCAAATGCCCACAAATACATTCCTGATGTTCTGTGTCCACTTTGCTTCCTAACTGATCCTGACGAAAAAAATGCACAATATTCCAAATCGTTATGTGAACAAGTATGTAATCTCAATTTATTTTGAAAACACTTATTCCACAAAACAGCAAAAGAATTAATGTTTTGGAAGAATTTTGATGAGAAAAGAGACTTTTTCCTTGAACAGAGGATGTCATATAATCTCAAATCTTCAAAAAGACAAGCATGGGCCTTCAACAGATTTACACAGCAGTGACTTATACTCAACAGGCAGATTTAAGTGATTGATGTTCCTGTTGTGCAAGCCATTTCAAGCAGATGAAGGGTACTGCCTGCATGGAGTATCACATATAACTGAGGCCTGAAGTAGCGAATCACTATTAATAAAGTTCTATTTAAGGACAAGGAAAAATTAAGTGAGGGGAAGAAATGCATGAACATCAAAATAGAATTGATAGCTTTATCTTCTACTTCCAGCAATATGAACACTTTTGAAGTCTCATTTGAATGCATTTATAATTAAAGGTGATTAATGGTTTATAGTAGAATATTAATAAAAATTTCAATTCTCACAATAATTTAAATACTTTTCAATAGAAACAAGGCTTTCTTTTACTTCTCATTTAAACCTGTGCCTCAGGTGCACAAATTTAACATTCACCTCACAGCATTTGTATAATTAAGGCATCTTCCAGGATGAAAATATCTTCTTCCCTGTGGACTGTCCAGGCAGGAAACTACCACACAGTTGGTTAGGACATGAACATGCACAGTGAATAATCTGTTCTGGTCTGACTTCCCACATGAAAACTCTTCACACAATTGCCAGTGTGAAATATAACTAACCTCTATTTTAAAACTCTCAGAAACCCATTGCTCTGCAAATGTGAACTGTGACTGCAGTAAACACCTCTTCTAGATAAATCCCAATTTTTTTCTCACACTTTACATTTACAAAGCAATATAGGGAAAAAGGAGATTTTAAAAGGTCAAAGCCTCCTGTACATCCTCATGCAATTCTCCAGCTAGGAGTACTGTATTCTTAACAACTCGGCTTATCTCTGCTGAGTGATTATTATCAGAATAATTTCTAAAAATAGCCTCAATTGCCAGATGCTGGGAGGAAAGAGAACAGGTTGTGATTGCTAAAAAACAAGGCTGAGAAAAAGAACCTGTGTCTTTTGTGCTTATTTTGACATGAGCCTTTAATCGTTTTACTTACTGAATTTCAGCTACCTACACAAAGATACACCACTCATTCGATATGTTTAAAGGAAATGTTCCATATTTTTGCATGTTTTCTGAAATATGGAATCTGTTTTATTTATCCTAGGCAGTCAGACCAGAGAATAAAATTTAGTAATATGTCAAGCAATAAAATAAGAAGACACTGTGTTGCTATAGGAATCTAAGAAATTCTGAGGACACCGTTCAGATTGCAGTTTTATGTTAACTATTACTGTTAATTTGCATAAAATACGGTATTATTTTTCATGCATGAAAAAATGACAGATGGAATGTGAAATAACATCATAACAAAAAAAATATAATCACCCTACAACTTGATCAAGAGCTGGAATAAATTCTTGATTAATAACACTTAGAAGCCTACTTTTTTTTAAATTCCTTTTGAAGAATTCTTTCTGAAGAACGGGTGGGAGTGGGCTTCTAATGTTACATGATTGTCTTGTGAAAACAAATGACTTTTCAGATGTGTTCTTGAAGGCCACCAGACAAGAACAGATACATTTTGTTTCTGGTTGCTAGGGGATACAGAAGACCATTTTCACATAGTGAATCATCACTACATTTTAAAAATGGTGTCAGCTGCAATTTCTATCACCGATGTGTGGATGAGTCTGTCACCTCCAGTGATCCTGCAGTGATCTATAGTCTTGATGTAGGATGATACACTTCTTTTAACTTTTCAATAATTATCTATCCCTGTGGCCTTTAGAAAGTGCATACTGCCATTAACACATAGCAAAAATTATAAGTATGATTACAGAGGGGCTGAGACACTTCTCTGGAACAACATCCTGTATAATTCACTATCCAATTCTCTAACAACATTTATATTCAGAGTATTTTGGTATGACTAAAGCCTCATATGACATAGTGTTTACCCAGTTACATGACAGATGAAAACTTTACAGGCAATGGGGAAAACACATTTCTTTGAAATCAAAAGAACTGTATTATACAGAAAGAAAATTTGACAGCTTACTAAAGGGCTGTCTCAATAAAAGACAATTCCTGAAAATGTCTCAGTTTTGGTGAGTGATTTTCACTAATAATTCTGCAGAATAACTCTGTATTAATACAACTGTGTATTACCACATGCAAACATTAACACGACGGTCTTTGCTATGGCCTCAGTTCAGTAGATGCCTGAACTGCTTGCTGTGATGAAACATGCTCCTGAAATGGGGAATCACTCAGAAGAAGCAAGCACTAAGGCATTTTACTGGAACATTTTTGTGAGAGGGTAAGAAATCAAGAAGCCAAATACAACTGTATCCTAGAGCTGTAATTGATTCCAGAAGATAGATAGTTAGCTGGATTGGTATCAGAACAATAAAAAAAACCCCAATTAACATGTGACTATAACAGGGGTTTATCTCTGGACTCTCTCCGATTTAGTTTGAACAAAACAAAACATGTCTGGAGAAGGTTATGAGAGCTCTGAGCTAACCTTTTATCTGACAGATTAATGTAGTTAGATAAGTTAATTCAGTGAGGTATGAATAAAGGAAAAAAAGGGACAAGAGTGATCGATTGATGATATCCAACAGCATGTCAGTGAGAGAGAAATTAAGAAATCACCAAAAAACTCAGCAGCAAAAGAGCCAAATACTCACTGATGCCAAAAAGGACAAGACCTGAAGAAGAATATTTTGACATCTGTGCTTGGCAGAGCTAAGATAAGGGTAAGGAAGCTTTGAATATAACTTTTGGCAAGGAAGTAGTCATTAGAAACTGAAGGGTTTTGTGCGAAGTAGATGGAAGATAGACTTTAGGAAGAGTAGGATGATTGCAGAAGCAGAAGTCAAAGCACAATTTGAGAGGGCTCTCAGTGAAAGTGAACGAGACTATTAAAATAGTACTGAGGTTGACTTGAATTAAGACAGAAGATATTTAAGAAGGCTCGTCTTGTGATAAGACATGAAGAAGTTAAGGAGGACAAGTAGGGGAAGTATTTACATTAGAATTTCTGTCTAAAGTTAACTAAAATGCAATGGGCTGACTGGGGCAAGAGGGGAGACCGCAGAATAAGAAAAGTGAGGATTGTGATATAAGGCTGAACAAACAACAGGTGGAATGTCAGAAGAAAGGAATTTTTTCAAGAGTGTGGCAGAAAAAGTTAACACATAATTTCTTCTCTCTGAAGGGGAAAAAAACCAGCAAGAAATAAAGCAACACACTACCCTAACAATTATTTGGTTTCTTCTAGGGATGGATTTCTCCTGTTTCAACGTGTATTATAAAAACTAGAACCTGAGGCTGAAAAGGAAGAAACCTATACAAGAGAGAGAAAGGTCTGCTATTCCTGGTTAGATAATAGCACATTGCTTGTACAGTTCCATGTGTGTGCTCTAACAGGGCCTGTGTATGTAACTAACTCTGCTATACTAGCCAATAAAGAAAAAGAAAAAAGAAAAGCAAAATTAACTAAAACAAAAATGAAACGCTGATATCATTCCAAGATACTAGCCAATAGGAAGGATACAATAATTTCAAGTTAAATAATTTCAAATTAAGGCAAAGAAAGCCAAAACAAACCAAATTAAAACAAACTATATTAACACATGACCTCTGTTTTTCACCTTGACCTATAATTTTTTGACTGCAAGCCATACTATAATGCAGATGATAAAACAGATAAAATATGATGTATTGTGATACAGTTTACAGTGCCCAGTACAATATATATAAACACAAATAAGCAGGTAATTATAGATTGATTTAATTTCAGAATTCATTTTATTTCACCTCTCAGCTCATTGATATTATGTGCAAACCATCTAGTTTATAATACGTATGAACATGGAAGACAGTGTTTTCTCCAAACCCAAAAAGCAAATGAAGTTTTAATTTAAGACCAAAATGTTTGTCACAGAAAGGAACAGAAAACAGAAGCCATAATAATTATTTTTCCAGTTATTGATGTGTTTAAAAAAACATCTGATTTAGAGCACAAAGCATTATTATTATGCAAAGGAGATCTTCAATGTATTGTAAAATAATACCAAACCTATACTAGACAATTTCCTTACATTTCATTTACATGGTTTTATTCTAACAGCTGAAGGGAAACCTGTATATGAAAGATCTTACTAACGTTGAAAGATTTCAATTTGTCTTATTGATTTGGCAGGTACACAATTAAAGTTACCCACATGTCTGCACTTAATTGTTTCTAAGATTAGGCCTCCGGGTACACACAAGACAGCTTGTAATGACACCTACAGGCAGCCTGCCTAATGTTTTTCATAATAAAGAATTCCTGTGACCTTTTCTTCAAAGCTTTCATGCACACCCTCCACTGCAGGTCTTTTATATTTAGTGCAGAAAACAGCCTTGAACTGAAGAAGTGACTTTTCTTTGTCTCAAGAAATCTTACTGGGGTATAAACCACTTTAAAGAACAATTTCTCTGCACATTTTCGCGTTCCTTGAGAAAAGGTTTGCAATCTACCATCAAAGCAAAAGCTATACAAAAGCTAGTCTGTCACGTTACCAAAGTACTATTGGGTGCTACTAAATTCACGAGGGAATAGCTGTGAGTTGCCAGTGCAAGCTGTCCACTTACTGTACGATGCAAGAACAGTTTCCACCAGGAAATAAAGAACTTTTCACCTGGATTAAACCATAGGGAGAAATTTATAGAAACAGAAAAAAAGTTCTCAACATGAAACCGCACCAAGGACAGCACACCTAAAGGATATGGACTGACATGTGACCTTTATTGCCTGTAGCTGTAGCAGCCCATGTGAAAAGCAACACCTACCTACAATGAAAATATTCAGGACAGTTGCTCTGTATTCCACAACTGTTGAGGTCCCAGTAGTGCTGCTGACAGCTGGAGTAACTGTTACAAATCACAAACACAGGCACCTGCTGGGAATGAGCAGGCAAAAGATGCAGATTTCTGAGAATTTCACAGGGCATGTATGAGCAGGTTAGAAACAAAATGTGCCCTCTGTATCTGCCAGTTATCCATCCTCATCTGACGGGATATATGATGCATTTTCTGATGCACATACCGAAACTTTAGAAGAAATTCTCTGAAGATTAAACACTACAGCAGGTCTTGGTTTGTACGGAAAGACACCAATTGCTGCCTTCAGTTAGAAGCTGGAGTTTGAAGGGCAGCCCTAGAAAAGGCAGCAGCATAGTGAAGTTCCCCTGTGACTTACTACCGGTGACCCTCAGATCACCAGCAACAAATAGAGCAGTTCTGTCCTACCCCCCAGCTCTTTTCCTACAAAGACACCATTCCATTAAAAAAAAAAAAAGTGACAGTTACAGAGAGACCTCAACTATCTGACATTGTTCTTCAGTCTCCAAATGTGGGCAAAATAAATAAGAAAAGGCTTAAGAGATCTCGCAAGCAATAGATAAATGTTGCTATAGTATTAAAAAACCCCATTACTCAGCAGTCACTACCATACTCATTTATTCAGCACCATAAGAGTTCTTCCCTTACTCTTCTAATACACAAAACAGATTGACTATGACACCTTCTCAAGACAAAAGCAGTCACTATCAAGCCTTGACTGTTGATCTAAAGCCAGATGGTGATACTGTAGGCTCAGGACCTCAGGTCTGCGTGGGCTGGAAAGAAAAGCTTCATCTGATCCCGTCATTTTTTATTCCCAAGTGACAAGCTTTCTAGAAACATCACTGAGAAGAGGGCGAGATACAGGAGGGTCAAAAGCAAGCCTTCACTAGGGAAACGATGGAGATTGATGAAGGTTGCTGCAGACAGACCACATGGTTCAAGGTGGCCAATGTGCTTGTTTCACAGGCAGACAATAACTTGGTAACACACAGTCTGTATGCTGGGGTATGCTAAAGCTACAGTTTCCCATTATAGCAGAGGTGGCCAAAAATAATTACTTGTGCCAACGCAGTGCCAATGCAGTCACAGTGATAGCATTTGAAGATTAATACTGCATTTTGCCTACTCTAACCACCACCTTCAACGTTAACCTTCTCCTGCTTACACTACAAACCGTAGTATGGCACAGCTCACAAAAACCCCCACAAAAAGCAAACTTCACTACATAGCATGGTAGAAACATTATATTTGTGCCTTTGCTCTTTAAAGCACAAGCAAAAGTTGCCTTCACAACTTACACAAATGGAAAATTCTGTGTGAATCTGCCTCTTGTCCAAAAAAAGGAACCTATTCTCAGACATTTTACAGGCATCCTAAGAAAACTCTCCTCCAAAATCAGATACACACCAGCAAAAATATGAATGATTTTCAACAGAAAATTTCCTCATTTTTCCAAGTAGAAAAATAAAGTAAAATAAACAAAGACAACAAAACAATGCTTTGTAGCTTGCCTTAAACCTCCTATTTCCATCTAAAAATATTCCTCTATTTTCTTCCTTCTTTACCCCGAGACATTTGTCACAGTATCTTTATCATCTCTCTGAAGAATGGGCTAGAACTTAATACCGTTTCTGCATGGCGTTACATCCATAATGTTAAATGCAGATATTTCTGTGAACTGGTCTATATAATAGACGTGCAGGAGACTAGTACACTGGTTTTAACATGGAGTTTATATTTCACTGCCTTGAAATGACTACTCCACTTGAGAAAATTCATTCCAGATGAACTGCCCCTTTAGTGGTAGCTATAGTGAATGAAAGGAACTGGGGAAGCACTAATACCACTCAGCAGCCAAAATGAAAGTATACACAGAGTTTGCCCTGTATTTTTTGCAGTCTACGCAGAAGTACAGGACTTTCTTCAGAACCAAAAATAAAACAAAGTTAATTTAGTAAGTCTTCATAACAGGCAGTCTGAAGTGAAGTACTCAAATCATAGGGTGGGGGTGGGGACTGGACGGGTTTGCTGCCCCATTGTTTATACCCAATAGAAAATGCAGTGAACAAAAAAATTGTGAAGGCATTAGTTTAAAAACAAATAGAGGCCAAAGATTTGCAAGTCTCTCTGCTTTTACTGATTCCTACAGTGTGTCTGAGCAGCCCTTTAGATTTGCTAAAAGATCTAGGCTCAAGTATCAATTATGTGGTGTAGATTCAGGCACTTCTGGTTAGTGCCAGGGAAACAGAGTATGCCAGACTCACTACTACCCCAATCAATACAGATCAACTCAAATACACTGAATAATAGCTGCTTATGCCAAAACTAAATTGAGCAAGCACCTTTGGACTGCTTCTTAGCTAACCAGTGTTTATTGGCTCCTGTCTGCAAGCATTTCAGAGACTGAAACACAATAACCCTTACCCTACTTTTTACCTTACTGCTTAAGACAGGGCTAACTGCAGTATAATAAAAGAGATAATTAAGCTTAGGACAAATTAATTCATTTTCAAAACAGTCTGTGACAGTAAGATGCAAGGAGTACATAGATGGTCCAAGAGTTAAAGACTCCATTGTTGACACAAGCACTACTCGTATTTGCCAATATCTCAAAGCCGAGCTTCACCCTTATTGGTTTAAATCACTTGTTCACACACCAGAAGAAAAGAGCTCACCAAGAAAAGCAAACAGTAAAAGCAATGCAAACAATTGCTGTAATGGAAATACTTTTTCACTGACAACAAATTATTTCACAGAGATTACAGGCTAATTTAGGAAACAATAAAAGAAAATTAAATCAAAATCTAAGAAACTGGGTGGGAAAAAAAATGAGAAATACAGCAGCAGTACATGTTAACTACAAAGCTATCATGATAATATACTTTCAAATCCTACTATCTCAGTAGGGCATTAAAAGTTTCCTATGAGGATGTTTTGTACTGAATCTTGAAAATTTTAAAGTTATTGTTAGCACTCTCTGAGCTGAAAGACTAAACCACTGATACGTACCCCTGAATTGTCATGGAGGTAAAAAAGAGCCCAAGGGAATAGATTATAAAGCACTACTACCTCTTCATCTCCTGCTCAGCTCACAAAAAAAGCTTGCTCAAGAAGTAGTTAGGGAAAGTTGTTGGCATGTTGCATTTTTCTGCAGCACACTTGGTGAAGAATTTTTAAGGACTGACAAATTTTGAGATCCCAAACTCAAAGGTATAACCGAGAAGCAGTAAAGGAAGACCACACAGACTCTTATCTCAGCAAATCTAGATTATTGGGAAGTTAACATGAAGCACGCAGCCTTAACTTGTAAAGGGTGATTAGTTAGCTTAAGCTATCCCCAAATTAATATTGCATAATTTCACAAGCACACTAATTTTCTTCAGCTTTGGCATGACATTCTGCATAGTTCCTCCTAGGGCCTGAAAGCCTTTCTTCCAGCAACTGTTTCTTTTAAATTGTAAAAGTCCTGCTCTTCTCTCTCCTAGGATGGTCAGAGCTGTGTTCCATTCTGGCTCATGGATGTAGCTGAACCTTTACTCATACTTTGTCCTCATTCCCATGCAGTTTTCATTTTTTAGAAATCCTTCTTGCTTAGACAACGGTACTTAACCAGTAGAGCAAAAACTATTCTAACAGCCTGAATAAAAACCTACTATACAAATACACTACAACATAGAAAACGTAAGAATTTTCTTGACTGCTTGAGATGATGCAAATAGGTCTGAAAAATGTACTGACACAAAGGGTAAAAATGCAAGCAAACAGTTTTCATTACATGAAGTTCTGATGCCCTAGAGGATTCTATCTCTGCTGCTTTCGATTGCTGATGTTTGCCTTAAGCATGTATTAAAATAGTTGTGAATTTCAAGGATGGCCTGAGAAGAACATGTATGTATTCACCTTTTAGGTGTCTGACACAAATCCAAAGCACAAATATTTTAGTAGGAGATGCTTTAAGTCAGAGATTTTTTAGCAGATATATCTCAAAAAAACCCACTTCCTTTCTCAAGGATGCCAAAGCAATTAAGAAACTTCTCTTTCATCAAAATTTACCACTCATCAAGTGACACTAGTGTATCAGAAATACATGCAGCAAAACACATGTGTCCACACAGAGTGCCATATAAAATTAAATAAAAACCCACAGACCTTACAATTTAGTCTGACACTCTACACAAGCTATTCCATCAATCTCATATTTAGGGATACTCTCAAAACAAGGTTAAGAGAAGTAATCTGACTGAAGTCCCTAACCACAAAAATTGACAATAAATTCCTAGGGAAGAGGAGAAAGGGATGAAGCAAAAGGCAGAATACAAGTAGGAAAGGAAATCAAGTTCCAGAAATCTACCTTGCAGGAAATTTCCTTATGAAAACAAAGGCTTACATAAGGGAGTAGGGCATTGATTCTTTATTTAAACAGCTTTGCCCCAACTATTTGTAACTATTAATGTTGTTATTATATGGCATTTCCTCCATTACACATCCCATTTTTTAATACTTGGATTGGATTTAAGGTTTTTGCAGCATGGAGGTGTGCTGCAGGGGTGGCTTCCTGGAGACACCAGAAACTGCCCCCATATTGAACAGAGCCAGTTCTAGACAGCTCTAAGTCAGACCTGCTGCTGGACAAAGCTGAGCCCCTCAGCAATGGTGGCTGCACTTCTGTGACAATGTATTTAAGAAAGAGTAAAAAAACCCCTCTGCAGCAGCTGTAAGAGAGGAGTGGGAATATGTGACAGAAACAGCCATACAGACATCAAGGTCAATGGAGGAAGGGGAGGATGGAGATGTTTCAGGCACCAGAGCAGAGCTTTCCCTGCAGCCTGTGGTGAAGACCATGGTGATGCAGGTTGTACCCTGCAGCATCAGAACAGACATCCAACCTGCAATCTGCTGGAGCAGGCAGACATGCCCTGAAGGAAGTGGAAACCAATGGAAAAGCCACATTGCAACAGCCCATTCCTGAAGGACTGCACCCCATGGAAAGGGCCCACACTGAAGCAATTCTTGAAGAACTACAACTTCATGGGAAGTATCCATGTTGGATAAGTTCATGAAGGATGGTATCCCATGAGAGAGGTGCATGAGGAGGAAGGAGCAGCAGAGATGAAGCAATATAAACTGATCACAACACCCATTCCCTATCCCTCTGCACACCTCGGGCGAAGAGGCATGTTAGGATGACATTGAGCTTGGGAAGAAGGAACTGGTAAGAGGAAGGTGAATTTGTTTATTTTGTAATATCATAAAATGGTTTGGGTTGGAAGGGACCTTAACTGTTCTACCTCTCTTACAATTAATTGGCAATTAAATAAAATAAATTGAGCCATCTGTTTTGCCTATGACTATAATTAATAAGAGATCTCCCCATCCTTATTTTGACCCATGCGCTTTTCATTGCATTCTTTTCCCTTTATGCGGCTGATGGAAAAGGGGCTTGTAATAGAGCAGGTTGGTATGTACCTAGCAGACAACCAAGGTCAACCCAGGACAGCATGACATCGTGCCAAAAAATTGAGTATTAAGAACCTACGGAACTGAAGAAATTTGGATTTGATGCAGAAAGACTACAATAGATAGATTCTGGTAGATCTTTGACAGATTTGGACAGAATAGAATAAATAGATTTGGAAAGATCTTTGACAAAGCTCCAATTGACAGGTGTCTGCTTTCACCATCAGCTACCACTAGATAACAATAAAATAATATTTGAAAGGATCTATGTCCAACATAGATGCAATGTCGAGCATCATTCCAGGGGAGATTAGCTAGACAGATGGCCAATTGTACGCAAGTGCAGTGGACTGACAACATGAAACTGTGAAGAGGAAATAAAAGTACAGATATGATTCCAAAGACTGAAAATACTTTTCCTCACAAAAAAATGAAAATGAAAGGGACCGTATTTAAGGAGCATAATGGGTAAAAATGATAGAATTATGACATTTACAGAAATTAAAGTGCAAAAGTTTCAGTAACTCATTAACTGAATCAGAACTAATTTTCACCACCATACTTCAAGAAACTTGTCTTGAAAACTAGAAGTAAGCTGAGGGGGCCAGGGCTTGACTAGATGATCTCCAGAGGTTCCTCCCAACCCCTACCAATTTGTGATCCCATAAGGGCCTCAAAAGCCAGCTGACAAGGTTTTTTTGTTATGTGTAGTGGACTACAACATTATTATATGAAGTCTATAAAAACAGAATTAAAAGATTGGGCTGTACAATAGTTAGCCATAAACTTGTGCCCATGAAGACAGAAAAAGAAGGAAGGATTTTAAATTATGTCTTTTGGGGGATTTTTTAGTATAGACAAAAATAATCCTACACTTTCCACTTCAAATTTATTAGCAATTATTAATGTTTAAATTTCAATTTATTTCACTGGTGCTAGCCCAGGATCAGTAAGTATTCTCAGACAACTGCAGCCTACACACAACTCATCAAATATGTACAACATATACAACCATTAAAAAGCACATCATCAAAATGCATGCCAATGTGCAGTTATATGCTATGTAGTTTCTATAACTCATATACCAAATAAATAATAGGACCAAGTTAATGTATAATGTGACATTGCCTTGACTCTGCCTTAAAAGAATAATGAACATTCCAGTTCATTTTTCCTGTTACGTAACTACATTCACATCACATTTATAATCTGGCTTCTATATAAATTTATTGTCATACTTCTACACATCATACATTCTAGGGTATATACCTTATAGTTTGGGGTTTTTTTAGTTGTTCTGTTCAAGTACAACACACTCATACGACATCACACTTTTTACTAGTTACAGAAATAGACCCTAATACCCATGCAGGTCAGCTTTCACTTCCTCTCACTCTTGAACTGTCAAGCCTAAAGACATATAATGTTTTGGACAGAAGAGCGAAGGATGTAATTGTAGTTAGACTATTTTCTTTCAGACATCCAAATACGCCACAGCAGTATGGCAGTATAAATTTAACTATGCAAATCCCCCAAATATTCCATAACTCTCTTCAAGAAAAGACATCATCTTCACCAGATACCTTAAATGGAGAAAAGGCAGTTTTCCAACAGAGCAAAAGGAAATTTTCTTTCTTTCAGTAATGTAAATCTTTTTCAGTGGGCAGCTAACAATGCTTATGATTATCAATCTTTGTGAAAGACGGTGACCTTAATAACCGTGATCGATAACATATGATCGATAGAACAGGGGAAAACTACACATCAGATGATTAAATGCCTCCAGGTGATGGAAACAAAATAGAGAGGGTGGGAGGGAAGGAAGGACAGAATGAAGCCGCTGCTATAGGCTTTGAAGGACATAAAAACCAAGAAACTTCATCTTAGAATTGATCTGCTCTAGAACAAGATGGAAAAAAAAAAATCAGTAAAAATAAGAACAAATGCTTCCATAGTAAGCACCCATAGGAACTGTGGACCATACAGGTTGCCTTGACAGGACACATCAGACTGGTAAGAGGAACCATGAGTTTCAAATCACAGGGCTTCACACAGGGCCATTCTGAAGGCAGAAGTTCTCCTGCTCTTCAGTTCTGCTTGATGCCAAGAAATTCCACTGACAGCCTTTACATTTGGAGTTAATGCATTGCAGGATGGTTTCCAGACAGTGCTGGCAGGTTTCATGTAACTTGCCCACTAAACTAGTGTGTATTTGGGGAAAAAGAGAAAGTGATGCGGAGATTCACATTTGAACATGGAGAATTTTACAGGGGTTATAAAGAAGGGGAAAGCTGATGCTGAAAATGCCAAGTTGTGCATAGTTAAGACATTCTCACTCATCCTGGCGAGGGGAGATGAGACTCTGACAAATTTGTATGCATATATTACTTGATCTTCCTAAATTGACTCGAAACTTTAAGTCCTGCGGGTTATCCATTTCCTAAAACCTGTACATCACTATTACATCAAAATAAAGGCTATGACAAAATCTCTGCTAGTAAGTATAGAAACTGCACATTATGGAATATCTTTCACTTCCTTAGGAATCTGAGATTCAATTTGTGACCAATTTAATGCTTCAGACCAGAAGAAAAGGCAGCAATTCTCCCAGAACTGATGAAACTGCCAAATGAATGAATGTATCAGCTAGAGGCATCTCTCCTTAGGTGGAAGTTAATGAAGTCAAGATCCCGACTTAGGTATCAGAGTATGTTCATAATACATGACCTGCAGTTTGCTAAGTGCAAAGGGAAAACCAGAAGATGAAGCAGACCAAAACATTTTATAAGATCCTTCTCTAGGAAACAGTGAACTTGCAAATATTTTTCTAAGAACTGAATTTCTGAGGGTTTTTTTTTCCTACTTTTTTGTTATTCATCCCACTGAAAAAGGCTTATTAACTTCCAATGCCAATATATTAATGTTTTACTTAAAGCCAGCTGTCTGCTTTCCGCATGAGTCTAGCACAGTGTTCCAAAAATCGTTTCTGCAATGTATTAAATTGCTTTGGTATTTTTATGGAAACTCTTCTTGAAATGATAGTCATTGCTAAGAACATAATTTACATAAAAAGCACTGTATTAAATGCAGAGTTAGCCCCTGGATCCAGAAAAAAAAAAAAAAAAAGGAAAGTATTTTCTTCTTAGACAGGTTTTGAATAAAAACCAATGCATCACTCAAACTCACACGATGTTTCTTCAGGTTTTTTTATCCCCCCCTGAACTAACGTACCTTGGATACTTTTCTGCACAGAGGAAGAATGTTGAAGGGAGGAATGGAAAGCATTTTCCTGCTGTCTTCATGACCTCCTTTGCTCAATTACCAGAAGTGGGTCTAAATTTCCTTGGGTACAAGAAGAACATAATCACAGGCTGCCAGCATCCCTCCCACCCTGCTGTTGTGAAGAGGTGCACCATTGCTACCGTTTTTGCTGGTTGCTTACTAAAAAGATCATCAGTGGGACTGTTGAGAAGACACAGTTCTATTGGTGTTTGGTGAACACAACAGCAGAAAATGTATGACAGACACCCTTGAGTACAGTTAGATGAAGATGTGCTTCATTTCCTAACCTTGAGCTAGCTACCTTGCATGAGCAAGGGCAGCATTCTGGCAATCTCATAATACTGTAGACAACATTTTCTAGACTCCAGATTAGCATTTCTGCAACAAAATTCCCAAGTCACTCTTAAATTATTCAAGTTTCTTTGACTCTAGACCATTTACAGTTCTGCATGATCAGTAAGAGCTAGATTTATAAAAATAGAAGTGCTTACAACTATATGAACATATTTAGAAATGGTGAAATATATATGTAAATATCCATCAGCGCCTAATCAAATAGAGTTTTTTGCTTTTCCACATGAATGGCAAACTGCACTAGCCATTTGGCAGGGCACATGCTTGATTCGAAATATGCCTACATAATCCAAACTCAAGTATGTAATAAAAATAAGTTTAGTAATATTCCGAGTTATAAAGTTACCCACTAAAAATGGATCATAAAATCAGAGCCAAAATGAGATTTTGTAACATACTCGCTATACAGTACACAACTTGCCCTGTACCATATTTTCTAAGAACATGAGTAATTTTGCATGTATACACAGAGATAGATATAAAATATGCTCATTTATATATATATGTGTTTTAAATATAGAAATGTTTTTCATACTTTGACATATATGACACACAAGTCAAATACTATTGTTCCTTTATTTTAGCTCAACTAAGATACTTGAAGTGCTTTGTGGTTTGAAAGTTAAGTCTGATAACCTTGACTGTCATTCAATTATATCTCAAAAGTAGACTAAGATTTTGTGCTTTGTATTTTAAAACTGACCTAAATGAAATTTAGATTAAAAAAATATATTGAAGGGCCAGTAAGTGCTCCTGTAAGTAACTACCTACTTACAAACCTTGTACCAGAAAATAAACTAAAAACAGTCTTTGGAACTTAATTCTTTATTATATAGGCTTTATTTTCAACAGGCAAGAAGTTACAAAGCATTTGCCTACCTTTCTGTGATATTTAGAATGCAGGAAGTTGAAGACGTATTAAAAAAAGATAAGCTACTGAAAATTTTACTTCTGATCAACCTGCTGGACTGGCTTGGATGAACTGCTATCATTAGCCAGTATACTAGCTAACATTAATAGTATGTGCTTATTCTAAGCAACCAATGCCACCTGGCTACTGGAACCACTCAAGTTAGAGGTGAGTATTCGCTACAAGCAGACAAAAGGAGGGAGGTGAGCTGGCATCTCAAGGCTCAGAACCTCCTCCAGCTCTACTTCCACTCCTTCCCCCAGCAAAGAGCCTGGCTTTGACTTCAGCACTCAAACATCTCCTGCCATAGCCTGAGCCAGTTGCAGTTTTCAGATCAACATCCCAGCTACTGCATAATTTCATGATTGGATTTAGGAAACTGGTTTGGGTCCAATTCTTAGAATAAATTTAAATAGACTATACGCACAAGTATAGCTTTCTTGCTTTATATTATTCATAAGTAAATAAACATGAGAGTGCCTCAGAGTAATTCTATATTGATTTATTTCCATAAAGCTATTTTAATCAAACAACAATTGTGTGCAGCATTTAGAAATACCAAGAAGGCAGAAAGATTTAAAAAAACAAAGGAAGAGGACAGATACTTAAGGAGCTTTGAAGCAGACAATGACAGTCTGTGGGCAGTTGCTGAGAGTCTAGAACAACACGTCCCATAAAACTAGCAAAATGTTTGCACTCCCTCTGGTATAGTAAATATAACCCACCACTGAACTATGCTTGCTCTTTCAGAATCCAAATTTTAGACTCCTAGATTACTGGAGATTCCTAAATTATAATTAAGAAGACAACTCACACTGAAAGCTTTTTTTAACATGAAGACCCTATATATTGTTTTACACTTTTTCTATTTTAAAAGCTTTCTTGGCATTTTCTAAATGCTACTTCATGCCACCCTATCACTCAAAATGTAAAACCTTTTTGCTCCTTTAGTAAACTGAAGTGAACACATGAAGACTCTGTAAGATAAAAAGTGAAGGTACAAAATAAAAGACAGTTTCAGGAATTCTTGACAAGCAGCACTAAAATCACAATTTCTTAATTTTCCCATCCTACAAATGGTGTAGGCAAAGCAAAAGACATTCAAGCTATTTTTATATCACACTGAATGATAGCAAAGGGCTCTCTGGCAAGCTGAACATACAATGCATCCTTCATCTCAGCAGGCAAGCCCTGTTCAGTAAGGAAGATGAGATATCCTAGCCTAATACTAAAAATTAATATCAAACATATTTTTCAGGAACAAGAATAAAAGATGCCATCACAGAAACACAACATCTTTTAATCTATAGTAATTTTTACTCATAGCATCCAGATGGAGGATAAAAAAAGATTTTCTGCACACATACACAGGGAAATGTCTCTGCTGAATGCTTCCAATTTGTCTTGATTTATGGGAAAACACTTTATCTTCCAGGAGCTGCTATTCTTAAATATTAAAAAATAAACTGTTCCGGATATCCATCTTCCCTACATAGACATTATCAGCTTTGAGAAAGATCTAATTAATAACAGGGTGGGGGGGAGAAGAAGTAAAAAAAAGAACAAAGCAACAAACCCATTTTAGAGATTCATCTGAATTAAGGAAAAACCTGTAACCTGCATCATTCCAAGAAGTGGCAAAAAGAAAGGAAAGGAGGAAGAAATTACAAAGGAAGATTGATTGCTGGTGGTCCACACTTGTTTATTAAAGAAATACAATGAAAAGCAGGACACCATTTATTTTAATGCTTTTAAATGTGTTGAAAAAATCATTGCCAAAATAAGATGATGCTTCCTGTGTTGACTAAGGGAGAGGAGCATGGGTATGTGTGTGTGCAGTTATGTACACACAGAATGTATGATGCAGATAAACACTGCTTAATACCTATTTGCATGGCATGAATCTAGTTTTCCTCACCATCAGGGGAACAAGAGCAGTGTGACAGAGAACTTTGTCAGGAGACTTATTAGTCTTCAGACTCTTACAACTAGCATATTAGTAAGCTGTACGTCAGTTCTGATGCTTACTTGCTAAGTTGCAGTAACTGGAGGAGAGAAGGTTGGCTCTGGCTCCCTCTGGACGATATCAGCACTCAGAAACACAAAACCCATCCCAGCTCACAGACAGCAGCTGAGAAACCATACACCTTTGCAGAACCCAATGGGTTAGTTTAAAACCACTAACTCATCTTGAGCAAAGAAAGGAAGAAAGACAGGAGCTTCAGATGTGACAGGCAGAGGATGGAACAAGCCAATTTACTTCTTCACTAGCTTGGACATTTTTCTAATTTATCAGTTATAACTTTTGGCCTGGTTTCTGGCCTTCACCCAAGCTACAGCCATATAAGCTATTTTGGACATAAAATTACTTTGCACTATAGGCAATTAGTGAGGCCAAGAGGCCACCAGAGAGCTGCATATGATGAATGTAATTGCTAGTGGGAAATCCTGGAGGGGTTTTGACCTTGTTGCTAATTTTTTTTCTTTCTCTGGGAATATCCTAAAAAGATCACACAGCTGGGACAACACTTTTGCCTCAAAAAGAAATGATGAGGCAATTTACTCATTACAGAACTAATAGCTTCAGAGGCTAAAGACTTTACGAATGAGAACATTAAAAATATCTTAGCACCAATACATAGGAAATTGTTTATAGCAGTCTGGCCGACTAAAAATCCAGTAAACATATTTTTCTTTGGAAAAAAACCCAACCAAACATAATAATAATTTTTTTTAAAAGTCCCAGAATGCGGAATCAGCAACAGATACTGCCAGAGTGCTGAAGAAACACAGACCGACACTAAGGTGTGGAGCACCTGCTGCATTGCGAGGAACACCGTTGTACACAAATAAAATCACAGAATTGAACCAGCTCCAATGTGTTTGTGTTATTCACTTTCATATTACTTTACAAAAATGAAAAGGGAAGCTCCTTAAGCCAACAGAGCACTGAAGCCACAGAGAAGGCTGTACTGAAATCACTGTTGCTCAGCAGGACACCTCCGCCCCCAGCATTCAATGAGCTAATCTGGGCACTGTCAGCAAGGAAGCTGAGGCAGCCTGAATTTCACATCGGTGCTAAGGCTGCCTTAGAGCCTATTCAAAGTCCCCGACAGCTTTTGAAGCTCATGTTGTGCTTAATGGTGTGGCAGCTACATTATGAGGTACTTCAAGTTTAAAACAAGCTCCGTTGCGTCTACTCAAGCTGCAGCCACTGCACTGCAGATATATCTGATGCCTGCTCCTTGCCTGTTTGGTGTTCACAGTTCCTTTAGGCAGGTCTGTAGTTTTTGGTGAGTAGGGAGCTGCTTGGAGGAGGTGACATCTGCTACACGGAATGGAGGATTATCTGGCTAAGACTAGTGCTCCTTCACTTAGCATACCGAGAAACTGATAAAAACAAGGTTTATTTAGACAAAAAACCCCATCAAAGTCTAACAGGAAATGTAATAACACTCCTTGGGTAACCACAAGGAATGTTCTCAGCTTCATTGGAGCCTGTCACCAGATACAGTGATAAATATGTATTCACATAAATTATTATGCCCATGCTGATGGATAACACTTTACTGCAGCTGCCTATTACATGGAAAGTATTTCAACATACCCTTGCAGAGCCTCAGTAAGAGGAGCATCAAATGGAAGGTTTAATTTTTCATCATCATATGAACACTCTGATTCCTGTGGGAGTGCTCTCTGCAAAGCCAGGTGGATTGTGCAGTCAGAGAAACGCAGCAGACCTATGCCTTGTAATGAAATCAAAGAGCTCACTAAATCTAATACACACTGTAGCTGAAATCTGAGTTTCAAAAGTAACAGCCCACAGCTTCAAAGATTAAAACTAGCAGAAAAGAACTGATGGTGCTGTTAGATGTACTATTTTAGTGTCATTCTTGCCTCACATGGAAAGTTTCTCCTGAAAGATAGAGCCCAGCTGTGTGGGCTTGATACTGCCATTAACTCTTGTAACTGCATTATTTTACTGCATGCTTAACAATGCTGAAAAATAGAGACTAAGTTTTCTTGTCTAAAAGGTAAGGAGACTTCTGCATAAACTGGATTTTATTTTTTTCACTTGTGATTTCTGGGCGGTTTAAAATGCCTTTTCAAGATCTTTTCCTTAAAGGAAAAGGCTACAACAATGAAAGTAGCATAAGGGAAAACAGTTATCCCTTTCTTTTTTTTGTATATGGAAAATAGAATACATACCTCTGTGTGAGTAGTCCTATCACAACAAACACATTTAGAGATAACATTACTCCAGCTTTATGTTCTTTTGCTCTCTAGGGTACTACTGTTTGGTTTCTGATTTAAGAATCTGGGAGCAGTAAGTTGCATCAACAGAAGTATCCCTGAGATATCCTGAGGTATTTGAGTCATATGCATGCACAGGGTGGCAGGTATAACATAGGCCCTATAGGAGACCCAGGCTCTTCAAAAACTGGAGCTAGCAGCTAGATGAAATTACTACAAGCATATTAAATTAAATTTTTAGGAAAAAATTTTTCATTGAAAGAGTTGTCAGGGCCTGGAACAGGCTGCCCAGAAAGGTGGTTGAGTCACCATCCCTGGACGTGTATAAAAAGGGGTAGATGATGTACTTAGGGATATGGTTTAGCATAGGACAGGAACAGTTGGACTCGATGATCCTAAAGGTCTTTTTCAACCTTGCGATTCTGTGAAATGGCTCTCAATATCTAAGGTAAAAGATCTGAATCAAGCCCTTTCAATATATAAAAATGATTACTTTGTGCCTTACTAGTGTACCGAACTTCAAAGAGTGCATTTTATGCTACGGTAGAAGTTCGCAAGAACCTTAGCAGGAAGACAGGCTTGTTCCCCTACACCACCTTGAACTTGGAGCACAGCTTTGCCACCTGGGAAGCTATCATCAAAACTGAAATAACATGGGAAACTGTGACACTACAGACCTTAACGAGAAAACTTAAGAATAGCTAGTCAAAAAGAATACACCTTGCTGAGGCTTGTATTACATTATTCATGGGGCCTTTGTCTTCATGTGTTCATTTTTCACTTCCTGTGTATGGAATTATGAAAGTGGAGCACAAAATCTCATCTCACTTGCACTGCCCCATCAATCCTTATACACATACATTGAGGGCCCACATTATGCTCTAGAAACCAAAGGATGTTCTGTATTTCTAGAAGAAATAGAAGGTGCCTGAACCACCAAGGTGTTTGTTCAAGCTTACATATTCTTGGTTAGAGCAAAGCTATTAAATAGCTACTGTCATAGCACAGAATCACAGAAACATAGAATATACTGAGTTGAAAAGGACAGATAAGGATCATCAAGTCCAAATATTTCTCACAGATGAATGAACTCAAAACGCCACTGTCATTTAATCCTATAATGTAGGGTTTTTTACTAACAGGAATCACATGAGAAAGCTTGAGGACACATACTACTACCCTACAATTGTGTTTCTCAGAATTCAGCATATTATGTCAGAATATAAACAAATGGTACCATAGTTCCTATTATACCTTAATACTGATTTTCAAAAAATCTCTTTCAATTCCTGTTTTCTTATTTCCTTACCGTGAACATATTCATAAACCGCTCTAGCAAGGATGACTCCTATTTCTTATGGTCTGATACTGATGGATGTTTTTAATTTTCTGTTTTCCATGCCTTACCTCTCCTATCCAGTGCCTATGACATTCTCACATGCACTTGAGTATCTTCCTGTCCATTCTCTTTGATAATTGCAAAGTACCATCTATCACATTCAAAACTAAAGCCAAGTATCCCTACATTTATGGGAGACTCTTCTCAGTGAGGGAAGCAGCTGGTCAGAGCTTTTATTATTCTTGAACCTATCAATAAAAACAGCCAAAGAAGATCTAATTTTATCCTCTTTAAGAAGGAAAAAAAGTTTGTCTTCCATTTCCTACCACAATTTTTATTTAGTACCAAAATTAAATATCTTTTCAATAATCTTTCATATTGTCTGCCAGACAGCAGTACACATTAGCTATTCTTTATCCTCTCTGACTGTACTACTATATTAATGTGAACTCCAGGTCTCCCGCCCTCTTTTATAATTTCTAATTACCTATAGGCAATATTCTAAGGAATGTCCATTAGCATAAAGATTATTTTTGGCATGATAAGACACATTTTAAGGCTATCAATCTTTCTCCAGATTAAAAATTATATATTTTTCCACCTCTGGGTTTTTCCTTATAACTTTTTAAAAGTAGTATTTCATACAAGAAGTTTAGATTCACTATATTCTGTTTGAGTTTTATCCCCAGCTATTTTTATTCCACTAAATTCCAATTTAAAGCTGAAGCTTGCCATCATGTATAATGACTGACAGAAATTTTAAAAAGAATAATTTCATCTTCCATCCATGTTCAGCAACAGTGTTTAGAGTTTGGTCTGTCATGCTGTGAAACTCGCTTGGCTCTTCAATCTGCAAATACACTTCTAAGTACCAGAAAACGTCTGTGTGAGCATCAGGCAGGAAACAAGTTCACTATTTGACAAGGTTTGTCATTTGAAAATACAAATAGCACATATGTGGCTCATAACTGCTAGTGTTCCTTGTAGGAGGAAACATCTAGTTAGTTATCTGATCTAGCTCATGTGTTCTTCAGTTATTTAAAGGTATACCTGCACATGACAGACACAAGATCATTCACAGAGGTACTATAAAATACACATGCATATTTACATTATACATACAAATGTAAATTCAAAAAACCAGTCTTGTTCCATGTGTTTGCAAAAACTTAATAAATGTTGATTCATTTGAAAATAAAGACTCTTAAGTACACAGAAGCTTCAAAGGGAGATCAGAATTTGCTAGTGTACTCTCAGCCATGTCAAAGAATAAATTACTTCCTCCTGCAACCTTACTTGTCCTGCCTAGAAATTGCTCTGGTTTAATGACTCCCTTGGTGACTGCCCAGTGCATTCTCCCTTCCTGCCATAAGGGGTTGCAGCTATACATCAAGAGAAGGCAGAGGTTTAGTTTTCCCAACTTGTAGTCAGTGCAGCAGAATAGAGGCAAGGCAGGAAATGAGATTCCCTCTTTGAAGAGCTGCACTAGTTTCCCTCTCTTTCCTGATCTTCCCCTGCCCAAAAGAAGAGGAAGGCAGGAAATGAAACATCATTTCTTCCTTGGCCTTCCTCTTAAGAAGAGCAGTTACCAGCTGCTCTGTGCGTTGACACATGCTGAAAGACTGATGGTATCCCCATTTGTCTGCTATAGTCTTGGTATAGAGCAAAATCAATTTTATAAGAGGGAGTGAGAAAGTACCAGATTAAAATCTCTTGGGTTTCTATCATCTTTTCAGAATGGAAAAGTAAGACTACAGAAAACTTTCGATAGAACTTTTTAAACAGAAAGAAGCAGCAGCTCCACAGAACATATCTCCAAACTCTTGCCATTCTGCATACTGTTTCTACAACTGCTTCTGTTCACTGAAGGAATTTAACAGTGGGCATACTTTAACAGCTGCTAAGCATGTAAAACTGTCTACTCAAAAAAGCCTTTTGGAAGTTTTACACAACTTGTACATCTCCCATACGAAAGTATTTCACAAAAAAAATTAAATCTATTCCCACCAAGTAATCTGAGATACTTGGAAGTAATCTCAGGTAATCTGAGAAGTGTTTTGTTCCCTGCATGCTACAAATTTTTCTTCCTTCTTTCCAAAACAATGTTCACCTTTTCTTCCCAGATCTATTGCTTCTTATAATCAGCATCTGATTAAGCCACCGAATTAAAAAAAAAACTAGCAGTACATGAAGACAAGTAAACAACTGCAAATTTTTCCAGTAGCAATAAATTCCTAAAGATTGGGCCAAAAGGTATAATTTCATTTGAAACTATGTATTCATTCAGAATATATATACCAGTGTTTATCTCACTTTTACTGGAACTTTAGACAACCTTCTTTCTACTGCTGTAAATCATTCTATATAGATTTATAGGAATGCACTTAAAATCACTTCAGTTTCATCTTTGAAAGCAATAAACATAACCATTTGTATACAAAACCATATGAACATTTTGGCTATGTGGCTTCCAAAATATAAAAGCTATAAACATTTTACAGAGTACAGTACTGTTAGGTATCTACATGTCCTAAACATCAAGCTGTAGGACCTTAGTGATCTGTTTCTGTCTTTTACCAATGAAGGCAAAAACACAACAAAGCAAATGCACAGGGTTCCTGGGAAAATGCTAAGTTTTTAATGTCTTTCAAGGTCTATAAAAATCCATAGAAACTGTACCGTAATCTATTAATTTTTAGAGGATAGATTAAAAAAAATAAACTGCAACAAAGGCTTATCATTCTATGTTAAACCCTATAAAATTTACTTAAAAGGAGATGAAAAGACTAATTTGGAATCTTCTCTCAATTGGCACCTATTATGGTTAATGGAAAGGCTTGAACTGACCTTTCATATAGCAGACAGTTACCGAAAAAGATGGATATTACAAAAAGTGATTTGCATATGCAGAGCAAGAGGTCAGTGACATACAGCAGCAGAAATTTACTATGAATTAATCCACCATGGATGGAATAAAATAGTAGGGAAATATTGCTATCTTGCAATGTTCACAAAATAGTCACATTCACATCATTCTAAAAAAAAAAGAGCATTCATTAAAAAACTAAAGAGAAAAGAATGTTTAGAACACAGGCGACAAATGCAGATAAAGAACAGCATCATCCATACCTCTGAAAGCAGGCTTTGTGAGCCTGTTGTCCAAAAATCCTATCTGGAATGCTATGGTGCATTGGAAGTACAGGTGAGAACCACGTGGGCATCATGAATTTAGCTTCACAAGCATTCAACATCTGGAATTGATCTGGCTGGAGGAAGTCTTAGGACGACACTATTTATTCTAGCTACAGGTAACGACAAATTTTCGTAAATAGAATTAACCTGCACTATAATTAATCAAATGACAACAGCAAGCTTTGCTGTTTTACAAAGCAACCAAGCTTTGTAATTTTCACAGCCAAGGATCCTTTCACAGTCTAGTCAAAGACAAAATAACAACAATAGGCAGACTTTAAAAATAAAACTGATGACTGCACTTCTCCATTAGTATGTGAAAGAATGGAGTTACAAACGTAGCACCACTTACAATAAATTTGTGCTGCACAGAAAAACAAAAGCTTCTTGGTGCCCACAGAGGCCTCATATGTGAAAACTCTGCCAAGCTGTTGAGAACAGTAGCTCTCAAAATTTAAACAAGGTCACAGAATCACTAGGTTGGAAAAGACTTTTGAGATCATCAAGTCCAACCATAGCCGTCCTCAACTAAACCATATCCCTAAGATACTGAACAGGTCTTCAGTGATTTTCAAAAAAGGCTTCTGGGGAGGACATAAAAAGTTCAGCAGGATAGCAGCTAAATGAATGTAACTGTAAACTCATACAACCATTATTTTCTTTTAATTTACTACAGTAGAAGTTAGAAGTTCCACAATCGCTAAGTCCATTTAATGTTGCTGAAATCTAAGTTGCTTTGAAACCATTATTACTGAGAAAGATAGAGTCTATGTAGAAAAAAAAAAGTCATTGGTACCAGAATAGTCAGTACATGGATTTGCTTTACATACTATGCAAGCGGGAGGTTTTGTCAGTAGAAGTTCCTGCTGTGGAGCATTCCAATTATTTCATGCCATGGTCCAGCTTGGATGGCTGATCCAGGCAGGCTTTATGGGCCTTTCTAGGTTGCCAGTACATGAGGAGTGCCTCCATCTGCTGTGCACTGGTTATTTTATAACTTAGAAATTTAAGCAGGTGGACTGATATAATCTGTTTCACGAAGACCTGTACATCATGCTGTAACTGAGCTGCTGTGTGGTAGATTCAAGTAAAAAATTAATTCAGACATGCATGGCAAAAATTGATTATCTGATCACTTAGGCTGGAAGACCATGACATGAAGCAGACTAGTATGTGAAATTGAGAAGAATGGCAGATTTCAGATTTGTTGTTTTCGGTGAAAATTAAGAATTGTTGGAGTGAGTTCACAGAAAAATCTAAAAAATACAGTTTGTGCTTGAGAATTTTGGAAAACTTAGGCCAGTTTTCATTAATGTCATTGTTGTAATTTCAGTCGCACATGCACATTCTCAATCATGGTGTGAAACTAAACACTGCTTTCAGTACAAGCAACATTTTTGATGGCATCCAGTGCCTCACAGTGCTCTCTCCTCTAAATATCTTATGAGCTATCAATGCATTCTGCTGGGCAGAAACATAAAGTTCTGTCTTAAAACCCAATATAGGAAGAAAAAAAAACAAACACACAACTTATTTTAAGATAGTTCCCACAATCTTACCACCAGCACCTCCTATCTCAGAATAAATCCTGTATAATTATAAACATATCAACTGCTTTTTAAGGAAAAAAAACTCCTTCTATTTACTCTTTCTAAGATTTTTTTTTCTTTCAAAAACAAGTAAGTCAACTTGTTACTATTGTGGTGTTGAACAAGAAGAGAGCCTGAATAATGTCATAGGCCATAGAGTACTTCCAGGAGCATTTGAATGAGAATTTCAGCAGACAGCACAGAAACATTTCATGTCATTGCTCCAAAGTCGACTGGAATAATGGCTACCCCAAGGCTTCTTCTTCCTGCTTTTTTTTTTTTTTTTTTTTTTTTCCCCAGTTAGAACTGTGTCTTACAGCAGGAGACAGCATTAAGGAGGGAAAAAAAATCTTGGTAAGCTGAAGTGACAAAACTTTTAACACTAGGAGTAATCGGGCCAGCAGACCAGAGTCTCAACTCTCACATGACACAATGTTGCCAAGGAGAAAGGAGAAAGGAGAAAGGAGAAAGGAGAAAGGAGAAAGGAGAAAGGAGAAAGGAGAAAGGAGAAAGGAGAAAGGAGAAAGGAGAAAGGAGAAAGGAGAAAGGAGAAAGGAGAAAGGAGAAAGGAGAAAGGAGAAAGGAGAAAGGAGAAAGGAGAAAGGAGGAGAAAGGACTTAAGAAATCGAAGTTCAGCTGCCAGATCTTACTTCTGGAGTACGTGAAAAACACTTGCAAAAGCGTACACACACAAGCCACAGCAAGACAGATGACAAGATCCAGAAACAAGAAATAAAACATATTTGTACTTCGAAACAAGGGAGAAGGTGTTTATCTTAGTGAAATAGGATTCTTGCAGTACTGGCAAAGTTACTGTCAGGATAAATTACTTGCTTCAGCAAATACCAAATACAGAAGCAGGCCTGACAGGGTGCCAGACTAGCTCAAATAATTGCCCTCCCAGCAATGCATTTCTATTGTGCATTTAGTTCATATTTCACTGTTTTTCCTTCTGTTCCTATTTTTGTGACTTTGCTTTAAGCCCTCTCCTTTGTGCAACTATATTCCAGATCATGGCAAGAATTTGCAATTTAACTTTAAAACCAAGATGGAAGCAATGAGGAGTTTTTTTTGTGTAACTTGCACCAAATGTCTTCCAGAATGACACACATGAATGAAGCTATCACTACTAGTATGCATTTCCCAAAAAGAAAATATGAATAAAAAATCACTTTATGGCTATGGAGATTTGATTATTCTGACACGTTAAAAAAAAAAAGAACAAAAAACCCACAACTCCAAAAGAACACATATTTTCCATTCCCAGCTTATAAAAAAGCTTCATTTCTATCTTAAATCCATATAAAATTAGAATGAAGTTCTAAATTGTAACCACAGCACAGACAAAACTAACTGAGATCTTAAAAGATAAAATTCAGCACAAGAATAACAAGTTTTTGAAGACTCACCATGTATCTGTATTTATCTCCTGGCCCTGCTACACAAAGAACTGCAAACAATGCAAGAACAGACTTTGAAGACCTGGGGTGGTTCTGCCACCATACTATACGGTCAGGGTATTCTCTTCCAGCTCTAATGAAAACATATTCCCTATCTATGACCACACTGCCTTTAACCTACCTGTCCATAGTTCTGAAAATCACTTATAAACAGTATCAATTCATACAGTATTATGCTATGACAATACTGTAGGACCAAAGTTCATCTGAGTTTGCTTAAGATTGCTATGAAAACTTGGTGTTTATGCAACTCATTTTTTTCTATCTTTAAATGCTGTCAAGATAGTAAAAAATACTTTTCAATGATCCTCACCATATTCAGATGGAAATACGTGGGGAGAAGGAAAATTAACAATATCAAAATAGTGAGAAAATTGAGTACTAATTCTATACTTTATATATACTATTTCTTACTAACTCTAGCCAATATTACTACATAATTGTATTTCGAGAGGAGCTGGGACATTAGATAGTAAACAAATATACTTTGATCCAATACATTGTGCAAGAAGCTGCCAAAATGAGCCATAGCCATGAGATAAACAGAACAATGCTTAACTTGAGAAAAATAAAGTATACAAATGTATAAACAAAACCAACACTCAAATATATATTGTGTGAATAAAATATATTATACAGTAAAATACAGCCTGCAAAAGCGCTGGACGAAATATACTTATGAAGCCTTCACTGTCAAAATATAATGGCAACTCAATAAAAAGAGACTCAACTAAGACAGAGAAATACAAAAGAAATACATTAAAGTTCATACTCATTAGAAAAATCAGTTGAAAAAACAGTCCAGCGACAGTTGGAATGACAGGGTAGGAAAGATCAGTAGCTAAATAAGCGCCTAAGAAACACAGATTTAAAAAAAGACCTTTTTATTTGGAGTTATTACAGGTTTTTAGTGTAGTTTCAGTTTTTAGCAGCAAATTCAATTCCACCATCACTATAATTTGCAAGAGACAGTGTGCTTATTTCAGGTATATCTGTAAGAATTGTATGCTTAGATATGTGTTAAAGGCACATGTGTCTTCTAAAATGTATAAATAATTTACAGCTATAAACCCACATCTTACACTCACACACACACACACACACAATCACAATGAAAAAAAGCAGTCTGGCACCACCTGAAAGCATGTTTGTAATGACAACCCCAGAATACATAGAAACCCTGAATACCAATTTATTTTGGTGTCACAGTCTTATTCCTTCAGTTACCCAAAGCTCACTAACATCAATGCAGAGCTCTCCATTGTCTCAATGAACTTTGATAGAGAACTAATGTGAAAGACAATTAGCCAGTGTATACTTGTAAGAGTTGACCATTTTTGCAAAGGTCAGTATGATTTGCAGTATTTTTATCCTGGGTAATCTTAAACATTAGCTTCAATGTTTAGTTTGACTGCACCAAAAAAGCTAAATCTATTTAAATGGTGAAGTAGCCTACAAAAAAGGAATAAAATGTTTTTTCTTCTGATACGGCAAATTAGTAAAGTTAATAGCTCTGATTAAGTTAATAACTTTGATAAAGTTAATAACACTGATAAAGTTAATAGCTTAGATCTCAAGCAATTATTTTGGTTAAAATTTGTTATCTATAAAACATCCAGACACACTAAACTGTTGCTTTCTACACACACTGTGTCAGTCTTATTTTGAAAGCAATTGTTGTTCGGTAAGCACTGTACATGAGAAACCATGAGTACAAGTTTAAGACACTATCTGATCCAAAGCTGCATCAGAAAGTATAGATGGTAAAACTACTGCTGAGTCTTCTAGCCCCACAGGGGTTTGGGGCCTGGAGAGAAAAAGGAAAGCTCATTCTCATAGCAAAAAGACTGACACAAGCCCTGCTTGCCTTCTCTGTGCTATTGCCAGACATTTAACAGCAGCAAAGGTCTCACAGAGATGAGCAGGGCTGGCATGGCTAATACACTGGAGGTTCACTTATTTAATCAGTGATCTAAATTCATACCGTAGTTTAAATCAAAAGCAGAGAACGATTTTTAGAAAAGATTTTGCATGGGGTAGCAAGCCATTGAAACCTGGCTCTCTTCTTCCACAGTAGCATTTTGTAGCTGTGACCTCGTAAAAAAAAAATAAAAAAAAATAATTTGCCAATAGGAACAGTTTCCCATTCATTCTAGTTATCTCTAGGCTGCCGAAAGAGGTAAGTCAACAAACTAGCCTTGCTCAGATGCTTTATGATATGCTTAGTTTCTATTGAAGCAGTATCAGTTATTTCTGAACATATCTTGGTTCCTATCTAGATTATTTTCACACTGATTTGACATAAGAACTCTTGATAAAAAGAAGAATCATCACTTAAGCTCATAAATAAGGACATTGATTTTACATGACTTTCCAACATTTTTTTCCAGGTGTGAAAACAGAGCAGAGCTTACAATATAAATTAAAAATGTAGAAAAACTCCTAGGCGTGAGCTAACTTCGCATTTTTCATCTCATGGACAATTACTGTCTCTGTAAGGAAAATGCAACCATGAAAACCTAAGGAGAAAGAAGGATGGAGAGCAGCTTTCTGAGACGGCACGAAGTACCAGACATATGCTATTTCACACCCAACTGAAGCTCTTACCAAAGGCAGAGAACTGCCGTATTTATAATACTAAGGTACAGAAATACAGATCACCAGGCATATGCAATATTTCTTTATATACACAAAACATTAATAAAAAAAATACATGTGCCTACCAACTGGCTCTGGACAATTACAAACCCTGGTGCAGGATACATCCCCCTGATGTGCAGTTTCTAAACCCTTTTCCAAGAAAAGGTTTCCCTTTCTGCCACTAGGAATCTCCCTTTAAACCAATCACTTCCTCTTCATTAATTAAAGTGGAGCCAGACTGCACAAAATCAGCAGTATTATTTTCATAGAATCATAGAATGGGGTGGGTTGGAAGGGACCCCAAGGATCATAGAGCTCCAACCCTCCCTGCCACAGGTAGGGCCACCAACGTCCAGGCCTGGATCTACACAAGGTTGACCAACCTGGCCTTGAACACCTCCAGGGACAGGGCATCCACCACCTCTCTAGGCAGCCTGTTCCAGCACCTCACCACTCTCTCTGTAAAGAGCTTCCCCCAAATATCTAATTTAAACCTTCCTTCCTTTAGCTTTAATCCATTTTGGCCAAAATAATGAATTTATATTACTGTCCTATGCCAACAGTTTTCACAGCTTTTCTTTCTTCCACTAGAAAAATGATCAGCACTGTTCTGATAACCTGAACTACAGAGTAATGGCATGCACTGTGCAGAGAAAACACAGAATCAATCTGCAGCACAGAGCTATGCCAACATTCACGCTATGAAGAGTCAGCATTTCTCCTAAACCACACTAGCATTTGTTTCACAAATTCTGGCTGATCAAGGGTAAGGGATAATCAGGAGATTAAATATAAATTCTGCCAAACTATCTATAAGGTCATACACAAACACAAATATTGAAACAGGTGACTACATGAACAATTGGCACTGTGATACCTGAATATCAGACCTAGTTTTAGCTATTGCATTTTTATTCTTCTTGTACAACTGATATGGCATCGGTTTCATACTATCAGTTGCTTTATCTATAAACATTTTTCCATGTCAGGAAATGTCATGAGGAAGAAAAGAAGAAATTAATGTAGCTGGAACACAGAACTGTAAAATTTCAGAAGTTGAAAAATTATTTAAATGAGAATAATTCTTTTTTGTTTAAGCAACTGGTGTTGAAGGCTATGGCACCAGCTACAAACCTCTTACAAAATGCTCTACGTTGTAAAACTGTTTGACAAGTTGGTATTCTCATATCGACGGCCCCAGTAAATTTCCAAGAAATTCAATTGTCAAATAGCTTGGGTGTTGTGCACTCATCTTCATCCCACTCCTACTTACAATTGCTTTTTGTTATAAGAACTGTGTAACTCACTGGGAAATTTGTTAGATCCGGCAGTATTACTCATTTCCTTATCAGAAACTCTTCTATCTACCCTCTATACTAAATGTGTCATTTAGCTCAAAATTACTCATAAGCTCTGAGTATAATCAATTCCTTCTAAAGACTTTTACAGGCACTGGATTTCTTCCATTGCCTGCTCATTATTTTGCAATGCACTTTTCAGTATTTGCAGATTTATCAGAAAATGTAATTGGTGTGATCAGCTCTATTGCCAAGGAGTGTCAGGTGGGATTTTAGCTGACTGACCTGCAGCAACTGATCAAAACCATGGAAGTACTAAATGAGAAAATGGTTTCATTTTTGTAGCCATTATAATTTTATGGTCTTCAGCCACAAGTTAATCACAGCCAATTGCACTGAATTGCTGATATTGGGACATTACATATTAATGGGGTTGCTATTTTTAATGCTTCTCTGCAAGACATGACTGTTGAGGCTGGGGCAACACACCACGCAAATCCATGCTGACCTGGAGCATGTCACACTGTCATACAAAAATGTTGTATTCAGGAAACCACAAGAGAAATAAACAAGCAGCTAATCACTTGTGTTCTGAATACATGGAGCAGATGTGTATCAATATAATCTCTACATGTGGGAGGACAACAGTTTCATGGTGAATATGGTTTTGATAAAGTTGTAGCACATACACACATGTAGTCTAGAAAGATTAAGCCAGTAGGTCACCAGTGGAATGAACAGAACACAAATATAGAAAAGATATTTTCCATTTTTCAGTATTAAAAATTAAGTGTATTGATTTGAGACTGATCATCTAAAAAAAAAACCAACCAACCAAACAAACCCAACAAACCTCTGAAAGAGTTTCACTGTGAGTTTGGACAATGACAAGAACTGATAACTGAACTGGATCATTTCAGGTCTTTTTCTTGGGCCGAGATCACCATGATTCTGCAGGACCCCAGATTCTGCTGTGTGCCAATCCCAGCCTGTAACCTCCCACTCAATTGCTCCTAGAGTGTCAGTAAATGAACACACTGTTACAAGCACCAGATGTAAGGTATGAAGATCCTGAAGAGCAAAGGAGTCCAGGAAGGCTGGGCATTCTTCAAGAACAAAATTGTAATGCGTAGGGATCCCCATGTGCCGAAACTGGAGCCAGCAGGAAAAAGAAGACTGGCCTCATTGAACAGAGAGCTTTGGCTGGAACTTGGGTAAAAAAAAGTAGTTTAGGCTTTTGGAAGGAGAGGCAGGCAGCTCAGGAGGACCACAGGATGTCGTGAGATTATGCAGGGAGAAAATTAGAAGGGCAAAAGTCCAACTAGAACTAAATCTGGCTACTGACAGACAAAAAAGTTCCTATAAATACATTAGCAACAAAAAGAAGGCTAAGGAGAATCTCCATCCTTTCTTGGATGCAGGGGGGAAGCAGTGACAAAGAATGAGATGAAGGCTGAGGTGCTTTATGCCTTCATTGCTGCCTTTAGCAGCAAGACCAGCTGTTCTCTGGGTGCCCAGCTTCCTAAACTGGAAGACAGGGACAGGAAGCAGAATGAAGCCTCCATAATACAAGAGCACATGATTAACAAGCTGTAACACCGTCTAGACACACACAGGTCCATGGGACCCACCCAAGGGTACTGAGGGAGTGGCAGAAGTGCTCACCAAGCCACTTCCCCTCATTTATTGCAGTCCTGGCTAATTGGGAGGTCCCTGTTGACTGGAGGTAAGCCAGTGTGACACACATGTATAAAAAGGTTTTGAATACCTTGAGAATGTCTAGCTAAAAAACAAACAGTAGGTTTGTTTATTCCTATTAAAAACCTTATAGTAGATAATCTTAGAAGTTCTTCACTGCCAAAGACAATATGTGAATATATCCACCAGTTTCCAAAACTCTCCAGTAACCTGAAATACACTACTAGAAAATACACACAAGGTATGTTAACGACATTTTCTGCTTTCCCTTTGCAAGCAGCTGGGCAAGGGTATGCCAGTGTATATTTCCAAGTGAAAAAGTAATTTAATACGATAAAGTTAAATCCTATTACTAAATCTAGTACATTTTTATTATTAGTTATTTAAATTTATGGGTATATGCAGCATCAACACACCATGAAATGAAGGAATTACCAATTTCCAGCATGAATTACTTGATAAAAGGGACTGCATTACATGCAGAATTTTTGAATAAATCAGTAATGCTACAGTGGTTAATTACAAAGTTACTTAAAGGAAGGAAACCTGCAGTATTTTACAGTGTATTAAACTTGCAATTGCTTCCTAAGTGACTAACAGACAGTATTAGTAAACACAATACATTTCATAGTGGACTGCAGGAAATGCTTGAAAGTCTTTAAAAACCATAGTTTAGAGCCAATTCCATATTGCTTAGCAATCAGTCTACAAAAATATCGCAACCACCGCTTAATTTTCTCTTAGTACTTTCCATTAGTAGATCACAAGTGCAGCATAAAAGAAGACTCTATAATTATGCTTGTTTTACTGATGAGGTGAAAGATGCATGGGGAGAAGTAATGTAGCCAGTGATATCTGACAGGCTAATTGCAGACTGAGCGGTCTCTCTCTGTGCCCCAAGTCTCAGGCAACTGTCACGGCCAGTCTCAAAGTGATTTTGACATCATTTTCCACATTTATAATTTTTTCAAGCACAATCCAAAAACGCTGTATTGGACACATTAAGTTTTAATGACAGCCACCGACAGCTGCAATTTCCCTCAGTAAAATAAATGATTAATTAGTAAAACACAGTGTGCAGTATATGTCCAGAGTGAGTTATCCCTATTGCTAATCATAGAAATTACGTTCAGTTTCTAAAGCTCCACAGCATGCATGATGTTTTGCAGAGCTCTGAAAGAAGCATAGGCATGCATTGAATAATTTATACTCCAAATTACACAAACATACAGGCAATGTATCTTAATTTTCTAGACTAGCAACCACTAAGGTCACTTCTGATAGCCCCATAAAAATATCTGAAAGTAGCATTATGTATTTGATAACTCATATATTTCATAAAGAATACATAGAAAATATGACCTGCAGAAATAAGCCCAAATGTGGGCAAGGTTTCCTTTTACTAGGACATTCAGTAAAATTAATCAATAAGCTCAACATCTGAAGTTTGAACAAAAACCCATTATCACTGACTAAATGGATTCCTTCCCAAAATAGGTGCTGTTTTTTCACTGTTTATTTCACCATGAAGATGCTCTCTTGCCAGATACAAAATCAAAACCATGAGAGTTTTCCACATTCATTTCTGCCTGAAATGTCCTACCAACAGTTTCAAAAGTGGCTAAGCCCTCAATTAGCCAGCCTTCAACATTGCCTCAGCCAGCTGTAACTCAAACCCTAAAAAAGTTAATAGAAATAACTTCAGACTCTTTTGGAAAAGCACAGGAAAGGCCATATATTGTTTGGGAAAGCAACATTATAAATTCATTACTGTTGATAGCAATAAGTGAGGAAGAAACTATACTGTAATTTTTGCATGCTCCTTGATTATATGTGATCTATTAGTGGCCAGGAACATAATAAAACATAGAAAGTTTAGCACAGTAGAGAGAAAAGATAACTCAGACTGAGTTGAAGCTGAAGTCAGAGCAGGCAGGTCTGTCTGAAGTCAGAAAATGAAGAAACCATTTCTTAGAAAATGGCAAACCTACGAATTTCATCCACACAACTCCCTATTTTCTTGTCTTTTGTTGTTTTTTAATGAGGAGTTATTACTGAGTAAAAGGTCAATGCAAGGAGATTTTGAGGGTAAAAGAACCTTAAACAATTCAATAAGTATCAGTGAGATGAGGAGAAAAGGGAGAATAATAACTATTTGTAAATCACAGACAAGCTACGTGACAGTTTGTATTGTCTTACATGCTGCAGTGGCTTTTATCAAGCTCCTTGTACTGCTAACTTCTGGTAATGATTTTTCATGAAACTTTGCAGCCCACAAGTCTTGGTTACGTCATTTATTGAAGATTTGTCTGTCAGAAATGGAACATTCTTGAGAAAAATCTGCCAGAATCAGACATACTTTCTGGACCTTTTTCTGGTGGATCACCAGGTTTCCTCATGTGCCAGGATTCTCCAGACTATCTTTAGCTTTGTTCAATGTGGGTCCCAAAATGTTAGGTGGACAATCTACCTTCTGAGACTTTCATGGCCAAAATTAGAAAGAATTATATAGTAGACATTTTCAAGGCTTTTTCATTGAAAGTTAGCTGGTAATTAATTAACTTAATTGAACAATCATTCATTAGTCTTTTACTAAATACATTACCTAATAACATTCTCAATCTTGCAAGTTACTGCCATGTCTTCAATTTCCCTTCTCATGATAAGGCTAATAACAAGTTAAACTCACAGCTTTAGAAATCTGCAGCACACTACAGCATGTATTGTATGCAGCTTTTCCATTTTGATTCTCCAATTACAAGCAACTACAACCAAAAAAATAGCATATTGTACTAGCTAGTATTACATTTTGGCAGATCATAATTAAATTGTTCCTTAGAAGCAGTGCTCAGTGCTTAAGAAGAAGGATGATATTGAATAACTGGGCTAATATTTTAACTCAATTAACATGTTATTTTTCAATAAAGAGGTGTACACTACTGTAATTTATCCTTCTATGGGTAAGATCAGCTATAAAACAGAAATACTGCAGCTTATTTCCAGAAAACTCATGTGTAGTTTCTTCCCATGTAGATTGCGTGCTTTGTACATTTTTTAAAGTGGATGAAAACATGTGACATTATTTCTAGAAATACACTTATTCTATACCGTTATAGGCATAAAATATTTCACTTCTATACTATGTAAGCCTGCCAAAGACTATGTTTCACGACACCTAAAAATACATGAGCATTCTATGGCAAGGAAAGAATTTTTAATTTTTGTCTTTTAATTCTGTACTGCTGTGAGTGTAATTTATAATATTGGTTGGGATGGAATTGATTTTTGGATAAAGAAATTACATCTAGTTACAATGGAAGTAAGGTACCTTCTCCATGGAAACTGTCTGCCAAATATGCACAGATGACTTATTTATCAGATTCTTCAACACAATATTTTAATTTGATGGAATTATATTTTCCTGGAATATTCCACTAATAATTTAAAAGTGACATAAATGTATAAATACCTGCATTTCGGAAGATAATCAAGTTGTAGGCATTCCAGTATCAATTTGTAATGTATTTCAAGGTCATCTTCTCTTTGGTCGTCCAAACCAGCTACTTAATTTCTTTTGATCATATTCTGCTTTTGGTTTAATTCTTAATGTTTTAATGTGCTTTAAAGACTGTGAATATTTTGTTACTGCTCTTTCACTCTCCTGCAGTTATGCCAGGAATGATGCCCCACCGTACAACGGACAAGTTTTTTAACTCTTTATGGAGATCAAAAACTGTTGTTTAACAATGACCTTGAAATGTAATTTTTGTTTCAAGAATTAGTATGTGTATGTATATCAGTAGAACTGGAATATTGCATTACATATCAAAAACTTGGGCTACTAACAAAACAAAAGTTTTCAGTGATCTTCAGGCTGGTTATTTTATTTTAGCTATGTAAGAATTTTGTTTAACAGTGTACCAGAACAATGTGTGCTACTACTAGGATACTCCATCTCAATGATGCTGAAAAACAGGGAGGTAAATTACACCATATATATATATATATATATATATATATATATATATATATATATATATATATTATATGCATTGCATATAAAATTCAACCACAGAATTAGAAAAAGGATGCTTTGATTTCCTAAGGAAGGCAAGATGAAAAGGAAAGTACAGAATCACATTGTGCTACAGTCATTCTATGGTACAAGGGAACAAGAGAAAGACTGAATGATTACGTTGAAAAAGTAAAACCAGTAACAGTTACATAAAGAAGAATTAGTAACCAGACAAGAAATTCCAGTGAGTTGCACAAAATACTTTGTGTTCTTTCTGTGGAGATCACCTGGTGAATGTTTTTCAAGATGAAGTGCTATAATTACATGCTAAGTTAAAAATAAAAGTCTAAAATTTACCATCGTGATAAGAAATAACTTTTCTGAGCAAAACAGAACTATTCACATCATAAGCAAAGACAGCATGCTGCCAACATTACCAGCTGAATGTTATTATTATTATTTATTTCCATATATAATAGTGGACAAGAACTTTTAAATTCACTCTATATTGCGACATTATATAAGCAGGAACTGGTGGAGAAATAAAGATTTACATTCTGGATATCATACATAAAGCTTCCAGTAAACTGAAGGAAACTGGGAGGCATGAGGCTTGCCATCCAGCAAAAACATGAAACTTCGAAGAACTAAAGGACAACCATCACAGCTAAACCTTTGACAAACCTTCTCAGGCAGGACAACAATTGGTTGAATTTAGATACAGATGATCAGGAAGTTGCCAGTTGAAAATACAAACTTGCCAAAACCTTATTTTGTTATTTCAATGTCTCAGTTTAAGTGACTAGGATACACTCAAGTTGTGACAAGGCACATTGTGATTTTATTTTAGGGAAAACAATTCCAATACAGTAGTCAAATATTGGAATGGCTGCCCAGATGCAACATGGAAACCGCATTAGGCACCAAAAACCCAAGTGGACAAGGACCTGAAAAACTTTCTAAGTTGGCCTTGCTTTGAGCAGCGGGATTTGACCTCCAGAGAGCCTTCTGAACCTAAAATTATTCTGTAATTCTATGAACTAAATAGACAAAAAGCAAGCAAACAAAAAGATTCTCTTTCTTGTAGATCTCAAGATGAAAGTTTGTCATACATGTATCTGAGTTCAAGATCCACAACTGGAAAGCATTAAAAAAAGCCTAGAGTCCAAATCCAAGAATAATTTTATTTTTTCTAAAATCCTAAAGGGCACTAGACACAAAAGTTTTCATAGCAACACCAGCAGTTCATGAGGAAAGCAGGAGAATACAGCAGGACAGAACAAGCCAGGGCAATTGAAATTGTTAGACTGGTGAAAGAAATCTGATCCCAGTCATAATTTACAAAACCAAGCTAGTGTTTAGGTTTTTACTGTTACTTAAGAGAACATTGTTTGCCTTTCCATTTCTCCAAATAAATTGCATGTGATTTCATACTGATTAACAAACTCAGTAAAAAATCTGAAAAGCACTAACATACTAGAGGAAAACCACACAATTAGTTTTGATCTGAAGTAGTTCATCTTCCCTGTCCCCATTTTAGTAAAAGCTCAAGAGAAGCTTTATACTCTGCATAGCAAGATATCAGTATCACTCAAATTCTGTTATAAACTTTCTGACCTCCACCATGTTGAGGCACTACTATTTATACTCCTGCATCAATTCCATGTATTCAAGACATATTAAAAGACATCAAGCCCATAAACTTTTCTGACCCTTTTCTGCTGCTTAGCTCATTACCACTGAAAGCTACTAATTTAACAAATGAGTGGGTGATTACCTCTTGAAGAACTCTCTTCATTTTCAGAAGCAATGTCTTTACAGCTGTGCAATCTTGCAGCATCAATCTGAAGGGCAAAGATTCAATGCCTCCAGCTTCTTCCAGACCAGTAAAAGGCCACTCCACGGATGGGCTGCCAGCCAGCTGGCTAACACGAGGGTACCTGGCTTCTCCTTGTTCTACCTCCTTTGAGAGCTTCAGAGATAGGTTCCTTACAAGAGAAAACAGAAAGAGTAACCCTGAAATATGGAAAAGAACTCAAAAAACTTGGCTTTTAGGTCCTTTAAGTTTAAAGACACATTACACATTCACTTTTTGAACTCACTAGCATTAATGGCCTTTATAATGTACATACAGTATTAGCAATGAAATATGCATTTGTAAGTGTCACATTTTCAACAGGAATTGAAACCATGCTCTAATCCCACACCCTTCAAAAGAAAGCCATTTTCTTAAAACAAAATATCCTGTGGGCAAAACTGCTATGGGTTTATTTTATTTTACTTCAGCTTTATGAAAAAATTAATCAATCATACACTTTCAAAAGCTAAATCACGTTCTTCCATGTGCTTTGACTTAGAACTCAAAAGAAAACTGTCAAAGAAAATACTCCCTCCTGGGCTGGCCCAGTGTCATAAGATGAACCTTCTAGTCTAGAAAATGGAATTTGAAATCAAATTAATCTGCAATCACTCTAAAGTGTAGTTACCATTGAAGTTATTTACACAGAACAGGAAACAAAACCTTAAGTTGTGGTTGAGATTCCATTAAAGACAACAGAAAGATTTGGAAAGATTCTGGTAAACTTTGGAGGCAAGGGAATACTATTATTTTGCTGTATACATAGTATCTTAGTACTATATTTAATATCAGAGCAAGATGTTCACTAAAACTTCGCCATTCTGAAGTAACTCCAGCAAAGACCAACAAGATGGTGAGGGGGGCTAGAGCACAAAATAAATGAAAAGCTTAAGCGAGCCAGATTTGCTCAGTCTTCCAAAGAGAAGGTGAAGCAAACTCACTGCTGACCAGAGCAATGTCCCCTCCAGGAGGGTGCAGAGATTATAGTCAGGCTGTTCTTAGTGATGCACCACAGTAGGATGAAAGGCAATGGACAGAAGCTAGAATACAGGAAACTGTGACTAGATACAAGAACTTCATTTATTTACTTATAACTGTGAGGGTGGTCAAACAGAGGAACAGGGTCTCAGAGTTGCTATGCACCCATCCTTGGTGATACTCAGAACAGCATGGGGCAAGCCACTGAGTAACCTGCTGTAACTAGACCTGCTCTGAGCAAGGACTTGGAACAGTGACTTGCAGAGGTCCCTTCCCACCTGTGTGATTCTGTGATCTGGAGGTCATAGATTCAACCAGCTGAAATCAGCCAAAAATCTAATAGTAGAAAAATAATTTAGAGATTACTTGACATGTTGGTGGAACAGAACCTAACTAAAAACACTTGGGATTTTTCTGGCATGAAAGCATGTACAACTTCAAAGTTGCACCTATTTTCTGTTCATCCAACAGGGAAAAAGAAAAATCTGAGTGGAGAATAAATCTGAGAATGTGCCTGCACTGTGCAAGAGTGGTATATTAATTACTACTAAATTACAAAAGTGTAACAGCAATGCATGACACCCATATTCATACTAAATTAATTCACTACATTTAAAGATGTTAGCATAAGTGGTGAAGAAAATGACAATTATTATTGATTTACTATATAGTACCAATTTTCTATTCCATTTGAATTTTCATGAAACACAAAACCAATTCTCAATTTTAAGTGTATCCATACTTTGGAAGGGAAAAAAAATATTTTTCATGTGAAATGTTCCTTAGAAACCACATACAAAAAAGGGATTAATGTGATTTATCAAGACTAGCAACTCCCAGTGCCATATTACCACACTGAAAACGAAGCTACTAGCTACCCAAACTTTTCAAGACTCACATAAATCAATTACATTAGTCCAGTTTAATTTTTAAATACATTGAAACAACTTTGCGAGTATTGTGTGTTGAGGTGGATGGCAAAGGTGCTTTTGGCTGAATGATATTAAGCCATTGCTGATTATATATAGCCTTTATTAAAGAAGTCTCAGGCATAACTCATACAAAGAAAACACTTTTGTCTAAAGTTTCATAACATAGGCCACTTTTAAGGGTTTATAAAGGAAGCCACATTCAAACTATACAGATTCATGCAGCCAGAAAAGTACATTATTTAATTTGAGTAAGATGAAACAACAAGGTCCTCTGTTTTTATTTTTTTCCTGCCCAGTGCCTCCAGGCAGGGAGACTAATCATTCCTTAGAATATTCTGCATGCTGACTTTGTGAGTCCTACCAAAGCTTCACCTTCCTCACATCTTGAAGAGGTATCTTACATGCCTAACATCCTGACATGAGAAAGGACCAACTTAAACAATGCCTTGCAGACAGACTGTTTTACAGCAAATTACCACAGCATCAACAACAGTACGTTGCTGCTCCACTGATGAGGAAACAACCAGTACTCTTGAGGAACTATCACCCTCTTTTCCATGGAAGAGACACAGTGTTTATATATAAGCTATTAAGTGTAGTGGAAATACAGCAAATCTTAATTTCAATTGAAGAAAATATTTTTTAATAACTTCAGTGGGCTTTATGTTGACATCACACTGCTCAAGACACAAAATTACTATCCTCCTTTCAAATACAGAACCTTGTATTAAGGTATGAAAAGCACTGTAACAACTTATCACCACTCATGGTCATAATAGTTTAAAGTCTAACCCAACTGCTACTGGAAAATGGTGAATCAAGAGTTGGTACATAGTGAGCATGAACTATCTCTGAACTATCTGAAAAGCATATAGCCCATCTGTGACAACAAATCTCTTCAATGTCGGATGCAACTCCATCTACTTGCTGCAAGAAAAAGCTTATTTAAAATTTGTTTCAGAACTGATATTTCATCAAGTACATTATTATCAATGTCCAGGTGGTCTATTACAGTATTATTATGGTAATCCACTGGAATTCATCTCAAAGCAGCAGTAGAGATTTCATGAGGGGAAAAAAATAGTTCTTAATAAAAGTAGAAGTTTCTCCTTACTAGTAAAACATGTCTTTACATCTGAAGTTGGAGAAGGGGCTGGTTCCTCAACATGTAGTGCAGGAGCTGTTTACAGATTGCCAGCCCCTTCCACCTTCTAAAGATGCCTTTATTGTAGTAAAAATATTTCACAGGTAAAAGTTATCTGTGACAAACTTCTGAAACTGTGGGTCAAAATCCTCAAAAAACTTTACAGACTTTAATGACTGAAAACAATGCATGCCATTTATATGGCAATATTAATTCTATAATACTATCAATGTAAAATTTTCAGAGAAATACATTGGTCAGTTAAATATAAGGCTACTGTTTGAGCTCTAAATCTGCCTGACATACACACACATTTAGGCTATGTCCCTACTTGAATAAAACCATACCCAAAAATGTTCCTGGGCACTGGAAGTCACTCAGTGTTAAAGCACTTCTGAAATAGCCTGACCCAACCCAGCTATCACTCTTCCACACAATTTTCTGAAATAGTCTGGCTGCCAGTACTGGCAAATTGGATGGGGCTGCTCCATTCTGGAGGATGTCAGTGGTATAGATATACACTAAAGAACCATCTGACTGTAAATGCCATCTAAAATTTCTAAGCATCACTATGGAGCCATGAAGCTCCAAGCTCAAGATCTGAAACCCAGCCAGACTACTAAGCAAGAGAAAACACAGCCTGTTTCAACAGGTCTGAGATGATCTGTGGATGCAGTGGCAAATCACAGCTGAGAAGAGTGGCAGGAAGCTGTTCTTAATTTTCTCCCAGGTATTCCAGATTTCACTGGAAGTGTTCTCATATCCTGTTTAATGGAGATCAGACAAAGCCTGACATACAGTATACTTAAAACTCCACCTGGTCCTCTAGATCAATGTCACAGGAAACGGGGTACCTCAGGTTGCTCAAGTGGTGTCAACCTGTGGAATACTTACTATACAGCTGCATGTTACATCTAAGGGGACTGCAGATGACAACAGAGAAAAGGAAGCTGTCAGTGGAATAATTGTCACCATAAGGTCAGAAAATCCACAGATAATATGTTACAAATTGTTAAGTGTTGAATACAGTGACAACCTTTGCAACTTGATGGTAATTTGGGCCTGCTGCTTGTTTCTGTTGTATCTGGACATACCTAATGAACACCATGAATATATTTCATCATTTCTAATGGACACAAAAATCAGAAGCTACAATATCCCCATTTAGCAAAATGGTAGTGCCATTAAGGTAGAGTTTTATTTTAGGAGCAATCTTTATTGAAATAATGAGATAGCATTAAAATAATCAATCAGTGACTTTTAGCATTTTAATAGCCCCATAAATCCAATGCAACTGCAGATTAACTAACTGTGGAAGACACGATTGTGCACCTATTTTCAAAGCTACTTTCCCTTAAGGTAAAACAAGAACAACCTTCTTATTCCAAAGCATGTTTAAAGGGTTTTACTTGAGAGAACTAAAAAAAAATAAAATCACCCAACCAAAAACCTGATGTAAAGATCTACAACTTGAGCTAGTTTGAGTTATTCTTCCCTTCTTACTAATCCTCAAATCAATGATTTGAAGAGCTTATGGTAATTCAAACTTCACTTACATAAAGATCCCCAGATTATGTAGAGTTTAATGTTCTTTGTTTTCATCAGCAGCGCTCAAAATGTATAGCAGAATTAGCCTAAACTAATCAATTGGTCCCACAGAGTCTGCACTTCTTGATACCAGCTTAACAGAAGAGAACCCATGTGACATCAGGATGGCTCTGCAAGCAGAGCAAAAGACTCAAGCCTCTGTGGAACAGCTAACTATACCTTCTTTCTTCCCAGAGGGCTTATCTACCAAAGCAGGGCCACAGAAAAAGCCTTATAGTACTTATTTTCGGTGTTTGAGCATGCAACTGTTACATGTATATATTCACATATAAATACATCATGTATATATACACAAACACATTTTATGTGGTTATATTTATAAAATTCATCACTATATATAAGCACATATAATTTTGATCTTCATAAATATTTCAGAAAAAAATACTTCTCTTATTTGTTCAAAACTTGGCTCACTAGGAAACATACACTAGAAATGTTATTAGCTCTATTCAGGGGTTATATCCTGAATCCCTTTTCCATACAAATTTAGATAGCCTTCAACTCACACTTTTTTCCTCCCATTCAGAATTTACCTTTTGTCACCGAGAGTAAACAGAAGAAAGGGAGCCTCTTTTAGAAAAACCACTAATTACTATTTTGAGAAAAGTCCCTCAGTTGGAGCACACAATAAAAGTAATAACTTCTGATGTTTAAAGAAAAATTTGCCTACCGCAGACTTCCACAATTCAGCTCAAAGCACTCTGTGGCTCTCTTACAATGATGTACATTACAGGCAAAGCCCGTATTTAACCCAGACTGAATCTTTATCTCTGAGTAATCTTTGATCTCAATTAGTAAGAGACCTGTTCTGTCCCAGACAGTTTACAAACAAAATGTATGAGCACCTTTTGGAAAAAAAGAAAGGCCTTTCCCTGTATTTAGCACAACTGAGACTTTCACTTTTAAAATTCTGTTGCTAAATATTCCAAAGGAAATATCAAATAACATAATGTTAGAAGCCTAAACGGTCTCAAAATATAGTCAAGGAGTATAAAAATTGCCAACCTCCTTGCTCAGTTCTGAAAATGCAGCCTTTGCAAAAATGGCAAGACAGAAAGGTAACTAGAACCTAAACACCTGGCTAATTATCCACATTAGCATTCTTTGGCATTAAAATTTATACTCTCTGTCTCACACATTTTCTCAACATTACTTCTGTTCTAACAGAGAATGCTTTAGAAGTTATAGAGATGATATCTCAGAATATTAAACTGCACCATGTCATAAGGCACTCACTGTTTGACATTTTACAGCTTTTAGATCTACGTATCATTTATTGGTACTCTGATGCTATGTTTTTTCAAGGTCAGCCTTTTAGAAAAATGACGTTCAGCATCTGTCACTATCAAACTATGCACCCACACACAAACGTGCACACAAACTCTAATGGCTAGTGCTGCTATAAGTTAAGAGACTGTCAGCCTTTTCCGTTATAACCCCTTTTCTTTTCAAAGGTTTATATCACAGTCATAAAGACTTTCTTTGGGCTAGAACTTGGTGATCAGGAAATATGGAATCAATCTTTAAAAAGAAAAAAAAAGAAAAAAGGAAAAAAAGCCTTCCATTTTTCAGCTTCTGGCAAAGTACAGCTGATACGGGCATGTCAAGCATTTCTTTCCTTCCTCTAAACTCTGTAGGAATCAAGATCTCTGTGCTTATCCCCTGACTTAGCACACAAAAACATAGTACTTGAGATTTCAGTCATCTTCTTCCTCCTGGACTCTATTAGGAAAATTTAAATGTGATAGAAGACAATGTAAAACCACACAGTAATCAGATAACATTAAAAAAAAAAAAAGGGGCTTATTCATTTTCAAGTCCTAACAGTATAGCAGTAAATAAAGCTTTACAGACAAACTAGGAAAAGTAAATGAGGCTCGGCACTGAGAGTTTGGAAAAGTTTGGGTGATCTTAATTTTGCCTTTAGCATTTTTCTGAACAAAATATTTTACAATTGACATGCAAAATACTTATTGCAGCTTTACTATGCACAAAAGGAAGCAATAACTCACATCTTTGGTAGGATACAAACAAAAGGCAGCTTACCTTTTACTTGGAGAAAGGATAAATCTACCTGTAGTTACTGCAACCTTTTTAAGCACTGTGTACTTGTCACTGGACACTGCCTCAAGACCAATAGAAGCTAAAGGCAGGTAACATCCCCTCCAAATCTTATTCCAAATGCACTCCACGGAACCAACCAGCTCAGCTCATCCACGACTAGGACGACAAAATTTTGATCTAAACTATTAAGAAGACAGGCATTCAAGCATGCCCAGCACACTTGATAGTACTGGGAGAAAGGAGAACTAAAAATCTGTTTTGCCAGTCACCTTTAGGATCAAAACATTTCTCCTCTCCTCTCCTCACTGCTCTAAATGCTTGTCTTGCTTTTAGAAATCAGGCAAATAGAACATAAAACTTGCATGTTTTTACAATGTTAAAAAAGGTGTAAAAAAACCCCAAACAAGCAAACAAAAAGAAATTACAGTAGATGATGGATATGACCCAAGAAGCATGAGAATTTTCAAATACTTCCTACTACAGCTCAGCATTTTGTGCTGCCAAGGCTTTTCAAAATTCTGCTCAAAATAATGTACATCTTAAATGTAAAAAAAGCCCAAAACAATCAAACCACAAAACCACAACACACATTTCTTCTGTGCCCAGCTACAGAACTGTTAGTATAGGCTCCAGTGGGAAGATTGTTATGTTAACAGGTAACGTTAAATGTCAAAAGGACAGCAGGGTTTGCAACAAATATTTGCTTAGTGCCTGGCAGACACCAGAAAATTTCGTGGAAAATTCATATACTTTATAAAGGACACAAGCCACTCCAAGCCCTGTCTGACTTAAGTTTTAAGGTTTTCGGAAGCACATAACCACATTACTACTGTGTAAACTAATATTGTTTTTTGATGAAGCTATTAAGCATTAAGAACACTTTTGCAAAACAAGCAGGCAATTCATTCTAACTTTTGCTGGCTGAGAGGTTCATTTCAGATGTGTAACATTCAGTTTTAAAGGTCTAATTAATTTTTTACTAAAAATACTCAAAGTAGAACACCTGCAGCATTTTGCTTGGTTTTCTTGCATCCCAACCATAACCCATCTTCATCCTGAGCAGGTGACTCAGGGAACTCTTCTGTAATTGGAACCAATCCAGAAAATCTCCTGGCTTCCAGTCATGCCAGGGCACGAGAAGAGATACACTAGTGAGCTGAGAACAACCCTGAGGAGAAAAACATGGGGGTGTTGGTTGATTAAAAATTCAACATGGGCCACTAACATGTGCTTGCTGCCCAGAAAGCCAAGTGTATCCTGGGCTGCATCAAAACCAGCATGACTAACAAGTCAAAGGAGGAGATTCTCTATCCTATTCTCATGAGACTCTATCTGGACTATTGTGTCCAGCTCTGGGGTCTCCAGAGAAAGATACTAAGCTGTTGGAGCAAGCCCAGAGGAAGGCCACAAAGATGATCAGAGGACTGGAGCACCGCTCCTATGTAGACAGGGTTGGAGAGTTGGATTTGTTCATCCTGGAGAAGACTGGGGCGACCTTAGAGCAACCTACAGTACGTAAAGAGGATCTACAGGAAAGCGGGAGAGGGATGTTTAGATGGGCATGGAGTGATAAGACAAGGGATAATGGTCTCAAGCTTAAGGAAGGGAGAATTTGATTTCATTTTAGGAAGAAATGCTTTGCTCTGATGGTGGTGAGGCACTGGCAAAGGCTGCCCAGAGAAGCGGTGGCTACCCACTGCCTCCCTTGGAGTGATCAAGGCCAGGTTCAAATGGTTTGTGGTAGTCAGAGTTAAGGGATGCCCTATACAAGAATTAGGTAGTTAAAACTCTGTGAGCGGTCAGAAATTTCCAAGTAATTACCCTAAAATTATCATTAGCTCTGTACATTTTCATATAGTGCAGTATATAAATGGTAACATAATGCAATTAACAAAACAATCAGTAATTACAAATGCAGCTAAGTGAAGATAGCATTCAATATTCTTTAATGGAATCAATGCAATGGACCTTCATTTTGGTGAATGTATATGGTTAAACAAACGTGGCCCTTCTTGTTGCACTCTAACAGGTTAAGAATAATGAGTAGAAAAGAGTTGTATTTAAATTCAGAGGATACCTTTCACCTACTCTATGGAAGGAATTTGATTAATATGTCAGGAAGAAACTGCAACATTAAAACCCATCCTATTTCATTATCACATAAAATAGTTGGAACCTAATGTTATTGTTAAAAGAGCTTTTATATTAAATCCTCTTTTATGACCAATAAATGAAAGCACGTAATGGGTTTAGGGACATAATTTATAAAGAAATCCAGAACACACATGTGACCATATATCCATTCTTAAAAGTCAGCAATCTACTAGAGTTTTTTTAATGCTTAACTTGGATCCTTCTATAAGGTTCTCAGGAAACACTATGGAATAATCTACAAAAGTTCCAATTCCAGTAGCTAATATATGAACAAACCCAGAGATTTCGAAAGCCTGATTTAAACAAAAGTAAAAAAGCAACATAAGATATTCAGCACAAATACTAATTAAATACACCAGTTTGGTTAAGTCTGGTGATAAAAAAACTTCATTCTACCCTGACAGAGTGGTTACAAATACTGTGTTTTCCTTCTAGGTGAGTACTTGCCTACGTGTATGTGCATACATAAATTTGTTTAATACTATCAAGGAGACTCACAGAATAACCCCAGTTGGGAGGATCATTGAGGACCATTGAGACCAATTCATGACTCTACACAAGGGAGACTAAAAGTTAAACTAAGCCTTTAGAGAAGTTGTTTATAAAAAGAGCAGTAAGAAAGATGTTGTCCTTAGTCCATTTACTGATGTGAAACCTTGAAATCTGTTGTTTCATGATTAGCAGTTTCTGGCAGACTTAGGAAATAATATGTCTTTTTCCCCACATTTACATAATGTGCTTTTTCTGGGATCCAGCCACAACATACACTCATGATTAGACCAGAAGAAATAAACTTTCTTTTTGAGTAACTGCATGAAAGCACCCCAAGGCATTAGCTAAACCTAGACTTTGTCTATGGAAAATGTCAGGTACTGACTTGAAATAAACTGCTCACACCCAGAAGCCTGTCATCTTGAAAAAAACTTGAGACTGAGAGTTTTGCAAGCATAAAGACATCCCAGGGACCACTCACCTCCCAGAGGTTCAAAGCCTCCCCAAATCCAGAACAGCTCGACTCATCAACTTACAAAAACTGCTGTTGGCATAAAGAGAGGCCATTAACTTATTAAGAATAACTTCCCAGCAATATACAGGGATGAAACCTTGTAAGTTGTGGGACCCTTTGGGTGTTATCACCATCTGAGTGTCCTCTCAAACTACCAGAAGGTTTGTATTCATTCATATGGGCTTCACTTACAAGGCAGGTGTTGCAATGCATGCACTCAGATTTTAATTAGTCAAATTAAACCCCTCCAGAAGCACATGCTTGATTTTTTAACCAAAGGCACTAGAGACCAAACAAAAAGAAAGCAATAAACTAATTAATGTCTAAATTAACCTAATTGCTTTGTTCTTGCACGACATAATCAATCACTGAGCACCACAGTAGAAATGTGTTATTTTATCATATGGTGAAACTAGCCCACCTACAGGAGATTTCTCTGCCTTTGCCAGTACAGTCTTTAATGTTCTTTCCTTTGATTGTAAATAATTCATTACAAAATAATCAGAATATTGTTTAATTTGAGTAGAGCACCGCAGTAGTGGTTCTCTTACAGAAGAAAATATTCTTCCTCTCTCTTTTCCCCCATAATGTGTCCTGTTATGAAAAAGTAAATCCAAACAATTGGCAAACTGAGAACAGAGGCGGATGACGGAGAGATGTTTAGTTCGGTTGATTACGAAAGACCAAAGCTCAGATCTCTGAATCATATTTATATCTCTAAATATGTATTGGTACACCTGCACACCAAAGGAAGTAGCATGCTAAAACTTGACTAGCACTAAGATGCTTCTTTCTTACAATATTTTTGTGTGGATGTGGAAGTGCTTGGAAACTATGTCCCATCAGAAGCTTTATTCTCTCTACAAAGTCTCAGCTGTCTCTTCAACTCCAGGACATCAGGTTCCCTGCCTTGAACTTTGTTTTTTTAGATTCTCATATTAAAATTAAATATTTATTTCAGTTGTTTACTCTCTGGTTGCTACATTCTCTAGTCTGGCTGAATTACCTGAATATTTGGAGTTTCTGTAATTGTTTCTAGTTTCAAATGCCAGGCTTGTTTAAGGTTGAGGAGAACCTCAAGACCAGCACAGTGCAAAACTACTCAAGTTTCGGAAAGGTACATCTTACTGCAAAGTTATGGCCCATGATTTGAATTTAATGTCAGAATTCTTCTGCACTCCCCACAGCCAAATTTTAAGTAGTAAATACCAGTAACATTCAGAACAAAATTTCCTTCAACAGTACTGTTATATCCTGTACCATTAACTTATTCAAGGTTGCAAAAATATGACAATTTAAAAACCATATTTGTAAATGTGGCTTTGAGGACATTATTTAAAATTTAGTAATATTATTAATTTCTAATTAATAGTTCTAGTTCATAGCATTTAATCTGTGAAACATTAAATGTACGTTACAAAATAGAGTAATATTTTTAGTTAATAATTTGCAAAGTCTTTGTCAGGACAGCATTAATAACATGCAGTCCTCATAACTGCTGGAGTGTGTGTTAAAAACTCGCTGTCCAAAGCTCCATCTAGACTGAGATTAAAATTGAACTTGCCAACTCATTTATTTTCAAGGCACTCTGCAATATAACAATACCACTCCAGCTTTTGGATTAAAGTTGAATCTTTTTTTCAAGTAAAAGTTGCACATAATGTTGATTTCTGGCCTGCATTGTTGCCAGCTACAGCTTGAAATTCTGACCTAAGCACACCCTATAGATTTTGAAGGCAGAAGAGAAAGAACCCAAAAGATATGCCTGTGCACATACAGACATTGTACAGTCTTTGAAGTTTAGTATCGCTTGACTTATGACTCTGAATCTTCCGTGTTGCTATTGCAAAGCCATCCTCCCACCTGTGCTTTCAGGGACCAGAAATCCATCAGACCCTCGCATTAGCATACATATTACCGGCCAGGTTGTCATTCTCTACATCTGACACACAAAACCTTGGGAACACGTCAGGCTGTGCAGGCACCAACAGGGAAGATGCTGCACAACTACACATGTACACTGGTAGAAAAGAGAAAGATGCAATTAGTTAGGAGGGGGGAACAGAAGGATAAACAAGAAATTTGCCTGCTATTACCAGAACATTTGGGGTTGGGTTTTTTCTTCCCCTTTTTTTCTTTATTTTTACTTGAGTATTTTTTGGGTGGGTTTTTTGATTGTTTGTTCGTTTTTAATTTTCATTCAAAAAAGAACTTTGCCATCTTATGCATTTGAAGAAGCAATGAGACATTTTGAGAACAACTGTAATAAAAAGAGAAGTAGACAACATACCTGGGAAATAAAGAGTCTTTCTCTACACCTGTAATTAGACTTGTAATTTCTCTGGAGTGTCTCAGCTTTAAGATTAATGTCACAATATACAGGAGAACGGTCTGGGTTCAGGGGAGCTCTCTGTGGGTCATTTGGGTGGGTATCTTTCTTAAGGCTCGCACAGAGGTGTGAATACCCATGACATGGAGCCATACCTCTGTTTCCAGCCTAGGCCTATATGATTCCTATCTCATCTTCTCTTTTGTGCACACTGACATTTAAAAAGAGATAAGGCTGGCTGGTAACAAAGGGGAACGTTTCTTTTCATACTAAGAGAAATAAACACCGATCACTATCTTTGCTCAATTGTCTTTTAAACAAAGCCCAGAATGCAAATCCTTCTCTGTACAAAGAAGGGAAAAATGAGGAGTCTCCCTCTCCTCTGTGACATCTCCCTGGAGAGACAATCTCCTTCTGGTGAATATAGTGAAGGGCACTGGTCAAAAAGGGATTTTTTTTTTTTCTGACAGGACTGAAAAATACGTATTTGACAAATATGCACTGTTGTTCACTTGCTGTGTGGGGCGTTGATAGGAAAAGATGAGCTGGATATCAAATTACCTCTCAAAAAAATCTTGATGTCATAAGACCACAGGGAAACTTGCAGCATTCACTTAAATCCATAGTTCTTAGGCCCCCAAAATGGAAATGTCATGTCTTTGAGTCTACATCTAGCAATTTATGGAGATTTTTGCTGGTTATTTTTTATTGGTTAAAATAGAAATTTGATAGAAAGTGTGGTTAAAGTTTCAAATAGGGAAGAGTCCACAAAAGATCTATGGCATACAGATGCTTATTTTCAGTTGTTTCTTTGAGTGACCAGGAATTGTTCACATGCCTCCAATGCAATATAGAAAAGTATGGAAACCTGTCCATGGAATTTTTTACTCCATCTGATCTCTTTGGTCTCCTAATGTCCCTTTCCCCTCAGCGTACCTCCACTTTTATGCCTGCCAACAGACTCTCAAAACTACTACAGAGGTGTTCCCACACACCCCCACAAGCCACTCACTACCTTTCTTCTCCTGGAAGGGTTCAAGCAATAATAAATTTGTATCATTAAGCACAGTCAAGCTAAACTGAAAATAGGCTAATTTAGCAGATCTTTTGACTAGTACAAGGGTTACAAATAAACTACAAGCATAATCTAAGTTTTTCTCCTTAATACAACCACTGTCTATCTTTTGCTGAAATAAATTTTCAGCTTGGCCAGGGTCATATGGCAAAACGCAATGTTTGCCAGCAAAATCTGGCAGCAGATAATTTAATAAATAATTTTTCCCTTAGAGCGTTTTTATTAGTTCTAGAAGCAGCATTTTGAAATTTTACTATCATCTATCAGACAAAATGAACCCTGATGGGTTGCAGCCTGCATTTATTTTTTTTTTACACATAGTTTGTCAAACTTTTTGTTCAATGTTCAAGAACAAATGCAATGTTGGAAAAAGAAAAGGAAACAGAAATTCCTGGATCAGAGAACAGTTTAAACAAAAATATCTTCTGATTACTTTGTAAGTCATGCAATCTTACTAATTATTTTTAGAAAACAGAAAATACAGTAAAAATTCATAACCTAATGCAGATGGTTACTCCTTCATCCCATCACTCCTGAATAAAGCCCTTCATAGGAATAATTAAGAGTCAAATGAAGCAACTCACTTAAATGAAGGTAAAAACGATAAGACAGTCAATTTACGCCTTTTATTCATGTACTGGACCTCTGATTACCATTTGCAAAGCTCTCAAAAACACATGGTGGTAGATACAAGATCTTTACTCTTGCTCCTCAGGGTAAGCCACTAAGAATTTTTGACACACAAACTTGAACGTCCCAACTCATATGCCCTTGCCACAGTAATAATAGAGGAGAAGAGAAGAGAGAGAGGAGAAAGAGAGAGGAGGGAGAAGAAAATATACAGCAGGAGGCACAGGAATATTAACTTCATTTTTAAAGCAAACTAAGCGAGAATAGCCAAAGAAATAATTGCAATTCTCATGCCTTTAAGTGGAATACTAGAAGCCTGCTTCTTGCAAATGGTGATCAGCTCGCTACCAGCAGAGAGGAACCCTGTGGATCCTACAAGGACGATTAAGCTACATAAGAATAAATGATAGTCCCTTCAGAACATGAACAGAAGAAGTCACTTGGATATTTACTGCAGAGACTGCAGTATCAATATAATTGCTGAGGCAGCCACTGAAACAAGTAAAAGTTTTAAGGAAGAAAGTTTAAGATTGTGCATCTTTATTAGTCTCCACTATTCTTTGTTTTTATCCTGCTTGGCTGATTAAGTGAGACAACTGGTAATGTTATTTGTGTAGATGACATTTTTCCCCACAGCATCATCTAAAACAACAGGCTGAACATTCTATACTTAATTACTATATTTCCAATTTTGTATGTGCTACTTTTTTTTTATTAAGTTTTGTATTTTAAACAGTATTAAATTCCAATGCTTCCGAGACACACAAGGGGTAACTATAGTTGAAAATAGCAAGGAATAACCAAGGTGATAAAATAGCAATTCCACACTTCAATTATATATTTATGTCTGTCTGTCTTTATTCTCATCCCTGAAAGCAGTGAAAGCTATGGAAGACTGGAAAATATATACATACTCTTTATCCACATGATTCATGGAAATGAACTAAACCAAACCAAAAGTGCTTTTATATATAGGCCCATAAGATTATCAATAAAAGCAAGTGCAAAATTAGTATTAAAGATGTGTGGTAGCTGGCAGGTTTGTAATTTTGTGACTATTTGGTGCATTTCTTGATGTTGGCAGGAAAAAAAATTCAATTTAAGCCTTGGATAGGTGCATTGCTTACCACAGTATCGTAAATTAAAGCATAAACTAGCAAAAATCTCTTTGAGTTGAGGTTACTGCTCTTCAAAGAGAAATATTTGGACTTGTAATAATTTAATATAGGCAAGAATTCTACTTTATATTAAGTTGGCACATTTTATCATCCCACTAAACTGTTCCTTAAATGTGAAAAGAAAGTTCTGAGCCACTCATTAGCACTACTGGCTACAGAAGCACTAAATTTCATGGCAGTAATACACCCAAATGTTGGTAATAACAAATAAAATATATCCTGAAAAGTTTTTAGAGAGGAAGAAAAATAATGTAGTGAACATATAGGGAGGTACTGTTGAAGGACATTCTCTTCCCAGCCCTGGGGACACTATTTCACCTGTGTTCCAGCAGTATAACTCTTTGCATGTTCCAACTCAGAAGGAGATCAAAAGCAATTTTATATTCTGCTGAGGCATTTCAGAGCTTATCACACTACTTGTGTAAGTTCAACTGCGGTCTCTCCTGACGCTCTGCACTGAATTTCAAATTTCAACATATACGAGGAAAAAAATTCCGTTTTCAGTTAGCTTGGCATCGGTGTTTGAAGGCACAAAGAAGTTAATACAGGTAAAAGATAGCTCTTTTTAAAAAAGAGCTATCTTACGCTAAAAAACCTGAAGAGTAGGGGCAGATCTTACACCGAGGATTGTAGGGTCCATCCCTACCAGAACTTTAGTGGGTCAGCTTTGTCAAGTATTTCTCAATCGTTTTACTCATGTGTTAAAGGCCCCGTGGACATGCCAATGCCAAATCCAACACTGCAGCACACCACAAGAAGTGCATTGTGCCTGTGCAGTAGTCTCAGGGCAGGGGGAGGTAAGGAAAGGTCAAGAATCCATCCCAGCTAAAAAGCAAAGGAGCTGCCGCTGTTCTAGGAGTGAACTAACCCCAATATATTTTTTGAAAATATATATTGGAGCTCTAGAACAGTATTTCTTCTAAAATGTTTTTATTGCCTTCCTCCATTTCATCGTTGCAGAAATTAGGATAAAGATTTAAGATGTGTAAGAGAAGGTGTTTCATGCAGCAGAACACTAAGATCAACCTGATCTGACAAAGGCTACTGCTGGTGAAGGGAACTTTTAGTTTCAGTGAAAAAACGTTCTCCCTTCCTCAAGGACTTGTATGTGAAAGCAGAGGGTATAGAAGAGAAGTTATCACCTCATTTTGTGCTGCAATCCCCCAAACTATCCTTCCAAACACATTTCAGTGATGCCAGACAGATGGCAAAGAGTGATTTCAGTGGTTCTAGGTGAGCACACCTGGCTAAAAGCCTTATTATTCATTTGTTTCCTTGATCCAATCAAAGACATTCAAGAACATTTTGCCTTGCTAGTGTTGCCTAACATTTATATATACTTCCACCATTGCACTTGTTTTCAATAGACAAAACCTTGGAAGTGGACAAAGGGATGGGAAGAAACTTCTGCATTAGAACTCACTGAGGCAACACAGTCATAAGAAAATATAGTTTGAAGATAAGTGACATTTTTTTCCTGCTTTTAAATAAGAGCTGCCTAGAAGCAAAGAAGGACAACAGAGTCTATTCTTTGCTGCCTGAATGCAAAAAACCACAGGAAATGCTTCTGGTTTGGGTACACTTTCCAAACTTGTGATGACAAAACATATTATTACTCTGCTTTGAAAATCCTACCAAGCACCAAAGCCCAAGAGCCACACCACATTATCAATCCATTACTCACCACTGTTTTCCTAGTAAAAATAATGAATGACTGGAAAGACAAATAAACATTGAGACAGGTATCTCATAACGAAGCAGTGCACAGAAGATGAAATAAAAACCCTCATTGAAGCACTAACAAAAGAATAGATACATGATGAACCATTCATGGAAAAGGAAATCAATAACTGAGAAGTGAAATTTACAGTAAGAGCAATTTAACTGCAACAACCAGAGGATGACAGCTCTGAAGAGCAAGAAAAATTGTAAATATGTACAATACATCAAGTACCCAGTGATGAGAGGCAAGTGGAACAATACTCAAATCTGTGCCTTACTTTATCACCTGTGACCACCCAAAATCTAATGAGAAGAGAATGATGATCCTGCTTTACAGGCTATATATCCTAGGTCTGGAGTCCAAGCGTGTGTAACTGACAGGATAAAGCAGACTAAATGTGGGTATTTTAGGCACAACTTCAGTTCAGCATCAGCTGTGATAGACAGTTCCAAGCAGTCCAAGTGAGAACTAGAATGTAGGTATACAGCTGCAGAAAAGTCCTGACTGACAGCCAAGAAATTGTATTATTGTTATCCACATACAGATGGAAAATTCGGGCATGGACAGGTTATGTTTCTCACCAAGAGTGACTTGAAGAAGTTTGACATCAGGCCTTGAAGAAGAAACCAAGGCATTTCAAAAAGACGAGCAAGTTAATCTGTGAAAACTGGTTCACAGAATGCATATGTGCTCATTAGTGTTTGTACATAAAAAGAAACAAAAGAGTTTAACTGGCATTTTTATACCTTTTCATCCCTTAAGAAAAATAAAACAACCCAAAAAACTAGAAGGAAGAATTCCTGATAGGATCCTGAAGTTATCTTCAGGACTAATTTATCCAGCTTTTATGTAACCATTACTCTCAGATTTACTTGATTTCACCATACGTAATTGGGAAATATATTTTAAAAACCCAAAGAAACAAACCAACCCCCCCCCAAAAAAAAAACCCTAACAACAATAAAATGCATGAATTGAGACAATGGAGATTTGAACTAGGAATTAGTCTTTTTACAAAGCTGACAGTTAAGGTTTTTTCCAAGGCAGCTCTTCCACAGATAAGGACTGCTATGATGCAACCCATGGATCAAGGAAGCTGCCTTTGGGAAGGTATAAAATTTTATATGAATCTAGCTGTTAAGTTTATCTGGGCTACAATGTTTGAAAATGACTACTGGAACCAGAGTCTAAAATGCTCACCCTTCCTGCTAATATAACTTAGCGGAATTTTTATGCTTAGGTCAAACTGCTTGGAGGTATTCCATTTTATTTTCTCCCGCATATGAATTCAATTAAAAGGCAATCTCTTAGATTCACTCTTTCCTAAGACAAGCTTCATAACTTGCAACTTGCATACTAAAAACAATAATATGTATACAACTACTATAACGTTCTCAATTTGAGAAATAAAACATTTGACATACTAAAAGCATAGTACAGACTTAGCATATGGCTCAGTTTCTTCTCTAGCCTCCCTTTGTTGTTATTTTTGCAGATCACATTAGTCTTTAAAGTATGCTGTAATAGTTTTAGCTCGTAACTAGAAAGACTCAAGAAAACATTTATTTGCTTTAAGTATGCCCCTACACCGCAGAAACAAAGCAGTGCAGTACAAGTCACACGTCAGTCTTGCAAATGGAGCAAAATCAGTAGAAGTAACCACTCTGCTAAGGAGATATTTTTTAAAATAGAAATAATATGGGGGGAGAGTATACATATATATGTGCATATATGTATGGTAATAACCCCAGAAACTTCAATAAACAGCTAATTGTTGTTTCAACCATAATTGCATTATCAGTGAAATATTTTAATTTGATGAAGAAATCAGCAGAAGACTCTCTGCCACTCAGTGTTTCTTTGGAGAAATGGCATTTACACCTTGTATTGAAAGCCCATAAAAGCAATATGTGATATAAGCCATTCTGTACAATCTCATTTGGAATAGAACCAATGACTTTATTTCACTTAATATGAAAATCCTTTCAAACTGTTAATGTTTTCATAAAGAGTTCAGCCTCCACTGTAAGAAAAATTTGAAGCCCAGAGGGAACTTCTGAAGCATAAACAGGATTAAGATTTCGTGATGCTTTTATATAACACATTTCATACCCCAAGATGAAAAATCTCGGTGTATGAACAGTCCCCATAAGCCTTTTCTATGCAGATAATTTTCTTTTTTATCCCAAAGCACAAATACAGCATAAATAACAATGACAGAGTTTCAACATTCGTAATGTTAGCTTATAAAATAAATATTAAAGATCACATAAAGGGACACTTCCCATTATAATAATATACAGCAGGCTTTGGTTCACTCCCTATGGAAAATGTGGCAAACACGCTCCTCTCTATAAGTTACATAGCTGAGAAATTCAAATTGTGAAACCTTTGTTCTCCTGCATGTAAATTGCCTCCTCAGTATTGGGTGCCAGAAGGGCTTGCTAACCAAAAAGAAAGGAATCAGGAGGAAAAGAAGGCAGCAGGAAGTACAATGTAACTTTTGTGTTACTCTAAAATGCATAGAATACATTCAGAATGTGAAAATCAGGAAAAGAATTGGGTAAGCTACTGATGCAGCTACCAGATGCAGTGGTTGTCTCTTAAAACGAGGCAAACCTGGCAAAGTTATTGCAATTCTTCCAAAGTGAAGTTCCTCAGGCAATAGCACAGCTGACCTAGCTGGCAACACAAAATATAAGAAAAGGCTTCCTCATGGTGACCTACTTGACTCCTTCAGCAATGCTCCATCAACAGACAGGGCCACATATTGTTGTATGAATGATTTTTTCACCAGTACACATTCTGATGGGCCTAAATTCTCCCAAATCTGTATGGCTGGCTGCACTTAAATGGGTTGTTTCAACAAAGTTCAGCTCTGTGTCAGTTTTATCAGCCAAGTGAAAATTATCTTTGTATGCATACTTGCAGGAACCATTATCAAATATACAACACCTGGAACATTCTACTCTTTCATTTTTCTTTCTTTTATTGCTTAGTTGTAACAGCAATTTCTTAATACTACTTGGATTAGCTAATTTTTCACTGTAAAAGCAAGTGTTTCAGTCTATGTTGTAATTAAGCAGTTGGAGTTAACTTTTTGGAGTCTCTCTTCAATTGGAAATTGAATACATGAATAAAGCCTGCCATCATCACTGCTCTGGTGATATGGAAACAGCAATTTATTTGTATATACTAAGTTTCTGCTTTGGACTAGGGTAAGACCACAGGAGCAAGCAGGACACCTCTGCTCAGCTTTGTTTACTGCTTTTTGCAGAAAAATAATTTGTTTTCTTTCCTGGACAAAAATGTTATTTCCTAAATTGAAAGCTGTTTCCTTGATTGTACAAACTTTTAAAGAGGGTCTTCATCCCAACAAAACTGGTATTTTAATCAATGGTATGGGCATTACTTTCAGGGTATCTAAATCCAAGAAGAAACACTCAAAACCAGACAAGGAGTTTAGTTCCAGTTGTGTAAACTCTGCCACTCTCAGTTTCACTACTCTCACAAGTGTTCAAAATGCATACATTGTATTGGGGTACCTAAAAAGTTTTTTAGAAATACCTGTCCTGTATTTGCAAAAATGAACAACTTTGACTTTTTTATTCTTTTTTGCATTAGTAACACTCACATCAGAAAAATACACATGGAGAGCAACTGAGCACAATTTTGGTCAAAGCAGAATCTATACCAGCAGGATTTGGGTTTCACTCATTCAACACACAGAAAAATAAAAATAGAATTTACAAACACCACAGAGCAATAGCCACTGGCCACACAAAACAGCTTTGCATGGTATAAAATTTAAGACACTTCCACAAGGAAAGACAGAGCTAAAATTGTAATCGCTCACAGAATTCATAGAATCATAGGCTATCCTGAGTTGGAAGGGACACTGAGTCCAACTCCCTGATCCTCACAGGTCAACGTAAAACTGAACCATACAACTAAGAGCACTGTCCAGTACTCTGACAGGCCTTGGGCCATGACTGCTTCCCTGAGGAGTCTGGTCCAGTGACCACCCACCCTCTGTGAAGAATCCTTTCCTAAAATCCAACCTGAGCTTCCCCTGATGCAGCATCATATCATTTCCTCATGTCCTATCACTGGATATCAGAGAGAGGAGATCAGCACCTTCCCCTTCACTACCCTGCATGAGTAAGTTGTAAACTGTGATGAGGTGTCCCCTCAGAACTTCTCCAATCTGAACAAACCAAGTGACTGCAGCTGCTCCTCAAGTTTTGCTCTCAAGTTCTTTGACCATCTGGGTTGCCCTTCTCTGGACACTGTCTAAGAGTTTGACATCCTTGCCATATTGAGGCGACCAAAACTGGGCACTACACTCAAGGCGAGGGTGCATGAGTGCAGAGTGGGATAGTCACCTCCACTGAGCTTCTAGCTTCTGTTTATTCCTCATGCTGTGTGCATTAGTAGAGACTTTTCAAACATGCTTCCTATTGTGCCTTGGCCACAGCTCACCAGTTTGAGCTAATTCGCTGAATACACTCAAATGATATTCTTGCAAGTACTTAATAGTCATTTAAAAAAATAACAGGAGGAATTAAATGCAAAAATTCCCAAGTCCTTTCACCACCCTGTCAGCAGCATGAATTCACACCCTAAAGCATGTAACTGCTGCTTGTATATGTGGGAAATGAATAATGAAACCCTATTTGCAGTACAGTAAAATGTAAGCACCCTTAAATAAAGAGCCCTTAAAAAGCCACTTAAGATATATATATGTATATACTCATATATAACATGCTGCTGGGCATATAATAAAATCAAATTTTATAATGTGAGAAGAAAACTTCTACTAAGATTTATCTATACCAAAACTGGGAACAAGACAGTGGTTCATGTTCAAGATTTTGAAATCCAAACATATTTTGCCTGGAGAGAGAAGGTCAGCCCTCATACTTTAACATTATGACTGAGTTTATCTATTTGCAATCCTAGATTGACCCTCGTGTCTTCAGATGCCCCCGTCTTATTTCTGAATTGAGAAATGCATACACCAGTGATCATTATTACCTCTGAGAGACATCATAATTTCAGCAAATGAAGCATCAAATTAGAATTTTTTTACGCATTTTTTCCCGCAACATTTCCATGCAGCTGGTTTGGTGTGAAATGATGCGTAATGCTCCAAGAATAAAAGTAATAAGGACCCATTATATTACGTATCAGGAAGGGTCATTTTCTCAAATTCATAACAACGAAAAAGTGAGAAATTTAACATTTACTCAAATGCAGACAGAATGACAGATAATGCAATATATCCAAGAGAAAAGACACAGAGATGGCTCGCTATGACTGCAGATGTTTGAACTATTCTACGTACACCAGAGGCCCTTTAAGAGGAAGAACACAGTGCATGTAAATTCTGCAGTCCACAAGCTTTTTTTAACAAGAAAAATATTTTTAAAACTTCATTCAATGCAGGGAAATACATTCAGAGAAGACGAGAAAGCAAGGGCTAATCTTTCTAGCCCACACTAAATTCACAGCAGCTTTTTTCAGGAGCACCATTTATAAGCATTTACAGTACTAGTTTGTGGGAAAAAAAAGTTTTCTTAGGAAAAAAAAAATTCTTCTATACAGGTCAATTCAGTTGAAAATGTTCCAAAGAGACTGAAGAGACGTTTAGAGTTAGTTAGTGCTCTTAACAAACCATGAAAACAGCTTCAATTTTTTTTTCCTGTCAAGTAAATTGTGGGGTTTTTTTCCATAGGAGTTATTAGAACCCTGGTTTAAAAGAGATCATGGCACAACATAACTGAACAAAGCACCAACAGAGGTAGTAAATCATTTGCATCTAGTTTACCATTTTGAGGTTTCTGAGGAAGGAATGAAAGAAGCTGAATTTGTGCCAGGGAAGAGGTTAACCCTTAGCATTATCTTTACAGGTTTAAAATTCATTTTTAGGGTTAGTTCCTTAGGTTTTGATTAATCACCGCTTCTTTAAAGCTAGTTCTGGGGTTTTATTTTGTTTTCTTTAATTCCTTCCTCTTTACTTCTATCAAATCAACATAGTCTACTTTCATCAATATCCTTTTGATTTCTTCCTTTATTTTCCTTTCTCAGTTCTGCATCATGAAACATAGCACTGTCTCTTACATTGCCAATATTGTGCCATCTGATATCTTTCAAGAAAAACAGACAGCCAAAGTGGAATAAAAAATTTGCTGGTGTTTATTTCAGATTTGTTATCAGGTCTCTGACATTTTCCTAGGCCAGACTATATCTACAACACCTAGTGACCTTACCACCTATAATTTCATTTTCTAGGGCTGTTGTTCTTGTATCTAAAGCTTTCTGTGTTAGAGTGCACAGATACCTTTCAATTTTAACTTGAATCCTCTCCTTCCTTCATCCACTGTAACTACTATCATATCCTCCTTCCACTTGGACATCAACTCTGAAGTTCTGTCCTGCTCTACCTGTTAACATGTCCTGGATGCATAACCACACCTTCCTAATTTAGTTGCCTGCCTTCAGCTTCCACACATGATTTAGACTTCAAAATTTTAAATGTACATTATCTCTTGATTGCATGGTATGCTATTTACTTCACTACCTTTTGCACACAGTGTATCTTGTATATATGCATGCATTTACCAACATGGGGAAAGAAGTGTTCCCCATGCCCCAGGTGTGTCACTGGAATAACTGACCAACACTTTCATCCTACCTCCTAATTTCCTGCAGCAATTACCAAAGACTTCTATATTAACCTTTATTTTCCAAGATGACAGCCATATTCATCACCAGCAGCTGTCTACCTCAACTATGTTTTCCCCAAATGTCAAACTATTCCCAGCTTTTATGGATGTAGACTACATGAGCCCAGTTCAAGAGACATATTGTTCAACCTGTGAGCTTTGGCCAAAAGGATTGCTTAGGTATATAAGTGTTTCACAATCAATTTGGATGAACAGTTCTGTATTAATTTTAAATAATTATCTTATCGTTATATAATTTGTCTAACTGGATTGAGAAAGAACTTCAATTTCAGACTGATCTGTGAGTGTCATGTGTAACCAGTGTTCCCCAAAGAGCTGTTCTCAGATAAGAAAGACCACCACTCATTTTGGTCTGATGCCAGTTCATAACTCTAACTTGGATATTTACTGCAATATTCATCTAATGTGTAGCTTTTTGCTGTTGTGTTAATAAAGTCTTCTTACTTTTCAGCTTTATATCAATAATGTCAAAGCGGAGAGATTTTACAGAACATTCACAAAAAGCCACTATCTTACATTATCTTGCAATTTCACATTTCAGACTGTTCAGCAATTGATCTTTAAATAGAAAAGAAAACCCAATCTAAACAGGGAAACACAAAAACCTACACAATAATTCATAAGGATATGCTAATCACAATATAATTTCTGTAAAAAATATAACCAGAAGTAGGTTTCCATAAGTAATAAAATAGCAGAAGTTTCAAAAGTATTTTTTCTACCAATATTTTAAAAGCATCTGTTGACAAATATAAGCATATTATTAATATAGGAATAAGAATAAAAAGTTTATGCAGTTATTTCCTTACAGAACAAAAGCCAAAAAATTGTTTGGATATAAATTTTGAGCTTTAAATACCAGTCTTGCAGTACAAAACTTTTGTGCAATTAAGCAGCAGGTAGACTGGGTGGAAAGATGGAAAAAAGTCAAAAAACTCAATTGCTTGAATGAGATTACTTTTGTAGGAATATTGTAACAGTCACAAAAATACCAAAGGATATAACCCTCAAGTCCAATCTTCCATCAGCAGTCTTCCTTTCAAAGTTTACACCACAAAATGGAAGCCTTAGTTATTTAACGTACTGTTCCAGACCATACTCCAATATGAAAAAGTTGTTTATAATGGATTCTTTTCTGATTCTTTACCTTTGTTACTCCTGTTTCTCCCATGTTTTTCCTTTGCACAGTTTGAAAAAGTCAGGTGTTTCCACTTGGAGGACTGTGTTACCAAAAAAAAAAAAAAAATCTACAACCATGACATGCCAATCCCTTCTCTTTTTTTTTCCCCCCATCATGAGCTTAAGGATTATGAAAGTCAGTAAAAAAAGTGGCTTCTGACAATTGTTACAAGCAAAGACAAAGTATCTGGATACCAAGGGTTTTAAACACTTCTAAAGCTCAGCTATTACTGCATTTCCATCTCAGCTCCACCATCAATGCAAAAAGGGAAGATTTGCAGAGGTTGCAACGAATTCTTATTTCTTAGAAATGGCAATTAAGTGTCCAAAAATTCTTCTGAACACCACTGTTTTGCAGGATTTATGGCATACTGCAGAACAGTTATTAATTTCTACGTTGTACTGCAATTGAATACCTACCTTTTCATATGAAATCTGATTATCAGGTCATGGAGGGGATTACTACAGTTTCCAAATGGCATTGGAATTATTTTTGGCCGTTTGATTTCTAGGTTCTATAAGGTGCCACTTTGAATAATGTAAACTCATCTTCTGCATAGAACCATGATCCTTACCAGTAATTTTATTATTTTTAATGCACCTTCCAATATGGTGATAGAACTTACCACAACAAACTATAAATCTGGTCCAATTATTATAAACATCTGACAGATCACCAGGAGTCTATATGACACATTTGGAATCTCTTCTGTCGAGTATCAACTTCATATAGACATGTTAATTACATTATATCTTCTAGAGTTACTGCTTCAAAGCAACCCAACTCAGTTTTTGCAACAACGTGGGATTCATGCAGCAACAACTAACAAAACAGTTTGGGTTTTTGAGCAGATAAAGTTGGCTTCTAAAACAGGCAATCACAACTTGTGACCTCATTATTATGATGTTCCTCAACCCGTTCTTGGCCTTGTATTGTTTTTACTGATCTGTTCATATGAGATTAGTTGTTTTGCTCTTTATTTACATTATGACAAACTCAGAATCATGTCTGATACTGCCTGAACTTCAGGCAGTAGTAATTCCACTGAGGTTTAGTTAAAGAGATATTCAAAGTAAGACTGATAAAAAAAAACATGTGACAAATAAATATAATGATTTCCCTTCTTGTAGGTTCTATTAATGCTCCTTCTGCAGAAGAATTCAGAAACAGCAGGAACATACCAGTCACTGAGTTCAAGCCTCTGCCATACCTGGCAAACCAGTTCCGTACTGGAAAACTGTTACAGTAAGTATGGGGTAAAGGACGAATTTAATGACCCCCGATCTGCAGTGCAATCAACGTCTTGCTGTGCTGGGTTCCACACTTACTGAATTGGTCTCCGTAATTACCGACATGGCATGGTGCATCATTACCTTACCATTCTCTCTCAGATATCAGTTAAGAGACACAGCTCCAAATGTATGCCCAGAAAACTCTTCCATTATGGTTTATCAACACAATCTGTTCCCTGTCACCAGTCAAGGGACTGGGTTTGCACAAAAAGACAGATAGACAATATTTAGTTCTGTGTATGTGACGTCACTTATCAGAGTCCAGGGCCTAGGATGAAGGCCATATTTATTTTCTGTGAAGCACTCTTACCTCAGCTAACATGGTCATGTACCCTTAAGAAGGCAGAGGGTGCTTCCAATAGCAATTTTAAGCATTGTATATAAAAGAGTTAATTCAGTATACATAGATATAGTATGGAATGTTCTGAGGTTTCAGAAAGGGAGATTTTTATTTTTATCTATTCTTAATACTGGCAGGAAATCTATCTTTTGCATGAAAAGGGGAGAAAAGTAGCTTCAAACATTGATTGCCAACTTGTCAAACTATTTAGAAAATAGAAAAGGTTTACTAGGCACTAGGCACAGAAAATAAAATTCAACTACAGAAAATTGATGACACTAAACGTGATAGGGGAAACAAATAAAATTAAACCCTGGAAGGGTCTGATACTTATCAAAGAGCATAATTTTGATTTTAAGTGCCATATGGTGCAACAAGTGCTATTTTGGCAGATATCTTTGCTAGTTTCTTAAACGGCATCAAGTACCTTTCTACAATGAAAACAAACAACAAGGACAGAGAGTTTTGTATCAACAATTTGTAAGAAAATAACACTGGAAAGTTACATGAGAACAAATCTTACAGAAGTAGTTTAAGTTTTTTGGCTGCTTATCAGGATGCAACAAAAATTTGAATTAAATTGCCTAACACTGTATCTGACACATGCCTGAAAGACAACAAAAACCCTTTAAAAAGCAAGCTTAATGCCCGTCTAATTTAGAATAATTTTTTCATGCTCCTATGCAAACATTACTAATTAAACCAAATGACTGAATCACAGTTCACTTTTGTTTTAAAAAATCTTCATATAAATGATGATATAAAGCCAAATGTTTCACAGTTAGAAATTTACAGCAGCATATCATTTTATTGGCACAGTAAAAGGCTACAGTCATGTTAACATCTCTGTGTATAAAATGCTGATCTGCTTTTTAATGTCCATACTCCTCTACCCCCTTTCTACTGAGAACCATGAAAACCAGTCTTTTGCTGCTATTGGACAATCATTAGATTCCTTTAGTTCACAAACTCTGATTTACTTCCTTTTTCTCCCACATTTGAGGCCAGCCATAAACAGTCCAGGAGCAGTTATAGTGCAGCACTCGAAGGGTTATGGAGACTATTAATTTACCCACTTCAATGTTCATTTCTGTGCCTTCACAAAATTTGTGTGCCACTATCAAGATATAACAGGAGCGAAAAGGCGGTTTAGCAAAACTGAATAGTGTAATAACAAACATCAAGTGTCTGCAGCACAACGAAGGAGAGATAAGAGTTTATATCATTCAAATTACTTTAAACTCTGTTCTTCATATCTAGAGCCAGTGCTCTTTTCCTTCACTGAAAGAGAGGCTAGAGGTTGCTGTCCACCACAGGGAGAGCATCACACCCCCAAGGCCTACTCCAGACAGCACAATTACTCTCCAGAAGTCAATTTATACTCTTTCTCTCCTCCAGCGTCAGTGAGTTATTCTGGTAGACCTCTGGTGAAGCACCCTGTCTCTCAGCTGTATGAACTAAAACGATTTCACCTGATCCACACTTACAAGATGCACACCAGTGTTTTTGACCCCACTGGTTCAAGAAAATTTTTATAGCTGTTGGGGAATATCTCACCACTTCCAACAGTAACTGAGCATGTTGTAGAGCTGAAAAGCTGTTGGGGAAATGAGACTGTGATAGCAATAATCACAAACAGTGTTAGAAGAGGCTGATACCACAGGCAGTAACGTAATCATCTACTGTGCAGAAGACACTGCACTACAGTTCCTCTGTGATCAACTAAAAGGGTCAGAAAATTTAATGCTAAAATTATACAGCAATTTTCAGTTGTTATTAGCAAAATTATTGCTTTAAGAAAGTACCTAAGAAACAACCATTCAAAGAAATTATTAAAAATGATGGCTTTGCAAAGCTGGAATCACTCTGCTCCATCTGTCCTGGGGTGAATTGAAAGAGGACACATTTTACGTTCCAAGTCTGAAGTATTAACAGCCTGGAAAGCACCATATGGATTTTGGCATTCCTTAGTTTAAAAAAAAAATTGAGATATGAATCGTTAAAAAAACAGACCAAGACTTTTTCTTATTGTGAAACAGTAGGTCTGTATGACCAAAGATGTTTTAAAATAGCAAAAGTTGTCACATGCCATACTTACTCAGAAAGTGTTCCAAAAGCCCTCAATTTTTTCTGCTACTTTTTAACTTTTTTTTAATTTCCCCAAGTCTTAGTGTTTGCAACAGGAAATGGCAATTGCAAAGGAAAACGTATTAGGTTTTAGTATTAGTGTATAAATAACCTGATCAATGAAAGGTAATCTAATGCTAACTTGTCTTTAGAATTCCGTTTGTATTGAGCTTCAAAACAGTAAATACCCAGATATGGTTCAGACAGAGGCTGAATACTAAGGGCTAAAAACATCAAGAACAGAATAAAAAAATGACATTCAGAATTAAGGAAATGTAATCAAAGAAGCAACAATATATGTTTGTGAATTAAATTCTCTTCTCTAAGTATCAAAGAAAATGTAAAAATTATTCCAGGCAGCAATATTCAAATGCATAATTTCTTTTTTTTCCTCAAAAAGAGCCTAAAGCTAGTAACATAGATATTTTTTCTTCCACTTCATCTCTTAAAACACTGGAATATAGTATACATTTTTGGAAGCAATTCCTGTAATGTATGATAATAGATGCCATTATATGCTATACTCAATTAGAATACAGAATACAAAAGGCACTTTGCTTCATTATCATTGCTTATTATTTATGGAGAAGGATAATGAAATTTGGAAGAAAACCATAATCAAACATGCTGAACATCACAAATATATGTAAAAAAGACTGCAAATAGGAGTGAAATCTTCATTCTACAAGAAGTTATAACATTGTTGATGAAAACAGTAAACTCTGGTATAACTTCTATGTTTTTGTTTTGGCATTCTGTAGTAAATGACACTTCTTTAGACATAAAATGCCTTTTAAAAATAAAGCAGAAGAGAATTTTAAATGCAAACTTTTTACATCTCAGTGCAGAAGCTCATGATCAGAGTTGGTACTGGCATCAGAAATTATAATTATACCACAGAGTTGCTTGTTTCTGCAGATTAAGGAGTTCAGTATTTCTAGCTGCTGAACACTTCACAGCGTTGATGCCAGGCTGCCTAACTTCTTTATGAAGGGAGATTAAGCACCTCTCACTGTTGCCTGATCTTAAGTATTAATAAAAAAAACCAAACCCATATATATAAAAGTAAAAATATAGAACTACTCATTCATTCCTGTTCATTAAAGATAATGATACTATTGGCATCCCTCATGAATTTCCAACAGTTTGCATTCTCTACTGCCAGCTTTCCTCACCCTGAGACAGAATGTCAGGCCAACAAAATGAATACCAGAGAAATCATCATTACTCATTTTGCTTCCAAATACTTTATTTAACTAGTGGAAGCATGCTATAAAACAACTTTGAAAAAATATGAGATATGCTGCCTACAAGCGCTGATTTGACAAGAAAGAAAGGCTAAACAAAAGGGGGGAAAGCTAAGTGTCTTTTTTCTCTTCTTAGATTGACATGAAAGAAGCTTTTGGAACTAGATATTAAAATAGCAATTTAACAAGGAAGCATCTCTTTTTAATTCAAAGGAACAAAGTCCACTTCTAATATAAACCCTCAGGGTTACTATGTGTCAATAAGGTGAATTTTTAAGGATACAACATGGTACAGAGTTAGTTTTCTTCATTTAAAAACAAACAAAAAAGCAACCACCTAATAACAAAAAATCAAACCCACAAATGAGGGAGGGGGACAGTAGATAAAAAAAAACACTGGGTGTTTCTAAGTAACTTACTAATATTTATTTAAATTGGCCACTTTGGTCACAGATGTATCTTTAGTTTTGAACTGTCATAATGAACAATTGGATTTTTTTTCCCTGTAATGGGTGCACAGTCAACCTTTAGAGATAAATATCAGCGAGAGCTAAAATTAAGAAAAATGCTTAAACTAAGCCAGTGTTTGAGCTGTTATTTTATATATTGTGGAATATGTGGAATTTCAGATAAAATTGTAATGAAGTAATAAATTGTCAAAGACAGGAAATACTATTTGGTAGGAGCAGTCTTAACTATAGTTTCTTGACTCCTACCTGCATTACCATGGCTTTTATCTAACTCAATAACAACTCTGCAGATCTCTATGGTTCAGTTGTCAAGGCTGTGGCCATTTTTTCAGCTTTTTCAAAAATATTTCTGAAGCTGTTCAGACCATTTATAGGAAGAGATTTCCCAAAGAGAATAAAGTTTGATGTAAAGAGGGAAAATTTTTCTTCAAATGCAAATGTTCTTTAAATTTTTCTTATTCAGAATAGCAGATGCAGAAGCAAAATAGCATAAATTATGATTGACCTCAGCAGAAATAATTTATGCTCCTGAGCCACTTGATGTGTGTAGCCAGGAGGGAGCTGTCTGACTGTATGAATTTTTACACATCTTTCAGCTAATTTGCAGATCTCGTGTAAAATCAAATGCTCAAGGACATCATAAATATTTGTGCCATCCTCTAAAGAGCTTTGGGTTCATAATCCGATGAATCGATTACTCTGTTCCATAAAACTATTCCCTTTATCTCCAACAAATACTATTTTCATTTTATTGAAGTGTTTCAGAGCAACATAAGCTAGGGAAGCTAGCTGGCATGAAATATGGGTGTCTCACTGTAACCAGAAGAAAGCCACACTCTGACCTTTTCTAAGACATACCAAAGAACTTGTCACCAGTACTGTCAAATAGAGGAAAACAATGGGGGCATGTATAACACATGATCCACCATAATTATCAGAAAGTTAATTTCCACGCATAGGTCTCAATCTGTTAATGGTACTAGGCCTGAACTTTTTTCAACTTTCCACCTTCCAGAAACTCATTTATTTTTAACAGTCACTAATACATCCTTCTTAACAATTACTAATGAATCCTTTTATGAACAGTAAGGGACATCTTGAAAAACAGGGTCAGAATCTCTCATGACTTAATTAGCTAACCTCCGTTAATTTTCATTTTAAGAGGCTAATTTACATTATTAGAAAATTTGGACATTTACTTCAAAACACAGCATGATGATAAAGATCCATTTCTGATACAGGTTCATTGCCACAAAAAAGCCACATAGCCCACAGATGGCAAATCGCATTTCCTGCCATCTTCTTACATAGAGTCCTATAATCTGCCAATTAGGGGAATAATCATGAGAGGAGCCAAATTCAGCACTAAATGTTAACAAAAAGAATTTAAACACCTGTGGTGGATATGTTCTTTAAGTTTAGATTCTCATCTTCTTTCCCCCTTCTATATTTTTTGAATGATTTAAGCTGTATTTAATTTATTTAGGAATTTACAAAGGAAAACTGCAAAGTTCTTAATACAGAATGTAATACATACTTAAAATAAACATCTTTATTTTATTCTGTGCTGTCTTAAAAAGATACCTAGGGTCATATTAGGTTAAAATATATCAGGAAAATTATTTTTTGATCCACCCCATTAAAACTGATGGAATAATTCCCATGAACGGTTTAGGCTGTTGGCTCTGCTGCCGGTAGTGTTCCCTTAAAACCTGGAAATTAATATTATTTTCATCAATTTTACCACTCATGTTTTAGCAGTTTCAGACATTTCCCTACTCCTACACCGGTTGAGTAGTGGAGTGGAATCCATTAGTGTTGCAAAAAAGGGAAATAGTTCATTTTAAACAGAATTTTATCAGATGAGAGAAGTGGAAAAGTGTCATACAAACAACACCTCAATAACCATATTAGATTGGTAGGGTAATGCAATGACAGTCTACATTCACTCTGCAGTCACAATACTCAACACACTCGAAAGACCCCACAAAGAGACATACTACAAAAGCCAAGGTTATTATAAGAAATAGCAGCATATGGCTTTGGGAATGTAAGGTGAAACAAGTTAATAACTTCCTATTATCTACTGGCAAAGCTGTTACCCCCCTTTTTGGACATAAATGACATGAGGAAAAAAGCTAAATTAAACCATCAATAATTTCTGTGAGGTAGCAACGGAGTACAGATGGTGGTACTAAACTGCGCCTATCAATACAACAGCAAAAATCACCTCCTTCTATCTGGAGAACACTCATTTAAATGGTTTCCTTAGTGATAAACAGGCTAAGGTAGAAAGCACTTAAAAGCATTAGAAGAACATTGTGGTAGAAACTCATACACCTTGATGGTTAAAGAAATCTGTGAGGTGCTAACTTCTCTGTTCCAAAGCCTGATAACAAGAACTTTGGAGAATATTTTAAAGTTCTAGACTCAAATCCCTCCTCTACCTGCAGGAGTGCTGACTTACCTATTTCCTCTTCTCATGATTCAACCGCAAATCTACAGAGCATTTTTCAGAGAGTAGTGACTGCTCAACTGATTTTCTGAGCATTTTAAACAGAAGACATTCAACAGAAGGGAATAAAGTATCCTCAGAATACTAATTTAAGTCAAGAAGCAATCCACGGCAGGAGCGCTTCACATTCTCTACACCAGGACAGAAATGGAGGTTTCCCAAATATAATCCAGTCTTCCTACTGGATAAAGCAGAAGTCTATGATTCATCTTTCCCAAAATTTTCTGCCAAGGCAGCAGAAAACCAGTGCATACAAATGGAGAAATATTATGAGACTATCAAAACACTGAGCAAATAAACTGGCAGAAATACTTCTGTCAAGTTGAAAGACATTATAATAAAAAAGAGAGCCAACAAACCCAGTAACCACTCCTTACTATTTTTTCACTGGCCCTTTGAAAGAAGCTTGTTAGCATCTTTCTAACATCTGGTTCCACAGGTGAGGAAGTCAGGGCAATGCATATTCTGTGAATCCCAAAGGAGCTGAAAAAAGGAGCCAGATGCAGAGCAATTCATGTCAAAATTAACTGGCTTTGAACATGCCTAGAGGCATAAAGTTGGGCACCAAAAATTAGATATAGAGCTTGTGAATAGTAAAAGTCTGGAAGTTCTATTTATGTGGGTTTTTTAACTATTCAGGTACTTATATCGCCCTAGTCACTGTCTCAAGTGGATTTCTTCCTATATTTTTTTCTGAATGGTACTGTAAATAACTTTATTTAGTTCTATAGGTGGTTTGTCAATTCTGTAGAGAAGTCATAGTTCTAAATTCTGCAGGAGTTTTGAGAAAATGATGGACCCAAATGAAAGAGATTTTAAACACTCTTTGAACACCAAACAATATTATCACTAGATCTGCAATAGAGTTTGCGATGTTTTTCCTAAATTATTTATGAAATACTGTGCAAATACCTTCAGGCTTCACAGTTCAAAGCCTGAAGAGATTGAAATCCATCTCACCTCCATTGTCATGTAGGCCAATTTAGAAGAGATACATTCTTTAGCACTAGGTTGAAAAAAAGCACTTGCCTTAGAAGCAGCATGGCATGACTGTATCACAATATACTTAGTCAACGAACACATGCTTTTTAACAGGAAATCATTGAAATGAAAATGAAATAGATGCTTGCTGGTTATGTATGTCAAATTTTAAGTTTGTTAAATATAGTATCATATGGACTAGCATGGGCTGCAAAACAGAAATCTGAATAAATAGCTAGTAAATCTTCAACAAGGGGTGAAATGGAGAAAAAATGTGCTGTAAAGAAAACGGGCCATGCAGATGCCACCAGATGGAATTGATGCAGGGGGTCTATTCCCTCCTCTTACCATAAGGTTCCTGGTGTGGTAGCCACACACACACTCCCAAGGGAGTGGTTTACAGCTATCCAGTCACAGGATACAGACACCATCCTTGCTGCAAACTCTTTAGGTAATGTTCTCAATCTTATACACTTATTTCATACCAGCACTGTTGGGTCCTAGTTTCTGAATAGAAATTCTCCATGTGACCTGTTATGGTACAAGGACAAGAAAAATTGTCCACAAGCGGATCAGAAGAATTATAAATCACCATTTACGAGAGCAGCAGCAGTGATCTTCTATTTGCTTTCCAGGAACGCAGGAGATGTCTAAAACTCAACCCTTAAATTCCGTAACTTAGATGCTAGGCAAAAAAAGCGCTTCTATTAGATAAGTATTATTATGTGATATTATAGATATCAGCACTGAGACAAATGGTCTGTTATCATGATATAAAGAATTAAGAACACTAGAAATTAGTGGGAAAGGTTAAGGAAAACATACACATTTCTCATTTAAACAAACAACAATGGTTATTCTCATTCATTATAGCATTCAGGAAAATGATGTATAAGTAACTGACTTGTTGAAAGTCTCCAAGAAATCTGGATCAAGAAGGAGGCACATCACCTTTACCTTCCACTTCCACTAATGGCTGGAGCACTCCATGAGAACAACCCAAAAACTGAACATTTTTATCTTTGAAAATTTACGCTGCCTTACATAGTCTTCTTTCACAGCTTTCACATCATTAAAAGAAAAAAAGTATCAGCTAAAAATCAATAGAGCTCTATATCCCTTTCAAAACCCACAAAAAACCCCCAACCCCCAAAAAACCAAACCCAAAAAAACCCCAGCCTGGATTGCTACTGCATGAGTAGGCTCCTACTGTATTTCATCTAACTCAGCTGCTTTTGTCAAGATTTACATACCTCTTCTTGTGAACTTGATTCCTTCTTTCTTAGCTTGCCCGAATGCCAAATGACTAGGGAATAGTGTCTACAAATTAATCTAGCACTAAGACAACTGTGTTAAAACCCCATCACCTATAGTGTGGAAGTATTCTGTGATGTTGCTGGGAGCATCTGCCAGGAAAGCTGCCCTAGATTTTCCATTCCAAGTTGAATTATATATGCCAAGCGTTTTGAGCCTTAAAGCTGACATCTACCAAATCAGTTGTCAAGTTCCAAAAGATATTTTCAAAGACATTCAGAAAATACTGTGCTTGTAAAAGAGTTGTTTCCAGCATCCAGAAAACCCCTTAATACTAATTCATCACAAATTTATTCCATCGCACTTTTGAATTAATTGCCAGACACCTCCCCCTCTTATCTTCTTCAGGCTTTTGCTACCTTTAGACACCAAGACTTTGTTTTCAAAGATGAAATAACATGTCTTCCCCAACTACCTACTAATAACACCAGGCTTTAAAAATACTACTAAAAAATTATAATCATAAACAAGTGATATCCTGATTTTAACTTCCATCACTGATTTCTGCATTTTCCTGGAAATATACAAATTGATTTGAATAATCTTATTTTATTAATTTTATTCCCTGCCTACTCTTTGTCTCTTAGAAACAGTAACAGAAAAATTGAACCACTGGTAGCATAACCTCTCAAAACACAGTACAATACTGCACACATTATTAGGACCCAAAGATGCACATTCTTCTTAAAGAACTTACTTCTAAATGGTTTTGGGGAAATCATGGAGATTCTCCATATTGCTATACTCACTTAAAGAATAATAATCAATAAACATAACAAACATCTATTTAATACTGTCTAGAGACCCTCAAACTGATGTAGTTCCTTTCACAGCTCTATACAAGATGGTGACTGTGATCCACTATTGCTATAGAGACTTGTTCTGCATAAGGAAATTACTTCTCAGGGTTTCAATAAGTAACCGGATGCTGCTGCATTTGCAGAGGAAAGAAGTGTTGCATATTGCTCTGAAATACCTAGAACTCAGCTTGAAGTATCACTCTGCTGTAGGTAGAGATATCAAGCAAATAAAGAAATAAAAATCAGAGGAAAAATATATAATAGGAACCACAAATCCCAAGGCAGATTCCATTCTATCTCTATACAAAGTATCACCATATTGTTATAAACATTGTGGTTTCTATATTTCTAGATTAATGATGCTTTAGCACTCCAATCTTAAAGGTCTTATTGCTCAGATGTAGGTAATAACAATATCACCACAATTCAAATTTGATGAAATATCAGCCTTACCTTTTGAAATTTTTCCTCATGTGCTTCCAGATTTTCATCGATATTTTTAAATGCATACTCTATAGTGAAAGTCATTTCAAAAGGAAAATCACAATAATGTCTTTGGCTGCAGGTACTAGTTGAAACCAGAGGTAGAATCGCTGATGCAGTGCCTAGTCCATGTTCAGATCTATGTTTGATAGCTACACCTTTCAACAGCTGACAGCAGTATAAGTCTACACAATAAAAATGTTTTACAGGCAGAAGTGATTTCTAGTTGTGAACAAAACTACTCCATATCACCTTCTGATTGGTGTCTTGACATTTCCCAAATCACCACTCTCCATAAGCCCCAAATGATTCACAAAAATCAATGGCTACTGGCAGAAAAATACTTCAGAAAGGTGACAGGCAAGAGGGCAGCACAATTTTATCCTTTTTAACCTATGTGGCAGTACAGATGATATTATTGTCATATTTCTAGGCATGCATGGCTCTTAATACACATATACAAATGTACATGGAACCATACAAGTAAATAAATCATAGTTGTTGAACTGATGAGATTATAGACATAGTGCATGTATACTGCTGAGGAATAACAACAAGGAAAACAAGCTTGAGGCTAGAGGGTATAAGGACTACTCAAGTCTATGAATACCTCACTGCTTTTTTATGTATTATAGTTCTTCACAGGAAAAAGCCTCAAATAGGTTTCACATACGGACTGCTTGCTTACATATGGAAACATTAGTTATCTATGCTTGTTTATGTAATCTTATACCAACGTGAAATCCAATAGCCATCAGAGTATTATAAGCCTCTGTTCTACGATATTGATAAGCATGCCCTTTTAGACCCTGTGTCTGCAGTAAATAAATTGGGCTGATTTCTGTGTTAAAATATAGACCAAAAAAGGCAGGGATTAAACGCATTTAAAAAAAAAAAGGAGAGACGTGAAAATAATAATTTCATAAACAATGTAAGTCAAATTGTTAAGGTGAAGGCTAGCACAGAGCAAGATAAAACACTGACTGGCATCAGCAAATTGAAATTCAGTAGCAAACTACAACTCGCATAGGCTCTTATTTTCTCAAATTCTACATAAAACTTCTGCTTTTTTCCTTTGGTGTTAGATGTCTAACCCCTCTATTGCCTCTAAAAATATCAATCACTGTTCATATAGTTAAAAAATAATTACCAGATTTGAACGCAAGTGTACCTGAAATAAAGATCTGCTTGCTACTTGTCATATTTCCAAAGCATCTATCAGTGCAGGAAGTTCTAGCTGGTAGAAGCATTTTGACAAAAGATTTGTGCTTCAGAATTCAAGCAATTGTCACAGGACAGAGCGGGTTTGTGTTGTGAAGTCCCTAGTACTGGAGCTGTACAGAAACGAGTAACTGAGAGGAGCCAAGGATATTCAAAAGGGTGCTGACACAGGGAGCCAACCCAACTCAGGCGACTTGGAAGTCAGAACTGTGTTCATGGAGTAAAGTCTAGGAACTAAATACAGAATTAGAGAAGCTGATGAAGTACTTTTTCTATGATGGTTTCTCAAGCTTCTCTCCTTCATTTACTTTTTATTTTCCACAGATAGAAATTTTCTTTGGATTTAATCTCCTATGAAGATAACATTATAAATTTCAAATATTCCTTTTTAGCAAAAAAAGTTTGAAAATTTAATAGATGTTACATTGATGTCGAAAGAGACCAAGTAGTTCGACATCAAACTGGGAATATATCAAGGCAATAACTCAGATCCTCTGAGAAATTGTCCTCTTCTACTATATAGTTTCTAAACTTATAGTTTCTAACTATAAGCTAATGCCATAAACACTTCAATTGTCTGCAAAGTATTACGGTATCTGCATTGACATAACCAAATTTAATTCAGGTAATGAATCTTGTTGGAGCTGCTCACACATTCGTAAACCACAGCAACATTTATAGTAAGTATAGTGAAGGCTCACAGTTATCTTCCTAACATAAGTGAAACTGGAAACACATCAGAAATCCATTTTTTCTGTAGGTTATTAATAATCTAACCAAAGAAACACTATTTAAACATTTCCAACACATTACCATATGCAATTTACCTGCATGTGGCTGAAACTGATACAGAAAATTAAATAATTTGTATGAGCATTTGACATAGTGTAGATAGTCCACCTCAGGTTGAACTGAAAGATCGACCCCGGGCAGCCATTCAACCATCAGACTCCAGAAACAGTGTTCTCCAGCTGTTGCTTTGGGATTGGCCAGAAATGTGTTGAAGGACAGCATGAGTGAGGGGTCAGGCCAAAAGAGAAACAGTAATTGAGGTTGTGGTATTCACAGTATGCAAAAAACCCCACCTGGATCTTTCTGTTTTCTCTGGTACTTTCTGGTACTTTTTGCCTCATGAAATAGTGAAAAAGCATTGTGGGGCCAGGAGGGGTAACCTCCTGTGCCAGAACTATTACAACAAAGTTGAAAAGCACTTGTGATCCATATCTGTTTAGTCTAAAAACACAAAACAGAGGACCCCACCACTTCTGATCTTCAAGATTCCCAGAGCCCAGGCTGTAAGAAATGAGGGGTAAAATTTAGAAGGTGTCTAAAGTAATTAATTTTCCTATGTTCTATAATTTAAGACAATTAAATTCTTATCCTAAACCTTATTAATGGTTAATTGGTTCTTAACTAGGATTTTTAATTCAAATTGCTTTAGAAATTACGACCTTTGGTGCTGTTGCTAGCACCCTAAGTTGAGTATTGCGAATTATCTTGCGTTCCTCAAGCCCTTTACAGTGCACATTTTACTCCAGGTAAAAGGTCTTAGACTTCCTAATGACTGAAATGAACTCCTACCTGTTTCACATATGGCTTCAGTACATAAGGAAAAGTGATTTGATCCACTTTGATTGAAGTAGCAAACCAATTAAAGGTAGTTACACGTACATATAGCTATAATATTCCAAGTAAAAGAGTACTTGAATTCTTGCGCTTATTTTAAGGAAGAGGTCAGACATGATGACCTTCTAATCCCAACAAGCTAGAAGAATCTATGAATTATTTAATATCTTTACTATATGATCAGAATGTGTATTTTCACACGATTTGTACTGTTGGCCTTGCCTTATTTTTTCCAAATACAGTAAAAATGAAACTCGACATATCAGGCTTTTATACCAGCATGAACAGTCAGAAAATAAAAATATGTAAACTGGAAGAAAGACAGTCCAGGTGTCAGGTTTCTGATCAGGAATGGAATTCTACTATATTTTGAGGTTATAACCTATAACCTAAAATCTCATCAATATTCACTAATCTTGTGTATGCACATGGGGGGAAGGGGAGAAATCTCTGACAAAACTCCACTTATTCCATATTTTTGCATTTGTTTTTCCTGAAACAGAGAGCAAGTATAGCATTAAAAAGAAATAGGAAAGCTGCCTCAATATACAAGATCTAACCAAGACTTTTGAATGAAAATTATATGTGTGCATTGACTTATTTATACAACTGAATGCCTATCATATTTCATAAAATAAGTTCTTATTTCTAGATAAGATGCAGAAATACAAACAGAAAGTGTGTCCCCCTGCTGATTTTTAGAGAGACTGTATTACAAGGAAGAAAACAGTAAGGAAAGTTCATTCTCACAACTTGCTTACGTCTGAGACTATAATGAATAAGATATTTTGACTGAATTTCAATACTTTCAGTGCTTGTAGCCCTCACTGAATCTGCAAAAAAAGCTTCAGACCTTTTCAACAGGAAATACTTTGGTTCTAAAGGATCTCATTTCCAATTTTAACTCCCTTCAAGCCAATGACTTCCATTCGTTTTTAGTCTCACTCAAGTGCATTGGGAAGTTTATATTCTAGTCTGTGCTCAAGGACTGTCTCTCACTATTTAGATAAAAGAAAGCAAACTGACAAGCACAACAACATAACTATAGCTTTAATTTCTTGCAGTGCAACTAAAGCCTCAAGGGCTTACTCCTCAGCAAGACAACTGGAAGCTGCAAATTAATCTGGCTGGAACTTCCTAATATTACAAGTAGTAGGGGATCATTAAGCTCTCAGCAGCCTAGGGTGATACATGGGTTTTTTAAACCATGACAACCAAATATGAACCTAGAAGACCTTATATGAATCAGGGACTGCTGGAGTACAATACTGTGTGCCTGCTGGGGCTTATCCACACAGGTATGTATCCCACACCTATATAAATCTATGCAATATATGCAATCGCTCCAGAGAGGATCATGGTTTCCCTGCAGTAGTTACATGCATGCAGAGTTTTACTCCAGCATAACTTAATAACCATCAATTTAACACTGACCATCAACCTGATCCAGCTCTTTCACTACAGAAAAAAACATGATCTATACTGTAGTTTGAGAAGATTGCTGTCAGTATTATTACTGAGTTTCAACATCTTCAGAAAGTTCAGCATCACAGGAGAGGAACTGTGAAGAAAAGCTGAATGGTCAAAAAGCAGACACAGATAGTACAAACTCTTCTCATAACAGCTTGTAAGTGAAAACTAATTTCTCAAGAATATTTTTATGATGTAATCAGTCTCATCTCATTAACATACAATAGTAATTTCCTCTATCCTTGCATTTACAACTATTTACAAAAGAGTTTGTTATATACGGACTAAAAAAACAGCTGCTAATGTACACTGCTAAAAATTAAAATGGGGATATACATTTTACTGCTTCACTGCAACTCAGTTAACATGAGCATAACCCACACAACTATCAAACCTCCAGACCCACCATATTAATTAAAAAAAAAAAAGAAGAATGACTTTGCAGGCTTGTTATTTTGCAAAGAAAATCAATATTGTTTTACAATTGTTAGACTGATTTGGTCACTTCTATATTCAAATACTACCCATATAACTTTATTTACATAATCTATGACACCTTTGAGTTTTCCTCATTCCAAACAGCACACTGCCTCTATAACCATCCTACTCTTCCTAGCCATTTCAAGCACATCCACTATTATTTCATAAATAGTGCGTGATTTATCATTTTTGGTTTAGGCAAGCACCGTGTTTAATAGGGTATGTTAGAATAAGCTCTATTCTGCATGCCATTACTTTCAAATATTTTCACCACCTCTTTTACTAGTTGGTCATAATAGGTTTTCTTGCTTCTGTTTCACTTTTTATTACTACTTTTTGGGTTTTTTTCTGTGTGGGTAACTTCAATTTTCCCAGGGAGTTACTTATTTCCTCCCACCTTTAGAGTGGTACTGAAGTCACAATTGCTCTCTTAGGCTTTCTCATCAAGACTTGTTTTTCTTCCAAATATTCATCTTTTTGTTCAGGATTAACCTGTGAACTACCGTGCCCCCAAAAAAGCCTCCAAGTAACATAAACAGTAGGTCACTATATAACTTTATGTTGTTGTAGTGTAATGTATCTTATATTTCACAATTCTTGTTTCTCTCAGATCATCTAATATAGATGAAGGAAGAGAGAAAAGACCTTCCAGTGAATTTAACTGGACCTCTGCCCTTCATGTAAATGTAATAAATACTTTATGAAATAGCATTTGTCTATATATACTAGTTGACAAGGATAAATATTGTCATCTTTTAGCAAATTTAAAATTTTATAGATCTAAATGTAACAGCAACAACTGAAGACTCATGGCAAACGTCAACGGGAGATCCCAAATCACCATGTGTACACACATTTCCCTACTAGTCCTCCCCAGGAGATATTACCAGTACATTTTAAATGAAATATATTCTCTCCATAACATTAAGTTTCTTCTAGATTCAAACTCCATAGAACATAAAATATATTTCTTCTTTCCCCACCTACGTTTACTTCTTAATAAATTTGGACAGTGATGTGCACATGTGTGTGAATAGTACAAGTACTGCATCGAAAATGTTAATAAAGGCATGCTACTGCTGGCAGCATGTCAAGTAAAAGATAGCTGTGGCTCATCACAGCATATGAAGACAATCCCCACCTCAAGGAGATTGCAGCATCTTCTGTAATAATAAATGCACAGTAATAACAAGGACTGAAGCCTTGGTGGCAGGAGGGAGGGAAGGGAGTTGATAACTTCATCTTTTCTTTGTCTCTCAATAAAAAAGCCCAAAAAACATAGGTGAAAGGATTTTCTGACAGTGCTTTGTTCTCTGGTGGATTAAGCAACTCCAGCCTTTCTGTGGAAATAAGTCTCCCGAAAATTTTCCTGAATGCCATTGGCCTGGCACTAGACTCTTGTTCCAGTAACAGAAAATACAGGAAACAGATTCATGGAAATGATCGAAATACATTTCAATAGCATGACATAGAGTATATTACAGAGGAAATTCATATGCACTTTGCATATATCATTCAGTTTTTAAATATATATATTTTAGTAAACTCAAGTATATATGTAAAAATCCATTTCTCTGAATACCAGCCAAGAGTTTCAGTCAAAAGCTTTTAGAAGCCTGACTCTACTGAATACCATAAGACTCTGACATTTTCTCCACTGAATTAAGGATTCACCTGACAGTTATTATATAAATTTCTTAATACTTCCCTTTATTTAAGACTCTAGTCATAACTTTAATGGATTTTCTTTCTATTTCAAACTGTAACTGTACACAGAGACTTACATTAAACCTAGACAAAGATCAGTGTAATTAAAGGGAATTGTTAATATGTGTCTTATTAAGGACACAGTAGAGTTCATAGGATCGCTGCCTGAAGGTATGTTTGAGCTATGAGACACAATGTTAACACAGCCCTAATGCAGGATTTACCCAGATAACTCCTAAGCTACTAGTCTGGGCATGAGGGCAGCCCTGATTCCTGTGCACACTTCATCCAAATTTTGAGTAAGTCTTTGTGAAAGAGACATCTGCTTTGATATGGGCTTTCTATTGGCATCCTACAGAGTGTACGTTTCTTTCAGACTTTCTTATTTTGTGTTTAAGCTTCAAAAGACAGAGAAATATGTCTAGGGACTGATAAAATTACTTGCACATACTTTTTGCTACTTCTTCCTCTTCTGTCCTGTATTTTCCATGTTTTAACTTGTAATAATTTTCTCATTTTTGTGCTTGCTTTTTTCTCCATGACTACAATCACCATCTTGTTTTTAAAAGAAATCTATTTCCTAATGTATCAAATGCATTTTTCATCCAAATATTAAAAAAAACCCAAAGAAGTCCCTACACTCTTGTGAAAATTCCTGAAAGATCTTTGGTACAGGCATTTTATAATTACAAGGTGGTTTTTTTTAAGCTTCATAACCTATTTTAAACCTATTGCATCAAATTGGCAGTGAGCTTTCATTTAGTGCATTTTCTTATCAAAAACAAAATGCATCAAAATTTCAGCAACACTTCTCCCTGTCTTCCTTTTGCACTTCAGTTAAGGCATGCACTACACATTTTAGCAATCTTCAACTATTTTGAAGATGTTTAAGTGAAGAAAAAAAATAAATTGAGAAGTCAGGGAGTCTGTAGAGTGAACAGATAGCCAATGTCTGTCTCAATCACATTTCCCACCAAGGATCAGGTGCCAAATGAACATCATACCAACTTTCTTATTTTTTATTCAAAAGTGGAACATTGGTTAAGCTAATGAAAACCACTCTAGCTTCCTAGTAACTGTCCGATGAAACCTGGATAACTTCTGTCGCATCAGTTTCATTAGCTTAGCATCATCAAGTCATAAAAGCGGAATTTACACATCAAGAACTTGACACTGTATATCGATGTACATTAAGACTTTTATAAGATGGAATAACCAGATGGTGCTGGGATTTTTCTCCTGACCTTTGTCTTGCAGCAAGATTTACAAGAAAAAAATAACAAACATTTTGAGTTATGTTATTGTAGCAATTTAACAAAACAGTGCATTTAAATGTTCTTATTCTTACATTGTCTGGTAATTATTGCATTAATGGTTCTTACATCCCCCTGAATTTCCCTTTTTATTTTCAACAGGAAAGGGAAATCAAAAGAACAATATTGTTGACCTGGAATAAATTTTAAGATATACTGAACATCAAGGTCTACTTTAAAACCTTGAGTTGAGGTGGTGACTACTGAAGTCATTTTCCCATGCAGACTGGGGCTGTTCCTGAACAGTCACAAACATGTTACATCATATACATTCAAACCAATTGCCTGACAGGCATGAAATTGTGCTACAGTTGATCGCAAAAGTAGACAATGCATTGTACTCCTTGATGAATAGCATCAAGCCATTAATCTTTATTAGGTAAACAATCTTTCAAAAAAGGCGTTCCTTCTGCTTATTAGAAAGCTTAGAGAATTTAAGATAAACACAGCAGTGCTGCATGATCACCAGTAATGACTTAAAGGCTCATTTTACTTTATTACAAAAGACTCTGCACAGCTTATGCTGGCTTCAGTGGGAAAGAGTACTAGGAGAGGGGGAAAAACCCCAGCAAGTAGGGGTTTTTTGTTCTGTTTCCCATGTTGTATAAGAATCCATCTTGACCAGATGCACATACATCTTTTTTCCTACTGAAAATTGCATTTTTAAGTGATAGAGATGTTTGGGTGAGGAAGGGAACATCACCAGGATTTCTAGACTTGCGACCAAAATAATCTATGTGGACTTAAACATTCAGAACAGAGACCCATAGTACTTACACTTGCATAGGAGAAACTAGGTCCCCTTATGCTATACAACAGAATTTAGGGACAGACAAGGTGAGTGTTTGCAGCTCCAGTCTTTGAGCAAAGCTGTGAAATCTTCCTGTCAAATTAAAGAGCAAAAAAGAGCAAGAAAAGTTCTAGTATGAGAAAAAAGATTAAGTATAACTAGGTTGTTAATTTCATTAAACCTTTCAACAGTTATCTTGTTACACACATAAAATTCTGTTAGCTTAATTATCACTCTAACCTGTCAAATACTAACTAGAAATTAAAAAAAAAACTTCTTCAACAAAGAAAATACTGAATTTTATATGTAACCAACATGTCAAATCCATGTTCAGATGAAGTCTATGAACAGCTGCTTACAAACCCTACAAAATCTTATAAACCAGTCTGCCTTAGATCAATTTATTGTTTGGGAGAGAGAATTTAGCAGCAAGAAATTAAGAGAGCCAAGTATTAAAAAAAACCCCACCACCAAAAAACTTGAAGACTGTGCCCTGACTAAGGCTTTCTGCTATGTAGTCATAGCATGCGGAATCCATCAAAGAAATGTCTCATTATGAATTCTTGTAAAGAAGGTTACATTCAACATTTCATGTGCTGCAACAGTTGAAACAGCACATGATGTGATTTAGAATCAGACACAAACTTAATATTATCCCAAAGCAATTGATTACCACTGAGTCTGGTCTCAGTCCAGAGCTATTAATAGACTTCACGCATTAATCCAATTTAGATCTTCATGTCATGTAGAGTGGTTTGCTTTACAGGTTAATATAGAATATAATGTTCAAGCAGTGGAGACACTTTATAATAAAGTGTAAATATTGAGTCATCCCGAAGTTTCTAGGAGACCATATAACTATAAAACATGACACCTGATCACAAAGAAAGGTATTTGTATCCCAATGAGGCATGGCAGCTCTTCACTTAGCACTGTCAAACCATCGCCTGAGTCACAGCAGGAGCGTTCTGTGGACTTGCAAATGCTTTTAAACGGAGGTCCGGTAAAACCACTAATATACATTTCAGGGAGATTAATTAATTGGGACAGCAAAGCAGACATACTTCCTGATGAGCTGGGTCAGGAATGCATCTAATGAAGGTCAAAAAAATATAAAGAAATAGACAATGACTTATAGGAATTTATGCGACAAAGTAAATTAAGATTTGGGCTTTATTATTTCCTTCTTCTTTGTTGTTTTATACAAACCTTAACACAGTTCTTGTAAATAAGGACAAAAAGTAACATTGTTGTTTCATCTGAAACGTGACTTAAAGGTTTCATGCTAGTTTGCTAATATCAAGCATGTGACATCTACAGACATGGCAATATTAAAAGTGAGAGTGTGAGTCTTCAGAAGCAATGTGATATTGATAGAGAAGCAGCAGTTTGCACAACGATTCCTAAAAAAGCTCTCAGGCATATAAAAAAAGTAAGGAGATGCTCAACTGAACTCTGAGGTAGTTTGTGAAATCATCTCACTTTGATTTTCTATCAGATTTTATCTAGATGCCCCTTGCAGTCCAAAGCAACTGTTTGTGGCTTATCTTTACAGAGCTGATGCCACAGGACTATGAGTCCTCAAAACTGACTGCATCTTGAATCGTATGAATGTGACCTGAAAATCCACCTTTCTCAACAATGGCAACGCAAAAAGGAAAGGACAATATTCATTTTTTTTCCCAGAAGATGCAAGTGAGAGGCAGTTGGAGCTGGCAGGGTTACTAAGTGATACTTGAGAGAAATTGCCACCTGCTGCATCAAGAAGAGGGAACATCTATCTCTGAGTAGAAAACACAAGAGATGATCAACTTGGAATTATCCAGAAATATGTCAAGGGATTCATCCTGAAAGGTTACTTCCCCAAATTACTGTGTAATCACTTCACAGATTCACAAGTAAAAGGACAGTAAATTAAATGTAATGTGCAAAATTTAAAACTTCTCCTTTTCTAAAGAAGCTCTTCACGTCTTCCTTGAACAAAAGAGAAGACATCATAATGACTGGAGATGCTGCAACTCTAACAGCAGCCCAGCAGCACATGATGATTTCTTTCACTGCTATAGCAGGTAACAGTGAATAACTGAACAGGGTAATTCAACAAGAGAAAGGACATTGATCTGTGGACAGGGACAAGCAAAAACTCCTGCAACTAGCACAATGTCCAAAAAGGAAGGATTTGATTAAATAACCTTATGTGTGTGGATATGCCTACACATACATATGTTCCAACCATGAACATGCAATTTAGAGATTTTAAATGCACAGAGAATCGAAGAATTTGTAACTCTAAAGCTACTGCAAAGAAACCCTTCTTTGCCTACTCAATTTAGCTCCTCCATCTTCATTAAGAAGAAAAAATGAAAAGGCAGAAAAAACACTCTAGCTTTACTTAAATGCAAAATGGATTCAATCAAATGGAAAGAGAATTACAGCTCAGAGCCGCTTTTACTGGAAACCTTTTGCAAAAAAAAAAACCCCACAAACAAACCTAAATCTTATAATTTCAAACAAAATAGGCATTTTTCAGTTGGAAGTCATTCTTGTTACAAAAATTGCATCTTATTTTTAAGAAGGCCAAGAGAAACCATTAAAAGCTTGAAACAGAAGCAAAATATTTTAAGGACATCCAGCTTGCCCTTAGTTCCACATCTGCCAATAAAGCCTTTAATTCTAAATTGGAAGGAAATAGCTTTTAAACTGCCCAGGAACCAAAGCATAATAACGCAATCATGTTTATTCTAATGTTGTACGTTAGCTATAAAGAACACTGAGTGCTGTGGAAAAAAAAGAGAGAGAACTCAGGCATTTAAATGGGAATTCTTACAGTGAAATAAGTTTGGTATCACTGTGCAAATAAAGCTATGTATCAGCATATAATACAGAAGTTGAAAAATTCTACTGTTTACAGGAAAAGGTCACGTGTGAGCTCTCAGATTAAGTATACACAATGAAGGCAAGTAAAGGCAAATGTAAATTTATAATCATTTTTAATACAGAGCAGATCCAGAAAAAGAGCTAAGCAGCCTGACAGTTCACAGCTTTAAATCTACTCAGTCTTCATATAACATTAACCTCTTCTGTCTACCTCAGTGCTGTCCACACAGCTGTTTCTGCCTGTAAAGCTGACATGTGTCAGTGAATTACATTATTTTTGTCAAAGATAAAGAAAAAAATTTTTTGGATGTCAATGGGGCCAAAAATTAAAGGATAAGTAATTCCTCTACCTCCACAGCCTTGCAAAGTCTTTTACACATCTAAGCACTGGGCCAGCCATGCCCAGGATGGTGCCAGGTTCACCAAAATTCCTCCAAATACAGAGGAGAAACTTGCAGGCCAAAAAAGGAGAAATTTGAACACAACTGGCATCATGCAGAAACATTTCCTTCCACACTCAACAGGCAAACTCATTTAATGATGTGAAGGTCCACAATGTTCCTGACAGACTTTAACGTGTGTAACTGGCAGAATAAAGTGACAAAACTATGTGGTTTTCAGGCTCTTTCTTCAACCCAATTAGGGAATGCCACCCATTAAGGGCTTGAAAAGTTGATTTTCCTTAGCCACTGGATTTTGTACACCTACTCTCTATCTGAAACTTACAGTATTGAGGAGTCAGACACAAATTCAGCATTAAGTAAGTACTGCTGGCTTGTATATGTAAGAGTTAACATTTCACAAACGGTTAGGAGTTGGAAGGGACCTCGAAAGATCATCTAGTCCAACCCCCCCTGCCAGAGAAAGATCACCCAGGCTAAATCACATGGGAACGCATCCAGGTGGCTTTTGAATGTCTTCAGAGAAGGAGATTTCACAATCTCTCTGGGCAGCCTGTTTCAGTGCTACATCTCCCTCACACTGAAGAAGTTTCTCCTTATGTTCACATGGAACTTCCTATGCTCCAGCTTACACCTGTTGCCTCTTGTCCTATCTGGCTGTCACTGAGAAGAGCCTGGCTCCATCCTCCTGATTCTCACCCTTTACATATTTATAACCATATTATTCAAAAGCATAGAATGATATGCCTTAGTCATTTACAGCCTCCTAGGTAGAAATGAAACATTTCACAAATACAACTATGAAAAATGAAAGCTTAGTTTTAAATGGGTGTGAAGCTGGAAAAGAAACCCTTGGAAGCTCCTTGTTAGAACTGTGCCAACAGTTACAAGGTTATTTTACTGCCTGTGGTGCAGTTTACTGTCTTTCTACGTATTGTTAAAACCATCTTTGTCAGAAATAATCCCATAGGCATATTAAAAAATTACTCTGTGAAGTGAGACTTCTACAATTTGTAAAGGATCTGATCGTGCCAACCAGCAGGTATATTCCCCATGTTCCCCAAGTCTCTGCAAGACTGTATCTCTCCCTGCAGCTCAACTGATCTGTTTGCTGGAACCACAATTTAGTACCAAGTTGCTGTCTGAAGTGACAGAAACCGTTCGTCACTGCACAGTTAAGGCAAATGCTTTTCAGGAACATACAAATCTCTCAAGTAAGCAGAGAGATGCAAATGAACATGCTTCCCCCCCCAGCCACGCACATGCTGTATCCCAATTCATACTTTGAGAAAGTAACCATGAGGACATGGTTGCCTTCAAAGAAAATGCACATGAGGAGCTAGGGAGGGATGGAGAGTCTGTCCAGTTTGTGTTTCATTCAAGGAATCCCTGTGTCACTGCTGAAACATTGAAGTGATCCGGAAGCATTTCAGATTTTATTTCAGCTACAGTTAGAAAAAGAAGTTTATCTAAATTTCATACCTGCTCTTCAAATTTTAAAAAATAAAAAATAATCCCTGAGACCATTCTTCAAGAAGGAAGTCTTTATCTTGCTTTACACATTTGCTTTTCAGTTTCCATTTCATTTATCAAATTTGTTACTAAAGACTGTCACAAATGAGAAACTAAAGCAACTGAGCCCTATTTCATCAAAACAACTTCATTGCCTATTTGAAACGTAGCTCATCATAGCTTCCCTATTATTGATGCAATTGTCACCAGCAATGGGAAGAAAAAATGGGGGAGGGGCAGTGAGGAAGACAATATGTGAAAGTAGTAAGACTGTAAGCTTGACTGGCATAAATGCTCTTCTGCCTCTCTCCCTGCTGACTCTAGCGCAGTCTCCTGTGGCTTATGACAACCTTGAAATATTTTGGTGCCTAAAAAAAGACAGATCCCAGGTGAAAATCTAAAGATTATCCTAAAGATTGTCCACACTAAAAATAGTAATAGAAGCATTTTAAATATCCTCTTCTTTCCTTTAAAATCTGCCTTTTTACAGATATAAATTCTGTGACATTTCAGTAAAACTGACCAGAAAAACTTTAAAAACTTTGAAGATGGATCGTCTCTTTCCAGATGTCCTTAATACAGTAGTTATTGGCATCTCCACAGACCTTGTAGCTTGGATGATTTTGTGACCTCCTATTCTGCCACAATAAACATACACCATCTAAAAACACACTTGAAGATATCCTACTTAATTACAATCAATTGAGACCTAGACTATGTCTGCACCATCCACTTCATGTTTTCCACATGTACAAAGAAACCTAACATGGTATAAAATAGCTCAAGCTGTTCAGACTCATTTACTGTTTCTTGTACTTTCATGCATTTTGGAAAATATTACCTCTAACAACTTTAATATAGATTATTTCATCATTATATTTCAATATCTGATATTAAAAGCATTTTACAAAACTATGAAGATTTTTATACCAACTTTTTGAACTGGAATTGATTTTGCAATCACAACTTCTGTCCTTTGGCAAAAAATGCTACTAAATATAGAAGATGCAAAGCTAGGATAATATTAAAAACAAGGGGTTTGCACATATAATCCTTAGAACCACAGAATGTGTTAGGTTGGAAGGGATTTTAAAAGTAATCTAGTCCAACCCTCCTGCAGTAAGCAGGGACACCTTTAACTAGATCAGATTGATCACAGCTTCCTCAAGCCTGACCTTGAATGTCTCCAGCAATGGGACCTCCATCACCTCTCTGGGCAAGCTGTGCCAGTGTCTCATCACCTTCACTCTGAAGAATGTCTTCCTAATGTGTAATCTAAACCTACCCTGCTCTTGTTTGAAGTCATTACCCCTCATCCTATCGCTACATGCCCTTACAAACAGTCCCTCTCCAGCTTTCCTGTAGGTCCCTTAAAGACGAAGGAAGATGCTATAAGGTCTCCCCAGAGCCTTCTCTTTCTCCAGACTGGACAAGCCAACCTATCTCAGCCTCCTTGTCACCAACAAAGATGCTAAACAGCACCAATGAAAACCCCTGAGCAACACCACTTGTCACCTGTCTCTTCTTGAACATCAAGACATTGGCTCCAGCCAATTCCTTTTCCACCAAGTGGTTCTTCTGTCAAATCTACATCTCTCAAATTTAGAGACAAGGATTTAACGTGGGACTATGCCAAATGCTTTACACAAGTCCAGAAAGGAGACAAGGTCTCTTCCTTCATCCACCAACACTGTAACCCCATCATAAGAGACATGAAATTTGTCAGTCACAATTTGCCCTTAGTGAAACCAAGTTGACTGTCACTGATCACCTCCTTATTCTTCATGTCCCTGAGCACAGTTTCCAGGAGAATCATAAACAGTCTTTGCTATGTAGAGTAATTGTTCAGCAAAACATTCTCTTGTGCAAACCAGTTTTGAATACTCCTGTTCCACAGATCCGTTTCAATTAATGCCGGGTACTGGCACAACATAGCATGCTACACAAATTCTGCTATTCAAAAAAACCTGATACCCAGCAGCATGAAACAGCATTATTGTTTACTAACTTTTTTTTAGAAAAGATACAAAAGAAAATGCAAGCTGATTTTGTATAGAGAAAATTCATCTGAATGTGGTTCAATCTCCAACAGAAGTTAAGACATTTTGCCTGCAGCAGAACTTCAGATCTTCCAAATTAACTTTTTTAACACTTTTTTTTTTCAGGCTGCCCACAGTGATAATTTCATCTGCAGCCAAAGAAGGAAATAAATCTTAAAAATTGACCACATACATGCTGCAGCTGATACACAGACTATACCCTAACTGGTTACCACTTAGGTTTCCTGTGAGATGCACATGTGTAAACTGCAGGTGATTTGCAGTCAGCCCTGGAGCAATCCAGCCTTTGGGCATAGGTATGATTTCCAGAAAAACCATGGCACATACGGGAGGACAGGAATGGCCCTAACACTGTTGTCACCTCCACATAGAAATGAGAGAAAACTGGAGAGCATTCTCCCCGCAAAGGCACCTTCTTTTAAACACAACCTTCTTCTTCCCATATGCTAACCCCCCTCAACCTCTGACTCTTCCTTGGGCATGGATTCCTACTTTTTGAGAAGCTTGGGTTGCCTACTACATTCAAACAGAGACTGCTCAGATAAATGCCACTCCTCCTGACAGCTGTTGCTGAAAGGCTCCATATTTCCTCAAGGCTTTATTTATCTGTTTTGGGGTGTGTTTTAGAGGATAAACAAAGCAGTAAGTGTTCATGTATTTTTTTCTTTTTTTTCTTTTTTTTTTTTAAATAAGAAATACTACCCTCTTCTCAACCTTCCCTTTCCATTTATGCAAAAAGATTATTTCTGCTTATTACTCCACCCCTGCAACCCAAATGGATCTTAAAGATACCTTTATGCTTCAGGTCTCCCTACAAACAGAAAATGAGGAAAATAAATGCCTCCTGGTTTGGATCTGTGCTTGCACTTTGTTTACATTCAAAACAAAAAATAAACAACTGGTAAATTCCCTATGAAAGATACCTGAAAGTCAATATTTTCATATGCAATAGCAAAAATTTTCAGTATGCCCAGCATTAAAAGGGTGTAACAAGGTGCCTACAAAATCCCAGTTTTATGCTACCATTTTGTAATTACAACCTTGGCATTTATCAATATATATAATTTATATATATATATATATATACACACATTACAAGACATTGTACCTGTAAACGGAAGGTACTAAAAGATTCCCAAACACCAGTGAACCTGATCTAAGGTAGTCAAAGTTTATTCAATATAATCTGTCAGTATCTAAAAAACACAGCAATGCTTGTCACATCAGGTTATTTGTCTGCCAGTCAGCTCTTATGCTCCATTAGCAATGGCAACAACTGGATTTTGAATATATTTATTTCTCCTTTGATAGCTCTGCATATGCACTTGTATAGCAACATAATTGTAAAGAATAAAGAATGAAATATCCAAACTATACGTTTAAGCAAAAAGGTGACATTAAGACCTGTTTCTGTGAGGAATACTGGGCACTAGCCTGTTTTACTACAGAGAATGAATCATTTACTCTTACGAAGAGTCAGTCAAATCTCCCAGGAAATATGCTATGCTATCTTGAGGTCTTCAGCTTGCATGCATAGAAAGTAATGTAGCACAAGGATTATAAGCCATAAAGAAAGGAGTAAGATGCCTTGGCAAAATAGCACTTTTGAAGCTGGGGTATGAATTTCATACAATTAAACCTGTAATTTAAAAATACTTGACAAAGCCATTCTTTGAGGTTATTCAGATAGCTCATGCAAAATGTACTCTCTTCATAAACATTAAACCATGAAAACAAGCTAAATATGTCAAGTAAATTATGCAGAGTGATCCAGTCACTTGTGGTAAAATCCAGAAGATATTTAAAGGTTGTGACATTGAACATGGTAACAGATGCTGAAATCCCAGCTCCTGAAGCATAAACCACAGCCCTAACTTTGGCCACCTGAAATTATTATAAAGTGGGTGGAAAAAAAGTTGCCTAAAAATATAAGAGGCTCAGAACAGGAAGCCCTAAGCAATCCATGTGAAACAAAGACTGTCTTTACAGCTTTTCCTTTTTAGTGACTAGACCGTACAGCTGAGACATCTAAAACTGTTAGACTGCAATCTTCTTTGTCCAAATTGTTTCTCATAAGAGTCATTAACCACGGGAGAAGGGCTCAGAGTGGCTGTCAGATTGCCAATCTTGGAGATGTAAGGCCTGTATCAAACAACTCCAAACTGACTTGCTCTGTGCAAAGGGTTGGACTAGAGGGCTCTGGAGACACACCCCCCCCCCCCCTTATCTAATTTATTCTATGACTTCATAACTGAGCTCGGGTATTTGTAAATGATTATATGTAGACTGAAGTACCTAAATACTTCCTAAATCTTTCCTGGGGATATGAACGCAGTTCTGAATACCCAGGTACTCCTCACTACACTTTCTTGTACTGGGGACCCCAGAACTGGACAGAGTACTGCAGGTGGGGTCTCACAAGAGCAGACTAGAGGGGCAGAATCACCTCCCTCGACTGGCTGGCCACGCTGTTCTTGATGCAGCCCAAGACACATATGGTCTCCGGAGCTGCTAGCACACAGTGATGGCTCATGTTGAGCTTGTGATCCATCAGCACCCCCGAGTCGTTTTCCTCAGGGCTGCTCCCAATACATTCTGTGCCCAGCCTGTCGTTGTACTGCAAGACCTTGCACTTGGCCTTCTTGAACTTCATGCAGTTTGCATGGACTCTGGGCTGTCAAGACCCCTCTGGACAGCATCAATAAATAAAACTTTGTTTTGTCATTTTAAAATCTTCAATTACTTGAATCCTTTCTAAAATACACTTAACAAAAATACATAAAGTATTATATAATTTATTTCACAGGTTTAAAATTATAATTGTGACTACAACTTCATTCTTCTTACCAAAAAAAACAACGCCATGAACTGCCAGATGAACACTGGATGTGTTTAAGAAATACAGAGTAGTATTACTATCTCAACTGTGACAAAGTGAATTATTAATCTACAGCGAAATATGTTTCATAACCATGATAATATACTGCTTTTAAAAAATAAAATGCTTAGACTTTTACAGAAATTAGTTTAATATATCATATCACATCACAGGACCAGCATAGACAAGCCACAGTATTTTAGAAATAAAAGTAGAAGTGAATCCGTAATTCTCCAACAGTGGTAAAAATGAGCAGGCTGAACTGAAAACTATATCTTAGACCTGAATTATTTTGAGTTACAAGTTGTTTTTTAACATGGCCAGGTTTTGTTGGCAAATCTTGCAACGAGTTTTCTAATGCTCCAGCTGGTACTGATGACAGAGCCCTCACTGGTTCCATGCAACTGCTCCCATTCAGACAACCAAAATGCTTTCCTAGCCATGGGGAATATCTTAAATTCTTCCAAATCTCCTTCCAAGCAAGTTTAATGGGACAAATAATCAGCAACACAAGTAAATATTTAGTGAAGCTCACACGAAGCAAAATTATATTACACAGACAAAAGTATAAAAAGAAATATCTCTGAAATCCACCAAATAAATCCCATGCCCAAAACAGACATCTCTTGTCATTCTCCAAAAGACACTGGAAACCCTGCCAAGCTCATGATGCAGTTCACAAAAGCATTCAGGGGAGGTAAACCCAGACTCTTCCTGCCACCTATAAATCCTGTAATTTATTAACTTGACTGCTTCTATCATGACTTTTGATCACAAAAGGTAAAAGACTGTAGCCACAAGAATCTTGGAAAGCAATCGTGCTATCAATTGTGTGGTATTTCCTTCTGTTCATCTGAGAATGGTAAAATACTGACAATGAAAGAAAACATGGATTAAGAATAGGCAGAAGAAAAAATAATAGAAGAGACAAAGACAGAAAAGCAAATCAACACGTCACATAAGCCAGCAGAGTCAACATAATGATTTATTTCACAGTTTTCACCGGCAAGGAATGCCTTCTTTTAACACCCTTAGGTTTTGAAATTGATGACTCAAAGGCTTCCTCCATGACTAACTGCTGTCAACCAAGACTCAATAACTTAGCACTGGTTTGTTGTTTGACTCTGACAAGTAATGTTTGATCTTCATCATCCCATCATAGGATGCCATGCGACGTGATGAGTTGGCAATAGTATGCTAAGGTGCTAAAAAATAGCAAACACTTCCCTCTGTCTCAAGTCCAAAGGATTTTTAACATGATAGTGTACACGATGATATAATCAAAAATCATGGAAAAAAGACTACAGCTACAGTCAACTAACAGTTGATAACAAAGACCATCTGGGCCACATCCTCCAGCACAGGGAAGTAAGCAACATGGAAGTACCACTATGCACAGGGATCAAAAATAACATATGGGAGAAAGTTCTGGAGTTTTGATCTGATGGGATAAGCTCATTCCAACCTGCTCTGTGTACTCAATTATGGCTGCTAAAGCCAAAATGTGAGACTGAGTGATCAAAGAACAATACTTGACTAGAAAAATCTTGAAAATTTCACTCCCAGAAGAACCAACTAAACAAGAGGTAGGAAATTTATTGTGGTGCAGGCAGGGAAGCAGAGGAGTTATTTTGATATATACTAAAGTCTTCCCTACTAGTAATGCCAATGCATTGAGAGCTTACCCACCTCCTTTCCAGATCTCTCTATCCTCTTCTCTTAAAACACGATGCATTTCAGATTAAGTTCTTCTCCACTACTAAATCTTTGGTGCCTTTTTTTTTTAATTACTAAAATGCCTGTTTCCATAGATGATAAAATCCAGGATATTAGAAAAGCACCTCTATTTCATTGAGCTAAATTTTATGCCATGGCTTTGCAAGATAGCAGTCTGTTCAAGATTTACAAGTATCAATGACAATCCTTTTCTTTAAATTATTGTGGCAGATTAGGATTTCCACTTGAGTGTTTCTATTTCATAGTCTACATTCAGTGGCTCTATTTAATTATTCAAACAACTGATGCATATTGTGCAACAGAGATGTACACCTCCACGAATCATTAGTTACATATATACACCCTAACACATAGTGAACTCCAAATTAATTAAAAAAAAAGTTAAAAGGTATGCCATCTTATGTGCAATAGCAACATCATACTAAACTACATTAAACTGGTATTCAAATGGATGTATTAAAAACAGTTCAACAAGCAGAATTGCCTGACTGGATGCTTATGGTGCTTCTGTAAAGCTAATCCAGCCAAGGCAGAAAATTATTATTCATTTCATCTGAGCAGCTGAGCATAAGGTAATATAATGAGGAAGCTCAGCTAGCAGGCTACTTAACATTTCTTCCTTGAAGCACTGAAACCCCTATTAAATTTCTGTGCTAAGAGAGTTAAGAAAAAAAATCTAACTCTAAATCTAAGCACCTTATGATTAACTGGTGCTTGCTAGGGAAGACACTGTAAAATCAATTGCAGTGGCACAGCAGAGGAAGGCTTTAACAAACAAATAACAGAAACCTGCAGTGAGAGCAACCACATTTAGTTAATATCTGCATGCAGAGGCGAAGGTCAGACACAATTTTCTCCTATACCCTTCATGCAACAATAAATGGGTTTTTAGGATGCCACTGCTTTCTTGCAGGACACAATAATGTTGACCTAAGGCCTCACTTCTTTAAAGTGTGCAATTCTTGTAGCAAGGGCTGTCCTCCTTCAGTGAGCCTTTTTTGGGCATTATATTAATTCACTGTTACTGCATGAGGCATTGCTTGCAGACAGAAGAGTTGGTATAGAGTGTAAGCAAGCAAGAAAAAAAAATTGAAAACACAGGTTTGTTGACAGAAAAGCTAATTCACAATGAGTCACCTTTGGCTATGGCTTATGAATGAGTAATTTTTTCTTCAACTTTCAGCAATTCATTTCTACGGATTTAATCCTGGTCAGTAGAGCTCCTCTTCTAAAGTAGCTTGATAATATCCTCTCACTTTTGTGTCAGTGTAGAATTCCAAACTGTATGTATTTTATCAATGTTGAAACCATTTCCCTGTTAGAGAATCTTATGGGGATCCATTTGCTGTAATCCCAGGCTAAATCAACCAGCAATCCAGCACCCCAGAGGTGAGCCTCAAACACAGCCACCCCAGGGCTGCTGAATGTTTTGATGGTCCACCCATTTTTGATACAATACCTGCAAAATGAAGCAGTTTCACTCAACAGCTGGAGAAAAGCAGCACGAGGAAAATATTATTTTGTACAGTCACTTGTAAGTAAACAGGAGAAAGAAACAGATCTTCAAGCATTGTGGCTTGTACAGCAGTACCTCTAAAAATTCAGCTGCTTGTTCCTATCCTTTCAAAACCATAAAATTATGATATAAGATGATTTTCTATTTAATTCTCACATTGGTGCTTTCAGTCTTGGTACTTGCCAAGAACACCACCAAAAGAAAAATACAGCCTCACCACATTTTGGCTTTTCCAAAAGTCATAACATGGCATAGGATAGCTTTGCATTTTTCAAAGAATCAATTCTGATTATGTCTCTCAGTAACATATGACAGAGAAAAAGCATTCATTCTCCCTCTCTAAATGCCAGCTAAATGAGAGCATCCAATGACATGATGAGGAATTCTTCAAGTGGAACAAGACAGCAGGAACATAAAAAGATGGAAAAGAGTGTGAAGTTAATTCCACCAACCCATCCAGCTCCCATTTGTTGCAGCAGACTAAACTCTGCAGGCAGAGATTGACCCCCATGTGCACTTTAGGGAAAAAAAAAACAACCCACTACAAAAAAGGAAACAAATCAAAACAAAAATCCAGAACAGTTAAATACCAACTTGACTTCATAAAGGAATTATCATTTCTAAGCAGGACAAGAATCTGTAACTGCATTATCTGCTACACAACAGTATCCAGTTTTGTATTTATCTTGTTCTTTTCACAGTGAGCAGGCAAACTTTCATGCTTCAGTAACAGGCCTGATGGACTGCAGAAGGTATTTCTACTGCCCTGAAAAATTACATAAATCAAATGTTGAGCAATTGCCACTTTCCAGCTAAACGCTATTATAAATAACTGTTTGTAGGGCCTTATCATTTTTTTCTGCCTGTCAGCTACTGATAGAGATTCACTCCCTAAATCACAGTAATTTCCTTTTAGCTGTCAGAAAGGAGATTTAATATGGTGATAAAGAAATAGATGAAAAAGTGTGCTTTACTTTTTTAAAGAGTTGTATAATTTTGTGTAGTTGTTTCAAAAGCTTTGTGCTTTCATATTTAGTTCATGTCCAAAAAATGACACCAATTTATAGTGAAATATGATATCCTCATTGAAAGCTTTGATATAAATAGTTTGATAAAGTTTCTTTTCCCCACTCAAACTTAGCGCAGAAACTTTAGTTAAGAAATACTGTCTATTATCAGACTGCTTTCAGATTTTTTCAAGTAGAATCATGAAATCGGTCACTTATAATTTTATTGGGATTAGTACTCAAAGCTGAATATCTTCATCAGTTGTAGTATCACATAGATCATCTTAATGTAATTTATTCTGAGCACCTGAAAGCAAAAACTTCCATCAGACACTGAAAGATTCATGCATTTACATCTAATATCTCAATACTACTGTACAGACTAATGTGTGAATGGTGGAAGTAACATACAAATTTGGGGGGTAAAAATTAGATAGAATACGTAAGATTCTAATGCAAGAAATTAAATCCTGCTCACTAGCCTAATGTCACCCCTAGGTTCTTGCATCCCATCTTGCAGACGACAGTAACTGCTGGTATAGAAGCTGATATTTTTTCATTCCCCAAAATAATATTACTTAATTTAAAAATATTTTAAAAAGTAAAACTGTGAAAAATGAATTACATTGTGAACTGAATGCTATCAGCAGAAAGAGAAGACCCTTCAAACTGTGGTTACCAAAAATGAATATACACAAATATTGTGTTAGTTGGGAGTTTTAAACAGAGGAAGTGATATATTTCTACATGTAAATAATACCTTTGAGCTGTGATCATCCTTTGGCAGCACTGAAACGGCATATGTAATTGCTAAAGTCAACAGATTTTCTTCAAGAGCTTTGCTGCTTATGTTTACTATCCAATTTTACAGAGATTAATTTCACAAAACCAGAATTTTTATGTGGCAATATCCCCTGGGGTATGCAGTCATCAGTTTGCATAATGATATTTTAGTAGATAGAATAGCTTTAGGTGTCTTACAAAGAAATACAGCTCATCCTTTTAAAAAATGCACACAAAACCCTCAAAAATTTAATCCAAAATATATTAATCTTCATTTCCTCCCTTTTCTAGGGGCTGAAAATAGAAAAGTTTAACCACAAATATTATCTTCCATTTTTCAAAGAATAAAATGGACCTCCTGTGGAATTGTCAGAATGAAAATACTAAACCTTGCAAAACACAAGTATTTGTGTCTGGCTGTTGTGGCAGACGAACACCAGCGATACCCTGTGCTGCTCCAGGTGGGAATAACTGGGTGGTTCGAGTGGCTACTTCACATGAGCTTCCTGTCAAATTTCATTTTTTCTGCAAACCTCTCATATGATACGTGAAAGCACAGTCACCACTCAGTTTTCCTCACCTGCCCTCAGAAATGGCAGGCAACTGGATTCACCACACACCTTCATTCTCTGTAATTCATTATACCTGATGGCTGCTTATAAACAGCTTTTCTTGCAGCATCTTCCTGCACTTGGCGTACACTCCCCCTCTTACAGCCAGGAGGTGATGCATGGCAGGGGGCAGCGGGGCAAACTGGGTTTATGAGGACTTTTTCACTACTGACTTCCCAGGTGAACCGGTTCAGTCATGAAAGAAGAACATTAAATGAGCTGACTGACAGATTCCAACAGGCAGAGGTAAGGGCAACATATGTCTGCCCAACCTTTACTCGCTCAAATCCTGTTTTGTCCTTCCAACATCCCTCAGGATAGAGTTCTTACAAAACTTCTCCCTTTGACAAATTATCTTCTTTCCTGGGATAGGGCCAGTGTTTGTGTTGGCCCTATAATGCTGAGGAAGATATAGTGACCTGACTTCTAGTGTTTTTTAGAAAATAGTTTTTCATTACAAAGGAATTACCAGTCATCAATTTAACCAACTAGATACCACAGACTGTATCTGAAAAGGTAATCTTTTAGAGTATAGAATTTATTGGGGTTTGGTTTTTTTTATTGATGCCACCAAAATGAACTTGAGCTAGGGCATGAAAATAAAAATTAAATGTTACAGCAGCCCTTCTTTTTCATTGTCATTGTAAAACCATTCAGATTTAGTATTTAGGCATTTGTGGTAATGAGTATGATTCCCACTGGACATAAGTGATTTCATGGACCTCAATAGTAAGTGAAGAAAATACGTGTGGATAGAATTTAAGTTTATTAAAGATTTTCCTGGCAGGATGAGGCACAGTGTTTTAAACTGTGTTCTAGATTGTCAGCAAAGATTCTGCTATTTCTAGACACTTCTGTCCAAAAGATAAAATAAGCATTCTTTAAGCAGAAAATAAATTGCAGATTTAAACCAAACATTCCTCTGAAAACCAAGGACATAAGGAAAAGGGCCAAAACTGGATGGATGTCAACTATACTCTTTGTTGCTCCTTTTCTTTCAGGTTTCTTGATATTTACCGAATTTCCAAGAACTATAAGAATGATTCGTCCTCTGTGACTTTTCCACAGTAGAATCAATGAAGAATCTCACATCAAACTCACTGTTGCATTTCAGGATAATAACCACTTTTTCCTTATTTGACAGTGTCTGCTTTTTACTTCATTCCTCCTACTGCTAGAGAAGATTTCTGAACTCCACGTTGTACCAATTTTCTGATTTTTAATACTGTAGCACAAGAAGCAATAGGCCTGTAACACTTCTTTAAAAAAAAAAAAAAAACCAAAAAAATTTAAAAAACCACTCTCCCAAAAGCATAAAGGCTTCTCGTGCCAAAGGACTACGATTGAAATGTTCCTTTAAACAAATTGTCCAGATTTGCTTTCTAGTACTTTAAGAATAACCTGAGGTTTGAACCAACCCATTTGAAATGGCTGACTCTGCCTTTCCATTTCTTTTCCATGTCATTCAAATGATTCAGTGTTTCCACACCATAATCCGTTGGGGAAGGTCCTTTTGAGACAACATGTTAAAAAACATACAATTGCTGCACTCTTTACAGCATTTTGTGATTACTAATGCCACGGTGAGGCTGACATGCATCTTCAAGTTAAAGTATCCAAAGGTTGATTAAAATAAAAGCTATCATAACATCAGGTAATTAAAAGGAAGGAAAGAAGACAGACAGCAAAAGAAGTTTAAAATAATAAATTTTTAAGAGCCAGATAGTCCTCGAGTTCACCGTATCCATCTGTCATTAGTAAGGCATAGGTACTGTGGTCTATTTAAATGTTAATGAAATACAAATAATCTGTTGGTCTCAAAGAATTAGCTAAGGAGCAGTAACTGCACAACAGCTGCTGCAACTCACCGAAAGCACTCATGTCAGCACCTCAAACATCTAAAATCTTCAAAATAAAAAAAAAAAGCTTCAAAATATCTGAATGAAATAATAATGACTTCATGTAATTCATTTCAGCAGACCTGCAATAACTTTTGCTTAAGACAGAGGTGAAAGGTCCAAATGACAGCAACAAAAGCTGAAGAGTTTCATTTTATGGAGCAATCTAATTAAATATGAGAATTTTCATCTGCTTCTTTGTTAAAATCATTTTAAGTGAATAACAGTGGCTGAAAAAGCTCTACTGTATTAATAAGATAATGACATCAATGAAAGAAACTCTTGCCAGAAATATTCCTGTTAGGTAAGATTTAAGCTCGCTCCCAATTTAAAACCTGATTGTTACACACAAATATCCTCGTAGCCAGAAAGAAGCCTTACATCTTGTTTCTGTCCAGCTGGAGACAACAAGGAAAGACAAGGACTGGGATGGCAAGTGAAACATTACGCACGCAGGAAGCTAAGCTAGAGGAGGTCACAGGATATTCAGAATGAAACGTACCACACTTTATCCATAGCAAGCAATTGTAAGGCCAACCCTAACAACCTTGTGTTTAATTTGTATACTTAAAATGGAAATCTTTTTCAGGAATGGCTGAGGTGTCCCCTCAGCTCAGGCTGCATACATGCCTACAAATGCTTTCTGCAAGCTAGCCACTTGGGTGTCAGACAACTCATCAGTTTGGGGGATCTAACATGGGCACAGTTCATTTGGTACAAGAAAGGGAGCACAGGCACCTAACTGCTCTTAGATAAAAAGAGACGCCATTTACAAGGAGAGGATTCTGATCATTTTGCCCTTAGACCTGACGTGTCCTAAATTAGAAAGACTGCCCTCAAAAAGCTCCAGTTCATGAGGAGATAAACTTTTTTCTTCCTAACATTTGGTCAAGCATTTCACTTTATCCCAAATCAGATGATGGCCTCAAGTTATCAGACCACTTCTCATCTTTAAACCTGTTTTGCAACATAAGAGTAAACATTGTATGTTCTGTTGGAATGCAATATATTTAGTAACATCACCTTTGGTTTGAGTGCTGCGTGTCAGAGTTCATACCATGTCAACTACCCCATGCTTCTAGCCCTGATGGCCAGAGGACTGAAACTTCTCACAGGGTATGAGATCGTGCTGAGGAGGGACTGTTTGTAAGGGCATGTAGCAATAGGATAAGGGGCAATGGCTTTAAACTAGAGCAGTGTAGGTTTAGATTACACATTAGGAAGACATTCTTCAGAGTGAAGGTGATGAGACACTGGTACAGGTTGCCCAGAAAGGTGGTGGAGGTCCCACTGCTAGAGACATTCAAGGTCAGGTTTGAGGAAACTGTGATCAATCTGACCTAAAGGTGTTCCTGCTTACTGAAGGAGGGTTGGCTCCTTTAAAGGTCCTTTCCAACTTAACTCATTCCGTGATTCTATGATTCTAAGGATCTTCCAAGCAATCTGTAAATACAGAACTGTGGTTTGAAGCTATTTGTATCAACGTTGTATCAAGAAAAATTATTTCTATACCGTACCAATGCCCATTCACCCTTAAAGAGACACACTATTACTGCTAAAACGTGGTATTTTTTCTTTAAGAGGTACTGCAAAAACATTCTTAAAAATACTAAGCAACAGCACAGAAACTCTCTTTGCTAAATGCCAACAGAGATGAAGTCCATGTGACACAAACTGTGATTCTGAAACTGTAAGGGAAATGCTTTACTCTGCTGTTGACTAATTTGGCAGCTCTTCAGCACGAAAGAAAATTGCTGGAAATTGAGAAACTCGATAATCAGTATGCTAGTCACAATCATCCCTTTCAAATAACACAAAGGAAAATTAAACAAACTACAGTGTCACAAAGTGGTAGTGTCAAAATCAATTAACAACTTCAGATTCTTTAGTGTTCTGATATCAGGAATTCTTGTTATAACCTAAACAGAAGTAGTACTTCCATAGCACATCAATGTTTGTAAAATCCCTTTATACTGGGTGAATACATGCATAAACAGGCATTTATCATATGGGAAGTCTGCACTTCAGTGTTCAGAAAAAGAATCAAATACTGGTTTAGAATCATGAGTCAAGAATTTTCCAGCAATTTCTGGCACTTGAAAAATACAAGCTCTTTTCAGCTCCTTGACTGAGACCAGTCAAGAGAGATCACATCATGAGACAGCATGTGTGTCAGAAAAATGGTCACCAGTTCAAAGAATCTGATTTTTAATTAGACCAAGTCAAACATTTGCCTGGTATACATAAATACATGCTGCCTGTGCTGGTGTTGAAACTGTATTCTCTGTCTAGCAAAAAACATTTTTCCAAACGAATCCAGGATCTTCCTAACTGAAGAGCAAACATGAAGCATGTACCACTTAGCTCACTGTGAACTGTAATCTCCTTTAGGCTGAAACCTCTGGACTAAGCAGCATCAAAGCACCTCACACCAGGGATTCAGGATGCGAAGCAGGAATGTAACATCTAACCAGAACTGCAGGGAGAATAAAGGAGTCGCTATGGAACTAATCAAGACTAGATTTGGCCACAACAGGAGGGTTTTCCTCCAAAAGCACCACAGGATCTTTAATGGCCACAAATGGTCAGAATCATGATTTTACAAGTCGTTCGAAACCAAGCATCTCATGAATCTCAGTCCTTAGGATTTCCGTTTGCAACTAAGTTGTAGAATCTCACCTGCTAAATCACCAACAACAATCTCCTTTTCCTTTAGGGATGCCTCACCTAAACAGACATCAAATCAGAATGATTTCAAGTCAAATAAGATAGAATCTGTAGTCATTACAAGCAAAATAGCAAGAAAGTCTTCCTTGCATTGTGCTTTGTATTACAACTCCCGTAGTTCTAAAAAACATTAGTAGGTGATACACTCATTCCAGATTTCAAAATATACTATTATGAAAAAGATGCAACACAATGGAATATTACTGTCATCTTCAAAGTTCTCCTACTTTAGTTGGGGGGAAACACAGATATTTCAAGCTTTTGTCTTTTTTTTTGTTTAATGTTTAGATCATATCTTTCATCTTTGGAATATGTCATTATGCTCTTTTAATCTTTTATATTTTTCTTTTTAAAGCTCTTGTCCACATTCAGGGTGGCAATTAAGACAGACTTTTTTGTGTGCAACTACAAATAGATAGGCTTAATGAGAGTCACTCATTCTACCAGTTTCTCTGATGGAAAATATGTTCAAGAACAAATTAGCCTTCGTATTGAGCGGTATCTATGGAACATTAAAAACCCCACACTCAAACTAATTTCTTGAAGAAAAGACACGAAAAGAAGTAACACCCAAGTTTTAATTTCACTCTGTATAAAATCTCAGGAAAAAAAAAAAGCCTTTCTAACCTTCCTATCAAAGAGCCAATAAGAGAAGTCATCACAGACATGACAGGCCTGAAACTTCCACTTAGTTTCCTTAAGCTTGGTGATAATATATTTTTTCCAACTCTCTAGAAACTGCCTTTTAGCTTTTTACCTCTCAAACTGCAATGTGACCTCAAACTCCGATTGTTCTTTTGCAGTTAAATGAATGCAGCTATTAGACTAAAAGCAAGTACTTTGATTAAAAAAATAATCTTAAAAACAGAATCTTCTCCATTTTAATTGTGTGAGGGTTTTTTTCCCACCCTCCCTCCATGGTATGGTAAGATTCATTGATAGGTCATCACTGGAGACTGAATCTGGGACGCACATCAAGAAAAACCAGTGCCTGTTCTGAAAGGATGATACCAAGTAATTTCCAAGGAAAACAGATTGTAAAATCTTAATATGTTGTCTCATCATTAAGAAAGACAAATACTTGCTGCATGATCACAGTGCACTGAAGAAGGGCTTTCAAGAGCAGGGCTGCAGTACACCAGACACCCCTTTTTCAGTATTTAAGTATCACATTCATCCTCATAAGACAGCTGAAGGAGGATTTAACTGATTAACCAGCATTCCAGACTCCATCCATGCTCAGCCATACTCAGCATGGAAATTTTGATGTGAGCATCGAAGAGTTTAAAGCAATATATAAACATACACTTGAACATACAGTGAAAACATGTAGAACTTCAGCTAGTTTAATCACTACTCCTCCATTCATGCATAAAATATCAAGTTAGCCAGTCTACACTCACTCCAACATACACATTTTTTTTAAAGCCTCTATTAACAATAGTTTTTGCCATTTTTTGCTCTTGCGGTTGGTTATTTTTTTTCAGTTTGCATTCTTAGTTGCATTTCACAAGTGTATTTTACGCATAGAGGCAAGGAAAAGCTGAACTATATTGCTGATACACCATCAGCACCATGAAGTGGCATGTAGACAAGAGCAAGAAACCCCCCAGAAACAAAACTCGGGTTTTGTGACAAAGCTATGTATAAAACAGCATATAGTGCCACATGAGGAGATTGGACAGAGGTATTTATAAAAGCAACATTAAGCAGGCAACCTTTCACTCCAGATTTGTCTATGCACTTGTTGAGTCACCACACATAATTTACAAAAGCATTTTAACCAGTCCAAATGAATAATAATTAAAGCACTGTTGAACTATGAACCTTCTCCAGCTCTTGGGGTATTTTTGCTACCCTTTTCCTTTTGTCAGGTTCATGTAACTGAAGGTGTATTTTAAAAAAATCTTGATGGAGGCCTTCAATATTCTTTTCTTTCCCAGTATTAAAGCTTGTAGCTTGCTTCCTTACTATCAATAACTACATGGCAATACAAAGGAGAGAACCATAAGAAAACTGTTTAAATTCCAGCATACTGTGAGATTAATAAACCATGGAAATCTGACATTACTGAGGATGCAGAGCATTAATTCTTTCAGGCAAAGCTTGAAAAAAAAATTCCATAAAGGTATACACAAAATACTTAATTTTATTTGGAGGAAAGGAGTGATATCAACAGTTGACTTTGAAAATACCTTTATTTCTTAACATGCTACCCTACCTGTACAGTGTGTGTATACATATATATATATATATTTAGTGGCTTCTGAAAAGAGCCAACACTACGTCCAAGTCAACAGATCTAGGTTTTACAGAATATCAAGACTGCGCCCACAGCTCTGCCAGTGCAGCTACTGTGCTACAACCCACTGCTGTGCCGGCCCCAGAGCATCTCCTGCACCACTGCAACCCAGCTGTCATAACTGCTCTCATCCACTTGGTTCACAGCAGCCTTCACCACTGAGCTTCCATACTACATAAGGATGGTTGCTGCCCAGTATAATTAATTTCTTACGCTTCTCTGGGAATCCATCCTATCATTTGGCAAGGAAAGCAGCTCCCCAGCTGACTCCTATCATGAGCTGAGATTATAGTTCAGGGAAAATAGTTTATGCTTCCAGCAGAATATTTTGAAATAAGAAAGTGACTATGGTGATCTTCAAGCAAAACATCATCATTAGCTTTTTTTATAAATTGTGACAACATACATATGTAAATCAAGATCAAATTTAATCGTCATTACAAATAAGAAATATCAGTGTATGATAAATATCAATTCAATGGTAAATAACCATACAGTCAGAATATTTCACCACTGAGATCCTCATGGCAAACTTCACAGCTGGTGCAGTTTCAAAGCATTACTCTTCCTCACATATCCACCACAGCAGAAGCTGTTTTAAGGCTGCTGATGTCACAAAGGGAAAAAAAGCACTTGTTGCATTTGAGCATTTCACTTCCACCCCCCACACCTCCAGATGTGCAACTCCTCTTATGCCCAGTGGCATGAAGATGAGCTAAGTTTAACTCATTCCCTTCTAGGAAAACCTACATCAAGATTAACAGATAGACACAGAGAACATCTCACCACTGTAACATGAGATCAGCTACGAATATTTACCTGTTTGTGGTGGTTCAGCCCCAACCAGTGGCTGAGCACCACATGCTGCTTGCTCCCTCATGCCTGGAGGAGAACAGGCAGAGCCTTCGTGGTTTGGGAAAAGGACAGTTTACTGACAAAATCACCATGAATGTAGAACAATTACACTAACACCCGGTGTAATGCAAAGTGCCTTACCAACCCAACCATTATAGAATGCTGCACAACGCAAGGACCAACACAATGCCCCAACCACACTCGGACTGCCCTGGAGACATCCAGAAGCACACGTCCCCAAACAGCCTCTTTTATGTGGGAGTGATGTCAGGTGGTGTGGAAACAGCCCAGGCTGACTCAGCTCACCTGGGCTGGCTGCCTGGGGAGGTTGACTCTGGCCTTGCCAGAACCAGAATAGCGTCTAAAACATGTGATGGTTTCAAAGGACAAAGCATCAACCAAGAAATTCTGGAGATGCCAAAGCACCATTACACTCTTCACAGACACACAAATTAGCTTACCCAATGTGTAATCTATGCATATTTGTAAATAACTTTCACACAATCTTACATTTTTTGTGATACATCCTGAGGAGTGAGAGGCAGTTCACACAAACTACATTTGTGATGGACAATACAATCTGGTGGCGAAACAGTGATTTAGGACAAAGATATGTAGCTTACAGCTATGATTGGGATAACTTCAAAGAAGAGGTTTGTGAACTGGGGCCATGTAATCACAAGACATACGAAAAGCTAATCAAGTTATTTCTATCTTCTGTAAGATTCTACTATCTGGAGGTAAAAAATATAGCTATGCATTTGCAGTCCGAAGACAGCTTGAAAATAACCATGTTAGAAGTGAGTATCAAGGGCTCAGTAATACATTTTATATCAAAGCTTGGGACTTTTCATTCCCTTTTGCTTGACTATACCAAGTGCTATCAATTGCACATGGCAACATGTACTACTATTCATTAAAGTAGTATTAAATTGCCTGGCAATACCATATTTTTTCATTTATGGAACTCTGTGGTACTACAGAAAGGCTGAGGCAACCGAATAATGCAGTATAATATCTTATGTAAATACAAATTTAAGGGCAATAGCATGTTTCAATAACAAAATGAAGATTCCTGCCAAATCAAGGATTTGACAGTGAAACAAGTAATGGTTTATTTATCTTGTCTGATGTTAATCTTAGTTGATATTCCCTAAGGTCAAATATATCCACATGAGCTTGTGTGTTTATATGAAACTATGATTATTGCACAGGAGATTATTTTTTACATTACTTTTGTAAGAGGGGAAAAAAAGAGGCCAATTTTGAGTCTCAATCACTCAAGTGAATCTTCAACAGTTTCCACAGCACTGCAAATATCTGAATATAAGCAGAATTTACACCAAGGAGTTTTATCTGTATAGACGTATGCATGCCTGGCATTCAAAAAGGCAGAAATTTTTCTCTACATTGTGTATCTTCTCATCACACACACGATATATAGACTTGGAAAGACTATTTTTTCATTAGAGGTTAATCACAAATAACAACAAAAAATATAGAGTTTTCCAGAGGTTCTATCTGCTTACATTGTTCCGCATCACTTTGGCTTTTAGCATCCTAAACATATGTTGGTCTCCTAAGGGGAAAAAAAAAATCTGAAGAAAGGATGACACTTTACTCTGGAACTGTGCTAGATTATACACGGGATCATTTCAAATGTCTGGAAAAGAAATGCTGGATTTCCACAAAACGCTTCCCCCAAAATTCTTCCGATGGACTGAGCAACCCTACCGCAAATGCACAGTAACCTCAAGCACACAGGTAAGCAAGCTAAAGGCATTGCATCATAAGAACCAACTTCCATTTGCTGGACAGAGGGCACTATAAAGCATCTGACATCAGCTTTTTTCCAATCTAACATTCTTATAGGTGCCATAGACAATCCTAAGAAAACTAAACAGCCCAATGCTATTACCCAATACCTTGTAAGTTCCAAACTAACAAGGTTTTCCCATTTTGCTATGTCTGCAAATGACTTCTCTGCTCCTCGGATCTTGCACACTATTGCATACCAGCATCAGTAAAATCCTTCAAAGGGAACATTTTAACACTTTTATTTTTATAGTGATATAATCCAAAAAAGTTTGGGCTTTTTTCTTAAATGTGTTTATAATAAAATGTTTGCAACAGTGAGAAAGCTGAAATGTAAAGCAATATTGTTGGCTTCCAACATGAGTTCAGTCAAGCAAGCGGAAAAAATATCTTAACACAATCACTTTGTTTCAGCTAACACCTTGTTTCAGCTAACACCTCCAGATTTTAAAAGAAAAAAACCCCAACAACCCAAAGCAAAACCAACCAAACAAAAAACCCAAATCAGACATTTGTTTCTAGCTTGGCAATGACAGTGGGCTACAAAGAACCTAAAACCAAAAACAAGCGATACAACAAAAAACAAACCCAAGTTTAAATAAGCAAAATATTAAATAAAAACAACAATCTATACAATCAGCATTCTAGCATCCTTTTTTCACTCCCAACCACATTTCAATTCTACAAATGAGATTACACATTCATATTTCCTTGGACACTGACATTTTAGGAAATTCTACTTGTGCAATTACTGTCAAGCACACTGGACATCAATTAGAGTTTTGACACAGCTGTCATAAATGAACCCGTACAGAAGAAAAACTGGTAAAAGTGATCAATATACCCTTCACAAAGCATGGAAAAGCCCATGTAATAGCTATAGCTCCTGTACCACCCGCATGTTAGAAATATGGACTAAAGTGAGAGAAAAAGCAGCCATGTCTCACCCTTTCAAAATTCCAAGGCTTATCACAATGGATTTTCTGCAGTTATTTCAGTAAATCAAATACACTAAGGAGTTCGGTACATTAAATGCCTAAAGGTGGGGGGTTGGAGGGTGTTTGTGTCTCTGGCCTATTAACAATCCATCATTGTTGGGATCATTTTTTGATTTAATTTGTGTATTGCTAAAAATACAGTTGAAAAATATTAAGCCACAGAATGTGGTTTCTTAGACAGTTTTTTAAGAAGTGTATTTAATATTGCCAAAATTGCTTTGAGTGATAAAAACTTGAGTCTTTTATTATCTGCCTAATTCGATGTCATGGAAGGTTCCTTAGAGGAAATCTAGATAGACTATCCCTAATGTTAAGGGTACAGATTAGTTTCCATATCCTCTGAGCTCAGTAGGAATAAATATTCCCTTGGGTGATATTCTTAGGATATGCCAAATATAGATCATGAGATTTCAGAATAAAATCTGAATTTTATTCTGAAAAAAAATCCACTTTGAACCACGTGATAAAGCTTGTATTATTTGGGTTAGAATTACCATTATAGTTTTAAGATAAAAAGATGGCATAACATTCCTTGTTTTAGCCTTAAGAAACAATAGTCCATAAATCATGTTTTTATAAGTTATGTAAACAATCAGTGAGTTTCCAAGGAAGTCTCAAGACAAAGTAAAATAGACAATAAAGGAAGATATTAAACCTTAGCAGTACCTAGTGTAGTTTTAAATGCTTATCTCAAAATGAAGCTAATACAGTCTCTCTTTGGCTGATGCTTTTTGTAGAGAGCCATTCTTTTCCACAACATTGTTCTATTAATTTGAGAAATTCAATGGTACCCAAACCTACAACTCACCACTAATTAAAGTCACCCATACACTCTATTCCCGGTGTAGATGAGCTTTAGACTCCTACCAATAGCTCCGGCTCCTGAGATCCTCACAGTACTGCTATTCTGTTGCTTAACTAGATTTGCTCATTCCTGCATTGTAATCAACAGAGATTAGATCTGTTTCGAACTCAGACCACTACATTTAATTAAACATAAATGGTTTGTGCTCTGCCCGCAGGTATGCATGGGTGACTCGCATTCAGATGAGCTGCTAATTTCAATTCCCATTGACCGAATTCCTTTTATTTAAAGAAAAGACCCTATGACCTACAGTTCAAGACTGTATGAGGTGGAGGTGAAGTTAATGTGCAATGAATATGAACACTATTTCAGAGCAGATTTTGATCTGGAGTGACTAAAAGGCACTTGAAAAATTCTATTACATCAAAATCATAAAGAGAACTTAATTTCATAAAAGTTATACCCCAAAATTGTCAGTCTTAGTATCTGTTACGAATAGAAAAGGCGAACGTTTCCATTCTAAGTGCAAAAATGCATGCAACTTCTGAGTTTCCAGTGTATGAAATTGTATCCATATGCCAAGATTTTGGACTGACTTGACTCAACACTTCTGTGCTTCTCTTCCATTCAGTAACATGAAAAGTCAGCTAAGGGAACAGTGTTATGAACAGTTGTGGCATCACCAGTTCATGCAGGACCAACATATTTGTTTAGTCTGGAATTGAGCAAGTAGATAAGGAAATAAGGAGAGAGGAGGAGATTCAGCTGCTAGGTAAGGAACCTATTTTCACCGATTTTCATTTTTAAAATGTCCTCATCTGTGTATACTAAAATTCCTAATGAGTTATTTTAATGATTTATTCATGGTTCAGATTTGTTTTAATGGCTCTTGGTAATGAGCTGATATGTGTTTTCACGGTTGTCACAGAAGAATGAGTTTTACATAGAAATATGAAGAAAAGATGCAAAGAGCAATTAACTGTATTGGTAATTCTCTTTTGTTATTTAAAAGTGCTGAATTTGACAGGGATGGGTTCTTACAAAAAGCCCAGTTCTTACTAGCATCCACTGTAGCATGCTAAATTTCTACATCATTTTTCAGCACCTCAAAATCTATGAAAATGTGTTTGAGAACAGTAAGTACTGTAAATAACAACTTGTGCTACACCTTGTAGCCTGAAAACACGTTAATCGAGACTTAAAATGCATCTATTCCCATGTCCTCACTAAACATCTCCTGGAAACTCAAAGCTATAAATAAGCTATGTAGTGTAGTGTTTGGCTAGGGATTAGGGCTGTGAGGGCAAAAAGTTTCTGAAGCAGATTTGCCATTAAAAAACACTTATATTGTACTCATAGCAGTTATGTTTTAGCAAGTTTCGGCTTCATTCCCCAGCTCCTGACATTCACTCCTCTCCCTCAGTTTTTTGCTTTAGGTTTCTGCTCCCGAGCGATACTGAAGCAAGTACATGGGTGGTTGTACCGAATTTTCAAGGTGGAGCTAGGATGAAGGAGAATAATGCAGGCATGAACCTGACTTTTTATCATCTGTAGCTGAGAATAACTATGGTCTAAGTAGACAGTGCACAAACTCATACCACCACTGACAGGTTTCAATTTCCAGTTTGAGGATAGCATGCAAGCTTGTAGAAATCTTGCCCTGGAATACTTCAACGCTATGTGGTTAAACTTCCCTCACTGCTGGACAGCTTCAGTGCAGTTCTAATGCAAAATGAACAAGGTTTGGAGCCTGCAGAAGGTGACAGTAGGCTGCAAATGTTTCTGTGCAAGGTGTAGAGCTACTATCTGATTTAGCTAGAATACAGGGACTAAGTTCTGCTTCAAAATGTGATATGGAATCTTTATCCATCAGAAATGGTTAAGATCCAGATTAAACATCCCCATTTGGAAGAAGTAAGATCTTAAGTATCTAATAACTAATACTTAAGTTAGAACTCTATTAAGCCTGAAAGGTTTCAGTCTTCCACAGTGAAATCACTATAGGTAGCAAATGGATTTATAAGTATCATTAATATCCAAAGTGAATTTTAAATGTGCATGTCATGAAGGACAGAAAAGGTAAGAGATTACCAAATTTCTTTTTAATGGTTAAAACTGTACAAGAAATTACTTTTTGCTCAACACTTTTCACCTCAAAAGGCAGAAATAGATTAAATTATTCAAAATTAAATGAGTCCACTCTTTACAAGGACTCAACCTTCACTTGTTTGAATTACAGCTTTGTCCTTTGTATCTTTCCGTAGAATAGCTGAAAATTTCTGACAAGTTCTGTCAGAAATAAGAATGCTTGTATCTTTAATTTCTACTTTTCTCCAGCATTCAGTACTTATTTTTCTAATGTTCTTTGAATATTACCATGAAAAATTATGTATATTTACATTTCACAGACATACAGTTTGCTTTACTGAATGAAAGAATACTGGATAAAACAGCACAAGCTTGCCACAAAGACTTATGCACAGGCTTAAATTTCAATGGACCAGTCATTTGCTTAAATTTGAATAAGTATGCAGATCTTCATAGCACTGCAGTTGAATTTTAAAAATATATTAACTTCATTATGACACTTTCAGGCTTCAGATAAAAGAGCATTTATGGTAAGTTATATTTTCTGCAAAACTCAATGTATCAAGTTTCAGACATGGGAATAATAAAGAGGAGAATTTCAAATCATCTTCTATATCTGTTTTTTTCTTACTCTTCAGTGGGGGATTTAAGCATCAAAGCTATGTTTATCCAATTGACTCCCATGAACTTTGTTGACTTTGTAATGTTTTAATAGACATAGCCACTGCATCATAACCAAAAATAATTAAATAACTCCAAGATAGGAGTTGAAAAATCAATGGCTATTTGATTTCCAAAGTTATTCTTCATACATGCTAAAGGTCCCAGTTTTATAAGCACATGTACATATAAGGACACATGGTCTCTACTAGTTTTTGGAAGTCACAACAGTAGCACCATTCTTCAGCAGTATAAATTACTGGGCAAAGCCACTCAGCATAATGCTGTATCCAGCACTATCATTAAATACAGAGACCTTTTAACACCAGGAAATGAATGCCTACAAAGTGAATTTCAGCTGTTCAACTTGCTTTACCACTAAGACTAATTGCATTTAGCCTTTAGAAGCCACTATAACAGTTGTCCCTTTTTTTACTAACTAGCTATATAACTCAGGGATTCAAGTTACTACTTTTAGCTACTTTAGTTCACCACTATCTGGAGGAAGTAACAACCTCAAGTTAGGCATGTTCTTCCAAGTTTCCCTAAAAATTTTGGTTGACCCCAAATTTTTCTTTATTTTTGCTTTGGCAGATGGATAAAGCCATCGTGAACTAAGCTTTAAAAAATACAGACTTTGACCAATATGTGATGTGATGTGCTCACACAGCCACCAGTATGCATCCAAGGTGACAGATCTTTAGAACAGGCATGAATTTTTCATAGGTGTGCTTGAATGAACAAGTTTATCCCTGTGTCATCAATATACAATGGGATTCATAACCCCAGGAAACCTGAGGAGTAGACAGCAAGACAGCAAACCTGCTTTCTGCTCATCAGCATTCATAGGACAGACAGGACTGAAGTCCATGTTTTCAACCACAGCCTTGATCATAAAACACATATATCTGTTAGAAAAGATATGTCATAATGTAAGCAAGAACAGATACAAGATTAGTTGCTTCACAATATGTAGTAGCTCTATCAAAATGTTTACAGCTAACTCCTCTTTTTTAAAAAATGGGATGACTGAACAAAGATTAGCAACTGTCCCTCTGTTCACTGTGAACAATGAATATTTACATGATAATCAGTGCAATAGATAAAATACATCAAGTTCTTTGCCTCCAGCAGGAAGATCAAAAGAAAGTGGGCTGCAAGCTCAAAGAAAAATAATCTGCATCTCAAACACCGATCAACTGTATCAACTAAAAAAAGTAGTAATTGTTAAAAAAATTAATCTGCTATCATTTCCAGGTAGCTAGTTGGCAGTATCTAACTACTTCTTATGACAACAGTGATATGCAGACATACTCCAGTCAAACTAGGTAGCATTCCACTCAAACTTAAATACTCAGTTTTTCACTAAAACTAACAAGTGAGCAGGAAAATACTGAGCTAACTGCTTTTTATGGGGTTGAAAGAAGGTTGCTCAGCAACTAGTTTAGATTCGTTGTCATGGCATTGTATTGAACCACTGACACCTACAGGCAAAGCTGCATATATTTGTTCAAGAAATACCTCTGCAGCTTCACTGCTGCAAGGCAGGATGCCTCTGAGGATAAGCAATGGAACTGCATTAGACAACCTGATTTACTGGCAATGTAAATAGGAATACAATGCAGCTGGCACAGGCATCCCATTTTGTGTGAAGCATTTCTCCCCGCATTCCCCAGTGAAAATGCAGTAAATGAGCAGATGAAACTCCTTCTGCATTACTAGGAGTTCCCTAAGCTTGTGTCATTACTCTGACCCTTATCAACCTCACACATGGTGAATTAAACACCCACAAAGATGTATTGCTTATAGATATTTCTGAATAGATTTGAAATTTTGCCTGCCTCCAACAGCTAGTGATTTGAAGATGATCACAGGGAAGCACGACATATTATTAAGTAAACTCACTTATAATCTCTACTGTTAGTTTTGACTATTTAACTAATAATTTAATCACATACAATGCGGAGATACATTTGGGAAATATTTGAGGAAGTGTTTAGCGTCTAAGAGAAATTAGTTCAGACTTAAGGAAAACCGCTTCCTTCACCCAAGCCAAGATAACTAAGCAAATTGGAGGGTAGGAAAGGAACTCTGACTGCCACACAAGCACGTGCATAAAAACTACAGATACCTGATTTCAAGAGAAGGTAAAGCACCTCAGATTAATTAACCAGTCCCATTAGAATGACTTTACTGGATTTTCCATAGAAGAATTTTTCTTCCATAGCCAGTGCTAGCAAAAACAGTGTAAAAAAGTAAGCCTTCTAAAAAGATCTGTTTTCTCCTTTATTTAGCAAAGATCAATTAAGGAAACAGGTAAATGTGGTAAACCAGGTCAACACCAACTATAAGAATAATGGATGCAAGGCTGCTTTTACTTCAATGAAAATAAACTAATAATTTTATGATCTACTGACTGCCCAAAATCGTGAGTACCTGTAGCCCCATTTATGAAACCTTAGCAATGAATAAGCTTGTTCCAACCCAAGGGAGGAAAGCAAGCTTTAAAAATGTGCTCATTATCTTTTCTTGTCTAAAGTCAAGACTTCTTGGCAGTCTTACTACTTTTTTCCAGACGTGTTCTGCAGTCAACTTTGAAGCAGCTGTCAACAAGAAAAAAAAAAAAATCCCCCCCCTAAAAAAACCCAAAACATAACAAACACACCAACCATCCTTTCCTTTTTCTTAGTGCCACAGAAGGTCTTCTGTCAGAAACAGCACATCAGGAAAAACTGCCCATTCCTCCCAGCAGGGTACAGACTGTGGCACAGCTGGGCTGATCAGTGCCTGCACCCACTCTGTTCCCTGACTATCAGTGGTACCACCAGCATAGATGCTGGGAAAGAGGGTTCATGCAAAGAAGAATTTCAAACAGCTAATTCCGAGCCCTAAACTCATTTCAGTTCTGTTACAAATTTGTCTGCAGGCAGCACAACAGATTTGTCACAATTCCCATTAAAGGCCAATTTCCTCACATTTTCAATACGGCTTTGAATAGGCTCAGGATGGTAATGAAGCAGCACATAACAATCATGGCAGCTACACATTTGGAGTGTATGGCCTCTGCAGCAGTGCTTGATGGGAATCTCACAGAGGACTACTAGCAGACAACATCACAAAACCATCTGTAGCATCCCAGCCCTCGAACCGTCCTTTGTCATGGAGGAGAGTATCAAGGTAAATGACTATTTGGCAAGTTGAGAAGGCCACCTAGCTCGATCACACCTAGTATTATTTCATCCTAGTAGTTTGCTATGCATTCATTCTTGATGGCTATTTGGAATTAGCCTGAGAAATCTGAGGTTCTGAATGATCTAAATAAATGAATGCATGTGGAAGTGGAAAGCAATTGTAAAGAGATGTGTTTCCTTTCCCCAAAATGCAAAAATCCAGAAAAATTCTATTTTTAGCGCCGTGGCTGCAAGACAAAAAACACTTCCTCTTTTTTTAAAGGTGACTTGTAAGAGAGCAGGAACTGCACAGGCATAGCAAAGGTCCCAAACAAGCAAAAATTAGTGTAAATCTAGAGACGATTGCACACGTGTATGTCAGTTAGCCTCAGGTCTCTCCGTAACAATACAGAGGCATTTTCTATGATATAGCTTTTCTTTTTTTCTCAAATGCAACTGTGAAAAATGCTGCATATCAATCTCATAACAAATATTACATCCAAAACAGTTGAGTCTCTGAAGTATATATCCTCGGTAGCCCTAAACATGTGTTTCTCAATGTACAGTACCTTGACGTACTAAAAATGAACAAGATGTATGGGAGAGGCAGGCACTCTCACTTTACAAATAAGCACAGAAAGTTAGATGGCATATTTAGCAAAGTTTACATAAATGCTGGGCTTTATTCAACATTAACACACACCAATATCAAGAGTTTGAAAGAGATACACAGATATAACTGAGTTGTTAAATACACATTTAAATACTAGCTGATAATTTCCAGACAGTTTATTTCTTTGAAAAGAAATAATCTTCTCTATTTTAAATTCATTGCTATCTAAAAAGGAAGCGTGTTTATTGGCTGCAGCTACAGTTCCCTTTACTCAAGGGACCAAATTTCAGATGTTCCCAACTCTTGCAGATTTTGCCCATCGTCAAGACTGAATATCTCTGATAATTAAGCTTCTAAAGCTTCCTCAATAGAAAACAAACTCAAGATTTAGCTCAAATATAAAAGATGCTTTAAAATGTTTCTATTTAATATTTGCTCTACTGCACACTTCATACTGCAAGCACTGCCCCGTATGACAATCCTTCTTTTAAAAAACATACAAATAGTACAGCTGATTTTTTTTTTCCTCTCTAAAATTTAAGTTCAACTCCTGGCTTAGCAATATTAAGTCTAACATGCATAATGTGACTGTACAATCCTATTTGAAAGCACTTAAGCTTTGGTGAAATACAGAACTGATAATTTTTCATACTTTCTCCTCCTCTTTGCTTGTACAGTCATTATTTCCAGGTTAAGATAATAAAGAGAAAAAAGAATGCCAAGGAAAGTGTGATCTGTTGCAAATAGCCTCAAAAATAAATTAACTCATCCACATTGCTCTTTCATTCACTAATCCTCTTTGCAAAGTGCTTTTTTCTACATAACTAAAAAAACTCTAAAAAATTAGTGGCAGGAAAAAGGGAGTGAAAGCAGGAAGAAAAAACACAAAAAACCCAACATACTGTAAAGAGATACTTAAAAGCTTTTGCTTCAAACATTACATATTATTTATTTTTTTCCTTGGAAAGTTTCCGTAGCTTCTTTGACTCAGAACAAGATAATTTCTCTTGTATACACACAGTGGTTTGTAATGCTGAAAATCCTTTCTTCAACTGTTCCCATAGTAACCAAAGCCATTCTATTATATGTATTTAATTGTTGCCTTTTCAAGTATAATCTCTTATTGTAGCTGGAGTCAGCACATTCTGTTGCCATCTAAATTATGGATTCTCTGAAGTCTATCAGGCATTCACTATAAATTCCAGCTCACTTTCAATATTTTGGAATTTAAAGCTTTTAATGCATTTTATTGTGTGGTATCACATTAAAAAGAATTCAGGAAAAAGTATGTAGATACCACAAAGCCGGAAGCATTAAATATTGTTTTGAACAGATGAATTTTCATTATTTCAAATTTAAATATGAGGATAAACAAGCCTTGCTAGAGGTCATGTCACAATTCCCTACCTGAATGTGGAAATGACTCCTTTCTAAACTATGGCTCAGCTTTGCGATTCATTGCAGTCATGCACTTGACTGAACTCCATGTTCTCTAAACATACTGCCGGCTTCAGGTGACATCCTTAAAAACACTAATGTGCTGATGTAGTTTCCTTTCACTTTTATCTCCTCTGCTTCCCACCTCTCCACTTCCCAGCTTGCCTTTGATATTGTTGCTTTTAATGCTGTAGGTATCTTATGTCTCCCACATAGTGGCCAACACAGCCACAGCATTGACTGGAAAAAGCCAGGAAAGAGAAGAAAAATAGTATCACTTCACTTTTGCTAGAGCCTTCAGTCTCCATTACCAGTAAACCCATACATGTAAATCACAACGCACTCAATACTCATTGTAAACATAGATTTTGATCAGTTACTAAATTTCCCACGTTCCCAGGACTATTCATATGTACACTGAAAACGTACCTACAAGATTAAGAAAGATATTGCCACTCTATCTTCATTAACTCTGGGAAAAAAAATAGGAACAAATTAGAGCTAGAGGTGGAGGTAGGGAGATTGTTCTTAACATTATTTCTGTCTTTTAACACCTTTTTGAACTCTGCAAAACAGAGCACATCTTGCTCTTAGAAATACTAATATTTAGATCCTACGTATACTTCTGGAACCTCTCTCCATTCCATTTTGCAAAATAAAATGTGAAGTCCCAGGATGGTATGCGAAACATAGCATGCAGATACATCTTTTTTTTCCACTTAATTCATTCCCTCTAGGATGCAGTGAATATCTCAACTTGAAGCACCATGAACTACTTCCTATATTTTTAAGCAGTATGCTGATTGAATGTGGTTTGCTCCAGCAGTATTCCTACCTAAGTCACGATAATATGACTCAGAGTAGTATATTTTCTAACATTAACTCTAACACAACCACTGCACAGGATGGTGGCTTTTAGGAATGTTCTGCAAAATACATGGTTTAGAAAAACCTTCAATAAAGCCAGTAGCAGCACCATCACAGCAATGGTGATTGTCACCAATCAGATTCAAAGGAATACCTGACAATGTTTTCACTGGAAGCGTACAGTAAGCTAATAAAACAGCACAGCATAGTCCAGTAGCAGTACTATGCAATCACAAATGCAAATCCACCTAGTTTTTTCCCCGACATCCCTCCTTTCCCCCACCTTCCAGTGACAGTAAGAAACTACAAAGAAATGCTGTTATTCATCATGCTTCAGAGATATTATTAAATTACTGCCAAAGTGAAACACATACATCCCTACTATGTACACGATCTGTTTTTTCTAGTTTTAATCTACAATGCATTTGTCTAACCAAATTAAGTACTTCACACTCCTACCATTACATGTACGAGCATACTTCATATTTGTTTTCCATTTTATAATGCTTTAATTGTTCACAAGTAATAACATGGTTGATTAATTTTTATATTTGAGCTGCAATTATGCTTTGAAATCTAATTTGTAAGAACTGGGGTTCTACTTTAATACAAACACCATGGACTTCTAAATTACAAAGCAAATCATCCCTCGGTCCCTTCTCCCCTCCTGCTACCACCCCCAGCAGCTCTCTAGCAGTTAGAGAATGCTATTTTAAACTGGTGTCTCTAATGCACGAAAGTATGGACACAAACTGCATGAATTTCCTTGTGAGGAGACAAAATAAAATCACTGCCTGTATCTCAAACAGAACTTAAATTGCAGTTTAGCAACAGCCAATGCTTTTACATACCAGAAAGTATAGCGCTGTTTCTGGAGCTATTACCTAAGACTAAGCACCTCCACTTAATTCTGTGCAAGCTTGAGTCAAATAAGTCAAGTTTAGCAGATATTTTGCCCCAATTTTACAGAAATATAATTTCTGTATCCTTTCAAGATCTTGGATATACTAGCATACAAGAAAAAGGAAAAAATAGGCACAGCTGGCACTTCTCTCCCTGCTTTTGAATTTAATGGGCTTTTGCCCAAATCTCTTAGTTCTGCACTTTAAAAGCATGTTCCTTTCGTGAAGTCTTACAGTAACCGCAAACTCTCATTAGGCAAAACCAGGAATCAAGGTTAAACATGGGAATTAACATTGCCTTCCCGATCGCTGAAGTATGCTTGAAGAATTGATTATTAAAATACAAATTTAACAATGTCTATACAGTTTAAGTGCATATGAACTAACTTCAAGCTTAGATTGTCATAACAATGGCTTTTTGAAAATGAGGAAAATGGCCAGGTGGTAATACCACAGCATTTGTTCTGAGGTTTCATTGCACTGCCCCAAAATCAAGTACCTGGCTAAATAAAAACGTTAGATTTTCTTTAATACATGAAGCTGAGGGAGTAACAATGCCTGTTCTGAGTGTCTATATTGGACATGAATTTAGGCTGGATGAAAATGAAGTCTGTTTTCCACAGGGAACCTTGGGTTTTGTCTTAATCCCAAGTAAACGAGTCATTTATTTTCCACATGCCCGACTGCCATCCCGGCTCAGAAAGACATTATATCTGACTGGCTTTGTGCAGTCATCCCAGCAGACAATGTGTGTGCTCTACAGGGCTTAGGCAGCTGCCACATAGCATAATGGAAACCACCATAATTCTATTAGAATAACAAACTCTGTAAGTGACTAATGCTACAATTTAGAACAGCAACTCTTCAGATGTGGAGCTCCTGATAAAGCAAATTGACCTTCAACTGCCTAAGCCTGCTTAGTGTCTCAGCTTTCTAGAACCTCTCAACCACCTCTGCCTAAGCCTGCTTAGTGTCTCAGCTTTCTAGAACCTCTCAACCACCTCTGCCTGCATTGCTACCAGTAACCATCCTTTTTCAGGAATCAGGTAAGATTTTTTTAACTTCAACTACACCTCCCTTTAGACTTGCTCCTACAGGCAAGGTTAAGGAGCCTTGAAAGATATCTAATCACTCCTTTTTCATCACAGAATAAAAATCTCAGCCCCAAATTCGAATTCAAACCAGTGTCTTATCTAGTCATAACTGTGTCTTACGGTTCATTGCTCTAATTACAATGTATATGCCAAGAATATTTTGCAATGATTACTCAAGGCCATTTGCTTAGAAAAGCTCTTGGTTGGTGAGAGTTAAGCTGCCACTTTGGGATTCAGTTGATATCAGTGGTATGACTCATACTTCTCAGTAATGGAAATAAAGCAGGAACTTCTAGATGCTACGTACACACAGGATAAGATTCTGAAGAACCTACCTTTATATATCTATCTGGGTAACAACTGTCATCTTTCCAAATTAGATAACTAATTAAACACTTATCTTTCTTTTGGGGAAATTTCTGAACATGAAGGACAAGCTAATCAGATTACTAAAGTTTCCACCGCTGCAGAAGTGTCCAGTAGAGAACAGGATGATTCTCAGGTCCAATACAAAAAATTGATAATCTTAATCTAACAGACACTCTTATTAGAGTGATGGTCAGAACGAGAATGACATTATGGTATCACAAAGGTATGTAAGCTTAGGGATGTGAATGGAACAAAGTGATCTTTTATTCTTGCTTCAGGATAAAGCAGGGCCATTTTCCAAATGTAATTGTGATTTGGTGACAATGTTGTTCTTATAATGATCAGCTCTAGTTAAAAATTGCATTCATTGATGGAGTTAAGTTGTCCATTGCTTGCTACTGAAGCAGGAAAATTTGTATTCCAGATGACTGTAACTGCATTGTCCTTAGTTTCTACAATTCCGTGCTTTATGCCGGCTTTAACCCTACTCTCTGCCAATGTAAATGAAAGCAACTTTTCTGACTCCAAAAGCTCTATTCAATTTTTTAGCATTTGGAGCTCATACACATCACTTTTCAGCAAAGCTGTATTATCCCTACACATTTTTATTTCACGAATTTTCTTCTGTTAATAAAGATTAGCTACACAATGCTACAACACACTAGAGTCTTATTTTGAAATTACAAGAATTATCTCAACTTGCAAATGCCATAGCGTTCTTGATCCTCCATGCTTTGATTCAATCACCTATATTCATCAAGCACCTTGCTTAACATTCCACCCCTATATCTTTTCATGAAACGCCATTAAGTTTGGTCACATCAGTAGTACCAGCAATGACTGAAACACTTATGGTCAATTGTGCATTAGATACCAAATCTCTTCTCAGAAGGAAGAGGAAGGTTTCCAAACAATGACCATATTTGAAAAGCTTTCTTGGCAGGGATATAGATAAAATCTACATCTAATCTTTCTTCCATGGGACAATTGGCATCATTCCTCTGCCTCTTGCATTATTCACCACCACACAGGAAAGGACAGGATTTGAACTAAAAAAAAATTTTAAAAATTGTTTCATAATTACACTTGCGTGCTCTCAAAAAAACACCTTATTCAAAGTTTGCAACTAAAGATCAAATTAAGATGCAGAGAACTTCTTAATCCTTTGGTTGCAAACAATAGTGTATGATATTTAAATACTTCATTAGACTGTTTTCCCGACAATGTTTGCTATAAATTGCTAGTTGCTGTGACTGAAAAGGAACACAAGAACTGATGATGATCCCATTCTATATACATGTAAACTTTCTTTCACATTAGCTTTCCCATGCAATTATATTTCATTTGCATAAATTTTATTTATTTTATAAGTCTTTGTACAAAATCATTCCTATTTCGGCAATGGCCAGACACAGACAAAAACAGGAACATCAGTGTCTTGTTTACTGTTTTGCTTTTCCTCAAACCAGGCAAAAAGAGGTTACCAATTTGAGCAGCCTAGATAAGAGACAATGTCAGGTAGGAATTTCATCTAGTTAGGACTACTGAATAGCAAACAACAAAAAGTTTAAATATCATATTTTTTCTATATTCCGAAACATTTCCCATTTACAGGATGACACATGTACAACACAATAGCTCATTTTTCCATTATGCACAGACAGCAATACAGGATGTACAAGGAGACCATGGAATTGCTACAGCCAAGGGTTACAGTTTTCTTTTTCTGTTGCATTGCAGAGGGACAAGGAATCAGAATCCCCAAAACTGAATTCAATCTAATGTAACAACTTAATAGTGCCTTTTAAACTAGTTTATTTGTTGTTTCTTGCCCTGATTATGTAGTGGATATTTGTGAATTCCTTACATAGCAATTGTTATGTATTTTTAATAGGCTATTACTGCTGGTACAAAATTTAAAGATTCAAAAAATCTAGCAGAAATTGTTTTCCAAAGAAATGTTTGTCTTTTCACAAAAAAACATGCTTTTGTTTCAATAAGCATAACTTAATCAAAGAAAACCAAAATCTATTACGAAGATATAGATCATTCAACTCATATTTCTTCAGAAGACCTTTACACATCCTCAATAAGTATGGGCACTGCTATCATGCAAAACCCACCTGTTCACTAGGGTATAAAGTAAATCAAAACTCCTACTGTACTTTGGAAGATACCTTCCCAAACACATTTACTGCTATTTACAGCCTTCACAGGTAGTCAGCCACACAGCAGCTACATTACGCTCCTCACCAGTAACACCAGCAACTGTTCTGTACATTGAGACACGGACAGCACACATGACTAGTTTCCACAGGTGTGAGGAGACACAGCACACCAAAATTTCCTATCCTCTGAGACATTTTCACGTGTTTTAGCCAGGCTTAAATCTACAGAGCCACACACTCACCAGCAAAGGACAGTAAAGTGGGGGTCTTTAGAAACCTGAGCTCCTCAGGGGTGCTAGGAGAAGACATGGTGTGAAGCAGCCCATGGAGGGAATGGGTAGGAGCTGGACCTACATGGGCACGCCCCACCATTCTGGCCTACACGCTCAGGAAACTCTGGCCTTACTGGGTCTCCGTGGGAGACCTCCAGTACCCAACATGTCAAGCAATTATAGGCATGTATTTGGGCCTTGCAGAAATGTATGATTCTTACTAGTCCTAGAAGCAATTTTAATGGTGTGTTTGACCAGTGACAGCATGTGTCTCTCATTCACCCAATTTCAAAGTGCCTGCTATAAAGAAATGGATATTAATTCTAACTCCTCCACCTCTTATCTATCACTACAATGCTCTGGTGGAAAGTATACTGTAATTGAGCTTATGTGCCTTGTTTTGCAGCTGAGCTGGAATCGCAGCTTCCAAAACAGCATCATTCCAGAGCAACACCAGGCATCCCCATGCTCATACACAGGCATTCATAGTGCATCATCCCCGTTATCCAGGAAACTGAAACAGCTCAATCATCTTTTATCAGGTTGTCCAAACAAGTCTGAAAAGCATGGATTTTTCACATTAGGGAAACAAGCTTTCTTGAATAGACTGTCAAAGCAGACACACAACTTGCAGCGGGGTACCACAGCCTGAAAAACTGGCTGCATTAGCAATCACACTTCACATCATCACCAAGGAGCACCAAAAATTACAGAGGTAAAATAAGAACACCATTGCCCTAAGGGAAAAAATGTCTACTTCAAGATTTATCAAGATACCAAAAAAAGTAGGAGGGATAGAAAAAATAAAATTTGCAACTGAAATAAGTGAAGAATAATAGAGACCCAGCTTGGTTTGAATTCCTGTTGAAAGGAATTAAGCAAAGCTGCAAGATTAAGAAAGATTGCCAATATCTTCACATTTAACAACTACATTTTTACAACTTGAAGATCACAGAGAGAAACAAAGCTCTTACATTTTGGAGTATACTTCCTACAGTTAGCAAGTATAGGATATCTATCTCTACCTAAACCGTCCATGATGCCAAACTGAGCATCTGCACTAAACAGTGCAGTACAGAATAGCATTAAAACTGTAATTCTCCCACCTAATATCCTGTTTCCCATAAGGAAGCACTGAACTAGTCACTGTGACTCCAAGGAGCTTTTTTATTTATTTAATTTTAACTCATTCATAAGAATCTGGCTCAGGTAAGTACAGTTGCAAGGTACAAGTTAAACAGCTTTGGCACAGACAGAATATTGAAGACTTGCTACACAGACCCATTCATGCATTTACTAAAAGAAAAATCTAACTGGATTCTTAAGAGTCTGAAGAACTGCTGCAGGAGCTGTAGCATTTACCTAGGATCTTCACCTAGGAATCTTTCTTAGAACTCAGGAAAAGATTTCTGACATAGAAAACAGTTGGCAAATTACTGTTTCTGCCTCAAAACATAACAGGCTCTGTAGTTCTAAAATTAATTTAGGAGTAAATAATATCTTTCCATTAAAAAAAAAAATCAAAGTCAGAAACATGATGGCAGCCGAAACTGAATCCACAACCCAGTTTTAAATCAGCCAACTCAGAGACCTCCATGTTGCCCCCACTATTTCAGGCTGAAGCGCAGTCATACCAAAGACACCAAATCAATGAAGTAGATAAGCACCTGCTTAACTTCAAATCCCAGAATTTTACTGTACTTTTTTCAAGCACCTGCAACACATGAATGGTTTTGTGTTCACATGCAAACAGTGCACAGCAGCAGACCACTGCTCAGAGATGTGTGCCTGAGAAACCTCTTTTTCCACACTGCCCCTTGTAGTGGGAGGTTTCAGCTGATCACCAGGCCTCAGAAGCTGAAGCTAAGTTGTTTCAAAGCATAACATCCAGTTCCCTGGCCATGCCTCCTTTCCCATGCTTCTTTGTCAGAGTCTGAAATGGAAGGGAGGATCCCTCATGTCATTGCTCTGTCCTCACAGCTGATTTATTTATACTTTAATTCACATAGAAAGGACTAAAATTAAGACTATGCAAACAGAGTAAACCACTCAAATTGCTTTAGCATTTGTGCACCTTCACAAGTAACTGACTGATTTATCACTATAGCAACATAATGAAGCCTTGATAGCTTGACCTGTCTGCGGCAGCATGAGGATTTTAAGTCCTGCATTTCTACAAAGTATAACAAAGTAAATGCAGCATCCTAGACCAACTGGAATGTACAGAGGACAAAGTAAAGGAGAGCTCACATTTATTTTTTTCTCTTGCTGACCTCATGTTGACATTCAGCCTATATATTCCTCTGCATCCGTCTGTTGTGCAGTGAAAGGACAAAAGCTCCAAAGGGGTGCTCTCGCTCTTGCCAGCTGAGCCCTGAACACATGCGTCGCTGAGTGCAGATATGTGTTCTCATGAAAAGAGAAATCCCCCTGTTACAAAATCTGTATTTACAGAAGAGCAGCCAGCCTTCAAAGCAACACAGAGTAATGACCAAAGCACCCAGCAAGGACTTCATCCTCCTCTTGCAGGTGCTATAGCTTCACCGAACAGGCTCTGGCACGCTTGTTATGACAGGGATGTCACTCCCAGAGATGATGTCTGCTTGGTCAGAGCCTTCTCTGATTATTTTGCAGCTATCACATCACACAAGCAAGTGCATTCCTGCTGAATGATTGAGGTAGGGATTTGCTCAGTGCACAAGTACACAAGAGTTAGCAATTACCTAGATATCACTAGGGAATTGCTTCCTGATTGTTTTGATCTTCCAAGAAAACATATGGGGCAAAAAAACTGGCCTTTTATTCCACCAATCCTGATAACATCTAATCACTGACACTTCAAAGAATCATTAAGCTTTGCTGCTACTACTTCTGGCAAGATTCTTTGCTGCTAACAGTAAAATTACATTAAGTAAACACAGTACATTATTTAAAGGCACTAAATAGTTTCTAAGACAAAGTAACATCATTAGTCAAATATGAAACAATTCACATTAAAGGGGGTTTTTTCCCTCGCCCAGGCTTCATAGCTTCTTATGTCCTGGAGGTCTTGGAAATAATTCTACTGTGGTTTATCACATTATTATTTTTAGTTATTTATAACTGTTTAACATCTTATTATCATTAATATGCATTTTATCTGGTTTGGATTACACATTGCTTCCTCAAGTAGTTTTAGAAAGCATTAGTTATTCTGAACATACTCTGTTCATGGTACTGAAGGCAGCAATTTCTCTCTACAAGAGGCTGGCTAATGCTCAGACCTCTGTAATATGCACAACTTTGGGACATACAAGTAACAACCATTCAGGTCACAAAAAGGATAAAAATATAAAATATGATAATGGATAAAAATCAAAGAATCTCTGTTATTTCCCATAGAGGTAATTACGAATGCAAATAGCTATAATCACCTCTGCAGATCAGCCCATACAGGAACTCTACACTCAAATCAATGGAATTCGGGATGTGCCAAGGGCTTCACCTTGCTTCATGTTTACATTGGAGACAGATGAAACTGGGACAAAGGAACTAGGATTTGGTTTGCTTCCATTAAAATTGGATATGGGGAAAATTATCTAGAAAGTACAGGGTAAAATAAGAGAGCTGAAAGGTGTGATGATGTTCCACAAAGCTCAAGCTTTTCTAGAAACCATATGTTTCATGCCTCTATGATTACGCTGAAGGTTTCTACAATATTTATTGAATCTCCATTCTAACAACATCCAAAGTTTTCCAGTAAGATGCTTCTGTTAATTTCCAATATACTTGTAAGAACTGTTGGTTTAAAGATACTAACCCAATGATACTGTTTCATTAAATTCAAATTTATTTAATCTTTTTAAGCATAAGCTGGATTCTTTCTGAAATAATTCCAGAACCAAAATTCATATTTTTAGAGTCAACACTGGGAGACTAACAGAGATTAGAGCATGTTTCTGAGACCTCTGAATACACAAGACAAGCGTGATTTAGGTCTATGCGTGTAGAAGATACCACTGGTCAGGCTGTAAAGAAAAAAATAATTAAAAAGCCAAGCATGCCAGAAAGCAGATTAATAGACTTGCTAATGCAAGTAAGGTGACGGAAAAAAAGTTATCTAGGAGGTGTCATCATTGAGCTTTCAAGCACATGCTAAAAAGATACAGGAGTTTCCTTACTTTGAATTCATAAGGGATTATGAAATGCTGAGACTGCTGACTGTAGAGGAAAAAGCCAATCAAACAACAGTGCAGGCTTGCCATTTAGTGGAGAGAATGCAAAAATGTACTATGCTGTTGGAACTAACCAAAAGAATTATTCTGGATTTCAGCACAGTATTTCGCAGCCCATTGCCTTTCCAATTCCTTAGTATTCAGGGAGCCATATGACTGAAACACTAAAACAATTAGATGCTAACAGTATTTCAAACATTAAGTCATTGCAGTAATACCTAGATGATAGGCAATACACCGTGTTAAATTTTAAGCACGGGTAGAACAGATAAAATGGGTTTATCACCAGATTGAAAAAGGCATCACATAGTCAGATACTGACATAAGCCACAGATAAATACCAAAAATCACATCCCATCCAGTTTTATCCTTTCATAGTGTTTTGAGGTTTGAGGGAGGTTTTGAGGGGTTGGGGGGATGTTTTCATTTTCTTACAGTAACAGAAATACAAGCTATAGACAAGTTCTAAACTGAATTTTAATAAAACCAGAGAGAGAAGTGCAAAACTAAACATAAATGGTAAGGAGTAATAATGATGTCATGTTATCAATTGTCATCTTCCACACTTTAAAATGCACAGACCCCAAGTTTGTGTTGGGATAACATATTACCATTATGTTTTATTTCTTTTCATGAAAAAAGTTATTTTCACTCTCCAAGGACTCAGTTGTTAGGAAACAACCATCCTGCCCAGTACTGCAAGACAAATGTTAGTATGCATGCTGCAGTTATGACTGTCATCTGAGGCAAGGTATCAAACTACAGTCAATTTGATTGCACAGAATTTCCCTGAAAGACCACTACCATGCTTTTGATGGTACCACCATATCTCCTATCACAGCAGTAAAACAGTCACTGAAAAAAACTGAAACATCTCTGACAACCAGAGCATTTAAGGATTATGTTCTTTCTAAAAATCAGCTACCAACTAGAAAAAACATGCAAAAATTAAAGGTCTATTTAAACAAAAAGTATTGCATTATTAAACCTGTTAAAAAGCTGGTTTCTCAGAGTATAAATGTCCATTCCCCCTATATACCTCATTATCAAAAGCCTTGGGGAAAAAAAGGTATGCTAATGGACAAGAGAAGCAGGCCTCAGGCCAATAGCCACTTTTGGAAATGCCTATGTAACCACTGATGAAACAAAAAGGAGGTGTGTACATATATCAAGAAGAACAAACCTGGCCTTGTAAAAGACCATGGTATTTTAATAACTCACTGTTTAGACACATCAGGCATCACTGTCTGTTCTTTTTTCCTTGTATCCACTGTCGGCTCTACAGGGGTAAGTACTACAGCAGCACATGAGACTATCGACTGGTATGAGTCTTCCCGGCAAACTGCAAAGATAGAAAAAAAAAGTCATTGTTAAAGAGTACACTTAGTTTACGTTTTAAATGTTAAAAAAAAATAAATCAAGTCATACTGTGACAAATAAAGATGCAAACGATTAATCAGACTTTGCTATGGTGACCTGCACAGAAAACTTAACTGTTCTGCACATTTCCTAAAGTGCTTGCTTGGCATTGATACCCCCCATTATCATTCACTAAGTTTTAGCCTACACAAGACCTGATGTCAACCTGATCTAGTTCATTGATGTGTCTTGAGTCCTAAAAGGAATCATATTTCCACAAATGGCATCAGAATACAATGCACTCCTATTTTCTTTTTCATCATAAACAGAAAATGAGAACTTTCAGACAAACAACCCGCCTTAAAAATGTCACACTTTGTAAGAAAGTAGATGTGAGAAAATCTGACTAGTGATTTGGCTTTGACTGTTATGTCTCACTTCAACGCAAAAAGGCTGAATCCAAATGGTCTAGGAGTTATATCTGACACACTGATTCATGCTTTTCATTAATACAAATTATCTATTTATTACTGTGCTGAATGACATGACTTAAGACCGTATTTAGAACTAGAAGGATGATCAAGTATTTCAGCTGAGCATCTGGCTCAATTAGCACTAATAAGTGAATACCCAAAAGTTCCTGACCTCTAAACAGACAACTATATACAGGAGTATATATATATATATATATATGTATGTGTGTGTGTGTGTGTACATATATACACACACACACACACACATATATATATTCTAAATTGGAGTGCCACCAGTAATTTAGCACTTATCAGTCACAACTCCTACTGATTTTGAATAGATTGATTTCCTTTACAGCAAAGGTGTGCCTTTATGAGACAAATAAAAGCTGGAATTAAGAGTTGGTTGTATTGAACAAACCACAGCAGCTTCATATGTTATACATTTATGGCACTATTCTATATCATATATGAACAAGAATAAATCTGGTGGCATCTTTCAAGCAGCAAGTCACACAGTGTTTTTATGTGTAAAATACAGAAGTATGTTACAGAGTGGACACACACACAGAGTCAACAACATAGCTTGGGAAAACAAGGGAGAACGCAATAAATTCTCAGCAATTCAAGCCCAGAAAGAACCTATTTTAGAAGTACTTATATCTACGCAAGACTGTGACAGCTGAGAACATGGAACTGTGGCATGTACTTATCAACTGAAAACTTGCCTCTGACCACTTTCCTACCTTCCATCCTCCATGATAACATGGCCCCTCGTTGCCCACAGATGACAACCCTTTTACATAGCCTATGCTCCTCTTACAAGAGAAGCAAAACATCCTCTGTATTGACTTGACTGGGTCAAGAACAACTAACTGTGATGTTTCATCCCGTGCATTCATATTCCATTCAGCATGAATTCAACACACAAGACACAATTCAGGCCTGACAAACAACCTGAAGCAATAACTGGTAGATTTTAAGAAGAGGTCAGAACAAGGTTGGATGTTTATACAAAGGTCAGAACAGCAAAAGTCTTCGTGTTTCAGAGCAATTCTGAACCATTCAGCAACCAGCACAAATGGCAAATTTTGGCAGGAAAAATAATTTTCTAGAGTACATTTACATTCATTTAATACATTTGATGTTCTCTAGCGCTGTTTGTGCTTGTATTTTTAAATATTAAACCTGCACATCACACTATGTGACTAAGACATATCAGATTACCAGTACAGAATCCTTACCTTTTTTTTTTTTATAACCAGAACTACTCAAAAGTTTGTCACAATCAAAGACATCCATCTCCAAAACATAGTCATACCCAAAGAAAACTTGTTATACTATCTACAGGTATGCAAGTAGGATATACATTATAGGTTCACACATTACAGATTAAAGACAGAACTAACATAAAATACATTGAACTGGAGACTACACAAGAAAGAAATAATTTTAGGTGACTTATCCAGCAGATCACCTACTAGCAAGATACTATTTGTTAGGCACCATGTACAAAAAAGTATCCTCAATTTACAACCAGAGACATGCAAATAAAGACCATTTACATCCATCTGCCTCTTGATTTACAGTCAAGGAATATTTAAAAAAATAGATTTGTCAAAGGGTGATACTGATGTTTGCTACCTGAATTTTAACCTGAAACAGTGATATAAAAGAAAGAGTAAAGGATGAAACAAATAAGTATTTTCTTTAAAAGACATGTCGTACCACCTGAATACCTAATTATTACTTTAGAACTGGTAAAAGGTCTGGTGACTACGGAAGCATCACAGGGTAGGATTTTCTCTAGATCAACAACTGCCCATCAGGGCAATCACAAAGAAAGATAAAACAGAAAATCATAAGTAATAAAGAAAACACTTCTAGTCTCCCACTCTTCACAGAAATGTCACAAATGAATATAACTGTGCAATTGCTTTTGTTTAATAATTAATGCTATACAGGAGTTGTATAATCCCTTAATTTACAGCAAAAGACAAACCCAGTGGTCACCCAGTGATCTGAGCTCACAGAATTTATTATCTTCCTGTTCTAGACAGTGATATTCTTTGGTCTGGCTTTTGAAAACCAATACAATTCCTCGTTTTCATCTCAAGTCTTTGTGCACACAGTCATAAGTCATTATGGGACAGTATAATTAAGTAAAATGTCACGAAACAGTGACAGCACAGCAGCAAGTAATTTTCACCTACAGGAGTGTATTCTTTTATTGTCTGTTCATAACTTACATTAAAATAATGAGAATGTGCTTGAATGTCGATTCTCAATTTTAACGCTGATGGGGATGGGCATTGTTTTAAGACCACCTTTTTTATTTTACACTTCAAACTTATCTTACATGTAGGTTCTTTTCTATACTGTCACTGTTGTACCTACAACTGATGTACATTAGCCCCCAAAAAAGCCAATTCATGATGTCCACATATCCTACTCATCATTAATTGAAATCTCTTAGTTCCTCAAAATACTTAAAAACCTCAGAATATCAAATTATTACACTAAGGGATTACGCCTTCTAACCATAAATCCTCTCACATATCCAACTTGCACTTTACCAACCAGAAAGAACTTTCCAAATTTTGACTTACCAGATGAATTGGTAAGGAAAATAGAGAAGAGCAGAATTTTCAATCATCTTAGTTGGGGGTTGGAAAAGCCACCAATGTAAACAGCTGTCTCAGCCTATTACCTTATTGCTGATGTGAGTGTTCAGGCTCATTCTGTGCTCACAACCCTCTGGCCCAGCCATTCAGACAGTTTTCAACCCACTTCACTCTCTGCTCATCCAGCCCATACAACAGATAATCTATGAGGATTTTATGAGAAACAGTGTTGAAAGCCTTACAGAAGTCATAGTACCCAAAGTCCACTGTTCTAATAAAGAAAACAACAGAGAAAATATTCCCCTGTATCTGCTACATTTTTACAATGACACATAATCATTAAGTACATGTTGCAGGTAGAGAGGTTCGTCATCACTCTTGCAACTGTCGCAGTTTCAGAAGCATGGAAAAAACTGTACAAGATATCAACATCAAGGGAAACCATTAGCGTTTTTTGTACTACCTCTAGCCATTTCTTTTAGTTTAGAGGACTAATATCCAGTATCTCAGGATGTGTTATATGCTGAATACCTTCTGAAATAAGTAGCCATTTGCATGTGAGATGTTATTTTTCATTACCATTGCAAATCCTCTATCCACAATTCAAACAGTACATGAAACAGCTAATTGTAACAAAATAGCACAAATGGAGGAACTTCTTTACTATTATCATTAAAAAACATATTTTTGTCAGTGAAATAAGACACTATCAACTACAAGTCATAAAAAGAACAACTCTACAGAACAAGAAAACAAACAGTCTAACTTCACATGTTAGTGTTAAAATTAAGATCTGTACTGCTTTTGAAGTTGTGTAATTTCTCCCCAGATTCTTCCATTTAGACTTCAATGATGCATACCGTTTGTTTCCTTCTGTTGCCAAGCAGTGTAAAAGTACCCCATATATTTACCACTAGGAGTGCTGGCTTGAATTTGCCCTAGTTGGTTTTAGCAGTCCCAGAATAACACTCACTATCAAAACCAATCTCTACATCTGGAGAAGAAAAATGATAGATTTTTTTTTCCTTTCCTGCTTCTTTCAAGAAAAATGAGAATGACTAATTAAAGTTTTCTTCTACTATGAGCCAGCCAGTGAAAAAAATGTAATTCCCTAAATAGCAGGACCACAGGAAGCCTTCAACAGCTTCTGAATAGAATGCATCTCTCGTGAGAATAGAAAGATTTTTAAGCTCTCAGGGTGTCATTTACAGCATCTATTTCAAACTCTGTTAATTGTACACATTTTTTCCTTTTGGGTTTTTTTTAATAGCAGAGAGAGAAAATCTGCTTATCACCACTCTATCAAAAAACATCTCCCTTGACAAAAGATGCAAGTGATAGGTAGATGAAATTAGCAGCAAGTACTACCTGCTCAGAGAAAACAGAAGGGAAATGTTTGTATGCAGTGTGCAATGAAGCATAAAGGATTTATGACACAGGGGAGACAAAAACAGTGACGTATTTCTGAATTTTAAAAAAGCTGGGCACTTGTCCTGACAATGCAAAGTATTTACACTTGTGCCTATAAAGTTTAAAACAATCATCTCTCATCATTCAAGAGACAGATCAAGTCTAGAAACAACTGCTGTGTTATATCAAAAAACCTGGTTTTGTAAAAAAAACAACCAAAAAAAAAAACCCCAAGAAAAAACCAAAAAGCAAAAAAACAGGCAACTGGCCAGGAGTACAGAAGGTGCTAAATACTTTCTCCTGAAATATCCATTAACTGCCACTGTAGTAGACAAGAAGCATGGGGGAGCAATATCTGGTTCCCAAGTACCCAAATCACACATTCCTTTTAATAGTGAAGGCCAGAAGATATGTTTTCATTACTCCAGAGCACAAATTCTCAATGTAGGCTTTTGGCAGCTTCCTATACTCAGCTCTGCCATGAGGAGGCTCAGGAAATAATCCACCCTCTGAGATGCTCTGAACAAAGAGCAAGAAAGAGCTGAACGGTATGTAACACATATGCAGGTTCTTCAGGTAAAGGTAAAAAACTGATAGAGGTGAGACAAACTTTGCTAAAAAAACAACAAACAAAGAAACCACAAAACCCCAAACAGAAAGTAAACGAGGATTTACTGTAGATTTCTTAGGTAGATTAGACTAGTTTTGAGGACATGTGAAGAGCTGAGGAAAGAAAAAGGCATGTTTAAAACATGTATACTCAAGGAAAACCTGTTGAGACTAGAAACAGTTTATAAGAGTGCGTTTTGAAACACAGTCTAATAATTTGGGCATCTCCAGTAAGAACTATGGCTAATCACCATGTTAATCCCTTCCTCACTGCACAGACACATCCTCTCATATTCTTGGTCCACTCAGCAGGCTCAGAAAAGAAGTACTCTTCAGACCTGTCTTTTCATCAACTCAAAACATCACCTGCATGAACCACTTCAGCAAAACATAAGTGTATGATTTCAGTTCCATACCCTCTTTCTCAGCCCCAGAAACACAACAAAGTCTTTTGATATTTTGTTATTAAACTCTAAAGCCCAAAGAGACTTTCAGTCTCTTTAAAGCAACACAAAAGGTCAAGGTAGTTTGAGTGAAAGCCATTTTTGCCTGTGTACTTAAAAAAAGAAGTCTAATATTAAAGAACAATAATAATAAAGTCTAATTTCCCTGCTGCTTGATTCGTAATTTGATGATGGTCTTTGAGAAACTAAATGGATCTCTATTTTATCAGTAGTTCAATAGCAATTCTAGGGCCTTTTGTCCCCGAGAAACAGATACATTTCACACATAGGCCAAATGAATACTTAAGAGAATGAGACTATACGCTCACAGTCCCCAAAGGGTTTGCTGTAATAATTCTGCAATAAAACCACAGGCCCAATTCTTAAACACAGCATAGTCACAATCAGAAATTTTGTAATAGCAACAATTACAGGCCCATTATGGGCAAATGAATTACTTTCTATCAGGTTCTTATGTTTCCTGGCTCTTTTGCAGCATTCATGAAGGCTGCACACACATATCTGCTTGGTATTATCCACACTGGCACCCAATGGTGAAGAGTATGTAACGCAGCGTTAAGCAGGAGCTTGGGAATTCTTCTGACACACCAGCAGATCTGTAATGATTATCTGCACCCTTGCTTTTGTATCCTAAGATTATTTGTTATCACAAGCCACTGTAATAATATGGTAAAAGCCACATGTGAAATTTGGGCCTACTGACTTGTGCCTAACATGCAAGACATTAAATCGCTGCTTCTTTTTAATGTTAATGCTGAAAAGAATGTTACTACTGGTACTGAGACTGTAGTTTCTACTGAGTGGAAGGATGCAACCTCATCACCTAAGGACCCTATAGTAAGTGATGAAAACACCGATTACTAAAGTAATCACCTAGATAATGACAACTCTGGTGACACAGTTCTTGCATATTTTCTCTTAAGTACATGCTACTGCACAACGATTGTAGTTTGGTCTCTTCTGAGAAGGACAGAGTGCTGCCTGAACTCCTGTTCAGAATCCTCTTACACAGCCTCCTGCAGTTTACAATAACTTTCAGACTTGCCTAAAGTGAGGGATTGTGTCTGTATTTACTAATCCCTCCTGGATATTATGAATTTTCCAGATACTTCCTTTCTTGCACAAATTTCTAGCATCCACACCCTGTAGAGTTCCAAAGCTGAACTATAGGTGACATGAAGAAATATTCATATTGGTCCACTTGAAACCTGCCACAAGCTAATTCCATTTCACTTCAATTTTAGTATTGAAAAGAACAATGCACAATTCCCTCTTCACTTTCCAATCAAGATTTTACAGACTTTCTTTGGATGCTTTGCCAATCACCTCTTTTACAGTCTGCATAACCTGCATTTGTTCTGTGCAAAGTCTGCTCCATATAGCTCACTCCCCTACTAACTACTCCATAACAGCAGCTCCTTCTTGCAGCTTCTACAGTGATGGATCACTGTAGCAACACCAGGAGAAACAATAGCTGCATTAAGAGAAAATTAAGTAGGCTGATTTCTTCAACTGTAACTCGTGCACACCTAAAATATTCTAAGTATATCTATTTATGCTTGAGGCTGCTTCTAAAATACTTTCTTATTCACGGTGAACTACTTAACACAAATATTGTTCCAAGGAGCCTACACAGGAATTGAAAAAATAGCCTTTAAAAATAAAAGCACATTCTGCATCCAGTAAGTAGGTATTACTTCTCAATATCCAAAAGCATTGAAGTGTCAGCACTAGGACTTTTTAAAAAAACAACTACCTTTCACTAGCTTTTAGCAAAGGTGTCACAGGCTTGTATTTTTAGCCCTGCAGTCTGTGACTTGTTTTGTGACATGGACATGAATAAAAATCATATGCATAAGGGAAAGGTTGTAATGAAAGAGTAATATCTGAGGTCAAACAATCACACCTGTGGCAAGTTACAGGAAGTCTCACAACTGAATGGTATGCATATACATTGGACTAAGAAGTGGATACTTAGTCACTTGGTCTGGGATGCACAGTAATGTGGTCTCAAGAAGTCCACTGCTTTATTCACAAAGAGGCTTTGAATATAACTTAGTTAAATTATTTTACCACAAAAAACCAGCTGCAGGTAGGTTTATGGGGCAAAGGAAACTGACCAAGACCTCCTCTACAGGTAGCATATCTCACATTTTGGCTAACAGACAGGCCTGAGAGCTTATGGATACCTTGGTCCTCCTGACTTACCAACTGAGACACAAAGTGCAAGGCTGCCCGCAGGAACTCTTGCCAGGAAATATGGAAGAGAAACACCACAATCCCTGGTGATGGAGAGAACAGAACAGCCAAAATCTATGTTTATCCAGTACAAATGTAAACAGTATTCTTGAAAGCGTCAGCTTCAGATGGAAGCATAAAGCCACCCCTGAGTAAAAACCATAAGGCACCAGGAACTGGGAAGCCCTTATCTCTCCTCCTAAAGGATATGGAAGAAATCCCAACAGGGATTTCACTGGCAGCAAGAGCCAACTTCCTCCAAGTCCCTTTTTTAGCCAAGAGAAGGATAGTAATTTTACTTCTGGTTTTGATCATGTTTCAGTTTCTATTTAAATTGTGTGATGCCTTCAAGAAATTGAGAGAAACAGGAGTAACTGTGACATCAGCATCTTAAAAGAAGGAATAGAAAAAGACCTGCAGGGCATTTCTGTAGGCACAATACAAACCCCTGAAGGAACAACTACTCTAACAACAATATCCTCAACTGTCATTCACTGCAAGTAAAACTGTCAAAACTCAATAGCAAGCATTTTCATGAGCATAGTCTCTTGGCTTCAACTATTATTCTTAGCCAAGCTGAAATAAAGACTGACAGGCAAGCAAGATTAATTTATTGTTGTTTGTATTGAATAGCTGTAGCTACAAGAAATCAATTTAAACAATTAATACACAGATAAACCTCCAAAAGCATAGTTTCCCAAGAGAAATTATAAAATGAAATCATAATGTCATCTCTCTTTGCAGTTTCTAACAACAAAAGCTCACTAGGAGTATTACTTGAGGTATTTCTGTTTTGCAAGAATATAATGCTATTTGGCTTTTTATTATAACTCTATTGGCACCTGCTAGCAGGAGCATGAGGTGCAGTCAGTAGAACTGTACGTCTTCTCAGTTGCAGAGTGACAGCCTTTGTCAGCCTCAGTGGCAAGCAACTCATTGAGCAATGCCTGCAGCAGCACATTTGTCATAGCTATTCCTGACTCACTCCTCTTTTCAGAGAAGCCACTCATACGCCGTGTATTAGAAATTCACACCACCCATTGAAATGATTAGAGGATCCATAACAAAAACACATTCCCCTCTCTTTTCTCAGGGAACACATCATATTTATTATAAAATGCAAACATGTCACACCTTTGTCCTCTCCAAGGTGGGTGGTTTCATTCTTAAAAAAAAAATTAAAAATCCAACACTAAAACCCAAAAACCCAACAAAAACTTGAGGAAATCGTTTTTGTTTTCATCAGTGATTAAAATTCCCCCAACTCTGGACCTTTATGTAGTTAATAACTCCAATATTTGCACATCTCCCTTGAGAAACTTCAAGATCACTATGTGCTTAACTGATATTGAGGCTTTGGTTTGTTTTGCTTATGGCTAAAATTGTCAAAATTGTATAAAATCAGCTTTCTGTTACTATTTTATAAATCTAACAGCAACACATATAAAATAAAATCAATCTCTTCAAAAAGTAAAGATAAACATATATTGGAGAAAGTTAATTCCACCTTATTCTTCAGACTTGGTCTGGAGTGGCTACAGACCCTTCCTGTGCTAAGCTGCAGCCTGGCCCCCACACCCATACAGGATTCTGCAGGGAAAGCAAATTCAACTCAAATGTCTCTGCAGTCACGTAATCTTGCATATGAACATGCATAAGCAAACAGCTGGCTGCTACTCCAGCTGACAGCTTCAGTGTAATTGCAAGGCAGAGGAGAAATGAGGAAAATGGGTAGAGCATCACCCACAGTCTTACTGCTCCAGCAGTGAAGGAGCACGTCAGCAGCATCATTGATATTCCTCTGAACCAAAAGGGGAAACAGAGAGGCTTTAAGCAACAGCAGGTTTAATTCTGGGTAAAGACAATATATGCCACCACCTTCCTCCTGTGGGCATCTACAGCTACTGCCAGCATTAAGGAAGAGCATTTGTATGTTTGCAGGGTCGGAAAGTAAAGAAAGTGAAGATTCTTCACTCATACATTGCAACAGCATGCAGAAGATGTGCTCCAGAAGACAACCAAAGTAAGAATTTCCTAGGCTGTTCACGCAACTTTCCATGCAATACCAGGGAAACGGTGTTCACAAATTACCTAGGTGACAAGAAAGATCACTGGCAGTTGCAGAGAACAGTATGAAGTGTCCTGTGCCACTAAGAAAACTGGGAAAACAAATGTAACTGTGTGTCTGTCATGCCCACACTTTGAAAATTCTGTCCATTTACATACCTCACATAACTTGCTGTACCCTGCGTTTGCCACATGTAATTCACTACATTTCAAGGTCAAATGAAACTACTGCGGTCACCTAATCTGACATGCAGCAAAGGTATCGGCTGTGGTTCTTCTAAAAGTTCAATATTATAGTCATGATGCAAAACTTTGGAGAGTAGAGATCACTGCTGGCTATGCCAGGTGTGAAAGCGATCTGCTGAGGTGTTCCAAATAATGGTCAAAATAACAGCATAAATTTTCCAGTTGTTTTTCAGAAGTACAGACCACAAGCCAAACTTCTGTGCTGCACATAAAGCATATGTCAAGCAAAATATAAACACCGGTCTGAAAGCTTATCATTGCACTGATGCCTTCTCACACTCCCTCTAGAAGACTTAAATATTCTAAAAAAATCAGGAAGGCTTGAAACCTAACCAAGTTTTGAGTGCAATGTATTTTACTTTACAGACAAACTGACATAGGAAGAGTTTATGCTTGGTAAAAAAGGTTCAGGGTCAAAATGAGAAGCAGATCAGGCAAGCTTAGAGGTCTTGAAGAGCCATTAAACTGAATGATCCTAACAAACACTGTTTGAATGGAACCCAATGCCTGATTATACCCCTAGAAACAAAGAAAGCAGACTATCACTATGCCTCTGAAGTGGAGTATTGGAGATGTCTGTTAACTGTCCATGCGCTTGGCACCTGAATATAAATATGACTGAAAAAGTTCAGGCTAACTCAGGATAGCAAAGGATCATGCAGATAGACAGTACTGGAAGAAAAATGGCCAAAATCAGTGGTCACCACCCAGGCCTGTATTAGATATGCCTCAAACTCATTGAACATAAGAAAACTTATCCCATAATAACAGAATTATTTTGGTTGAATGAGACCTTCAAGTCCCAACAGCATGAATCAAATAAAAACCTACCCTGGAAAGAAATTCAGTTTCTTCTCTCCTTGTTTTGCATTATGGACTAAGTTCTTCAACAAAATGCAGTGATACAAACCTACAAACCAATGCAACACCTAAACCCAAGCCATTACAAATTCATCAGGGTCTGTTCAGATAATACCAGTCATAACAACTGCACTGCAGAGAATGAAGGACTCACTTTTCTTTAATCGGCAACCAATCATTTGGAGACTAGATAATAAGAAGTACACATTTGTATATTGTCTCTCTACCTTGAATGAAGTTCCTTTCCTCTGGCTTTAGCTCAAAAAAGGAAAGAGTGCCATTTAGTGGTCAGGTAGATCTATTGCACCTTTTAAACAAAACCCTGTACACAGCTATTATATTAGTAAGAGAATTGCAAATGCTGAGCAATGGCACTGGTAGTAACACTCTTGGCTTTACTTGATGAAATAGTGTAAATTCTTTTTTGGAAAGGAAGGGTGATATTTTATTTAAAGCATGATTTGGTACATACTCTGAATCTTTTTGTGCCTCATCTCCCCCGATTGCAAAGTACTACAGGCTCTTTCTCCTGCATTCCACTAGGCTATAAATTTTATGAATACAGAAGAGGATATAGGAAAATTCTGAAGGTGCTGACAGGAAGATAACTTGAAAACCTGTTGCAGAGAAAAAGTCATTATATTCTAAAACAGCAGAAGGTGCACAGGAAACAGGAGTAAAACACACCTTACTGATTTTCACAGGATAACTCTCCAGCTGAAGATAAAAAGTAAATGGCCTGATTCACCTGGACCTTTCCTTGGATTCATCAAGTTCAGGATTTCTGAACCCAAGTTGAACTAGTTAAATCGAAGCAGGGAGATGAAAGCTCAATTCTCAAATTGCACCATTTGTCAAAGCAGATGAAGAGTGTTCATGAATATGGAAGACTGGTTGTGCATCTGTGAATCCAGCAGAATATGGCCTAATGACTATTTAAATAGTGAGAACACATTCACAGCCCCATGTTCCATCTTCCCTTGGGAAATCTTCAATCTTTACTTCAGATGCCATGCCAGAGGCGTCTGAGGAACCAGTCAAGTACAACAGATTCTTTTGAAAGTTAGCAGAGTGCAAGCAGACCATCTTTCTAGAGGTACCTGAAAGTTAAGAAAAAACACTTCTTTTCTAATCCACAGTGATTCTGGAGACATCTTTTAGTTACAGATAAATATCAGGGAATCTGGCCTTATTTAAAAATCAGTTATATTCACCAGTGTCCATCACTCATTGCCAATGGGCAATACTCCTCTTTACTGCATACTTATGTAGCTTGCAGAAATACTACAAGCACACAAAAATCCAGGCTGTCGAAAAATCATAACCTACATAGCTAACTTACCCTGCTTTGCCATCAAACTCCTGAAACATAGCGCACAGAATGTCACTGCTCCATTCTCATCCAAATGTCAACAGCCATCACCACCACCTCAACACAATTTAAAATCCTAGCACTCACTGGAAGGAGTCCCACTAACTTTAAGAACACTCTAGACATGAGGGCGCAAAGATTATCCCTGTCTTTTCAAAGGGAGGTTAACTAATGTGTTCTTCGATTCACAGAGCGTTCACTTGCATTTTGGAGTGCATGACCACCCATTCTGCCACCTCCTTCCAACTAGTTCTTTAAGCCACGATGTATAAGAAGGTAATTTACTTCATACTTTAGTGAACAATTATGCACTTAGCTGATTGGAATTTAAGAGCAGGCCTAAGATTAACACTTGACATTTGTAGAAAGCCCTTCAACTTAAAAAGAAGAATTATTTGGAAGTTACCCAATATTTTAAATATCATATGAATCAATCAAAACTTCACTTCTGATAAAATCTCAAATATCAGTTACATGCAGCATTTAATCTAGTTAAGATAATAATCAAAATAGAAAGATCCAAAACATGAAGAAAACATATATAACACACCATCCTCCTTAAAAAACCCTCTAATTTTCCTATACAAGTTGTATCCAGTACCTGCAGTTGAGCCAGCTAGATGCTTCATACACTCAATAGCAGGTGGGAAAAAATCAGCTTTCTCAAGTAACACTGTATTTGGAAGAGTAGCTCCTGTCAGTCAAAACACAGTTTTATAGCTCTGCAATAAACATATAAGACACCCCCACTCAGACATGAGATGCAACGCATAAAGCCTGCTAAATTATTGTGCTTAGGCCATCAACCCCCATTTAGATTTAAAAAGCAGGCAATGCATTTTCTACTCTACAAAGATTTCTCACTGTGTGCTTTTAGTTTTCTTTCCTATGTTCAGTTTCTCTCTATTAGCTTTGATTTCAGAGGTACTGTCTAGTGTAACAATATAAACCATAAAATACTGTTATGAGATAGCTGTGGCCCTCTGGGATTAAGTACTTGACCAAGGTTTCATTTGACTACCCTTCCCCGTCTGCCTCTGTACAACTGTACAAGCAACGTGAAGAGCGATGATATACAAAACTGCTATCCCACAGATGAAAAATGATATGAAAGAGCAATACATTATAATTTTATATTGATGCTACTTCTGAATTCTGAGCATCTATTTTGATTTTTAGATCTACTAATGGGTTTGTTGCTGAAATGTGTTTTTAATATGAAGTAATATATTAAACATTTTGCAACCTGTCAATGCTGAGACAGTGGAGAGACTGTTCAATTTAACTAGCAAATGATTCCCAGAGCTGTACTGTCAGTATTAATGATGTCAGGCCACAAACATGAAAGAAAGGAATGATTACGTACTTTATAGAACCATGATTCCTTCTGATACAGTAGAAAGCAAGAATTGCACAGTAAGGTTCACTGCAGCTTCAGATAGGATAGACCTGGCACCTGGTGCTTCCAAAGGAAGGTCAGAAATGACAGGAAGGCCAGCGCTCCTCAGTTCTCAAAATTCAAAGATGTAACAAATAGCTAAAGACTGAAAACTAAGTTGAAGAGTTAGGATGATTGTGGGATCAGAGGTTGACCATGATGATCTCAAAGACACACATTTACTGTGGAGCATGTGAAACTTTCCTTCCTTAGAAAACCTGTAACTATCTTATTTACTAAAAAAACAGACAGCAAGTGGTATCTTTTCAAGATGATAGAAGTCAGGATTTCTCACTGTATGAGTCCAAAAATAGCAGCCCCCAGCTAATATGGCTGACCTAGCAGCTAAAACCTAAGGGGCGAAGAGTTTTATCCAGGTCTGGGGGTCACACTTACATTACTCTGCAATTTTCTGATGTTGGCATAGTCCTGAAGGAGCCAGAGGCAGCAGCTTGTCTTCTAGTTGCAAGAATGTGTTGAGAGCAAGAGGAATGTAGTAAACCGGAAGGAAACTTACAGGTAACAGTCTCCATATTCGCTACTACTTGTGCAGAAACAGCTTAGTGTTAAAACCATCCAGGTACGCCTCTAAATAATAAAGAAACATCTTGAAAAGATGCATACAAATACAATAATAAAACTGTATGTAAAGTTCAGGATACTGTTAATGTGCATAGAGGCTGTTCTCAGTAGAGTTTCCCACACTTCAATTAAAGACTGTAACATGAAGATGTGCAGCCTGCTGTGGATGTTAGCAGTGATGAGGTCCTTCTGCTGATGTACAGAGGGCTGTACAGTCAGTTACCACGCATCACCTCTGTTACCTCTTCTTCAGTTGAGCTCTTCCTTTCCATTATTTTTTTCTATAGGCTTACCTGAGGCTTTCAGTGAAGTCTGAAAATACCATTTAAGAACATCACTGAAACTGGAAGGCAATGAAAAATTAAAAATTCTTCTGCATTTAAAAAAATCTCAACATTTACAATATTCAAAAAATAATTTAGTTTATAAGTTGGCCATAATTTGTTGCAACCTCTGCCAGCAGACCCCTGCCCTCTGACTATGGTTTCTACCTTGAGGGTGCGGGTGACAACAATATATCAAGTATTAAGCTTATTAACACTGCCTTTTCGTTGTGAATGCTAATATGAAACAAAAATTTACAGAGCTACTACAAAAGTCTCTGAAAGATGTTTCAGCATTTAATAATATATAATTTAGTAATATTTAATAATAGTTATGCTATAGCATAAACATCTAAGTTTCTAAAAATTCTGCCTAAAAAATTGAATCTGAAAGCTTTCTTCAAAATAAGAATCATCTCCTGAAATTGTATATACAGTCTACATTTATGCATACATATTGTCATTTGAAGGCTAATACTGGGCACTCCTGTTAACATACAGCAGATGCTACCACACACCTAAGGAAAACAAACATACTAACAGAAACCTTATGAGCTCTGTTACCTCCCCTTAATGTTAAAGGGACAAGAAGAATCAGGTACATGAGAAACCTCGCTGTCGATAAGCTCATTTAGGAAAAGGCTTACGTAATGCATATTGTATATGCTGTTTAGAATACCTAACAGGAAGGGAGTAATACACTGCACACTCAGGAGGCTCACTCCCTCCCACACGCCACCAGCTTTGCAGGTAAGTGAACCGGCAAGCTGCAGAACACCGGTCCTGATGGGAAAGCTTCCATCACTTGTTTCCTTTTAGTCTGTACTTAAGGCGGAGACATTCAATTCCTGCCTCTATTCTATCTACTAAACCAAAGGCCTTCCCTTCCATTTCTTGATTTTTAGGAAAGTGTGACTGCCTGATTAAAACTGTTCGCTGAAAAATCTGAAAATCTAACAGCAAAGTCTGAAATCCATTCAGATGGAATAGTTTAGAAACGTTTCTGTAAACAAAAGTATTTCCTACATTACAAGCTCTAGTCACAGGTAAACAATTACCGTGCTGTAACACGTGAACAGGTACTTCACAGTTTTGACTGTGGAGCTGCACTCCCTTGAGAGGTACTTTCATAGTTTAGTTACTGTTACTACAATGTGAGAGCACTGAAGTCCACTATAACAGAAATTACCCTTTCATGTTAAGTTGAAGGAATGCTTAGTCATGTACATAAATTAGTAATGATATTAGGACAGGAATATTCCACAACAGTAGTCGACTTAAAAAATTTCAGATAGTAAAATTTACATTAACACAGCAGTAACTTTGCATTTTTAAGAACCTAGTAATCAGTGATGAAGCAGTAAGCAATCCACTTAAGTGGCTTACACCGTGTATTAAGGTGCACACTCAAGATGGTAGTTATATCAGAGAGCTCCAGTTCCCTGTCAAATCAAGTGCAAAATCTTATTAATGCTAGTGAGGAAAAAAGCACACAGAACATGCATGTACTGCATTTTGTATAGTGAATAAAAGCAGGCAAGCAAATGCTCATTTCTGTAGAGTGCTCTTGAATATTGCTCTGCATGAACACAAAAAAAAAGGTTGTAAAAGCAGCAGAAAGTCTAGCTATTTATTTTCCTTGTGACTTTGAAACTCATCCAGTATTCAGTTAATTCATAAACTAGTGCTAAGACCTCATATCTAATCAGCAAAGTTACTGCTAATGTCAGACAGCACTTTGACGCACTAAAAAAAACCTCAAACAATCACATCTTAAATTTTAAGTTGTATTTCTAATCTTTTAAATATCTACATTTCTTATGGGCTTCATATATGTACCACTGCCTCTCTAGTGTAGAGTGCATGTATGATGCAGACCTTGCACTCTTAAAATCAAAACCAAAAAAAAGGAAATCTCACAGGGTCACCCTAAGGCATCAGCAGGACGTGACACCGATATGCAATGGGAATGGTGGCACGGGTGCACTTTGTAGAAGAGCTTGCTGTGGAAGAATCTGATTAACCTTTATTAATTTGGCACTGTGTAAAGAGGAATTATCATTCAACTTCTCAGTAACCTGTGTCGATTTTTCAGCAATACAGCTAAATCTGTAGTTGCTCTAAATGCAATTTTGTTTTCACTGGTGTGGCTTTTTAGAGATAGAGATAAACAGTCTCATTAAAAAGCACAGCATCTTTAGACATAATTACCTTGTTACCAGGTTGCTAATTACTGCTGAAATTAACAACATCATATAAGTTTATTTTAAAATAATTATATAACACGCTGGTAAAGATTAAACTTACTGACACATAAGCAAATAAACACAAGCAGAATTTTGCTGCTTACAACACAGTCTTTGTGGTTCAGGGTCACAGCTCAAGCCCACAGACCATCCCAACAACACATTTTGGACTTTGCTGGCTTGAGGTACATATGAAAAACAATTTACACGGTGGGGATGAGGGCACAGAAAGACAAGATAGAATTTCTCCACTTTTTGCAATATATCAGATAACTGAACAGTACAAGTTTTCCCTAACACTTAAGAATATGGTCAGGGTACAGAAAATTATACGAGGGATGAGTTTGGCCTTACATCCTGTTGGATTCTTTGTGCTTTGGGGTAAAAAAAGGTTTACGTGTATGCTGTATCGTAAAGGAAATATATCAAATTCTGCAAGATCTTTTCTAGAAAAAAAGATTAGTTTCTCTTCTCTGTTGCTAAGGTCTACCAGGTAAAGACAGGGGAATAGATGAGAACAGACACAGTTCTAATCCAGAACAGGAACTCCCAGGTTACCATGTTATTCTGGCCTTTATATTATAATATCTATTTAAAAGAATTCCCTGTACTTATAAATTAATTTTCATTAAATGAATTATCACCTCTTTACTGAATTTTATATATATATGTGTGTAACTCCTTATTATCGCAAATGTAGGCAGACTATGGTCATAGGTAGATCAAGAAATAAAATTAAGAATTCCCAACTTCTTCCAAAGCATACTTCTACAGTAATTTTTGCTTAGGGCCATAATTCAGACATTTCAAGCACTTTATAGCCACTGAATTTCCACTTTCCTTAATTCACATATTCCATTCAAACACTTCAGAAACACTGAATCACAGCTTTCCTTTATATTTTCATATTTCCAATCAATGCATGTACTTAAAACTCTGCATTTGCAGGATTACAACACCATATTCCTTTATAAAGTAAAATACTGTTTTCAAGGAGTATTTTAAACTCTTAAGAATTTTTAAAAGTAATCAAGCATGCAAGATACCATAGTTAAACTGAATGTGCATTTTGAGTGAACCCTGAAATAAACTTTTTCAGACAAAACTGGAGTGCAGATGAAGAGGGTATTTGTAATGAAAAACAGTAATTGTTCCTGAATCCATCACTGGAGTTTGATACAGCAAACTCCAGTAACCAGATCAGTGGATTGTGCACATTTTCTGAATTCCAGCCTTCCATTCTGCCCATTGTGTGAAAAGGTAAAGCCCAAGTTTTTAACAGATGTGCACGTTACTTTGCTTAGGTTGTAGGGCTTAACTGAACCAACTTTTAGTAGATCCAAAACTTTTGCATCTATGGAAGACAACACCTAGCTCTTCTGTGACTCTGCACTTTGGTCTGATTTCAACAGTCCATCACCCTCCTGGGAGCTTGTACCTCACTGAAAGACAAAGGAAGAACCCAAAGAAACAAGTGCATTTATAGAAAGACTTGTGCTTTGAGGTCACTTAGGTCTTTCAGTACAAACCACAATACCTTCAAATACCTGGACACAGACCCTTAGCTGAGGAAAACTGGAGTAACTCAATTTGAGTGCTAATATATACGTGTATAGTCCAGCACATATATGTTCTGTGGAGACAGGACAAGGGGCAATGGCTGTAAGCTGGAGCATAGGAAGTTCCGCACTAACGTGTGGAAAAGCTTTTTCACAGTGAGGGTGACAGAGCCCTGGAATAGGCTGCCCAGGGAGGTGGTGGAGTCTCCTTCTCTGGAGATATTCAAGACCTGTCTGGACGTCTATCTGTGCAGTATGAGCTAGGGAGCCTGCTTTGGCAGGGGGGTTAGACCCAATGATCTCGAGGTCCCTTCCAACCCCTGTGATTCTAACACAGCTGTTTAATCACAGCTGGTTTTGGTCACAATAACCCCAGGCAGTGTTACAGGCTTGGGTCAGAGTGTCTGGAAAGCTCTCTGGAGGAGTAGTTGACTGCCAGTTGAACATGAACTGGCAGTATGCCCAGGTGTTCAAGAAGGCCAATGACACCCTGGCCTGTATCAGGAATAGTGCAACCAGCAGGGGTAGGAGAAGTGATAGTTCTGTCATAGTCAGCTCTGGTGAGGCCATGCCTTGAGTACCGTGTTCAGCTTTGGGCCCTTCACTACAAGAAGGACATGTAGATGCTGGAACACATCCAGAGGAAGGCTAGGAAGCTGGTCCTGTGAGAAGCAGCTGAGGGAGCTGGGGCTTTTTAGTCTTGAGAAAAGAGGCTGAGGGAAGGCCTGATGGCTCTCTACAACTACCTGCAAGGTGGCTGCAGAGATATCAGCATTGGTCTCTTTTCTTGGTTGACAAGCGATAAGACAAGAGGAAATGGCTTAAAATTGCACCAGGGAAGATTTAGGTTAGATAGCAGGAAGAATTTCTTCACTGAAAGGGTTGCCAGGCATTGGAACAGGCTGCCCAGGGAAGTGGTGGAGTCACTATCCCTAGAGGTATTTAAAAGGCATGTAGATGAAGTGCTTAGGAACATGATCTAGAGGTGGACTAGTCAGGGTTAGGTTGCAGTTGGACTCTAAAGGGTGATCTAAAGGGTCTCTTCCAACCCAGGTGATTCTATGATTAATCAATCCTGCTGGTAGCTTGGGAACACAAGCATCCATGCACTAGAAACAGAAGTAGCCAATCAAGCTAGCTAAAGCAGCTATGTGTAACAATGCGGTCCCTGGGCAAGACCAACATGTCTTCACAAATATTTAAAACTGGAGCAGGGGTGGGTGAGGGGCTCTCTCTTGCTTCCATTTATCCTCTTAGCACTAAGAGTTTTTTTGGAGTAAATGTTAATTTGAATTTTAAATAACATCCTCCAAAGCCACCATTTATTACCTGGCTCTGTAAAGGACAGCTAACACCTCAAAATGCTACAGCATTAATTATGTATATAAATCACTACACAAAGGACACACAGTTAAGTTTAATCATTAATTAATTGTTTGCTGTTTTCATTACAAAGACTCAAGACTTAATTAAGTACCACAGGAATAGTCTTTCATGTTTTCTGACAGACGCTGTCATAGATGAAAGTGTTGGGAGACTTTCTTTCTCCTCCCAATTAGACTTACGTCCTCTGTGGTCATCCCACCAATTCAAGGCACTATAACAAAGCATATTAAGACACGCCGCATGAAGATGTGTGTGACACATCTAGCTACCTGCAGGTGACCACATTCCCCCAAAGACTTCTTCCCTTAAAGGCTCTGAGACACCACTGAGTACTCAAACAGACAAACAGTATCATCACACTATGTTGCACACGGTAGAGCTGTACCACATATTCCCTGAAACCTTCAGAGTGTCTTGTATGGTTGCTTTTACAATGAAATTCACTGACTCTGGTGACCTACACACTGCCAGAATCTCAACTCGCAGAGTACTGTTCAGGTAATTTATTAAAAGATATTGCAATTTCTCTTCCTAAAGAAAAAATTATAAAACTGTGCAGACACCTATGTATGAAAAGCAGCTCCAACAATATAGGTGATAATTAATTTAAAATAAAACAGCAAGGCACTGTTAAGCCAAGGTAAGAGTAAGCCCATGTACAACAGCAGTTATATTCAAAACAGTTATGTTTTGAAACCAATATACTTAAGCTGGTACAATCAATCAATCACACAAACAACATGATAAAGTCTGAGGGAAAAGAAAAGTTTTGCCTTTTCACTAAAAACTTCACATAAGCAGTTAATAGATACAACTCTCTGCCTTGGGACCATCTGGAAGAATCTTAATTTACTGTTTAGCTTGAATTTAGCTTTTCCACACTCCACTCACCAATCAAATCCTTCAGCTGCATCTAAACTCTCTAATAAAGATTATAAAAAGAGACACAGATAAGAGAGGGAATTCTTTCTTATTTCAGAACATTATTATTACTTATTTTATGATTTTTTTTACTATTTCACTGCAGCAGTATTCATCCAGAGCAGTTGATACCAACCAGTGGATGCTAGGGATTATGGCAAACAAATCAAAATTTCTACCACAAGAGGCTACTAAGCCAAAAGCATATTAACTCACACAGTCTTGAATGAGCAACGATGAATGCGTGATGCTGACTTACACAGGCACAGAGGAGGAATTTACACTACTCAGCTACTCATTTGCACCTTCAGCCCTGGGAGAGTGCTGATGTTTCTAACCTTTACTACACCCTTCCAGGCTCTACACCTTCATGAACTACGCAGTAGTCTAAGCTTTCCTCTAATCTTCAGTTGATCAATTGAGTTCTGTTGTTATATATTTTCTACTTAAACACAGAACACTTTGGGAAATACACTTAATGCCAGCAAGGCTGAGAAGAACAAGTTATCTTTTAATAGAAACATGAACACCAAACCCCAAGTATTGAAATTAGTACTCTTAAAGTTTATATTTAAGCTTTCATGGATGGTCAAACATAGAAAAGCAAATATTAAGTGCAGAACTGAAAGTCATGGTGCAGATTTAACTGACCAAAGCCAAATCATTCACCTTCTTTCTTAAATACCAAAAGATACTGTCCTGGTTTCGTCTAGGATAGAGTTAATTTTCTGTTTTCATAGTGGATGGAATATTGTGTTTGGGAATCAGGATGAAAGCAGTGCTGATAGCACCCTGATGTTTCTAGTTGTTGCCAAGCAATCAAGGACTTTTCAGTTGTTCATTTTTCCCTACTAATGAGAAAGGAGGGGATGCAGCCAGGACAGGTGACCCAAACTGGCCAAAGGGGGTATTCCATGCCAATTATGTCATGCTCAGTATAAAGGGAGCTGGTTGGAGGAGGAGCAAGCAGCTCCAGGACGTGCAGTTCTGGGGAAAGTCTGGTATTTTGGGATGGCACTGAGCTGCATGGCCTGAGTTGTGTGGTTCAGTGAGAAACTGCATTGTGTATCACCAGTTTCATATATTTTGTTATAAAGTCCTGTTATTATTGTTATATCGATCTTTCTGCTATTCTAGTAAATTATCCTTATCCCAACCCATGAGGTTTTGGTTCCTTGATTTTGTTGGTTTTTTTCCCTTTTCCCTTCCCTGTGCCCCCCCACCCCCTAACATCCCCCCCACCCCAGCATTCCTTCCCACCCACCCCCCCCTTTTAAAGAACAAGCAACTGCATGGTGTTCTGCTCAAAACTTGGGCAAAACTATGACAGATATAAGAATAGCTGCATTATTTTGGGGACTACTGTAGGTATTTACTGAAAACATCTTCTCAGCATGACCATGAATAGGAGAGTCTCATGAGGCCCTGCATTTATTTTTGAAACTATTTTAGAGCAAATATGCTCCATTTATTACTACAACGGTTTTATTTTCCCTCATGGCATTAATGTAGTCTCTGGGTTTCTTTTTAGACTAATGAATCATCACTAATAAAAACCATAGGCAGCTCAGTTTTGTTGATTGAATAACCTATTGACTAGACCAGGAAGAGAAAAATAATTTACTTCATCCTTTTTACAGTATTTTATCCACTCGTGAAGTAAAAGGTCACAGATTAGAATCAGAACATGGAACAAAAGCTAACTTACTGAGTAAGATGGTATTTACCTGAATCGTTTTCCTTACTACAATAAAGAAATCCTATTGCTTCATGGAAGTCATTAATGAAAACAGGATAGTAATGGGTTAAATTTATAGTTCTGTAGGTATTAAGTGACTGACTCTGAAGCAGTGGGGGTTTAACTGCCAGTCAACCAGTAGTATGACAGTTTCAAGACCATTTCCTACTTCTTTTTCATTACATAAAGTACAATTGAAATAATAATCTTGACTACATCAGGGCAAAAAATTTTCTGATGTGTTACCCACATAAGGGGGTGGGTGGAAAGAGGGGAGAGAAATATATTTGCATCTTAGGTCAGTATCAGTTAAATTTAAAATTAGTATCTGAAAGAAAATAATTAAAAATATTATTTTCATTAAGAATGAAGGTCACAGAGGTAAGAAACACTACAGTGGAACTCCAGGTGCATATGGTCAACCAACTCTCCTTCTATTTTTCCTCTGCATCACTTCAGGTGTCACTCAGATCTATGAATGCTAGACACGAATTAAAAGGAAAAATATCAAACATGGAAAACTCTCAAAACAAACTGGCTCCAGTTGTATAATTGAGATAATGGAAAGCCAGTAGAAAACGCACCAGAGGAAGCTTCCTGTATTAGCAGGAAAAATGAATAAAAACAAACAAAACTGAACAGGCCAGATGAAGATGTGAGGTCTTTCCATCTCTAACTTCGAAGTTATCCAACCCTACTTAGATGAATTGAATGCTGCTGGTTAAGTGATTAACAATGGAAGAGGTAAAGCTGGCATGTAGAATCTTAACAGTAAGCTTTAGGGTTATTTGCCTGCTGTTGTCAGTGGGCAGTTTATACTAGTTACAGCAATCATGACAAATTATTTTTCAAATACATTGGCTTTCATTGCAGGTATTTGGAAACAAACCAGTAAAATGAGGCTTGTTAGGCATAGCTGGAGATTATCTCATATTTAGGAAGTCATCTCTATAGTAGTTGAAGTTAGCAACTTAATTTGCTTTGAATTTAAAAATTGAAATTAATGGCAGCAAAAGAAAACAATTTTCAGCTCAATTTCAGCATAATGAACAGGAGCTGCATACATAAACAAGAAGAGTGGTCTGCATTTTAAGATTACACAGTGAACTTGATTCTCCAGCAGTTCTTCAAATGGAATTCCCATTTCAGTCAATTATAGACCATTTATTCTATCGCTTTTTGAGCCTTCAAACACCACTGGCTTTAATTGATTAAACAAATAAGCAACAGTTTGATTAATCAAGTGTACATGCAAAAGTCATTGAAAAATCTAGGAAACCTTCCTAGTAACTTCAAGAGGTTTTGTTATCGGGCTCTGCAAGACCACATCAATAATGGTCTACCAGAAAAACAAAAGGCAAGAGAACTGAGATCCTGTATCTGTATGCACATGATTACACCCATACCACAGCACTTAACAGGCATTAGCACTTTTCAAATACAACCCAGTTGTATTTGCAAGCAAAGCACAGATTGAGTCCTAGAACCTGTTTTAAGCAGCAAAAATAGAATCCACAAAAAGAACCATAAGCTTCATGACAGCAGACATCCACCTGGATTAGCTGTTTACACCCCTTCATAGCCCATGCAGAGAAATGGGCACATCGGAACTAAGTCCCACAACATTGCATGTTAACCTAGACACTCAAAACACCTGCTGCTAATAGTAAACCAAGACTGCAGTTAAGACAGGTCTTAAGTCCTAGGGACATAGCCTCCACCTGGATATTTAGCCAAAAGTACCCCAAAGACTGGATGAACAGCACCAACATCTTACTTGGGATAGCTTGGAAGATCACAGCTATGGCTCTTCATCTGCCCATACAGAAAAATGTCAGGGCAGCTCTTAAATCAGTTTCTGAATCATATTTTAAGATAAACTATCATTGATCTTGATTTTTCTTAAACTACCAAGTTCTAAACTGAGGAGGCTCAGGAACTGCTTCACTAACATCTCAGGCATACGGGCAGGGACCATGGGGTTACCAAAATCAACAGATCTCAATATTAACTAAATCATAGTCTAGTTAACTCTAAGTAGCTAGCAACAATAAAACATACAGAGAAGGGCATGGAAATTCTTCCAAGTCATATGCACAACCAAGGCAGACACATGAAAAAAAACAGACTCATGTGTCTCTAAAGACTTGAAAAGAAAAAACCCTTTCAAAATTACAGTTCATCTAAATGACTGACACTAATTATGACAATGACATGAAACTACAATAACTACAATGCATGAAAAAATATTCATCCTACAAAAATGTTTCACATTAATATAATTAGACAACATTCATATATCATAATTGACAACACATTTCTTTCAGCTAAGTGGCTTTAAATAACTTCACAGAAAATACAATGAATGTAAGTTACTATGGCAATCAGTATAATTCAGGAATAATTGGCTTATATTCTAAACAAACACGTTTGATTCCTTAACCCGATGCTCAGAAAACATTTAATATCTACCTCAAACTTCAGTTTTCCTGCTTAAAGCCCACCATGACCTCCTCAAAGTGAATAATGCACTCAAATGATTGGTCCATGATGCTGAATTGCATATAAAATACCACCATTATCCCCTTGATTTCTGTTAAGTGATAATATTTGAAACTTATCAGAAAAGTATCATGCAATTTGCCACTAAATTGATATGACTCCATTTAGCCAATCAATTTTCAGGCATGGTATTCCAGGCTCTGATCTCCCCATCACATCAACCACATTAGGTCAGAGCAGTATTTAGATGAGAAACCACTGGAAAAGTAGGAAAAACCTGTGATTCAGGGACTGGCTCTGTTCTTACAAAAGCAGCACTGGCTTCCTGTCCCTATGCTGTGCATGCCAGTACTATGCCGTTTCATAGTAACAGCACAGAAAGATGCCTAGTTCGTTAATGTAGGCCCAAAAGGACTAATTCTTTTCCAAAACTGAAGTGATTTTAAGTGGCTCATAAAATCTATGTCTGTTGACTGGATGAAAGAAATCAAAATATTTCTCATACAAATAGGAACAGACAACTAAGTTTTCTTTCAAAAGTTTTATATTTTCTGGTAATTTTGAAAGGCTTTTTTTTCAATTCTGCAAATAAATATTAGAAATATAATAATTAATAATTTCTGTACCAGATGCTCCAAACTGTCAATATCAGTGTATAACAGGAAAGAGTACAGAGGGGAAGGTCATATAACCACAAGTCCCAGACAGTCACCAATCTAATCTATGACTGAGTATAGGGCATGCTGCTAAGTGCAGATGGCAGAAATGGCTCTGTTTTGTTACCGTGGTTGTTTGGAGATTTTTTTTCCTCTCCGTACAGTTTGTTTTCCAAATTTGGTTTTAAACTAAGAATACAGTTACAGATTTAATTCTACTACTACTGCTTGTGATGCCATAACATGTTTTGATATTCTTCAAGATGAAGAGCTCCAGATAAAGAGGTATACTTGAAGACTAAATGCATTTTACACATTGGTACCATGTGCATTACTGGAGTACATCTATAGATTTGCAGAAAGCAGAATGCCGACACAGAGCACTGGAGCCCTCGGAGCAAGACCCTTCCTTCACTCCAGGTTGATTATCACAGCTTGAGGATAAAGCTCTTGATGATCCTTATTCCTGATCAGATTTTCCTGTTTACCTCCATGCACTGTCAATCAAAGGACTGAGCTCTCCCTGTAGAGCATTTTGCTTCATCACTGTTGATTTTAAAGGTATCTACTTTTGAGAAGAGTAAACCTCACTTGCAATATTACAGCCAAAAAGCTGGCATAACAAAACATTTCAAGTTGGTATCAGAATCTTATTTGCACATCACTTACTATAGGTTATTAAAATCCAGGTTATATTATAGCAGTTAGAATCATGGCATATAAACACCTATGAATCAAAGGATGAATCCCAACAGCATCCTTGTGAGAGATAAATACCGATGAACAAACTAAGTATCTTGCAAATGATTATGTCTGGCTCAAATGAAAGCAGATCTCAAATTTCCAATGTTGAGACTACACACTTTTACTGTAAACTGTATGATTAATTTGTGCTTGTTCAAAGTAGGGCTGTCATTCCATTACAGTTTCTAGGAAGACCATAAAACATAGCAGAAAAGAAGCTGTTCAGAATGCAAAAGCTAACATGTAAGTGGAAGTAAGTGTTGGTTTAATTTAATATAATTTGTCAAGTAAGAACAGTTTAAAAATATATTCATTCATATTTCTTAGTGTTTAGGCAGCCTTTATCTGTATCCAGTTAAAAAAAATAATCTAAGCTAACAAGAAAAATATTTCTCCTCTTCTTACCTACTCTTTCCTTTCTTCTCCCTCAAAGAAACTAACCAACAAACCCTGCATTTTTGTGTCAGTATAATTATTGATTTCTGGAGCAGAGGTACTACAGGGAATCCACAAATCTGCACGATGCCCTTGAGTGCTAGATGTAGTTAGAATCTCTCCGAATTATGTGAAAGAAATATGAGATCTCACGTTACCCGACAGTTCCCTACAGAGTACAAATGTGAAGAGGAACACGAATCAAAGTCACTCTTTCCAAAATCACTGAATTAAATTCTTTCATCTGACTCACTAGTCACCTATTTAAACTTACAGTACTTGGCTACATTACACGTCCCAACAAGATTTTACATTCACTTGTTTTAGTTAATAAAACTTGCTACATCTCTAAGGAAACAAGCAAACCTGCATTAGAAGATAGGAACCCATGAAATTCAGGTTGTTCTTGACCATCCTGAGTTTCATTAGAGCTGAATCAACTCATACATCATTAAGCACCAGGCAGAAAACCAAGGAGGACTGTCTGATGCAATAACAAAGTTATAGTGTTTGGCATTTTATAACTGGAGCAATATTAGATCTATTTGCCAGGCATACTTTCAAAAGCAAAACACAGTTCTGCATTCATTTGGAAATTGATACTCGGCTCCAAACACAAATGTTTCTTTAAATTAAATCTGCTTATAAAATAATACAGAGCGCAAAATAATTTCTGCTGTTCTCAAAGCCAGTGCCCATATAAGTTTATCACTACTTTACCAATGCAAGGTTTCCTTTTACCAAAAATCTTGAAATAAATCATTCAATATAAACAACATATGAAATATCCTTCTAAGTTCCCTTCCAACCTGCTCTCTGCATACTCAGCAGGGCAGGGAGAGATCCCTAGATCACAACCACAAAATCCCATTTGCTGCATTAACAGGAAACAGAAACTTACTCCTTGAAGATATGTGAAATTTAAGGCTACTCTTTTTTTAGAAAATCCCAATAACTCTGGAAGTGTCCAGGAGAATTACCTTTTTAAAACCACCACTGTATCACCTTCAGAACATGTGAATTGGTCTTATTTCCACTTTGAAGTCCTAAAGTGTACAAGAACTAGTAAGTAGTGACTCAGCTCCATCATTTTACCACCACTTGAAGAATTAAGAAAATAAGTAAGGAGTTTCCAGTATTTTCAGCTTGGAAGAGCTTCTGCAGTATTATCTCACACAAATACATTTAAATGTTCTCAGGACAGCACATGATAATTTTTTCAGAACGAATGCTAGTTAAGATAAAGAGGTTTACAAAACCCAAATACTTCACAGGGAACAGTCAAAGCTGTACAATAAATGCAGTGTAACACTTCATAAGGTATTTGCTCTGGAAAATAAAATTAGACCTTTTAAAGCTGCTACACTAAACTCTAAGGTTGAAGATCTCCAAAAAAACCCAGATAAATATTTCAAATCCTATTGTCTGCTCAGACAGCACACTGGCTATTACTTTTAAAATACTCAGGTAAACTAAAAGGCATGAAAAGTTATTAGCTTATTCTTGCAACCTGTACAGCTATATTACACAGAATGATGCCTATCAATAGCGAGGGAAAAGCACAAACAAACAAAAAACCCCAAACACCAACATACCAACAAAAATACCAAGAGCATTAAAGAGCAGAAGGCCAAGTCTGGCTGCTTACTGAGAGGCTCAGTATGGAAAACTGCATCAAGGTAGGTAAAATTATAGCTCACCACATTGCTGACAACCTAAAGAATGATGATGTCCTGTAAGGAGGTCTTACCTAACCTACTTTATTTTTACCTCCATATACATCCTACTTTATGCATGTGCTGCATCAGATAAAGAAAATATGGTCAGTATTCTGATTTTTATCAAATCCTAACATCTGATACTCGAACAGTGAGTGTTCAATAACTCCATAAAGCCGCTTTAATCAGTGTGCGATACCTCTGATTGGACTAAGGAGCATGGCCAGCAGGTCAAAGGAGGTGATCCTCCCCCTCTACTCTGCCCTAGTCAGGCCCTATCTGGAGTATTGTGTGCAGTTCTGGACTCCCTGGTATAAAAGGGACAGGGATCTCATGCAGAGAGTCCAGCAGAGGGCTACAAAGATGATTAAGGGCCTGGAGCATCTCCCCTGCAAGGAACGACTGAATGAACTGGGGCAGTTCATCCTTGAGTAAAGAACAGGGGATCTTACTAATGTTTATAACTATCTTAAGTGTGGGACACAGGGGGAAATGGCTAGCCTCTTTTCAGTTGTCTATGGAGATAGGACAAGGGGCAATGGCTGCAGGTCAGAACACAGGAAGTTCCGCACTAACATGTGGAAAAGCTTTTTCACACTGAGGGTGACAGAGCCCTGGAATAGGCTGCCCAGGTAGGTGGTGGAGATATTCAAGACCTGTCTGGATGCCTATCTGTGCAATATGAGTTAGGGAGCCTGCTTTGGCAGGGGGGTTGGACCTGATGATCTCAAGGTCCCTTCCAACCCCTACAGTTCTGTGATTCTGTAACTATTTGGTACCTATCAGAAGGGTGAAAAGTAGAGGCTAAGGCACACAGCACCACAGAGCACAGACTCAGGTAGGAACCAGAAATCCATTAAAACTCAGAAGATCCAGTCTCTGCTTGCTGATTCAAAATTACTTATGCCAAAATTTTTATTTGATTCCACAGCACACAAGCTCTTTCGAAATAAATTAGTTTAAGTCTTTCAATGGGTTTTGACTCATGTTTCACAGTGGAGGTATGCTAGATGTTCCTATAGGTCATGTCAAAAATGGAAAATCTTGTGTGCAAAAAAGCTTTTGAACACGCATGTGGAAGAAGAAAGCAGGAATATAGTTTTAGTCACCTACTAGGTAAAGTTATTGAAAAGTACTTGCTCAGGGTACTTAATTCAGAAATAAAACTGTGATATCAAGGCCTTTGATTTAGGTATGAAAAATCAAATAGTCTTGTTGAGAATCCCCTATTCAGGTTAAGTAAATTACGTAGGAGCCTCCATATGCAATCAAGGCTGCCAAGAAGGACAAAGATTCTGTACAGAGTATCACACTTTCTTGGCAGATTTCAAGCAATTTCAACGGAAATAATGGAGGGCTCAACATTTTTTTCTGTCAGATGCAGAGTATTCAGGCACTACCTTTATGCAAAAGAAACAAGATTAATTTAAGAAGAAAGATAGTGAGGGACCTAATCTGTTTATAATCTGTTTCTATTAAAGAACTAATCTCACATCACTTCTTAAAACAGGAGCCCAGTGGGTTAAAAGGCATGCTGAGATTTTTAAATCAACCTCATCTAAATGAGCCTTGAAGTTATTTCTGCCATGGGTTTTCTCATGCCCCTCCCCCATTGTTTTCAAGGTCACCTCAGACTGAGTGCAGAAAATAGGCAGTTATTAAAAAATGTAAACGTATCTGATTAAAGATAATATTTCTTAGGAGTAAAGTCTTCATATTACCCATTTCTACACTGCTTGGATGATTAAGGAGGAGTCAGGAATGATGTCTTTATTGTTTTGGGAAAAATAGAATTTATACAGACTGAACGTCACTTAGAGAAGACTACCTTCTGAAGGATTTGTCTTGAAAACATATTAACATTTTTATTTAAATAAGTATACTATGCTTTGCTACCAATATTAATTTCCCTTGCAACATAAACAAAAAAATATGCAGTATCTTCCAGATCTTTTTATCTGACATATTTGAAAACACGTGCATTTGAACAGCTAGATAGCATCTCCAAACTTACTTTAGGAAAAAGAATTATTACTCATTCAATAATATAACCTTTTGTCCTCTAAAGTACGGTGTTATTAGTAGTACCCTTCAGAAGAAATTAGTGCATACCTTAGCTATCTGTAACTAGACATTTCCCCAGCTGGGCTACACAATTTAGTGTTCTACTGTATCTGTTAGCAATACTGCACTTATACGTACTTTTAGCTACAACATAATTATCTTTAAGGCAAATAAATGGCAACTGAATAGCTATAAAAATTCAGTCTCACAAGGGGCAGTACATGAACTGAATCACAGCTCCAAGGATCAAGGTCACTTATGAATGAGCTTAAATCTGAACTGTATGATCCCACTGATTTCAGTGAAGAGATAGTTAAGTGCCTTAGGCTAAATACATGCTTAATGCCCCACTGAGATGCTTTCACAGCAAATTCTTGAATCGCCAAACCGTTCCTGTTTCTCAAAGGAAAGATGTGTTTTTTCTCAACACCCTTTGATACACTGGTATTTCCCACAAACTAGCAAGTATGCATATATACTAAATAAGTACAGACATAGAAGAGATCTGAATCTATAGCAAATTTTAAAAAACCCCACAGAAATCAAAAGGATATATGGCAAATATAAAACATGCTGATTCACCCTTGATATGGATAGGAATCTGAAAAGAACAGTAAACGCAGTGACCTAAATCCTGATGGGATAACAAAATATCAAAATTTCAAATATACTTTTGCAGCAATAAATATGGGACAATTCATCCCCACATATAATTCGGAAGTAGGCTGATCTCCAAGGAGTCCTGCAGACTCCAGAATGCCTAACCTATAATTTATAAATACAACTGGTGTTATTAAATAATCATGGTGATTCCATTCTACAACATATGAAACAAAACAGCCTATTGGGAGACAGCATTCTCAATTATCATACCAGTGAAAGTACAATAAACTTAACTAATGTCTAATGTAAACTTTTAAATTTGGATGCAAGCAGGATTTATCATCTTTAACCTACAGTTAACTATACTGTTAACTGAGTACACTGTTACCTGAAATCAAGAACTACTTGAAGGTTGCAAAAATACAGGTTGTTTGCATTGTACCTCAATATGAGACTTCAAAGCAGAAACAAGCCCATCAAAATACATTTCTTTAATAGAAAGCAAACAGAACTAGGTCAAGAGAAGGACTAAAGATGAAAAAGTAAGATTTTTTGCACAACACCTCTAAAAAGAGCTGAATATGCAAAAGTAGTAACTGACTGTATAGGTTAGAGCTGCCACCAAAACAAATCCAAATGTCACCTAAAATAACATATGCTTTCCTGGAATATACAAGAGCCAAGAAAGCTTGTTAGGAAAGAAGAGAGAAAAGACATGCTAAATGTGATGGGGGCAGGGAGGACAAAGCAACCCCACTTGTATTTTAGAAGAAAATTACACAGCTGAAAGTGTCTTTTATTTAGAAACTTTGGAAAATATAAATTCTCACACTGGAAGCAAGCACAGCCTTTTCTATTATCTCCCCTGGCCTTACTGCCTTTCCTATGCCATCCTTCTAACACCTGCCAGTGAGCTGATTCAATGGCTCATTATTCCTGCATGCCAGGAGAAATCCTCAGAAGCTTTCCTTGCAATTTAGAGAAGGGTGCAGACTATTGCAAGACTAGATACACCATGTAACATAGCACTCCATCACTTCTTACCCATACTGTGTGTTTGCTGTGGGGAATACAGGGAGCAGCACACACAGCAAGTGTGCTTGCCTTGTGGAGAGCACCTGCTTATGAATCCTGCAGCCTGACGGACACGATCTGCTAGATTTCATTCAACCTGTTGAGTTCTTTTCAGACTAGAAGGTCAAATCTGGTACCTGAGAGCTGGGAGTTTGGAAAATCCTCTTAAATTCTAATCCAAATTTAACATAATTTCATTCCAAACTATGTTATTTATCCCAGAAGCAAAAGGTGAGATTTTCCCACTGTGGTGGTTTGGCCCTGGCTAGAAGCCAAATGCCCACCAAGCCGCTCGCTCACTCCCAGAGGAGAAACAGGGAGAGCCACTGTGGGTTGGGATAAGGACAGTTTACTGCCAAATATCCAAGTGAATACAGAACAACAATGGCTAATTACACAAACACTCAGTGCTAACACAAGGTACCTTATTGACCCGACAATTACACAGGGCTGCCCAATGGTAAGAACCGACCAACCAGATGTCCCAACCACACTCCACCTGTCCTAGAGGCGAAAAGCAGCCCCCACCCTTCCCCAACCAGCTGCTTTTATGGGCAAGTGGTGTCAGGTGGTGTGGAAAACAGCTCCAGCTAACTCAGCTCACCTGGGCTGACTCAGCTCACCTATGTTGGCTGATTGGGGAGGTCAACCCTGGCCTGGCCAGAACCAGGACACCCACTCCATTTTTCCTTCTGACTTACAATAATTTTCTTTCCCTGCTCTATGTACCCTTACCAATGACTACCTGTCATTGCTCCAAGACAAAAGTACAAGCTTCCACAATAAGCCAGTGCAAGGCAGTGCCTTTTCACTGCTGAACCTCCATCCAGAGCCAGAACCACCTCTCTAGGTGTACAGTGATAAGACACCACATTCTTCCCCTGTGTAACCCCACACAACTCTGCATAGACAGTCTGAATACACACATGGTGTATTTGCAACTGAGGAGCTCTGATTGAAAATTCTCAGCACCCGGACCTATTTGCATTTAATCTAATGCATGCTGACAATAAGATGGTTAAGCAAAGTATCTATGTCATTCTTGCCTAAAACCAATAATTTACAAGTACGTCATGTCAGAAATGTTATATTAAGAAGCTTTTCCTAAATCCCAAATTCTACAAAATCTCCAAACGTAGTCAAGTAAATTAAAGATTGACTAGGGAAGAAAACAATGAAATTGAACCTTAGAAATAGAGTTATTCTATGTTTTATTCATAGAGGAAAAGTATTAGAAATACAGAGGACTGTCAAAACTATTTGCTATGAAATTAACAGTTTGGAGGAAAAGCATAAAAATAATTTTGCAACACAGCTGTATTCTCATTTTATCTACTGCCCACTTATCAATCTCCAAATAAGCACACTTTACAGTAAATTGCTTTTTTATAGAGAAAAACTTCTGTGAGAAAAAAAATATCGGTCAAGTGAGAAGTATCTTCAACAGGTTAATTGTGTTGCCTGGGCTTTTGACAGTCAGCAAAATCACAATCATTATAGCAGAGAGGGGTTTTCTACCAACACTAGAGCCCCTCTGGTTTCCTTAACCTTTGCAAAGAGACCATATTAATCCTTTTTTTCCTAAAAAATACGTGAACTGTGTCTCTGTGGCAGAGAATATTTAGAGGGGGAAGACAAAACAAGCACAGTATCCATCCTGTAACCAAAAAGCATTACACTCATTTACTACGAATTGTCTGTATTATTTCTCACCCTTGCAGATTCAGCAGCTACTCAGCTGCAAACAAAACCTGTCAGTAGTTCTCAAAAGTTGGGTGTGAAGAAGTGAAGCATTTAAAACTCTGAAACAGCTCAATGAAAACCCTTCTGTCTGTCAGGTACATTTTATATAAATACTACTAGGTATATAAATTACTACTAATTTATGTACACACTACTTGCAGCACACACACAAAGCACCATGGGCTGAGGGATACTACATGGGGCCATTACTTTCAGCAGCTCCAGGGCTTGCCCTCAAGGTGCATTCTGAATATTGTCATGTGTAACTACACTTTCCTTTAAATCTCCATGGGAAACAGACTCTCCCTCCTAAAGACGTTACAACATTATGGAAAGAAGTAAAGAACTAAAAAAACCCACCAGAACAAAAAAACCCAGTCATGTTGATGTTATCCTTGGTAGGATGCATTGTCTTTTGCAGAAGCTACTGGAGGCATGGCAAGAAGGTACTTTGACAAACTTTAATTTTAAAGCCATTCCCTAATAGTAAGAGTTGCATGGAAGAATTCTGAAACAAGGCAAGGGAGGAGGAGAAAGCATTATTGACTTGGTGTGACACTGAGCAATCCTAAAATAAACATAAGTACAGAAGGTAAAAGCAGAAAATTTCCTCCAGGTTACCTTTCAGAGTTTATCTCAAATTGTTTCTTTAGCAGAGAGGTTTATGGTGTCCTTCTTACAATGTGCTACAGAAAAACCACTGGCTATGCACTCCAAAAAAAAGCACAGACTGGGGTCTCTGAGAGGCCAAAACATTCTCAGGAAACCCATGTACCCTGATTTACTTCCAAAGCAATTGATACCTATTGACCCCACCTCCAAAAGCTGAAACTATGCTGCAACAAATCTCAGGGCTTACTTTCCTTCATGGTATTTATTTGTGAATTTCTTCTCCCTCAAGGGAATTTGGTGGTAAAAGCAAAAATAAAAATAAAAAAACCCAACAATATTAAGCATTTGACAGAATCCTCAGAGGGATAAAAGAAGGGACAACAGGCTCTCTCATCACAAGAAACTCAGGTACATGACATACTACAATAAAGTCAACTAATATTTTCAAATGCCACAGCAGATATGACCCAATCTTTCAGTAATAGTAGATGCAATTTTGGAAAGATTTAAAAAGTAATTTATTTTTGAGCCCAGGCTTTAGCTGATGAGCATGACAGGCTTTTGCAGCACTTTTTCCCCCCCTCTTACCAATAAACTTGTATTTTGCTTTAGTATTTTTTCAGCAGAAGGAAAGACAAAAATAACAGCAGCAGTAACAGCAGCAGATACTCCTGCAAAAGTAGGGTCTGCCCCACTTCCTGGAATGACATAAGGAGAGGTACAAAATGTAACATAATTTGCCTCTAAAGAGTCTAATGACTCCAATTATTAATGTAGCTCCATCCCAATGGTATCTGAGTAACTCTCAAACTTCAATGCCAAATCCCCGTGACTATTGGAGTACTGCTTTCTACATGCTACAAGTAAATTAAGTGACAAGCCCAGGGTAACACTGGAAATATGCATCAGAGAACCCAGCTCAACCCAGAAGACCTACACTGAAGTCTTAACTAGCAGACTACCCTTCTTTTCTTTACCTAAGAGTGGAAGTACAAGGATCCCAGAGACAAATACTTTAAAAAGTCAAAAGCCATCAACTCTCACTTTTGAGCCAGACACAGTTCCAGTCTGACCTTCAAGTAAGATCATTATAGAAGTTGTAAGGAAGGTGCAGTTGTCGGAGTTACAGCTGTTCTGCAGAATAATTGTGAGCTTGCAATTGCCCTGATCCTCTCAGTTGCACTCTACAAAATTTAGGAAGAAACAGCATTCTTCTCATTTCCATTTTGGCAAGACACACAGCCCAGATCTATCTTTGTAAACTCATAAAGCAGGACAGAAAAGTAGCACTCAGCACCTCACTTAAACTTTGCCATCCAAAAAAAGCAGAATTGCTTGAAATAGGATGATATGCTTTGATTTGTCACAATGTTTATTATTGCTCCTATTTTCTGCCTGCAGATATTACTAAAGATGATGTTTCATCTTAATGTATGTATGAAATCAAAGGAATGAAGGAAGGCAGTATGCCTAATTTAATTACTGCCCTGGTTCTTTCAGTAAGCGATGGCTGAGCACATCAAGATGAATAAGGATTTGTAACTAAATGTCACACTATAATTATGAAAGAATGGGAAACTGAGATACAGACTCAATTCAGATTCTAATTGCTCCATGATAAACATCCAAATCAGTAACTTTAGCTGTAACACTCCTAATAACACACCAAGCCACAAACACGAAAAGATTATTGACCAACACAGATCCTCTCTTTTCATTTGATAGTGTTGCCTATTCTTACATTGTAAAGCCCACAAAAAAAACCCTAAAAAAACCCCCCACATTTCTCCATATGCAATGTTCTTTAGAACACAGAAGAGTTTATAAGACAAGTTTTATTTCATTTGTCTGGAGACCTGAAGTTACTCAATTACTGTGTCAGATTTGTTAACGATGCTTTTGAAGAAAGTGTGTAGATTAGTAGAATAGGTCATTCTAAATATACAAAAATCCCTCTGATTCTGTCCAGCTATGGAAATATCTGAAATTAAAAATATTAATGTCACCTTTTAACTGTTATAAGGATACATATTTAGTGGTGTAACTGAAATCACACACCAGGTTTTGTCATGTTCATAATAAGAACTGCTTACTTTTTTATTAACTTTTGTCTAAATTCTGTAGTGATAATATGCTACTGAGTGAAACAATCTGTGAACCTCCTTTTCTGCAGAGACACAGAGGTCTTTGTTAGCTCACCATCACAATCTTTATTTTATAATATGGAAATGCAAACTGAACCGTTATTGCATGTTTCAAGCTGAAAATGGAAGGGATGCTGCCCCAGTTTAACCTGGTCTGTAACATGAATCTATAAATGTTGCCTGTGGGAAAGATAAAGCTTTTTCAAGAGCTCGAGGAGTTGGATGCTCACTTCCAATTAAAAATCAAAATAGATCATTGTTTCTAAACAAAGAAACATATTTTGCTGCCAACAATACATTCATGAGTAAAGCAAGACATTTCAATGACTACCTACATATCTATCCTCTAGTCCTAAGCAGCTCTCCGCCAAAAATACATAGTTAGGATATTTTTTTCCCTATTAAAACATTAAGATGTCTGCTTTCCACACACTGACAAAGGCAAACAAATAACACCAGCACTTTGTCAGACTCTAATAGACTTCTCCTTGGAGCAGGAGGTCTGTTTCAACCAAAGTCTCAGGAAAAACACCCACCAAGTGGTATGGCCCTTTTGACTTTCTGTGCCGGTGCCACTGTTCTACCAAATGAGGTACCACATACACAGACAACAGAAGAGCTAGTGCCAGAGCCCTCTGCCCACACTTACTGCCCACACTCTCCCCCACAGACACTGATGCAGACTCCAGGCTTCAGATGAGAGTCAGCCTTTGGCTGCCTAAGGACTGTACCCACAGCCTAAGGCACCCTGCAAACCCTATCCTAAAAAGCCAGCGCTTTTTATTTCAATGAATCCCTGCACATCCTCCATGCCTGAGGAGCTGGTCTGCAGTGTTTTGCTGCCAAAACAAGTATCATTACTTATAAATGCAGCATATTTTTCTATTGCCTTACTACATTTAGATAATATTTTGCATTTCAAAAACAAGTAAATTTTTCTCTGCTTTACAGTTTGCAACTACCTGTGTTAACGGCCCACTACCAGCAGTGATTTTTTTCTGTACTTTTTCTTCAGCAGCATCTGTATTTCTCCCATTCCTGGTCCAAAAACAAGGAACCAAAAAACCCACCCCAAACCAAAACACTAAAGGAATTTCATCACAGCTCACCACTCCTACCCTCCTTTAAAAAAATTAATTAAATGTACTAATTATTTTTATTAATAGACACAGGAGGACCTCCAAACCCACCACAGAATTTTCACACAGCTTGTTCATTACATTCAAAGCAACTCAGCACCTAATTAACATCACTGGGTCATTACACCAACATTTGTTTGGCTGAGTACTGATGGCAATTGATCTGCAGGCTATCTGAATTTTTTAAAAATACAATAAAAATTCCTGACTTTTACTTTCAAAAAAACTACACTAAGTTTTTGCTGGTGAGGCTGCTAATACCTACTGCAATTATGCTAATAAAAGATAATAATCTGATATGATCTCTTCAATCTGGCATTTAAGGGAATATATTTAATTTGCACATCCGTCTCGAAAGCCAAACTGCTATTTTTACTTTGCCCTCAGAAGTTTGCAAAACACACAAAATAATCCATCAAATAAATTCTATTTGTAATGAAAAAATTGTATTGTGATTTCTTTAGCCCAACACATTATGTTTAGAATCTCACTAATATGTACTAAATAAAAACCACCTAATACAAACATATGACAAAGGTGTGAGTCCACAATTCCCAACCACTTCATTAAAACGTGCCTCTCCCTGTTTATTACTGATTGCATTAAGCAGACACTGTACCATGGCATTACTTTTTAAACATAAAGAGTATCTATTTAATAAATCTATCTATTCTAGCATAAAAGGTATCTATTTAAGAAATCTATCTATTCATAAACAAGCATTACATCATAAGAGTGACACAACTACATCAGAACTTCACGTGCTTATTGCTTTCGCTTGTATTAATAGAAAGCTACACCAAGAACATGCCCTTCTTCCTCAACACCCACTAAAAGAAGAAAAAAAATAAATGCATATATGGCATATAAAAGCCACTGCCACATGTCAAAACTAATTCTGTCAAGTCACACAGGTTCTTTTTCATTCATGAACCTTAAGCGACTCCCAAAGCATGTATTATCACACACAGAGAATTAAATACACACTTAAAAACCTTCTATTAATCTAAGTTATGTTTGAACAACGTGTGCCCTATCTCTGGAAACGTTTACTTTTTTAAGAGTTGAACAATATTCAGATGGATGCTAAAGTACATTTTTGTATTTCCACATTTCATTCACTATTTTCCAGCAAATAAGACTAAGTGAATTTCTGAGGTACACTGCGTGAAATAACTATGCTTTACTCTATGTTGGATCACTGCTTTACAGATGAAGCTGAGGCATTAAGCCCAAAATGGTTAAAGCTCTAACTAAAGACCAATCTCTTCTAAAAACTATAGTGAGCTACATTATTCAAAACTATTCAGCAAGCATTCAAGCAACAACATGATGGATGCCACAGGCCAGTCTGGGTACACAGCTAATCAATATCGCACTCGTGAATAGCCACTGCGCAGCATAGAGCCTGATGTAGAGATGACACACGCATGTGCTTAATATTCGGTACCGTGAGCAGTCCTGCCGACTTCAGCCAGACCACACATGCATCTTTGTGGAACAATCTAGGGGTCCTGGTTTTATGACACCTATGACAAAAAGCTAAGAAATCACAAAAGACCTTGGCTAACTATGCCTTTGTGAATTTATAGAAAAGGCTACCATTTACTGCAGTCATGATTTAATGACAAACCTAACCATACAAAAACAAATATTTGGTTTTTCAATTGGCTCTGGCACTGCACAAGCACACAACTCTACCACATTAATGCACATTACTTGAATAAATTCCCCACTGCTTATATCACTGAATGTAAAGGTCTTCCATATATATTTGAGCAATCAATACTTGCAATCAAGTAAGTAATTGTTCACCAGGGAAGAGGAAAATGAATAAGGTTAAATTAATGCTGCCACTTTCTATAAACCAGCAATGGTTTCCCACTACAGAAACCACTAGGTTCATTATTTTATAACAGGAACTCAACATTCTAGCATATCTTAAAAGTCTAATTTACTTAGAGTAATAAAAAGGCACCCTCAAGGCTCATCATGTATGTCATATTACGCTTCATTTTAAATATTCCAGCTTAAGAACAGTATGCAAAAATCTCAGTAAGTCGAGTTGATTAATATTTTGCATTTGTATTCAGTAGTGCTCTCCACTAAGCAAGTACTATATAAATATTATTTTATTAAATTTCAAAGCAACTGTGTTAGGTGGGATAATAAAATGCCCGTGTCTCACATTCTTTATCTCAGCATTACAGCGTTTAAAACAGAAGCAAAAGTAATAAATTAATGCAATAAACTCACTTATGGAGAGAAGGACAGAAAGGAGGGAATTCCAGACTTCTAAAGCCTTGCTAAAACTTACAGGGCATTAAAATCTACATTCAAAGTAGGTGCATGTAAGCGACATTTGTAGGTGTCTCCTTATGTTCAACGGTATAGTTAGAGAAAAAGTTACAGATTTTTTAAAAAATTCTAGTACTCATCAGGATTTGCAGTTCCTTTTTACAGGAACCCCTTTTGATGAGGATGCTGCTGGACACCAATCAGCCCTATTTGGGAAAAGGTAAAAGGATAGAACAAGAACACAAGTGAAAAAGCTAGTTGGAGTGATAAATTTAAAAAAACCCATAAACAATGAAAAAGACAACAGATCTTTGTCACTCATTTCTAGCTCTGTATTTTAATACAGTTCCACCTTCCAGAACAATGTCTCCCTGTTCCTAGCTCTTCTTTTAAAATGCAATCCTTTATACCTATTTCTCCCAGAAATCCTTCCAACAGCATCTTATTTTCTATTTATAAATGGCCACTAAAATCATGGTAGATCAATACAATTATTTTGTTACATTATTATTATTATATTGTCAACTTCAGTAGAAAGTCCAAAAGATATATATCCTCACCCTAACAAACACTATTCTTCTCAAACACAACGGGCAAAAAAGAGAAAAAGCAGAAGCTATTGTAAATCTGGATGTAACTAACACAAGTCTCAAAATCTGAAGCTCCTAATGGCAGTTAGGAGACTTTCTCAATTCGCCATTAACCAGCCTATCAATGGTATTTATTAACTGCAACGCTGCTCTTCGGAATTTCTATGTTTCAATGTTACAGCCTGCTGCATGCAGCCTGCTGACCAAGAAAGATTTTGTGATATTCAAGACAAAGATGTAACAATATCCCTTATATTCATGTATTTTGTCATTTCAGGCTCTTGAAGAATAGGAACTTGCCTGATTCATTAGTTACCCCTCTATAACAAATAAATAATTGAATTCTTTTCAAATGCTATATGATTTGAAAATCAAGACTCTCAGTCTCTTACATGAATTAAGACAGTAACTTAGAAACATCTACATCTAATCATTTTGTGCCAGATCCTAACCCAGTATAAAGACATCAGATTTATTTGGTGAAATTCAGTCTGCTTATGCTGCAGCTCCATCCTACCAAGTCTTTCTTTCAACCAAATGATTCAAAATCAACAGGGACACCTATGCAAATCCTCAATGATTTTTTTTTCAGCTAGACCCACCAAAGAGATAAATCCAAGAGCAAAAATTAGTAAGACAAACACTTTGGTATTTAAAGATGATGTGTATATTCCAATACGTCCTTACATTACAGCTCAGAATAGAAATGGTCACCATTCTTCAAATGGGAATTTAGATCTTTCTGTTTTAAAAGCATCTCATTTGCTCTGGATAACAAGCCAAGAGTAGAAAGACTATGTGTCACATCTCCATCTTAATTACTTTGACATCAAGTATAATGTCATTGAGGCATTATGATCTTAGTTGCTCAGGAAGCTGCTACAAATCTTTATGATAATATACTGGACATAACTTTTCCATCACTGTTAATTCAGTGTTTTATAAATATAAAAAATTAGTAGAACACAGGTAAGGCAAAGTTCAAGATGTTGGAGAAGTTAATTTATTGAAAATGGTTCTGCCAGTTAATTTACTTCCAAACAGGTCTGGGGAATGAACAAGTCAACATACAATTTGTGATAAACAGTAACACTGGCTTTTGAAGCTTGTTACTTCACCCATAAGTTGACTTTTCATAACCACTGAATAGCATTATGCAGTACTGGTTAGAAAGGGCCTTTTCTGCGCAGTTAATTTGTTAGATTCCAGCTACAGTAACTTCAGAAACCATGATCACTCACACATTGCTGCTACAAGCCTCTGTATACTCTGTCTACTTTGCTTTCTACCAGAGCTGATGTTTTGTCCTGTAAGTATGCAGACAGGTTTAAAAAGTACAGTACAATGGTTAAACAGACTTATCACAGAGGTAGCTCAGATTCATTCACAGAATTATCATACACAGGACATTTGAAACAGAAGCATAATTCAAGTCGTTTATCTGTAACCATTAATAAATTTGCAGCAAAGGGAGGACCAGAGTTGAACTTGGAGCATGCCAACAGGTCCATGTCTCAAAGCCCACTTTCACATAAGCCTGCATGAATGGGCACTAAAGGTACTTAATGTAGCTAGATAGAGATAGAAGGGACAGAAATCTGCAGGTAAAACAGGACGAGAATCACTCCTGCTTAAAAGCATATCACTGCCATAACAGGGTACAAACTCAGGGGTCTACCAGTGATCGTGTACAAATCTTATGCGCATTTTGTTTCTTTGAACTCTGTGGAGTTAGCAGGACTTTTACTGTTCACGGAGTTCCATGTCACAGACCAAGAAAAGACAGGATTTGAAACTGCAGGTGCTGTGACATACTGAGACCTTGCATAACCCCATTATAAAATTATTCTGAACACACTATGAGTCGACCTTGGTTATTGCTATTAATCAAGTCAGTGCAACAGTGACTTAACCAACCGTGAGAGAAAGGACCCAGTTACACTCATGTCTGAAGTCAAACTTCTACTCGAAGAATATTAGTCTGGCACACACAGAATGGCCTTATTGGTAACTGCCTGGGGTAAGCAGCAGTCATTTTAAATATCTAAAAACCAGATGGGTCTGCATTTGATGCTGGAATACTTTATGTAGCTGTAAAAATCACTTCCATTTCATAACTGACCATGCAAAGTCCAAATGCAGTATAAAGAGTATCTTTCCATTAAATGGCAAATGCATTCAGAAATAACATTGCATACTGCCTTTCCCCTTCCAAGAAAATTACTTTATTTCCAAGTAATTGTACTGAATACATTTACTTTATATTTCTATAATAATGCCACCTCACAGTATTTATCTGACTTACCGGAATGATGGTGATGTTGTTCTTCTAGGAACTCCAAGTCAAGCATTAGATCATCTTCATCCAACTCACAGGAACCCAAGTTATTCAAAACATCCTAACGTAGATTAATAAAAAAAAAAACAAAAACCAAAAGCAGCAGCATTAGAGAGATGCATTAACCAAACTGTTCTGCATACAATAACAAGCAATCAGATCTGGGGAGTATGTTTACGAAGGTGCTACAGAAAATTCTTCTACTAATATTGGAACAGACAGAAATTTTATAGAACAACTGTCCAGGTAGAAATGTCACTGTTCTCTTTTTTTATAGAATCTCAAATATTTAACAGAAAACCAAAAGTGCAATACCATCTGTACAGCTCTATTTTTTTCATTCGGTCCAATGATGGGTTTGTGTCTTTCCAAGCTTAATCATAACTCTTTATGAAGCATAAAAAGGTGGGGCTTTTAGCACAACATAGGAATATCAGTACTTAGTTTTCATTACATTTCAGAATTCTAAGCCCTGCCTGCCCTTATCACTGTATTTGGAAGAGAGATTTACTGTTCTATTTCTCCAAGGGATGGAGAGACACAAATTTAGGATAAACAGGGAATTCAGGCACAAATAATCAACTCGCAAATTTTTAATATTAAAATGGGTGGTAAAGGCTTACATGGACAGAAAATAAAGCCTAACTGCAGTGTAGCTGCTTAGGTCCCACTCTCTTCATTCTGTTTTCCAAGTTTTAACCACAGACAGGTAAAGCAGGTTTACACAATCCATTCACTTGGAAGTCAAATGGGGGGGGGGACTACAATCAAGAGAGATCAAACCAGGAGCTTTTCGCATTATGCTTTTCCCTATGGGATTAGTTTCTAAGATAAGATGACTAGTTACGTCTCAGGTAAACATCTATATGCTGTAAACTCTGACTAGAGCAGTATCACTATTTAGTCTTCATCTGGGGTCATGACATGGTGCTCAGCCTTTGTGAAACCCCACCTGGAAAACCAGTGCAGAAATAACAGTCAGGCTCGGAAGGGAGGCACCACCAATGGGAGACACATGTGCTTGCAGGGAGCCAGGGTTGAAGAAACCCGCCCCTCTGCCATCCAGAGAGACACTACAGCAGGGAGAAGGCAACCCATACCATGACAGTTCACTTCTTGTTCCTCGCTCCTGTGCTCACTACAGGCAGCCATGCAAAATGAGACAATGAGGCAACTGTTTTCTCTAGCCCAAAAACTGTAAGTGGCTATACTCAAGGTATTAAGAGATATAATTATCTTCCCAGGTATATTTTATTCTACGGTCCTTTCTTTTGACGTGATAATATGGTTTTCTACACCATCACCAACATCTAATCAAAGATAATTCATGTATTCTCCAGCTGGCACTTTGTTTCCAATATCCCTTGCAGATTTGCAACAGGCTTAATTCTTCAGTCCGTTTACAGGCAAAAATGTCATTAGATCCTGCATGAGATGCTGGCACCCTGCACATCTCTCATGCTCCCAATAAAAATATAACCCAGACAACACAGGAATTCAATGCAGAAGAGACCAGATGATTGTCCCAAGGTATTAAGCTGTATGTGAGTTCTCTGTATAGCCATCTGCTGTACAGCAAGCAGAGAAATACAGCATTAGTATACATTAAACTAGCAAAAGCACTCCCTGACTTCAGTTCCAACCATTTTTTAGTGTTCCTTCTAATTTTTGAAGTATTTTTCCCTCCATAATAGATGCCAATTCTTATTCACATTCACAACTTACACTACTCAACCCTTTGTCATAATCATTCCTTCAAGTTCTGCTTCTACTCTTTCACAGGCAACACAATGACTTTTTCTTCATTCTTTCCCTGACTTACCACTGGCACAAGAAGACCTCTTCTGAGATACAAAACCCACTGCTGATGCTGTTACTATTTTTACAGATACCAAGCACAATTGTCAAGTACAGACCTCCACACAAGCAGCACGCAGCATTGTACAGAAAGGAAAATTAACATCCATGAGCATTAGTAACAAACACACATCTCCTTCCCTCTATCTTAATGCAAAGAGCTGCTGACAAGCCTTCATCACAGTGACTGTTCCCGTCCCTCATGCTGACAAGACAGAGATGTTAAACAATCAAGTTATCTATTCCCATACAGTACAAAAGCCTAAAAAACACATGAAAATGCAATACATAGATGCATTATACCAGGCTGCTGTACCCAATACTTACATTGACACAAGCTTTCCTAGTCTGGATTTGCATTAACACAAAACAAACCCAAACTAAAACTAGATTACTAACATTTTAAAGAAAACATGTTCTGTATTAAACCAAAGTGGGAGAACACACATTGCTTAACGTTACAGATAACCCAAAACTTAAATTTTTGAATCACTGTTGGACCTAGTGAAACACTGAAGATTCAGAATCTCTTTTAGGGCTTACGTGTATCCTTTAGTACCTAGGCATCTTTCAAAACACAGTCAATGACTAGAGCAAGTTAAGAGCAGATTAACAAAAGGAAATTGTATCAAAACAAAGGAAGAGTTTGAGATTTTTGCTCCCTTTTTAAATTTAGATTTTATTATGCATTCAAGCTTGATCAAATGGTATATTAAACTATTCAGAGATTCTACAACATATCCTGCTTATAAATTATTAATATTAAAAAAAATTTTATTACAAAGTCTGGAAGAACAATACCTGCGATTTTTAAACAACAGCTATAAGTTTTTCATGCCAGTGGAGGTAAAAAGGCTGAGGTACATCGCTTTTTTTCTTTAACTTAAAATTATGACTTCCATCTGAACCCATATTAATGCTAAGCATTCTTTGATGAGCCATACCAGCAATGACCATGATTTGATGCTAATTGAGCATCTCCTACATCTTGTGCAGTACTTTATGCAAGGTCTGAAATATTGGGAGATTGCCTGCAAAGATCTAGTGTTTCATAGCCTTCATCAAGAACAAGTTCTGTTTGATTTGGGAAAAAAAAAGCCCAAACACATACACACAGAACCACAGTTTTCTAAATTGAAATAACTCCACCAGGTAAGATGGAGCATAAGGAACAATATTGTATATGACTCTCCCCCTGCAATTATGGCCTTTCAGGAGGTTAATGTGTACCCTGATCCTCAAAGCAACACCTCTGCATGCCCACCTGTGCTGAAGAATCTCAGCTGTCTTCACAATGCATCTGCGACCACCTTACCTTCCCCTTCCTACACCCTCTTTGGCTACAGTAGAGGAGCTAAAGAGACAAAGAGAAGCTCCTGCAGGTATATTCTCAGTACCTCCACCAGGGAAAGAGTTTCCCTCTTTTCTCAGTTCACATGTTCTTTATAAAAAATAGGGGTGTCAATGATGTGAGTCCAGCTGCTTCCCTGCTCTCATAACCCACCTCTGCAGGCAAAGTCCTTCCACACTCTAATGAATGTGTAAAAGCACACCCAAGCAGAAAGCATTAGTTAGGTTCCCATGGCTGTCCTAACCAAGTGATATTTTCTGAAAATGTATAATTAGAAAATGTAATAATAAAAAAGGGCTCCTAGAATGACCTGCGTCAGAATGACTCAGTGTTACCATTGCCGATTGCATGTCAATGTCCTCTGCCCCTCTGCCTCCCTGCCAGGATTCATTACTCTTTTGTTGCCATGACAATTATTAAAAATTGTAATTTCTTTTAAAGTGTAATATCTCTTGACCCTTTCCCAATTCTCCCCCTCACCACTGCTGCTGCATTTTTTGAAGAATAATGCAATTAGGGTTTTTTTTAAATAAAATAGAAGAGATCAAGCCCTAAAGAGTTTTTCAAGTAAATAGTTTCAAGACACTTCTACATGAAGAAACAGAAATGAATGCTTACATCAAAATCCTAAGGAAGCATGTATTGTCTATTTATCATGGCATACCTTTTCATTTATTCCAGGAGGCAAACCATTTAGTTAAGGCAGAAGCTCTGCAGAAAAAACCTCTTCATTGACTCTGTATTAGCCACTCAGAAGTCTTTAGAAATATTTCCTACTTCTGGTGTCTGCTTGTCTTCTACCACCATTTTGCCCTTAAAATGGTCCTGAAATTAACCTGACATTGTTTTTTTCTTCCAGTTGATGTACAAATTGATAATCTCTGAGAAGAATATATGAACAGACTTAATCCATAGATCATGCCGCCAGGTGTCTCAGTTTTTCCTGCTGAAGGCAGGCTGTCGCCCCAGTTTACCTACCACTCCTTCCACCTACGACATGATGAACTACCAGTTATTTAAAGTTTCTATTTAAACAAGAGTTTAATAATGACATTTAAATGTTACTGATTTAAAATAAATAGTGGCAATATGTGCAACAGTTCAGGCTTCTTTTGATAACCGATAATGGCTGTAGCAGAACAGGATGCTAATCCACAAATATTTCAAGGCATCAGTAACTTTTGAGTAATAATTTTCATATTTAAAAATCTTTCAGCAAGAACAAGTATAAACTGTTGCTTTCTACCCAACAGCTAGGTACCTTCCTCAAAGCTCACTGAACTCAATGGTACTCAATTTAGTTATGACTTGGTCCAGACATTTTTAAGAGATGCAACCTAAGAATCGTCTTATTATTGAAAGCTATGCAGTGATTTGCATGGATAGTTCAGAAAGAGCTGAAACATTACAGGGATAGAGCTGTATTAGACATACAATGCCTCGCAAGCAGTGTGTATGTGGATAGTAAGTTTACTCAGGGCTGCTGCACAGGGCTCCCAGGCCTCCTTGGTTCCCTCTCCATCTCTGCCTTTCTCTCTTCCCAGCTTTCTTTCCTGTATTCACTCCAAAGAAATATAATGCACAATATGTGAATTTTCAGTCATTTTTGAGAATAGTCAAGTGTTTCATTATTTTTAGACCTGTTTCAGCCCAGAGTCTACCACACTTAAAATTAGTTACAAAACTGGAACTAAAAAAATATCAACCAGCTTTAGTTGTAAATATATATGAAGTGCCCAATTTAACAGTTCACAAATCTACTATTAGTCTTAATCAAACAACAAAAGGCAAATACCAATTCTTTATGAAGCACCCTTCACTACGAAGTTTACTAAATTCTAATTCAAAAACCCAATAATTTACACATATACACATCTAGTGAAATTACTACTTATGGAATTACAGTATAATCTTAAAAACTGATTACTCTGGTATTCAAAATTTTCAGTAAAACATACATATGACTATATAAATACACTAAAACATATTACTGTGTTAAGCAATGCAATTCAATTCCAAAGCAGACTTGGCAAAATTGTGCCAACTGCGCAATGTATACAAACAAACCAGAATAAAACCATGTAGAACAATGTCTGCAACTAACACGCAAAACTAAGATGAATAATTGGGTTGAAGGGACAAGTCTGCCCACCTGAAACAGCCAGCAATCAATTCCACTAACTAAATGATTCCTTTCTTGATGTTTCAGGGCATTTTTATTCTAGACTTCTTTTTCCCATACAATTAAAATAGCAAAGAAACAGCAAGGTTCTAAAGGCAGCAGACACAGGTCCTCTGTCATTACCAGCATCTTTGGAGAGTTGTATACATTATTTTGCAATGATATTCTAATTAACATGCAGTCCCTCATCAATACATGTTCAATGACTCTGTTTCGTTTTCATGTTGAATGCCGGTATCCTGAGGGAGATTCAGGCCTGACAAACTTTGTTTTCCAGAGCAATGGGGACAGGGTGTTTTTCTGACCAGTGCTTTTGTGTATCCACACAGAGATTACCACTGGGACTGGCATTTTCCAGTGTTTTTCAGGGCTCTTTTGCACAGGTGACAGATTTACATTTCATTCCAGTATAGCAATACAGCAACAAAATCTTGACTATTGCTAGGAGATTGTTCAAGACCTTTGAGAACCCGAGGTTTAGTAAGCAGCTTAATGAAGCTACAAGACTGAAGCACTGACATGTTCACGATTACTCAGTTTGTAAACATTTGGCAGACACTTATATGGCTGAAGGGAGTATTCACCAAAGTGACTAAAAGTTCACTCAGCTTTTACATACATACATCGATATCACCTTACAATCATGAACTTGAACACATTCACTGTGTTTTAACCTTTAATTTACCTTTGGCTCAAGCTATGCACCTGTGCTCAGCAAATGCACTACTTATCCTGGAAAGCATTTCATCATTGCCCTTCCCCTGGAGCATGCCTATGCAAAATACTTGCTGCTTCTGCAATTCAAACAGAGAAGGTGAGCTTTGGTCACCAGACAACATTCTTCGTAATCACCTATGTTGTATACAAATGCATTTCTCCTCCAGAATCGGTAATCCTACTTCATTGCCACTTTGGATTAAATCCAGAAAGTCCTATAATCCAGGAAAATAATTTTTTAGAGCCTTTACCCCGAGTATAAATAGCCTGAGTCTCATTTCCATAAGTGATTATATGCAGGGATTGATGGATTTTCAATTATATTTTAAGAACTGCAAAAAAACCATCAGTTTACAAAAATACCTTTGGATTTTGTTTTGTTTTCCTGTCTGCCCATGTTGGCCTCTAGACGCCTTTCTGAGTATCTTTATCCATGTTACTGTTCTGAAGTATTTTCTGAATATAGGATTTCATATTTTATTTGGCTTAATCCTAAAAATATAAGGATTTAGTATTCATGCCTCGCCACTGAAATGCTGTGGTTTATGAAATTCCTCTCAGAGAAAAACAGCCTAGTATTGCATATATAACAGTATGCTAGCATTTAACATTACTGGTTGCTTTTTTTCTTTGCTGTCGAAATATACATGGGAAGCTATTTGAGATCAATGATTTTGCATGAGCACACAGAAAACACATTCTAGAGAGAATTCTATGATTCTTCTGTGAGATCAAATATATGACAATTCACCTGTATCTACTCAGGGTCACGGCATATCTGATGCTGGAAAAGATCAGAATTAAATACTTATTTCAAGTCTGAAATGATTTCTAAAGATTGCCAAGAGATAGTACTTCATCAAAATTGTATTCAGCAAAGGAACATGGCATACAATCAGCATAAGAATGAAAACTGAGATATACTCAAGGAAAAAGAAAGACCTTGAGCTATTTAAAGTAATGTTAACTCCTAGAACTGTACCTGAATAATTCATGGACATAATGAAGTATTTCCCCTTCTGCACTCTCCCACACACTTCAAAGGGGAAAATCAAAGTACACGAAACCCAGCAAACAGAAAAACCTTTAAAAACAAAGAATGCCTGCCAACAGCCACAAAATCTCTGTATCAAATGTAAAGCTTATGGATGCCTTTCATATACCAAGAGCAGCTTAAAAGCATTACTTTTTTCTGACTAGCACCATGCAAAAAGCATATTATTCCCTACTCAAATAAGCCAGAGACTTTAGAAAGGAAAAAATAAACTTATAACACTTGGTAAGAACTCTATCTGCAGCTAACATGTAGAAATCCATTTATATTATATATTAATGTGCCCTTAAGATGCAAAGACAGAAAATCATCAGTGGAGGGAACTGTCTAACCGTAGAGCTCAGATCCACAATACTTTCCTTCAAATTATTTTTGCATGCACGCTTTGGGCTAAGGAAAGCAGAGTATTTTCCATCCTCTTCTTATTTCTGCCCTTTTGATTCTCTCTGTGCATTAAATCAATGTCTGCAACGATGCTCCTTTTACCTGAGTGATTATAACTAATGGACTCTCCTAACAGGTCTCAGTTTGCACTCACCCACATTGGGTTCATTCTGCCACAATACCACAAAAATGTAATATAATGCAAAGCCCAAGCCCTGCCAGCAGTACAACAGGAGCTGACTCTGCTCCTGGCCAGCCACTGCGTCAGTCAGGATCAGACGGGGGAATCAGTACCTACCTTCAGAAGTCCATAGACTTGCATGGGAGCAAATAATCATGTTAGATGTGTAGTACCAACATTCACTCCTCCCCCCGCCATGTAAATCAACATTTCTGTCATTAGGAGAGCATGCACAAGGATCGTACAATATGGTACTTAGAGACGAGCAGCCCACATCCTACTGCAAACCTCCGAGGGCTTCTCTTTCAAGATAGCAATGGCAGATGCCACTTTGTTGGTCTTTGATGCATTTGCTGCTGATGGGTCACCTGGACACGGCAGCACTGGTGAGAATAACATGCAGCTGAAAACCACCGGTTGGCAGGACAGATCCTAGTGCAATACCATAGCCTGCCTCTAGGAGCACACCCGTGAATACCAAAGAATTCACCTTTGCAGGTGTAACCAGAGACGTACTCAGGCATATGTGCTCTAAAACAGAGAGGCAGTAGCCACTGTTTTTTGTAACATGACAATGCCTCTAACAGTATAACTGGTAAAACACCCATGTATTTTATGACACTAAGAACAAGTATTTAAGTAACATGCAACTCCAGAGACTCAAACAAAGAAAGAAGGAATATTTGCACAAATAATGCAGAGAAAAACATGCAAGCAATAAATAAATAAATAAATCAAGCAAGATGACAGCAAAAGTGCTATCACAGGAAGGAAAGGTGTGTGACCAGAATGAGTCCTGGTCCCAAAAATAAGATAACCTACAGGAAAGAAAGACAAGGTCCCCTCTCATTTTGTGAGGGAGGATTAGAAGCACAAAACCACCAAGGATGAGCAAGCAGAGAAGGAAGCAGCAGCAAGCTTTGGCTCCAGTTTCAAAACACCTGAAAGCACAGGAGGCTGGCCCCCACAGCCTCAGTAAGGGCAATGGCAAGGACACTGCCATCACTCGTACCCGCATCCCACTGGAAATGGCCTTCTCAGTCTCCTAAACAGCCCCATCATAGCCATCTTTAATTCCTACACTTACACAACCACACTTGCTTGTGCATGCACCCACTTGCATCACACAGGCCAGCTGCATGGACAAATGGCTCTTGGAGAGCTGGGAGCCAGCAGGTGCCCTCAGCCATTAAAACCTAACCTACTTTATTCATCTATTAAAGTATCCAAATGAACCCAGTCAACCCTGGATCAGCTCTTGACAAAAGCTGATGAAAACAGAAATCACCTAACCTTGAATTAGCTATTTAGCAATAGCGTATTAAGTAAAATCCACATTTAAAATGTGCACAAGCTTCTGTGCACCAGAAAGCTTGAGATTTGAGTCTGCAAATAAAAGAAAAAAAAAAGCAACAGCAGTTCCATCAGAGAGGCATTTTGCTGACTGTTTGCCATTCTTCCAAGTAATTCTACAGTGCTCAGACTCACTTCGGTTGTAAACAGAATCAAGACAATTGGATGTTCTGTGTTCAAAAAGAAAACGATATTTACATTTTCTCATATGTCATTCTATCATTTCATTAACAGAATCCTATAAAAAATGTTTGTCAAGTATGAAAATACAGATGAAGAAAAGCAATAAAGCTTCAAATGACCAAATAACGCCTCCTTTAATAGAATTTTTTTTTTCCTTACTCATACACACATATGCTTTCCTCCCAGCTGAGGGATGCATCTGCAACACATAATTTGCTTTGTGGATTAGTTAATGTTTTTACAGCTTTTGTAATAGGCAAAGCACTACGCAAGCGTTCCAGTACAGTCATTATCATCATATAGCTTTGGGAAAGTTTTCTACATCTTTTGTGCCAGATTTTTCTGCCAAATGTAGAAAAAGCTCCTTGAGTATCTCTACCTGCATTTATATAGGATGTAACTTAGACCATTCTGTGAAGCTTATTTGTACATACCTCAGAGATGCAAGTACAACACATAGTTTAATGCATGGATTGGTCAGGTAAATTTTTCCAAAGCCATTCAAATTAAACACATCACTTATGGGTAAACCTTTCAGCAATTGAAACTTCGGCAACTAGAACCTTCTGGCTGTGCCGTGACAGCACCCGAGTCAATTCTTCAGCCACTATTTAAAGGGTCAAAAATTGCTTTGTGACACCTAATCAATCTCTGATTTCATTTTTGCCTGTACATGGCCAGTAGAACACAGAGAGAAAAATAAAAGGCTATAGCCATACAAGTAGTGAGGACATATGCCAAAAAAAGACATTTAAATTCAGTAGATAATCTTGATAACCTACCACACCACTCCTAAGGGGCAAACCACAGCAATCTCTTTAAAGAATATTATTCTTCTGACAAACCACATCAGAACAATTCTCCTTCTGCTGCCATCTAGCACCAGCCACATTCATTTGGCAGAGACAGCTGAATTCAAGCCCCAGTTCCCCAAAAGGGACCAAGGCTGTTCAAAATGTGTTTTGAGCATTTCTGCAAAGCAGCGCTGCAAAAGGTACATGTACGGTATTGAGCTCAAGAACCAAATGATTATTCTTGCAAATAATCTCTCCTCATAATGTCACAGTTCTAGTTGTATCATCTATGCTGCTGGAGTCAGCACTTTTGAATGCCAAATGAAGATAATCCATTTTATGGCTTGAGCACTATTTTATTTCTCAGGAAAGACTAAAAACCAGCTACATATGAAAAAATTCAAAGCTCTCCTAGACAGATGATTAAATAAATAAAATATTTTTCCTAGTAACAGGAAAATATAATAATTTTTCCCTTCTAATATTATTATAAGCCAATTCAAGGTCAGACCTTCTGTTTCTAGCTCTGATTTGTAACCTGCAATATTGGTGATAAATCACTAAAAAGTGAGCCCTCCAAATGAAACCACAAGTGACCCTTTACTATAGCATTATTAATGCAATATCATATTAGATATCCTATTGCTAATATTATTTGAATTCTTTCTGTTTCCATGGTAACTTTGGCCTACGGCTGCTCTGGTAAACAGGGTTTTAAATCATTCCTTGAGAAAGGCTTATGCTCAAATGTCATTTTTCCACAAATGCATATTTTCCCCTACTTTCTCTGGGTTTTTTAGGGGGGTATAGTCTGATTGTGGTTTTGTTTGGGTTTGTTTTTTTTTCAGGGGGTGGGGGTTTTTCTAAAGGAAAATTGTAATGGCAATTACCGGTCCAGACAGGTATTTTTTGGTTACTGCAGTTGAATAGGCAGTGAATTTGGAACTTGAAGCAAGGTAACCTGTAACAAACTTTGACTGACGTCAGCAGTACAAAATAGAATATTCTGTCCCGGAGAGATGTCTAATCTCTCAGACTGAGAAACAGCAACCCCCTGCTGTAAAGTCTCTAGTGTATGTGTTTTACAGGCTTTGTTACGTCACCTCTGTAATTTCAAAACTCTTTTGATACTTAAACCAACTCTTTCAGTACCCATACATGCATTATCTTCTAACAAGTGTTTAGCCCCCTAGACGTCAGAATGAAAAAACAGCATGAATACGTATGGAACAGCATCCAATTCTTTCTCATGACTTACACAGCTGCTTAAGATGAACAGAAAACTTCTGCTTGCCAGGCATGCTCATCTTCTGAGAACAGTATACTGGCATCAGACATCACCTGGCTTTTAGGTCCATATTCAGAGATGACAAAACCTGTACATTCAGCTGCCACTCACCTTGCCAACCTCAACTGGTGACACAAACAACAGAATCCTTAACAGTCCTTCAGCTTCTGGACACATAACTCAATGAAAGCTCTAGAGTTATTATTGCTTTGGAGTTCAAAGCAGCAGCTCAAGATTCTTCCCTTTATAAGGCAAAGAACTCACGGTCTATTTTCAGTACAACATAACACTTAGTAATGTTAATTGCATCACAAACTATTAATTGCTAGCAGGATATCCAATCTTTCCTTAATTTGAGCCAATATAGCTGTTTACAAATCAGATTGATGCCAGGTTTATCAGATTGGGAAAATCTAATTGCTGATGCATTCTAACCACTGAAAGCTCAAAAAATCATAGGCTCATAGAATTGTTTGGGTTGGAAGGGACCTCAAAGACTGTCAAGTTCCAAGCCCCTGCCACAGGCAGGGACACGCTCCACTAGACCAGGCTGCCCAAAGCCCCATCCAACCTGGCCTTGAACACTGCCAGGGAGGGGGCAGCCACAGCTTCTCTGGGTGAACTGTGCCAGTGCCTCACCGCCCTCAATGTAAAGAATTTCTTCCTAATTTCTAGCCTAAAACTACCCTCCTTCAGCTTAAAACTATTACCCCTTGTCCTATCACTACACATCCTCGTGAACCCTCTCCAGCTTTCCTGTAGAATGTTAGGTATAACAGATACTACATATACATATGGAGCCCAAATAATGTTATTCACATATTGTAGAGACTGGATCAGTGTCCTGTTTTTCAGAACAAAACAGTATTCTAAAAAGCTACGTACTGGATTTGCCACAAAGCAAAGCACAAAACCTGTTCTTTACTCTGCCTATGGGTCTTCTACTCACAATTCTGTTGCCATTTGTATCTGTTCAATGTGTGGCTTTGCAGTTTAAATAGAAACTGCAGTATATCTTTGACAAGTCCCATTCTTCCTATAAATTTAACAGAAATAATGTGCATATAAAGAATACCAAAGAAATAATGATTTTTTTGTTTGCTTAAAAGGACAATGAATGAAAATACACAATTACTTTTTTAGCAACTTACTTACTAAAGGCCCTCTGGTTTGCTATTAAATATCATATAGCTAGATCATCTTGAGCACATGACAAGCCTGCTATTTGAACAAGGAATGGTGGGCAGCTTATTACATTGACAAGTTTGACGTCAGACCCAAGAGTCAGAAAAGACTTAGCTCTGTCAGAAAGTACTCCAAAGGCTTTTTTTGGCTAATCAACATTTATGCATCTTCAGCATAGGAAGCAACAGAAACTCTTTGAGGTCATGGTGACAGTCAGAAACTTTCTCAAATCCTTACCTAAAGAGACTGTCATTATAATGATTTTCACTTGCCATTAATTCCCAGCTGCCTAATTTAGTAGGGTAGAAAGCAGTCCCCTTGGTACTAATTGGAATAAATTTTTAATTTAATAGTCTAATGCGCTCCAGTTTGGTGGGTTTTTTCCTTTCAGCAAATCAATTCTCTCATTATTTGTTAATGGCTAGTTGCTCAGGGCATACTGTTAAGAGACCTAAAATAAGATAACCTCTTGATCAAAAGCCTAGGTTTAAAAAGAATCAGCAATACATATATCTCAGGGTAAGTTTCTTCTGTACAGTTATGGTTTTCTTTCTGAAAGAGGTAAAACAGGATCTTCTGTTTTGAATAGGATAGGAGGATTTATAAGTTCAGTTTATAAAATGTTGCTGTTTCATTCCAACTTTGAAATAGTCACACCACAAAAATTCACACCTGCTCAGCACTAAGGACAGGTTTTTACCCCACCATGTGAATAAACCAGATCTTCATGGACTAAGCTTCAAGAGGGCCATCACAATAAACTCATTTGAAGAATACTTACCACAAGATGTTATTCAACATAAAACAAAACATAAACTTAATGCTCAAATTTATGCTAAGAACTTCTTGGATTCTTCAGTGAGATCAAAGTCTGCTGTCAGGACCTTACAGAATAAACTGAAGTATTACAATGTAAATATTTACTGTCTAAGCAATGGCAGACTGCCATTATTTTCAAATGTTTACTACAATGAGGAAGCACTTGTACTACACTTTTGAGTATAGTACTTGTATCGCACTTGTACAATAGCACATTAGTGACATTAAAACTACTCTTTCTCTTGCTGTTTTGATTTTCACCCATATTCAAACCTTACTTTAGTGAACAGGCTATAATAACTCTTTCTAAAAGGATTAGCAGACAACTTCATATGTCCAAAAAGAGAGTGATGTTTTCTTTTTTGGTCAATATCCTATTATTAAGATGCTTTTCAACATGTAAGCTTGTTCTGCAGCTGCTTTTGCTTCTAGAGTAAAATAAGAGGAAAGTACAGAGGTAAAAAGGTTTTAGAAACACGTGGTAGAACTTATATAAAAATTAAATACTATTGGATGTGCTGAGCAAAAGAAATTCAATCAAATATGAAAGGCCAGACCTTCTGTGGCCTTACTTCTGTATGCATAGACTCAATTAGTCAAAAGTTAGTCTTGGCTTTCTTTCTATTCATTGAAGTCATACAGGAAATGTAGTCATGATAAAACCAGTACATGTAAACGTCACTCTGGTGTTGAGAACTAAGCAGTACTATTAGTGTCAGGTCTGCAGTGGAAGTATGCACATATTTGTACAAATGACAACTTATTAGCCTATTTTTCTTAAGAATAAGGTTGATGTCAACCCATTGTCTAAGCACAAATTTCCCATGCCTCCCTCCCCCAGGAAATTTTGAACCTCTTTACCAACATTAACTAAACTGGACAGAAAAACAACAGACTTGAAGGCAAAATGCAGAAGCATGTATTTGAACAGAAGAGTGAGATTCAAGCACGGCATCCACTACGAACAAAGCTGCTGTACAAACTCACACCTTACAATAGCATGTATGAAATACCCTTTTTGCCTTGTCTTCAGAAAGCTTCAGCTGAACTCTACATCCTTTCTTAATGATGACACTGATCCATCGGCCTCAAAAAACAAATCCCCTTGCAAGTCAGGTATTCTTAGCTCCAGAGCAGAGAAAACTCATTTGCTTGCTATGCAATCAAACTGTGAATAGTCTATGATTACTTTCCATACACTAATTAATACAGATCAACTCAACATCTTATTGTTTTTAGGAGAGAAATGAGAGACAGGTGAAATGACTCCACAGAGTGAGATGGATGCACTGCTGGGATCAGAATGCAATATTTTGTTTCCTCTCCCCTATTCAGCCTTACCAGACAATTCTTTAATTTTATTTTATTGTAATTTGAGCAAACATGCCCCCAGGGGAACAGGAAAAAAAAAAAAAAAGAAAAGAAGAGTTCTTAATTTGCCAGAGGTTCTTAAAGGTTCCTAAACATACTAGCCACTAAACCCCTGTGTTCATCCTTACAGCTCCTGAAGCAATAAGCATGTACCAGCATAATCATAGGCAACCTGCTGTTGCTAACAGAAGGGAAAGGGTTTTTCTTCTTTAAATCTGTATTCATTCCAGACAGATGAGCATCCTAAGCTGTTAGAGAGCTATATACAAACTACCATAGACAGAGACTTACTGAGTTACAGGTTAAGTGCAAATGCTACAGTTTTGTTGTTCATAAAGGTGTGATAATCAAAACTGAGTGTGTAACAGGCAGGCACATACAAACACAGAACATGAGTTCAGCAGCTTCAGCAACATCACACCAACACAAACACAGTTTCAGGATCTTCCTCCCTGCTCTTACCATTGAATAAAGTCCATTTAGAGATCAATGACCAGATAACAAAAGGTGCAAGGAATGGTCCTGCAGGAGAGATGACCACTTAGGATTTAGCCTCCTAAAATAACTGTGCCACATAGACCCAACAGCCCTGTTGCCAAATTGGCAGAGATTTAGGAGTGCAAGAGGCAAATATTCCAAAGCACTAGGATAGAATATTAAAAACAAACCAACCAACCAAACCCATCAGAACGGTTTACCATAAACACAATGAACTCATTTCATTTTTCATCTTTTCTTTTAGAGGATAAGAATGGAAACAAAAATTAAAATTTCCTTTTCCTTCTACTGGTAACTACCTGGGCAGTGCTTCATCAGCGGTGTGATAAGCTCACACTGACCTCAGTTCCAGTTCTGTATTTCAACCTGAAGGCAAGTACCCTTCTACACTCCAAATAATGTGACAGCGTGTGCTTCCTTCTTCAAGATGAAGATTCAGGCTATCCGCAGAAGTATGACCTGTAAATATGCAATGGGTTTGTTGCTTTCCTTCCCCTCAGTATACACAGATGGCCAGTGATGCAAAATTTGATAATACAGTGTATGAATGAGTTTGGCATTTCAATCCCTAGAGAAAAGACCAGTTTAATCTATGAGAATGCAAAAATGCATGTACCCAGTGTTCTTTGGGTATCACCCCTGAACAGAGCAGTAACTGCTCATGTGTTGGATTTTCTGTACGCTCTCTATAAAAGTAAACCATTACATTAAAGATTCTTTTGTCATTTATCAAATATAAACCAATACCCACATGGTTTAGGGTTCCTAAATTCTCTATTCTTACTATTTTATACAGTTACATTAACAGACTCATGTTTTGTGGGCCATAAAAATCCAGGATTCAGACTTATGTCTTCAAATATTTCCCAGTGAAAGATAGGCTTGCATTGATGAAAGCAGCATCCTTCTTATACATTCCACTTAGTGCATGGATTGGATAAGTGTCCAAAGAAAAGCAGATTTTATGCCTTTTGGGAAAACAGGTAGGCAATCATCTACTCTTACTCAATGACACTCTGCTTTAAAAAAAAGCCATTTGCAAGGGAATTGAAGCTAGTATATGAACTGCTTTGTTACATAGCTTGCAAAAACCTTCTGACTGCAACATTGAACTTGTATCTTTATCTTGTTTGTATAAGAAACAAGAGGAGAAACTTGACACCTCATTCTATTTTGCTTTAATTTTTTTTGAGTTGGGTGAAGATACAAACTAGGACTCAAACATTACACCTGAAAGGTAGCATATCCTAAAGAAACATCAGTCAACTGAGAAACTGTGAGCTTTGATACGCTTTCTGCTTCATTACATCACGTAATCTTTTCAACCTGAAGGTACTGCCTCTACTCCTACTCCATGTCTGTCTAGCTTATTCAAACAGTGAATCTCAGAATGAACAACTCTAAGTGACATTTTCCACTCCAATTCAGCCAGAGATTCAGCAGCGACGTCTGAAATGACCATCCCGTCTCTCTGCTCCATCCCTCTTCTACTTTATTGCAACCTTATGGTAACACATGGAACAAGTATTCAGATCTGAAATTCCACAAGTTACCACTAGATGCATTAAAATTAATTTCTTTAAGGTAACTTCTCTGAATAGTTTGTGATGTAAACTTTTGTGGCCCAGGAGCAGTCACACATCATATTCTGCTTTCCCAGGAAGAAAAGAAGCCAGGCAGAAAATGGAGAGCTGTAATTGCCTCAGCCATAGCAGCTACTTTCACTTTCCACATCCTACGCCTATGTCAAACATCAAGTGTATCTTCTGATCAGTGTCTTTATGCCAATGTTAATATACTAAAAAAACCCACCAGAAATAATAAACAAAGATAATTCACAAGATACCTTTACCTTCTCCCCCACCCCCAGTATCATGTTGCATGAAATTTAGCTCGTTCATCTGTGCACAATGCCTGTGTTCAATCAAATCATTCTTTTCTGAAATGTCTTGAGACAATTTACAGTAAGAAGGAAACCAAGCCTAACCTCTGTTACACTGCAATACACTGGGATTTTATTTTCCCTTCTATATAGTACTTACATTGCTGCCAAGCAACAAATTTGAACAACTGGACACTTCAACTCTGTTGCTCAAAAAGCTGTTGATTTCTTTTCCAGCCTCTTGCTGCCTACAGAGGCAGAGAAGTATTATGCTGAGCCGGCCTATCCATCGCTTCACTCTTTGCAAAGAGAACTGCTTAGCCTATCAGTTGTCCTGTGCCTTTAGATATCTCTTCCCTGTACACTACACAATTCTGAAGCTGAAGCTTGGCACCTGACCGTGAAGACTTTCAATGTAAGAATTTGACTTGCCATGGTAATTTATCTGTCAGTCTTCTTTACTGCTGAGTGATCTCAGATACTTCCAATCCCATGGACAACACTCTGACGATTTCATGGCATCAAAGGGTTATTGCTCCCTGACTATGACAACAGCATCATCAGAAATAAAAGCTAAGAGGCTTCCTTGTCATGGGCCTCAACTGCTGAGAAACCAGCGCACTTTGCTTGTCTTCCTCCATCCCACACCTCAACATGTTTCCCTAAGCTTCAGAGTGGCATACTTTCCCTAAATATTATCACGCCGTTATTTGTATACAATAAGGAAAACATAATCTATGTTTTAATCAAAAGGCTTTGCTATCATACTACACAAGAAATCGAGCAGCCGTCTACACTGAGCAGCACGGGCATAGTTTACACCGGCGTTCAGCGAGCGAAAGAAGCCTACTGCCACCGAGTGGCTGCGGGGAAGTAAATCCCTCGGTGAAATGCGCCGAGACTGCAGAAAGTCTGTAAGATCCTAATTTTGATGCATTTCTCAAAAGAATTGACTCTGAATTGCAGCTGACGGTCTGTTGGTGTTAAGAAAATAAGGTAATCAAAAATTGATTTCTAGGCACAACAATCAACAGACATTTTCCTGGGTCTCCGAAAGAGACAAACGCTGTATTGATACCGCAGCCTAATTGCCTTCAATTTTTGCCTTGGGATTCTGTATCATAACTTTAAACCATAATGGAAAGGCACGTGAATTTAAATATTAATGCTTCCCCGAATTTAGAAGTACATCATTACTGCTGTTATCAGTGGCAGGCCTGATAGCTCTCTGTCATACTTTTAAATTAACTTCATGTTCAGGAATTCCAACCGCATTCTCTGTTACACTCTGGTTATGACAACACACTCGTATGCTTTCCTTTCAAACTAAAAATAGTAGGATGATATGGTACTGCCTTATGCCCTTTATATTTCAAATTCTCACCTGAGAAAAAGCTTTTTAAAAGTTAATTAAAAATAAACCCCCAAAAGGATATTTTAAACCCTCAGAACAAGCTGCCACTTAAGAAAAAGCCCTTGTGACTGACCATTACTTGTCTCACTGCTTTTTTCTTCATGGGAGCTCCTAAACGAGCATAATCCTTTTAGGGTGCTGGACCACTCCTCATGATTTGAAGCTACTGCAGTAGAAGACACTCCAAGTATTTCAGGTGTGATTCTTAGTGATATAAAAAAAACACACTAGTATAACACTTGTAACTTTCTGTATCCATATACATTTTGCCACCCTCTTATGCATTACACCACATAGATATTCCAAATTTCTCGGTTCCATTAATTGTTTGGGATAGTGAATACTGATTTTGTTTCTTGTGATACATGGTACTAGAAACACTAATAGTTTCTACTAGTGGTTGATGGTTTCAGCTCAAGCACAAAGCAAAGATAAATTATGCCTTCAGATTCATTTTTGCATACCTGAAACTCCTACTCAGCTCACAGAAAATAACAGCCTCTGACATAAGAAATCTTCCTGCACTCTAAGTCAGCAATGGGCAAAAAGAAAAGTTGCCAAAATTTGCATTTATTTTTCTAATACTAGGAGGTATTTAAATTCCATATCAAGGTAAGTCTATTCGTAGCTTGTCTGTGTATTCAGAAACAAGCTCTTTATTTAGATTGTAGAGATTAAATTATCTTTGTTGCTCTTAGCTGACACCATAGCCCTTAACACAATGTGATACAAATGGAATTAAATGATAAAGGCTCTGGGAAGAGCTCAAAGCAGCCTGCTATTAGCATTGAGAAGGTCAGAGAAAAGCAAACCAGGCTCCTCCCAGCAGTGCACTCCAAAAGGACAGGGGATAACAGACATATACATTGAAACAAGAGGTTCAGATTGGATATCAGGAGAAATTCATTCCCTGTGAGAACAGCTATGGACTGAAATAGTTCCTTGAGGCTGTGCCATCTCCATCCTTGGAGGCTTTAAAGACCCTGCTGGATCAAGCCCAGAGCAACCTGGTCTGATCTCACACCTGGCCCTGCTGTGAGCAGGAGGTCAGACTAGTGAAGTCAAGGTCCCTTCCAACCTGAATGATCCCATGATTCTACAAAAAGCTACAGGCATAAGGCTTATCTCTAAGCTAGTAGGAAAGGAAACAACTGGAAAATATCAGAAGCACAAAATGTCACAAACAAGAGAAAAGGCATTTACAGAAGCAGTATTAGGAAAATAAGCTTGACTGAAAAAAGCAAAACAAATATATCAGTGCTTATCACATGCAATAATTTTACAGTACTGATAAGATGATAAAATTAGGAGTTCCTTTTGCAGACAACTCTTGTATTAAATATGTATTCAAGCAGGGGTTCCCATCTGTAGATGCCCAAAGACTTTCTTTGAATTTATTAGGGCATTGGGACTTCTTACAAATAAGGTTAACTTCTCAACGATCTTTAAGAAAGAATTCACAACCTTCTGGCTATTAATTTTTTAGCCTATTCTTTCACTTCTTATCACCTGAATCTTAATGCTACACTTTATTTTTTTAACATCATTTTGATTAAGTGCTTAGAATTAAGAGAAGTCCTTCCTTATCTAGTTGTGTGTAATGCCTGTGAGAGCTTGAATTCCAGTCAGAGAGCCATTGAATCTTCTTAGTTTCCAACTCATGTCTGGTGGTCAACACACAGCAACTATAAATACAAATTTAAAGTAACTATTTCCCTGAGGACATGACAGAAGAGGTTCATTCACACAACATTCAAATAAGCAACCAACGCATCTTCTCCATTCTGTGCTTGTTTGATATACAGAATATATCTTCCACAACTGTGAAAAAAAGTCTCCTTTCCATAGTTAGGCTTCCAAATTTATGACTTATAAAATTACTTTATGACTACACAGTTTCTTATTATAGTACTGCTGAAGAAAAATTTAAAACCCATTTGCATCTGCTGCTACAATATCATAGGATTATGTTTTACGCTGACAGGTAAGGAAGTCATTCCTACTACTAAATTTTAAGAAGGCGAGCAAAAAAAAATAAAGATGATTGGTTTTAAAAATTAATTTTGAATCTTGATTTCATTCTCTGGACAGTAAATTTTAGTGAACAGCAAAATTCTCTATGGGAAATCCAAGTAACTCGAGATATGTCCACAGTTGATGTAACAAGAAGTCCAAAATGTAGTAGGTGGTCTGCAATTTTATACCAAGGCAATGGTCTGGCACTTGGCAACTTGCTTATTTCTTACAAAACAACTAATTGAATCAGCTGCTTGGCAAAGACAACAAAGCAGTCATGAGTTCACATGTAGTGTCCCTCAGGTTGTCCTGCCATGCCACAGACTTGCAAATTAATCAAACACTTTGCCAAGAACACAATTTTCAACTATTCTATATCAACAGAGAGGAGCCTTTCAAACAGAAGTTGGCTTTCAAAGAGAGCACAGACACTATGGTCTACCAGCTTAAAGGCTAATCAGATTTCAGGAGGGGTTTCTGGACTGAAACTATGCATTGACTAACAGGAGCCAGGAACAAGACCAAGAAACAGTACTTGTGAATTTATTCACTTATTAATGAAATGACTCCCCCAACAGTGCTGTCTCCAATGAACAAGAATTCTACCATTAAGGAGTAAGCAGGCAGCAGAAATGCGCAACAAACAGCTCGGCACAAGTAACATTACTGCAAAGTGTATATTCTGAAGCAGATCTGTGACTGAGCATCTTAACATCACTGCCCCTCCTAAATGTTTGAGATAGGCCCTTTAGGTAAGTCTGTCACCTGGCTTCAGACAGGTTCTCATGGGTTGGGAGCTCTGTTTAGGAGTTGTACTGTGCAAGCCTAACTGCTCTTCGCTTTCTTTATAATTAAAATGAAAGTTTAGTAAAAAGGATTTGTTTTGGTGAAAGAGTCACTGATGAAGTTTTTCATTAAACTCCCAAAAGCTAAAGCTGTCATGTCAAGTCAGTGAAAAACACTTTCTTTAAAGAGTGGATATTCAGCCCTTATTTCCTCAAACTTCTAAGAGTCCGATACAACCATAAGCATATGGTTTTTTTTCTATCACTATGACATTCTCCATGCTGGGGGGGTTTTGTTGCTTTGTTTGGGAGGGGCTGAAGGCGGGGGGAAGTTGGGGTTTGGTTTTCTTTCATTTTAGATTTTCTTTATAGGCAGCTCAAAGTTGTTGAGTTTTCAAACATGAAATGGCAGACATACAAGTCAAATCCTACATGAACACAAAGTGATTCCACACCATTAGGAACCAGGTCTTCTGCCTTTTTAAAAAATGTCCAAAGTTTTTATAAAGAGGACATGGCTGCTTTACTGTATACAACAAACATAGTTTGACCATATGGAATAATCTGAAAAAGTTCTGGTTTTGACTCAGCTGGTTTGACTACTATCCAATCCTAGTACCAACATCAATGCCCTCAACCAAAGCAAAGCTTAGCAAGCATCAATGTTCTGCACTTCTATTTTTCACCTCAGGATCCAGATAACTCAGATAATGTGCTACAATAACAAGGAGACAAATACTGCTTTTCTCAAACTCACTAGGGACTTTACTCACATAGTACAGTAAAAAAAAAGAAATCCAAGGTCTCCATTCCTGTGATACAGCCAGTTCTCTCTAAGAATACAGTTCTACCAAACCAGGCCTCTCATGAAGTTTTGATTTCAGTGAAGAAAAACCTCTGACTATTGTATTACTACTAGTTGTGTAGCATTAGGCTTCAGACCAAGCTATATTCCCAGGGAAGATATAGCATTAGTATTTAAAACTACAGCTTCATACTACCACATCATTGGTCAGTACAGATCTACAAGACAGACAAGGACTACCTTGATTCCCAGCAGATGTTTGGGGCTGGGGGAAAAAATACATATGCTAACACATCAGCATATCATTAAAGTGCAGTTCTAATCTGAAATTAGTCAAATACTCATGAGGTGGCACACTGACTAATAAGAAAAATTATTTGCTGGAGGCTGCAATTTTTTCCTGTTAGTAATGCTTCTGCTCATCCCAATTATTTTCATGAGCACCACAGCACAGTATTTAATCAAGGGTAGAATGAGAAAGGGAATAGAAAATGAAGTGGTAAATGAGGGGGATGACTGGACACCCTTAGCAGAGCTATCTAACATCTTAAAATAATGGATATTTTTCTTCTAAACTGCAGATCATACAGTCAGTGAATACTAATGCATTCTTTCAACTATCTACAATGCAAGCTGCTTGATAAATGTATTGCTGCAGGACTTTCAGACTATTCTATAAAATAAAGGCAATAACCTTACACAGCAATATTTTGTGTAGGGGGGAGTGTGGGAAAATTAAAAACGGTACTTTAGTCCTTGAAAGATTTGGCCAGTGGTTTTGGGGAAGAGAAATAATGCAAATTCTACTTCTCAATACAAGGCCAGTCACCACCTTTTCCCCTCATTAAGAAAACTATAAAATTATTTTTTCACACTCTGGCTCATTTTCATATTGCTTCAACGCCATCAAAGTCACTCTACATAGTTTTTGCTATTGCTGGTTGGCTTAAGGCTCTACAGTAGCCAGCAGGATGTGTTAAAGGTAGAGGAAGTTAATAGCATTTAAGATCCTGCCGGTGGCACCTGGAAAAAAGGGAGCGGGATTGCATCAATTTGGCAGACAAAACTGGCACTTTGTTTTCCACCAGTTCCCTGATCTGCTTGCATACCTTGGTACATGTAATTGAAGAAAATCTGTAAAATGTCACTGAAAGAAAGTTTATCAAATACACTGGCTACCAAAGTTTTAAAAATCTCTTAAGACATCTCTAATATAGTTTTCCTGAGTGAACTGTGATGCAAAGACCTGAACTATGACAGCTGTTATTTCTGAACTCCAGACAAATTCACATAATTATATATATTTATATATGCACACACAAGCTAATAAAAAACTCTTTACACACAAATAAGCACTCTAGAATCTCAGACAGAAGGTATGGGCCAAATGACTTCATAGCAATGACTTACCAAATGGGAAAGATAGTTTCAGTTCATGGTGATTTATAATGCTTTCAATGAGTATTGCAGGTTCATGCTGATTCTCTGGTGTTGGCTTCTCTAATAACAGGCTTTTCTTCCTCCTCCGCTCCTCTGACACACGCAGAGAGTAAATGAATTGTCTGTTGACAATCCTGCCTCTTTCAACTTTGTGCCTTCTACACACATCAAACCTTCCCAGCTGGCAAGTCATGCTGGAGCTTAACAACTGCCCACAGAGTGCTCAGCACAGCTCTCGGAATCACGGGAAGTTGCAGCACGACTGAAGCAGGATAAAAACAGTTACCAAGACGTGTCTGCTACCCAAATGCAGGCATATCATTTCTATCCACTGCTTATCCAATGTGTTCTCAGGGATTTCCAGAGATCGAGACTTCACAATACCCCTTGTCATACTACCTCTTTTTTTTTTAACCACCCTTACCATCAGAAAGCATTCTTAATACACATCCCTAATACAAATTAAGAAAAATACTTCTTGTCCTAACCATTTTGAATAGATAGATTATTTCCTCCATCTTTCGAGGAGACTTTAATGTATTGGAAAGCATGTATTACTTCCTCCTAAAATTTCTCTTGCTGGGATACTAGGCCTCAAATCATTCAAATATTGTTTAAAGTTTTCTTTCATCATTTCTATTGCTTATCTTTCCCCCATGCTTCACAAATTTTTGAGATGCAGGTACCTAAATTGAGCACAGTACTCTGCTGAAAACTGAGCTCCTGTTTCTGCATCCCAGAATTAGGGAGTATCTCTCCCCAAGCAAAGAGTTTCTCAGTAACAGCTATTCACAGAGTTATGCAATTCCTATATATCCAAAACAATGCTTTCAGTTCAGCATCTTCTGGACTTACAGATATTATGTTCTACGCACTATAAACTGAAGTATCATACCCTTAATCTGGTGAGTAGACCTGGTAAAACCTTTTATTCTGAAGAGTAAAATCTTGTGAGGCATAGTTTTCAACACATCTTTTAGTACCTGTACTTTCCAGTCCCACTGCTATACTTGCTTAAAGAAACTCAAAGCTATCTTTTCTCAGTGAAAACATCTGTGATACCTTCATTCTTCCCATGAACATTAAATGCATTAAAGTTATTCCCATGTTTTCAACGGAACAGAAATAAAAATATATTAAGAAAAGAAACCACATAAAAGTACCCCAGCAAAATCAAGAGCATTAAAAGGAAACCCATCAAGAAACACAAAGTCACCAACAAAATGGATGTGCTAGAGTGCACGTAAGCTAAGAGAATGGAGGTATCAAGACATGAGGGAATGATAAAGCCCCATGCAAGATGAATAAAGGAAAATGCATGGAAAGGTGGCCAATTACTTGATTTCTTCTGGGTTCTGGCTGAGCTGCCACCTATGAATCTGTATCATGACTGTAACACCAGTGACACTCAAGTAAGCCAAGTTCGAACTATTTCCATTTTAAACCCTTTTCTTCTGTCACACGTAACTCGCTCATGTCTTTCATTGTCAGATCTTCCCAAGCTTCACTTTGGTATAATATTATAACTAACTCATTGTTAGTTCTGGAAGAATGCTGGCGCTAATGAAAGTAAATTAGTTACTATAAACTAAACATACATATTTCGATACAAAAGGAGAGTATAGATGGGGTGTAGGAGGATGTACCAGATGATCATCTTCCTTCCACTGCTCTCTTCCCCTGCTACTGTAAGTGCAGGATTGGGTTTGGCTTTCTGTATTTAGACAGGCTCTTCTCCTAAACATAAGCACACAACATATAACCTCCATGGGCTCACAGTGCCCACCAGCAATGTCTTTTTTTCTGCTAGACCAAGTTTAATATAACTGAAAAAGTGTGTTCTAAAAAAACACTATTTCATGATTTGTGCCTGAAGCATCAATATTTTTGTAGCACTTTATTTACCTGTGACAGGCTATATGGAGCCCAGCATCAGTATCTCTTAATCTATAAAAGTGTGTTTTATTATTATACTGGTGAGTGAAAAACTAGCTACATCACAATATAATATACTCTCAGTACTGCAAATCTAACTCAGGTTTCTCATCCGCAGTTCTACAGCCTGTGCTGATCTGTAAGATTAGAGCAGAGCCCAGCCAAGGAAGATTGCTCCCCTGGTGATACAGAGTTTCATTAACGTGATCAAGGGTTGTATTAAAGCATTAAGTAAAACCTTAAATCACTGCCTATTGCAGCTCTTGCACAGACATTCACACACCTTAAATTTATTAACATGGGCAATCATATTGATAAAAACAACGTATGAACACACAACAGCAAGTAAAATCACATAAAACTGCAAGTTACAATGGGTCCCTCCACTTCTCAGAATACACAGAATTAACAGCAGATTATTCTCCATCCTCCATGGAGGAAATCAAGGGGCCACTCCTCTTGTTTTGTTTGGGGTTTGTTGGGGTTTTTTTACATTCTTGTCACTTTCCTTTTTATAAATACATACATAAAAAGCAAGAAAACTAACCCCCGTGGATCTGAACACTGCAGTGAAAAATTTGAGTTCTCCGTTCTGCCTATCTGTCCTTTCAGGACAGCCTGGATTTCATTATTTCATGCCTATAGGTGAAATTATTAAAAGGCAAACAAATGAAATTTAGTATTGTGAAGGGGAAAAGTAAAACTCACCACATGTACTTGCCACTGAAGTACTGCTTGCAGAAGCATTACTACTGATCTCAATTCAAGTGGGGAAAAAAGTTTAATCCGGTAATCTGAAGAAACATCACACTTCTACTTTCAGCATACAGAATCAAGCCTAAATCCAGCATTTTTCACAGAGGCCAGTACAGTACACAGATCAAAAGTGGTGGTGGAAGGGATAGTTTTCTAGTTATATTATTAAAGCAATGGAATTTCAGTCCCCTGCCATGAAGAGCTACTTCCCTACTCATATTTGATATGTAGCCAAAATAACACTCCAAGATTTCAAAAAAAGCAAAACTCAATTGAAAAAATTGAAATTTCATACTGTAATACTTTAACCAACTTCAATTGAATATTTCCCAATGTTCCAGTAAGTTGCTCTTTCAAACTGCATCTGAAGTATAAAATGTATAAGCTTTAGATGCCTCCTTCAAATAGCTTCTCCGGACTCCCCGTTCTGGCAAGACTTTGTTTTTCTTATCAAAATAGAATACTCATTATCATGGTGAGGTTCTTTACATCCAAATCGTGGCATATTCTAAGGTGACTACCATGTGCTTCAAGCCAGCACATGCAGGATTAATGGTAAATTTTAATACTATATTTACACAGGGAACAAGAAGCTCAGAACCAAACAGCAGATAATCCTAGAAACAAAAAAAACTTGTACACTAACAAATTGCACCTCCCATCCCAGAATGAAAGCCTGAGAAATAGATTTTTAGTTAATCTTTCTGGTATTTTGCTAAATTTCTCTTACAGGTCTGCTTTATCAAATTTATTCTGCATACATGTAATTTTCTGTTCCAGATAAAAAGCTTAGGTTCATCGTAACAATTCAGCCATGCCTGCAGGCTAACTGGAGTCAGAGTTTTCATTTTCAACCTAAGATTGGATGCACTTGGCCAGTCAATGCACCGCAAACCTCATTTTTTTTCCTCTAGAAATATAAATGCAATAAAGCCAGTCAAGTTAATGGAGGTCTGCAGTACAGTAAAAGCTGAGAGAACAGGGGTGGCTGGGTAGATAGCTGGTTGCTTTTAAAATGCAACAGGAAGGACAAAGACATTTTTCTTCCCAAATTAAGGAAATCTAACATTTTCCTTAAACACATCACATAAGTATCTCCTCACCCATGAGAAAATTAATACTTGAAATAAACTTTTTACTGAAATAAAAAGATTTCTGTTTATTGCTTGTACAGCTAGCAGGAAAAAAAAAAAGTTACTTTCCTCTTGACAAATGTCCCTGGGCTGAAATATCAATAAACCAAATGGAGAAGTATAAATTAGCTATGACATCTTTAATTAATGGAAAATTAGTTCTGAACAATGCAGTAGTAACTTTACTTGTTGAATCAACATTTTCAAGCATACTTCCAGTCTCAAAACCACAAGAAATCTGTAGAAATGTTTCAACAATGAACCGAAGAACACAACATGAAGTATGTACCTCAGTATTAAAATCATAAATCTTTGTTTATTGTCTCTTTGTCCTGCATGTGTATACAGCTCTTTCTGATTCAATTCATTACAGCAAAAGCCAGAATTCATACAGGCCTTCAGCTCTCGCACACATTGAGACACTAAACTGAAAAGGACAGATCAAGAGATAGCAAAACTCCCCAGAAAAGAATTTTGTATCACCTTATGCTTCTACAGAGATAATCCCTCATTACATCAGCATTTCTCACAGCCAGCAAGATGACGGCATTTTTTTTTCTTCAGACGGGAGGAAAAAAGGCAGCATTTAAGGAGTTTAGCTTAAGCTATGCAGCAAGCCTGTAAGAGAGGCTAAAAGAGAGCCTCACAATTAACAGCTCTTCATTTTCTCACAAGCTACAGTTCTAGGCATAGCAAATCAAATCCCTTCTCCAAGAAATGCAAACTCAAAACATCTGTCCAGGTTTTACTGCTATCCCTTTACTGCAGTGTCTCAGAAAAACAACAAACTTGTGCTATAGTACACCATATGTACATAGAGCATAAGTAACATTTTTATGAACTAGTTACTTTCTTTAGTCGTTAACAAACCCGTTCTACCCAAAGAGCTAGATGAAATGATCACAAATATTTTACACAGCACTCCAAACAGGCCACAGGTTTTGCACAGACACAAAGGCAATGCCAGGACGATAAAGGCTGTGTGAGTTAAGTATGGTTTTCCATGGCCCCTGGACACAGAAAATAGAAATGGAAAATAAACATCAGCATGACGGACAATGCTCCATTAACAACCACAATGGAGAGTTCCAAGTGAGAAAACTCTGAATTAGGAGAATTTAAGGGCCCTGTGATTACAGAATTTTCCAAAAAGGAATGGAATAATTTAATAACCAGGCTATAATTTTCTTCTTACAGCTTTAAACTTCTTATATATAATGTATGTATTTGTGCTAAGAAGCTAACTATCTGCATTATGTTCTCAGTGAACCATAGCTGTATGTAATACTATGAGTATTACTGGGGTAGCCAACTATACAAAAAGGCCATCAACGTTTCTTTTTTGGTTTTTTAATGCTTTTATTTGTAATTACAATGCACTGTTGATCCTTCTCCCCTTCCCACACAGTCCTTATCTGTTGCGAGGAAGGACAGAAAGAAGGACCCTACAATTAGAATTAAATTCCCAAGGCAGTAGCAAACCAAGTTGCCCTAGTGCATCAATAGCAGGTAATGAGAGTAGTAGTATCTCCTCACTAAATATTAAGCTGTTACTATTTTCACATTCTTTCTTTTCACCTACAGCTGTAAAGAAATGCTTGCAGTCCCAGCAGTCTCCTCCTTTGTGATGCACCCTTCTTCAACCCCCTATGAGGGGCCAGTTACACAGCAAGCTTTTTTCATATCAGATTCTCTTTCAAGCAGTAGTAAAATTTACCATAACAAATTCTTATCAGTCTTTTTGCAGACATGAGAACTAAATTCTTGTACCTCAACAGACATTTTTGAGACCAATATTACTGTTTACTTTTCCTGACCCTTTTTTCTTAAAGGTTAAGAAAAAAGGGGCTTGAAAGTACTGTTTTGAACACTTTTTTTTTGTCTCTCAAGCAAAAAGGAATCTACTTGCTTAGTGACTGACATTTATAAGTTGATGACATTAAAGGTTTATTTACTCTTTCACTCATTTCTTAGATTTTCAATGCCAGGTTTGTACAGTGAGAGGGTTCTCTCTTCAATTCATGTAAGAATTGCAAAAAGCATAACCTCATTACAGAGACACCTCTGACTAAATTTATACTATTTCTTTTCTGGACTTGAAATAAAAAACTCTATACTGAGAAAGAGGATTAAATGGAGCATGAAGTAAGCTATCTAAACTGCAGGTGTTTTCCAGATTTGAGAATGCAACTCATATTTAAACATCATGAAGAATAATGGTATGATGCTTGGCTATATCCAACCTTTTACACCGTGTCTTTCCTCATACAAAATTTCAATTGATTGTATTAGGAGTTCCCCAATATCTTTTTTCTGTTCTAATAAAAAGTATAGTCTAAACAAATGTCAAATGTTCTGTATACTCTGATGCTCTAGAAAATAAAAAGGGAGGGTATATTTTTTCTAAGGTTGAAAAACTTTATTCCAGAAAACACCAACAACTAAACCTCCTTGATATGCAGTCTGAAGGATCATTAAAAAACAGTAATCGATCCACAAATTTCAGAGCAACAGTTGTAGAAGCCAGTCCGTGTTTCTTCTTGCAAGTCAGCAATGAAATATTCATGTCTGACAGATAAAACTTCAGTGGCTTGAGATCAAGTGAGATGAGAGAGGGCAGGATGAACAGTAAGTGCAGTAACTGTAAACTTTTTAGATACCTTTTTCAGGTATTAAAATGGCCTCCTTACTTCAAGTATCACAGATCAAGGGGAGGAAAAGAGCTCTGAAAAAAAGCTGCTGTAATTTGGAGGTATGTTTCGCAGTGTTCTCCCCTTCCCAGGTCCATCCCTTACCACAAGACCTCTAAGGACAGCAAATCAAATGAAAGTAATTCTTTTCACTGCCTTGCTACAACTCTTGGTGTTACTCCTCAATACCCTTCTAGCATGGAATTTTGGATATTTTTTTGAAAACATTTAGCAACAAAGTCAACATGACTGTAGGATGCAATACCTCCTGAGAAAAAAAAAACCCATACCAAAACCAAAACCAACTCACACAAAACCCACCAAAAAAAAAAACCCCACCACCAATCTCAAGTTGAATCTCAAACAGTAACAACTGGCTCAGGTGAGATGGAAGTTACAAACCTGTTTCAAAACACCCAACTAACCCAGCACTACAGAGGCAGTGGGACAATACCTATCATTTCAAAGACATAAAACCATGTGGTACACTCAAAAAATTGTGCTGGATCCACATATCATGTGATTTGCCATCACAGAGAACAAATTAACAAAGCTGGGTCAAATGCTTCAACAATGAACCAGGCACTTGAACCCCAACCTGTCCAATGAGGCTGATCTGTTGAGATCCTTTCAACCATCAGCAAGGCATAAGACTGAGAAAAAATTATATGTAGTTTTGAAGGAAAATTGAAATTAGCTACTGTTAGTTTTTTTCCTGGAGGAACCTTCTCCACTGACTATAAAATACATCAGGGAAATTAAACATAAGTTGAATTTCAGTTTTACAAATGAGTCCCACTGGGTATGTGTTACACAAGATCACAGAAGACAGATGTCCACCATTAGGAAATGGGAAAAATTGAACCCACATGCAGCACAAGTAAAATCTAAAAGTTATTTATTTATTACACTAGAGTTCGTACAAACATTTTTTCAGAAGTTTCTCTGTCTTTGGGTCTAGGCACAAAGACTTGGTCGGGGGGGGGGGGAGGGGTGTGGAAATTGGAGATGTAATCTTCAGTATAAAAATAAGAAACATTGGGAGGCTATGCAAAATATAGTCAACTCCACTTCGTAGACAGCTCTGAAGGAATGAAGCTGTTCATGCAAATCCCTTGAACCACTTGGTTAAAGCCAAATTCACCAAGACCTTTTGAAAAGACAAGGGAAAATCAAAATCCACCAGGGAAAAAATTAACTGCCTGTAGCCCTACAAGAAGTAAAAAGCATGAGCAGTCCTTGAGCATGCATGGAAGAAGCACAAGGGGTAGTGATTTTATATGTCAAAGAAGAAAAATCTGTAGGGCTGATGCAGAACTTGAAGAGACAGCAAATTTCCTCTCAAATGGCCTTGTACATTCACACAGGCTTTTGCTGTCTTAAAAGGGGGCAATCCTTCTGGGTTCACAGAAAGAGAGCTAAGCAAACTAAGAGCCACATCGCTGGAGCTACCGAACAGCTCTACCCATCCCACTCACAAGCCTTCTTTTTTTAAGGGAGGGGAAGGAATGGCATCCAAGCACAATAAGAAATTCATTAGAGATAGTCTTTGTTCTCAAAAGAAGTAATCAGAAACAGCACAATAAAACCAAATAGCCCACAGGTTCTCAACAACATCTGGTGCAGAAAGCTTTATCTCTAGGAGCCATAAAAGGTTTATCTTGCCACCCTTTTATATGGCAATATGTTATAAGCTTTCTGTCTTTGTGGTCTCTTCTTAGCATTTATTCCTGTGAATATCTATCTAATTTTTCCACTGTTACTTTAACAAAAGGAATGTTTTTCAAACATAGTCCTACAGCCATCACATCCACAATCAGGATATAAGGCTGAAGACTGGGTTTCCACTCTTAATCATGAGTGATGTGCGTGTGATTAGCAGAGAAACTTGCAATCAGCTCAGTCAGGTCACATACCTGCTCAATTGTTCTCTGCTGTCAACATCTCTTAGGAGAAAGGACCCTGTCAGACAGGCCTGTGAGATGGCAGTCTCTGAAGCTATCACACCAAGATATACAAAGCATCGTTAATTATAACACAATCAAAGCACAAGTCCCTAAGCTCGTCACTTCCACTACGTACAAATGAGATTTTCTGTTACCACAAACACCTTCCATTAGCTTGTGTCAGCTCCTGCAGCACCTTATGTGCAAATGTTATAAGAGCACTTTATAGGTTGACATTTTGAGTTAACAAGTGTAGAGAAAATAACATGACAAATGTGTACATATGACACAAGTACCCCCCTCCCCCTTGTGAGCTTAGTCCCCTAATAAAGCCTGGGAGCTTTCACCTAAAAATGTAATTGATGAAAACTGCCAAATTAAGAAAGGTACCATCCTTTTTTTTTATTTTAAATCAGCAAAACATGAAGAAATAGGAGTTTGCAGTGAATAGGTGCAGGAGGAGATGAGAAAGAGCAACACCTTTGTAAAAAGAAGCTGTATAAAAAAGTTAATTAACGGTGTATACTTTTACGGTGTATACTTTTTAATTTTTCTGATATAGAACTGCTTCTCCAGACATGTCTCCAGACATGTGATTCTGTGATTCTGTGATTCTGTGACATTTACACGTGTGAAAAATAGATAGCTTTCATTCTGCTTGTGTCAGCTGAGACACATAAAAGCAGCAAGATGAGAAACAAAGAGCTGCTGAAAAACTACATTAGCAGAATTGTTGCAACTATGATTGACTTAAGATCTAGGAGAAATGAGGTTTATAAAAACAAATACTATCTTTTACTGGACCAATTTTACAGCTAGAAAAACAGATGTGTTGCCTGGACACAAACACTTCTCGCAGGATAATTACTTATTACCTAAGGAACAAACCCTGAAAAAGATTTATGTGCCAAAAGCTTATTCATTTTTCCCCCCTATTTCAATTACACTAATAAAATATATTACCTGCACTGCTCGCATCTTTCTGCACTGTGGTGCAGCACATCTTTGACAAGAACAAATCTCTCTTTACAACGTCTATGAAATTCAGCGCAAGTGGGTGATGGATGAATTAACTGATGAAAAATATTCCCTTAAAGGCTGACAGATAAGCAGTTATGATCAGCAGTCCTTCCAGAAAACATACATGTAGCCCTCAGACAAATAAAAACCCATTAAGAACAGCAGAACAGCTGCAACAAAGAAAATCCAAAGTCAATTATTTCCCATAACACTGGAATAATCTCATGTGTCATCTCACTGAGCTACAACAGGACTTCCACTTCAGTGAATAAGACCGGTAACAAGAAATGTGTGTGGCTGCCTGTGCTTTATTTTCCTTAATGTAAAAAGAGTTGCATTGGCTTTATAAGAAACAATATTGTAAAACTGCCAACTATGCACAAACTTAGAAGGAGCTACTCTTATCAGTGAGTAAAATGCTTTATGAATGACTAGATGTTCATGTCATCTGCATGAGTATCGTGCCTAGGTAAAGGCAATATACTGCACAGCAAATAATTCATCATTTTTGGAGGTGCAGTATATTTTACTCTGCAGGACTAAAGGATTCACTGCTATTGTAGCTCTGGACTATGCAGTAAGACAAGAACAAGGCTGTGATTTTGGTCTTTCTGTACCATTTTTTTTCAGAAATGCTTGACAAGGTATTATTATTTATTATCACTTTGTTAGAATCAAACATTCTACTTTCTTTTTTTTTTACTTTTGCTTAACTCACCAACCCCCACAAAAATTAATATCGTCCAATAGAAAGCCATAAAAACAGTATAAGGCCTCAAAATACTCGGCAAAGTAAGATACGTAAAGACCTCAATTTATTCAACTGAAGCAACCAAGAAAGTAACCTTGGTTTTCATTTACAAGCAGATTTAATGGACAGAAAAATGTCAGATACTAAAAGTACCTTTAATTCTAGGCACAGAAGACAGTCCAAGACCTAATGGCTAGAAGCAAAACCACAGTTACCAGTAATAACGTAATTAGGCGTGGTTTTTTCAAATAGTTTTTTGGGGTTTATTTGTTATTCTTTAAAAAATAAACCATACATTTGGAATAACCTAGCAAGTGAAAGAGTAACTGTTCCATTTTACTTTGCTCCACCACAACACATTGTGTTTGACTATGAAGTAACTGGTAGGGTTTTGTGATATGTCCTACATAGAAAGTCCAGTCAGAGGTTCCAAAGGTCCTTTCCAGCTCTAGAAATCTATTAAACTTTTTTTTCCCCTCTTGAAATCTGTGGCCACATATGTACTAGGAAGTCGCTTGGTATCACCTCTTGTATACGCACAAGCAAATCCTCTTTTCTCCTCTACTCTGTGACCCCACTAAGTCTGAATTTTTGTCATATGACACTTTGATACTTGCACTCTGCTTGGATGCAGCATCACCCCTTACCTTAGTAAACACAAGAACAGGAACAAAGAAAAGAGTTTTGGTCTATAAATACTGTTTGCAAGAATAATTTCCAACAGTTTATCCAAAAAGAGAAAAGCTAAAATAGAAGGGTTCTCATTCAATAACACAGATAATTATTCTCCAGTTCAGCAATGCATGATTTATACTTTTGATTCATACTCAGGAATGTATATAGCCCTACTCCCATCTATCATTATTTTGAAGCCACCCATGGAAGTTAAAACTTCTGTGGTTTCAGTTTTCCTTTACGTATTTTGTTTCAACTCTAAAGAACAACCATTCCCTATGAATACCTGTTAGCACACAGATTTAACACTAGCATGCAAACAGTGTATGCAGCAACAAAGCATAAAAATGGAACTCCTAACTCGCAATAGGAACTATTAATCCTTTCTGCTCACCAGCACTGTGAAAATAACTTGCAGCACATCTATGCAAAAATATTGCCTGAAGCTGCATCCTTCTGCATTTGATAGATGTATAAGGATGAATAAAACTAGAGATTTCCTTTGTTACTTGCCCAACAATTCTAAGTTTGAACAAAGCCCTTGACAGAATCTGTAGCGTCTGTTGTATTTTTGGTAAACAAATACTGTTTGCCATCACAACACAGAGCTAGAATAACAAGTGATGAGTTTGTTCATCAACAATTAAATTATGTAATAATGGTTAAAGCACCAAATGATGAAAAAGTTTTTACTTATCTATAGGAACACCGGATTTTCTTTCCTCATAACAACAGCAAACAGGCTCATGAACAATTTCATTGTGGCAGCCTCATGTGCCAGCTCCAAAAAAGGAGAGCTCCATTAAACAAAATGAAATGCAAGTAACGCGGAGAACAGGGGATCCTAAAACGTTTTATCAGACAGCCCTGCTGCATGGAATTTTAAAAAATAAATATCAAACAATAATCTTTGGACTTCTCTGGTTAATAGACCTCACAGACCTCCTACAGTGCAGCAATAAATATGCCTCAAAAATTCAGTGTATCACTTCATACCGTTTAATAATGCCACAATTGCCTTGGTTATGCAGAATCTATAAGAAGGGTGAATGCTAGTTGAGAGCAAAACCTTGCATTAATAATAGCTTCCTTTCTTGTGTTAGCGACCATAGCATCCCTGCCTCAGTTCTAGTCTCTTCCACCTGTAGGTTCTTCCAGCACACAGTTGAGTCCAGTTAGCATCAATTCAGAATAGTCTGTCATCCAGTTTCTTAACTCGTATAACTAAAACAAGAACTGTGATTCATGAACCATAGCTGAATGGCTGACTATTCCTTTCACTTAACAAGAAGATTTTTATTCATACATTTCTATCTCTTTGAAATAAAAACCTCACAAAGACACCAACATGCTGAGATTCAATGTCTCATCAGCGCCTAATACAGGCCAACCAAGAATCTGACATCCATAAACCCCATCCTAAATATGTCTACTCTGAAGATTTCTTTTGCACAAACAAGCTTTGTAGATCACTAGTCACTTCTCAATGGGTTATTTTACTCCTGATTTTGCATCCAGGCATGGAAAAGTAAGAAGGGCATTTTACTTTTCCATTTTCTTACTTCAGAAATACCAAGATAAATAAAAATATATGTATATTTATGAATACACACATTCACAAGAATTCATAAACATTATTTCATGTAAAAGTCCCAGTTCCAATCATATCTTGTGTAATTGTGCTGCTCTGAGGAATTACTTTTGCTTCCCTTCTGCTCTTAGAAACCTGATAAGTAGCATGAGTGGCTTGACAGCTTTCTCTGAAATACAGGTAGTGCTTAGTCATTAATAATGACTCCTGTTTAAAAGACAGACACAATTTTCCACTGCGATCAACTCAAAAAATTATCCTCTTCTTCCAATAGTAAACTTTAGAAGCAATTCAGTGGAAAAACAAGGTAACCTAGGCATTACTTTGCAGTTGATTGGCAACTGATTTACCTTAAGTAGACACTGTGTTAAATAAAATACATGACCTTAACACGTGCCGGGGAGCAAGCAGCATCTGAAGCCTAGTCATGACTTTTGTATTTTGTTCCCACAATCTTTAGTGATTGGGCACACTTCCTCTGGCATAGGAATCCAGATAACAACATCCTAAATGATAGGGAAAGCAAAATTTCCCTTCTGTCAGACACAGAGGAAAAAAGTTGTCCTGACTCCTTATCTCTTGCAATCAGTTTATTAGTGTAGGTGTGAAGAAGGTAAAGTAATTTGGTATCTCAGAAAAAGTTTCTATCACCAGGGGACCCACCTAATACCACATCACCAGCAGCAGCCAGCCACTGATCTCCAGCACAAGGCTGCAGTTTGACAAGTGCTCTAAGTTAACAACAACTCCAAAAAAGATCTTTTGCTCACCACGGTTAACTAGCAATTCCCCTGTACCCAACAGCATTCCCTGCAGCATGGTGCCACGACTACAGTAAACAAAACCAGGGTCAATTGATCCAGCTGTTTCTTGGTTATGTTTGACCACAGCATTATCTGACCAGCAGAAGCCCTGAGGCACAGAGTTAAAATGATACAAGTACAGTATGAATAAACAGGTGACACCACATCTTTTTGTAATTCCCTTAGAAATATCAACACACTCTATACACAGAATTCATTTCAGAAGCATACTTTTCTACCTGCAGGTAAACGCTCTCCTATATGGAATTTTGTCCATAAAACAGTTTGAGATCTCTAGTTACTACTTTTCCCCCACGTTCCTTTTATCTAAACCCACTAAATACAGTGTTCTGAAACTGCCCATGAATCCATTTTAATGTGTCACATTTATATTTTTAAATAACGTCCTGAAAAATGCCAAATCTTTTAAGGAAACAATTCATCACCAGAGCCTTAATCACAGAGTAGAGAAACAAAAACATAATCCCATGTTATATGGGTAAAACAAGTAACACAATAGTGATGTCTAAACAGATGTGAACACAGTTGTACCTGGTGAATAGCAGGTGAAAGGAGAAAAAGATGCAGGAAAATGAAATATTGTGGTTTATGGCAAAAAGAGCACATAATTGTCACATCAGAAAGGAGAAAATACATCTTCTATAAATACTTGAATTAACAAATTACAGAAGATGTCAGTGCTGGGCATACTTTGTGATTTAACTTTGATCAGAGGTAACAGGAATGGAAGTTACAGACATAAATCTCTAAGAATCAAGATGCAAATTTAATCCTTTTCCTTTATTTTTTCTTTCCCCTTTCACAGGCTCAGGAAAAATAAAATGTTTCAAAAGAAAAGGTATGCCTTTGATAAAAAGATCAAATTGCTTTCCATGTCACATCTGCCCTTAAAGAGTAAAGACAAAAGTGACAACAACTTATTCTCATCTGGAGAGAAACTGTTGAAATGTGACTAACAAAAATATGAGAAGACTTACACTACCATGCACACTGCCACACTTAGAGCAGGAAAATTGCATTACTTGCCTCTTCCTACTGAAATGCCTGACAGGTTTTCCCCAACAATGTGTATTTGCAACCTGCCTTATTTTCCTTTGAACATTTTCCCCTTAGAGGGAATATTCATAGAAAATAAGACTAAGCCATGGATTTTAATATTTCAGGTAACAGAAAGGTTACAATTTTTTCTTGGCAACCAGTTCTGTCAGATCTTCACCTGTTTATTCCCAGACTCTCCTTCAATTCCTGCCCAATTTACAAAAAAAATGCAAAGTCTCTCTCCTCTTTCCAGCTCTTTCTGCTGACCTGCTTCTCATCCTCTTAACTGTCAGAGCTCCACTAGCCCCCAATTTCCTCAAAACTTCTCTCCATCCCAGGGTTTCATTGCTTCCTTTTCTACACTACTTGCAGTGAACTCTATCCCATATTTCATCCCCGTTTTCTTAACATTAGCACTTTATAATCCTCATTATTTTCTAATGGGAACATAGCCCATCCTCCAGTAAATCCAAACCCTTCTTTATCCTCCTCGCTCCTCTCTGGACCTCACTTCCCCAACTCCCACTTCTTCAACTCCCACTTCCTCCACTCCAATATGGAGTCAGGTTCCAAAAGCTGGCAAATTTCTGAAGACAAAAGTCTGCCACAGTAACAGTCTGCCAAGTCTGGAGATTTAGAAAGACAATTTCATTTAACTAAATGTTCCTTCTCACGGTTGACTCATTTCACTTTGCACAACACAAGTTTCACAATGCTTATTTTAGGATAATTTCTTCAAAATATATTCCAAACACTTAAAATCTGATCATTTCAGGTTAGCATAACTAAGTCAAAACTGGTGGGTTTTACTGTAATCGACTACAACATGACAAAAGATGACAGGAAATTTCATGCAAATGAAATTCATGATATTTTGAAAAGTCAAAACTAATCTCATTTCCTTTGATATACTGCAAAAAAATATCCAGTGAAGAATCCTGTAGGAGTCCTTTTTAGGAGACAACATGAGCTCTACTACAGTGTTGTCTGTTTTACAAGATCAGACGTAACAGCATGGGTAGGTGGAAGTAACTTAAAACCTGCATATGAATAATAACAGTTAAGTAAGAAAAACGGAACTCCTTCTTTTGATCCATGTTATCTGTCTGAGCAACAGAAATATGCTTTGGTGAACAGTCTTCCATTAGGCTTGGTCTGATTAAAACTCTCCATTCCATCACAGGCATCCAAGATGCTGAAGCAGGCTGTTACTGAACAATTTAATGCCCCTCCCCAGGTTTGCTTTGGTATCAAACGCTGCATTTAAAGTGCCATGCAGTTATTTGCTCCAGCTATTACTAAGTTCCTCTCTACAACAGGTATCCAAGACTGTTTAAGTAACCATAAATCTAAAGGGAATTATCTGACTCTAATATTCCTCAAAAAGCTCTAATATTCCTCGAAAATTCCTTCTCAAAGCATAAAAATGCAAGATGTTTGTTTTTTGATAAAGAATTCAAGCACAAAAATACACACTCCTGTCCTGAATTTAGTATAATAATTTGAGTAAGTTTTGTATTGGGTGTGGGGGGTGGGTTTTTTATGACAATATCTATTCAGTGAGTTATGAAAATTAAAAGAAAGATATTATGTTATTCACTAGGCCTATGTTATTTCAATGTATTTTATTAGTTTTCCTGAATGAATGCTATGACTACAGAAAATGATCTCTGAGGCGAGAAAATGTGTTTCAAGATCTCATTTCTTTCATGAATGATATATTTTTGCCTATTTCTCCCTTAAAAGATGAATTAACCTAGATAAGCATTCCCAATCCTAATTTCCATATATCCATCAGTAAAATAGCATGCAAAATGTGATCCTGAGTCTTTAATGGGTTAGCATACACTTGAGTCTCAATCAGACAATGCTCTTGTTCTAAATAGCAAGCTTTTGGGCTCTGCAGCTGTTTTTTCTAGCCACTGCCACATCCTTAACCCAGAGTTCACTTTGCATTGCCTCCAGCAACACACTGGCAAGACAAGGAGGACTGCAAATATAATGACTGAACAAGTGACCCAACAGCATTTCCATTTCTTGCCCCATTAGGCTCTTTTTAGCAATCAAAGGGATCAAGGGCCTGGAAGAAGCACCCTACCTTGAAGTGCTGTAGCCCAGAAGAAAAACTCTGTATTTTTTCTGAGTATATTCTCATATAAGCAACAAATATAAATAGGCAGCTCACAGGAAAGCACTGCAGAACTCTGACCACAAGAACATTCTTGGTCACACTGTTTGAGGGATCTACATAGCAAGAAATGATGTGCAGAAGGAAGGACAGGAGCTAATCACTCTACAGACAAGACCGGGGCAATTTTCTGGGTTTATTTCCATAAAAATCAAGTGAGTGCAAACTACCTGTGACACATCTGACCTACATGATGAAAAACCCAAGACACTGCTTAATTTGTCTTCACTAGTCATAAATTTCATCTTCAGTGAATTAGCTCTCCATTAACTGTGTCCCCTTAGAGCAGTCCCAGTAATTTCTGTTTTCCTGTAGTATGTATTATTTGCATATGATATCTTGAGTAGATATACCACAGCTGCAAAACTACTGCCAGTGCTCAGGACATCTCCCAAGATAAAACATGAGAGTAATCCTCCAGTGTATAGAAGGAAATAAATTTAAATTATTTTACTTTAAGTAGTAGTTTCTGTTACCAGTACACAATAGAAGGATTTTTCCACTTCAGTATATTATTTATTGCAGACCCCCTTCTTATTTTAAATTCAAGCATAATATTTGAAATACAGACATTAGATCAGCCTCACTAGGTCATATAACCCTCTAACCTGTCTCCACCAAAGACAACTCTCAGGTTCGCCTGGCATGTGTCCTGGGAGAAAGAGGTCCCAATGTGCAAACACACAGTTAATCAGGCTGTACTACCTCTGCTGATTCCTCCAGAAATTTGCCTCCTCTCCTTATACTTCTACCTTACCATCCACCATCCCAGCATATCAAAGGAGCATCCTTTCTCTAACACATATCATCCATACAGTAGGATGAGGAAATCTAAGAGGGTTTGTGTACATATGGGGACAATCCCAGTTCCTGTGAGTTTATGATTTCTTCCCATCCCATCATGTCTGCAGGCAGATCATAACTGGGCTGAGCTCACTGGCACAACAAATCAGTTGGGAGCACAATGGGAGGTGTCAAAGTAGTTCAGGATTCCCTGCAGCTCTCAGTCCTTGCATTTCATCCTACAACTCTGTAGTGGGTTGACCCTGGCTGGAGATCAGGTGATCCCCAAAGCCCCCCTCTCATTGCCCTCAGATGGGCAGGAGAAAGAAAATACAACAAAAGGCTTGTGGGTGAAGATAAGGGCAGGGGGATCACTCACCAATTCTTGTCATGAGCAAAACAGACTCAACCCAAAAAACCGAACTTTTAAGGAATCAAATCAAAGTAGGATAAAAACACCTTCCCTCCTAACCCTCCCTTCTTCCCAGACTCAATTTTACATCCCACTTCTCTACCATTTCCTCCTCACAGTGGCACAGGAGGATGGGCAATGGATATTGTGGTCAGTTCATCACATGTTGTCTGTGCCACCCCTTACTCCTCATGGGGAGGACTTCCCACACTCTTCCCCTGCTCCACTGTGCGGTCTCTCCCAAGGGAGACAGTCCCCGACAAATTTCTCTGCAGTGTGGGTCCCCCACAGGGTCACAAAGCTGCAGGTCCTGCTAAGGAACCTGCTCCAACATGGGCTTCCCACAAGGTCACAGTCTCTTGTGGATCTGCCAGCTCTGGTACAGGGTCAGGTTGGAAATCAGTAGCTTTCATGAGCTGTAGGGGGACAGCCTGACAGCCTGCCTCACCATGGTCTTCCTCAGGGGAATCTATTCCAGCACCTGGAGCACCTCCTCCCTCTTCTTCGCTGACCTTGGTGTCTGCAGGGTCGTTCCTCTTACATATTTTTATTACTCTCTGGCTGCAATTGCTCCTGGCAGGTTTGCTTCCCCCCCCCCCCCCCCTTCTTAACTATGTTATCCTATCACTGATGGGCTCTGCCTTGGCCAGCAGCAGGTCCGGAGTCCTCTTAGTGGTGCCCAATGATTAGACCAGAAGGTGCAAACTGAAACACAAGGAACTCAATAAAAAAAACTCTGTGGGTTTGGGGTTTTTTTTAAACCATAAGGCTAGTCAAATGCTTGGACAGGTTTCCAGGAGTGTTTCCGGAATTTCCACCCTCAGAGATATTCAAAACCCAAAGGCACATGCCCTTGGGTAAATCCTAGCTACCCTTGTCTCAAGGAGAGGTACTGTATCTCCAGAGATGCCTTCCAACCTCAGTGATTCTGTTACTCTCCTACTGCTGATAGAAGTGTTGTCATTTGGTAGGGAGTACTGATTAGATTTGTCAGAGGATTGTTTAATCCTTGTTAAATCCCTGACCTCTTTCACATCTCTACAACATGGCAAGAACAGAGCAGAAGGTAAAGGTCTTCACCACAAAAGAGTGTCTTTGGACATGGAATGTAGGTGGTGACATGCAGATTTTAGTAACCCACATGCACAGAGTGAAGATCATAGGTTGTTTGGTTTTTTTGAAACAACACTAGATAATTTTGCTCTAGGATTTGCCTAGACTCAGAACATGTTGTGCTTGTGGAAAATGTTATCATGAATATGAAAATCAAGCGTACAAGTAACCATAAACCAGAACAAGTGTAAAGCTGCTTTTGCTTGACAAATATAGTTATCTGTTTAAACAATATTGATCATTGTTTTGTACTTTAATGCATTACTAGATGTTTCTGTATAGAAAGAAACCTTTCCTCTCATGTGGGAAAAGAAATCCTTATAAACAGCGTCAACTCAAAAGACAAGCAGTTTTGTAACAAGCTTTCTCTTAACATTAACTGGCAAAAATGTTTGGGAACTGTAGCATGACTAGCAGAGAGGTGTGTTTTGTTAGAAGGACCCATTAATTTGGTGTGGTTTAGACTTACATTTTTGAGTCTCAAAAAACAGTTAAGTATTTCAGAAAAATAAATATAGCACAATACAAAGGACACCTATTCACAGTTTTTTAAAGTTCAGCCCCCTGTAAACTAGCTCAGAAAATACTTGGACCAAATAATCCTGAATTAGAACTTCAGAAAAAAATATTCAGCTTGCACTGGCTTTGGCTGGAAAACAGTTAAATTTCTTCACAGTGGCTTGGACGGTGCTATGCTTTGATTTTATGACCAATTGTTAACATGGAGATGGTTTTGTTACTCTTGAGCAGTATTTACACATAAGTCAAGGCCACTTCTGCTTCTCACAACACTCCACCAGCAAGCAAGCTGGTGCACAAGAATTTTCAGGAAGATACAGCCAAGACAGCTGACCCCAACTGATCAAAGGGATATTCCATACCACACAATGCCATGCTCAGCATATAAAACCATGGGAAAGAGAAGGAAAGGGAGTGGGGGGTGTTGGTTTAGGAGTTTAGGAGTGATGCCATTTGTATTCCCAAGCACCCGTTACATGCTACGGAGACTGCTTTCCTGCAGCTGGCTGAACACCTGCCTATGAGAAGTAAGGAATGAATTCCTTGGTTTGCTTTGCTTCCATTTGAGGCTTTTGCTGTACCTGTTAAACTGTCTTTTATCTCAACCCGTGAGATTTTGTACTTGTACCATTCCAATTCTCCTCCCAATCCTGCTGGAGGGAATCAGGGAGCAGCTTCATGGTGCTGAGCTGCCTACTAGAGTTAATCCACAAGAGAACTAGAAGAACTAACTCTGTCCTAGCTTCACTATGCCACAACACATCCATTACTACCATGACTGTTCCAAGATTTAAAATTGCTAATAACTACTCTACCTTCAACCTGTATTAACATTAACTCTACTCAGTCTGAGTAATTACACCAATATTTGAGTAGCAGTTTAGCCATTTTTTGAATTATAATGATTATGTCTTTAAAGAAGTGCACAGAACATTATAGCATAAGTATTAAGTCACATCTAAATTATTTGCTGTTAGCTAGTTGATCTCAATAATTAATTCAAAATGTCCAACAACTGCAGCCTGATTTTTACAAGCTCTTAATATGTTAAGAAATGTATATTACACTACAGACATTCATTTCCCAGGGGGTATTTGGCTGAAAAGCTTCTAGTTGACTTGACCTAAAATTCACAGACAAAATGCTTAAATCCCAATTTGCCATTTCTATTTTTTTATGCTAATAGTATATGAAAGGCACTTTCTCCATGCTAAATTAAAAATATAAAGCCCAGACTACTATTTACCTACAATCAGCAGTTTATTCTTATATAGATGGAACTGTTCAGCCTTAAACTGTCAAAAGTAGTCCAGACAGTTCTTGCTTTAAGTGGCTTCCACAGTTCCTTCCCACAAAGGAGCAAACCGCCAAATTCACCGCAAAAGGGGAAGTTTTGTGACATTAGTACAAAACTAGTTATAGATGAATGCTGTCAAGTCCACTTCACATGAAGGGTGAACCACTGCCTTACAGGGTTTGCTTGAACAGTTCAATAAGAATTGATGTTCCTAAATATTCTCCCTTGAGAAGCCCAGCATAGCAGAGATGAATTTGAATTATGCTGAATTCCCATAATTCAGGGACAGAACAAAATATAACATCTGTTTTAACTATGAAACAACTTTTGTGAACATCACAGATACCAGAGATAATACATGTATAGCAAGCTAACAACAGGTTGCAGTTATTCAGAGAAAACATAACCTTGTTAGTTTTAAAGAAGGTTGTGCAGAGGACATTAAAAGGAGTGTGTGCATTTTGCTTACCTCGTCCCTATTTTCAAAACAGGTTTGGTACATCTGAAACGGGCTGGTTTGGGCAGGGAGGGGGGTGGGGTGGGGGGAGGGGAGGGGGGCGCAGGGTTTGGTTTGGGTTTTTTTTTAAACTTGAACTGAAAGCCTGAGTACTCAAACCCCCTCCATAACCTTTCATTTGTTGCCTTTCCAGTGCAGGCTCTCAAGACAGAAGTTTATCTGCTGTTAAGATGTTGATTATTAATGTGTCTCCAGTCTGTAGACAGAGAGTGTATCCCACAGGGTCTTCTCAAGCCTCTACAGGTCACATTTACAGGTCACAAAAAACACCAGTTTCAATTCTACTTTTAAGTCAACTGGTCACCTGCTGTAATTCATAATCTGGTCCACTCCTGTATTTTCAATAGCATCTTCCACCTAATGTGTTGGTCACACATTAGAAGATGAGATTTTTATGCAATCAGTCTCAGCATAAACTGTCAGAAGGTATGAAGCAGCAGGTCAAGTCCATATTCAAGTTGAAAAAAAGCAGGAGAAAATAATGTTAAAGCAACTTGGAATAAATATTAAAAATCACTTCATTCATCTCCAGACTAGGAATCAACCTAGTTTTAGGCACACTCAGTGCTTCATCAGACTCAGAAAAATATCATACTAGTCAGCATAGAGGAATGTAAACATTTTAGCCCTTACTCATGTACTTTCAGTGAAATCCATTGGTCCACAGGATCAGTACCTTATGCTACTGAATGCATGCAGTTATATTCCTAGAAAGAGTGAAAACACGTGTGCATACAGCACAGTGCAGCTGTGTAGTCTAGCAGCTCCAACCATCCTCTGAAGTTTTTTTAAACTTGTAGTAATGTAGAGCTATTTTCATCCATATCACCCTTCATGACTATCTGGTTTTAATAACTCATGATTATTTGTTAGCATTTCAAAATCTCTACCAGAAACTTCAGCAATTAATATTTTTACTATTATTACTTCTTGAGTATTAAAAGTAGTGATAATTAATTTTTTTCCTAAATATCTCTTTTCCCCATCAGCAACTACTGTGAGAAGTGATAATTTTCTTGCTCACACACATACCCCACCCATCCCCCCCCCCCCAATTTCTACTGCCAAGTCTAAGAACTGTAACATGCCAGTTCTTTTCTTCTGCTGTTCTGCCTCCATATGCTCTTAAAGCACTTTCCTGCAGTTATATGGAGGTTGGATCCTAGTTTTAGTTTTTCCAATGTGGTTATTCTAATTCTCTGCTACATTTCAACTGTCCAGGTTTACATTCTTTTCATTGGTCTTGCAGGGCTGCATATTTCAGGTCACCCAGGTCTTTTCCCATACTGGTTTGCATTTTTTGTTCTTTTTTTTTATTGCCTGTTATCCAGCTACGTGATGCTTTTAATGCATAAGTGAGAGGTCAGCCACAGTCTCTATCAACCTCCTGAGACATAATTAAGTAGTCTATATGTCTAAATATTTAAAGTTGTAACTTATGACCTCATAGTTGGCACACTTGAATGACCAGAGTTTCTTTAGCAATATGAATCTGTTTAAATTGCATCAGTATCAACCATGCTGATTTGAAAAGGGTCTATTGCACTGCACAGGCTAGTCAACATTAAACTGTTCCAAAAACGTGCCCTGAATGAGTTTTCACCTGTGTAACTGCAATTCCTAAGTCTAGAACCATTTTTAGGGAAATGATGGCATCTTGTGGCAGAAATTGGTCACTGCAATAACGACGGGTTTGTAACCATTCCATTGAAAAACACATAATTAGTAATCTATGCAATTCAAGTGTCTGTTTCACTTTCGTATTTACATAACTATGAAACTGGCACATTTGCAGAGTTATTTTGAAATACTTCTCTTCCTAAATCTCATTTATGAGTAGCAATTGCTCCTGTCCAGATTACTTTTGACATCTCACGAGTTAATTCCCCTCCTGGGGGATGCAGTAACCATTTTTGCAGGTTTGAGATTTATTCTCAGTATCTAGGCAATCCTCCTATCCAAGATTTACCCACCACTCTCAAAAAGAGCACACCAATCACACAAGAATACTCTGCCGAGCAAGTTGTTTAGAAGAACAGTCTCTCAGATGCTAGTGTTTTTCTTTCCTTCTCTCCTGTGAAAATCTAGCATGTCCTCAGATCTTCAGGCTCCTCACTCCCACCAGCCCTTAGCCGAAACAGCCCACATCACCTGCCAGCAAGAAAAAGGAAGCAAACAGAGTCTTGGAGGACTTTCTTCAGTTTTCAAGGAAAAGGTATGTTTCATGCTACACAGATTCTTCAGCCTAACACAACATCTGGATGATGCCAGAAAACGAGCATCTGTAGCTACTGCCACTTGGTGCATCAGAGCAGAACTGAAGAGGAATGCTGCCCACGTGTGAGAGGCCTGAGCAACCCCCCATGAACTGGCCAACCCTTAAAATCCTGTGATTCATTTTATTCCCAGCTTGAACAAATTGAAAATAGACAGCCACAAAGGAGTGACTGATGGCTTCTAGGTACACAAGAAGGTTACATTAAGGTTTTTATAATACTACATTCAGCAACTACAATTATTTACCTAGTATTCAGTCTTCATAAGGATCATTCACTGGTAAACAGTCTTCTACTCTGGTGTTAAACATTAATTGCTTGTGACACGTACTTTGAAGGGGCCTTTCTACAGTTATGCATTTTTATGAACAATCAATTTCTTCAATTTTCAATTCTTTTTCCTTCCAGGGAACTCTGTCATCTTTTTCTTTGGGGGACCAAGTAATATTCATTTTTGGCTTTGTTTTACTACTTCTTTAACCTCACATTTTACTGAAAACACTTTGATCTAGTATTTTTCTATAACCTATGAAGATTATATCCATATGTGCTGGGAGAAAGCAGGAATAATTTTACCTTCAGTCATAAATAGGCATAGTAATCTTAACATAGAAGTTCTTTGTCTGCGACTGTAATACAAATAAGCATGAGCAATTTGCGAAATTTGTGGACAGTCTTGCTAATGAAACTGAAAAACAAATGCAGATTTCATAAACAAAACACAAAGAGGCTCAAATCACCACCTACCCCCCATGTACACTTTGGTTATTTTCTGTTGTTGCTGTGTTGTCACCTTCCCATCATTAATACAGGGCTAAATAGAACAAAGTGCTATGGCATCAGTCTGGCCTCGTGTTCAAATGACCACTGAGATCTGCCTAATAGCTTGCATCTAAAACACAAATAAGTTGTACAAGCTTGAGCCAGGGTTAAATAGCTTTTTAGGGCAGGAGCTACATCTCTGTATGCCAACACGAAACAGCAACTTTAAATGTCATTGTGTTTTCTGGCTTTGAAAAAGATGATGTTATTCATTGATATTTGGATGTGAACTTCCTGCAAAAAGAAAGAAACATACCATAACTAAATGTTTTAATAGCACAAAGGTTTCTTCTACTATTTAGCAGTTCTGCCTCTACTTCTATGCTAGGCACCCTAATTCAGTGAATGAAAAATAAAATTAAGCCAATTTTTTTCATTTTGCATTACTGTACTACATTGACAAGGTGGCAACAATCAAGAAAGGATAAAGGCAGGTATATAAAATCTTCTCTTTCTTAAAATTAATTTGCTTCCTGGCATTTCAGGTAGTATAAAATTAATCACTGGATACTGATAAATCTGCATAATCTGATACTGACAAGAAAAGAATATTCCTGTGATTGAAGCACAGGTAGTCTTATTTTTCCAGGTTATACAAAATTGGCACACAGGCCAGCATTTCTACAAAAGACACAGCTTAACTCCACTGTAGGTAAATGCTTTTAGTGACCAGTGCTCGAGGACACTGATACACTGGAAAAATCTGTTGTGTATCCATCTAACAGAGTAAGAATGTGCTTCATTGTGATGTAATTTACTTTTGACATCCACAGGAGCATTTGCAAGCCCAGCCACAAAGGAACATTTGGATGATATATTCAGACACATGGGTGAGATGCACCAAGACAAAAAGATTTCACATCCTATTGAGGAACTCCCAAACCCCAATTTCCCACCACAGCTTCCTTAAGGGATTTCACACTAAATCAGATCCTTCTCTGGGGACCTATTTTTAAACAGCTGATGAGAAACTAGTAAGGGCAAATCTCACAAAGGAAGGCAATTTTAGCCTTCCTTGACTTCTCAGCCAAGACACACGATGTTTACATTTAGTGGCAGCCAATGCAGCCCATGGGAATAAAATCTGTCTAAAGTAATGGTATGAGTTGTTTTGCTATTAGCCTGTAGAACTACACCAAAAGAGCATGTAACTGGAAATGTAGCATCAGCTTGCAGCTATCAGTTTCACATCTCTGAAAAACTGGGGGAAAAAAAAATCTCAGAAAAGGCAGCTGTGTTCACATCAGAGTCTCTCAAGGACACCTTTTTGTCCTGAGTTACTGTAACATAATAGCTATTATGCAAATGATGAAGGAAAAGCCCCTTTATTTATACATCTGTTTAGCAGGTCTAGGCAGAGGTAAGAAATTTGGATGTTTTAGCTTTCTGTGTAAAGCTGTTTCAGACCCAAGTACAAAAATGAATCCTCCCCTTTTCAGCTGGCACATTGAATAAAATATTTCAAACTAAAAATGACCATAAATGTTGTTTTAGTGATCTCCATAAGCTAAAGAGTGGATGCCAATGTTACAGAAGTTCAATCTTAGCATCATCTTTATTTCTCTTGCTGGAGAGCATACATGTAAGCATAAGTTACACTCAACTTAAAACATTTATTGTTATTAGATACAGAAGAGCACAAACTTGCTCCTTCTACTATTGTTTCACTCGAAGAGGTTTTTAAAGTACTCCCCTGCAATTATCCGATCTTAGTTTTTCCAGTCCTTGATATACTCAGGATTTTCAGCAGCAATACTTTTTCTCCTCCTTACCTTCTTTTCAGAGTGAAATATTCAAACTTGTCCCTGGTTTCAAGAAACCTCTCAGATTGCTCAAATGAGCCCCCTTACAAACAGCTTCCTCTGTATCCAAATTCTGATCTGAATGTCATCTTGCTCATTCCAGACATGAGTCCATGAAATAAAAAAAAAAAAAATTGCAACAGAGTAGCCCTGTGCATTTCAACTCAGAAATATTCATATACTGAATTTTGCTGCAGTTCCTTCTCCCACTAATTTTCTCCCAGGCACATCAATAACGCATGACCAGAAGAATCTCTACACAGGAAATATGCAAGCCTTCTCAGAATGTCACATCCTGAAAACAACTATTCTTATTGTCTCTAGGTGAGCCTGGGGATGACATCCTGGAAGCAGGTGTGTGTCCCTCCATCCTCCCCAGCCCTTTACCACCATCCATTACTAGTAAAGTTGCTACTCTCATCATAGTTACACCAATCACAGAAAAACAGAACCTTATGCATAAAGGTATAGAACTCACCATGCTGTTCATTTTTGAAGATGATGAGCTTGCTCTCTGCTTCCGTAGGCTGTTAAGCTCTTCAGTATTTCCATCCTTTGGCTTTATGATCAGCCGACTGCCTCCGGCAGTGCCTTCTGAAGAGGATCTCAGTCGTTTCTCCACAAATCTGCCTTCTCGGTATGGACTGAAGCTATTGGCAAGATCAGCTACAAGTAGAGAAACAATCAGCTATCATTACAGAGAATTACTCTCTACAATTTTTTCTTAATGAGAACATTGATTTGCTTGAAACACTTACATTGAAAGGCAATTGCACAAGACATTCTGTAGAAACCAGATCCCACCCTACCTAGATAAATGTGTCACCCGGGCCACTAGCTTACTGCTCAGCCCCCAGTGACTAGCACACCCAGCATGCCAGAGCCCAGTCCACAGCTTTTCGCAAAATCCCGAAGGACCTTTGCTCCATCCTTTCCTTTCCCCCCTTGTTCTAGGAAACCTCAAAACAGCTGTCCAGTAGAATCTACCACAACAGCTACTGCTGGTCCTCAGGTGCCATAAAACCCTGTGTTCCAAGGTGACTCCAGGTTTTGTAGGGCCAAGTCACAGCTTTGCTATCACTGCATAGTGTAGGGATGCACACTGGTTTCAGTTTCTGTTTGGCCTTCCTAACTCAGCTCTGCATCCATGCTCTCCAAACCCAGCCTGCAGCCAGCAGACTGAATCCTCATTCCCAATTCCAGTTAAACAAGAACACACCAGAAAAGAGGAGAAAAATTACACTTCAAGATATTAGGTCAAACTTAGAGACGAAGAAAGAGAAAAGCATAATAAATGTAACACGGAAAACCTTATCTTATTTTGCCTTTGTGAGAGAACAGCTATTTACCCCTAAGGTTTTTCAATAAATCCCAAATCAGATAAAAATATATAAAGGCCTACTAAGAAATACATGGTACATCAAACCTGCTCATACATTAATGTCATATTCACAATGTGATCTATAATGATATCAGCCATGAGACCAGCTACAGAAAAGAAAATATCTATTACCAAAGGCACAGAAATATTTTGCATCCGTATCTAGTTTGAAATACTGTTTTAGCAAAAACAAGTGTTTGAACCAGCCCATCTATAACAGATATAACTACTTATAACCATATCTTACTGAATATCACATAAGCTTTTTCTGTGCTGGTTTCATTTCATATGGAAGGATTTTGTATCTTCTTTCAACGATCCCTTGGCATGCTTGGCCAGTTTCTAATTTTAACTACATTCTTCTCCACACAGGTTTAAAAAAAATTGCATTTTGAACAGCATTATAAAAACCTAACAATAAATTATCAGCTTTTATACAGTGCAGTGTTCACTCTAGAGTTTCTGTGAACATGAACCTCATTTACAAAAATCCCTCTACCCCAATTTCAATTGCAGTTAGTTACCTTCCAGAGAGATATAGATTAAATACACCACTGCTGATGCAGGAGTTTCAAGTGCTCTGTGTATTTCTAAACATCACCCCAAGCTGCTCACTTACTGGAGTGTACTGCAGAAGAGTAAGTCAGATTCAAAAGGATGAGCTCATCCAAAATGAGGCAATGTTGCAAGAAAGAACCACCAGTGTTCAGGACCAGTAATGTGCATAAATGGAAATATTTCTTCTCCCATTTGACTGAGATTCTGAGGGAGAGAGGTCCTTTCTGGCGAAAGCTAATTTAGTGGATTAATTTGACTTTATATTGCCATTTATGTTCAAGATAGCCACTCAAGTCTTGCAGTGACAAATAATTCAAAAAGAAAGATTGCTTTTGATTGCTTATAATTTACATGCCTTGATAAATGCCCAAGCAAAAAGATGGGTATGAATTCATATGAGTTTATGCTCATCCATCTTTTAATATAAACACTATGAATGTTAACTCTCACAAATCTTGGCCCACCAGATATAGCCTCAGGATTATGCAAAAAGCACCAGTCTCTAGGTTGGCTTGAGAAAATAAACTGTCAGAGATAAATCTTTTCTGACAGGTGTCCTTCACCCAGGGGCCTGATGCCTTTATTCACCTGCATCTCTACAGAGGGGGATTTCTAGGCACAGCCTCTCCACATAATCCTGTTAGCATTTCAAAATTCCTTTTCATAAGCTGAAGATTCAGTGTGAAATTTAAATGGTAATTAACTCTGTTTAATAGATTACATAATGAGAACTTGTACAATGTTATTTCAAATGGACGCAGAAATAGGTTCTCTGATACTCTGCATGGAAACATTCACCCCAAGCTACTCTGTAACAACAGCTGAATAAAGCAAACAAGAGTTGGGACATTTTGAAACCCAGATCAATGTAAGATACACTGTGCTACATTGTATAACTAGACTAAAAGGAGGTTTATTTCTCTGGTGATGTTTCCACCTCCACCAATGCAACTCCTTAAGACAGGCATATCTCAAAAATCCCAGCTTCGCTTTTCACATGAGGTAGAATCTGTACTTTCTTAATTCATTTTCTACCACAGGAATGAATAGCTACAAACAGCACTGAGAGATGTTGGCAAACTGTAAAATGCAAACTCAAAAAACCCATAGATTTTTATATGATTATGTAATTCCTACAATTTTGGGAGGAGGGCACAATTCATAACTTTTGAACTCTATAGCTAGCATTGGCAACTCCACCAAAACACTTTATGACTAAGCAATTCTTACAGAAGACCCGAGGCAACAAAAACCCACCAAACCTAACAAAGAAAAGGTCCAGAGACGTACCTTTAGAACGGTTTGTTTCATAACCCTGTTGTGTTTTAAATGAATGAGGTTCAGAACATGAAACATTCTTAGACTCCATTACAGGAATTGTCTCTCTTATGTGCTTGGATGGTGTACTTTCATGTCTGCCTCCATTCCACCCTTGCGCCTTCGGAGAGAGTATCACTGGGTCTTCTCTATGCTGTAATGCAAAGGTTTCTACACGTGCATTTGCCGAATTAGCTTCTCCTATGTGCTTGGCATCATTACTATGTAGTTCATTGGCTTGCAACAATACTTTTGTTTGATTAGTAGCTGAGGTTTTGAATAAGGTATTAGATTCAATGCTACATGAACTTGCGTGACTCACGGGAGATACACCAACAGAATGGTCAGTACTTTCCACAATATCTGTTTCCCTCACAGGAGCAGCAGCAGGAGGATCAAAGATCTGAGAGGTAGAGACATTGTGGCCAAAATCCTCTGTGAGCAGCACACCAGTCCCACTGCTGGGCAGAGCATCAACCTCCGAAACAGAATCTTCTGTCAGGGCAATGAAGTCAGAGGGGGTCTGCGCAGCCGTGAGGTCAGCCGATAGCAGTGGGGACTGCAAGGAGCTCCCCATGCACTCTGTCGTCTCAGCCGAACATGGAGGAGAGGACTTGGAGATCACAGGTTCACTTTCCACATAGGACTTAACCTCCAGCAAGCACCTGGACTGCTGCACAGAGGAAACTGACTGACTATCCGGAACTGGTTTGGAAAATTTGTAGTGTGATGAGAATGATTTAGGAAGTAGTTTTCGTGTGGACTGTTTGACAGAGTATCGGCTCTGCTCCTCTGCAAAGCCTGAATCATCACCCTCATTTTTCCCAGAGCTTATGCAATTTATAAAGACATTCTTATTAGTGGAGGGCTCCTTTCCCTTTTCAAAATCATCTGTCAAAGACCTTGTTATCTTCTTGCTACGCGAACTGCCAAAGCCAACCGAATGCCTTCCTCTGCTTTTGATATGTTCATCTAAGCTTAGTTTGTGAAAAGTGCCGAGAGAGGACTGGGCACCATTTGAGATGTTAATGTTTTGACTAGCTGAGTCAGGCTTTTGCTCACTCCCTTTCTTGTTATGGAAACTAATAGAAGGGGTGCGGAAAATACTCCGGCGCTTGCCCGTGCTCCCTGAGCTGGAGTTAGTGCTGGACGGGGAGGCATGGACACCAATGGCATTAGCAGAAGAAGGTGAGGAAGGGAGGGAGTCGTGTCTTCGGCTAATACTTCTCCTGAATATTGGTAACCGAGATACTAGAGTCGATCGTCTGGATCCTGAGTCCCCCATCAGGGCACAACGCGTCCGTGGCTCTTCACAGCCAATAAACTAATCTGGGATGAGGAAGAAAAAAAAAAAGATAAATTATTCAGCCTCAATGTCCATTTGAACAGGCTTAAAGTCAACCTAAATACATGGGATGTCAACATCAATTTTATGTACAGCTGCAAGCTGTTGCGTTTGCATTACTGAAGACTTCTGGCATTTCAAAGTGATGTTCAATAGGCAGCGCTGAAAATCCAACAGCTGAGCAAAGATGCAGCTCCAAACATTCTATAGCTAAGAAATACAGTATTATATATGACATATAATACAATGCAGATCACATTGGACAACAGCATAAAGTCTACATGCCAAGACATAAAAATAAATCACTTAAGTGTCCTTAGCTTTGTAAGTTCTTGGCACAAGTCTTCCTATAAACTAAGCTCTCTTAGAATGGACTTAATTTTCATGATCTGTGTAAAACAAAATATTACGTTGTCTTCCTAAATACTCAGAATTTTACAAGGAAGAGGATCTAAATTTTCCAGTCTTCATCGATCTTTCAGTTGGATTTTTAACTCCTTTATGTGCTCCAGCTAAAGGCTATATGTATCACTGTAATGTTTCCCTTGAACACTTCTCTGAAATTCTCTTGTAGCCTACTTGCTTACAATAAGCTTTTTTGCAGTGTTTTTTTTGAAATTAGCAAAAAGTGTTTCATATACAGAGAGAGTTGGCATTTTTATAAATAATTAAGCAATAAAAACTTATTTTGATCAGCACAGCAGAAGTACTAGAAGAAAATTAATCTTTACAAAATATGTACCGTTTCTATCGCCTTTTTGTTCTCGTTATAATAAACTACCACTGTGAGAGACAGGACCATGGAGGGAGCAATAAAAACATGTGATATATAATCACAAGAGGCTGTAGATATAATACCAGCACACAACTTCATGAGTTGCAAGTGTTCAGCACACAGGAATAAAAATCAGGTCATTTATCCAAGCAACGTTTCTATGTCAAGTACAAGAACAAATTCATTCATCTAATGAGCCATTTAATATGTGTTATGTGGCTACAACAAATATCTACGAACAATATATATCTTTGCACAGCATACATATACACATATATATGAAAACAAAGATGTGAAGAGAGTATTTAAGGAGTAATAAAACTATATATATGTTATACTACTGTGAAAGAAAGTGTAATGAGTAAGTTCAGAGACTATAACTAGACACTGGACTGCACTTTCTTCACTGTTAGCATAAAGCTAGAACAGTGTGACCATGCATTATAAAGCAGCCATAATATTCACAAGCACCAGGAATCAATAAGCAATTTTGTAGTTTAAGATGAGAGAAACAGCTTGGGAATGATCACCAGTTCCTAGAAGTCATTGGTGGTCTTTGATAACAAACTAAAACCTGACCTATACAATAGCCAGCTCCTGCCTTAAAAACCCAAATTTTAATTCAGCCTCAACTAGGGCAGAAACAGTGGTACAGGTAATTGGAATAATTTTACTTTCAGCAAACTGCTGCACGGCAGTTGTTCTATTTTACTGGTACACGAGGTACTTTGCATTTACACACCACTGAAAGACCAAAAGTAGATGCACAGCACAGAGAAGCTGAGGTACTAGGCACTCACACCAGGGCTTACGTTACACCAGCCTGTCTGCCTGTCCTCAATTCAGCCTATTGAAACTGGTCTTTGGAAAAGCACCTGCAGCCCTCTCCACCCTCCTGTACAAACCTCTCTTGGCTCTTTAACCACTTCCAGACCTCTTGTGTTGGGTTTTTTTGTTTCATTTTTGTGAATGAAGGCATCCTGATATGTATAGATACGCTTATACACATAACACAGGTTTATTTAGAGATTGTGAGGGTTATCACTTTTATTTTAAGGACACATCATAATGGCTGAAAAAGATTTCAGAATACAGCTTTACAACTGCAGTAGAAAAGCAAAATATTTTTTAAACACTCTAAATCCCTGTAGGCATTTTATGCTGATACAGAACATTTGCTCCCATGATTATCTCTCCTGCACACACCTTAGCTTTCAGTTCACTGGAGAACAAACCATCCTGGCTTATAATTGTGGAATTCTCTGAGTTGAAAGCAGAAGGAAGCAGAAAACTGAGCAAAAAGCCCATATTATAACTTTCACTGGAATCAGAAAAGCTATATTCAAATAGTAAGAGAGATTATTCCCAATATCTGACCCATGAATATACACAGCCTTAGCTTTCCAGGTGGTCAACAATGTTTAATACAATACATCACCTCTAACACTGGAAAACAATGTGGTATTTATTCATTTATTCTTCCTCTCCAAGCAAGAGCACAAATAAGCTGTCAACATTTCTCTGATTGTTTAAGAAGTCCTCACACATAAAAGATGAGTTGTTCTTTCTAGTCTACAATAGCTACCAGAGGACATTTCCCAAAAGAGACAGATCCATGTACACACACTGGTACATTTGCATATATGAATACTTTGAATATTATGAATAGTTTATTACTATTTTAATATTATTTACATGTGTCCTTTTTAATATCTATCTATACACACACTTTGCAGTGTACCAAAGTTTAGCACTGTGTTGGAGTGACAATTCTACTCATAACACAGAAAAAAAATGTATTTCAAGATATTAATATCCCCAGCTATTAAAGATTTTTCATTAGCTGTTTTCACTTATTGCAGAGGAGTTATAAACTGCCATATATGTTATATTACCACAAAAATGGGAGCTGTTTCTTTTCAGTCTCCACATTTAATGTAACTACTTGTGCTTAGCACTTTATGGCAGTAACCCTTACAGGGTGAAATTCACTCCAGCATAACATTCTCTATGAAACCACTAGTTTTCTGTATCTGTCAACTTCACCCCTACTGGCATCACTCTTAAAAGCAGCAACAACAGAGGAAGACACCTTTGCAGTGGCATTATGCCATTACAGATACGACTCAAATTTCAACTGGACAGCAATGCTGATCCTACACAGACAATCTAGAACCTAATACAAAGCTTCATCTATCTTAAAAGAAATTATTGGGTTTTTAGAATACTTGCAAGTAGTCAAGTAAACAAGAAGGATCAAGGAAAAGTCACAGTCTAGGAAGGGCTTTCAATTAGATTAGGTCCTTGTTTAGGCCAAAATATGTTTTGCATCATTATCACATAATATGAACAGTCAAAAAACAATATACACAGTATTCTGTATGAAGCTCTGATACTTGGTCAAATACAAAAGTTTGTAACACTTTAATCCTAAAATCCAGTTATTGCTGAAACTGATTACATTCAAATTTTGCTTTTTATGAAACATTTTTGATGGACTTGTTTTCATCAGGTATTTCAGTTTGATATACTGAAGGAAAACAAGTGAACTACTTTGAAAACATTTAATTGCAGCCACTGTAATGATAGGTTATTTCAGGATCTTCCTCAAGAGCTTGGCTACAGCTCATAGTTTCTGAGCTCCTGTGACTTTCTCCCTCTTATTAGCAATTTAAAAAGTTAACAACCAAAGTGAAATAGTTTCCTTTAACATTTGTCTGCGCCAAGATGTTGCAAAATTCAAATTCATCTCAAAAATATCTTAAAGTCATGTATTTAATTGCCAGAGAAAACAAAGAGGGCAAGATCTTTTTATACTTGGGGCTTATCCTTCCCACACATAATATCTTTAGAGGAACCATCCAACTACAGAATGTTAGAATGAATTACAGAATGAATGCACTGTAGCTGCACAAATATAAAATACACAAATTAACACAGTAAGAATTATACACCAAGCTCTCTATTTTATATGTTGCTACACCTTGTCCAAATAAGCCAATTGCTCAGGGTGAATGTAACTGCAGGAAAAGCTCCACAAGCGTTAAAACAAGTAAAATAGTCACAATGCTACACCAGCGTCCCTGGAGAAATCAACTTCACACCAGATCTCCACCTAAAAATCAACGCCAGTACTTTCGATTGTGTGCTGGTCTCTCAGCGGGGAGCAACGCTGGCTGCTGGGTTGGAACTCCAGTAGATGGAGCCACGGATCTACTTCTGCACTGACTGCAGGCATGAACGGCAACAGCCGGCACGTCTCCGTTTCTCATGGCCTTCCAGGTATAATTTAGGACTGTTTGTGATTTTTGCCATGATCATAATTAGGCATACATACCAAAAGCTAACACAGCTTACTCAACAGAGAACTGTAATGCGCAGGCCAGTACAAACGTTCCTTTTATACATAACCAACCTGTTATTACCTCTCAACACTGTTTCAACAGACCTTTCCTAAAGATGTTCTTAAGCCTTAAAGATGCACCTCCTAGAAATATCAAACATCTTCAATGCAAAAAAACCCAAACTCAGCTAGCTATTTAAGTTTGAACTGGGAGATGACACGACACATAGTGGAAAGGCCTCAACTGAAATCAAAGAGCAGCAGGTCAATACTCAGCTGCTCCCTACCTCTCTCCTCCACAGCAGCATGATTTTTTTAGGCCGTGTTCACAGAATTTAAGGAACATGATACATTTTCTTTAATGTTCTGAATCAGGAATCGTACAATAAGGCAAAACACACAGGACTAATATAAGTCTTAAAACCGCGAACATACCCCATCCCTCACCTGAGCACTACCATACAGCAGGAGGCAAGGACAGTGTGGTCCACAGTCTCTGAAGACTAGCTGGCTCCAGGCTTAACACAGAAATTGTTTACCCCAGGGTACTACAAATACTCACAGAAACAGAAGAAAACAAATAATTTTTTAATTGTTGGCAAGTCAACACAAGTCCTAATGCAGCTGATGCACTCATTATGAGTTGTTCTTTAGCACAAGAGTAACCCAGTAGCCTGTGACTGCCACCCAAATCATGAATCTTCCATGACTCGGACTCCAGCTCTATATTGTCCTTAGCATTTAGGCATTACCACCTTCAATACGGTTTTCATTTTATTGCAGTATTATTTATGTCTCTAGTTAATATTTGTGACTTGGTTTTGACTTGTTTTTATCTACATGTGAGCAACCCTACTGCTCACGAGGAGAACCTAAGAGCCTAAAAAAAGCCATTAAAATACATTTTTTCATTTAGAACAAAAGCAAAGTAACACCTGCATATAAATACTTAGGGATTTAGTTGTCATCAAGGATAACAAAACTGGATTAACAGGGCCTTCCTGAAAATACTAACAAAGCAAATGCCTGTACAATAGAAGGCACTAGTTAAGAAACGTGGGAGTGTTGATACTGAAGCAATTTGCTTCTGCAAATGAAACTTACGAAGTTCATTCTAACACATAACAGCTCCACTTGCTTTTGTTAGTAACACTCTTCCCTTGCACATTTCACCCTTGCAGCACAGGACTGAGCCCAAGAATGTATTTCATGGAACAGTAGCCACAGATGTATTATCTGTACAAAGTTTTCTAAGCTACTACCATGTCTGTGCTTGCTTGGAGTTTAGTTTTTCTCACCAGCTTTTATAAACAAAAGGCAACAACCCATCATACAGAACTAGACCTTATGATGTGTGTCTACATTCACACACACACAACTCCACAGACTTATTCCCCTCTGTACTGAAAACTGATTGGGCAAAGTACCTTCTACATATCTGGAAAAAATGAAACACAGAAACCAAGCACTGAGGGATCCTAAGGCAAGATATAAGATTTCTTCGTTTTCCATGTCCTGCAGCCCAGGCCCATCTTTACTTTTCAATCCTCCTGTGCTTTCCAGAAACAAGAGAGGAGATAGACAAATTTGCAATAAATCAATATGAAACCACACACACACCAAAAATATGTCTCCCATTTTAACTGGTCTTGCACCATTTGAAGACAGCTAATTTATAAGTCTGTATCTAATATTCCCAGTGCTGTGATGAAATCAGAAGTGCAACAAACATTCATAGAAGAAAAATGGAGGTAGCAGGTATACTTATATATACACAATCTATTTGACTTTTAATTATCCAGAAAGCAAATGTTAACATGAAACAGATCACCTGTGACTCATTCTTTGACTCATTATCACTGTGTATGTAAATTCATCCCACTTACACCAGGTGAACTGTGTCTCCACTGAAAGACAACCAGGGAAACTGATCTCTAGGAACCTAGAGACCACAGTTCTTTCCTACGTACATTTAGATCATTGCCTACTTCAAATGTCTCTGTATCACACCAAAGGTTCTCTCAAAGCATTTCAATATAATAAACAAAACATTGGTACAGAAGTGACCGTTCTTACTGGTAGTCTTTACATATGGAAGAGTAACTGGCTGATGAGTGTGAGAGCTGGGATGTTGTGGAGTCTCCTCGGGAGACACTGAAAACCCACCCAGACGCATTCCTGCATGACCTAATCTAGGTGACCCCGCTCTAGCAGCGGGACTGGACTAGATGATCTTTCAAGATCTCTTCCAACCCCTAACATTCTGTGATTCTATGATCCACTAGCAAAAACCTGACTGTGTGAAGAAAAAAAAAACCCCAAACATTAAATGGCTTTAATACTTCAAGGGGAGGGAAAGCTCAATCCATCCCACTCCTACCAGTTTGATGTGAGCCAGCAATAGATGCCCAGAGACAGAAGGATCACAGGTCAGCAGGAGAGTATCTGAACAAAGCATTTCCAGCCACTCCAGCCAGTCAGTCAGCTTCATCAGGGACCAGCTGAAGTGCCTCCGTACAAAGACAGGTAGCATAGGGAGTAAACACTAGAGCAGCTGGAGACATGTGCACACCAGCAGGGCTATAAACTTATTGCCATCTTGGAAATAGGGTGGGACAGCTCCAATGACTGGAGTGTCAGGATGAAGGATACAGGCTTTTTAGGAAGGACAGACAGGTGAGGAGATGTCAACCTCTATGTCAACGAAGAGCTAAAGTGCAGGGAGCCGTTCCCCAGGGATTGATGAGGAGCCAACTGAGAGTTTATGGGTCAGGATTGAAGGGAGGGCAGGGATCACCATAGTACAGGTCTGCTAAAGGCATCCCAACCAGGAAGACTGAGCAGATAGAAGCAGCCTCATGTTCACAAGCCCTGATCCTCACAGTGGATCTCAGCCACACCACTGTCTACTGGGGGAATAACACACCACAAGCAATCCAGGAGGTTCCTAGAAGGTGCTAATGATACCTTCCTCCTCCAGGTGACAGAGGAGCCAATGACAAGACGTACCATGCCATGGCTGGACCTTCTTCACACCAGTTGGGAATGTGAGGCTCAGGGACAGCTTTGGCAGCAGTGACCATGAAATGGTAGTGTTCAAGGGCAGCAAAGACAGCTCACTACCCTGGCCTTCAGGAGAGCAGACTTTGGACTCTTCTGGAATCTGCTTGGGAAAGCACCATGGGACAAAGCCCTGGAAGGAAGATAGGGCCGCAACAGCTGGCTAACATTCCAGGGTCACCTCCTCCAAGCACAAGAGTGATGCATCCCAACAAAGAGCAAGTCAGATAAACACACATAGGAGGCCTACACAGATGCACAAGGAGCTCCTAGACAAACTTAAACACAAAAAGGAAGTTTACTGAGAATGGAAGCAAGGGCAGGTAGCCTGGGAGAAATCATCAAGAAAGTGTCTGAGCAGCCAGGGATCAGGTTAGGAAAACTAAAGCCGCAAGAGAATTAAATCTGGACAAAGACATCAAGGGCAACAAGAAAAGCTTCTATAGATACATAAATGATAAAAGGAAGGTGACAAAAATAAAATTGTACCAGGATTAAAAGATATTGACAAATGTCTATACATCTTTGGTGAACATAGAGCTGGTACTCTGGTGACTATGAAGGATTCAACAGGATCAAATGCCATTCTTCCCTCCGATCTTTCTCTCCTCTCCCCCCACACATGATGCACCTGGCAGGTTTCTTTTAAGATGCTTAGAGATAACAGAAAATCTTGTTCAATTAAGGCTTTAAGGAAAAAAAAAAATCTTTTGACTTCACACTAAGTACTGGGATTTATTCATAAACATGGAGTGCATTCATTTATAGTCTGTGATTTGACTTTTGGATGTATTTTAACCAAAAAGGCAAAGCAACCTAGAAAGAATCAAGGATCTTTTTTCTTCATGCAGGAAAAATAGATGTCATGTCTCCACTAGAGCACTGACTCATTTGCACACTGGAAAATAACAGATCTAGCATTTGCTTCAGCCCAGGACATTAAGAGAGGGAGAGACTCCTTGCCAGCTGTTTGCTCTGGAATTCAAGTGGAACAGATCACCGCTGTGCAAGCTGGCTGGTATTCTCACAAGGAAAATACTGGGAATAACACAGCCCTAGTTCTGTACTCATGGGGCACTGTTCACTGTATAAAATCTGTCAGTAGCATGAAGCAAAGCACCAAGAGTGGATAAAACTCCCACAAGCAGTCAAAGCATCTCTGTCAGTTTCCCACCCACCAATAAAAAAAAAATACAAAACAACCCCAAACGAATATCAAACCAAACAACTTCCTTAAAACATTCTGCTGGCTTACAAGACATAAATGTCTCTCAAGCATGATCCAGCTATTTTGCGTATTTGGTAGTGAATTCAAGTTTGGCTTTAATGTGCTCCTGCTAAAACATGTCTTTTGACATATTACAAATTTGTACCTCTTGCTTACTCAAGCAACCGTCTCATAACCACCACAGCACTACACTGTGCTGGCAGAATTGTGGGTCTTTGTTCTGTGCTCCCCCATGTCTATTCCTCTTGTCTTCTAGAATCACAACATCAGTGTCATCAGCATTATGGGGTTTTTTTATGCTAAAGCTTCCCAAACATTTTCCAGTCTGGCTGCTTTTCAGTCTCAAGTGCTGCCTGTTTCTGCTGTGTATATGGCAACCACAGTGACAACAAGGGCTGGGGTCATTTATTACCTCTGTCACCGACTGAATGTATGACCTTAACTGCATATAAAACGGATCAGATCCTCATCTGTTGTAAATTCATGGGGCTCCACTGAAGTGAATCATGCTGATTTAAGCCATTTGGCCTTTCATCCCTATAAGCCTCAGTCACCCCATCTGTAATTTTTCTTTAACTCTTGCAAAAGCAATATTTGGATGTGTATGATCTAATCACTGCTAGTACACAGACTCACAATTTAAGTGTATGGATACAGGATTTTGCTCAAGTCTTTTTTTTTTTATTTTTGGTGTGTGCGTTGACCTGTAGAGATTCCCTTGATGGATTATAATGAAAATTTATAAAACCCTAAAAAATTAACCATGCATTCCTGAAGATCTATACAGCTGCACAACATCCCTACTCTCCCCCTAAGTGTCTGCTTAGAGCCACTGTTGAAAACAGAGTGCTGAGACAGCAGGACCCATGGTCCATATTACAACACCACAGTGAGGAGGACTGGGCAATAAGAATTCTTCCAGGTGATGCTGGTAAGTGGAAGGATTTGAAAAACAAAATAAATCAATGTGGCTAATCGTATTCATGAAAGCAAACCGTGAAAGCTTTGCCTAACATTAGGCAGCCTAATTTACAGATTGGTCTTTGATTATTAATAAGGTAATCGTAGTACATCACAGTAGCAGCTGTTGACTGTTACCACAAAATAATATATCATTAACAGCAACAGGAGCAAGAATGCTCTTTTCCAAATTCTCCTAAGCTCAACAGAAGAGAACAGCAACTCCCAACCCATGCCTTGAAAGAAGCTGTCTGGTGGTGCAAAATGAACTGATAACCTTCAGCCTGCCTGTTCCAGGCAAGGTACTCAGCACTTACTAAACTAATGAAAGGGAACCGTATGATCCTTGTTCCCTGCAGGTTTTACCACACAGAAGATACATGCCTCATGGGGCTGAATATTAAATACACTCATAATTACCACCCCGATATCATGTAATTTTACTGCTTTTATTGCAAATTAATTGCTTTCGTTTCTTTATATGTTAATGTACTCCATTGGACACCACTAATAAGTATATGTCTTTAGGAATCAATCATACTACATTTAGAAATAAATTATAATATTACAACATTCTACTTAAGACTTCCATGACTCTTAGCAAAGACTCAAGCAATTCCCCTTTTGCTATATTAAAAATGTTTCTAGATTGAAATAAGCCTAATAAATTTATCTTCTTACTAATAAAAACAATGAAAGAAAGAAAACTGAAGACATCTAAATATATTAATATACTCAAATTCTGATTGTGACATGTTAATTAAAACACAGCAGCTCACATTTCTGCATCAATGAGTACAGTATATTTCAGGAAAATCAAGTGCCATAGCAGTAATGCCCAGAACCACACACATCGTTTACACACACGTAGTAAAGACCAACATTTCAATTTGAAAACTTAAGGAAGGTTAAGAAGGTCTAAGCATAAGACTGAGGCCCACAAAGCAGGCACAAAAAGGGGAAAAAGAAACCAGCTTGCAAGCTCAGAGCTGACTACCAGGAAAAAAATAAACCAAACAGCATCACAGTTCAGAAGTTACAGAAAAACAAACACTTCACCTTGTTTGCTTTCCTCTGAATTTAGAAATCCAACTCCATAGAAATTGATGGCTTACAGTCACAAAACAGCACAGCCTTCCATTAATGTTAGGATTGAAAGCAAAGTTCAACACAAAGTCGAAAAAAAGAGGTATATCACGGTTTCCCAAGTACTAAATAAATATCCACACATTAAGTGGAAGACTAAGGCTCTTTGAAGCCATAACACTTTACAAACTCAAGACTATTAGAACTGTCAGCACAGTATGAAAAGAAATAACCTACTCACATTTACTGCTAGAACCACATTTGACACTCAGGTAACAACAATTTGAGAATCAAATACTAAATCTGATTCCCAAATACTTCAAGGAAGAGTCCTAACATCACCCTGATTTTTTATTTTTTTTAATCCCATTACGAAATATCACACAGAGGAGTTTATCGACACCAAACTGCTTGATGACAATACATCAAAGCCAAGCAAACTCAACCAGGCTGTACAGAAAGGACCTACTGAACAAGCATGCGACAAGGTTCAGTTTCTCTCTGCTAACTCACAGACACTAATTCTATTCTGCCAAGCACTTAAGCACATGCTTGACTTTAAGAATGAGAACAATCTCATCCCTATTCAGTAAAACACTTAAAAGCACATACTTAACTTTCAAAACATGAGTGGTCCCATTGACTTCAATGGGACATAAGCACAACGTTGAGTGCTTTGCTGGCTATCCTTTTGCACAAGGATATAATTTAGCACACACACACACACCCTTCACTGGTTAAATTAGACATCCTGTGACTTGCCATTTTGTAATAAAAGACATCATAGAAAAGCATACTTTCAATGGTAAAATCAACTATATAGTAACTGCAAACCAAATTGCCTTATTCAGAACACTTTTTAGGGTTATTTTAAGAGCTGAAATGAATTCTCGGTATATTTTACACAGTAAGAACAAATGAATATATTATTTCCTTAAATTTATGCACAAGTCTAATTGCTATGCAGGCACAATTAAGAAGATCTAAGAAATGCAAAACCAAGATACCATATGGTTCTCAGTTCCAAAAATCAGAGACTTAAAAGCAGATTTCACACACTTGTGTGTGAACACAAAACTCTGATTAAAAGACAGCTAAATACAGCAGGACTCCATATTTTCACAAGTTTTTTAAACACAGTTTTGAATGCATAAAAGAGGGCTCAAATAGAAAGCCTGGGTATTTCCCAATTACCTGAATCACTCTTAATAAGTATTCAGTTTGCATACTAATTATTTGAAGGCTAATAACTTTAGGTAAAAAACTGGATGCAGAAGCACATAATACTCCCCTATGTGTACTTATAAGATATTGACACGTGCGTATCTCTGGCCTCTATCTCTATACAGATCTGAGGTCTTACTGACTTAGTTATGCTCTTTTGAAAAGCACAATGAGTAGTTTTCAACACTGTTTATTCTACACAAGCTTATTTTGCTGCTTTAGTAGCACTGGTGAGTGAAGGAGAGCGGGGAGATGTTAGTAAACAGGAATTAGTAAAAAAATTCAGAAAAATAATCTTCATGATCTCATTTGCTACTCAAGCACTCACACCTGAGTAACTACAAGCCCACAGCTAACATTTAGGGACAATATTATCTCATTATAGCATCTACTCATGACTTACTACATCATACCCAAGTTCTACAATACCAACTACATTCCCAAGTGGCCAAATACTACAAAGCATGTTGTGAATGCAAACATGCAGCTTCTCACAGCTGTTGCAAAAGCAGTTATTCAAGACTCATCCTTTCTTCGTGACCCTCCAGTAATCAGATACCAAAACTCACACTCCCAGCAGAAAATATTACTCCTACTGTGGCTTATATCACAAAGACTGTTCTTTCCCATTTAAGGGCTTGCTTTTACATATTCAATAATTGTGGCTTATTCTGCTTAGATCTATCTGCTTTGAAGCGGAAAATGTCAGTCAGAAGGCTCTGGTGCACTGGAAAGCAATGACAAATGATTCATTAGTCAACAGCTCAATGACGTAGTGGATACCAGTAACAAGTCATGTTTCTTAAGGGTCCCTACTGGGACCAATGCTACTCAATACCTTCATCAATGACAAACAACAGGATCGTGTGCAGCCTCAGCAAGTTTGCTGACACCACTAAGCTGTGTGGTGTGATCAACAGACTGCAGAGAAGGGGTGCCATCCAGAGGGACCAGGACATGATTGAGGTCTGCAAACTTCATGCAGTTCAACAAGATCAAGGGCGTATGTGTCAGGGAAATTCCTGGTCTAAAGATGTCCCTGCCCATGGCAGGGGGATTGGAATGAGATTCAAAGATCCCTTCCAACCCAAACCATTCTGGGAGCCTGCTCAATTCCCAGAGCTATAAAGAAGTGTAGGAAGGCATCTAACCCTGTCAGGTGCACAAAACCTGCTAGAATAACTCCACAAAGCAGGAGATCCTAGGTGCTAGGGTCAAACTTGAATTCCAGGTGACCCACTGTTTAACTCAGCTGCTGATCCAGGCCCTTCTATGTTGTAGCACATGTGAGTGCACAAATTGAATGAGTGCCACACTGTGCCATCTGACAGCTTGGATGAGGTATTCAAAAACATCTGAAACACAGCAGACTAAGTAGTCAGCCTCAATGAGATCTTTTTTTAAAAAAATCACAATTTTGAAGGGGGACAAGTACTTCTTTTAAAATAATGATACTATTATCTGACTAATACTAATGTAGGCTGCAGCAAAAAGCTGCATAAACTTCATGAGATCATTTCACAGAGTTACATTCAATGCCTTTTTGCTTTGTGATAACCTAAAACAAATCTCACTCATTTTCTTCTGTCAAGAGCATATGCCACAAAAGCAAGTATCACACATATCGCATGCAGGAGGATTAAGAAACGAGGTAATAAACCTCCAGCGTCTGACAAGGAACAAACAGTGTGACCTGGTAAAATACTGAATGGAAATAAAGCCTTTTCATTAAAAAAAAAAAAAAAGTATTGCTAAAAGACATTTCAAGATCATTTTTCTTCTTCATTTGTTGACAAAAGTATCTAGTATTAAAAAAAGAGCTTATTTCAGAAGCCATTTATTACTTGGATTAGATCAGTGCCTGTACGTCCAGTCTCAGGCACCCTACGGTACATGATACATCTACATTTATGAAAATACGGTCCATGCTTCAATGGGCTTACAACTCAGATACTGAATTTACCAAAGGCACAAGATAAAAATTAACATAGCTGTATGAAAATTGCAGTAATTTTGTCATGCTGTGAAGTTTTGTATTGTGGTTCTAACTTAGTCCTACAAACAAGAATTATACATCACATAGACTGTTGATGGAAGTCAGTAAAAACTGGTTTTCCTTCTCTACCTTGAATCTAGAGATAGACTGAAAGAAAATACCTCATAATATTTTACAGAATACTTTTGCTGTATTTCCCATAACAACATGGATAAAAATAACACCTCTGCTTTAGACCAGAAATCCTGTCAAGCAGGGCAGAGATTATACTATGGATTACCTCTTAAGATCATTATTGCTTTAACAATTATGTCCAAGGTTAGAAGATTTTTGGGATGTGGGCCAAAGGCCCTTCTGTAATGATGATGCATTTTCTTTCCATCTGCCCGAGTCCAATCACAAACTATTTTAAAAGAGAAAGCTAGCAGAAAAAGTTGTAGCTTCAGAAACGTCAACTGACAGCAGCCCTGATACTTACAAGTTACTTTCTCCTTTGTTAAGTATACAATATGAACACAACATACACAATTCTTCACCCTGCTATAATAGTAAATATATAATCTCAGATGCCTATAGTCAGGTCTCAATTTCTCTTAGATGTATTCCTGTCTTAGAGCAATGGGGCTGGATGTGGGTTTTTCATGTCAAGGCACTAGCTGACTGCATTTATGCTTTACTTTGTCCTTGACTAAGAACTCTTCAAGCTCTTGACAATAAAGTCATGTAAAACAAACACATACAACATTTTTACAACTAGAGACATGATCATGCGGAGTATTTTATTGACTACTACTTCAAACTAACTTTTGTTCTGTTACTGTACATACTGCACCAGGTTGTGCCAAACAGGAGGTGGCTCGGTTGCACCTGAAGGTGCTTGGAGGCTGCTGGGGCACAAGGAGAGGGACAGAACCACCCCGGGCTGCTCCAAGACCTAACAGAGACCCCTGGAACACAAGCAAAGCTAAGGAAAAGCCCACATTTGCCTGCCAAAAATGCATGTGGTGGCCGCTCAGGTCTACTAACAGGCATATGAAGAAACCTGGGTCACCAGAGAAGACAGCATGTGTCCCACATGCTGGCCCATACCAGCCCAGCCAAAGCCTGGTGTGGGACTCTGAGCCCTCAGCAGAGCCCAAGGCCCAGCCTGAAGTGCGCCAAGGACAGCCTGTGGAGGCAATGGCTGCCTGGAAGCACTGCTGGGCCTGGGGGCAGCCACCCATGTGCAGGTACCCAGGCAATGCCCCTACCCTGCCACATCTCAAGCCCCTGGTGCTCAGGCCTACTCCATCAGGAGGAAGACAGGCTGAAATAGCCTGACCCTCCGACCCTCCATCCTTGCCTTGACCTTCCCTAACTGCTGAGTGCAAAGGCCTTGTGATATAACAGAGCCGTTGGGAACAGCATGGTGGGTAACAGCCCATGCCATCACATTTTCCTTGTGCCGATGCCGGCAGTGTTGGCGACCGGCTAAGCCTGGCTCAGGACAGTGGCATGAAATTTTCTGGGCAGAGATTTCAATTGATCATCGAGCAGCACCATGCTCAGCCCATAGCGCTCTCTGGTCCTTGCTCTCTACATGGTCTCTCTTTTTCCCAGCAGCCTCCGCCTTTACAGCCATCCATCCTGGGCCACAGTTGAGTGGGATGTGCCTCCCCAGGACCTAGAACAACAGGGCACTGGCACAAGGAGCAAGTGCTCCTACTGGTCATGCCCAATGGACCATCTTCAATGTGCTGTCCAGATGGGGTCTCCGGAGGTGATCTCTTTGACCTCAGCCCTGAGCCTGCTGCTCAGTGGAGTTTTGCTTGTTTGCTGCATCTGCAGCAAAGTGAAAAGACACACAAGAGAGGTAAGTGATGGGAGTCAGACAGGTAGCATGGTGCCAGCTTGCTGGGAGCCAGGACCCACCAAAGCCTTGGGCCAAAAATCCAGAGGAAAAATACCAGTAGTCCATGCAGAGAAGAAAGCCAGGGCAGGCACCAGAGCTCCTATACCTTTTCCCCAGCCCTTTGCCCAGCTCCAGAAGGCAGAAGCATGTCTCAGCTATGAGGTAAAAAAATGAGGACAGGCTCAATCACAAGGGGAAAATGACAGTCTGTCTGACATCTTTGTGCAACCTGCTGCCTGGGGCAGCCCAGCAGAGACTTGGACAGGAATGAACTGCTCAAAATCTAGTCTGAAATGCCATCATTTTCATATTTTGTGTATGTTTCATGAAGTCAGCACACTCCCAATGAGGTATGTAAAAGCATGTCCACAAACAGAAGATATGCACATAACTAATGAAGAAGCACATAACTAATGAAGAAGCTTTTTTGGAGGGACTACATATATAAAGACCAATCCCTATATCCCCATAATTTCCTGTTGTGATGCATGTATCCTGTAATGCCAAATTCATCAGAAAAAAATATGCCATTGTTAATATTCCATAGGAAATGTCACCAGAAAATGAATGATGTGCTATTCCAAACGGCTATCAACATACCTCTCTGGACTTGTGGACTGATTTTCTCAATATGAAATAGTAGCTCAGTAAGAAAAACAAAAAAAAGCAACAAAACCCCAAAACACCCAGATATGCAACACATTTTGCTTTAAAGCAATGATTTTACCATATGAATGCCATTCTGTAAGTTGTGAATTAACAATAAGACTCCAACCAGGAAAACAAGTTGATTATGTATCATTTGTGGTTCTACCAAAAGTTCAGTTATTTGAATCCCTTCATCAATGTCTTCAGTAATTCAGAGCAAGCAATGGGTCAGAAAGAAGTCTAGAATTATTTTTAGTACCTATTTTCTTATAATAATCCTAATTTCAGAGCTGAGTATTTTGAGATCCATCCATTCCATCTGGTTTAAGAGAGAACATCATTACTAAAGACAGTCATTTGAAACAAGAATGGAGCTGCCTTTTCTTCTAGGCAGGCCATGACCCAAAAGCACTCTGGTATAATTTTATATCCAATGGTCAAGAGTATGAAATTTTTAAATATCACCCCAAAACAATTGATACATCTGTAACAAATGTGTGTCCCCTCTTTCAAGGCCAATCAAAGGTTTCTGAAGGCAAAAGCATTTTGAGCTTTGGGAAGCATTTTGTGCTAATAAGCAAAGCACTGAAGAATGTGAAAACAGGTTACTCTAGCTCACAAGACAGGACACCATTCTTAAAAAACCACTGCTTTAAGGGAAGCAGTTTCATACTTGTAGAGGAGGTGGTTGCCTCTAGATCTAAAGCCCAGAAGCATCAGTTTCATACAAAGGAAGTGATTTAGTCCTAGAAGAAAAAGCATGAAAGAAAAAAGCATTTCAGACCTATAGCTACCTGACTGTCCTGCAAAAATTAAGCACAGAACAAAAGTCAACAGGTCCCTTGAATAGACAGGAAAGTTAGTAACACAGCAACTTTCTCCCCTCGTGACAGCTTCTGCTTCACTAAAACTGACCTTCATTAAACTGCACTTCTTTCTATGATGGTTAAACCTCTGCAAAACCAGGATTTCATGTTTGCATTTAATACAAATTTAACTTTGATCAGCAGCACATTATTTGATTGTTACTTGCACTTTTAACTCCTGTAGGGACACCAGAAATTTTGGACGAGCACACAAAAAACCCCACAACCTTTTAAGAAGAAGCAATCATGCTACGAATGCAGCTGTAGACAAGTGCAGAGCTCCCTACATTTTTGTGAACCTCATAATCAGACAACTTCAATGCCCAAGGGAGGTCCTGGAGGTAGCTGGTGTAGGAGCGAAGTTAACAGCATGCTATACACTTTGGAATGATACCTTACTGGCAGAAGATGTGGAACTGTGGTAGGATTTAGACCAAAGTGGGAATGCTACAATGTGGGACTTTGGGAGGCTATTCCTTTGAAAAATTAAGCAAAAGCTCAATAGGTGCTGAGTACGAAACTTAGTAACTGTCTTCCTAGTGAAAATAATACCTGTGCCTCAGCACCAGAACTACAGTCTATACCCCAGAAGACTACAGAACATCAGTGCAATTAGACTAATGCAGTCTTCATTTTGATCACTCACCCAGATATAACAAAGAAATATCACTGAACAATGGAGGGTCTTTCTGCTTGTGTTTTATCCTCAGAAGGCAGTTTGAATACCACAGTGATCCAATAAGACAAAATAATAGAAGGTGCAAGGAAATATGTCAGAAATTTGTCCACATACAAAAAACATGCCACTTGTTCTCATTTACTGCACTGTTGATAACTTTACACATAAAAAGTGAGTATTCAGCCTTGACTCATCCTTAATTAGATAAGGGATCGAGATCAAACATCTACAGCCTGCAAAATTATTACCAAGGAAAGATCTGACACTTACTGAGTGACTTAAGTATAAAAAAAGAAAACCAAACAAGTAGTCATAGACTTCCAATACACGGTAAATAAGCTGTGGAAAGAGATAATAATGATTTGTAGGGAATAGGTCAAGTTCCACACTTAGCAAAACTGCTGAAACAATTTTTACAGTCAAAAAAATATTGAATAAATGGGCAGTGTTTTGCCTTTTCTTCCAACTTCAGCACCATTTGCAAGAACATGAGAATCAAAGTCCTTTAAGACTACATATAACTCTAGCAAAGGAGGGCTATAAAACTCCTAAGATAATCAGCAGAAATATTATACAGATATTAGGCATTTTTCCATAGAACTGTAAGGCTGAAGAAGAAAAAGAAGGTTAATCAATACATTCCTCACAAGACTATAAGTGTTAACATACTATCTGCAACAAACACCACAAGATACCTCCCACAGTACATGACTAGACAAGTACAGTTTTAACTGACAAAAAATAAATCCTATTACATCCAGTCAATCCCTTTCCACACCAAAGCTCATCCTAAGGGACTTTGAATTCAGATAATATTCGTCAGACTACTCCAAGGCTGAGCTGATCTATCAAAACTTGCAGTGGAAATCTCTCCTTTCCCCTGTTCCCATTATCTTGCATCCTGTTCTGACATAGCTTTATACCTACCTTCCACCTCCTCAGGACTCAATGGTATTAGAAAGCAAGCACCTTCCGTTGGTACAGATAACTAGAATTAACATCCAGTACCTAGAATTCCCTTTATTAATAAACTATATAGTATTCAAAAGGGGTAAAGAAACAGAAGAGACAATGTCTTTCAGTACTGCCTCCAAGGTGGTACTGTGTCATTTAACAGATGCTATGCCCCCAGGCAGCTCCCCATCGACCCTGCAGCTGTGGCTGTCTGCAGAAACATTAGTCTTCGAGACACCCATGGTGTCTCCCCCCACATCTCCATGGTGCCTTGTGTGATCTTGGGGAAGTCACCTAGTTATTCAAGCATTAAAATAGATAATCCTCTCAGGGCTGTTGAAAACATTTAATGCAACGTCTGTATAAGACCTCTAAAAATCTTTAAATGGCAAACCTTTCTGAAGCAGAAACAGCGGTGACAGAGAACACCAAAAAGAGTAACTGCCTTATGAATGGAACACAAATTCATTATGAATTATTTTAGTATTATCCCAAATCCTCAAGTGGGAAAGTTCTGTTACTAATTGTTAGACCGTACATCTGCTGTTTGCTGAGAACATATGGTGCAATTGTAACAGGAACTGCTGACTAAGGGAATACAGCACTTAATTTGGATAGAAAAGCATAACTTGAGAAGCACTTGAATTGTTCAGCATCTTGCACTAACCACACAGAAGTTGCTCTACCATTGTGCATCAGGATTTGGGCACATGTTTGCATGGCCTTGTTCTGAACTGTTCACTCTGGTTTTTTTTTCTTTCTGAATACATAGCTAGGAGACAAAGGAGCAAAGGACATCTCCCTCTCTCTGGAATAGTGGAAATAGTGACCTGACCTCCACAGAAAATAACTATTTGCACAATTACCTTTGTTTTGATTTTTTAAAAAAAAATTAGGAAACGTTTCTGACAGCATCAGATTCATGATCTGTCCTAAAGCCTGCACCAGACTTTACAGGCAAAATATAATATGCTCATCAAAAAACTTCTAACTTGGGTGAGCTAAACAATGTGAAGTGTATGAATGAGTCTAAATTATTTCCTATTTATTTGAACTTGTTACTATTCATGTCCTTTAACCAGCACCCATTCTTCAGCATGCAAGGCACTCCTGTGTTTATTTGAGCAGATGAATCATAGAATTTGACACAAAGGCAATTGGACATACTGGATGCTATGGATTAGTCCTACTGTGTGTCATCTGCTTTTTGCAGACAAAAAAAGGATACTCAACATTTTACTCCTCCTTTTCCTAAAGCTTCTGTTTTCCTTACATGCTTGCAATGAAATACAAAATACCTATTTCTCTCTTATTCAGCTTTGATGGGTTAGCAGTCTGAATCTGCCAAGCAGAGAAATTCAGCATTCCACAATTTATTGTATGAGGAAGTTGATAAACAGGTCAAAGCTCAAATGCAAGCATGCCTGTTAAAAGTTATTTTCGCTCTTATGCAAATATTTCATAGGCATGCAATGCAAGCTGCACTTTCACACACTTGCTCTCATCTGACTTGAAGAAATCACATGCAAGGAAATATTTGCATTAGTCAGGCAAAGAAATTATATTCATATGGTCTCTTCTTTATCCATTATGAAAACTTTATCCAGCTTTAAGAATCTCCTGTTATACAGAAAATCTGGAGAAAGAAACAAAAGGCAGACACACCCATGAAATGGACAAAGCAGGCAACTACTCAGACTTTAAACTTTGCTCAGGAAGATAGCTATTAGACACAAGGAGAAAAAAGCAGTCTTTTCAAATGGAAAATAGAAGGAAAGCAAGACTTAGGAACAACATTACAAAAAATAGAAGGGGAGACAAACTATCAGAGTACTCCTCAAGATACATAGGAGACAGGGCTGGACAGGCAATTCAGATTGTACTGAAAAGGTAACTAAAGTTACTTAATGTAATTAATAGAGTGTCTATTATAGCCCAAAACAAAGTTTCAGGCCACATAAATAAAACCCTGCTGGGAATTTCCACAACAAAGATACTAGTAAAAATCCAGAAACTTAACACCAGCCGTTCTTTCACTGATTTCAAGTTATTCATCTCTACTCGCAATACATGTAACTGTTGCTTTAATCCAGAGAAACTGTACATGGCAATAGCAAACCACCCAGTGCCAATCCTACCTCTCATCAGCCAATTCATACACACGTCACCCGCAATCACTAAAGGTGCGGTGGAAGAATAAGCTGTTGCTTGAAACAAGAGATGAATTTATGTTTTTATTCCTCTCTGTTCCCGCAGCTCCTGCTCTGACAACTCCTGCTCTGACCTTCTTCTCTTCAGCTAGTTTGTGTAAAGTTTTCAGACCAGAGACAGCTGCTCAAGGCACACACCTGCATGGCTGCTCTCAGTCTGGCCCTGATACCCGTCCACTCTGCCAGCAGAACTCTTTTTGCACCATGCCCATGGATCTGCTCCAAAAAAAACTCTCCAGCTTTGGCCTGTAACATCTAGAATACCTTCAAAATCTTTATGAATTAATAGCCAAAGAAACAGCTATAATCCACAAACTCTGACACACAGAAACAGAAATGACAAGAACTGACCAGATATCACACACCCAGGTTTTGCTCTGCAGTTGAAGCTGAGACTAATATAAAGCAGCACAGCGAGCTTCTGGAAAGGTAGTAAATGCAGAAAGCACTGCAGTAAAAGCAGAAGCAACCCTTTGAAAGACAGAAATTTCAGGGCAATAGGGACATGGTCCAGGAGATAGTACTATAACGTCACACCAGCAGCTCATACTGCTGCTGTGGAGATTATAAAAACACCACATCTCAATACTGTGAACAGAAGTGCTGAAATAAGTAAGGTAGATCAAGTGAAAGATTTAGACTTTTTTTTTTTTTAACATAACTAAGACTGTTGAACAGTTTCAAAAATTGCTGTTGACGACACAAGTTAAAATCAATGTTGAATGAGAGAGGGGAAGGCTTGTAAGGCTGGCCAAGAATATTTACTGGAGTCATTTCCCAACAGGGATCAGCTGAACAGGAACACGATACCCAACAGGATGCATTTCCAAGACAAAACCTAGAAAAGAAATTGGCAACAGTTCCCTTATGCTCTGATTTGAGCTACATTAAGTATTTTGTCTCTTTGAGGGACATAAAATCCCAGAGACAAGCTCCTATCATGACAATCTCTTTAAACTGCATGGGAAAAGCCAATTGGAAAGCATAACCCATTAAGCTATGCTTATTAATTTGGTCAGTAAAAGGTCAAATCAACACCAATTCCTGAGAATATACGCAAACCCATTATGAGGAAGGAAGAAATATGTATTGTGCTGACAAATGCCTATGCATAACAGGCCAGATGCAGTGATGGCACAAAGGTGCAAGGAATTACAGTTCTCCCAAGAGAGGATGGCAGCAGCTATGCCACAGGAATGTAATATCAGATATCAACTGAAATGACATCAACCTGACCGGATTCAACAAGGGTCCTATGAAACTTCATCTGTAAACACAGTCCACTATACACAATCTGGCTGAGACACAACAGGACACCCAAAAGAGTGCACAACTCATACCACTTTATACAAGAAGCGATAATTATATCCAACCACACCTTGCTTGCTTATCTACCACATCATTCAAGTTTATCTATTGCTGTAGTACTCCACTTAAAATCAGAAGCTTTGTTTTGTGCCCAGTTTACACAGACTGAACTATGTGAAACACAGATATCAATTATCTAATAGTTTAGAACTTTTATTACATCTTCTGACCCAGAACCTGCTTCTGTAACAGTAGTTGTGGCTGACAGCATACTTGGGATTGAGTCAAAGACCTCAGGAACTAAGAGCAAGGGTGTCTTTAGAGCAAATCTTATGGGTAGAGTTTGGTCTGGTGAGCCATGCAGAAATTCATGTCTTCCACATATGGAATCATAAGCACACACTGATGGCTGCACTAGCTAGAGTGCCTCACTCAGCCTCATAAAGTTTCTAAAAATAAAAACACAATAGCCAAAAAGCTTTCTAACTGCTTGTATTAAATATTCTAAACATGACTTCACTGTTTGGACAAATAGGGAAGCAAATGCAAAACAGACAGTAAATGAATCAAAGGTGCCAAGGTTTTGTCTCGTCCAAAGATGAGCACCATATTTAATAGAAAGCCTCCTGGAAAGCCTGCATTTGTGCAGGAGCAAGAGAACAGACTCTAGTTGTACAATTTGCCTCAAAGAAAATTCCACTGCCAATCACTAAGTGCTGAAAATACAACTTGCCATCTCTTTAGAACCAGGATCCAGGCACAGCAAAGAGCAACAGGAAGAAAATACGGGCCAAAAACTTAAATAGCCCAGTTCCTAACTGGAAGCATGGAAAGCAGAAAAAAAGTGAAGCTAAAGGCAGTGAGTGGGAATGAGAAGAGATAAGAACAAGATCACATCCTTATCACCTGAACATTAATTATTTTTGCTATTTTTCTTCTAGTATTATTTCAGCTACCTTCTCTACCATAGATCGACAAAAGAAACTGACCAACTCTAAACAGAATGCAAGGAAAAAATTGGAATCTTAACCCAATCTTAATTTGAATAGTAAAATGTGACAGCCAAACTGGTTTCATAAATTAAGAACCTTCCCTGCCTCAGAGATCAACATCTAAAAACAAACATTTAAAAATAACCAAGATATTTTAACCAGAATCATAGAATTGCATGGGTTGGAAGGGACCCCAAGGATCATAGAGCTCCAACCCCCCCTGCCACAGGCAGGGCCACCAACCTCAGGCCTGGATCTACACAAGGTTGCCCAATGCCGGAAGTACTGGAAGAAATTACAACACCTATCCCTGCATTTTTCTTGCCATGATCCAGCACAAAATGACAAGAAATTTTGTCCCACCATATTACCACAATGGCTTAGCCACTGATCAAGAGACAATTGTCTCTAAGTGGTTGTAGGACACAGCATAGCTTTCACTTTCATGTCTATTGGAACTAATTTTGGTGGAATCAGTACAAAAGCTCTAAAAATGACTGACTGTATGAACTGACCTGCACAGGCACACACAGACTCCCTTGCACCTACAAATCAATACTGTTACTTAGGTTAGGAACCATGAACCGCATATAGTGCTCCTACATTATGCTCCAGGGATAAACACTTTTTTCCCCCCACTTGCTTTTATAACAGCATAAAAATGGTTGCAAGTCAAAGGTAGCCTTCAGAGGGTCTCTCAATGACTTGATCTGAAGCAAGCCTATAGCTTCAGGCCTTAAATCTTTATTAAGCATTTTCCCATCATTCCCTGCCCCCAAAATGAACATTAGCAGGAGTGAACATCCAGTAGAATCAAAAACAAAATACTGGCACTTGTCTTAATTTAAAACGTAAAAGAAACTTTGCATATGAACATTACATTTGCAATAATGAACATTACAGACATGTTCATTAATCCACTGGCAAAAAAACCAACTAGTTTCTTCCATCTCTCAAGAAAGCCAGAGAAATCGAACAGCTAGCATCTTAGCACTTTCAGAAAAAAAAAAAGCCAAACAAACCAATTTTGTTCATTTCTTACAAATGAAGTAATAAATACCTAATTTTTTAACATTGGTAAAGATTTATTTGTATTGACACTACATGATTTGAAAAATAAACCAAATTAATTTCGTTCATGACCATTTGCCCAAAGTATTTTTATAACATCATGGATTAATGGTTGAAGAACAGCATATGCCTTAGTAGCACTGAATGATCAATATGATTGGCTATCATCAGAAGAACTCTTTAAAATTAGCTGTTCGACGACAGTGATTATCTGAAGGTAGTGATTATCTGAAATGCCCCATTAACTGCACAAAATTATTCTAGCAAGGTATTTTCTCATTCCTTATTGGAACTATGTTTTAAAAACCATAGGCAAACACAGGTGTTTGTTTTTAGCAGTAATCTTTGTCTTTTTTTATACTCTGAAAGCCTTGTTGCAAATGAAACTGACAGCTAAAGCTCAATTAGTTCAATTCTTAGACAGGCAGTGACAAGAGGTTTCATCACTAACCCAAAATATAGAAATGCAATAGCTAATAATCACATGTATAAGTGCCAGTCATGCATGTATGTATTTTTAAATAGTAGCAAATCTCATTCTTAAATACCCACACTAAGACATCTAGTCCGGCATTATCAGGTATTGTCTTGGCAATGTGCTCGTGACGCACAAGACGGTTGGACTTGATGATCTCAGAGGTTTTTTCCAAGCTTAAGGATTCTATGATTCTGTTATCAGCAGTTCCTAGAACCTGAAAGTGGCTGTGGTCTACCTACAGTCACCAGGGCAACCCAATACTCACTTTTGAGAAAGTATTTGTTTCCCACATGAACTTCCAGCACCAGACATGCAGTGCCAGTTTTAGACTCTTGCTCTCACCAATACTGACTTCATATTTACTATAGTCTAAAGTAAACAACTTGGAAAAATCTTAACTTTATGACACAGTAGAACGGAAAACAGACACAGTTTGAAAAATTGGGTCACTGGTATGTCAGTCTTCTGTACTGCGTCAGCAAGTACTGCTGTGAAAAATGCCACCATACCTTATGCATAACTGAAATACCAGTGCCTCAGAGTAAAGTCTGCCTTAAGGATCTTTTTAATGAACAAGAACAATTACCATTTTTTATTTTTAACACTGCTAATTCTTCCTCTATTGCCCAGAATAACACTGGCTTTTATCTAGTCTTAGAATGAAATGATTTTTCTTTCAAAGCAGCAGAGGTAACTGCAAGTGTGTTAATAGGCAGTTTGAGAGGCACATCATGCAGCCACAATGACAGCAAGACCTGGTTCATACGTTAGCAATTGTGCTCACTGAGAATGGCAGATGCAAGTCGCCCTTGAATGGTATTACACCACATTTCCACTCAGGGCTTTTTGTGAGCCCTGGTTCGACAGCTGACTCAGCAGCTCAAGCAAACTTGGGTGCTACCTCATTATTACAGGTTCTATTAGAAGCACTGTAATTAAGGAACTGTCAGCACCTATGTTATGAGTTCTCTTCCAGGGGTTAATAATTGAGCTGTAAAATTTGCTCTAGGATGGGATTTCTGCATCTGTGTGTGAATGCCTTTTTCAGTGCAAGAAAAAAATGGGTTTGAGTTTTTCTTTTCTCTGAATATAGACAATTATAATGCTTAAAAACATTTGAATGCATTCTGAAATACAGAGCCTGTAACAATAGAGCAGCACTTTCAGCATTTTTAAGAAAATCATTCAATACAAATGTCTTAGTGTATTTTTGTGGACATAACATGGAAAAGAGACATGAGATGTGGAGTCAGTTCCTGCTAGCAGACTCTTGTGAGTTTAGGTAGGTAACCTAATATGCTTGTGCTTTACCTTCCCCATCTCTGGACGGAGGGTAATTGGTGTAATGATCTACGTATGAAATGTACCGTGAATCCTCAGGAATTCACTGTATAACTGCCATGTTCTTTTTAATAGAATATGAGACTGTTGACCCTTCTGCATCTAAAGACTCTACATGCTTCACATGCACATAGATGGGTGAATGACAAGTCAGACCACCTACAGACTTTCAATGTCAGCTTCATAAATATACCTGTCCCATGTAATTAATGAGAGGCCTAATTTAAAAGCATCTATATCCTGATTGTGCCTAAATGTTGGAGTCTTAATCACAGGAGTCTAGAGAGCTTCATACACATATTACAATAGCCATACTATTTGTTACTACCCAGATTCAGATGGAATCTTTCTAAGCTGTTTAATCAAACATCTAAAAAAGTGAACGAGTCTTTTGTTTTCTCTAAGATTTTCAAAGTTACCACTATTGGTATTACCTTTTGCCACCCTCATCCCCACCCCCCCAATGCATACCTGACCAGAAATCTGTATTATAAAAATCACAGAGTTGTAGGGGTTGGAAGGGACCTCGAGAGATCATCGGGTCCAACCCCCCTGCCAAAGCAGGCTCCCTAGCTCATACTGCACAGATAGGCGTCCAGATGGGTCTTGAATATCTCCAGAGATGGAGACTCCATCACCTCCCTGGGCAGCCTATTCCAGTGCTCTGTCACCTTCACTATGAAAAAGTTCTTCCGCATGTTGGTGCGGAACTTTCTATGCTCCAACTTGCAGCCATTGCCCCTTGTCCTATCCCCACAGACCACTGAAAAGGGGCTGGCTGATTCCCCCTGCATCCCCTGCTTCAGATAATTATAGACTTTAATTAGGTCCCCACTTAGTCTTCTCTTCTCAAGGCTGAAGAGTGTAATGATCTAATGTATCTTTTTAAATTTCAAGAAACCTTTTTGTGTCTCTAAAAGTCATTCTCCCATATATGAACAGTAAAGCAACAACAGAACAGCTCTTGAAAGAGCACAATTAGAAAAATCGCCCTACTTTTAAAACCACAAACAAATAAACTCTTCCAGGCAGTATTCACAGGTATGCTTCTTCCCTGAGGGTTTTTAATCAGAAGGGCTCACATGAAGAGACCTGAAGCCTGGTGCTGCAGTCATGCCATCAAGAGAATTTCAGAGCGGTTTGTGAAGTGATACATTGTAGTTATCGGTCTCTTCAACATGGCATTTTCTCTGCTTGACTTGATTCACATTGAGGTTGTAGTATCACTATCCATAGCGTAACACTGACCAGAACAAAGAACTGTTATATATGTACAGGGAAAATGAGCTTTGGGCTTTAATCCTACATTCACAATCACTTAATACTTGCAATGCTTCTTCTCTAGGAGTATAACAGTAAATGGTACCCTCCTTAAATAAACCCAAAACCAAAAACCCCCCAACGCAACACCACCACCACGCCAAACCATGAAAACAGCCCCCCCTCCCAAAAAAAACCCCACACCAACAAAGAGGCTGTTCCATATGTACTTAAGGCACAAGCTAAATGACAGCAGAAATCAGAAGAAATTAAACAGTTGAAATTAACACCTCATTGTACCAGTGTAACTTAAAACAAGCATAGGTACTCAGTTCAGATTAAAAAAAGTAATATTTGCCTATAATGATGGAGTCAGGAAACACATAAAAAAATTTGCTTTTGAACCACCACCAGAATTACATTATTCTCTTCAAATAAAAATAAATGAACAAAAAAAAATATTCCCTTGTTTCACTTCAGGTAAGTGTAATGATAAGAGACATACTTAAGTATTCCTTCCTACCATGTAAGAGAATCTGAATACCCAAATTCCTGGCACTTTTCAGAAGCCTGGAACTGCAGGGGGCCAGCAGGGGAACACCAGGTGGTAAGACAGTTTGGGGTGCTTGAAAACACAACACCCTCCTCTTTTCCCTTACATCTCTACTTTCTCATAACAAAGAACAACTATGAAAAAGTAAAAAAAAAAACCAACAAAAAAACCCCATAGGTTTAAGTATTTTACTGAGTAGAGACACAATCCGCAACATAATCTGGTTTTGGAAGACTATGTTAAACTAATAATAAAATGACTCGCCTGAGGAAGCTGGAGGTCCCTGTTCTCTGAAATTCCAAGTATTTACATTTACCTCTCCTCATCACTACATGATGACTAAGGACTACATCACTACATGATGAGGAGTCCTGCCCTTAGTAGAGTGATCTATAATGCAGAACCTGGGAGGCCATTCCCTTGTTTATGCCTCTTTAGGACTTTTACCCAATCATCCTGATTGGGTAAACTAACTGCACACAGAGTTAGTTTACAGAGTTTGACAAACACTAGAGTTCACATTATAGTAAAACAAGATGATCAAGCAATTTACAAGACAGACCAAGGCCTCATATTTTACAACTGAATTCATATTCAGCTGACACACAGAATGAACTTTGCAAGCAATAAAGAATATCCAATAAAGACTATTAAAAAAACCCCACAAAAACCACACTTAGAAAAACTATGTAGGGATAGAGGAATACATTTTATGACAATTTTAAGCAGTGTCTCAAGAGGGAATAAAGTAAAAAAAAAAAACAAACAAATAAAACACCAAACAAAAAAACCCCAAACACCACCAACAAACAACCCAACCCCAAATCACAACACCCAAACCTCAAAGTGTTATTTTACAAACTACCTTGGAAAATCAACACCCATTCAAAAACTTCTCAGAATTTGCTAATCCAAATATCCTGGGTGGTTTTTAGGTGTTACCTAAGCCACACATACACATACCCCTGACAGATAACAACATAAGGATAAACTGATGGTCAAACATGGAAAACATGTCAAAGTTGAAAACAGTTTCCCTGCCTTGGGTTACAGGGGAATATTGCATCAACTTGTGAATTTTTAAAATTAAATTCATTCATTGTTAAAAATAACTATGTGTACGTGTCTATATGTAGAACTCTGGTTAAATCTGCTTCTCGTACAGCAAAGCATGTGAAGATCTCAATTTTTCAGTATTTTCCTTCTTCTAAGAACCAGGAAAAAGCTTATTGAATCTTATTCAAAGAGTGCAAAGTTCAGACAGCTCATTTAGTCTGTTTCAAATCTCACTACTAAATTACAACTGTAGTTTCAATCAAGGAATGGGTCAATATGCACTGCTTGGTCTCTTCCATAAGCAAACAAAAAAAAAGTCTATCATCCTGAAATCGATATTGAGAAAGAATAAAGAAAATCTATACTGGCAAGTAAAGTTAATACACTATGGATTTAACCAGGTGAAAAAAATTACTGTATCTTCATTTTTACACAACTATTTGCAGAATTAGTTGTCTGTAACTGGCAGTAACCAGTTGCTAAACTTGGTATGCTGTTTCATTCTTAGTAATATCTAGATGCTTATACTGAATACTTTTAAAAGTGGTAACAAAACTGTTCTGAAGAAGAAAGTTTCCTAATGCAAAAATCCTATTCTTCTTCAAACAAGAAAAAAAAAAAAAGAGTAAATCACTTCAAAGTCTTATTGTAAATATTGTCATATGATACTTATTCAAGTTAAAGTCTCATAAAACAAGGATACAACTTTCCAACTGCAAGGCTTCCTTTACCTGTATTTCTCCTAAGCAATTTGTCTGTCACAAGATTTACCATTCAAAGGTGTTTCTGGATGGTGCCAGATACATTTGTAGAAATAAGTATGAGAAGCACACTCATGAATTACAAGGCAGCAAAGAAAAACAGCAGAGGCAGCAGGAAAAATTACAGCTACGAATCCTGTAAGGTCCCTGAGGAAAAGAGGAGGATTGCAAAAAAAGAAGAGGGAAAAAGATAAGGGATAAGACAGAAGTGAGCTTACAGAGAGGTGAGTGACTAATATTAGAAGAAACAAAGATTATTGTTGTAGAGGACAAAAGCACCTTACTGCTAAGAAAGAGAAGTCCTAGCACTTATACAGAGCCCATGCAACTTTAACCAAAGATGTGTTTTTATATCTGTACAGATTAGGCCAAAGAAACAAAGCCTAACTCACTTTCCAAAATCCAGAGAAACTGGGTCAATTTTAGGGGCATAGAAGGGATCATTAAAACTGTATTGAAACAACATAACCTCACTCCATAGTTCCAGACACCCACCACACACCACTTGCCACACACATCGATTCCTTCCCCAAATCTTCATCCTCACATCCCATTACTTTTAATTAGTATTTCATTCCTGTGCCCTTAAATTCTGTATTCTAAGTGGTCTTCTGATCACAGTTTTTCTACCAGTGATTGCTTCATTGTCTGGACCATAATTCTTCCAAGTAAAAATGGATCAAGTAAAACCATTTTAAAAAAGGATGACTGATTCCCAGGCAGCACCTCACTGACAGGATGCAAGGATGCTGGGATTCTCCCCAACAGTCTCTCCTGTCAAAGCGATTCCTTTATGTACAAAATACATACAGGAGCCCAGCAAGAGAAAAGAAAGAGAAAGCTGCCCCACAGAAGTGAGACACCCCAGAGTTACCTACCCCACAAAAGTCAATCAAAGACACCTGAAGAAGATGATCATTACCAACAGACTCACCTCTTCCTGCAAGCTGCAGTGAACTTCTACATCTTTTTGGTTTATTGAAAAATGCCCAAGACTCAGAAAAAAACAAATTGATTTTCTGTCTTAATAAAGCATTTTTAAGCTAAATTAGTTATTCTAGTCTGCCATATATTGAAGCAATAATCCTTATTGCCCAAGCCAATTTTTATTTTTTTTTTTGGAGTTCAGGCTCCAAACTAAACCAATTAAATTTCAGACCTCCAACTTTTTGGTTGAGTACAACTATAGCTCTCAAGGATCAAGACATCTATAACCTGAGATCAAATATTTATTGAAAGCCCCACCTGTGTGACAGCAGCTTAGACTAATTTTTGGCTCCAACTTAAATATTTTTGGAAGAAGCACATTCTACAATAAATAAAAGGAGTTAGGACTGACAAATATGATGCACAGAAGCATAAGGAAATATAAGCAACATTGCTGCACCAAGTAGTAACAGAAACACTTCCACCTCATTCTTAAAACATAGCAATCCTCTTATCCACTGTTTAAAACATGCAATGTTCATTATACAGTACGTAAGCACTGTCAACATTCATAAACACACAGATGCCATTCTAAACACACATACTAAACACACTCCTATTAAACTCAAAACAGTATCCCAGACTGAGATAAAGCAATCTTTTTCCTGCAAACATGTTTTCTAAAAAAAGAGCGAAAATCTTAAATAAAACCAAGTGGAAAGGGTCGTGTGACTTTTTTTACAGGCAATTATACTTTCTGAAGTCAAAAGGCTTCAATATGCAGAGTGATAGGTGTTTATGTAAAAAAAATTAATGGCAAATTAGATCCATGTGTACATAGATTGATACTCATTAGCAAAACTGTGTGCTCTGTATACATAAAGGAACAGAAATCAACCCTTGCTCTTTTCCACTTTTCAGTACAAAATATTACTTACTGTACACATGCCCATGAACCTATTTCTAATGATTTAAGGCATTAAGGCTAGTTAAAGTAACACAAGAGCCTGTCACCAGAAGGGTTTCAATATACATGTGTCCAACATCACTTTCCTACCCTATATAAATAAGCCTGGTGTTAAAATACACCTTTCATGCAATCATAAAATCTTTATACTAATCCAGCAGACCTTACACTGACAACTACTGAAATCATGAACTGGACTGACAGATTCTTAAATCTTCTGAGGTGATCACAGTGCACTTGTATTTCCACTACAACATTCCATCTGCAAATAAACATGTAAAGACCTGATTGAGAGCTCTGTGCTGCCTCACAGTTATCAGCTACACTGTCCATTCAAAATGAAGTTACTTGTATTAGCTAATACATGAATATACATGGCAATCTATGCCCAGAAGGAGAACGTCTCTGTACAAGTGCAATGATTTTGAGATCTGGTCACTAGAACTAGGAACTGGACTTCTCTCCCTTTGTGAACCACTGTTTTTTCATAGATGGAAACTGCTTTTAATCTTTTTTTGGAGATATTGAATTTGCTGGTAGCCTCAGTTTTAAGTTACAATAAAACTGCATGTAGCAGGAGCATATCTCATGTAGGTATACTCACAAAAACTGGAAACAAAGATTTTTTTTTTTTCCATACATCAATGAGCAGCAAATATGTATTGTCAAGTGTATTACTTAAATCCACTGGTAAAGGAATCCCTTTAGTTATTAACATGAGAATCACTCTCATGTTAAAAACATGTTAAGTGTTTTGCCTGTCTATTTGTGGGGTCTTTTATATATTTTCTAAAACCTATTTTTGACCATGTCTTGTGACACCCATACATCCAGAAAAATGCTTTACAAGTTCTAATTTGGGATCTGTCACAAGGTTCAAGCAAGAGATTCTGACTACCATTTAGCAATTAACACTGCCTGTGTTTCAGAGAGGAAGCATTTCTATGGATACAATATGAGGTAGCAATTTCAACAAAAAAAGATTCCTAAGCATCAACATCAAGCTTGATGTATGTTTGGAGAATGCAATTAGAATGATCTCAACATACAATAGGTCCAAACTATTGAGCTGTAATTAGCAAAACCCTTTTCAAATATGCTGTATGGACAAAAGATACAGAATGCATACCACATTTAGAAAGGGGCAGTGTAGCTATGCTTAGCAAAGTACTAAATTAACTGGAAAAATACAAGAGCTAGCTCAAGGGTTTGTTTATCAAGTGTTAAATACGTTTTACACAACTTCACTGGTTTGTTGAAAGAGCTCTCAAACAGGCAATGGGAATTCTACCTGGCAGCAATGCACCGGCCACACAAAAGAACAGTTATAGAATCATTGGGGTTGGAAGGGACCTCGTGCTTGGAAACGTCCTAAAACACAAAAGCACAGGTCAAGCCAGCCCCAAGGTCTTAAAAAAGAAAATTCCCATGGAGCCTCACATTCCTCTGCTGTAATCCTTCACTCGAGGACAGCTGAGGCAGGAGAGTTAGAGACCAGCACTGAGGGGTGCAGTCCAGTGTAGAACTGCAGAGAGTAAGAGTATCTGGAGTGAGGAAGGGTAGGGGGGCACAACCTGCATTCTAAGCAATTTCCACTGCCTAACTGGTGCACCAGCATGTTCTCCACCAGCTGGAAATGCCTCCTGGATGTCACACTGCTTTACATTAAGAAATCTTATCAGCTATCAATGTGTGCACCTGAGTCATATTTAAGGAGTAGAGGAACAGTGATTGCAGACCAGATCTAGAAATACAAGTCTGCTCCTTGTTTCCAGCCCTGAAAGAAGTCTTTTTTTCTTCTTTTTTAAATATTTCCTTTTTTAACAGCAGAAGTTAAATACAACATTTATTTTACTCTTTGCTCTCATCCCTCCAGGGAATGACTCCAGTAAGGTTTTATCAAAACCATTAAAGATCGCTGGGTTTTGCTGCTGATTTGATATCCTTATGAAACCAATCCCTGTCCACCTTTACACACTGCGTCAAAAAGATTTCATAATAAAATGAGTAATACTAGTGTTCAAAATAACATGCATGGTATCACTGAGAAGCTGCCAACTGTTGCTCCAACTGTGAAAGAAATGCTCATTCACCTCTTTAGCTCCAGAGAATGCCCAAAGATATGCAAAGCTACATGCTAATATATGGATACATTCAATCCAGGAAACACCTGTGTACATGTAAGGGAACTCTATCATTTCCGTAGAGTTTCAAACAAATTATTCCTTCCTTCCTTTCAGAACAAATGGTTAAAATTTCTTCTCTTGTGAGATGTGCAAAGGGTAACATTTGAACCTTTGCAGGTTTTCAAATTTTTGCAGGAAGCTTCCACAGCGCTCCCACCAGCTCTTTCCTGTAATCACAAGGCCACACAAAGACCTTCCTCTCCTTCACATGCACTCTGGTGCAGAAAGACTTTGTAAGCTAATCCATGCTGTTTTGCAAACTGCTCTGCACACAGGAAGGCTACCCTGTCGCCACTAATTGTGTTCCATATACAGTAACTGCAGCCAGCACTAGCCAGATCTAGGATACAGAGATATATGCACTTTCTAAGCATCACAGTTTGAGTGGCTGTCAAATATTATCCAACTTTATCTTACACCCAGGGGAGAGGAAGGAGAAACCTTCATAAATTTTCACCATTTCCAATTAGGCTAGACTCTGCTCACACTACCTCAAAATAACAGTATTTATCCCCTTAAACAGCATTAAAAACCACTGTATCAGGCTTTACAAGCCTTCCATTCTTCAGAGATGAATCTTCCAAGTTTGATTTTATGAATCACTTCTTAGAAGCATAGAATGGCCTGAGTTAGAAGAGACCTGCAAGACCATCTAGTTTACCCCCCTCATGGGCAGGGACACCCTCCACTGGACCAGGTTGCCCAAAGTCCCATCCAGCCTGGCCTTGAACAATGCCAGGGTGGGGGCAGCCACAGCTTCTCTGGGCAGCCTGTGCCAGTGCCTCATTGCCCAAATCGTAAAGATTTTTTTCCTAATATCTAACCTAGATCTATCTTCTTTCACCTTAAACCCATTATCGCTTATTCTGTCACTCCATGTAAGCAGTCACTCTCCAGCCTTCCTCTTGGTCACTTTCAGATATTGGAAGTATTGGACATATTGGCAGGCTGCTCTAAGGTCTCCCCAGAGCCTTCTCTTCTCCAAGATGAACAACCCCAACTCTCTCTGCCTGTTTCTACAGCAGAGGTGCTCCAGCCCTTGGATCGTCTTCATGGCATCCTCTGGACTTGCTCAAACAGCTCAGTATCTTTTCTGTAGTGAGGACTCCAGAGGTGGACGCAGTACTGCAGCTGGGGTCGCATAAGAGCAAACTAGAGAGGCAGAATCACCTCCCTTGACCTGTTGGTTACCTTTCTAGTGTTTCTTCTACAGGAAGGGACTAAAAACTGCCCAGAACAGTTCTGCTTCCAGGATTTGAAGCAAGGAAATCAGTATATATATATTTTTAATGCTTGGATAGCATTTCAGAGACAGCATAAATTTCTGCAAAGTCATCAAGGAAATTAATTCCTCTATTGCTTCTCATTTTAAGTTGTCCATGGCATTCATTTTGCCATCTTCAAAGAGTAATTTCCATTGGTCAAAATATACTGGTCTATTACATAATACCTGTAAGTTTTCCAAAACAATCACCTTTTTGCTCCAGAGAAATCAGCTCTCTAGAAAAATGGGACACCACAAAAAAGAAAAGGAAGCAGCATTTAACGATATACATTCTTAAACAAACAAAAAATCATCCAAAACCACAAACAAAAAAACCCAACCCCACAAAAAACAAAACAAAAAACCTAACCCAAAAAACCCCACACACCAAAAAACACAAAACACACACCACCACACCAACCCCTCCACTTCTTTCAGCTGTTTTCTACCCTCCTTCCCCAGTTTCCACTGCACACTGATAACAGATGCATTTGATGAATTATGTGCTGGCTCTGGATCTAATGTACAAACTGAGGGTATTTTCTTGAGGGCCATTTGCCAGAGAAGCTCAGAAGGAAAAAATAAAGTCATGCTCTTGCCAAAGCTTCAGCTTCAGCTCCCCTTGACCCATGCTGAGGATGGCAGGGAGATGACACAACGAATACCTGTTTCTAACAGAGGCGTTTCAAAGCTTTTATCACATTACTATTGGAAGTATATAAAAAAAGCTCTAAAATTGTAAGAAAATGTCCTGAGGATACATCTTTCTCTTTCTGTTCTATCAGTACCACTGCAATAAAGCTTACCTACACTTTTACTGAATCTTTAAGGATAACCAGTATATGCATGTTTCCACTTCTTGTTTTGAATACTTATTTTCAGAATACTTTCAATAAATCAGAACAATGGAACCAAAATAAGGCTAATTCCAAGCCCTATGACCATCTCTTAAATGCTTTCCTTTTCATTTTTTGCTGTGTTTTTAGCTGGTTTTTTTTCTTTTTTTAATTTTAGATCTATACTTTTAGGGCTTCTACTACAGTTGCCTGAAGAAAAAAAAACAACACAAGGCACAAATCGTTACAGAAATTCTACCACATTTCTTCTTGTTTAAAAATGCTACAAAATTCAAAGGGTTTTGTTGACAACTAGTGCATTATGAAGTAACACTACAGGATTGCCAATCATCATCAATTAGACATTAGAAAAGAAGGTCAAGACAAGATGCTTCTGTTAAATAGGCATTCAGGCAGATGCCAGCCATGTTGAACATCACCAGCTTATCTCCATTCCAAGGAGCAAACCAGGAGCATTAGCTCATTTTGTATTGGTCAATGAAAAGCTGACAGGTCGTGCCAACTACAGGTTGCTGTTCACAAGACTTTAAATAAATAAAACATCCCAAAATCCAATAGTAATGTACAAATACCTGTCACTACACTGAATTTGCTTCAAAAGCTGTCAAAAACACTGAACTTGGTTCTGGAAGAACTGTTGGATCCCACATCCTGACCTAGCCTCCTCCTTACATGCAGAGACACATCCATACTAGGTTTTGCATTAACAGGTAAGAGTCTTAATTATTTCTTTTGACACATTCGATACTGTTTACCAGCTACTTTTTGTATCTCTCACTAAGGCAGAAGTTTATTACATTTGAAGCTGTTTGCCTTTGAACACAGAATGCCAGAGAGGCACCAGTTACTGGAATATTGAAATAAGGCCCAAGAACGTCTTTGAAAAATATGCATCAATTAAGATGAATGCTTAAAACAGCAGATGAACAATAGTCCACCCCCGAGACTCCCTCTTTTCTACAGCAAAGCTGTGTCTGCTGTGACAGCGCCTTCAATTTTAACAAATACCTTCTTTCTGAAGGAGGGCTAGCAGCTCCATGACTAAAGTACCTCTTTTTGTGAAGGTTTAACCCTACCAAAGCATTACAGGGAATTAGAGGATCTTGCTGTTGGACACCCGCCTTTCAGTTGCATGTGAAATAAAAATACTACAGCAATGCTTGAGAAGCCCAGTGTTTCCACCAGCTGGCTATCAAATTTGTATCATACATCAATCCCCACACCTCAGTATATCGTACCAAAAAGAACTGATGCCATTTGATGCAAATGCTTCATGAGGGGGAAAGAATCCTGCAAAGAAATGGGGTTGGAGTTCGACCAATGCAATGACTATTTAACACAAGCTGGGCTCTGCAGGGGGTATGTTTTAACACCTAGCATGCAGATCTCTCTCCTCTGCGAGCTAGGACCCTAGCTTTCTCTTCTCTCAGTGCTGAAACAACGCAGCTAAGTGGCAAGAACTGTGGCTGACTTTTATTGACTGGACCATTTCACCATCATATCTCTATGTTCAGACTGTATTTTATGTATGCATTTAATACAACATATACATCTTTGCCTGGTTTGGAGCAGGTGAGCACAACACAACAGTCAGTTTTCACTCATTCTTATCTTAAGAAGCCAAGAAGCTGAGAAAATGCATTTGATGAAAAGGCAACCTAACTTAGTAAGACACAGCTTTAAACTAAATGAATGCAAGAAAAATAACTCGGAGATAGATTCCGGTAAGGGGATCACAAATCACTCTCAATTGCATTTTGAGAGTTCTTTCAATCTCAATACAGCTACATCTGCTTACAGATGTGATCTGATACACCACTTCAAGGAAGGGACAGATGCCCTCAGGGTACAAGTATTCACACAGAGTATAAGACGGATTTTATCAGAATCTAGCCATTGCTCTGTGAAGGCCTGGTACTGCACTGCATAAAGAACGTGCATGTGGTGAATAGACTCATTTCACTTGCTTGTCTCTGTGATGCAGTTCAGAGGCCTTTAAGTATACATGCATATATACAGAGCTATTATAAGGGTAAAAACTACTCCTATGAGAGAGAAAACAACTTGTAAAAGCGGACATGAAAGACAATGCTAGGATATGATCAACTAATTAGATTCAATTAAATCAGCTATTCATCAACATTTTATGAAAGCAGTATATGTACTAGTGCACAGTAATAGTAAACTGGGCATTCCCAATTCTGATTGACAACTAATCTATAACAAAATTAAATTTCTGTGCATTACGTTGAGAACAGCCATGTGGTCCATCCAGTAACTATAAGCTCTATTAATGGTAAGATCCAAGAAAAATTTCTTAGAAACTGTGAGACTCTCATTAAAAAGATGTGAGCTTTTCAAAACTATCTCGAAATGGAAACCAGAACAGAATATTCACCCACCTTGGCAGCCCATGCTTTTTGCTTTTCAAGCTGCCCCAGACAGAATCAGGGAGAGTTTGGAGTGATTTGGTGATGCAGCCTATCTCCTGATTTTTTTTTTTCCTAAAATTTCCCAAGTATCTCTAGCACATACTTAATATTTCTGAGCAAATATATCTTTGAGTGCCACGAGATACATATACAACAGCTTGAATTTTACACTTGCATATGCAAGTGTATGTGGATGAGTAAGCCAAGGGACTATAATTAGCCCTGTCACTCCTTGCTCTGTCTCCATAAAATGGCATAAAAATCAGGAACTGTCTATACAATTGAATCTTATATAGACTGACTAGTTTTGCAAATAATGAACAGCATATTCCACAGTTACATGATGAAAATTTCCATTTAAACATACTCAAAATAGCACATTTTGGATTACTTGCAGAAAATAACCTGTTCCCAAGACAATACCAACGTTTTAAATCTGAAGACAGAAAGGACTGCTAGTCTGCCCTCACTTCTATAAAAAAAAAAAAAAAAAATCATTTCAAGCCAAAATAATCGGCTTTTATGTAACAGATGAAAACACCCATAAAACTCTTTCCAAAAAATCCCAACAGAATAAATCAAGACATTCTGCAAAACATGACTAACACAAACCTATACTCTGATCGGATCTTGCAGACTCTAGTGTCAGGTAATGCCAGGGAACTGCGTCACATGCTTTCCCTTCAAAACAAAACTGGTTTTAGCAGTAGCAAAAAATGGATACCTATAAGTCAAACAGCTTGCCAACTTGTTTTAATGGTCCATGTTTATATATTAACTATCTTAAGTACACCCTGCAAATGACACAGAATAATGGTGAAGTGCGACACTGCACATTACCGGTAGGCAGCTTTCAAGCTGGAGCATCTAAGTTGGTAGGTGTAACTTTGCCAGCATTGTCACCTTAGAGCTTGCTTACATGTGTGCACACTGAGATCAAGGATAACGCTGTCACTGCTTCAAGTGCTGTGTGCCGTGCCCAGCATTGCTAGGTCACTAACAATCTAATTCAGATCTCTTTTTAACTTTTAAAAGTTGCTGTTAGGAACGGGTAGGCAGAACTGCACAGGAAGAGTGCTAAGCAGCAAGCAAAGCCAAGCCATGGCTGTGCCGAGCTGGACAAGGCACTGATGTATCATGGAGCGCTGGCTGCCAGGTGAAGCCCTGCTCCCAGCTGCATGGGTTCTCTCTCGCCTCGAAGGATAGGACGGGTCACTGCCATGCTGCACTCAGAGCCTTCAGGCCCTTTTCCAGAGTTACACACCTCAGGGTTTTGGCATAAAGTATTTCACAGATTCAAAGGAAGCAAAGAATAAAGACACAGGTGGTGCAGGCTATAGTTAGCATTCTCAGTAAAAGACTGTGGCCTTCTTGGTTTGAATTCCCTAATTTTGCAGATTTGTGCTTCTGTCAATAGGACAGCTCTTAAAATCAGTCATTCAGGCACTGTCAATAATTTTATCTCCAGATATATGTATGTATTAATCCTCCATAAGGATAAAGCCTTGAAAGTTCACTGAGCTTACTAGCTTAGCACCATGTAAATTATTCTAAGAGTATTTTATTTATGCTTGCCTCTACACTAAACCCAAATATTCCCAATAAAGAATTGCACTTCATTTAAACATTTTTTCTATGTTACGTCCTTTCTGACAAGATGCATTTGTCAATTAAATACTCTCCCATTTATGTTTGATTTTACTTTTGTTATGGGATTATAAAGAGATGAAACTCCATATATCAAAGAGACCACATAGCCCTCGAAATATTTTCTCATTTAATACCGTTGTCCAATCTAAGCCAAAGAGTCTCTGGCTATTCTGCTGCTCTCCATGGCACATGTCTTTTGCATGAAAACACCAGCTGTTTGATCAAAAGCACCAAAAATATGCTACTGCAAGAGACAAGAGTAACAGTATTAACAATGTCAAATTGGAACTCATTTTTAACATTTCTTATTTTGTACGGAAGTCACTGAAGCAAGAAATTCCAAGAATATATTTTTACATTTCAGTATATTTTGTTTCAGCTTAATGACTTATTATTTTGATGCTCTGAAATAACCGAATCAAGATGTGCATATGCTTGAGTAACTTTGTGGTCTTCCCGCAACCTTTGGGCTCCCTTCCCAGGCCTGGCCAGCTGAACGCTGCCTCCCTGGCTCCCATTGCCTCCTATCAGGCTGCAAGTCCCTGGGGCTGGGAACTTGTACTTTCAGAGGCACAGAACATCCTGAAATAAAGTATTAGCAAATGCCTGACACTGCAACGACCTTTTTCAAGTGTCTTTTTTTTTTTAATAAAAAGACAACAGTAAAACATGTCCCACTCAAATTGGAAGTTACAGGAAGACTGAAAACAGATTATGACAAATAGAGGCGGGATCCTTTGAGGAAGTGAAGGCGTTGACCCTGATGCAACAGAGCACTTTGCTAATGATTAACTTCAAACAGGCAACATGCAACTCACAAGAACTATTTAAAAAAACCTGCTTAACTGTCAGCTGGGGAGAGAACCTGACTGCTGGCAATTATTCTGCACTTGTGTGCCAATTCCGTGGAAATGGATATCAGAAAGCAGTACTTCTCCCGTACTAATACATCAAGACAGTAACATTTACAGTGTAAGTCCAATGAGCCCAAACTCTTGCACATACATCTTTAAAACCCACACACTAGAGATGTTTTATTCAGTTAATCAGTCAACTAATTAAGTAGAAACAAAAGCATGCATACAATCCTTTCTAAAAGTTTCTCTGACCATTACTCCCTGTCAATTGCATAATGTTCAAAACAAATACATGAGTCACAGGCATCATTATTAAGACTATTGTTGTGGACACTCAACCACAAACTCCTTACAACTGTCTGAATTTTTTGCCACCATTGTCAAGAAAAACTATTTTCCAGGATAGAGCACATTACTATATTTTATTGCTGAATGAGATGTTGCAAGGCATGTGGACCTTGTCACTTTCAATGGCAATATAAATCATATGTCATCTCTACATCACTCAATGTATCTGGAAAAGATACATTCCTACATCACATCGCACATGCCCTGAAGAAGAAAGTACCTGGTCAAGGCACGTCACATCCGCCTACTGAATTGGTGCTAAGTGGATCTGCAGTGATTGCAGGGACACAGTTCTGCACTCTAACACTGTAATAGCTCATAGGACTAGTTCACTCACTGGCTTGTAGGCCAAGATTGCAGTTGTCGCACAAAACCCTGCTTTATCCTCCAAGGAGGTAACCCACAAGTTTTCTACTACACATACTCACCTCTCACCAATAACATCAGCAGAAATACTGTTCTTACCTGTTTCTTACGTCACACCAACCCAAACATGCTGCAAAAGTGACAAGACCCTGCTTTCCCATCAAGTTGGTGTTTGAAGTCACAATTTTAGTTCAGCAAAGCTAAAACGCCACCACCAAACTCATTGTCATTGCTCTCCTAGCTGAGAGGTATCAAAATTATTAAAATGTTGAATTTGTGCTAATACAACATAGCCCCAAAGAGCTGGGAGCTCAGAGCCTGAATTTATTGATACAGGAGATTAAGAAAGTTTATGGAGAAGACATCATTTCCAGGAGGTTGTTCTACTGCTCCTAAATCATTTTCTATCTGCAATGCTAGAGAGAGATTATTTTTTTTTGAAGTCCGATAAAAATGGCCCAACAGATCTTGAGGGTAGCAGGAAAAACTCTGGAAGTTCCCTGAAGCATATGAGGGGATCAAAGCCAGAAAATTAACCCATTTGGCCACATTAAGCTTAGTTGGCTTTAAGGTAACCACCTCACAATCACCAACAGGAAAAATTAAAAAACACCAGAATATGAAAAAACATAAGTCCATACTCACTGTTTTGCCAAAATGTAACAAAATATAATGCAGCCAATTGCACAAAAGTTTGTAATTATTACCCACACAAAGAGGAGTATTTTAAATAAGGTTATTAAAATAAAACCTTTCTTCTACCAAAACATTTCAATTACCAACCTTGCAATTCTCAAATACACACAGAGTTCCCTGGTAGCAAACTGAAGGCTTGCTTTTGGAGACTGTTTCTGCTTAAATAAGACCCAAAGAACTTGATGCAAGTTTTCAAGCAACAGTTTCACCTGAGGAGGCCATTTAACTTTTTTTTAAAATGTACAACAGCAGATACTTTAGGAGGAAAGGCTTAGTATTTTATTTTGATATCACCTGAAATACACATTAACCAAGACCTCTCAAACCATGGTTCTTGCCTGCCTTCGTGTAACTTGCATGTTTTATCATAACTGATTCTCATGTAACTGGCATGTCAGGCTCTTCTCCAGAAGTGGTCATTCCTTCATGATGAATCACGAGCCATCAACAAGACAGGCAGGCTTCCTTCCTGACAATGAATTTGTAGAGCATTACAATTTTTACTGTTTTAAATGTAGTCTGTTTCCAAGTGTAGCAACCATGCAAGAATTTTAATCTCTGATGAAGTTAGAGCTCTCTAGCCCATGTCGCATCAATATAATTTCCAAGGGATGAAAACTTTTGCACAGAAATCTTAGTAACCACCCTCATCAAATTCCAAGTAAGTCCTTTATAGGCAACTCCTGCATGAGTCTTCAGCTGAGATACTAGACTTAGTCTTCCTAAATAAAAAAGATTTAGCGTAAGCAAAGAGTACATCACCTAATTCAGTAATTAACAGAAGTTCTACATAGTATTTTTCCAATATCAATATCATAGCTGCAATAGTAAAAGATGTTTCTGATGTAACAAAAAGAAAATAGACATTACACCCAGCACTATAAATACACTTGTGTTATTGCATGGCTTTAGAAGGAACAAACTTTTTTGAAAGTAACTTCATTATTCCTCCTGGATGAATCAGTTTCTCCCTTCCTGTGGAGGCAAAAGCAGCCTGAAAGTCTTCTCAATTTTTAAAGTTCTTTTAGCTTGTTTTAATCATTGCTTCCAATTAGTTTTCACAACTCAAAGAGAATACCAGTGTAAATATTCATATTATTGGTGGACTGATGGGTACCAACAGACCCATACTCAAAACTAAGCATTCCTTCTGTCTTACATGCCCCTAATGCAAGCAATCAGATTTAAAGGGTTTCTGCAATTTCAAAGAATTAGGCAAAAACCCGTGCCAAAACCCTAATCCTTGAGCATTGTTCCTGACACTGGACAATGACACTAGACAAACTATACACTCACCAAAGAGATCTATTTATTTTCTCTAAATTTTTTATTGTGTCCATTACAGTACACCAGACCAATTTCAGTACATGAGACTTACAGTAACCACCAGCATGAAAAAGGAGTTAGATATTCAATTAGATGAGGGGACTGTTTTCCACTGAGCAGATTGAGGTTCAAATGAGGGGGATGATGACAGGCAAGACAACAACAACCCTGGTACTGCCAGACTTGTGGCATCTGCATATCCCTAGCTGTTATGATTTCTGTTTTTGTGACTACAGGATGAAAAAGGCAGAAGAACAGGGAAAAAAACAAAGTCCCTCTACAATCATGGAATATCCTGAATCATAGAATATCCCAAATTGGACTGGGCCCATAAGGATTGAGTCGAACTCGAATCCTTTTTTTTTTTTTGTAAAATGAAACAAAAAAAGCTATTCACATTTTATCTTCCCTTATCCATTCAATTTGTACAGCATGAAGCTTATCTTCTTCACAAACCAAATCTCCTTGAAGTATCCGTTGATATTAAGCAGATGCCTGTAGCACCACTGCACCAAATGGTTAAAACAGACATACTGCTCTGATCAGAGCAATAGCTCACAGAAGCCAGGATACTCTACCCAGTAAAACATTTCAGCAGGTCCAAATTTTCATGTTAAATATACAGTGAGGTGTAAAGTTTAAATTGCCTGAGACAGAGCCAAGTGAGATTTTCTAGTTGTTTTTTCGCTTTCTTTTAACAAGGAACCCATGTTTCATTTCACTGCAAAGACAATATACAGTAAAAAATAATTCAAACACTTCCAATATTTCTTCACCTCCCCATTAATTAGGGGAATGCAGATGAAAAGAGGGAAATAGATTTCCAACAGCACACGGGGTAGAAACAAAGTAGCAATGTAATATAAAAAGGGAAACAAACTATGAGAACAAATATTTTGAGTGACAAGGTAATTATATTTGGAGTTAACAGCTCTCCCCTTTCAGTGTTAGAAATCTAACTAGCGATAATGAAATCTTATATATAACCAGACTGGTTATCAGCATATAACATGTTTCAGCACATACTCAGCTGCTGAATCCATGTGTTTGAGCCATCAGCTAATAATCTCAAAAAAAGTAGTACCTTCTGTTCAATATTCATTCATTAAGTCCAGAACAACAGAGAACATACTTGATACTGTAGCCAGTCCTGAATAAACAGATAGTAAAAACCAGATTTTTTTCCTAGTTGACTGTCTCACTCTTGTTGTCTGCCACCTGCTCTCATATTGTTAATTGACTGCAAATTTTTTTAGTATGCTAAAAATCAAAAAACAAGAAACATTTTACATTTAAATTCATTTTTATTCCATGTTTCCTTGTGTGTACTTCTGCAGTAGTAATCAAACACATTAAAGCTGTTCAGCACTGACTAGCTCTTAAGGTAAGTCTCGGTAAGGCAGTTCTACACATCTTTCCCAAAAAGTTTACCAGATTCACCTTATCGAGGTATCCATCTCTACTGACACAGAGATTAAGAGTTCCTAATCCACTTGTAAATTCTTTGACTCATATGAAGCTGCTCCTATTACTTTACCCTAATGATGTTTCCGGCAATTGAGTAAGGAACAGCACTTCATTTCCCCATGGTGCTGCACCAGCCCTCACGTAACACCTCTGCATTGCAAGCATCTCACTGGCATAGATGAGGTGATGCAGCATTCACTATATAAGTGAAGATCACTGAACCTTTAAGTCCACTACCTTTCTTATTACAAAGATGATTCAACTGCAAGTAAACCTTTTTATCCCTTTAATGCCTCTCACCCTTGCACTGTTTCGAAGTGAGAGGAAGGAAGCAGCACCACAGGTCCCTACAGCAATCAGCTTATAGAGCAAAGCATGATAACCTTTATCTTAGCATGCATAACTCCTAATGCTGTTATGGGTTATTAAATTATCCGGCCCTGTTAGAATCCAACTCCAGTGTTTAACTCTCTGACCTCCAGCAGGCAGTCTGCAGTGACATTTCCTGACAGAACACATGCCGCCAATTTAAATTGCAAAAATTGTTTCCGTATACAGTGTTTATGTTCAGTGCTTCCAGGAGAAATGTTCCAGTACAGATGAAAAACATTTCTCTCAGCACAATACTGATCGTAGTGTATACCTGGCTAGGGGAAAAAAAATAATAAAAAAACAGGCTGTTCTTATCACTTGTCTTTCTATATTAATTCAATTTTGATTTTTAATCACTGATTTCAAAATCCTTAATGAAGCCAAATATATTCTAGTTCAATTTTTTTCTAGTCTTTTTCTTTTATTCAACTAATTGGATAATCATCTACTCAGACATAAACATAAAATAATCTTACTGACCTTGGCAGAGTTATTTCAGGGTCATACTAGCCTAAATTTGAGATAACAATTTAGCCTGTTGTAAGTCTTCCTACTACCTGAGGTGTTCCAAGTGAGCCCTGATCAACACCATGCCTACTTAAATACTGGAAAGCATAACTGTGCTTGCATATGCAGTATCCCAAGCATGGTTTTTTGAGATCTCTAACACTCTACTATTCTGGAACATAGTTTTTTCAAATGCACCGATGCCTTAAGCTCTGAGAAGCTGCTAGAGCTACTGTTCACAACACTAATAACAGAATGTACAAATAAATCAGACTCGATATTCAGATGATTAAAAACCCTGGGCTTTTAAATAAAGAGATATAAGCATCATGTCACTTTATTTTTAAACTCCTTACAGCTAATATGGAAATTCAGCTCTCTTAATAAGCAGCAATCAGGATTTCACATTTTCATAAAATTTCAGACTTCCCACTCTGATCACAGAATTTGCCATTCCTCCAAGATCTAAGATGTTAAGAAACGAAAGAAAAAAACTGTATGAGAATACAGAGTTCTTCCTCTGTGTCAAAAGACGAATAGTATAAGGCCTGTGTGCGATACCAAATTGCTGGTATTCATATAAACGATGCATTAGTTTAGCTGTCTGAATACCAATTTAGGAACTTCTCCTTTGATCAGTTCAGATAAAACATTCAGATAACACATAAACCAAGTGCCACAAGGCACAGTGCAATGAGACCCTAGGACCAGAATTGCTGCTGCCTGCTAATGTGATGAACTGGGTGTTCAATTATACCTATTCAGATCAGTCTTTTTAAAAAGATAAATTTTACTAGCTGCTCTGGTCCTACTTCCTTGAAAAATTCCTAAACATTAGAATACTCTATCACAGAGAAAGCTGCAAATACAAACACACTGAGGACTTGAAAAGTGGAGAGTACAAAGATGAAAAGACAGAGGTGAGCTTTTACTTACAACTAACCTGTGCATATGCATTAGCTTTCCAGGTGGTTACACTTCTTCCTAGGAAAAGAAGCCTCTAACAGCAAATAGTCACCCATTCTTAGCTGCTTCTCAAAGTAACAGCACAAAAAGGCCAACTCTGAAAATACTTTGCTGACTATGCTCTTAGGCTCTAGTTGCCTTTTTTAATGGGGAAAAAAAAATCCTTCTGCTGTTTAAGGGTAATCAATATGCTGTATGTAATGATCAAAATTCAGCACGTTGACAGATGCTTTACACCAGTGACTTACATTCTCAGCTCTCATTTCTTGAGGGCTACCAAACACTGCAGACACATGGCCCATGACCACTTGCAATGGCTCAAATTCAGAATCTATCAAAAAATACATTCATTTTATGGAGAAGGCAATGCTGATTACTCCAGTATTTCACGTCAACATCCTACCAAAAATACTTTGTTACATCTCAATTTTCAGGGCTTTAGTAAATCTTGGAAGTCCAAGGAATCTAAGCATTGCAGGAGTCACATCTTCAACTCTTCCTGGAGCCCTAGCCACCTTTTCCATGTAAGGCAGCATACTGGATTTAACAGGACGTGGACTCATCTATTTCAGCCATATCCACGTTCTTACATTGGAAAATGCCTAACAGAATGCTCAAACCTTAATCAAGATGTGCTGTGAAAGGACAGCAAAGAGAGGCAGTAACATACCGGGCTGATTATTCTTAGCTAACAAAGATGATAAAAAATAATTATCATCTTAGCTGAGTCTGACTTCTCAGGAAACAATCCTTTATAACAATCAGCTAATCATGGGGGTTTTTTACCTTCCAGAAACAGGAATTACTTTAAGCAAAACTGTTTAATGCTTCGCGTACCATTTCCTGACATTCTAGCAGATGTGGCTTTACAAAAACGTAATACAGGTATAAAAACAAAGGCTGACACATTTTAATATTAATCTTCTTTCCTGATTTCCTCTGCCATTTTCCTCCATTCTTGCCATCTTCTTCCCTTTCCTATTCAGTTTTTCAACTCCAAGCCCCCGCGGAATCTCTGGAAATGACATCTTGTTCTCCTTGGACAGGATGGGGCAAACTGCACAAAGTACACCAGAACTTGGCAAGACACAGTCCAAGCAGCCACTGCAGAACCTCAAAGCTTGTGGGAGCCCAGGGCACACTTTACAGTCTTATGTTACCAAAGGCAGAGGAGCACAAAACTAAAGCTATGCCTGTAATTGGCAGCTGGAGGTGAGAAAACGCTGTAACCACAGTGGTCTTGGTTTTGATGTACCAGTGAAAGAGCACTAGAAAGAACTGTTTTCGGTGCTTTCTGAAGTGCTCAGGAGGAACATCGTTTAATGTAGCAAAACTGAGATTTAAACAGAGATTTGTGCCCATTCCTCTGCTGAAAAAAAGAAAGAAAAAAAGAATCAATGTAGGTCCACTGAAAGGCACAGGTGATGGCTGTGGTCTGAGAATCACTTTTGCTGTTAGTATTCAGCTCACTTGCTTGGCCATTGATAATCAATCTGCTAATGAAATTAAATAACAGTAATAACAATCAAAAATTCCCAGATATATGTACCATGTTATTGTGAACCCAATTCTAAACACACAGATATACTACTGGCTTTTCCCTTCCTCTGACTTAAATGTGAGAAGCAAACTATATTGCACGTTCAAGTCCTCTAGTCTTGTTCTTGTTCCTGATTCAAACACTTCTGCTTTCCATATTAAAACAGCCACTTAAGGAGAAGCTATTTGCTGGGAGACCAATATGCTGTTTCCAATTCTGTCTTCTCTGAGGTTTCATTTTTTTATATACATCTGCAGAACAGGGGAAATGGCAGTTTGTCCAAATCCATGAGACAGCTATTTGGAAGGTACCATGCAAATGTTAATTACTCCTAGTTTGAGGCATAGTAAAGGGAATATAGCTATATTAGCTCTTTTCCAGTGAAAACCTGAGCGGGTCTCTAAAAACATAGGAGGCAAAACTTCATGGCTTATTGTCAGAGAACAGACTCATTAAGAAATACACAGGGTGGACTTCTGAAGATAAGAGCTATCAAGAGGGGAACAATGAAAGGCAGCTGGCATCTCTGACAATAGACTTTACAACAGGAAATAATGAGGTGTAGCTAGATGCACCCTGATCGCCTGGCCTGGCTGTCCCTACTGCATCTGCCCACATTTTGCACTGTGAGGCTTTTTCAACCTAAGAAAACAATTAAATAATATTTGTAGAGGGTTATTGGAAATGTCAAGAGCTGTGTAAGCACTAAATGTTGTTACTATGGTACAGAAATAGAAAAGGTTTTAAAGTATTTGAAAAATATATACTATTAGATTTAATGAAGCATTATATATTCTTATTGGAGAATAATATTTGTTGAGGCTTAACCCATCTTACTTTTACTTATACCACTGCTCACAGGGAAAATTAAAAAATTTTAAAAATAGTACAAATTTAAACTAATTTTTAAGATCATCACTGCTGCAGAAGTCTCTCAACAAAAACATTTCATCTAGTGGAGAACACAATGACTTTCACCAGGCCATAGCAAACACCATTATTATAGAAATCATGTATGCAAAAGGATGGAAGCTTATGTGACTAAGTTTTGCACAGCACATGTGCACAACTACACCATAGGCTATGTTTACTCAGATTTTTTCAGAAAAAGAGAACCAAACCAACATGTACTGCCAGACTGTCCATCTGACACTGGTGCTGCTGCCTTTCCTCTGAAAAGGCCTCTCCTGGTCCTCAGCCAAACATGTTCATCCAAAAGAGCTACAGCTGTCCAGCTGTCATAAGGCAAAAGGAGCATCACTCAAGGTCAGCAGTCCTATTGTCATCTTCTAACATGCTATCAAGCTCCTGGCACACAACCTGCACACATACACATAAAACATCACTCTTTCCTTGACACCAGTTCTCCATTCCCTCCTCCCAGGTCCTGAGTGCCCTATACCTATATCACTCATTGTCCACATTTTTCCATGAGGGCATATTTCAATTTCTGATGCAGGCACCATCAAAGTGCTGAGGATCCCTCTGATCTGATACAACCAAAACCGGAACATGGTCTGGAAGCAGTTGATAAAAAACATTCCAGGAATGTCTACCACAAATGACTGGGGAGAAGCAAGGTCAGTCCTTAGAACAGGGCACTCCATCCAAATCCTTGAGTCACCAAAACACTTAGAACTGGTATCTTGGTCAGTAACCAGTGCTCCCACTATAGTCTGTTAATATGACATGGCATCCCAGTAGTTTTAGCTGATGCACAAAGAACAGCCTTTGCACCCTCCCTTTACTGACAATATCCTAGTTATCTAAGGTTCAGCTTCACCACTGAAGAATTTTGTGATTTCATTTTTGACGTATTTCATTAGCACAGATTTCTACGTGGTTAAGCATTAAATAACATTTTTAATAAAGAAATGAACATGGGGAGAGGGAGGATCTTTACACGTCAAAGTCATTAAAATTTTGGACTTCCCACTACATCATTAGCCGTGTGTGTCTTCTGAGTCTTTAATCACGTTTTGAAGAACAAGAAATCAGACATGGAAACCACATGAAAGAAATGGCCTCAATCCAAAAGGAAATCACATATCATCCTAAACCATACAACTCTGTAGTAGTTTAATTATAGCTTGCCTAATTATGCCTCATTTCACTACTCTACTATACTGGAGGATAAAAATCAACTCTCTCATATATACACACACATAATCTGTATTAAAAAAGCATTATACCTGTACTATACACAAGAACACCAATAGTTCATAGCAAGGCAAGAAACACATCATATGTTCTCCATACAATTCACCCCATGAAACGCTGCCACAACAATCTTCTGAAGAATCCAGCTGCAACAGAGTGATGGACAGCATACGGTAAAAGCCTCAACTACTTACAAACTTCTTTGGTTTGTTTTTCACTTAAACCATCATTGTGCTTGAATATAGCTCCTAGCAAAAAGATTTCTTTGGAGAAGTATGATTTCCAAGAAAAAAAAGAAAAAACACCATATGCTACATTCCTAGAAATACCAAGTATTGCATGAGAGAATTGTAGAGGAAATGAGTGAGAGAAGTGTACTTAAATTATGGTCTTTGTACAGGACAGTTCAGATGAAAGACAGATAAAGCTCTGTCAGTGGGTTCAAGTTTATGGGTAAATTATTTGGATATTCACTAGAGTCCAAGAAAATGTCAATATGGAAACAGGTTAAAACAGTTTCAAGCCAGGTACGGACTGCATGAAGTGTCTTCTAAAGCTCTGGGTCAGCATCAAACCCCTATAAAAACAGAGCAAACACACTAAGATACAGGAAAAGATAAATATTTCCCACCTTTACTCTCCAAATGATGATGGACTATATTAAACAGATGCCACCCATCTTTCATTTCAGTCAGCTGAAAGAACAAATTAGATGCACGTTTTCATAATGAAAATGTGAATTCAACGCAAAGCTTTGTCTAACAACAGGCTTGCACAGCAAAGCCTAAGCAGAGTTAAGCCATGGTCTCCGAGGGCTCCTCCTGGCACAGACTGCTAATGTAGGATAGGGAGCGACTGTAACTGCATGCATCCACAGATGTAAAAGGCAAAAGGCCAGCAGACAGCAGCTGCAGTTGTAGCTGGGGGTGGGAGGAAGACGCATAAGTTTCTAGTTAGCAAAATCCATAATACCTCAATTTCTAACTTACAGAAATGCCTCATCTTGTTCATTCAGCATTCTCCAGAAAACAAGACCAAGAGTAGACTTGCATAACAGAATTGTAAGCTTTTAGAAAACTCACACTAGCATGAGAGCTACGGACACTGGCTTGCCATGCAGACCATCCAGAGGACAGACAGACAGCCTGTGGGCCATACGGGGCACGTGGGACACTTCCATCTGGCCCATCACCTGGAGGAGACAGAACAGCTGCTCAAATGGTGATCACAGCCCTAGCAGCTCAACACCTCCTCTTGAACACAGCCTGGAATACATTGATGCCACTTTTGCAGTGGCCTGGGCGGCTGATATTTGCTGACATGGATGGAAAGGAGGACTTTTCAGGTCCTAGACCCCACTTTTTACCCAAAAAAGTTGAGCCATCCTAGCTCTTACACAATATCAAATAAGTTCCTCCAAACAGATTTTACAAAATTTAGTTCAGTATACAGGCTTTCAGAAAACAGACTTCTGTGAAAAAATGAATTGTATCCAAATTTATTTTTTTAAGTCCCAAGGAAACCAATTAATTTAATTAACCTCTCTCCAACTTTCTTATTAAGTCTGTCCTAGCGTGCAAGAATATGAAGATGGACGAGGCTAGATCCTTTTCCTACTCTAAACTGTAAAATAAATTAATGGACAGAGTAATCAACATAAGCAGTGAAAAATGCTCCCATATTAATTATGTATACACCAACAACCTTTTTGTTCACCTAGAATCTGAAAGTTGAAGAACAGATTTTTGAGAAGTGATTCTAGTCATGGCCACAGCACTCATCTGTTATGGCTCAAACCATGACACACACACACACACACTATGTAACATTGGAAAGATCAGATTTAAAACACTTCTCAGAGAAAGGATTTTCTTTTCTTCCTATGAAAGGAGTTGAGAGACTAAAATACCATTAGCTAGTAAATGAAATATCTGAAGTCATATTACAGAATCTGAAATTAATTCAGCTGCCAAGACATTGTCACCATCATTTGATAAATAGAAAACAAGACCTCCCTTGTTTGGCCACATGGGTACTAGATTATCAAAGTGGGGAAAAAAAAAATCACCACAGAAAAAAACCACACCAACCCCACAAAAAAACCAAACCCCAACAGAAAGAAAGATCAGCAGCATTCCCTCAGCTCACAGAATAAGACTGTCAGCTCATGCAATTTGCATTATCTTGGGCACTGAGGACATAGCTAGCTCTTGCAAAGGCTTTCAGTTCCTAATTTCCACAACTGTAAACCCTTCAGCTTGAGGACTCTGTGAACGCAGAGTTTGGATCTGGCACAGAAATTCCTAAGATGCAGCCAGCCTACACACTTGCCTCAGGCACAGGCAAGTTCTTGTGTCCAGGAAGAACATAAAATACTCTCCCAAAAAAATATTCCTATGTCCTACCATTTCGTATCAGTTCTGTATACTTGATAACACTCAAGGGAACGCAGGACAAGCTGGAAGGGAAATCCAACGACAATACAGACTTCCCCACACACTTTAGCGTGAAGCTTCAAGTTTACACAACCACTGCATGACGAGCATGTTAGGAAATATTTTTCAAGAGGCTACACCTAATTTCAGTTCTCACAGTCAATAAACAGAGATAATGTATTTTAAGCATACAAAACAACATACTAATATTATTCTTATTGTATTTTCACATCACAACTCATCTAAAGAATGCATACATTGGGGATGCAAAACTCCCTTAAGCAATGTCTTTAAAGCTTGATGATTACATTTTCTGAGAGTATTAATTCATTCATTCATTCCTTCCATCATGTTGTGTGAATAATTAAAGTTAAGTACGGATTTCTTTCTTAAATCCACAACTTAAAGATTTTAAATTTAATAGTGAAAATCTGCCACAGGTATCTATACCTTACTATACCCCAGTCATGACATCATCAGTTTCTTATCTTGAGCTAATACTTCATTCCGGTACAGCTGGGGGGGGGGGGGGGGGGGCAAGAAACAACTGCATAACTGAAAAAAAAAAATTCAAAAGAAAAATCCAAAACAGCAGGAGCTGCTGAAACAGTCCTTTAAATACACTTAAAATATTCAAAATATCCTAGTCAATTATTCATTGAATATTAAAATACAGGGCTTAGTTCTGAGATTTTGTATCTGTAGATTATTTTCTTGATCTCCATCACTCAACTGGTCTGTGCTTTCTAGGGAAGAGTGCTGAAACAACAGTAACAGCCTGAATTACTTATGGATTTAGGGAGAGATTAACCCAGCTTTTCAGTAATGATAGTATTTTCTCAAAAGCCCATGGAGGTCATGACTAGTTTTAATGACATATTGTTTATTACACTTAGGACATTGAAAAAACGTGATTTAGATGAATGAGGTACTTCAGCATGGAAAACATTGCTGTGAATTGTATGCCTTACTCAGCTGTTCAAAAGAGGACAGCCTGTTCCTCCACAGCAATCACAAGTAATCATATTCCTTTCAACTACATGAACTCGTACACAACATAAAGACGACAAGGAACTGACAGAAAGTTATTGTCTTGCTAGAAGCATATGCCATCCCCCTTCTCCTGTGGTTTCAAATCTAACAAGATCTCCCTAACTGGTAAACAGTTGAGGTGTCAGATGAGGATAAAGGATGAACACAATCCAGAAAGCTAGCTAAAAGATACAGTCGTTTACATGGTGCAGATTGGGAGACACAGACAGCTAAGAAGACAAACTGAGTAAAATCAGCCCACGAGCACTGAGATGAAAATACAGTTCCTCTTGCTGGAATACACATAGGAGACCTGTTCCTTCTGAAAACTTCGCTGCATAAGGAGTTGTTTCAGATACAGTACCAAAAGAAGGTCCCAAACCCAAAGCTGCTAGACTGAGCAGCCAAACCAACGTATCTGAGTGTATCTCCATTGTTCTGGTGAGACAGAAGACCCACACACTGCTGCATTTGAACAAACAGAGCCCAGAAGAGAGACAGAAGGTAAAAACAGCATAAAAGGCTGCGATACACCGAGAGCCCATCAAGCTGCTCGCAATATATCCTTACGGTGAACGAAGGGCAAGCAGCAGGACAGATGGCAGAAACTTTTAAAGCCTACTGGTGGTGTTTTTTCTTTGGTAATCAGATGTAGCTGTAGAGATTAGTATAGCATAGTAAACAGTTTGTGGATTACAATGAAATTCATCTCTGTATATATCTATCCCTAGACTCATAAACAAATATGAAATAAATTCTGTTTCATCTCCAGCCAGGATATGATTCTAATTCCATCAAATCTGACCTCTCTAGCAAGTGCCACTCAGTAGGAAAACCCTCAGGGCATTAAACAGACAAAGTGAGGCATGCAAACACTCCATTCTAGCAGAGGACATGTCTCCGCAGGTCTTCAATTGATTTTGAAAACTACATTCATGACAAAACACTGGACCCCTTCTGAAAATCTTCCCAGAATGATATTGCAGGCTATGCAATAAAAAAAACCAAAACCCAGCATTCATTACAGGAAAAGCACTTGTTCAGGTTTTTTGCATTGATTAACTAATAGCAAAAAGTCTAGCTAACACAGGGGAAAAAAACCCAAACCAACCCATGGCAAAACATCTCCTGAAATAATTTCCCCTATACATACTGCAGTAACTGGCATATTTTCCTTAACATCAAGAACCTATGTAGAATATTACTTTGTTCAGTTACACTGACTTCACTAGGAGCATACTTTGAGTAAGGATTGTAGGAAAGGGAATAAAGAGAATTACATTTTGCTCATAATAGCTTTTGACTTGGGAATCCAGAAGACATCCAAGCAGCATATTCTGGTTAATTTACTTTGATATGTGAAGATTAACTCCAGGGAAATAAAAATAATACATTCAAGGATTCTTTCCACCACCCCTGTAATTGTCTCTATTGTCACAGAGTCATTAAGTCCCTCTGGTAAACCCCTAAGTATTCTAGGTCTGCAGTCCTGGAGATAATAATGTAGCCCATGAAACAACTTTCCCGAATAACAATCATTCATAATTGATAAATTATAAAAGGCCTTTAGAATACACATACACAGTAACCAGAGCACAAGTGGAGCACAGCTGACACTGACTAAAGCACAACTAATAAAGGCAAAATAATCACAGTGCCAAAGCAAGAATCTCAGCTTAAAAAGCATGCTTCACCCTGAGGCACTTCGCTGTACCCTGCTTCCCAGTTTCTCTCAGCTGAAATTTTTCATTCCAATAACCAGGTGCGTTTTCTGCACAGCAAATGCTTTCATAGCAAGACGGCCATGCACACCTGTCTGACAGCACAAACCGAGCTCATTCTATACATAAACATATGCCTGAATAACCACTACAGCACCCTGCCCAAACTGTTTTCCAAAATAAAGAACCACATGAGGAGGTTTTTGATGCTGTTACTATACCAAACATTCACACCATATCATTATTTTTCATAGTCACTCTCTCCAATATTTTTTCTGTATGTTTTCCACCATAAATTGTGATCAGCTCAGGTTCAGAAACAAAACATCCTTTCTGAATCTACCCATCAAGACTGAAACTTACTGCTCCACGTGCCTGCTAAGCTTCTCTTGACACAAAAGCCCCATTGCTTTATTTCTAAACTCATTTTCTACTACAGCAATAAACCACTTAGGACACTTCGGTAGGATTGCATGCTGTTTGAATACAAATATTTGGATTTTGCATTCACTACTAAGGGCTGAGCGTCGTACTGTTTCACACTTTTACTAGTCTCCCATCTTCAGTCCAGTATCTGCAACTAGGACCTTTCCCTCGGATACTTAGACTATGGCCACCCCAGTATACAGCTCACTATGCTGGCATGTCTTTTGCCCTTCCAGGCACTTAGCTGCATTAGTTCAAAGGAAAACTAATTCATGTGCAATGTTCTTGACAGTCAAAGGAAAACTAATTCATGTGCAATGTTCTTGACAGTAGGGTTTGTTTGGGCTTTTCCCATCCTTTTCTAACCACACAACAAAAACAAGTCTGGATTTCTTTGCTTAGACATCAATTAAAACAGACTAAATTAAAAACACAATACCTGTTGCTTTTTCAGTCAAAAACAGAGTTTAACAACAACTCCATACCTGCAACGTGCTTCCTTGAGGACTTCAGGTAGGTAAGTATTAAAAACAAAACCAAAGCCAAATATTCAGGTAGGGTAAACAGATACAACATACAAGCTTAAACAAATGAATTCTCATCAGGCAGGCGTCAGTCCAACACTGTGAATGAGTGCTCCACCCTAAGCTTTTAGAAAAGGTGGTATAAGAATAACCCGGGGGAGGGAGGAAGGCCATTACCAAGGAAAAAAAAATAAAAACATATGTATAAAATAAAAAAATATATCAACCTTAGGAAAGACACTCAGGCTTTTTTTCTCACATATCATTATAAGCACCAGATCTAACAAGGCCTAGTTACCTACTCATTTGAATGTTGTGGTTAGTTCATTTTAATGTCTAAGAAGCTCCCAGCAGCAGTCAGGACACATACAAGACTGCTCTCCTAGGTTGACTCTTTGATAGTCATCATAGAATGAGCTCACCTAGCAGCTTTTCTCTCAGCCAGAGAGCTTACATGAGGCTCCCTCTCTCCTCTGATTTCTCAATCATATTAAAAATTTAATTATATTTCGAAACTTCCATTATTTTGTCAAATATTGCTGAAAGCAGCCAACTTATTCCATCTTTCATTGACCCAGCAGTCAGAAGTCGCTGCTCAGCCTGACAAATACAAGGCCAAACAGGAGCTACAAGCAATAGGTACAATTGGCTCCACTGAAGAAAGCCATACAGTAACACTATCTTAGGATCTAGACTCATAAGCATACATTTGTAAACAGCTTTTCATTCCTTCATTATTTATTAATAAAAAAAACCTCCATAGATTTTATATAGTTACTGCGTTAACTATATAAATTAGAAAGTAATAGTGGTTTCTGAAAACCAGTAGCTAAAACCTGGGCAACAAAAAGACTTCAGAATACTTCATTTGGTTGGGGCTTTTTTTGTTTTCTTTCTTTTAACTGGAGAGGGGGGCACCTTCACTGTCCTTCCAAGCCTTCCTCAAATCCCTGACTTGAAACAGTTCGGTTCCTCCCAGTTCCTCACCAATAGCTCTCACGCCTCTTGCAAGCTGTTCTGTGTCATGTCAAGTCGTGTTTTATTTTGGCTATACAAACTCTTTATGACAAGGACTTAGGCTATGTTTAGAAAATGCTGCATGAAGATATAGTGCTGAGTAAGTGTTTTACAATTTCTCTGGTGTTCAGCCTCAGCATTTTGGAAGTCACATGCAATGTCCTGGGCAATTGCAGAAAAAAGTATCATTAACGTGAATAGAGAATTGCTTACTTTATGCACACCTTTTTTCCCCTTGTCTATTTTTAATGCATACAGAATCACAGCAACTAAAATTCAAATGAAAGCATGAGTAAACAGACAGAAACTCTAAAATTCTCACTTTTTCTTTCCCAAATAGTAACTTCTGGCTTACCTCCTTCAATGACCAGTATCACCCTGAGATCCTCAAACTAAGGCTACAAATAATGCACATACTGCTAAGATGCAACTTTCAGTAAGATCTTGCCCACAACATATTAAACTCCTTAAAACTGAGATGAGTAGTATTTTTTTATTTTGTTCTCCCTTCCCCCCCACCAAATACTAAGTATTTAGAGATCAGAGAATGACTTTAAAAGCTATGAACTTACATGTTTCGATTTTACTTTACTACAGCAAGTAAACTTAAGAAATCTTTTCTTCCTGAACCATTCACCATTCCACATCCATAACAGAGCATAGCTTGCAACTGAAAGCACCACAGCTTGCCTCCTGACTTTCACAAACATTATTTGCATTGTATTTACACAGCACCTACCTCAGAAAATTGACCCCTGCAGTGTCTAGGGAATATTATGCATCCCTGCAAGCAGCTCCCAGGATGGGTTAGGTAAAAACGTCATCCAAGTCTTATTAATGCCCTAGTCTTCTTCATTTGCTAATACTCTTAATTTGAAACTAGTGTAAGTATAAATGATATGCGTCTCTTGACAAAGAGGATTCAGATGCATAATCGAGTTATTAGGCCTTTGGCTGTGCCACGTAAGTTGAGCTGAGATCATGCAAGCAGCTATGTCAAACACTAAATAAAAGGACTTCAAATTGACTTTTCTGTGCATTAAAAATATACTCAAGTGTAGCAGAGCTGCAGATCTGACAGTCTAAAACAGTCCTGTAGCTTCTGATTCTGATTTTTGCCAGTTAAAAGTTTAATTGGTAACAAAACCTATCATTAGCAGACAATTGTACGCTACTCCTTTATTAAGGGCCATGAGCAAGTACTACAGACTGGTGTGAAATCTGCTGAGATCCTGACACAGTCGGACACCAAAAGCATGGTCGGCCAAGATCAAGATGTTAAAATGAGGACAGAGAGAGGACAGAGATTACCTTGTGGCTAATGTGACCAGCCCCTGAATTTCTTTAACAGCCTTCTTGTGGCAGAGTAGAAAAGAGGCAAGGGGCCGGGGGAACGTAGCAGCCAATTTTTCCTCCATTCCCCACTAATTCTCCTCTTTTTTTCTTCCCCCATCACAGCAGAAGCTCCTGAGTTCACTAGCTATAAAATAAAGATGAGCAGATAAAAAGAAGCCACTTGTGGTGTCAACTCTTAACAGCTGACAACCCGATTTCTCTGTATTACTTTAACTTCATCCTCACTGTGCTCATCTTGACCATTCTGATATTCCTACTCTTCCAGACTCTCAAGTCATTGCAACGAAAGTTCTGACATTCAAATTTTAGAGGTATTAGGAATTCAACAATGTAGCAAAAACCATCAAAAGAAGGCATGCTTGGTAACTTTTGAAAATCAGTCCTTGGCAGGACCAAATGCTTTAGAAAGCAAGCTGACACTGAAGTATTATTTAAGGGTATAATAAAGAGCTTCTTAAAATTAGAGAAGCTTTGCCATTGGCTTCTTGGAGTGAGGGCAGAGCCTTTGCATATCACATTCCTTACAGCACATCTACTTTTACACTAAGAAAGAACAAAACCAAAAATAAAACCTCCCACCCTAGGATCCTTGGCAGCTTATTAACATCTAAAAGAGGGAAGGTACCTGGAGGAATTAGAACACCTTCCTAGAGTGCTCTGGAAGAGGTACAGGTGTGCTTTCACATAGTCCACGTTTTCTCCCAAATAGCCAAGTACTCACACAAGATCAGATTATACCAAACATTTGCACTTCCGTACCCACACTGAATCTAACATCCATGTTACATGACAATCAATCTGTAAATGCCTTTTGCTACGCATGCTGTGTCCCAACAACACTTGCTTTAGATATAAAGAAAGACTAAACTTCAGTATGTATTGTTATTTGTTATCTATAGCTACTTTATCATTTTAAGCACAATTGATACCTTGCATTCACAGCTGACGGATTGAGCTGCTTTCCATGTACTTGAGAGGTCTGTGAATATGAAAGAATCTACAACTTGCAGCATTGCTTTAAATAAATATGGGGAAAACCACATCATTTTCCCTAATGCCATTTTCTGCCAGTCACCTCTCTTCAGCAATATCAAGAGAAAAACACATTAATGTATCATTGGAAAAATATGCTTACCAAGGCAATTTATTAGTATTTTTTAAATACTGGAAATTAAATTAGCTTGTTAGCATTTTCATCCTTTCAATGTGTAGATTAAGTTCTTATTTAAAGCTTCGGTGTTAACAGCAGAACAAATACTATTTTTCTTATACTAAAGTAGTAAGTATGGTGACTATTAATATAGAAAATTAAAGGCAATCTTATTTTTGGCAGGACTGTTACTCTATATCCATTGTACTTGTGCCCCAACATGTTCAGCTGGTCATCAAAAATTCAGCCTGCTTATTTTAAAGTTATAAAACCAGCTGAAATAGTCAAGAAGGCTCCCATTCAAACCAGTAGCAGATCTGCCATTTACTTAACTGCCCAAAACATCTCCAAGAATTGACAGTAAATCTTCATTCTTCTCCTCCTCTCTCCTCACCAAAGATATAGTTAAAAAAAAAAACCACCACAAACAAACGAGTCATGATAGTCCAGAAACATACCCCCAGTTGGCACTGCACTAACTAGAATACACTAAATAATTTGGAGCTACTACCTAGTATAACAAAGAAAATACAAAGCACAAAATGCTGGTGTATTTGGTTACTGGCAGAGAGGGCAGCAGCTGCCGAATAGTTCACCTTACCACAGCACACCCCTCCTACAACATTCTGGCTCTACCAGGTGTCTTTCTCAGGGCCTGAGATTTTGCTGGCATGGCTAATGAGGACAGGTTAACATCACTGAGAGATGATGTTTGCACAGGTGTCATTGCTTCACAGGTTCTGCTTCTGACAACAAAGCAGGTTTAGGCTACACAGCAAGCAAAATAAAGATGAAGAACTTGTAGAATACTTCTGTACTCTCACCAAGATCTAAATCTCTCTGTACTGTACAAAATCAGTTAGCCACTTGAGAGCTGCTATTTTCACATTCAAACACCTGAAAAGTCCACATCAAGGTGGGACAAAGAAGGAGCAAAGATTTTAAAATACAATTGAAAGAAGCAAAAACAGATAAGAAGAAAGCCAGACCTGGAAAGGCAGTAGAACCACTGTCTTTTCAGAAGCAATGATTTGCACTATCCATATACGTATGCGAATAAGATCTTTTAAAGCTTCCTAACAGTCTCTCACAACTGGTTCTTCATGCTGAAGACAGCTGTGACCCTCATAATCATTACCAACTGAGCTGGATCTCAAATTCCTGACATGCTAGAGCATTATAAAAAATTAAGGAGTATTTTCTTAAATAATGTAAAAGCATCATTACAATTTAGGAGTGCTGAACTGCTTTCTCTCAAACTTAGCAACAAATACGAAATCCAGGAAACTCTTTTTCCTCCTAGAACGAAAAGAAATAATCCACCGGGAATTAATCTTTATAGAGAAAATGCTGCAGCTGGATCTGTAGCAAGTTTCCACATCTATAACAAATTATCAAAAAAACCCTGTCCTAACATGGCTAAGTTGTTTAGAAAACATTGTGGGACTTGAGATGTTTATTCCAGTTCTACCGTCAGAAATTATCTTTGTGAGTTCAAGGCAATCACTGGTTTGATTTTCCATCTATGAAAAAAATAATGACACATTCATACCTCAAAAACTCACAGGGGCTTTCATAGCAACAGCCAGGGCAAAAAAAATAATATAATTTTCAGTCAACTTAGAACATTTGGATACAGAAAGTTTCTGGAACACCTCTTAAGATGTGTTTATAACACTACTGATACAAAAATACTGTCATTCACAATACACCTCACTAGAATATGCAGGAGTTTGAGGGAGTGGGGGGCAGGTTTAGCAGTTTTTGTGCAGAATTACAAACCGCATGCCATGGATTACAACACATACATAAAAAGTTTCTATTTCAACAGCTAGGATTTTTCTACTTTCACTTATTGTTTCCCACATGGTTTCTTTTCTTACATTATTGTTGTATTTTATTATAAAACAACCATCCTGTACAGCACAGATCACATTTCAGGTAAAAGCAGTAGCCTTCATAGCAGGCATCGACATTTTGTTGCCATACAATGGAGATAATCACAGAATTGTAGGGGTTGGAAGGGGCCTCAAGAGATCATCGAGTCCAACCCTCCTGCCAAAGTAGATTCCTATAATACACTAAAGTCTTCAGTCACAGAGTGTGAGAGTTAATACTATCTAAATGACACACTCTGTCAGGCAGTGCAGTGAGAGCAAATCAAAAAGCAGTAAGTACAAATAGCCATGTTTAACTAGCAAGCAGGTTTAAGACAATTACATGTAAAATACATGGCTGCATCTTCCACAATCTCAAAGTTACAGGCCCTCACTGAAGCAGAGTATATTTGAAATGTTAGAAGTACAAATCACTCTCCACATTTCCAGCACTTACAGATTCTGTATTTTACATGGCCCCTCACACAGACAGCACATTCAATAGCTAAAGTCTAATCCCAGGGTGGTTTTACTCTAGGAAGGCTACCCAGTTTACTATCATTGCAGCAAACTGCCAAATAAATGCAGCACTGCAAGAAAAAAGCTGGTGTAGCTATGTAGTTACTTCTCAGGAAACAAACGCAGCCCCTACTTGCCGTTATTTATATACACATTTCACTTCCCCCTCCTGTCTGTGACCAGCCCCTCCAACTGCAGCAGAACTACTCGCCAGAGGAAGACCTGAGGCACTGAGGCTTATAACAAGCAGTAGCTTCTGCAAGGCAGAATATACCATTCAGTTCTTCCCCTAACAAGCTGGTAGTTACTCCAAAAATAAAGTGTGCACTGCTTAATTTGACTTGAACTGTCAGTAGGTTTCTTCCCCATTAATATTCCCCTAACACACAAATGACATTTCACCTGATGCTTTACCTGTATGAATCAACCTCAGGAAAACACACTGCCCTAACACCTAGTAAATACACAGCCTACTCACATTAGGACACCTCCAGAGGTAACATGGAAACAATCCCAGAACTCAAACCCTATGAATAATAAATCTAACCTCTACAGAACGTGTGGATTTTTATGTTTTTCAAAAATCTAACATTAAGTTTATTTTGACAAAATACTTCTTTTCATTGATTTATCTCTGCAATTCACACCAACTTTTAAGAAAACCTTAGGCAATTCTGACCTTCCTACTACTCCATAGTTTCTTCCGTGAACCTTTATGGAAGAGTAGAACTATGTCTTGACAGAGCCCTAGCTCTGCATCTCTCTTGCAATTTATGAAACACTCCATCTAGTGAACAAAAACATTGCCAAATCTATTTTAAGTCATTCAACATTCAGCTATTAACTACAAAGGCTTATGTGAGGCATTAGGCTTGAATTAGGAAGGAGAAGTTCAACCACACACATACAGCTTACACAGCACAAAGGACGATGCTCTCCCACAACCATATGCTTAGAACCTGAGGATACAAGATGCTTTTGCAGCATCTTCTGTGACTAAGAGCTAAACACCAAATGCTATCTTTTGTAACCCAGGCATGGTACATACCCTAAGTACTGTTCCAGACCCTCTTTCTGGTATAACTCATCACATCTAACCCCCTACTCAGGCCTGCACCAAGCTCTCCAGAAGGCAGGCTTTGCACAAGCCAACAGGCACCAGCTATTTCAAAAAGTCCTACCAGAGCTATAGAACTTAACTCTGTGGACTGACAGATAACTTGCCCACTGAATTAAATTTCCTCACTGAACTGCTAGAGAAAGCCACTGCACTTTGTGCTTCCAAGCTGGGAAAGTTCCTCAAGCTACAGTGACTGCTGCAGTACCAGTTTACAAGCAAGGAGTATTTTCCGCATGGCACAGACACATACTACCTTCCTCTGAGACAGTGATGCCTATTTAGGGGATGCTGCTCTCCATTTGGGATGATGGAGGTGAATAATAACTTCAGGGTGAAGAGAGTCATCATCATGTCTTTAAAAGAACTTCCTAAGGCTAGTCCTTCCTCCAGGTTATTCCAGGACTCAGTCATCCCTTCCCATTTCCACTTCTAAGAAAACAGTCTTGAAATATATTTTACCATTTCTGCAATAATTCTCTGCCCTACAGCAGCCTCAAAAGCCATGGTTAAAGCAAGCCACTGCAGAGATGATCACCAATGTAAAAACTGTTTCTATAGCATTGCTACTTTTTAGCTACATAAACCAAGTATTGCTGTCCTTCATACTGATTGTACTTGTACTAGAGAGACTCTCACAATGAGGAGTTGTAAAGAGGACAAGCACCCTCCTGAATGATTAGGTGCAACGTCTTAGCTATCTGAGCTTTTCCAGTTCATTAATATTTCACTTTTATATATTCCTTAGCTGCTTTTACAACATGTTCCTTTCTCTCCTTCTTAAGCATGAACGCGGAGAACTGTTTGAAGTAACTAGTAGACCTTGCCTCACATCCCCACCTCCATTGCCCCCTGAGAGTTGAACACTTGGAGTGCACTATACTAGAGAGGAAAACACATCAGGTGTAGGAAAGGATAAGAGGAGATTCTGAGTCTCCCTGCTAGTTACATTCAACTATAAAAGCACACAATAAGAAAATAAAGTGTATTGGAGTTTCTCTCTATGCCAAGACACTTCCTGCTGCCAATCTCAAAGGCAAAACAGAAATAAAGCTGGGGAGGGAGGGGGGAGGCAGGCGGTAGGGGTGTAGGAGTGGTCCCTTCTCGGTAGAGAAGCAGAACTACCCCGTTCCTATGCCAGACACCTCACAGGAACTTTCTTCTCCTGACCAAAAGTGAAAGATAACCTCTTGCAGCCAGGAGAAGCAATGCAAAAACTGTCTAGAAGAAACACGCTTTTTCCATGGTGAGCACTATCATCACCATCTGCTCCACCTTTTAAGCATGCCATGCAGTTTCTGGAACACGGGAAGCATCCTCCAGCTCCTGCCTCCAAGTCCAACCCCACGGCAAAGGCCTCACACGCCTACCAGTGCCCCAGCCCTACCCACTCACATTTCCAAAACCACCTCTCCCTGTCATCCCCCCGGGTTAACTGCTGACTGATTAATAAACACAGAAGGAGGAAAATTACAGAAGAAAGAGGAAACGTCAAAAAAACCCAAACAAACAAAACGGACCTGATCTTCCTCCCCTTCACCTGCAGTAACGAGGCTGGAGCTTGACACCCAGAGAGGTGCAGCCGCAGCCGCCACTGCAGCGGCTCCCCACGGCGTGCCCCACCGCTGGCCGGGCCCGGCGGGCCCCACGACACCTCCGGGCCTCCCCCTCCAGCAACGCGGCCCCGCTGCCCCTGCCCCGGCTCCCGAGTGACACCTGCGGGCTGCGAGCCCCTGCCCGCCCCACCACAAAGACGCTAGTGACGGGGTGTGTGTGTCCGTGTGCGCTCCCCCCACCACCACCCGCTCCGCAGCCGCCCTCGCTAATCCCCGCCGCTACAGGAGCGCGGCTCCTGGGGATCAGCGCTGAGCTGCGGCACCGCCAACCCCGATCCTCCGCCGCCGCAGCAGCCGCGCCGCGGGTCGGCGCAGGGCGGCCGGGAGCCGCCGCCCCGCCGGCGGGGAAGGCGAGGCCAGGCGACAGGGGGCTGCCCGCGCCCCGGGGCGACACCCAGCCGCATCACCTCAGCGCCTGCAGGGCGGGAGGCGAGGCGACCCCCGCAGCCGCACACCCCCCCGCCCTTCCCCACTAACCGCCCCCCCCTCCCCGGGGTAACCACACGCCGGGAGCCCGGCGGCGCTGCGCGGCCTGGGCCGGCTCTCCCCTGCGCAGCGCCGATAGGATCAGTCCGGCGGTTCGGCCCGGGAGAGAGGTGTTACCTGGCCGGGATCCTCCAGCGCCCAGGGCGCTCGCCGTCCGCCGGCGGGGGCTGGGGACCCTCCAGGCCCCCTGCGGCGCCACCACCGCCCCGCCTGCGCGCTGGCTCGCCGAGTGGGTGGCTTCCTGCGTTCCCCCGCGCGGGGTGAATAATCCGTCCGGAGCGGCGGCACCTCAGCCAGCCAGTCAGTCACGTTACGGCCAGGCGTCCGTGTGCGTGTATGTGTGTGTGTGCATGCACGGCGGGTGGATTGGCGGCGTGTGGGGAGGGAGGCGGCGGGCGGGGGCGGGCCAGGGCGGCGCTTCCGTGCGTGTGCCGGTGCGGTGCGCGTGTGCCCGCGGCTTGATGCGGACCAGCGTGTGTGTGTCTGTGTGTGCGCGCACGATGAGTGTGTCCGTGCGCGTGGCGTGGCGGAGGGCCGAGCGTGTGCGCCTGTGTCCCCGTGTGTCCCGTCCCCCCGCCGCGTTGCCACCTGCCGGCGCTGCCCCCCGCCGCGGCGGGACCGGCGAGGCGGGGGCCCAGGAGCGCACCCCGCGGGGCTCGGTGCCAGCCCGGGGGCGGGCCGGGCGAAGCAGCTTCCCCGGCCTCCTCCGGCCAGAGGCACACGGCGGGGGGGGGGGGGCGGAAAGTCCGAGTCACACCGGGAGGAATCCGGCGCCGCTCCGGTGTGTTTACACTCGCCATCTGCTCACGGGTTTGCATTTATTGGTTTTGCCCCTTTCCCGCAGGGCGGTGGAGCCGTCTGATTTCAGCTCCTCATCCTCTCAAGCGCGTGTTTTGCAATTGTTATCCCGTTGCTCCATCGCCATCCAGGCGCGCTGCCGTTCCTTGGACGGGAACAAGGAAGAGCTGGTGAGCACAGCGAGGTCCGCACCACTGCGGGGCCGGGAGTGATTCCCCGGCAGTGCTGGGTCAGTAACACGGCGTTTAAACGCAGCGAATTGAGTAAATTCCTCGTTCAGTTCGGACAGAAGAGGTGAAACGGAGGAATGCCCGTGTTCTCTGCAAGTAATACTTTGGGAACGTGGTTGGCTTTTCATACCGTTTTTTCTTGCCACCTTTCCTGCACCTCGTACGGAAGGGAACTGCCTTAACCCAGTCAAGACATCCCATGTGTAAAATGAGTGACAGTTCCCCAGTGTGAGACTGCGAGTACGCGTCCTGTCCCCTCGTGCTACAAAAGATAAACTACATAATTAGATGACCTGAAGAAACACATTGACTTTGTAGACTGAAGTCTGGGCAGAAACAAAGTATATTCTTCACTTTGTAACGTTATTGCTCATCCTGAAACTAGATACCCCAGAAAAGTTTTCCCTATCAGGCAGCACAGAGAAATGCAGATCCAAAGGGAGTCAATGAGTGTTTTGCAGAATCTTGAGTAAAACACATTTTCAAAAAACCACTCCAGCTACAACTTAACAGCAACGATGAGGTTCTGCTGAAGTTCTGAATTAGAATTGTGTGCAGCTGTGTCTGTGGCGCATTTGGCGTGAATGTGTTGGGAAACTGAATGCTTGTAAATACATCTTTACAAAACACAAACTTTCAAGCAAGTGGTCTCAAAATATTTATATTTAAAACTCCATCAGTCTGCAATATGCATTCATGAGACCATGCTATGAAATGCACCAAACTTAAAGGTGTTTCTGTTTCTTCTTGGGCCGGATAATAAAGCTAATCCAGGTAAAATGTTCTATGATCACAGAGAAAAGTTTGACATACTACAACTATGCTACATGGACAGAAACAGATTTTTAATAACCTGTCATCCATATTTAAAAGGCAAAAAATCTTAGGTGACACCAGCTCAAGAGTAGAGGCTCAATATTGAAAGTATCTACCTTCATAATTGGGGAATCTCAAACAAGAGCATGAAGTAACCAAATTGTGTTACTGAGAGCTAGTTCACAACACAGCAAAGCATTTAAGCATGTAACTGACTCCACACACATGAGTCGTTGCAATGAAGATTACAGTATTTACCATAACTAAAATTATGAGTCGTCTCAGCCACTTGATGAACCTGAGGCAGCCCTGAAGATTGAGGCAGAGGAATATGTGTTTTGCTGAATCAGGGTTCTCCTAAGAGTCTTGCATGGTTTTCAGACTCTGTCTCTCACGCTCCTCCTTCTTCCTTGCGTTCAGCAGAAGATTCACAGAGCCTCCTAAGGGCTCTGGCATGTTTCTGTAAGCTCTCCTGTCTACCATTGCCCCAAAAGCTGAGCCCTTGTGATTAAGCGACTCTTCCAGATGCACTCCCAAGTGATGCTTCCAGTGAAGCCAGCAATGTTTTCATCAGCCCAGTGACACAAGCAGACTAACAACAGCCAGCAGCTAGAGGTTGCACAGAATGGCAGCTTCGCCAACGCTAAATTGTGTTCTAGTGGATTGGGGAGAAAAAAAGACCCAAACATTCTAATAAACTTAAGCATCAGGCAATACCTGGTTTGAAGGAAGTTTGCTGAGACCCCAGAAAATAGCTATGGGAGGGACGGGAATAGGAACACTCATGGTCACCACACCCTGGACCTGCCCAAGCACATATAACCTGATTCTTTTCTCCCACCAGTGTCCTACTGGTGTGGCACTGTGACTTCAGCAGGAAATCTCTCTGTGTGATGGTATTTCACCAAAACCTTTGTTAGGTTTTGCTAGCACAGTGAAACCTTAAGAGGAGATTCCAGATTCAGAAATGTGCAGATTCACCAGAAACAAGACATTCTTGTTAACTGAGAAATAAATGTCCTGAAAGTGACAATGACTGACATGTCTTATTCCCTTGCATTCTCTGCTTTTTCCATTCCATTTCAGTTTGTGTTCATTCCTTGTTTCCTGACCTTGTTTTTTCCCCCCTCATCAGCCTGGATCCATCCCAGGGTAGGCGCAGGGGGAGCTGAGGCATGTGAGATCAAATCGGTTATGACAGCCATGTCCAGGGTGGAGTGTGCACCCCTGTGTAAGGTCTCAGCCCTTTGACAATCAGGCATCTCCGTATTTCTGAGACAAGCCTGCAGCACAGATAAGTAAGTACTAGTTTGCCTTATTCAACAGACTAGATGCTCAGTATCAGTCTGCAGAAGTGACCCATGGAGTTTGGGGTTGGCCATACCTATAAACAGCCCTTGTGGCATAAAACAGATTCATCTCTGTTTTGTAGGAGCATTTTATGAGCCTCAAAGAAAGGGATTCTGGGAGCAGAGCTGAGTATGCCAAGCAGTGACTCACAGCCACAGGCTGGGAAAGTAACCTAACTTTGGCACTGTAATGCTCCAGAGCATCTTGGGAGGTCCAGGGGAGATCCTGATATATATTTATATTAAAGTACATGCATATATATACATATATATATGTTTGCGTGTATATCTGCATATACATATACATATACATATCTGCCATATATATATGGCCACATGGACTTCACTAAAGGTTTTTCTCTAGCAATACAATTTGAGCCAGGTTGGCATTGGGAATGTTGCTACCTCACAGCCTTCATGAAGCACTGTGGTTTTACCTTACCATCACACAACAGGGCAAAGGAAGCCACCTGTTCCAAATTGCTTCCATGCTCCTTTCAAGAAACATCTTTCCAGTGGAGCTTTGTCATGCTAATCAATATGTATTGGTTTTGTATTCCATACAATCATACCCAGTTATGCCTTTGGAGTGAGGATTAATCAAGTGACCTTCCACTTGCCGTGTAGTGGCACGTATGTGCAGCGTACTGAACAAAAAACAGTCAGTCTGTTAAAAGCAATAACTTTTATCCTGTTTACACTGAGATCTCAACGGAGATTGAAGTCCACTTTAGTTAATCATAAAAGAATAGAAATCTTAAGCTGTTTTGAAATTAATGTTTGTGGGTTTTGTTTCCTGCTTTTAAACAGGCCGTATTATAGTCTCTGTCACTGGGCTCCCTCAGTGCCGATGGCACAAATGACACCACTTTTTAGGAAGATAAAACCACCTTCAGGGGTGAGGCCAGAGAGAACAGTTAGAATTGGAAACAGAGAGTTTCTATTAATTCAAAATGATAAATGCTCCTTACACTTCCAAAATTTAGTTTATTAAATTGAACAAAGAAACATTATTTTGCTGTCTCTATGGAGAGATAACAGAGGTGACTTTACCTTGTATGAAAAATCACTGGTCTGGCAATAAAAAAGGATCAATCCCCACTCCCTTGCTTTACTCCTTGTTTAGCCTGTTAAAATAGCACTGGTTTGGCTCTGCTATTTCTTTTCAGATTTGTGATGGTCCATGGCTGGAAACAGTGATGCCAGTGACTGTACCACAGAAGGCCAGCAGAAAGATTTCTCTTTAACAGACCAGCTTTGTGAATACATTTTTTTAACTAGTCCGAGTTTTAGCACTGCCAACATGCATTCTTCATACTTTTCTGTTATTGGCATAATCAAAACAGTTAAAATCTTATCAGTTCTAATATTCATATAAGTTACCTTAGCGGTATAGTTTGTTTACATTTCCAAGTAAATACCAGAGAATGCAGTTTTGTATAAGAGTAAATCCATTCATTTCAGTGGTTCACTGGCGAAACTGTAACAATGAAAAATGCAACAGTCCTAACTCAGAGGGATAAACTGCACACTTGCTGAGAGATTTATCTTGCCGTAGGTGTGCAAACTCCTGGTTCTCCATTGTAATCCCTGTAGCTCCACTTGGTAGGTATATCTAAGGGACTCCAAAGGACTCAGAAAGTATTTTTTTACAAGCATCAGTGTACAAAAGCACCCAGTAGCTGCCTTCAGTGTGTGCATGCCTTTTTATTTGGTCAGCCAAAGTCTGCATAAAGTCAGTTGTACTTTTCATTCCAAGTTCTTTCAGTTGGAGGATCCCCATGGCAAAATATTTTGGTTCTCCAGGATACCAGGGTTTATTTGTTTGCAATTTGTCTGGTCAGATTTGTAATCTTTGTACTTAAATTGTGGAACTATTTTTGTTTGTCTGGGGATTTTTTAAAAATGTTATTTTTGTAACATTTGTGTGTTTGGCAAAATTGAAGTTGACAAGCATTCTTCTCAGCCTTGTTATGTACCCATTGAACAGCATAGGAATAGGAAAGAAATCTGCTAAAAGGGGGAACTGGATTTCTGTTTGAAACAGATCAAGTGTTAGCATTGAAAACACTGTATGAGGGTGGTATTCTGTACCAGAAAATAGATTATACAAGAATAATGCATGCCTTGTTTTATCATATCTGTGACAGTAATGCATCATCACAGCAGGAGCTTTCCACAGTACTACTGAACCTGGGGGACTGAGCAAATTCTGCATTTAAGTCTCATTAATTAGATTTGCCTTAGGCCTAAATAGCACCTAAAGTTGTTCAGTTAGTATGGAATTATAAAAGTTTTCGTCATACATTTTTTTAAGCAGCAGCTTCTCTACTTTGCAGATGCAAAACCACACATGAGAAAAAAAATCTGAGATCGGACAGATCTGGCTTCACCTGAGATTATGCAGAGGAATGTAGGGTGTCCAGGTGAATACACAGAAACATATGAGGTGCACCAATATATTAAGCAGTGTAACTCATTAAAGAGCAGTTAGTGAGAAGGCTTCTGGCACAGACAGAATAAAGGCTCTTCAGTCCAGCGTTACAACTGTGACAGGCACTCTGCATCACAGGTTTTGCCCAGTACCACTCATCCAGGTACAGCAATGACATCTTTCTAGTACTCTTTTCCCAAACTCACCCTTTTGTTTCTGCTGCTGTAGATCTAACTTCTCCCCTGAAATGACAAAATTGATGTTCTTCCACACAGACTCTCAGTTGGACCTTCAGTATCAGTAGGGGGAATCTTCCTGGGAAGAAATACGCAGTCACATTGGCAATAATTTGGGAAGCTGTGTGCGGATGATCTCCAGTGCTTCTTCAGGAAGGCAGAGGATTGGTCTTTATATTAAACATCAGCTCTGTATTTCATCAAGCATGGGAAAAGCATGTTAGTTGCTGGATCTTTAATGTTCGCACAGACCAACCAGTGGCAGACCTTGAATACCTGTACGACAGTAAAGATGTATCCAAGTAAAAATTAAAGCATTTAGACTTAACTAAGTTTTAAATTTTCTTAATCCAGGAGGCAGATTGTTAATGGGCTACTACAGTACGTATGGTGGGTTGGAATTCTCAGAGAGTACATTGCTGTGCCCGACCCAAGGCTGCAGCAGGGAGGTGGAGGTATGGGACTGAAGGAACTGACAGTCTCACATTGCAAGTCCTTTTCTGAGCTGGGGTTAGAAGAAAGCTTTCTCATTCTGACCCTGTTGCCTTTTCCACAGCACCACCCTTACTTTGCGTTTGCTATCACATGCAATTCAGTCTCAGGCAGCTATGCCTAGGTGTGAGTGGTTTTACAGAATAGTACTTCCATGGAAATTTCCAAATTTTGTACCAAATTCTGCAAGAAGCTGGTGCTTTGCATTTCACTTCTGATTGCTATTGTGGCAGGGGCAGCTATGCTCCATCAGCTGTTGCACTGGTGTGTGTGATCATGAGGCTTCAGAGGCAAGGCATCAAGCCACAAGCTCTCACAATGTGCAATCAAAACGAGATGCAAAAACATGCCAAGATGATTTCTACATTCATGTCTATTGTGCCTGGGTTCATACTTAGTATTTATGGAAAAGAGGGCATTTTCTTTATTCAAACATCTCATTTTAAAGTCGGATTCCAAAAATATTCTAGTCTCTTCTAGAGACAGAGTCACTGAAATTTATGTCATGATTCTGACTTGAGTGCAAGGCCTGCTGCTAGTGACTGGAAATCTAGTCTGCTTAATGAATTTATCGGCCTTTGGCTCACATCCTAAGGAGTATTTATTACTCCATTACATACTGTATTATTACACAGTATCATTGTTATGAACATCACAAACACCCATGATGTATAGCTCTATCATAGTATGAGGAAAAAAAATCAGCACACTTCCCCAAATATAGAAATGCTCGGTGTTGCCTCATGCGCTGAGTATTTGAACAGGATCTAATTTTGGCTCAGGTCCCTGAAGCACATATTTTTATTAAGGAAAAAAAATTAAAAAGAATTCCTTTCCTAGGGAATGTGCATCTGGAAGAGAGGACCTATGGTAACAGGACAAGTCTGGATTTCAGCGAAAGGTACCAGCTCCCTACCACTGGCAACTGCTCTTTCCCCAGGGAAGTTTCTTTCCTAGATGGTGACTGATATAAATGACCTGAAGGAGGACACCAGGCCGGTGTTAACTCCATCCTAGGGAATTTAATTATTTATCCTGTCTATCGTCACACAAATATCACAACTGACATTCAACAGCCAAATTTTCAATAGTGTGGATTTCAAAAGAGTTAGCAAACACAGAAGATAGAGGATGAGGGTAGAAAGGTACCAGAAACTTGTGGAGCTCAACGGTGGCCAAAAATTGCGAAATACATACATTTCAGAAATGAATCAGTAAGAGAAACTGTTTGAAACACAGAACTTCTTTCACTAACATATAGTGATAATAATTCATGTGTCACGACATTTCCTGACTTTTATTTCCTTATTTACTCTTCCCCTGAGTACAATTTTATATTTATCATGACAATCTTTGAATCATATACAGGTAATAAATAGGCTCCTTCTGAGATCCATGTACAGAGTAGTTACGAAATAAGCTTGGATATTTGTTACCAGGTTTATTTAATGTTCTGAGTTTTTCATATTACTTTCACTTGTCAGTATATGGAAAATTAAGTCCCATTGGAATGGACATTAAATAAAAATAAAAAATGAGAACCTGAGTGTTGCAGAAAGTAAAATGTGCCAGTATATTAAATATATGTTCATTTACACACACACATACACACAAATGCAGTGTGTCTTTCCCTCCCAAGGGCAATAGCAAGTTATGCCTCAACAAGCAGTGTGGATTTATGTCCCTAAAATGTTTCTCTCTTCAGTAAACATTTGTATACCTGCCATGAAACCTGAGGAAACATAGGTCCTCCGGTTAATTCCAAGCTACTGAATTAATCTTTGAGAAGAAAAAAATTATATTCTATAATTATATTAATTAAATTATGATACTAAAAATACACTAGGACAAGCCAAAACCTTTTTCTATATTCTAGGTATAAGGCAGTTTTACAGAAACATTTTCTTTGACTGGATCCTATGTCTGAAGTGATTATATGTAGGATTCTTTCAGGCAGAAATTGTCCCTTAGTCTGTGTTTTAGTCCAGCAGAATTCTGGTCTTCATGGAAAATTTTTGGAGGAAATAAGTCTGAGATATTCTGAAGAATATTTAGGAGATAGGGACCTAAATCCTATTAAAATACTGTAAATTGGACACCAGCTCCCACAGCCTTCCTCAAATGTCCCATCCTAAATGGATGTGCTCTTCAAGACCACATTTTCTTTTGCAGTCTACATGAAATATTTCTTTTATAAAATTCTGGACCTCTGAAAAATACCAGCTGTGATACCCACGGATTTTACGTAGAAATTACAAGTACCATCTACATTATAGAAGATCACCAAATTTTAGCCCTTGTAGAAGACAACTGACTTAGTGAAAGAGAAAGCTTGCTATGGAAGCTGATGAGCAAATATACATGTCCTGTGCTTAATAGTTAAGAACACAAACTTGTATCTGCTGAACTTGATGGCAAAGGTCCTAGTAATTTTAATGGGAGCAGCAATGGAGTCATATCAGTGGGTGAATTATCTATAACCATGGTACTAAACACATCCCCAACGTAAGGATAGTGCTTATATTCAGAGTCCCTAGAGTTTCTCTGTGCCTCTTTGCCAAAAAAATGGAACTTGGGCCCTAGCTATTAGGAACAGAGCGGGGCTGGAAGCATCTGTAGTATTAATAGCTAGAACATAAAACCCAGATGAGGTTATGATTACACTTTAACAGCTTTAAAAAGAGAAAGGTAATTACAGGTATTTGGGGCCTGATCTAAATAGTGTTAAAATGTCAAGAAAAAAAGCAGTTGTCTGCAGAAAGCACCTGAGTTACAAGGAATTGCCATTGCTTAACAGCTGTTCCCACAGTAGCAGAGGTGGCAATAAAGGTGAAGGATTAAAATTTGTTCCTCTGCAATAATGGCTTTTTAATAAAATAAAAAAGAGGTAGCAAGGTATAAAAATGTGTTTTAAAATTATACCTATTCTAAACCTACAAATACACAGAGCACATCCCTGTGAGCAGAGGCAAAATTTTATCCTGTTCCACCTTTCACCGCCTAGCTTTTCCACAAAGACATCATCTCAGAAGCCCTAAAGAGAACAAATTATTTGTTATTTGCAAATGGAGAAATGTGTCTTTAAAAATTACTTAAACTTGCCTTCAAAATGCACGCAGAAAATTCTGAATTGTCATTGATAGTATGAGCTGTGTTCAAACAAGACTCGCTGTTAGGCTCAACTATCAACACCACCCTGCTTTAGCTTTTAAATAGTGTGAAAAAAGAGGGTGGGAGAAGAAAGGCAGCAGAAGTGCTAATGCAATTGTTTGATGTGTGTATGCGGGAGGAGGCGGCAGGCATTCTGCTACACTGGCTGCTGGCAATGGGAATCACTGTGCCTTACACATCTCCCATTCCCCGCAGCCTTTTTAGCAGAAAATAATTACAGCTGTACATAAAAAACCCATACTGTTGATTTTATTGGTCTAATATTGCCATTTCTTACATCTCCACAGAACAGACTGTTTTTCAGCGATCTCTTCTGAACCTCAGCGTATGCTGTAGCCAGTGAAGAGATCTGTGAACGCATGTGCCCTTGCACCAGTCAGTATGGCAGTTTGCCAATGGAGAGTGACTGACTTCACTTCAAAATGTTTTCTGTTTAATTAGCGTGAAAAAAACCCCCACCCAGCAATGCAATTACCTAAAAGGACTGTGCAGGTTCTCTCCACAGCAAGGCAAATAACACCACCCCAACATCCTTCTAGCGCACGAGTACCTGGGTTGTTTTGTCAGAAGACTGATCAGATATTTAACAGCGTGTTCTGAGAATAACAGGATTGGCTTTAAAGCCTTGAATTTCACAACTGGTCTGCTAGGAGAATGCAGTGTTAGGGTTTGAACCCGTAAAGCCTGGGTTCAATTATTTCTCCCGTAAGAAGTCTTCCTCCCAGCCTGCGGCTTGCACCTTTCCCATGTCCCTGCACAGCTTCAGAAACCCTCAGCAAGACATTTAACAGGTAAAACCAATTACAGGAATTGGGGCTGGAGAGCTAGGAAATAGGTGGTGAAGTCTGAAGCAGCGCTAACAGCAGAAACAATGTCAGTTTTTGCATCATCCTTCTTGGCTCCAACATCCTGTATCTACTAAAATCAATTGGAAAATTACCTTTGACTTCAGTGTTGGGTCCACTGCAACCCAATAGTTCCTTGGACTCAATCCAGGCTCACCTATTTCAATTCCACTTACATTAATCTAACTATACATAGATGCTGGGCTGAAGCAGTTTTCGCAGAACAGTTCCTTTTATTCCAATAAAATGCCCAAAAATTCTATTTCTATATGTTGTGCATAAACAAGTGCATCAATTTATGTTTAAAATGCATAATTTGAAATGCACATTGAAATGGTTTGCTTCCTCAGGCCAGAGGCAATAATAATAATAATAATTTTCCTTTGCAATGGAAAGCCCATTACATCAATAGAATTTGATATGCGCATGTGTGTAGTAGTTCAGAGTTTCATATAAAATTACCTGGATCTTACCTATATAGTGGGAATATGCCCTGACCTACCACAGGATAAATTTCTAGAAACTGAAGATTCTAGTATTCACTCATCACTTCAAAGAGAGATGATGTTGGAAAACTCATTTGGGCCCATTATTGCAGTATTTATATAAGAGAGCCTCCTGACACTGACTGTAGAATAAATTCTTTTTTGAGAAAACAAAATAGGCAGAAGGTTTCTGGGGCCTCACTGTGGTCATGCCAAGGTTTTGCCACATTTGCAGACAAATGAGGGCATCTTTCAGCTTCATGCAGGGATTGCTGCTATCCCTTGGTATCGGGCTAGAGACTACCATGACCTGCTTGTAAATATGACTTTGATACCAGTATGTGGTTAACTGCATATATATGGGTGCTGCCCAAAGAGCCAGGAAGCTGTTTGAATCCATGGCAAGTACCAAAACATCTACTAGTGTAGTGAGTGTAGTTGAGGGAAGTTGACCCCATCTAAATCCTGCTCTTCAGGTAAGCATGGTAACATGGAAAATATTTTCTGTTCTTCATAGTCAGCATTGCATAAATAACTGCATATTTATTAGTCCGTCTGTTTAATGTCGGTGGGCAAGTGGGGTAACCTATGGAGCCAGCATCCAGTTGTCTCTTTCTCAAGGTATTGTTGTGTAAACACCTCCAGAAGAAGAAACTGAGGCAGACTTCAGTCCTCCAGAGTATCTACTAGCTTGTTTGCCAGCACAGTCCCTTTGAAGAGTACATTGTAGGGATTCATGTTTTTGGGAAACAGGTAGAACAGGAACGTGAACTTGGGCCTCTTAATCACAAGTCATTGGAAACCAGACAACTTGTTCTATGTCCCTCCACCCAGATCCCACTGGCCAGGAAAAATTAAGTAAGAAGGGATCTCAGGAGAGCACCTGGTCCAAAGCAGGTTTCACTTTAAGACATATCCAACTGATGTCACATTTTAGAATAAACTCACAGAAAAAGGTCATACTTTGGATCTCAAATGAAGGGGTGTGTGGCACATACATGAACTCCAGTTCCTTCTTCTGATGTTGATTTCCTAGATGTTCCAAGCAGTAGGGTCTTTTCTGGTAACAGCATCCCATCCCCAGGCTTTTTTCCAAAGGAGCCTGGATGACCACTTTAGACCTGGATGCTAAACACACACTGAGTGTCAAGACAGATGGAGAAACTCTGAGAAGCTGGCTGTGAGCTGCTGAGCACCCGGCCCTGACCTGCTGAGCACCCTGGCTCCTCTGCAAGCACTGCAGCACTCCCGAGTATCTTCACCATGACAGTCACGTCTGTGGACCCTCCAAGATGTCAGATCTGCCCCTGTAAAAGGGGGATTGCCAATAAAGTCAAGAGGCAAAAGAGAGACCAGAATTAGTGGCTCTGACAACAGAGCTGTAACGCTGCTTTTGCCCTGGTATACTACTGCTAATAGTAGAGACAACCTGCTCACTGTTTTTCACAAGGGATTTTATGAAGCACGCTGCTTGATGATTACCAACATAGGCTATTTAAAAAATAAACATCTTACTAATCTAAACAGATCTTTATAACAGAAAGTACAGACTGAAACCCCAGCAAAGATCTCTTTTGGAAACAGACTCAAACAAAATCTCCTGAGTATGTGAATTATTATTTGACTAAAGAAAATACAGGGCAGAATACGAGGAAGAATGGTAGGAATACTATTGGTGCAGTAGAAGAAAGTATGACTCAATAAAAGTCACCCTAACACATGACAGAGCTTGTGGCAGAGTGCTATGGGGGAAAGGCTGAGGACTAACCAACCTCTTCATAAGATGACCAGAAATTCTGAGGAAGGTATGAAAAGAATGAACAAACCACTTTGAACGTAAGAATGGTTTCTATGCAGTTATTTACAATGTCTTCGGACCAAAGGATAGAGAGTTTCTAACATTCATGTAAACTCTTTGCCCCCACACACTCCCAGTCACAGAGACCAAGCACCACTGAAATGGTCAATGAGGCTGGAGTGGTGATTCACTGGCTGGTTATAGCTACAGCTAGACACAGGTTAAACTCTAAGCTGAATCCAACCGTGCTTTACAGCATAACTTCAGATGAGTCAGTTGATCATCTTGTTTCACAACTACTCCACCTGCGTGCCTGAAAATATGTGAAGACATGATCCATAATGCAACTATCCAAAGTAGAAAATAGTAAATAAAATTTGGTATGCCTTATCATTACAAACTAATTACTAGGGCAAGTTGGTCAGGTAGCTAAAAGACTTCTGCCAAAAGAGAGACGATCAAGGGGTGTCAAAGTTTTGGTGTGGTTACTGTGAACGCAATGGTCAGAGAACTCATCCGTGCCCCACTGACACACAGCAGCATGAATCTGTACAGGTCTTGTGCCAGAATTACACATGCTTTGATGTCTTTAGTGAGTAGACTGTGTGAACCATGGCAGAACCAGATATTCAAGTTCCTCTACCTCCTGGGAAACCAAACACCATCTCTTTGACCCAAGCGCCTCCTCTCCCTTTCCTGAGAGGCCAGGCTGGGTGCACAGAGGGTGCTCAGAGGGAAGAATGAGAGGAAATTCCTAGCTGGACCATGAGGCTGGAGAGCCTCAGATGTGCCTTTGGTGCTTGCTACTTCCTCCAAGCACCCAGTGACATAAGAGTGTGTGAGCGCAGTTTCATGTTTTTGTGCTTCTTCCTTCATCCTGGGGTGTGTTGAAGCCAGCACCTAGGGCAGACCCTCAAAACAGGGGCTCTTAAAATGTCATGTTGGCCCTTTGCAGCATTTTCAGTGTATTTATGCCTGAATAAATGGCAAAGTTTTACATCCACGGGTAGGAGCTGTTAAGAAATGCACTCAAAATAGTCAACCAGCAAGTAACTAGCACCCAAATAACTTTATACCATTGAGAAGAGGCACACGTACAATACAAAGCTCAGAATTTCCATTCATATGGTGACAGATGTGTGCTGGTGAACAATTTACAGCATTTTTCAGTTGTTCCCCAGCCCCTCTTGCAGCTGAGGAATAAAGAAAGCAAGGCTCTTTGTGTACTGGATCTAGGTGCCTGGGGAGCATCCCTGCCCAGTGTGGCCAGCTCTCCCACGAGCCCTTCAGTCACAGAGGGATTGCAAAGCCACCCCACAATCAAAGGAGCAAGGAGCAAAAGACAAGCAGGCCCTTCAGGAAAACCTAAGAACGGGTTAGAGGAAAAGCTCTTGCTCTGGTAGTTATATTATTACCAAACCCTAAGGAGAGGCCTTTAAGAAACAGGTCAAGTTTACTCTTTAAATGAGGTAAAGCTCGTATGTGACCTTTCCATAGCACCTCCTCCTTTCTTCTTAAAGGTTATACAGCGCATACACTTGAATCCCATTTATGAAAGAAAAAACCCACAGAACCAGCCAAAAAACAACCACCAATGAACCACCCTTTCTGAAAAACATTTCTTTTTTAGGAGAAAGTAAACATTTCTAGTAAGAGCTATGTCAGTCCCTAGAACTAATGCCAACCCATGTTGGTAACAGCCAGTAACAGCATGCAGGTCTGAGATGTTTCCGTCTGTCTGCTAACCGTAATATAAATGTGAAACAATGTTCCATGATATGAACCAGAAATACCCTAGCAAAAGGAAGCCTATATATTTAATTATTCTTTAGCACTGTGCATTCAACCAATTTGTCTTTCGCAGTTGACAAGGCAAACTTTGCACCTTCCTGTTGTTTTTATCATGTAAAAACAGGATGTCATTCCACTGGGGAAAATAATTGTCGACAGTAAAGAGGTGGTTTCTTCAACATTTGCTAAGATACTGCTGAAAAATCTCTTTAGTATGGATCACTTCACCTCACTGAGTAGAACTGACTGGAAACTGAGCTCTAAAGCCTGATGGCTACCATTGTGCATAACATGAAAATGCAGTACCTACATTCCCCACATCTTACAGAAAGACATCCTCCCCTGCCAGGCAAAATACACACGCACATACTCCCCTCTTTCTGCCTCAGGTTCATGCTGCAATGTAACAAATGGCTGTTCACAGACTATTCTATTCATGGCAGGGGAAGTGGGGGAAGCAGTGTGAAGGGAAAGGAAAAGACAGGCTAAGATCAAGACAGACATCTGCACCACCAGTTCTACAAAGATAATCCTGAAAGTCCAGTTGCAGTGAAAGCATAGTGGTAGTTCCATATCGATATGGATATAGAACACTTTTGGTTGAAACAGTCTGTAGCATAAGGCTGATGTCTCAAAAATAAATGGGCATTAGGGGCAGAAGAAGAAGGAACCTCAGTCAGGTTCCCTGAGCGGACTCTCATTTTACAGTGTTGAACATAGTGCATTCCCAAACTAAAAGCAGAGTTTTGTAAGGATCTTGAATTTTCTTAATCTCAAGAAAAAATTGCTAAAACATTAGACTATGAAGCACATGGTTAGGTAGTTTGTCAATGGTTATCTGATAATGTATGACAGTTTACAGTGATTGCATACAGAGCTAAACACTTGCAGTGTCATCAAAATTAGTCTCTGAGGTTTTATTTGACTTGTAAATTAAGAAGCATGAAGAAATTAAGAAGAAAGATACTGCAATTTTTTTTTTTTGAAGAATACTACTACTCAGGCAGATGAAAGAAGTATCTCCGAATGATGTTTCGCCTCTTCCTTTTGAAAATCAACAGCATGATTACATTATACATGGGCTTTCTCAGTCAACACAAGAATAACTGAGCTGAGATACATCTTCGTGCCTCCAATACAGCACCAGTTGGGCCAAGTCAGCTGCTGCTCAGAAGGAGCACAGGAGATGATATGCCTTCCATCAATTTTCTCTGGTCTCTGAGGTTCTCAGAGCCAAACCTGTCCTTGGCTTCTGCTCCATGTCATGGGAGGTGGTGGTGGGTTTGGAGTCTGCACGATTTTCACTCAGCAACTCTTGCCCAGCCCAACCCATTGATGGTATCCTTTGTGCTTGCCTGGAAGAACTAAGGATAACTGCAGGAAAAATATAGCCCTGGTATTCCTGCGTAAAGCAGAAGCTGCTTTGTATTCTGACTTACAAATACTGAAGCTGCACATTTAACCTTTCCTTTTCTTTTTCATCTTCTTTTTCAATTTGCTACTTGTTCAGTGTCGGCCCTTCCACTTAAAACAATTGCTTCATTATCAAAGGCCAAGTACCAACCATATTTCCTTTAGTGCTTAAAGTCCCACCTTTTCCAGTGAACTTTATTGCTCAGCTAACATTTAATAATCTTCAATAGCTGCTGCTGCTTCTATGTATGGTTTTTTCCACATTAAAACAAATCTTGCAGATACTGGCTCACGAAAAACAGCATTTATTGTAATACGAGCAGCATTGGATCATGTGTGCCATGTGTCTCCTTTTAAGCTGCATGTAGGTTAAATAATCAAGTGTTGCATACATCATTGTAGAATAATAACAACAAAAGTGTTTCCATTATTCCTTTCAAGTCATTTACTTTGCTGAAAGCTCGAATCTTAGGGCTTTGGGTTTTTTGTGGTGTTTTTTTTTCAAAGAACTACTGTCTGTATTCATTATAAATGTCTATGGTAGGCAGAAAGCTGATGCAAGGTTAGTAATAATTAAAACTAATTGAGGAATTTAATTACCATGGAATGGAATAAACCTCAATAGTAATATGTGCATTAAAATACACTGACAATAGCTGTGTGCGTTTAAGCACTCATAAACAGCAACAGATAGATCTTGTAGTTGCATATGGTTTTACCACCTAAGTAATTCACAATACATGTGAATTCGTGGTAAACTATTTTAAGAGTGCAGTGATTAATGCCACTAGATAATTGCACAGCACAAATGGCAACACAGCCCATGTCCATGTTAGCACCGGGGGAAAAAAATAAGTTACAATGATCAGTAGCATTCGAGCCATATCAGATTAATTCAGAAAGGATAGTTAAATTGTTATGCCTTATATATGGTTTAGATGTACAACTCACAAAACAAATGAATACTTATCCTTGGAATTCATTCTACTCAATAAGCTGCTTTTGATAAAGCCCATGGCTCGTCTTCATTCATGAACTATCCCATCGTAAATCAGATGGCACTTGACAAGGCCTTTTTCTATTTCATCTTTTTAGTGAAATGAAGCATCAATTGCCAAAGATCACCAAGTCAATACAAGAATAAAAATAAATGAGAGCAAGCACATCTGCAGAAAATGCAGTCAACAGCTACTATTGTTATTTCAAGCACGTGAGGAGACAGACCTGTATTTCACTTAACCCTCTTATACTCCATTTTATATTTACAAAATGGAGCTGGTGGGTGCAGATGGCTGCGGGGTGATTTGTGGTTAGGGGTTGGGAGCTCTGGGCTCCACATCTGGATCTTCTGCTGGGACTGGCAGCAGCCTTCGTGCACTCAGTGTACTCATAGCTCTGTTTAAAATTGGGAAAAAATACTGACTCATCTTGACAAATCTTTATGTGTTTTAACTAAGCAAGAGATAATATATGTTTAAAAGAGTACTTTAACTGGCGATTTTGCATTGATTGTGTTAAAACACCATTAAAAAGAAAAAAAATCTTAATTTATTCTTCTTGATCTGCTATGTGGGTAGAAAATAGACAAAGAAAGTCAGCTAGGAATCAGATCATCATGTTACTAACAGATATGCTCATGGGTTGGAAATATTCCAACATACAGACCAAAGAAGTTACAGTCATGGTACAAACACCTTTGAAAGTTTTACCAGGAATTGAAAAGAAATATTAGTCTCTCTTGTTTATTCCCCAGTACATTCTTTCCTATTGCCAACTACCAGGTTAATTTTGTAACTATTCTAAGAAGCCGTGAGGATACAGAAAGGATCTGAAAGTCCCTGTGCCTGGTATTGTTGACAGTTATAAACAAATCCAAATGCCCACCACAAGGCAGCTTTGCAGGGATAAACCAAAGCAAACAACTGCAGTGTCAGAGCCCTAGATAAAGTACTAATCCATGAGAACAAGATCAGTGCAAACCATAATGAGCTGCCTGCCCTCTGAACTTGCACAAGAGCATCACAGTAAACCTGGAAGTCTTCACATTGTGAGCAAGTCTCTTCCTTAGCAATACCAGTCACTCCTGGGCTTCCCAGAGCAAGCCGACTCCCAGCACTCTCCAAGGAGGGAAAAAAATAAATTAAAAATGGCATCTTTATCATCACGTCAGGCTTCCCCAGGGCTATTCCAGAGACCAAACTTAGAGACTGTACAACAGCACTGCTTCAAGCATGACCCCAAGCATAGCCAGAGGCTGTCCATCAGATCTCCAGCATCAGGAGGCAACTTAAAACAGACACAGACAGACATTTGCAGACAGACTGTCAGCACTGGGGTGCTGGGAGGCTGCAAGGAAGCCCTGTGTGTGGGAGGAGGTTGAACATGGAAGACAAGTCTATAGCCATTTTTGATTCTTCCTGTGATCACCATACCTATACATTGTTGATGTGCATTATCAGAAGCAGTAGCAATAATAAAACCCCTCAGTATCAGCAACCCAAAGTTGGTTATAAGAAAAGAAGGAGGGTCTGTTTCCAGTCTCGTCATCTTTCTGCTGAGCTATACTCTCATTTTTATGAGCTGCACATGTTATAACTACAGTCCACAGTAGTGGGAGTTACTGTACACCAACATACCACAAAGGAAACTGAGCCCTTTATCTTCTGGGCAGACTCCTGACTTATTTTCTTCTGTGATGAAACAGAGATTTTTGCATAGACTACATGATAAAACTAACTTGTAAGCTATTTATTCTAATACTTTCTTCTCAGAGTCTTGGAAATCTTACACATTAAAGAATTAGTGACAGCAAAGTACGTGCATTGTTATTTGTCTACAGAAATCAGGTTTCTATTACAGACCAAAATGGGAAGACTGGTTTTGGGAGGCACTCATGCTGGGTGAGAGGAGCAGGGTTTGTGGTAAATGTGTGGGTCTGGTTGCAAAATACTTCATAGGTGGGAACCTGCATTACACTGGAGACAACTCTCTGCTACAAGGAACGGTATGAGAAAGGAGGAAGGCTCTAGGCAATCGCTGTGCCACCTCTACCAAAGTACACTCAGCTCCTTCCCAGAGCCGCTTCAGGCTACTATACAGGAGTAGGAACATTTGTGTGGCTCTCACTGAACATTCGTTTAGGCAGCTTAGATTTATTTCATTCTTTCCCAATATATTGGGAAATTTCTAATCAATAAAGCACCACATCAGGCCTAACTATAGATGTTCTCATCTAAGCACATGATAAACCATGAATTTGCTCAATGCAGTTCTTTCAGTAGCAGACAGTATTCTGTGCTGAAAAGCAGCATAAAAACATTCACCCTGAGCCTGACTGCACTGCTGGACAGAAGCATGCAGGGCCCCTGTGTCTCTACACGGTGAAAGCTTTAAATCAATGTCACATCCTTGTAGCTCCAGATCAACTCCCCAGGTCCACGGTCTTCATGCAACTGTCACAACACTGACTCAGACTGAAGGACTAGGGAAATTTTAACACTGTGTCTCTGCCTGCTCTCAGAGAGGTCAATAGCACATGAAATAGTGTAGTGACAACATGATGTACAGCAGTGTCCACATGACATAATGGAGATTTTTGCATCTCATTCTGCAGGGACAAAGACCAAATACCTTAAAAACGCCCATCACACAGTCTGAGCTGTCAGATATTCGCTGATAAACAGGGTCACATAACAATAATAAAAATATACTTGCCAGATAAGGCCTAGTGAAATGTTTCAACTAGGCAACACAGTTAAATCATCCTTTCTGAACTGCAAACATATTTCAGAATTTATGATGGCTCTGGCTCCTGAGCTCAGGGAAGGCTCCTGCAATAGCCAAAGGTATCTCACACAATCATTTTTCACAAATGCTGCTGAATCTTGGGCTCTGATAGTCAGTTCTTAAAAGTTCCTAATGTCCCAAATAGATGACTCCACTTTTCTAACAGCTGTTGTAGCTAGAATAAGAAACAACATTTAATCATAGAACATCCTGGGTTGAAAGAGACCCGTAAATCCAATTCCTGGCTCCACACAGGGCCAGCCAAGTCAGAGCATGTGACTGAGGGCATCGTCCACATGCTTCTTGAACTCATTCAAGCTCAATGCTGTGACCACTCCCCTGGGGAGCCTGTTCCAGTGCCCAACCACCCTTACAGTAAAGAAGCTCTTCCTAATTCCCAAGCTAATATCTAATAACCTAATCTAATTCCTAATAGCTAATAATCCAATAATCCTGCTCCATGAGTGCAATATTATGGTTCCCTTCACAAATCAAACAAAATATCACCTCATCTCTTTAAGTTCACTAGTTAAAAGGAGTTGTATGTATCTTGCATGGACTGACATACTTTACCATTTTAGGTGTTAAAAGTCTAATCTAGAAATGTGTACATTAAAATAAGCTTTAGCAAAAACCTTTTAAGAGATAACATGGAACACCAGGTTGGAATGGACCTCGGGGATCATTTGATCTAACCTTTCTTGGCCAGAGATGATACAGACAAGGTGGCCCAACACTCGCCCTGTTCAGCTGAATCTTAAAAGCGTCCAATGTTGGGGAATCCACCGGCTTCACTGGTGAGATGATTCCAGTGGCTGATCGTTCTCACTGTGAAAATTTTTCCTCTGGTGTCCACTTGGAATCTCCCTAGGAGTCACTCGTGTCCATTACCTCTTGTCTTTTCCATGTGACCCCTTGTAAAAAGGCAGCTTCCATCTTCTTTGTAACCACCCTTCAAATACCGGAACATGGTGATAACCTTCTTTTTTCAAGGCTGAACAAACCAAACTCTCAGCCTTTCTGTATAGGTATGCTTCCCAGTCCTTCCATCATCTTTGTGTCCCTTCTCTGGACCCTCTCCAACCTGTCCACATCTTTTTTGCAAAACAGGGACCAAAACTGAACACAACATTTCACATGTGTCCTGACAAGCACTGTGTAAACTGGAATAATGACTTTTTCATCACTGATGGTGACGCCCTCATTGATGCAACCCAGTATCCTGTTGGCTTTCTTTGCCACAGCATTACACTTAACTCATGTTGAGCTTGTTGTCCACCAGGTCCCTTTCCACAGAGCTGCCTCCTAGCTGGATAAATACCAGCCTGGGCTGCATTCCTGGATTATGTGTTTCCAGGTGCAAGACCTCATGCATCTCCTGGTCAAACTTCATAAGGTGGTTCTTAGCCTGCTCTTCCAGCCTATCCAGGTCTTCCTGCAGAGTGGCTCCCCCTTCAGAAGTGTCCGCTTCCCCACTCACTTCTGTATCATCAGCAAATTTCATGAGGCTGCCCTTGATCCCATCATCCAGATCATTTGTGAAGACATTAAGCAGCACTGGACCCAGCATCAACCCCTGGGGGATCTCACATGTGACAGGCAGCCAGTTTGAAAAGGAGCTGTTTGCCACCACCCTGTGGGTGCAGCCTGTCAGCCAGTTCCCCACTCACTGCATGGACCAATTGTACAGACTGTAATGCATCAGTTTCTCTAGGAAGAGGCTCTGGAGAACCATATTGAAAGCCTTGGAAAAATTCTAGGTGTCCACTGCTTGCCACACCAACTGAGTAGGTTACAGCAAGGTTTGTCCTTGGTGAATTCATGCTTCATCGGACTTGTGATAGCACCTAGGAGGATTTGTTCCTTAACTTCCTGAGTGACTGAAGTAAGATTGATGGGTCTGTAGTTTCCCAGATCCTCCTTTAAGCCCTTCTTGTAGATGGGAATGACATTAACCTTTTTCCAGTCTTCTGGGATGTCCCCCGATCACCACAACTCCATATAGATTATGGAAAGTGGCCTCACAACAGTTTCAGTTGGCTCTCTTAGCACCCTCATGTGGATATTTTCAGAGTCTATCAATTCACCGAGGTGAAGCTCCGGTAATAGTTCACATACCAAATCTTCCTTCCTTGATGGTGAGTCTGTGTTTCGATCTTTGTTCCCGAGGCCTGTGGGCCAACAGCGCTGGTAAAGACAGACGTGAAGAAAGAGTTGAGAACCTCTGCCTTTTTGGCACTGCTAGTGACAAATTCACCTCTCCTCTTTAACTGTGGGCCAGTATTGTCATCTGCTTGTTGTTTATGTACCTGAAGAACCCTTTCCTAGATTTTTTTGACATCTACAGCCAATTTCAGTCGAGATCCAAAGATGTGAAATGAAGGAAAACCCTTTTTTCTTCCTCTAGGCATATTTATTTCTATGGTTAATTGCTCTTAGAAGCAAATATTAAAATTAATAATTAGCTTTCTATATTTCTCAGAATAATTTGACCCTTATGTTATTAATTTTTCACATTGCTTTTACTAAGCAGCAGACAGGGACTTGAGGAAGGGAAGCAATCTGTGTGTCCACAGGAGAAGGTGGAAGGAAATGAGAAAAACCCCAGGAAAACCCAGATCCACCACTAAATGGCAAGATTTTCACATTGTGAAAACCTAGAGAGCTCCACTGAGGTCACTAATTGTACCAATTAAGACTACTTGATAGTCATGCTTTAATTTTAATGCTTAAATCTTTCTATGTTAGCTTATTCAAATATCTGCAATTACCTCTCAACAGATGAAGTATCTGAACAGAATCTTAAAAAGTCTTGGATCTTTTCCATCACCAGTTTTGCAGAGAGATCCTCCCAAGAATCACTTAAATTCACTCCAGATCAAAGTTTTATATTTAGATCTGCAAGAGACCTGTTCTAGTGTATGGATGTTCACACAAGATTCATTCATACCCATAATTCAAGTCAGCTTACAGAGCTCTGAAAATGCAAATTAAATCTTGAGAGGTGTGACTTAACAGGTTTGAAGTCCTGTACTATTGAGCGGTAATTCAGTCTCTCCAACTGTCCTATATAATTAAGCTGTAAACCACTGTAGAACCTGAAAGCTGTAGAGACATCGAAAACAATATTTACCTCCCTACACCAAGAAGCCGGTGGAGGAGTCAGGAAGAGATCAGCAGCTTTGTCACTTACTGAAACAGAGGTACGTGCAATAATTAATGGTTTGCTGTTCTTCAGCTTGAGTAGTCTTTCACAGGCCAGTAATAAAATAAGATAGTGGGTTTATTTTGCAGGTTACTGTCCACATGCGCACCCATCATCAGAGGCATGCTTTAATATGTGCTCTCTGGAATACAGACCAATGAATCACACATTCAAAACAGGAATAGTAATTTAGCAGGAGCATCAGCCACAGATGCAAAGCTGTCTATCGTCCCTATGTGGTCTGCCTTTTCCACGTGAGCAGAAAATGGCAAGTTGATCCCACCCACTCAGTGGCATTTTTCACCTCTCAGAGTGACATAACATAGCAGGAAGATCAAGGAACTTTTATTGATAGATGAATTCAGGCTCAAATCCAGATTAGTTAGAGCAGTCACTTTCTAGCACTCTTTATCCTTTGTTCTTTTTCTGGTGGCTACAGAAGAGAGTATCTTTTCCCATATTAACGTGGGCAGATGTGTGATACACATCTCATCATGTATTAGCTTACTTTCTATGGATCCACAGGATTCAAATGAAATCAATAAAAAAACCTGCTGAGGTTGCGTGCTTTTTTCTTTAACTCTATCATTTTTCCAAGTGAAGCTAACAGTAGCTGAAATTCTTAAAAGAATGGGACCAAATAATTTTACTAACATGCACATATTTAATTATGTAGAAAGCACAGACATCATACATTTCTTAGGCTGAAAAACATACTTCCATGGAAAGTGAGTTGTAGCACAAGCAGCAGGAGTTGATGTTATCACATACAGTTTTTTTCCCCAGAACTGAGAGACAAGTTAATATTTTCTTAAGGAGCTCAGAAGTTAGAACTGAAGACACTAGGGGCAACAAGTCCCAGCTTGCCTGCCTAGCATGACCTAATGCACCTCTAGCTTTGGGCATCAGTGACAAGGGGGGCTGCTAGAATACAGCTCTACAGTAATTCTGCAATTGAGAAGACCTTGCCAAAATTTAGGAAGACATGCACTGTGACACCTTATTTGCTGACTTCTTGGACTTCACGTTCTCTTGAAAAAAAAGAGTTAAAGGGTGTTTCTATCTTCCTGTTAACAGTAGCACACAGGATCTATTTTCCCCATGTTCTATACATTCTCTTATATTTGTACAGTATCTCTGCAGAAATAATGTTGAATAAGAACCTAACTTCCTAAAAAATGGTGTAAGAATAGATACTAGTGACCCCTGCATTACTAGAACTGGAATCTGCTAAGTAAGAATTTCCATTACAATTATACAATACACATCCATCAGCAGAAAATACTACTTTGCATCCTAGGTAGAATACATACTGTTCACTCAATTTCTCATAGTATCAGATTTTATTAATTGAGACCATCTCCCTTCAAAACAAATTTTAATAGGTGGAAGCATTCCAGAGCCAAAATAAAGATCAGTGAGAACAAAGTTTTAGAAAGAGATAGCTGACATCCTCTTGTCAGTTTTATGCAAATGTGCGGGCAGAAAGCAACACACATCCTTCATTTTAAATTTCATCACTTGCTGCATACACCGTGAGGAGGGAGGACAAACCAAGCGTGGAAGGGAAAGGAAATCCATCAAGATCGTGAATGCTAGGATAACTCTTGTGCAGGAAGGAGTCACAGGATTAGTAAGGAGACCTAGTCTTGCTTGAATATAAGATATGGTGATTCATACAAATAAGTATCTATAAGTACATATGTTCTACATGACAAACATTTTATAGAGGTGGGCAATTGAATTTAAGAATAGCAATTTTAATTCCTTCGGATGACCAGGTATAAGAACAGTCAGAATACCTGTGATACAGGATATGTGAATTCACAACTACTTTGTCTTGTGAAGACTTGTTTGATTAACAAGTTTTGAGTAGGGTGGTTGCATAGATCTTTTTCTAGAACAAGCATTCAGAATCTACAATATCTGTATTAATAGTGTTAAATTCACAGGACAGACATCATATGCACTTCGGTAGTAAAAGGAGCTTAGACAGCTCTTAATGCCTGGCCATGCCCTGAGCTGACTTTCCAATACCTGTATTTCTCCATTGTATTTCAAAAGCACTTTACAGTGATAGGATGTTAAAAGGGCAAGACTCTGCACTGCATCTTTCTTCCACTTCTGTATTCTCATTTTAGTCCCCTTAGAAAAGAACACATTTTAATTTCACAGTCTCTTAATTAGCTATTGTGATAACTGGAATATTATGGATCAAGTTGAGACTATAGCGTGAAATTTCCCATCTCCCCAGTGTACCAGTTCAACAATTAGGCAGAACATAAGCACAAGCCCACACAGCAACTGCACAAATGCTCCAAACTGAGAGCAGTTTTAGGCAGTTCATTAAATAAACAGAAGAGGATACTTTAAGAAAAGGTGACTATTTGCTATTTTCTTTAGTCATTTTGTTGTAATTACAATATAGTCCATGCAAACCAGGGCAACTCATTATCTCTTCCTTACTTCCTTTCGGCTCAACTGAAGAAGTTACTTTCTGTTCATCCCCTATAATACATACAGATACACACATAGCACAACAGCAGATGGCATGCGTTATCTCTTTGGCCAGTTTGCATCCCATCCCAGCTTCTTGTGAAAATTCACCCTGTTCCAGATGAAAGCCAGGACAATTAACCTTTGGATTTACCTCTGCACTGCTGTCCCACTCCTTCAAAGTGTGTCAGGACCACTCCAAGGGCAGCAAGGCAAATCACTTGACTGCTTGCAATTAGACTTTCTGGATGCTGAGAGCAATCACAGCAGACTCTTCTTGGCTCTGCTCACATCTCCTTCTTGGGCCTCGCTCGCAGACATCATAAGCACATGTAGATAGAAGCAAGGTTTACTCTGACTACTCCACCACATAAGTTAGAAGACCCTTCTCCTGCTCAGCCATTAAGAACCAATGAAGAAAACCAAGATTGCTTTCAGCTGGCATCTATGGGTCATGAAAGACTCATGATATAGCCATGTGTTGCTCATAAAAATAGCAATCAAAACATAAGTATCCCTTGAAAAAATGATACTGAAACTCAACTTCCATTAAAAACAATACAAACCAAAGAAAGATCCCTTTATAAATTGAAATTAAACTGATACCCTGATTTTTTCCAGGCTCCATAAACTGAAAAAAATGCACCATATTTCTTCCAGGACAGATCCTTGTTTCTTTTCAACTGAGATTCAGTATGTTTCTTAACTAGTATAGGAGTATAAAGGCCAGAGCCAGTCCACTTAGCCAGCCCTGTTTTCCACAAAATAGATGGAAAAAAATAATATAACTACTCCTGCTGAGAAAGAGAGAGAAGAAAAGGACAATCCTTTTCTTGCCCTCACTTCACCAGGTTAGAGTAACCCTCAAGTGATGAAAATAGAAGCTCTCCAATGAGTAAACCTTAAGGCAAGCCCCAAGGATGACTTCTCACCTGATGCAGGACCCTGTTGAAATTTCTGAGCTGAACTAATTCACAGCATTCAGGGCTTATTTTATTCCAGACAAGGGCTAGCTACTCAGCTGTAGCTACTTTTAGCTCATTTCAGGAACAAAATGGGTTTTGTGCCCTCGAGTTGAATTTAACAAAAATACCTGCTGTAAAATAGAAGAGGAGGAGGAGGAGAAGTTTGGGGTTTTTATTGAGAGTTTTCAGACCATTTAAAATGGCTAGAATATGTTCATTTCATTCACAAAGGATGGCTAAATAAGCTGAAAGTGGAAGTCTTTATCCTGAGAATAAATGTTTGATGTTGGACACCACTTTTATTCTTAGTTTTTGTCTGAACCTTTGCACAAGTGCCTTTTTTCTAAAGGGTCATGAATGCTAAGATCAAAGTAAGAATTGGCAAGAGGCAAAGGAATCAGGTATTACAGAAAGTTGGGAGGGGTGAGGGCTGGAATCTCATTACGCTAATACCTGGGTGTATTGCAAAAATTAATTAATTTTCATTGCGCTCATTGTGAGATGAGGGGGTGATAGCATCTCAGTTACACAGCAAAGGGACTGAAGCCCAGACAGCAGGAAAAAATAAAAAGACACTTTCACCACAGGGATCTCATTGACCAACATAACACATGATTTATCAGAGCACACGGTGTTACACAGCACTCTGTATAGTTAAAGCCCAGCTTTTACATATTAGTTTCTCTTAAAAATAAGTACAACATATTCCATCAGCTCTTATAAACACCATTCAGAGTGTTCTCATGCCAGACTACAAATCAACAGTTAATAGCAGAGAGCTTCGCCTCTTCTTAAAAAACAAAAAGAATCTTTCCCAACATTTCTATAACACCTGAGATTATGAAGCCTTGAGTAAAACAAATCATTATAGGAATAGAGAGAAATTTTTGCAGATCATATGATATGTTGGTGTATTGATGCTGTATAGCCTGTTTTTGGTGTTAGCTAGCCTGCATTTCCTGAGATCTGTGTTTGATGTTAATGGTACTAGAGGAGCTAATTAGTGAAGTCAAGTGTGTACTAGAGAAATCCTATCCTTTTTCCCCACTTTTCAACTTAAAACTCATAGCCATTCCCTGCTAATTGCATTGTATGGATTACTTAAGTGCCAATGTAAGCTGCATGAAAAAGATAACACTAAACTGGGAGATGAGTGAAAAGGATCTGACCTTCTTAGTCAAGGTCATTGATAGTGTAATTATTCTGATAAGCCAGGCATAATGATCTCATGTGCTATCTAGACACTCAAGATATTCAGTTCAGCAAAAACACATAGCATTTTCCAATATACAATCCATGCATATACTCTTGAAACATGCATCATAGGTTAAAGCTACCCATGCTGATCTGCCTGAATGCAGGGCTGTGTTCCAAGAGGAAGATGCCCATAGAAGAAAGGGCTGTTGCATGCAAGGCTGCCCTAAACAGCCCTCCCACCAGACAAACAAAAGCAGGTCTGAATGTCTCAGCTCTAGGTAGGAATTTTTCCACTGTGTCCCTCTCCCAGAGCTCATGGAGATCAGGGATGTGAGCGATATGGTAGAGAAGCCTCAGCCTATGCTGCAAAGGAGCCCAGTGTCACTATAAGCTCTGGAAAGCACCAGAGAAGTCCCCAGAGAGGATGCACTTCAGCTGATGCCTGAGCTCGTCCTCAGGACAGGGCTGAAGCTGAGGGGGAGACACGTTGCAGCCCCCACCAGAAATCCTGGTTAATCAATCCCCTTGTCTTCCATGGATTCTTACTATACTGTCCCACCAGCTCTAGTGCAAAATATAGCCAGAATAAAAGAACTCAAGAGAAATGGCCTGTTCTGTGCAACTGGCATATGTTTTCACACTCAGATTAAATAGGCCTGTCTGTGTTTATTGTGGGGCATAAAGTTCATAAGGAATTGCTGTCACCTTCCTAACAAACAGTGGGTTGAAAGAAAGCTGAGCCCTCATAATAATCCTTGAATTTAAAAAAGCCTTAATCTTTATTCACAAGGAAATCACTTATCCATGCACAAGGATGACAGGACAAAATGTAAAGTTCCATTGAACTTCAGGCTGGCTGCACTTTTTTTTCTTTTTCATTCCTTTGGCTCCTCAAATAAATTTCAATGTATCCAGGAAAAGCAATATTTTATCATGTGGGTTCCTATTAAAACAAGGCAAGGGTTTCCAGCACATAGAGAGCACACTTAGTGCATGACTGAGACACTCCAGCGACATAACACAAAATAGTGCAGTGCTTACAAGGGCCCATATTTAACACATGACCAATGACCACAGTCTGTCCCGTGTGACTGGCAGGAAATTATGTACACACCTCACTGGGACTGCTTTTCCAATTGGAAAAAAAAGCAACTGAGGAAAGGGCTGGGAAGCCAGCAGAAAGGCAGCCAGACAGTACGCGACAGGCTTTGGAAAGAACCAGCCCTCCAAGAGAGTGCTGAGCCTCCCAGAAGAGCTGAAAGCAGGCCTGTGCCTGTGCAGAGAAAAGGCTGCAAAGAAATCATTCCTTAGGACTAAGATTAAATGACAAGAAGCTGTTTCCAGAGGATTAAAAAAAAAACCAACCACACAGTGATTTGGGTTCCTGAAGTTCAAGCAAAGACCAGGTGTCTTCATGGCAGAATATGCATTTGTTCAATAGGAGCGATGTCTCTCTCACCTCAGAAGGAAATAAGAGTTTCCCTTTGCAGGTACCAAAACTATCCACCGGTCTGTGACTTGTCCTGAGCATTTGCTGCACTGTAATACAATATCACCTGCTCAGTCACCTCTGGGTTGGGGCAAATGTATGTGCCACCCCACTAAGTCCTCCCATCAGCACATCTTCTCTGCTTTTTTGTTTGTTTGTTCACAAATCTGACATATCTTTGTATACAACAGAGATTTAAATAGATTAATCATGAAAATCATCACACCATAGTGTAGTGTTTTTCCCTCTTTTTGCTTTGTGTTTATTTCATGACCGTACCAACAAAGTTATGTTAGAACCACTGTAGTTGCTCGTGGAGCTTTCACTCATCCATTCATCCTCCTCACAATGGAGGATAACTGTCAACATACCTCCCAATCGCAGCACAGATACTAAATAACATTTTTTCTATTACTTACTCAGATTTTTTTTGCTCTTTGTGAACTACTGAGGCTGGTTTAAGAGTTAAGACTCAGCAGCTCACAGATAACACTGGCGACCCATTTTTATCTTATTCCCAGATCTTGATCATCATGAGTCTGAGGCACAAAAAGTCCAATGAGTACTGCAAAACAGTGAGATTTTGAAAAATAATCTCATTGACCATTTAATTTTCACTTAACTGCAATCCCAAAAGGCAAGATGGAACACATGGTGTTTTTTCTCTCCATGACCTAGCCACTTTAATCCCTGGATACAGTCTAGCAGCTATTCTTTTCAAGCCTAAAATATTTGTTCTTTGACTCAGAAATAAAATATTCCCTCATCTGATTCCACACAGGTACACCCTTTCTTCCTGATATCAGGTCAAGGGAGGTGCTAACTATGCTCTACACAATAGAAGTCTCTGAATTGCTATGTAAGCTGTTGGGAAAATTAATGTATTCAGGTCTCTGCAAACCTCCTTCTTCCTTAATCCTCGTTTCAGCATTGGCAAATCTTCTTTTCCTTGGTGACTCTACTTCAGCCGTGGAATATGTAACTTTAATTACATTTTGCTATACATAATCCAAGCCATCCAATGTCATATATGTGACAACACAGAAAACAGCTTCACAGCGAGGATGGCAGTTTGGCTGAAGGAAGGCTGTCAGGAACACAAAGAAATACTGTGTGCCATTTCCTGGATTTTGAAAGATTCAAGGACTGCAGATAAATACAAAATTAAAAAAAAAACGAAAAGATAAATGTTTCAGATTTCACTAGTTTCATATAGTTATGTTAACTTGACAATCAAAAAAAACCAACAAAAGAGACTTCATATTTACCATGAAAGCTGCCATAAAATTCCATGCATTCTCTCTCTCTAGATTTTCTCTCTGGATTTCTACAGATCACTTTTCTCCTGCTTTGTTTCTCAGACAGAAAGCTTTCCCTGAGAGAGAAATGCCTTTTGCTATGTGTCTGCACAACACACTTCACAACAAGGTCCGTAGCAGCTGGGACCTCTCAGTGCTAGGAAAAAAAAAAAAAACATCAATTAACAAACGAGCTTTAAGAGGAAAAGCAGGCTCCATTGGCTTTCATGCAGCAGTCATCCAGTAGGACTAATCTGAATATACGAGAAAACAAGTGGGTTGGATAGGCAATCAGAAGCAATGACATACCTTACATGGTAGACCACCACCCACACAGTCTAAATATTTGAAAGTTGCTTTTACAGCTGCTAAAATGATGAAAGCCTGCTATCCCAGATGAGGTAGCATCACTGGAGTATCACTTAGCAGGATCTGGATTTCCTTTGTCATTTGGCCCATGCTATATCCCCCTTGGAGCAAGTCTGGGGCATCTTGCTTTTTTGAGAGCGTACCTTGCTCTGCCTCACAATAATGATGGAATTCCTGTACCGGGTCAGCTAAACGTCCTCCCTTTGGAGGTGTTGCAAGTTGTGCAGACAGAAAAAAATCAAGATATTCCTAGCAACTCAACCATTTTCAGAACCCTCAGCCAAAATGCTTTTAAAAGCAAATCCACGTTACAAGTATGTTAGTGGTGCCAGGCAACTTCAGAGCTGCCTTGGGCCCTATATGCCATTAAAACATTTGATGGGAGATCCGTTAAACATGGCCCTCCTGTTACACTGTCTGTTCCTGTATTTCTGCTCTAGATAATTAAGCAAGAAGTATCTTTTTTTTCCCCTGCCTTTACTAAATTAGACTCTGCTCACATTAATCTGCTCCATATGGTAATTAGCTGAGTTATATTTCGTATGCAGGATAATAAGCTGGGATTTATTGGAGACATCCCACAATTCCAGATGTGGCTGCATGGTCATGGGTTGAAAAAGTCAATTCCCCTCTCTGCCCCCGCTTCATTCCTCTGTCAGATATCACTTCTGAGTAGCCAGTAATATGCCAATGCTGTCTGACAGAGGGCACAGAAGAATGCACACCATAAATGCCAGATGAATAAAATTGGTGGTTTTCTCTGATGAAAAAATCTCTAAGCTCATTTTCAGCTATGGGAAGCAAATTCAGTGCAAGTGAACAATAGCTATGTGTGGAAGGATTACAGATTTCTCAGTTCCAAACAAATTATCTTAATTAGACAAGTCTTTCTTCTCTCTTCATCTCTGCCTCTTTTTCTGCAATTATTTTACTCAACAATGAATACTATTCCCCGTCTGCTACACGGTGATGAAAGAAGAACAGCTGTGCATCTATGTTTCCACAGCAATCGAAGAAAAAGGCAAATAATCTTTTTTTTTTCCCTTTCTCTTTTGTAATCACACACTTCTGATACGAGTGGTGGGTTTTAGGCATTTAGCCCAGTGGATGTCAAGAATGCTACAGTGATTAAATATTATCTTGTCACATCTGTTTAGCAGCAATATATAACTCTTAAAAAATCTAGGTCATGATGGCTTATTAGTCACCCATTCACACTGGCAAGATACGATAACTTATGTAAGATTAAGACCCGTACTGGAGACAGAAAGTCGAGGAGAGATGCGGGAGTTGTTAATGACAGGTCTGAGAAGAAATCTTGTATCTGAAAATAGAGCCCCCCCTTTGTCAAGTGCAGTGTCCCAGCTGGCATGCATGTGGGGCTTTATAAAGGAAAACACAGGGGGAAAAAAATCACAGTGAGCGGATTAAGCAAATAATGATCCCATTATAAGCGGCACACAGCCATGTCATGGTTTATGGTACTCTCCAGAAAAAATAAGAGCAAGATACATTTCTGATAAGAAAGAACAGAATGTGGGAGCTCTGGGTTCGGGTCTTTCATATGGACAGTTTCTTCAAAGCTGTTTTTCTACAGAGTAGATACAATAAGCTTTTCTCTATATGGTTGAGGTCTACAAATAAAACAATACAAAACAAAATTATAGTCTGACCCTCATGGATATAATGTGTTGAACAGCATAATTCATGATAAAAATCTAATCTGCTAGAAATGGGAGTTGGAAGTATATTCCCCAAGACAACAAATATCAATGCATTAACAGGCTGCCTGCATCTTCTAGGTAACCCTACCCATCATGATGCTCTGTAACCAATGGTTGCGAATGTTATAGAAACATCAGTTTCACAGTGCTTTCAAGTTTTTCAAGGGGGTTATTATTTATTTTGTGCTTCTTTTTTTCTGCAGCATCCTTTCATTTGAGAAAGCAAGTGGGCCGATCAGCTTTTAAGTGTTTCTGGTCTATATTTCCACCTGTCAGTATGGAAACACTTGGAAAAAGCTTAGTATGGTAGGGATAAGTTTGTCATGTTTCCTGTGTCTTTTTCCAGTTGTACAAAGAAAACACTGCTGACTCATTATTCTCTAAAATCCATGTACCCACTGATCAGGTAAACATGTGCTTGCCAGTGCCTTCCCGGGAATGAGCTTTTGGAATGAGATGCCAGCAAGAAATCAATGTAGCATCCTTACATCAGTTTATGTGTCCCATCTTTGTATGTTTGTGTATAATCCCATCCTCCAAGGTAATTTTTTACCTCATAGTTGTCAAAGACCCTTGCAGTCTCCCCTCAGCCTAGGCTATGATTTAACACATGTGAAGGTGGCCTCCTGCATCTGAAGAACCTGACTCCTTACAGAGGGATGGCATGAGCTGGAGCCGACAACTGTAAGCTGTGCCTCCTTATCTAGGTGTATAGCACCTCACACTTGCTTTGCATTTTCAGAGTCATACCATGGAAGAGTATTCATGAACAAATTAAAATGCAGCAGGAAGTAGAGTAAGTGCTTTGGAATGGGTAAATTCATCATGTGTACAAGAGTTAAAGGAACAAGCATTTGCCTACTTGGTTTTTAGCCAGTATTTCGACTGTAAGCAACTCTCAGGATACACACAGCAGTCTGAAACCTTTGCCAGTGATACACGTTTAAGTAGTAGAGGCTGACACAGTTCCAGCTGATACAGCTGTATGCTTGAGGGTTTTTCTTCCATGTCTGTTTTGGGGGTTTGTATTACTTTGCTCTTTTGTGAGCATTCATTTACATTCTTCTCCAGCTACCAATTTTAGAGATTGGGAGGTTTTAACATGATGAGACCTCCAGAGAAATAAGCAACAGAATTGCTTATGCCATTCCTATTGGGACTACTTCTGTGTTTTTACTCTAATCCTAGTGTTTTGGTCACATAAACAGAGATTACGTGAAAGAATACAAAAGATGTTAAGCTACAGAATTTCCTCCCTCTTGTGAGACCAGCAGCACCTCAGCTAGAAATCTCTCAGATGTAGGAGACCAGGGGAGGGTGAAAGAGTGATGTAGGCTGGGCTCCTTTTTTTGGATTTCAGCCTGATCACTGAGGTTAACAGCAAAGAACTAGCAGCAGTGAAGGGATCAACCCACAGACAGGCTTTAGGAGCTGCAGTTCTACGCCATGTGCATTATGCAGCACCTGTCACCAGTATTCAATAAAAACATATTGGAAGTCAAAAGCTCAAGCACACTTACCAGAAAGGGCGTGTGAAATAAGAGGGCATAGGAAGACACACCCTGAACCTGGCTGCCAGTGTGGTGGCAGAGCTGAAGGAAGAGCAATAGGTTTTCCAAGCTGTGGCTCCATCAGTAGCAAAGTCAACGACCTTCACGTCACACTGAAACTAATGGCAGTTTTGAAGCTTTATTGGAATGAAAAGCAGGGATTTCACAGGAGAAACCTGTGCAGCAACATGTAATATGCCAGCAAACATAGCATGCAACAATATAGCAGCAAGATACTGAAATTCTTGGGAATTTCTTCTTTCCTCCCTCCAGCATAAACATGCCCCTTCTGTAAGCTCATCCTTGCACTGCTTGATTTATGATGCAAACTGATTTTCAGCAGCAAAAGTGAATTGAGCTCATGTTTCGTCAACAGTTGAAGCAGTTCACTCCTGAGACCAGTCTGCTCTGGACCTCTCTAAGGGGAGACAGGCTGAAGAGTGAGTAGGGTCTGCAGAGGAACTTGTCCAGGGAGCATCTCATGTCATCTCCATACTTTCAGAGCTACCCAAAGCAGACCCACATATGGCAGGTGAATGGCTAAAAGCACACACATACCATTGCTTTGTGGAGAGCTGAAAGGAGGAGATGCACCTGAAATGGGAGGGGAAAAAAAGAACAGAGCACAAAATAACCAGCAGTGGACAGGAGATGGTGGAGAAAGGATATGAGTTATTACTAGCTAACAGAGCTAAGGATGATAATAAAAGCCTGTATAAAGGAACAAGCCTAAAAGAAGCAGCAGTTTAAAGCAGGTGCACTGCTAAATGAGGGGGATAGCCAAATTAACCAGATGTTTATAAGAGCCGGGTTATTTTATCAGTCATCCAGAAGAGGAAAAAAGGTGAAGACATACGAGGGATTATGAAGACCTAGCTAATAGGGACTGAACTTTTAGATTTTTGTTAAGAGATGGGTGTAAAAAGAAGTGTGTTAAAATCTTCATCACTGTTCAAATTCAAGCTGCAAAGTGTTCAGGAAAGCTAAGAAAAATTGCTGCTGTGAGAGGGGCCTCTTCACAAGGGCTGATGGAGATGGTGTCCATTAACAGTGAGATGTTGTTTCCAGCCTTCAGCAGATTTGGATTCAGACCCGGGCAGATTGAGCAGGTCATGTCAGGTACTCAGTCCTGCAAGGTGGAGACGCCACTGGACTTTGTCCAAAATAACACTTCAAGGGCGATAAATTTTAAGTACAAAAGTTGCTTTCTTATCTGCCATGTGACTCTGAAGTGGCTTATAGTTAAGGGCGTCCTTTGCTCAACCTGAGCCAGATTGCTCTGCAGTTTTCAGGACTGACCCCAACTGAATTTGGTATTTCCCTCTTAGTAATCTTCATGGTCTGAACCTGCTGGTAGACAATGTGTGGAAGCTGCTACAGTCTGTGTTACCCCTTTCCCAAAAGGGAAAAAGTGAACTGCATCCATAAATCCATTGTTAAGAGAGAAGAATTCAAATTATGGTTATTTGTTTTGCAGAGGATTTATACTTTTTTCCTTTTCCACCCACTGTGTCCATAGCAGGAGCCATCAGCTTCTGATCAAGGTAAAATGTAGTAAAAAGAGAAGAAAGTGGCTGGTAATTGGTTCTTTTAGTAATCCTCTACAGAATAGCTGGAGTTCTTGTCACACATTATAAGCAAACACTGAAACTGAGATTTCTGTGAGCATAGGTTTATACCCGTGTTAAAAAGAAAGTATGTTGATGCGTTTGTTAGTGATGTTCACACAAAAGGATTTCTGCATTCAAATTACAAATACACAAAAGAGAAAAGAGTGGGAACTACAAGACTGCTTTCTAGCTCGATACTTATTTCCTACATGGAACTGACAGACAGATTTGCAATTGCTAATTAGGAAGGGGACAATGCCTTAGCTAGGAAGACACTTCTACTCAAATTCATATATTTCCACATTAAAAAGGATTATAACATTATTAAACTTTTTTTAATGTTCCAGTTAGCAATCATTATTTCCTAGCATCTCATCATTTAAATTTTAAATATTTTTATCCACTGGCTGGAAAACTGTTGATATTTTTCTTTTACAAACTGTATTAAAAACAAGGCAGCTAGACTTGCCGTTGGCAAGAGGCAAGTGAAATCATCATACTTCAATCACCTTCTAATCCAGTTGTGTGTTTATGGAGGAAAAAGTGCATGCAGGCACCTTGTGTTCCCTTCAGGGTGAGGCTGTTAGAACTGGAGGGCACTTGGCCCATGGAATTTGGCTTTTCCTAAACTGTGGATTTTCCTCTGCTGCATTACAACTGCTCTCAATAGGAAGTCTGCAGGGAGTTCCCTGCAGATGCAGTCCTGCAGGTAGCTATGAACATTTCAAGGGACGTTGTTCTGCTGCTTGTGCTGTATGATTTCTTTTTGCTCTACATGTTTATCTGGATGGCCATGGGTTCATGCCTAGAAGTCCCTGGCTAGGTCACTGCGCTGTTACCAGACCCCCGACACGTCTTCACTGATGAGGGACTACGTGTATAACAGCAAAATAATGGCTCAGACCTGTAAACTTGACTTCATCCTTTTCCTCTCTTCTTCTATTTCAGTTTTGAATTACTTTGAAGGAACTTTAAGTAGTAATTAGACTCTCTAAAGACATGCACTAAGTATTCTACTATATTTGGAGGTATATTGTAGTCTGTACTTACTGGGCTCAGCAAAAAAATCCAACCAGCCCAATGCTCCCATTCAAGGGACAGTAATACTGAAGAGCAGGAAAACTCAAGGAGTTTTATAAAGTACCAGAAGGGTTTGCAGTTTTTCTGATCAGGAGGATGCTTGTGGAAACACATTGCATCCTACCAGAAGTCTCAGTTTAGTTGAACATTAGCTTCATGTGAAGCGTGAGCCTACTGGGATCAGATAAGTGGATAAAAATGGCATAGAGGTTTTTATTCGAGCCTTTAAAAAAATAATCCAGTGATTTCATTTATTTTGTGCTTAAAATGTTACAGAGCACAAACTAATTTCTTATCAGACTAGGAGAAATGGGCTTATTTAAGTCCATAGTATTTCAAATTAATGACTGGTCTTCAAAACCCTGGTCATCTAAGGAGCTATTCCCTCCTGTCCATCATGAGCTTTATTTTTCAAACAGTGTCCTGATAGAATGAGTGTATTGTTTCTCTATATGAAATACAAATTCATTTCAACTGACCTGTCTTCTCTTTTTGTCAGAAGTGCTGTCAAAGAGAATCTCAGAAATAGTTTTCCTTACTGGAGAGGGAAAAAAGAGCTTTCAACTACACATGCTATCAATTTTACCTGATCTGAAAGCAAAGTGTCACTAGATATTTTTAAATAAATTTTGAAGAGGGTTTACATGTTAACCATGTTCCAGTATGATTTATAATCTACTCATCTAAATTTCAAAATTACTTGTATATAATTTCATATCCAAATCCAATACAACATTTTATTTGAAGTCTCATTTTTCTATTCCCCCTGAGGACACCTGTAACATTTGCTGCAGGCCTTGTTTGATGGTTCTTGGCTGTTAAACTTATCAGCACATTCCTGGACTCCATACTCGTCAGGTGAGATTCAGAGAGCACGGCAATATGAGTGAGATGGACACACTGCATGCATTCATAAAAGCCATCCATTCAAGTGTTGATGTTTTTCTACCCACAATGCAGGATACAGCTTGTTTCAGCACGCTATGAAGACTAGCTATCAAAGCTTAAGCACTGATGAAGCCAGTTTCTAATAGTTAATTTCAAGGTAAAGTTTTTCAAAATTATGATGGGTCCACTAGAACTCCCAGGAGTGGTCTGATTCTAAAATATTTCAGCCTTCCTGCTTTGCAACACATTCCATGTATTCAAACACCAAATAGTCTGTTCCCACTTGGAAACAGAGAAAACAAAACTTAAAACAATATTCCCAATAGAGAAAAAGACAGTACTTAGAATACATCTAGTTTTATGCTCACTTATGATAATAATTCTTGTGCAGATAATCTGGGCAACCCTGGTCAGGCATTTTACTATTTCAGAATATCCTGAAGGAGTCCTAAATGTCACTGAGAACACAAAGGCAAGATCTCTGTGGAGAGCTGCTAATAAGACAGTGCATGTAAAATGTTCATCTGGAGACTGTATTGATCCTAGAAGATCACCTTAATCATAGATGAAAGAACGCCAATACTAGTTAAATACAAAGAATGATTGGTAGAAGCTGAGGGAATATATTTATGCTTATATATATATTGCATAAATGTATAAATTAAGAGGCCTGGAAATTTTACATTAGGATGATATTAACTGCAAAACAGTGGTACCAAGTGTTCCCAAAAGTACCTACTGTAAGTGCAGCGCTACTGTGGTACTCTGCTGCTTCCATGGGGTTTCTGAGCCTCAAGGGCGAGAGAAAGAGCAGTGCTGTGATAATAATGTAACAAAAATAAAACTAAACTAAAATTAAGTTACAGGCCAAGATGAGGACACACACTCTTGATTACAAGTCTTGTGTAAGAGTGTCTGAGATTAATATATAATACAAAATATGTTCTGCTGCTATTTTGCTACAAGTCACAACTAGACCTGGCAAAAGGATGAAAATATTATTTGGCAAAGGCTTCAAGTAATTCAAAAACTGTCTTGGCTTCAATAGGAGTTACAACAGAAAATGGTAATTTTGAATTCCCTAGGAAAGAAATATTCTAGGAAGAAAACTATTTTACTTGGAAGTTCTTGTTTTTTTAATAAAGAAAACATTTCATGCTGAAAATATTAGAAGATACAATATTAAAGAACTGGAAGCGGAAAGAAAAGTCATTACAGCTATAGGCAAATCTTTCCATATCATCAAAAGAGTACCAAGGTTTGATCTTTTTAACATCGGTATTGGAGAACAGGAGGGCTGCAGAGATTTTGGAAAGGGAGAGAACACCTCTGCTCTAGAGGAGGAGCATATCAAGAAGAATAAGAGGATTAGGGGGCTTCTGACCATGCCAGCTGAAGTGGGTGCCGCTTGCTTGGAAGACCAGGGTTGCAGTGTCAGAAATATTTCTAGAAGAGCTTTATTTTGTTCTTTCCCCCAAGTTCCTCTCCCCACCCCCTCCCCCAGCCTCAGGTTTAACATGCATGGTGGCCTGCTTTCCCTCACATGCTCTCATTAACTAGATATTTGCTTTGTGCTTGCATCTCTCACTTAGTGTAGCTGCTGTCACCAATAATATATTCTCTTTGATTCCCTTCCTCACATTCTTCCCTCCATGGCCATCCAGAAGACATCAGGCAATTTGCATTTCTATCCTAACAGTGCATGACTCAGGAACAGTGAAGATAACTCATGACACATGCAACTGGGAATGGCATCAGAGACAAGTCTTATTTGACATATATCCAGATGTGCCCTACATGCCTCCTTTGGCAAAGCACTGCTCCCCTATCTGACAGGTACCTCTTGTTGATGACTACAGCCATTCAACTAGGACTTTCAAAGCAATCCCTGTATAACATTCCCAAAATGGGAAAAATCATACTCCTCCACTCCACCCTTCTCCTATCCCCCAGGAGAGAGATTTGCAAGGGCATGTTTTTGGTCGTTTTTTTCTTTTTTTAAATACGCATTCAAACATATGAAAAGCACTGGAAATGTTAATGGAGCTGTATCACACATGTCATCACACACTTGACAGCAGAAGTGGTTTCGGGCACAACTGTTTTTCTGCACAAAACACTTGTTACTTGGAACACTGGTCTTTGGTCTCTGTTGGGTTCCTTGTTTCTTCAAGAGAAAGGTGGTTTTGTTTCAACATTTGGTTTTAAAATGCTGCATGAGTGAGTGTTTTGTCTTGATATGTGACTTGCTTTGGAAGACTTTCCAGGCTTTACTGATTGCATCCAGGGATCTCCTCAGTCTGCCAACACAAGACTAAAGCAACCAAAGCATTTAGTCACTACAGGATAATCACAGGTTTACCTAAAACTAGGCATATGCTTCAGGGTTTTTGTGCCTAAACTGGTGGTTGCACAGAACACCTCCAAAAACTAAAGCCACAATTTCAATGCTCAGTCTCTAACAGATGTGGCTTCTTAGATTATTCAGTAAAATAACATTTGGCCACTTTGTTTCTCTGGCATTTGCTGATGGATTTTAAAAATAAAGATTAGCAGAACGAAGTAATTGTACTTCTCAGACTCATAGTAATACAATGGGTTGCTTGTCAGCAGAAAGAAGCAATCAGTCACAAACAGTGTGACAATAGGGAAAACACATCAGGTTTATAAGGAGGGGATTAAATCTGAGATGTGACCGTCTTTGCCATTCAGAAGGATTTTATAGCAGGTGTCACTCAGATTTAAAAGGCAACCTTACAAGAAAGCTAAAGACAAAGCACATAGTTAATACAACCTTGAGTTCACCTGCTGATAGGCAGCATTCACAATTTTAAAAAGCTAGCTCAAACATTTTGGATAAATATAGTTGCGTTCAGCACAAGAGTAAAATGTAATTATGTCGACACACACAGCCCCTAAAGGATGGCAAGAAGAGAACTTTCTGATCACAACAATTAGCAGCTGGCTCTCATCCCACAGCAGGAAGACCGACATCCTTTTTTTACATTTTATTCTAATGAGTGCAACTGTGGAAATAGCAATATTATTTATGTAGGCCCCAGTCCAAGACAGCACTTAATCTTATCAGTGGGAATTTTAACCCCAGCATACGGCTGAGGCAAATAGGTTAGTAAGATTAAAGAGTGATTAGTTGTTCACAGCCATGGTTCAAGAAAGTGTTTGTGCTTGCAAAGAGTACTTTGACATGTGGGTCCTGGGGACCCCCAACCCAAGCCTTCTTGTTGTCTCTTGCCAGGGAATTGTGAAGAAGTAAGGATAGCACCTGCCGAAGGCATCAGCTTCCTGGGATGGAATGGAAACAGCTGGAGTAGAAACAGGCTAAAACAGCACTGGCCAAGCAGTACAACGCGACTTTCTTTTGCCTCTCCCTTGGCTTGACCTGCAAAGTCCATCTCGGTCATGCTGACAGCTGTTACAGAGCCTCAAGAGGTTGTGGCTCAGGCTACACAGTCTTTACAGCTTTGTCTGACTTCGAGGTCTTGGAACAACACAAAGAAATGACCAATAAAATTAGGAGTTTGCACTTTGGACATGTAGCGTATTTATTGATCTGAAAAGGAAACCTGGTGGGAAGCAAATGAGAAATGCAAGTGAAGCCACCCACTACATAAACTCTCACAACTGGTGGTGGTTACTCTTTTTTGTGAAAGGCAATTTGGTCAGCAAAGCTTAGTTTTCCCTTCTGTGCATCAGTATCTCCTGGTGTATAGCATCTACCTATAGCCTCAAAAATTATCTATGCTTTAATAACTGTGCCTTCCAAGCTGTGCTACAGGTTTAGTTTTATTTTGGTTTTTTTCCCTTGAAATTGTAATCCTTCGTATCCTCAGTTCCTTTTCATTTACTGCCTGGCTGCCTTTGCCTTTGCCTGGCCATTAGGTAAAGCTGAAACAACACTGAAAAAGCAATACTCGATAACTCCTTAAGTTCTCTTCTAGATTTTTTTATCTTTATATCCTTTTTCTAAATGTATTTCATAACAATAGAATTGTATTTTCACAAGATTTCTTTTAAATATTTAAATTTTGACCTTGGAAAATTCTTAGCCTTTTGTTTTAAGGTTTTGTTTCAAGGTAGAGTTTCAATTCTATGCAAGGAAAAAACAACATGAATTCAAACAGAGGGAAAGTCTTAAGCAAATCATGTGCCTTACTACTTTAGCCTTCTGATACAGCTCTGCTGTACTATTCCTCATCTTTCATGTGCTTTACAAACTCATGATTATTTTGGAACAGTTTAGAGAGCTGCTGCCCAATTACCTCATTGCAACATCCAAGCTAAGCAGCTTTTCCAGGCTGTGTGAAGGCAGAGTCCACTTAGAAAAGTTAGCCAAGTTATTCTGAAAACATTCAAAATTCTGCCTTGAAACTGGCTATGTTCCCCAAGCCAATTAGGACAGGGTTCCTCCAGGAAGGCTGGTGGTACAGGCTACTCAACCAAACTTCAGTTTAGCTACACCATCACAGAAAAACCATTACAGTCATATTTATGAATCCATCAATATTCCCATTCACAGATCCACCCTGAAATGGCTTTCTGCTGATATCTTTAGTCCTTTTGTTATCCAGGACTCTCTATTCTACGTGTTGTCAAATATATGTTTGGTATACAGCATTTGATAGTTTTCATTGGGTTTTGTTTATCTCAAGCCAAAGAATCATAGGAAATAACAGATCTACGTCAAAGCAATATCTCCTAATGTAATTACAAGCCTACAAAGCCCAAGGCACATATGCAGGTCCATAATGCAATATTCATCACCACGATAACTAATCTAGGGCTGCCTTTTGATTCTACCTTTTTCCCATTAAAATACACTGAGAAATCCATCATTTTATTTTCCCCTTTGGACCCCTATGAAATGCATAGGCCTGCTCTGGGTTGGTGCCTTCCATGTTACTGGGATACAAGCAGAAGTTCACATTTGTAGGGTCCTAAAGTACGTGGTGTGCTCTACTTACGGCTGGTGTTACCCAAAGGCAAGGCAGATTTTAAAGAACATGTGCTGAAATGTTATTTCTTGTAGACCCAATATTGCTTATACCCTAAAGAAATACTATCTCAGGCAGGTTAAAGGCTCCTCATTGATAAGAAAAATCAAATCAGTCAAGTTGGGTGGTTGAAGTTTGTGACATTAAAAAAAAAAAAAGGAGCAAATATAAAGTATTCCTTAATTCTAAAATATGGCACATTATCTTATCTTTTTGCCCAAGTCCTGAATGGTGTGAGCTGTTATGTGCTCTGAAAAGGCTAACTTGCCATTTTTAAGTTGGGGATGTAAGCATCCTTATATTCTCATCACCCTGAGAACAGCTGAAGGTGCACAGAAGCCTTGGCACACCTTCCCATACTTTGCAGCATTTTACAACAAATGTTCTTGACACAGAAAGAGACGAAGTCACATGCTGCAATTGCTCAAAGCATACATGCCAAAAATTTGGTGTTTCTCAGAGCAATCCAACCTAGCCCAAAGATATTCTTTAACGCACTCAGTGCCCTGGATGGCCCTCACAAAGAAGTTACAATGAGGATTAAAGAAGACCCTGTGCAAAGCCCCTGTATAAAGGTAAGCTTAACTCAAAGAAAAAACCTGATTCATTCCCCTAAAAGCAAAATTCGGCCTGAAATCAAAACCACAACTGCACAAATTCTCCCCTACCCGCCCCACTGACTAAGACACACTCTACCTGCTGTTTGTGACACAGACCAATGTCACCTGCACTTTTACTGCCAACAAAGTCATCAAACCAGCTTTGATATTTATTGCTGATGATGTAAAAAGTATGAACACCCCAAAGCAATTTTTCTGTCTCAAACTCAATTTGCAGCATGGGCTGCAAAGCTCAAAAACCCAACATTTTCTTCCCTGTGGCAAACCGAGCTCCCACTGGATTTCTGGCATTTTCTTTCCCTCACTTCAGAGAAGCAACGGAGTGTATCTCCCACACAGATTATTTATACACAGGTTCCCTTCTCCATCAAAGCTCTCCCCTTTGCTTAGTTAAAATCTCCCTGAGCCCCAGTTCGGGGACAACAGATGAAGACCTGTACTAAGCTGAATTATCCTACTCACAAGATCTTTGAAAGGCCATGGGAAAGGAATCCCTTTAAGAGCCTGCATTGGGAAATTCCAAACTACGCTCTCCAAAGTGACAGCCCTGTGTGATTTTAAAAGACAAGGGTATTCTGAAAGGGTAGCACATCCTTGTGAAGGGACATTTCTACTTTCACTACTGGTGGCTATCATGGCCCAAAGAGCGAGGGTTTAATTTGACATGCAAATGTGAGCTACTGCTGGGTGCGCTAAAATGTCTCTGGTGATTTTGTAAGATTTCTCTCTCCCCTACTATCAGTCAGCAAAATCTGCCTAATACACACAGCACATGACTAAGAATATTTTGGGCCTTACTCTGAAAGGTACTGAATAAAACATATACAGTATCACTGTTTTGTTGTTGCTGTTATTTCAGACGCATTTTTTGGCTAGTTTTTTTGCAGTATTTTACTGTCGCTACACATATTGATGATTGTAAAAAATAAATCTCTGTTCTCATGCTTAAAAAAATAAATCTCATATTGATCAAAGTGTGACAAATATTGTAAGAAGGATTCATTTTAAATTATGCAGTGTAGAATCAACTTGGAAATTTCAAAGAACATCATATGATGCTTTGAAAATGTTTCAATCAACCTTCACATGGCTCAAAAATCCCTCCATTCTGATTTTGCATAGACAAGTCTGCCCTGTTCTTACTGATGCTGTAAGGATTACCAACAAGGTGCTAATGAGGAATTTTTGCCCGTGTGTGTGAGTAGAGAGGTCTCTCTTAACCAAGAATTCAACTAATCCGACAAGGTCATTTCTATATAAGCAGTGAAACATCTGTCAGCCTGTAATGACTTCTTCTGATCAATAATGACATGGCCAGATTTGAAACTGGCAACCTGGAGGCAAAAGGCTTTGTACCCTGTTACTAATTTCCTGAGCTTTCCAAGTCCCCTCTGAGGTGTTGCCTTCTAATGAACACATTCTACATTCAAAATGACAAATGGCTTCAATTAAAGAGAGATCTTTGGGAAAACATTCCTGTTGTTGAGCGAAAGACCCTACAGTATTACTCATTTATTCTTTTAGGCCACTGGAGTTAATATGTCAGTTCTATAAATTAAATGTTTCTGTGTGAATCATGAAGAAAGATGCCTGGGAGCCTCATCGCCTTGGGACGCAAGCAATTCCTCCTGCACTCCCAATGAGATGGGAAACACGGGCTGGCGAGGGCTGGGATCAGGAGAGACAAGTCCCTGAGTGCATCGTTGGTATCTGTAGAATCGAAGCCCTACCTGGCTTCAGGCATTAATTGTTACGGGCGCCACTTCTAAAGACAGCAAGGGGTGCGGCCACTGCAATGGCGAGGGAACCAGGCGCGCTCAGTTCCCACAAGAGGGAAAGCACGCTGGTCCTCTCATTACTGTGAAGCAGGATGGAAGGAGATAGAAAGGCCAGCTTCTGCAGAACAGAGCTTTTAACAAGGAGTTTTGCTTCTCTACTTCTCATTCCAGATTATTTTTCATGCCTTCACCTGCAACACAAGCACTTTCTTTCAGCCTTGGCTGCTGGCAACAGATGGAAAGCTAATGCAGGGGTCTAAGTGCACAATAGCCTTCTTTGTGTGCCCCACCAACCTTCTGACCACTTCAGCACTGCGCTTTTCAAGGTTAAGCCTTTAATTCAGATATTCAGGGTCAGATCCTGACAGTCCTCCTGAAGACTGAGATCAAGCAAAAGCTGCACAGATGTATATGCCAAGCAGTCCCAAGTCCACTTGTGTCACAGAGCTGCAAGTTCAGGAGGTAAAGAAGAAAGACTGTGCTAGAAGAATTCTAAATCTTTGCCTTTATTTTAAGCAAAACATTTTAGAAGCAGATCAATGTGGTAGTGCAAGAAGAAATGCCAAAAAGTTTACTGGCTCACAAAACTTGATTAAGCTTAATCTTTGCTGCTTTAGCATTCCTGAGGGAGTTGAACAGGAACAGAGGCAAAGACTCTACAACAGCCCCAAGCTTTTTGGCCTGAGCTCTTCACAGCTGAGGCTTACAGAGGATTTTCACTCACCCTGCAGCCCCCAAATCCTCAGAGCTACTCAGGCTGTGATCAGCTATCCCAACACGACTTTGAGCAACCCCACCAATTTACATCCCACTCTTTTCTCACAGCTGGATGGCACAGGAGAGCTGACAGACTGCATTGCCCGGCTTCACTCAGCCACCCTGAGCTCTGCTGCAAAAAGGGGTCCTCATTGTGCTCACTTAGTTACAGCTGCCCCAGGATTGCTCCATCAGGTCACCATTTCAGAGGTCCATCTAGCGTATCAGTCATTTCCCAGCCTACTGCCCAAAGCATAGCAGAGGACAGATAAAAAAGCTTAGCTTGAGGAGGTTTTTTGACTCTGACATTGAAGATTTTGAACTTGAAATCCACCTTAGCAAGATATCTGTGCTAAAATTTATTTTAGCTTTGTTACAAATTTGAATCCTCTGATGCCTCTCTTCCACAGTATGAAATGCTGAGGAGTCAGCTCAGATTTACAGATCGCTGATCTGTGCTGAAAATATCTATTATGATAAGCAGAGGCATGAATAGAAGGGAAAATTGTTTATCAGCGTTCTCAGAGAGGTGAAGTTCACAAGAACAGCAATCATGAAAGCTGTAAAACAGCTACATTTTGCAAGTGTAGGTCTGAGAACATTTTCCCATCAGCTCCAGTAAATCGCATCATACTTGGGTGTATCTGTCAGTATATTAATGTCACTATTAAACACCTGATAGAAACAGAGTGTCTGCAGAACCCAAGTGAGAGAAATGAGCACCAGCAGTAGGACAGCAATTCAGGGGTAAATACACTCATTCAGAAGCAACTACGCAGAGTAATCTGAGCTGTAATTCTGAGATGCTAGCAGCAGTCAGAGGGCTTTAACCTGAAGAAGGACCAAATGTCACTACAGTTACTTACCTAGCAGTCCAAACTCCCATATAAGAAGTCATTTAAAAGCTTAAAGGTAGTTTCAGGATTTTCTTGATTCTTACACTGATACTGCCATGACACCTACTTTACAGTTCACTACTATTTTTACATCATTTTTATGACGAGGTTTTAAAGCTCTAAACCATAATTTAAATGGAAAATAAAAGAAAAAAAAAGGAAAAAAACCCCTCACATTGTATATCTTAGAAAAAGATACAAACTTTGGTGCTAGCTTTAGTCCTGTAGCTTCCGACTTCATGTAATTGGCATGATTTGAGTTAGAAAAGAAAAACCTCACCTTACTAGTTAGCTCGCCTGTCACCCTGAATGCATTCTCAGAGCCAGGATCCAAAAGGTTGCTACTTTTTGAGATTGCATTTTATTCTTGTGAGTCCTATGGAACTATTTCAGCCAGAGAAATCAAGAGACTCTGCTGGCTCCTACATCACAGCACATTAACCAAGCACTGTCTGTAGGATCTTCATCAAGCCCAGATCTGCACCTCAGCTGCACCTTAGCACCTGAAATCTGGATTATTGGCAAGAACTGCTGATTTATTTGGTTGTTATTCATGCTTGGGGGTGGCACTGTCTCCTTTCATGTCTGTCAGCACTTAACAGACAATAATGGTTAATTGTAATTAGTAACCGTCACTAAAACTGTGCCAAAAACTAACGACTTCAGATTCCTGGCTGAAATATCAGCAGCATGTATGAACTTCATACAGTTTGCTTGTTCCTCCCCAAACCAGGAAGGTTTTCCACTTTTCTGGGCAGGATCAGCTGGAGGATCCTTAGTGCTGTGAGATGTAATGTAATGTTAGATGAAGAGAGGACAATAAAAGGACCTAGACCATACCTGCCTTTGCTCTCTTGCCATGCATGCTGTGCGGCTACATCTCATCACCTTGCCAGCCTCAGTAGCTCACTGGGGTGGAGCAGGCATCTTTGGAAGGACTCTCGTGCTCCTCTGGCTTTCGGCTCTTTCAAGCTACAGCTGTAAGTCAGGAAGGGGAGAGTTCAAGCCAATTTCCAAAGGAGAAACGTCAGTGTCAGGAGCTATCACAACTAGCACTGAGTTTTTTGTACACCCTACAAAGCCAAAATTGGCTTAAGGGATCCACAGTGAAGGATTTAAAGCACATCTGCCCTGTGCAATGATTTACACGTTGAAATGTCTTGGAGCGTTGCCTCAGAGTCACTGAAAAGCAGGGTTAAACACTACTGGAAGAACTCTGGCTCTCACACATCTCTTGATGAAGGCCAGCCTGGAGGTGGCATGGACAGCAGTCAGTGTCAGTGACCTATGCTTGAAACACACTGGCATTACAGGAGTAGCTGCCGTTGCATAATTAAAACTTCCCTTCTCTCTTCCATCTGCTCAGGAAGGAAGTATCTTGGGAAAGACAAAGTGATGCAATTGGAGTGGGAGATAAAGCTGCTGAGGTAAGCAGACACACCAGTAGTCTCAAACAAAGAGCTGGATGGAAATGGAAATTAAAGGTGGCAAGAGCAAAGAAAGCTGTTTTGGACTGAAAAGTGCACAGCAAACTACCCCTGGGAAATCAGTGAACGCTGCCTATCCAGTACCTGCATCCTAACTCACATACCAGCTATACCCCCACAAAGCCACAGCTCATTCAGAGATGACAGATTTTGCCATTTTTTACTGGGAAAGCAGTAGCTGTACAGCTGGTAGTGAATGGACTCCTATCCAAAATAACTACCTGGAAACAATACAACTCAAAGTCTGCACAGGTGCAAAGTGGACCACTGGAGATACACTTGAATGGCCTCGAAGCTAGCTGACTGTCAGGCAAGGAGCGCCGCAGTCAGTGCAAGATGCCAGTTAATTTGTTTTTTCAAAAATTTCAGTCAGATATGAGCTGGGAATGTGGAGGTGTCTCTTGTTTTATTTAATCACAGTGTTGGAGAGCATTGTTGCTGCTTCTGGACAGATGCATGTAGCACTTCTCTGTCTGGAGTACCGGTAGCTCCTGGAGGAACCACTCACCCCCTCTAATGCAGACCATTGCCACATGCCTGCTCAAAAGTTTAGTGCTGATTGCCCAATGTGGTGCCACTCCCCCTCTCTTTAGCCTTATTGAGAGCTTAAAAGAGAGAACTCCCATCCACAGCTTCCTCATTGCAACCCACAGTGTGGTGCCCCTAAATAACACCTTTTTTGTGTAGGTCTAATTGGCCAATACATAGTAGCTGCCCTTGGCTCCTTTGAGGACTCACGCAGCATACTGGGTGTGCATGCATGTAATTTATCGTGTCAAACTCCCCCTTTTTTTTTTTTTGCAGTATTGTTCCTGCCTTTCTTCTTCCAGAGAGTTATTATTGTGCATGGATTTTCTTTGTAATTAAGTGGTTTGGTTGCCATTCCCAGCTCTGGAAAAATGACAAAGGATAAAAACCGAAGGAGCCGCCACCACAAACTGGTTTGCATTCAGCAGGGTTGCCTGCCATTTGCAGGGACCAGCAGATGTCAGCCTAAATTGAAAAATGGAAAAGAAATACTGTATCATAATGTTAGCATCTCCCGTGCCAGATGGGAGCCTCATACGACATGGCAGGAGCTGCTAGCCAGCAGTGGTTAAAATTCAGCGTTGGAACCAGCATGGTTACGCTGCACTCACCGATAGTGTATTTTGATTATAGAGCTTAATTGTATCATAGATCAATGATAGTTTAATTTATGAGGATTGATTTTGTTAATTCAAGCAGTTCAAAAGGCACTGTTAAAGCTTCAGTTCATTTAACTGTATCTGACTTAAGCTTTGCTCATGCTATCAGAAGATAAATGACTGTATATAAACTAATACCTTCACACACCCCCATTCGTATATTCATTTCAGCATCTGTCACTAACTGGGAGTTACATTTAAATGCAAAGTGTTAGTTGGGCAGGATATAGCACTGGGCTTTGAAGACTTGAGATCCAGGGACAAAAGCATCACAGGATTATTTGCATATGCACCCTTACTGATATTTCCGGGATTTAATTATTGCCATAGCCCTGAATTTCATAATAGGCAATTGTTCTACTCGTATAAAGCAGCAACGGGACAGTCATGAATGCTGTGTCAGAAGAAAAAAAGGAGGGGCAGGCCTATTCAAAACACATCTTATGCACACCACTGGCTGTGGTACACAAACCTGATGTCCAGTACAAGCAAACATGACATTAAGTTTCCAAAAAGCTTCACAAGACTTTTTTCCTGAAGGTCCAGATGACAAAGCTAAGGTACACACAAAAGCCTTAACAACTCAAAACAGACATTGCCCACCAATCCATCCCACACACACATCTATCCCAGAGTTTTCAGGCCAAAGATCTGAGAATTAGAAAGTCAGGCAAATAAAACAATAAATAAATAAATATTTTTAAGCAAGACTTTGTTCCCTGGGATTTCTCACTCTAAATGTGAAAGCGATTTCCTGAAAACAAGTCAAATCACAGGGAGGGGCTGGTTTGTCAGCTTTACATAGACTTTTTAAGGAAAAAACATTTGTATGCTGATTTTAGTTTCATACTGATTTTTTTTGCTTCTTCTTCTGTCTCTTAATCCGATAAGACCAGCCAATACTCTCTCTGCTCTTGTACTGCCTGTGATGAGCCAAATCCACACAGGATGCACCTTGCTGCAATGTCTGCACTTTACAGTGAGTCTGAGTAAACTTCTGTCACCACAACCAGGCAATCAATAAACACAGCTTCCACTTCTTTGTTTTAATCTTTAATCCCATGCTTATCTTGTATCACTTGCTCTGGAGTCAGGGGAAGGAATGGAACCACAGAATCGTGGAATATCTTGAGCTGGAAGGCACCCATGAATTGATTTTATGAAAATACAAGAAAAGAAGATGTATTTTTCTACAGAGATACACTGAATCAGGACTTGTCTCCATGTGACAAGCACGTCCTGTAAGATGCTGGAAAAAACAACGGATCATTTTTCTGTCAACAAAGTGTCATGTCCCTGCAAAACGGAAAACTTTCCTAGTATCTATTCTGTTTCAGCAGCATTGGTCAAAAGATGAGAAACAACATCATATCTCTCATTATTAATTTTGCATTGTAATATTAGGGAAAGCTCCTTTTCCCTCCCCCCCCGCCCCACCATACCAGCTCCTTTGCCAGTCTGATGCTTTCTTGAGCTTTTCAAAAGAGCAGCAGAAAAAAATCATTATATAGCTGACAATTATCACCATAAACACAAATTAGAAAATTAAGTCAGAACACAAATAGGAAATGGTACACAGAGATCAGTCCATACATCCCTATAGAAGGGCTAAAAAGCAAAATGAAAAAAAAAAATCCCAAAACACATTCTTTGTGTTGATTTCTGTTCCCTGTCTGTTCCTTCCGCTCCTTTAACAATTAAAGTCAACACACCTATAGCCAAGTGAGTGTGGCTTCAGGGGTCTCTCACATCACACAAACAGACAGTGCATCTAAGCATTCCCCAAGCAGAATGGCCATCAGGTCTTGATGTCTCTCCTGCTCTTTGTTTTAGCCTGCTTCCCAGCTGGACTCATTTCCCCTCATTGAGAAGACCTGGATCTATTTAGAAGCATACCTTCACCTGAGCTTTTAGCTCTCTGGAAACCAAACAGATCCCACGAATCCTGGCTAATGAATAATTTGCCACGATAGTTTTTCCCTTGTATTACCTTTTTTCTCTATAATCCTTCTTTCTTCTATGTTTTTCTCCTCTGTTTCAGTATCTCTGGTAAAATATTATATTTCATTTGTCACTTGCAGCTTGCCAGCTTTGGCTGCACTCCAGCTGTAGGGCAGCCTTCAGCTCGCAGTGTGTCTTCTCTCCTTTCCCTGTGAGGCATTTCCTTTAATGCTGACCTCTCTCACGCCCGTGACATACTTCCTTTCACCATTATCAGGATGCCTCTCACACTGGGCTTTTCAATTCCATGGTTGATGTTTTACGCTCTCGGCATAGTTTCACCATTTCTCCCTCTCCCACCTCGGTTTTCTGGTGATGCTCCCAGGCTCAGATCCTGCTGTGAAGCCACCTGTTAGAGAAGCAGAGAGCAGGAGCCTCTTGGGAACAGACTGTCATATTTATCTGCTCAGCCTGAAGTTGCGGTGGTGGGCAGGTGGCATGCTGCTCCTGGTGGCACGAGCACAGCCACATTGGGCTGGTGGCAATGTCACAGCTGGCTAAGGGGCGTAGGCCCTGTAGGAGAGAGAAACTGGGAGTCTGCAACAGAGCCACATGGCTACCGGAGAAACATAAGTGAACTCTTGACAGTGTAATTATACTCACCAGAGCACTCAAAAATAATTGCTATCGTTAAGAATCAAGCTGCTTGTTTTAATCTTAATGGGAAAAACTGTTTCAGATGGCACTGGGACAAAGGAAGGCGAGGCCAGATGAAGCAAGATGCTTTCCTTTTGCTTTCATTAGGTTTGTCTTTAAGTCTGGAATTGTTACCCTTCTGTACAATACTATAGTTATCAGAGGACACAAACAGCAGACATTTAATTTGGATGATTTTGTGCTTGCAGGAATATCTGGAAATTCACATAAAACTGGCAACATACAAATAAATCAGAGCAAGTTTCTGAAGCCAAATGTCACTATTTTCTGAAAGATTAACACGGTTCAATGGTCTGGCTAGTTTTCTGGAGGAATTAGGCTCACAGCTCCTGGGAGAATACAGGGAAGCTCTGTGGCTTCAGAAGCAGCTAACCACGGGGAGAATTACTCTTGTCATGCAACCGGGTGTGCAGCTGAGGAGATCTTTTTTTCTTAGAAGGGTTGCAAGTGTTTCTGTGAAAGCATTTTTGTATCTATGTATTTGAACAAAGACTCTTTGAATTTTAAAGTGTTTAGCTTCAAATGTGCTGTGGACTCCAGAGGAGTACGCAGTTTCAAGCTAGCTGTTGAAGTGCTGTAACAAATAGACCTGCTCCAAGAAGAAAGTATTGGACATCAAAGCAGTCCCAGGAGGAGAGGAAAACAGAATCATTCAATGTATTTTAAATTACCTTACACAGTCAAAATCTGTAAAGCCATGTGTGACATCACATAAGGACCTAGGGCCTCTGAAGCCACCAGAAATGTAGATTTCTTGAAGGTAGTTTTGTATGTCAAGAGACACAGAAGCCTCTCATTTATCTTCATCTCTGCCTATTTTTGGCACTTTCTGGTTCCATGTGAAACCCACCATAAAGTTATTCCTATTCCTGCAGGCTGGGTGTCCCTGAGCCAGGCGGGAAAGCTCAGGCTGATGAGATGGAAATTGCAATCCCCGCGTCATAGAAAGATACCAGTCTGACACAGAAGCGGGGAAAGGAAAGCTGGTGAGGTGCAGCCGTGAAGACAAGCCACCCCAAAAGGAGACTTTAATTTTTTAAGTAGCCCATGTGCATCAGCTTTCAGGGGGCAACTGAAGCAGTATGGTCACAGCCTGGTCCCTAAATGTGAACCCAGTTGTGTTTGTGAAGTTCATAAGACAAAATGGATCAGAGATCACACACCGCACACTCTTAAAAACAAACACAGAGGTGTACTGAGGTGGGAGGCAAAGATGCTGTTCCCCAGGCAATTCCTTTTAAGATCCTGGATTATGGCAGTAGTAGGTTTTGAAAGAAAATTCTCAAGCATTTGATAAATACACTGGTGAATCACCAGAATAGCAATGATGGAAATTATGTTTTGGCTGCCTGTTCCAAAGAAATGCAGAAGCTCAGAGCATCTTGGAGGCAAAAAATGAGCCCTCATGAGATTTCACAATGCATCTGGAGTGAGCTGGTGGGGGATAAAAGCAAGTTAAAAGCCCAAATTATATGGGATTCTCTACAAAAGGTTTGAAATACTGCAGAAGTATTGACCACTTCAGAGGTGAACTGCTGTGATCGATCCTGTCAGGTACAAGAGACAGGTCCAACAACATCAGCGCTTGCAGCATGCTGCTCTCAGCACTTACGAGCACATGGCTGGGGCTGTAATTCTGCAGAGGACAGTCATCATGCTGGGGAAAGATCAAAACCCAAACAAGAATTTCTCACTAGTGGTATTAGCTGGGAAGTGGCTTCATAACCAAACTGCCGCTGCCAGCATTTCTCAAAATGATCACAGGAAGAAAATTAGCAGAACGGGTGATGATGAAAGATTACTCCAAGACAGTCCTTTTACTGCCATAGCTATTTTAGTCACCAGTTGAGAAGGAAGAGCTATCCAGTTTACAAAGACAGCGGCATGATTGGTTACATTTCATCCTGGGATCAGTGATCTACCCTAACACTTGGAGGTATAGGAGCAAGTTACCAGCGTTTGCTAGTTTTGGTCACAGACAGCAAGGAGATACTGCTGCTCATAACAATCATGCCGGATGCAAGCTGTGAGGCTTGCAATCACATCTTAGAGCAACCTGAAGGTAAAAAGGTACAAACACAATGCGAGACAAGCAAGAACACTTGACTTGAGCAGGATTCCAGCTCTTAACCTGTCAGTCCTGTCAGGCAGTTCTACTCCTCTTATAATTCAACTTTTTATTTTCCCTCTGTAAATGCTAATCCACTTCTGTCAAACAGATTGCTCTTTTCAACTTCACTGCAGCAGAGGACCTGCTGTGCACTTGTTGCTGCATCTAACTTTATTCCCTCAGACAGGAAGAGCAACATGAGCACAGTTTGGTATTTAGTTATTGCTATAACCACATAGGCCTGAGATTTTAAAATCTTTGCCACACTAATACTGCCAACTAGCATGCCTCTCTGGGTGCAGGAGGAATAGCCTTCGTCTCTCCTACTAGTTCAATACAGTTAGCAGAACTAAAGGGCTACAAAACCAACTCCCCGTTTTTAGCTTCCCTCAATAGATGTTGGGCATATTTTGCTACAATTTTTAGAGTCTATCTTGGGATTTTAACTGCCAAGTGTCACCTCATTATTCTCTTAAACAAATATTTTTGTAATAGCTATTACTTGGCTTATATTCTGCTGAGCTGTTTTCATTTAGATAAGGATTCAATTTTTATTTTCTTTCCCCCACAGTAAGATAGAGAAGAAGTGTGTTTGGAATTGATGCAGCTGACATCAGGTAATTTGACATGAGATAGACACTTCACTCAACGAGTTTATTTTTATCAGTGCTCACAAGCCAAGGGAAGCTCTGCGCATACACATCAGTGCAGCAGCCGGAGTTAGGCTTGTTACATGCCCGTTTGTAAGTTACACCCTGGTTTTGGTCTAATACCTGGAGATGGCACAACAACTCTTAGACTGCCAAAGATGCCTTATGTGCCCCTAGTTTACTCATGTTCTTCCCAGTAGCAAAGCAAGCATGCCATTCAGTTCCACTCAGGTTCAGTTTTGCTGTACCAGTCAATAACTTTCCTGGCAGGTTTCAGGTGTCACACAAGTCTTTGTTCTGTACCTCCCAACTGCTTTCAGATGGGCATCAAGACTTTGTCTTTAAACACTTTAATTTTACAGATGTACATGTCTTGCCATTTGTTGCCTGTTTTCAGCAAATAGGAAGTTTTTCTCACCAGCACAGAAGAGAATTTTGCACCTGACTCTCAGCAGAATTTTGCACCAACTCTACAGGTCTATCCTGTAGACCAGGCAACAAATTCACATATTGGTCTTAACTAACTCCTCCTGCAATGTTTTTAATTATTCTCTGGTTTTATAGGACAGCTCTTCCACCTCCATATCTTTGAACCTGCTTCTCATCCTGTTTCATAAAATAGATCAAGATCTACCTGCTGGCTACACCCTTCTGATGGGCAGTGTTGCTGGGTGACCAACAGAATACCTGGACCTGGCAGGAGCTTCAGGTATTTTTGTGAGAAGTAAATTCTGTCTCTCTGCCAGTACAGAGCCTTTGATGTACACGAGTTGTCTCATTAACAGTCACTGGGGAAATAGCCTCAGAGAGTACACTCTGCTGACAGTGGTATGAAACAAGTTACCAAATGAGTTGTCAGCCTGTATATACATCTGTAAAAATGAGAAACATGGCTTGAAGGGGCATGAAGTTTAAAACAAGGGGACCACTAGAGAGCTTCTCAGCCGTGTGCACTCTCTCCTCTAAAAAAAGTGTGTCTCACCTAGGCAAAAAGCAATTTCTCCCCACCAGCTTTTCCTGCTACTGCCTGGAAACACAATACCCAAAAAACCAAAACCCAAACCAAACCAAAAAAAGATCCACACACAAACAACCACAAAGAACTACAATTTGTGCACAAATAGATTGAGAGAGTACTCCACCCTGTCTTCCACATGAGCTATGGAGTTTTGTAGTGTGGTGTAATGGAACTAAAATGACAGTAATCAGGGTGCCCATAGGACTTAACAAACTAAAAATATTTGCCAAAAAAAAAAAAAATTGGGTTATTTACTCAGGAGAAGCCTGGTGCAAGAATATTGCATCATGAACAATTTCCAAAGTCACCACAGTCACTGCAGTCCAGTGACTCTGAAAACCATTGGGGAAGTAGAAAGAAATGCAAGGCAGGAGACAGGAAGGGCTGAGAAAAGCCAGAGCTGGGCATCAGCTCCATCACAGCAAACACACAGGGATGCTGTGGGAGCCTGCAGAGCAAGTTCTGAGGGCTCCTGACACAGGGCTTTACAGGAGCAGCTGTTCAAGTGCTCTGCCTCCACTGACATTTGACATGAGGCTTTAAACCCATGTGAGAACATCACACGCCCACCAACTCAACTTCATATCTCACCACAGAGGTGAAGTCCCACAAGAAAAACTATTTTACATAGGGAAACATGGAACCTGGTTTCCTAGACAACAACTCCACAAGGAAACTTGGTTTCTATTCTGAAATAATTCAAAATTAAGCCTTTCTGCGCCACAGGGGAGGCTGCTATAAAAGCTCACCTTTCGTACAACCCCTCTCAGCTGGGCATCCTATTTGATGATGAACACTCTCCCTTGTTGCATATTAAAGTATCTTGGTGCTAATTTCATTTTCTTGGCATCCCTATTTAGGGAGGAATGTGTATTGCTATTTGTGCTTTTTCTTTAAAGCTTTCAATTGTCTCATTTTGCAGATGTTTGCTGGATAAAAAACTGACTCGTGGACTGTTTAATTGGTGGCTGTTTGTAAGGTGTATCCACCAAGCAAAAGGGTAAAAATTTATTTAATGCTTTACTAGGACAAAGAGGCCAGGGTTATTTCTCTGGTTTACACATCTGTGCCTCTCCTTCACAACTAATTGAACATGTGAGCTTCCTTTTGGGAGAATGGCCATATGTCCCGGCGAAGTCAAAGTCCAAACATTCAGAAACACGACAAGCTCACAGGCAAACTGAAGAGCAGACCTAGACCCCTATCTTTTGCTCTAGAAGCCGGGAGTTCCCTCACACCATATTCCTGTTTAGCTTACACCAGTAGTTCAACATGCAAAGGGATGAACTTTAGCACTTTTCGGCCAAGAGAGATTGTATGTAATGCATTGCTGATGGCATTACACAGTGTTTTTTTTTTGCCTTTTACCTTTAAGTCAGATCTCTTTTCCTCTTTTTCCAGAGGTAAATGTACGATGGCAGTGTGTACCTATTACAAACTGCAGTAATGCCCAGGTGTGGGGATCAAGGTAACGTAGTGATCAACTTAGGCCCTAGAAATAATTGATGAAAACCCTACTTGAGGTCCAGTACGTTCTTCTAGAATACATCTAAGAGCTGAGCCTAAAAATTGTCTCTTGCTTGTGTAAGCCAGTAATGGTCTTTGTCAGGAAGTAATTGTAAACAATTTTCTCATGTGTATTTTCTCACTTCAGTAAGTAGCAATAAGTAGCCAAGCAATGGATGGCTGAACTTATTTTTAGTTCCCTTCCAAGGCAATTTGCAGAGGAGACAGCGGAGTCAGATACAGCTGAGGATAATTCTCTGTCTAAACGTGCCCATCATTTTAGTTTTGTTGTTTTGGTTTGGTCTTTTTAATTGCCCCTGTTCTTGACTTAGCCATTAGGTAAGAAGGAAGGATGCTTTAGCAGATGTTTGGTGTCAAACATGTGATTTGAGACATACAAGCTGTCAATCACACTAAATCTGCACATATATATGAGATACACTGGTTTCCAGTCATGGGTTCAAAGAGCTTTTGGAAGCTCATCGGTGTTTATAAAGAACTTCTGGGCACTTCAGATCATTTGCATGGTATCTCCCAACTCGTGCAGATCTGAATAGCAAGCTTTCTGGAAGTACTTGTAAGCTGTTTGTAAACAGCCATGGTCTGTTTTATTTGCAACTTGCATTTTCTAAGATAAGAATCTTCAACAGCAACCACGGCAATAAATATTTTCAGAAACACTTCAGTTTGTTTACATGTAATAAGTGAAGGCAGAAGACTGTTTTCAGCTAGCAGCCACCACAGATTTCTGAGGGTGGGGAAGCAGGGCAAGGAAGTTCATGATGAGCCAGTGTGTTGGTTTTAACATATCTATAGCAACTTCAGCTAGGAAGCAGCTTGCTGATAACATTTTCTTATCAAGCACCCTTGATTGGAGTCCCATCTGAACCCAGTGTTTCATTATATCTCACTTTTGACAACTCTTTTGCAATCCCTGCTGTAATACAAAAAGGGAAAATGGCAGCTTTGCAAAGAGAAGATGACTACAATGGGACTGTGACTCAGTATTTTAAATGCAGAGTGCTGATAAATACTTGCACTTCTCATAGAACTCGGCTGAAAATGGGATTACACCAGGAAGATTTAGTTAATACAAAAAACTTTCTCCACAATCAGTAAAAAGGATTCCCCCTTCTGCCTTCAGTAACATTGTAGCATGGAAGCAGGGGTACTGGGCTCAGGGTTTCTAGCACTAAGCTGAGGGTAGAAAGAAGTATGAATTAAGCAAATTAAAACTGGAAGAAAAAAATTGAGATATGTCTGATGGCCTGAAGGGGTTAATGAAATCCATGGAGTTGCTAGGCAATAGTTCCTGCACCCAAGTAGCAGCTACCAGTGAAAGATGTACAAAGCCACGGCATACATTATTGTTCTTCAGAAATGTCAAAGTGGGGATTTTTTTCCTTATTTTGTTTTGCATTTGTTTGCAATCTGCGTGCCGGAATTCAGCTGAATTCAGCTTTAAATTCAGTATTACAACTGTCTCAAAGCACTTTCTATCCCGCTTTCAAAGGTCCCCAGTCATCAGATACCCACTGGTTTTGGTGAGGCTTAGCTGCAGTGGTGTTGCTAAGTCAATGCCTGAATTCCAAAATAATGGCATTCTCTCCGCTTGCTGACAGCATAGATGCTGTTAGCTTGGAGGGAAAAAAAAGTCAAACAAAGATACCCTGGACGCAATGCCCAAAAGTCAGCATAAGCAGGTGTGTGTATTATCAGGGACGTGTGGCAGGAGCTGGGGCAAAGCGGGGTTGTGCTGTGTGTCCAGCTAGGCAAGGAAAATAAACCGCTGATCTCAGTGTGGATGCTAAGTCCAGGAGGGGCTGGGGAATGCGCTCAGTGATAACTTGGTTGGTGTAGGTGGGGAAATGATAATGCGAGCTCTGGAGTAAATTGGATGGGCTTGTCAAAGCCAAACCAGACAAAATGTTGCCATGGTTATTGAGTCACCCAAATAAAGAGAACACCGCTCACTCTGAAGTACAAAGACTGAGGATGGCTTTGTGGTCCCTCACAAGGGCTGTGGGTAGAGAAGAATGTTCAGATTTGCTGTCTGCTGTCATTATGGAATGCAAATCAGAGCATGGAAATGAAAGCAGAGGGGTGACAAGGTGCCTCAGGAACCACCTTTACTCGTTGATGCCTACAAAGTTCCCCTGGGATTTCAGCCTGATTGCTGTCTATTCTGCATAATGGGTAGGCTGACCAATCTTATTGATCCTCAGTTATTTTTCAATATTGCTTGCTTCATTAGCCCAGGCAGCCCAGGTACTTAGTCACGGGCCCATAAATAAGCCTCAGTGGCCCACACAGACCTATCTTCACGGTGAAGAATCTGTCTTTAACAATAGACAAAGCCAAGTATCCTTCGCTTCAATACAATTGAGGAAAGGTTTGAATGGATTATTGCACAGTATAAAAAGGGGAGGGCACGTGTAATATTTCTTCTATATTTAAATAATGCAATGAGAATCAGCTTCTGTACTAGTCTCTATTAAGAAATTATTTTTCTACGTGCTGTCCCTTCGGAAGTGATTTTAATCAGAATTCTTACTCTATCCCCCTGTCAATTTGGATTTTTATGAGAAAAAAAAATAAAAAGGAGAAAAAAGGAGGGAAGCCAAGTACAATGACATGGAAAGTATCTGGCTGCCAGGGGAAAACAGTGCCTGTGAACATGAGGACTCAGCTTCAAGAATTTCGTGGCAAGGGCAGCACGGGCAAAGAAAGTCACATTAAAACAGAGATGTAGTCTCTGGTGGGTCATTTGAATTTCATCTGCAGAGTAATTTTCATGCCATTTAGCCATAGCCACAGCAGGAATAAAGAGGGCTAACCACATTAAAATGACAAAATTACAAGAAGAGGTTGGGGCTTGTTGTCATTACATTTGATAAAACTCAATGATACGGTAGGCTGAGTTAATGTCAAACCAAAGATTTTGAATGTTTACAGAAAAATATAGTATGCAACAAGAGAAAGGTCTGTAGCACGCTCACTCAGGGCTCCTGGTACTTTGAGATTGCATTAAGTACAAAGAAGAAAGGATTTCTAGCATTAGAAAACCTCAACAAAACAAACAAAACCCCCAAAAAAACCTCAAACCCCAACCAGACTGGCAGTTGACAGTAGTGGCCCTGGTTTTTTCAGATCCTTCAAGAAAACATAGGATATTTTAATAGCTATTTGGGTGCTTTAGGATCCCTTAACAGTTAGTTATTAGATTTAGGGCCTCAGAAAATGGGCTCGAACCGAAAGCTTCCAGCAATTCTCAATTGTCCTTAAGCAGAAGCCAGAGCAGGATACCTCCCTTAAAGCTGGGCAGTGCAGTTCAGTGCTGCACGCTTCTGTCCTTTGGGCAGGCAGCATACACCAGCCCCACTCCAGTACCAAAGCTCCTGGTGGAGAACACACCTGAGGACAGATACTGTGAGTTCTCTTATCCACATACAGCCCAGGAGAAGCCAGTCATTTCACACAGATTCATCTTAAGATCTGTTAAGGTACGTGAAGTAAAATGGAGAGGGGAGCTGAAGAGCCTCACGTGCTTTCAAGAAAAAAATCCTGACAGTGGAAAACAAAATAATTCACGGAGCTTCAAAACATTCTGGGCTTCAGTAAACTGGCATGGATCTCTGGAGCACACTGTTAGCCAGAACCCAATGTAAGCACCGTGGAAGGAGAGCATCTGCTTCTTTAAGGACAGCTGGTCAAAGGAGCTATCAACAAGAACAGAGACAAATTTGCCTGACACAGGGTAAGAGGTAGTGATGAGAGAAAGTGGGTCGGTAGCACTGATTGGTAAGGACACACGGACCACGAGAAAGCTGCTTTTTTCAGCTGGGAGGGTAAGGGAGAAAGACAAACAGACATAGAGGTAAACCTCATCATCAATGAGTGATAACAAAAGCAATAACCAGAAATAAACCTGATCAGGCAGACCAGTCAATAGGGTATCAAGAGACTGCATCAACCCAGGACTTTGCAAATGGTAAGGATGAGAACCTGAAGGATGTTATTTTCAGACAGTCATATCATCATGAATAAAAATATTTCTTTATTGGATTGGAGCTTGGAAATCACATTCTGCTTTATGCAGACCAAAGTTCATTTCATCTTGGATATAATGCAGAAGCAAACAAAATCATAAATTTGTAGAGCTCAAACTTAGAAAGTACTATGATTATCTTCTTTAACCTTATGTATGTTGTAGGCCAAAGTTTACCTGCTAAAATCTACGTGCAGACAGTATAACCATGGTTGCTCTAAGGCATATAACCTAAGGAAAATCCAGCTATGGTTTAAATGTTTCAAGCAACAGAGAGGCTCCACAAAATCCAGTGTAATGCTTTTCCCATGACAGATTTATTATATTGACTTTTAAAAACTAGCATCTTATTTCTAATCTGAAGCCATCAACATGCATGCTTTAAGTATTCCCTCTTTTTTTTCTGCTAGATTAAAAAACACCACCAAAAAATCACAAAAATAGAACAGAAACCAATTCATTGTCATACAGGTTACATAAAAAAATCATTAATCAATTCAAGGCTGACATATCGAGGTAAGTGTGAATAATGTCAAACAAAATGAAAAGAAATATGTATTTTCCAAATAGAATATATACATGTGATTATCACCTGATACACTGAGCTAAGTAGTAACCCAGCATCTGAGTCATCAATACCTACCCATCATCTTTGTTATACATTCAGGTTGTAAAGGAGTAATCAAAACCAGCTTTGATTTGTCTTGAGAACTGATTCCCAGCAACCTTCTGGAAGTATGTTTATGGAATGTAAGTGTACAAGGTAATTAGATTTGCGTTTCCTAGTCATGCTTACATAAGGAAGATGCTTATTTCCCCACCTCCCCATCTCCAGGCTGTGGACTCTCTTTGTAGATGTGCACATGGCTACAACCAAGCAAAGCTTGGAGAATAAGCGCTCCAAATGCCAGCATATTGCTACTCTGAGAAACTTAGTGCTGTTGAAGAAGCAAAGCATTTAAAGGCAAAGATAAATTCACATGCAAGTTGCTTCATTTGATGGTAACTGATTAAATTTATGACTGATTTAGGTACGATACAACAAGTAACCACTAAACGTAGTTACTGGTGGATACTTGGCTGGTATAGAGCCAGTTGCCAGTCTGAGCCAGACTTCCTGACCATAATTTAATTCTAATAAAGCATTTCCAGTAATTGGTCTGTCAGTGTACTTGTTACTATTAATACTTTCAGCCTGAAAAGTGAGTTTGTCTATTCCATCGATGACTAGATAGCCAGAGGCACGTGGGCTAAATGATTCAATGGTGTATTCGAAAACATATACCCCCAGGTACGGAACATGGAACTTCCCAGTTGCTGGGGCAAATGAAGATCCATAGTTGACATCCAGATTGTTAAATCTGATGGGTCCTGGAGCTGTCATTCCATAAGTATGAGAGGCAAAAAATGCCACCATAGGTGCATACCTGTATGATCCTTTTGAAAAATCTGGAAAGGAATAAAGAACAATTTCAAATTGTGTTCCATTGTAGAAAGGCAACTCCTACAGCTAAAAGATCAAGAGCAGCTTTTCTGAAGTCCCATCACCCAGCAGCCCCAGTGAGGGAAACACAGTATTTCTGCATAAACACAGAGCTCTTCTGTATTGTATAAAAAGTAATTTTCTCCAAAATTAGTGCTAGGTGGATCCACAAAAGAATAGTTTTAGAAACAGCAAGGGAACTTTATCTTTCTCTACACTATGTTATCATTAAGGGAGCTACTATTTTTGTTCTCCATTCCCCTCCCCCCCCCCAAGATTTTCCCACCCCAGGATATCATTATTGTTCATCTGTGCGTGCTGAAGTCAAGAATTTTCTCTACAAATCTTAGACAAACACTAAAGAGGTTTAGCACTCCCAACGTGAAATGAGGGAATAAAAGTATATGTTTTTCTCTTCAAGCTGAGCCTGCACACTATGATTCCCTTGCCTGCCACTGTACAAATGATTTTATTCACTATTCATATGCTGTCATGAGTGAGAATCAGCCAAATGGCTGCTGAAAGCTGCATAAAATTCACATTCCATGTGGCCTGAATGTAAATTATTTGTTTTCTGGACTCAATAAGCATAGTTTCCACTTATCTTTTTTGAAATATCCTTCAAGGGCTGCATCCCTTGCTGTTGCAAATTGGAGGCATGCCTAAAATGACTCCTTGAGGCTCCAGTCCCACACATCATGGGAGCTACTGGTATTTATACAGCATTTATCGCCGTGCCAAAGCAAGTATTCCCCAGAGATGCAATTTGACTTCACCCTTCAAATTCTATTCTATGATGTTCAAATACATTTATTACACACCTTCCCACTCTCCACAATTCAGCAGGGAGCTTTCCAGCTATTATGGCTGGTCCCATCCCAATTTAATCTCATTGTCTGGTCATATTAAAGAAAAAGATCACAAGTCACCCACAGGGATTGATGTCTCCAGTAGCAAAACACAGGACACCACCCACTTGAGTTGGCACTCATTAAAGTGAAACATAAGGTCTTTGCCCAGCGCATGCTCTCTAATTAGGCCCTGGGGCAGAGCCCCACCCTGCTAGCATATTGTGCTACTAAATTCTTTACTTGCCGACACTCAGGGAATTGTCATTCATCAGCTTCATGCTGCAGTTGGCTCCTCCAAAGGGGTGGCGGCAAGCGCAAACAAAACTCTGTCTGTCATTGATGCAGGTCCCTCCATTCTGGCATGGGGAACTGACACAAGCCGAGTACTGCCCTATGACAGGGAGGGAACAAAGGCAACAACCTCAGTTTCCATGTCATTACAGCAACACTTCCCAAGTTTTCAGTATTTTGGAAAGCTTCTTTGCCAATTCTTAGAGCTGGTGGAATTTTTGCTGAGGTTCTGTGTGAAGGAAGACTTCAGATCCTGTCCAGGCTGTTCAGACCCTCTGCTAGTCCAGCCTCCCTTTTTGTCTGAACATAGCATAGCCTCAGCTAGCCTCTGAGATATTCAGAATTATCTATAAATATTGAGATCTGCTTGCCTCAGATGGTCAAGTACATGTAATAAGATGAAAGATTTACAATTCATTGTAGCATCACACATAAACATTGAGAACCATCAAAAGTCCAGTATATCTGAAGATCTGTGATTGTACAGTCCAAGAGACCCCTGTCAAGAAACACCAACATTCCCTCATTCATTTCTTCTCTCCTGTGCTCCTTAATGATCTGTGTCCCTGAAACTTAAGCATAAAGCCAACAAAGAGAAATTCTTCCTCTGTTCCCTGCACAAATCTTTCCATAATAATACAAGGCAGGACAGCCCTACAGTTGGTCCTTAGGACAGAACTAATCTGGAGGTTACTCATTCCCTTAGGGAGGTAGGGGGACTGAGACTCCTCTTTGCAACAGCCTGGCAAAGGGACCTGTATCCCACCCAGCATCAGCTGCTTGCTTCCATCTGATCATAGTGGCAGTGGACTTTTTATGCTGAGTCCCACACGGCTGGCTCAGCCTCCTCCTTCCCTTCTTGCATGGTAGCCCTCAGACCCTACAGCAAACCAAGACGCAAATGAAAATCAGGTAGCCTGCAATCATGTGATTAAAGAAATATTTTGTCTCAACTAATAAATACTTACTAGGGGTGGGAATGTGCTGAGAGGCTTGGACCTGACTGTACTGCAGGAGCCCTTCAGAAACAAACAACAAAATTTGGAAGAGTCAGTACTGATATAACCAATTTCATTTCCTTCCTTTGGTCAGGCAAAAGAAATAGCCATTTTCCTGCTGGTTCAGGCAATTCTGTGGTTTGGTTTGGCTTCACTAGTGCAGGCACAGAAGATTGCTCTTTTTTGGACAGAACCAGCTTATTCATGGGCACAATAAAACATGGCTTTTTTGCTGCTGGTGTAAAGGTTGGACTGTCCTATGACATTAGTTACCAGGCATGTCACCACCATGGCAGAAGTGTCTGCCTACTAGTGACAAAAATTCTTAAACCACTTTCAGTACTTGTCCTTGCCCATAAATAACTCAACTCCAGGGTATCTACCAAGACTGTTATAAAAGCTTTACATGGCAAATGACCAATATTATACCAAGCAGGTGGTTTCGCAGAGGGCCCTTGCTGAGGATGTCCTCACTGCTCTCCCTAAGTACCAGCTGGCCAGACCACACACAGGCAGCATGGAGAAATCCATCAGTCCAGTGCTGCTGAGCTCTGAGACAGTAACTACTGAGTGTAATTGCATAATATGTTGTCATAGCAGCTTGAGGGGAAGCACATTCAGACTGCATTAAAAATTAAATAGTTCAATGAAAAATTCTGAATACAAAAGATTCCCAAGCCATACATTTTTTTTCTTTCTCTTGCTTTGATCAAATAAAAGCCAGGTTATTTTCTTTGCCAGGAACTACCAGCAGAGGTCTGGAAAGACAACTCCATACAGTCCTGTGATGGTAAATCTACATTGGCAGATGGGGGTTGAAAAAACCTTTTATAAAAGGGTCTGCTTATTTCCAGGAAAATGCTGAACTGGATCTTCACATACACATTTCAGTAATGCCCACAGTTATCTTCAGATTCCCATCCAGCCATTTCAGAGACTGCTGCATTAAGGCAAACTATTTCCCTGAGAAATTTCAGTTCAGCGAGCAGAATGCTAAAGCGTTCTGTACAGTGCCACTTGAATTTCACCCATGGAGCATATGGACTTCAAAACACAACAACAATTCCCTTCACTGAAAAACACCGTCCATCCTGTAATGTCTGAAATAAAGCAATTTAGGGCTGTCATGACTGGGGTCACAGCACAGGCAACTGGACATGAAGAAATGTTTTTCTTCTCAGATAATAGTCTTGCTGCACTCTTAATTGAAGTTATTTTTCTCTCTTATTTGCCAAGCATCCACATATTTACCAAGTATGAAAGGAAAGCAGGAAAGGAAGGAAAGCAGCTGATTGTTCTGATTGTATCATATTCCAAAAATATAAAACCTTTGTGTGAGAACACAGCAACCTCTCTACTAATTGGCTTCTGCTTATTGTAAATAAGTAAATCCAAGAAACAGGAAAAAGATCACAAAAAGGAAATGATAATGAGATTGAGACTAGGGTTCTAACAGTTTGTTGAGGGATGATTTTACCCTAACTTAACATTGGAGCCAAATCAAATTCAGACATAGGTTCACTTCCAATAAATTAACCCTCCAGGTGCAGCACTGCTTAACAGCAGCTGGGGGGCTGCTCTGTTTGCTAGGACTAGGAGAAGCTGTGAGAAGGCTTGAATGTAAGATTTTCAGAGCAAGAGACAAATGCCCTAGATTTCCAAGGAGCAGGTAAACTCTGTTACTCAAACAACAGAATGATTTTCCTGTAATTTCTGGTTGAGGCTGCCCCACTGCCCAGGATTTTCTTTTCTCTTGCTGAAGGGCACTCAGAGACTGCTTGTACTCTGCTTGGGGTGAAGATGTCAAGAGGTTCAGCTTAGGAAAGGATTTCCTACTATAGTACATAACCTATTTTTAATTAATCTTTCACAACTTAGTAGGGGAGATGAGTAAAAGAGAGAGACTCTGTAAATTAAATTAAAGGCTTAAATTGCCGCTATTAAAAGCGGAGAATACCTGAATGCAGTTGCTATTTACACACAGTATGGCAGGAGTGAGGACAGGTAGCTAATGCAGAGTTCTGCTACTCTTCAGGAGGGCAAGTAGCCAGATGCTCTTTTGGGAAATAGACTGCCAACACTGTACAAACAAACCTTCAAACAAACAATGAAGCTCCACAGTACCTACTGGGGTATTATTTAGAAGCAGATCAAATATTTAACAATGTAATGGTCTCCTTATGGAAAAAAAATACTCTGGTGGCATAGTTTGGAAATGGATGAATAGGAAGTAAATTACCAATGTTTTCTTAATATTTAGCTATCAGTAACTGAGAGGTTGTAAGAGCCTGTGAATCTGCTAAACCACCCTGCTTGCACAGGGGTAGGCTGCTTCCTGCTCTACAGTTATTAATCACCTCTGTCTTGGCACTCCCAGCCTGACAGTGATGAAAGCAGTGAGCCCCTCAGCAGCCTAGATGCAAGGAGTGCCAGGGAACAAAGTGAGAAGGTGCCCCACTGGAATGGGCAGCCAGGAACTGATGGTGATAACAGGGCTGATGCTTTGCCTGGAGACGTGACAAGCAGAGCATGGCAGGCTGATCATCATAACCAGGGCTAGGTCACAGCCCAGAACATTTGAAAAGCCCCAGGATTTTGGCTTGATCTGAAACACCGCTCGCAGGCCCATGGACAGGCTTTACAGTGTGGGGGCTAGGTCAGAATGCCAGGGGAATTAAGGCTAACATACATTCAGGGAATCCAGGTGTAAGCACTCTGTAGGGTGTTTGCAGCGCAAAAAAAGCACAAAGATTCACGTGCAGGACTTTTAGTCAAAAAGTAAGGAGCAGAGGCACAGCAGAGGAACCCCAGTTTTTTGTGTAGGGAGACTGTCAGGAGTGATCTGAGCTACTTGGACTCTGGCAACTCTGCTTCTCTGGTAAGCAGAGGTACCTAATGTTTCCAGTGCAATGATTTCAGGATCACTAAATTAAGTGAAACCCCCCAAAGCATGGGTCCATCTACCCATTAGTCTAAAGAGTAAATATACAAAATTGAATTATGTCAAACTGAGCCAGAATAACTATGAAAACCTGTGCAATTAAAACACAAGATGCCAAATGTTTATAAGTTAATTTCACTGCAGGCTTGAATGATAAAGCAACAATGGAAATCACGTGAAAACAAAACAAGAAGATGTAGACAAAACAAGACTGAAAAGAAATTACCTCTCACACTGATGTATTGATTTAAATACAAACAACACAGCTGTACTCAGTTACTCACGTTCATGGGAGGGTGGCATAATCTGAATTAAAGCTAAACCACAACTAATGCATGGCATGCAATAAGAGGATGTGTTCACCTTGGAAAAACACAGAAGCCTCCAGGTTCTCTAGGGAACAGAGCACTGAATGGCACCAGGAAAATAGGAACTGATCTAAAGTACCCTCGTGCTGCATCACACATTTCTGCAGTAGAATACTGCATTGGAAGGTAGGACCACACATAATCCAAGCCTAACAAAGAGCTTACTCTATGTTTTTTTCTTTAGAGGCTGTCATCTTCCCTGGGTTAGCTACTTGAAGCTGTCATAAAACCGTGCCATTTTTTATTGACCCCAGGTTGCTATTACAGGTACTATCAGGTGGATTTTTCATGTCTCATTACACATATTGCAGCCGTTAGCTGATAACCTTTTCTTTTGTTCATTCCACAACATGGGAAGTATCCAAATCTGTATGTCCCTGAATTTGTAATGCAAAATCATGTTGTTGCTTATTAATTTCAAGTGCCGAGGAAAGCATTACCCCAGGGCCAAATCCAGAATGCTTTAAAACCAATGGAAATACAAATCCCTTATAGTAGGATCAAATATTAGATATGTTAGAATCAACACAAATTGTCATTAGCATCTCCAGAATATTATGCTAATATTTTTAATAGAAAAATATAATTTAAGAATTTAAGTAAATGTTATGATTAGCCAGTTATGCCTTCAGATTTCTTCTAGAAACATTAGTTGAGTCAGCACATACCTCCAGATGATCTCCTGGAACTTAGAAAAAGCTTTCCTGGAGAAGTAAAAATTACCCAGGCAGAAGATGGATATTTGTTGAAGTAATAAGATGGTTATGCTGATTAGCTTTCAAAAACGCAATTGCTAGGCATCACATATCATTGAGTGCAAAAGCTTATCACTGATGGAAAAGACTGTATGAACACTGTTACATGGAAGCCTTGCTTAAAAATACGTAACATCAACGTCTGCAAAGATCTGCACTTTCTGTAAAAGCAAGCACATAGCCAATGTTATTAAGCAAGCTATTTGTTAAAATTCAGTATAAGATAAATAATAAATAGGAAAGACATTCACTCATTAATGCGGAGTAAAAAACAGAGCAGGTGGCAGCTTCCTTTGCTCCATGCAGGTCCCACTCATGACATTTTCCAACAAAGCTGGACTCTAGAAGGATCAAAGGCATCACACCTCCTTTTACCTCAGCTCTAATTACAAACATGGGTTTTGAATTTCCATCCTAAGCAGTGGCAGGAACAGACAGAAAACAAATGACTGGGAAAGAATTGCAATTTTTATTATCAAAATAATCAAATTACTTGATAACAAGAATATTTCAAATTTCAGTACATTTTCAAGCATGACCCTGTAGGAATAGCTGTGTCTTCTCTACCTGAAAAGGTAAACAAGGACTGAAATTCTTCACTGGGGATGGCTTTCAGCAGAAGCCAAGCTACTCATGTGGTTGAGGCTTTAAAAAGGATCCTTTTCATTGATTACTGAAAAGCACTGTACCTAGAATGGGAGGAAACAAAGAAGGGAGGGTGGGAAAGGGAGCAAAGAGGCATGGAGAGGGAAAGGAAAATCCCCATGGTCTTAGTACATGAACAAAAGTGGCAGCTCTTACTACCCCTACCTCTGCTTACAATAGGGACCAAATATTGCAGAAGTGTTCATGTTTTACAGGAAAAAAAGAAGTCTGAGTCTTCAAAAGTATCTGCCATGTAGGAATCTGCCTCACTTAGTGTGAATTAGAGTCCTCTGAAAATTTCTAGTTACTTAACCAAACCACTCTATTTTCTATATTTTCCATGAAATGATATCACCATAAAACATTAGTTTGTGCTAGTGATTTTCACTCAAGTCTGATTCTAAGTGATAACTCGGAGTTTGGATTTCTGTGAATTCATCTATACAAATTCATTTCATATGATGTTATTCGAATTTAAGTTCGGAAGTGAATCCCATTCAAAATATCCTTTTTTTGAAGGACAGCTCCTATTCAGCTCAGCTGTTTTCCAGATGGACTCAAGTCAAACCTACTTTATTGGCTGGGCTCCTGATTCTTCAAGAACACACTGTTGCAATTCTAACTGCACTAATAAACTCACTGAAGTGCTGAAGGAGCTGACAAAAGCCTCGTTACAGTAATTTGGTGATAATTTTCACCCCCTCTGCAAAGAACCGATGCAACTCCATATTCCTTTCCCAGCTTGCATGCTTTTCTACTGAAATTACTGATTGAGATGCAGGCACAAAATTCTCGCAGTTTAGATTTTATCTAAATTGCCAGCTATGTTTCAAAGACCGGGTTTCCAGCTGAGTGAGAATGCATGCACATATATCTTAAACTGGTGAGATCTAAATTTAAGGAAAATTAAATGGACCTTCTAGATGCCTTAGTACAGAGTCTCTGTATAAGAAAAGTAAATTCTCTTCTGAGAGGGAGAGTAGAGTAAGCTCAAGTTCCACCAAAATACTTTATGGCAGTCTTTGGACTTTTTATTCATCCTCAGTCAAGTTCTACCACCTCAGTTCATCACAATAGCTACATAAGCCTTGATTAGTAAGACCCTGAGAGTAAAACATCTTACCTGGATCTATAGCATTATCAGTGTTTCTCTGACTTCGGCTTGCCAGATTCATGGTGATGTTTGCTGTCCCTTTTTTCACTGGGGCTGGTTTCTTCATAACTGGCTTCACTTGTTTCTGAAGTTTGGTGATGTTGTTCATTGCACTTGCCACCAATATGTCAACATGATGGGTTAAATTTGTCAAGATAGTTCCTGCTTTTATTTCAAGCACAGATTCAATGAGTTCTTTGAGGCCTCTCTGCAGCAGAGGGATATCTGGTTGAGCAAGCTTAATTAGCACAGGTATACTCGCATTCACTCTTTGGATGCTGCTGTTGGTATCCTGACATAGCCCCCAGGCCTCATGGGCTGTCTTGTTAAGAAGCGGAATGCTGTTTGAGAAGCGGATTGACTTGGCTTCCAGAGCCCTGATCCTGGAACTCAGTGTCTGGAGCTGAAAGGAAACCACTTGGTCTTTCTCTGTTGAGGCAGCTTTGGCTTTTTTCAGCGAGACACAATTGTTTGCCAAAAACTTGGAAATTTTTGACTCCACATTCTCAAGGCGAGCTTCATGGTCCCTTGATTCCTCCACATAGTCAAATAGCTTTTCTTCCAAGTGGCTGATATCTTGCTGTTGTTTGTCGACTTTTGATGATGTTTCATTTAATATGTAGAAAAGTCTTCTAAAATTGTAAAGGATTTTTTTATCAGACTTCTCATATGGAAGATCAGGAGGTGATACAGCTACTTGTGAAGTGAATTCATACTTCTTGCCAGTAAGGAGCGTCTGGAGGGATTCATTCAACTGTTGGAACTGAGGAATGAAAGCCAGAAGGCTATCCATTTTCTCAGCTCTGATTTCCATTTCATTTCTTAGAGCACCTAATGTATCTTTCAATACATAGTTGTCTTGGATAGAATCAATAGCACTGTTTATTACTATCATGGTCTTGTTTAACCCATCTTCTATTTCTATGGAGCATTCATTGATATGACTCTCAAACAGCTCCTGATAAGTTTGAGACTCATTTTTAAGTCCTTCCTGCATTTTAGAAAGCTCCTTGATTGCAGAGCTCATTCTGCTAATGACAGTCGTGAGGTTTGCAAGCTTTTCCTTGATTTCTTCAGCTTGAATTTGTTGCTCATACTCTGAAGTCAAACTAAAAGGTACCCCTTGCTCAATCAAGGGTTGCAGGATCTCCATATCATAACACAAATCATTAATTTGTTCATTCATTTTGTCCATCTTATTGTCCAGTGGAAGAACCAGGTCAGAGAAACTTTTATTTAGGACAAGCATATTCTCTTGGGCTGCTGCCAGCTGCATTTGGAAATCCCTTCTGGTCTCTGACAGCATGTCATCACAGACTCCCAGAACAGAATCTCTCTGGATTTCCAGCGTGACACTGAGATTGCTGATCCGGCTATCCTGAACTCTTAAGTCATCATAGATCTGCAGCACCATCATGCCTTGTTTCTTTACTTTCTCATGCAGTGTGAACATGTACTCAGTAACATTGTACTCTGAGACTTTATCTGCTGAAGGGATGTTTTGGCTTGAAGACTGTTCAGCTGATAACAATTGCACATGAACATCTTTCAATTCAGTAAGACTTCTATTTAAAGATTCATAATAAATTACACTTCTTGACTGTTGATGCTCCAAGTTATCTTCCAAGGATTTCTGCTTTTTCTGTAAAGCTTCCATAGGCTTTTCACAAGTAAGAGCCATTTCCTCTTTCATCTGCACCATGTGACTCTTGAGCTCCAGAATGTCAAGCTTTGTTGGCCCACTGTCTCTCTCCTGAGCAAACTTTTGTTGTGTTTCATTTAGGCGCTTGACTAATTGTTTTGTATTTTCAAGGTCATTTGACAAACTAGACACAGCCTTGAAAATCTGAGCCATGCTCTCTTGCATTTCACCTTGAAATACTTTAAACTCTTCTCTGACAATGTCTTTGACCAATTCATTAACACTTCTGGATTTGAGACCTTCGGGCAAAAGGAGAAATATGGAAACAAATCAATTGTGATAGTAACATCTAAGGTTTTCCCACAATGTGAACAGAGTGCTGTTCAGAAGTGAAACACACAGCCCCACCTGAACTTTAGTAACCACAGTCCTGAGGAATGTAGAAGACGGCTAATAGTGTTTGAAGACTCATCCCTGTTTCTACTGAAATCAATGGGTATTTTGCTATTATTTTGAAAGGGCAAACTCAGACCCTGCATATATGGTATCGATTTTTATCTCCTATGTAAACTGTGTCTGAGCACTGAAGTGAGATGTGGGTGCTTTTGTGGCTTGCTTATGTGTCCTTTCTCCACTAGGGAAGTAAACCAAAAACATCTGCTTTATCAACATTCTGGTCAAGGAGTAAAAGCAGAGATTGTTACCATCCTATTGTATCACATACGGTAAGTGATCACACAGCACACTATAGTGAGAAAGAAGCAAAATAAGAATTGCCTTACTGAATATCTGAAGTTAGTAATATGACAATTGCTGCAAAAAGTAGACATTTTAAAGGTCCAACCCTTTAGTCAATCTTGCATACTACAGCTCTTTTAATAGCTCCTAGGGGTACCGAGTCTGAAATGCACTAGGGAGAGGTGAATGTGGGGTGATTCTGCTCCTGTGATTGTAAGCAAAATGTCCCTTACATAGCCTTAGATGGGTTAAGGCAGTCATAAAATAATGTTCAAATAAGAGTGCTGCATAAGATATTTTAATTAGAGCAATACTGTTCTGGTGTGAGATTAAAAGGATTTTTTAAATTTGTTCTCCAAAAGGTAGTTCCTATGTCCAGCTAAAACACTGAAGCATTCTTAGCACATTTTTTCTAATCCCTGTGAAGACTTGAAGCCAGCCTGTAATATAACAGTTAAACCCTTCAAACTCTACAATACCTTGATGGACCATTGGTTCTCTGATTAAAACTGTTGCTTTTATCTGTTTTCCTCTTAATTACTCCTGTAACCTGGATTTTATTGCTTCATCTCTAAACAACAAGAACAATATGTTCTTATTTGAACGCACATTCTCAGCAAGAGTAGTAAAATGGCAGGAAATTAGACCCATGAATCCCAATGCAACTTGGGGCTCCAGGGGTGCAAAAGGATTCAAAATAAAATTTTGTTCAGCAAGATAGAGAGAAGCACAGTATTTTTTCTAGTCAGGAGATCCATTTGAATTGTTCATGTATTTCCAACTGGAAAGAGAGATAAAGCAGTAGATATTTGCTTTTCAGAGCTATAAATCAGTCTCAGTCTTTGCAATGTCTGGTAAAATGGACAGTAAATACTTCTGATGCTCAGGTGAGAAACCTGTCACTTGTTCAGATGGTGAGTTTTTTCACTGCAGGATATAGTAGGCAAGTCCAAGTTTGCTATACTAAAAGAAAGGCACTTCAGAAATATAGCATAAAGTTTCCTGAGCAATAAATTCAATTACCATCAACTGTGGTCACAGATGTCACAGCAATTTTTACACAAAATATAAAAATCAAAGTAATACTGAGATTGCCTTTATTATTTTACTTTTGGCTGTCTGAGCAGCAAGTAAATGAGTAGACATATGTATACCCATAAACGTGCACCTCAACATGCATACTTAGACACAGCTCTGTCAGTGAAGGAGAAAATGTAGGGTAAGATGCCCGTGAACAGGGATATCCTGGCAGCAGAACCAAGATCCGAATGCCGAGTGAAATAACGGACAGGTAGAGCAACCGTGGTAACTGGTGATTTGGTCAGATTCCTTTATGATGCTGAAAAACGTTCCATGAACTATGAAGAAAAGTTCAATGGCTGTGGAAAGAAGTGAGGCTACTCTACATCCTCTGTGAGGAATTAAATTTCTTCATCTCAGCAACAAACCTTAACAGATCATCCTGTTCCAGGAGGTCTTTTCTTTTCTATGACAATCAATAAGCTGCCAGCCTTGCTATCTCCCATTCCTACTCTAATTGGATCCAGGTGCTCCATGGAGCTCAGCACTGCCTTTCAGGCATTTTTGTTATCAAGGGGTGGGGAAACTGATAAAACAGACAGCCTCAGGATTCTCTCCCCTACTTGCTGGCTACATCAGCTAGGTACTTAGTAAGCAAGTGCTATTCAAGAGCTCACCTGGAGCTGTGGGACCATACTTTTCCATGGAAAGAACTGATGCGAGCTTGTGTTGTAGGTGACAATTGAGAACATTCTTAAGCTTGGGCTGAGAATACACGAGTACATACATGGACATAACTCAATTTCACTGTTGCTCATTTTGAGGCAGAAAAGTCCAAACTACATGAACATTAAAGATCTCTTGCACTTTTTATGAGATTATAAATTTTAATTTTAACTCTCTGGCTGAAATCCAAAGTGTGTAATTACTTTGTGTCAACATATACTCCCTTTGCAGTTTCATTGCTTTGAAGAATAACGTGCAAAATAAATGTATGTACACATGAGACTAAGTTAAGCTTATATATCCATCTGTAAAAGATATTTCTGACTTGGAAGTGATTAACATTCCAATGGTGAGTTAATTTTTAAAGGAGTGTATATTTTAATAATGAAGAGGAAAGGAGTCTATAAAAAAAACTTGATGTGACTACTTTTACTTGAAATGAAAGGAGGAAGAATAGCAAGAACTAAGCAGAGTTTATCAAAGGAAAACATAAAATTAGCTTAAGTAAGAAGTAGGAGCAACCTGAGTACAGAAAATGACTTAAAGGCACAACAGGTTTCACAAATCTAATTACAGGAGCTTAGAGTTCCTCCAGAGTGCAGACCTGTATCAAGAGATAACAAGTTTGTGGGACCAAAGTCTATTTACAGATGAAACCAAGACATAAAGACTTTGTGAGACCAAAGTCTATTTACAGATGAAACCAAGACATAAAGACTTTGTGATCTGTACTGAATTGTTTGTTAACGGAAACTGTTCTCACCCCTAAAGATACAGATACAAAGCCAGGCAGCCACTACAATTTCTGTAATAGGAAAAAAAGATGATTAATGAGTATGAGCAAAGGACCTGGGCACTATGGGAAAATGGAAAAGGAAAGAAGAAAGAAGTCTGAATAGCACAACACAACTACATAACTGCGCTTTGAAAGAACATTACTTCAGGGTGGCACTGGTAGTGACAAAAGTCATGTTTTGCTTCAGGTGAGTTTCTAAGAGGAATTTTATCAAGTCTGATGTGCCTATACCATGCATCTGTACCAAGTCAAAGGACAGCATAGAAGCTTCCTTCCAGCTCCTGCTACTTTAGGAAGCTTTTCCATGTTGGACTGATCCCTTGGGTAAAAACTGCAATTTTCCTCTGACAGTACACATACAAGCCAACAGAAACATTAACTTTCTTCTCTCTCCCTCTCCCCTCATTCCTGCTGCTTACCTATGTACAAGCCAAGAACAACCTGTATTGGAGTGCCCATAATTAGAGTCAAGGAATATAGTTGATAGCATCATTTTCATTAAAGCTATTTGATTAGGAGGTAGATCGAGAACATAAATCAAAAAAGGGCCAGCAACTGGATGATATTTAATCTAAGCAGGTAAAATATAGAGCATTGCAAATAAAAACAATAAAGGCCTGAAACATTTGCAGAGAAGTGTGAAAGAATTTTTGGGGGCTGTTACGTGCTGCACATTTTAATTAGTACTTAAACCCTTAAAAATAGATAGGGAATGGAGAACAGGAACACAGGATGCAATGGAAGACCTCTCGGACTAGCATGAAAATGACAGCTAGAATGAGTGGAATATAAAAAAAAAAATGAAAGAAAGCAGAAGGGAAATGGGAAATATTCAAAGACATTAAATGTATGCCCAAGGGTCAAGAATGCCATCTAGCAATATATGGAGAGGTGAAAGCAGGTCATTGAGCAAGAGATAGGATGAACTTGATCCAGGGTACAAGAGAGCCATCTAGCATGTGGCACGAGCAACTCAGGAGACAGATAGGCTGAAAATACAAAAAATGGGATCACACTTGGTGAATTTGAGACACACACAAAAGCACTTGTTTCATTTCATTTTATCTCCAGATAAGGATGTCCAACTCCCTCATTCTATTTTAAACAATAGAAAAATCCTCTGGATTCTAAAGTTTGTAACACAAACAGTTTGGAAAAAATTCTGGAAAAATGGGGAAAATATTGCACATGAAGGAAATGAAAGCTTCAGTAGCAATCTGTTTGTTAAGCACCATTTTTAGGTGGGTAGCATAGGTCTTGCTGCAAAATTCACAAAGAATGGCTGCATAATTCTGCCGGCAAGGGTCTGCCTAACCTCCCGATCCCTAGCCGTGTATTTCTCATCTACCAAACATGAGTACAGATGTCTATCAAAGGTAGTGTAATATGATCAGAGGCAATAACAGGATGTTTGCCACGTTATAAATACAACCACCGCAGAATTCCTTATATATTTTCCCTGCATATGTGAATTATGCATTAAAAACATTGTTTAGACTTAGTAGCAAAACAAATACTATGTCCTTTAGCAGCTGTCAGATAAACAAGCAGCAGAGATAGGAATATTTGCAGAAGTTCTAAGTAAATGAAAATGTCTTGATAGCAGCTTAAGTTACTATGTAGATGATGTAGTGGCCAAGAACATAAATTTTTTGTCACACCAGAACAAATATTGAAATAAACAAATCCCTCTGTTATGAAATGAAGCTCAGTAAAGATTAAAAAAAGAGTTCTCCCTATAAATGTACAGCAATGAAATAGGACAGGCTATGAATTTTTTTAGCATTTATATTTTGTGGCACCTTTAACTGGGTGAGTGATTACATTAATTTATTTTTCTTACCTTTTAGAAAAGACTGGAAGTCTCTGCCCTTATCTTCATTGATTTTGCCTTCCAGAGAAGAAAGAGTCTTGCTCACATCATTCATTGCAGCAGCAATGCTGTCAACCTTCTTCTGGAGAAAAGTCAGTTTCATCTCCTGGCTGCTAATCTTCTCAGTCATTTTTTGTGTAAGTGCTTGGCCAGAGAACAAAATGAGAAAAAAAAAAAAAGCAGTGTTAAAAGATTGAGAAAACAAACTTGAGAGACATTAGCTGGAAAAGGGGTGAAAAGTTTCTGAATTTTTAGTCTTGAGTGAATCATCTTGATTTTTATCATGTATCACATATTAGTGACATTCAGCAGCATAGTAGTAACTAATTATTTTAGCATCTGTATTAATTATAAAATATTTACAAGTGTATTTTGAATGGTTAGCATATTTTAATCAGCATAATGCCATTCTTCCTCCACCTAGCACCCTATAGTGTATTCAGTTAACGTTCTCATTTAGTCTGTCTCCTTTAACATAATCACAAAAGCACTGATTTTTACTTACCATTTATAACAACTTCATGAAATTTCAAGACTTGTGTCTGAAGAAATAAATCATCTTTTCAGTGTTGGAGTCAAAATAAGGACTTATTCAACACAGCAGCAAAGCAGAAAACCAGCTAATAGATAAATACTTTGGAATAGCCATTAGTGTGTTGTTTAAAAAAAAAAGATGTCCAACCTGTGAAGTCAGGTTTCTTTTCAAGTCTGCCCCAATTGTTCCTGATGCTTGTAGTCTCTTCAGGTATAAAAAGGCCTAGATGGATGTTTTAAGGTAAGTAGTAGTGAAAAGGCCTTGGTCTTGAAAAACAAGACTCCACAGACTTCAGCTAGCTACTTGACAGGAACAATACTTAGTCTGGGATTTTCAGAAGATACTGATAAAAATTAAATGCTCTAATTCCTGTAGCCAAAGAGACAAAATCTTTTTAGTTCTTTCCACACTTCAGACTAAATGGCCTGCCTTAGACACATGATGTACTACCCTACACAACCCAGGCCACACTGTGACTTAATAAACTGCTATGCAAGAAATTCTTTAGCAGTACATACAAATACTGACTAGTATAAATTTACAGTATTGGTATTGATCTTATGTCAGTTTTCATTATGGCATCAGTATCTAGTCCCATGGTAGCAAACAGTTATAATCAGAAATCAAGTAGAAGCACAGGGACATAAAGACTACAACTACTCTCTCCTCACAAGTTTTATGTAAAAGGGGGCATGTTCTACTGACTCAACTTGTATTCTTCAAAATCAGTCTATAAAAAATAAATGCATCCTATCTACTCTGATAGAATTTAAGTAAATCCAGGAAATGCACTAAACGCACCCAAGACAGCGCAGATGAAGCATGCCAACACCCATAAGAATGCTCTCCTGTAGAGTCATTCCAGATGTAATATTCATAATTGGGAGAGCCTGTTGAATAAGGCTCATGCTTTAGGTTCAGATGTTAGCATCTCCAGCTGTTTACTTTGTCTGTGGTGTCTACTTACAGGCATAAGATTGTGTTTATAACTGAACTACCTAGTTTAGAGGCTGGCAATTCTCCCCAGTGGCACCATAGAGAGAAGCCACTGTTGGATCTTCCTTGAATACTCTTCATCATAATATTACTGTGACGGGTCTAGACACTTCTGCTTCTGGTCAAATTGTTACTATGAGGAAGTGATTTGCATTCATGGTTGCCTCATGCAAAGTCATGAGCCCAAGCAGATAATTAACCTGCAGGGCACAATGCTTTCCCCAGTTTGGTTTCTATTAGTTCTTACTGAAAGGGAGGACAACCTGCATAGCTGAACCTGAAAGTGAAGTTTATAAGCAACATTGCTGCATTGTGGGAAGCTAGAAATCTGGCTTGCAGAGTCCTGGCAGCTGCTGGTAGAATAACAGACCAGAGCAGTCAGTCCTGGCCCCAGGTCATGGCAGCCAAACCAGGACTCTCTCCTCCTAAAATAGCGCCATTTGATTTTAAAATAACTGAAAAGCAATTAACCTGGAGCTCTGAGATTCCAATTTCAGAGTTATTTTTCAGAGCAGAATTCCCACTAAAAGCAGTGGCATGTTTTAATGTTATATTGATCAAACTCACTTTTTCCCCATCTGCTTTGCTAGACAATAATCTCCTCCCTCCAGCACTGGGAACCTTGGTAGTTCACACAATATCACCAAGGGGATACAGCCTTCTCCTTTCTAACTCTCATTTGAAAATACCTTTATCTCCATGCCAGAATCAGTCTTTCCCTCTCCTGCCTATGCTTTCTAATTTTTCTATTTGTTGTCTATTGTGATCTAAATTAACACACACATATGGATATAAGCACATCCATGTGTACTGTCTCCATAAAACCCTGTGGCAGTCCAAACTCCAACATCCTGCTCTTCCAGCATGCAGGAATAACCCAGCACCAGAACAGTATATTGACAATTTAATAATACAGACCTGAACACAGAACTTGCCTTATTATTTGGTTCCAAAAAATATTTGTGGATATAAGCCAACTGTATGAGTGACAAAAACAGTGTAACAGCTCATGATTATAAAAAACTCCAATGTAAACATCCATAATCGAATCATCAACAAATTCAAAAGGAAAGGAAAGTAGTAAGAAAGCTCAAGGAACATGCCTCCTTTGCAGACTTTTACATCTTGTCCATCTTCTGAATCCTCACCATGTGAGCTACAAGCTCATCTGACAGTATTTAGAGAGACTGCTGCAACAGGCCACTTTTGCCATCAAAAATTCACCTGAAAGTGCATTCTCACTCACTGCTAGGGAGTATATCATAAGCAGAGAATAATTTTTTTTTAAACAACTTCTTTACTCAAGTTTATTTCACATATTCCTTTTGTTGTTACTTGAACGAGATATGTAGATTGTCGGCAGTTCTCCAAGTAGGCAGACTTCCTAAGTAGTTCCCTTTTACCAACAACTCTATACCCTCAAAGGCATATACACCTTCCTTCAGGTGGTACAGACTGGAATACAGCATAGTCAACTACTTGAATACCTCTAAAGCATGGATACCTTTTCATGTTTCTTTATAGTGAACAGTTAATATTCAAATTGTGGTTAATTGGAATGATCTGATAAAGCATGATTGTTTCTACTCCCAGTTTAGTGATCGTGCAAACACACCTAGAGTGAGTAAAATTCTATTCCCATAAATACTTTTGCAGACAAATGTGAAATTAATTTTCTAGAGCATTTGTGCCTGTAAACTCTAGATAATGCATGAGCACACCCAACAGTTCTAGAGACTAAGAGATGAAGAAGTCACCTAAGGTAACTTCTCAATGTAGTTCACTATTTAAATGAAAGCATTATTTTTACTAGCTAGTTCTTACAATGCTGACATCTATACATAACCTTGCAAGAAAACACTGGCATTATATTCCAAAACCTTATGGTCTAGATAGACTGAAGTAAACACAGTAGTGATGATATGACCAGTGCAATAAGCAACAGTCTCAAACATCCATGGTATAAAGCTGTAATTGTCCCTGTGTTGCTTCATTATCTGATCATCCTAGGTGGAGTAGCTTAAAAAAGCACCTAAGCTGCCCTTGCTAAAGTTTGGTGCATCACTGTACTGATTTTGTGTAAAGCACCAACTTTTATAAGAACATATATAACAATAATCCTGTATTCAGGCAATACAATTAGCATCACTACATTTTCTTTTATGACCAATGCTAGCCTATACTGTTCCTAGATTGGGGAGTGGGGGGGTGGGAGAGGTGTGTTCTGGTTGTGTTGGTTTTGTTTGGGGTTTTCCCCTCTATTTTTTTCTGTTAATTGATCTGTTTTACTCAGTGATACAACATCTTAAATATTTCTATGCAGAAGGAATTTCCCAGTTTGAGTCTAGTCACAAGACACTCCATAAATGCTAAGCTACTAGTACCTATAAAGACCAGTTTCTTCTGCTTTTCTTTATTAGAGAAGCATACTGCTGAACCAGGACAGCTAGAAACCATAACCGTTCCTTCAGGTGCCTTCAGCAGACAGGGTTCTTGTTCTCAAATTGTTTTTGAAGGGATCTCAGTGAGTCACATGGTCAGTGACTGGTCTGGGGTGATAGTAATTATAACAGCTAACCTGGCCCACTGGGATCCTGAGAAGCTCCTGGTGTCCTCTCACTAGCAGTCCTGCTGCTTTCAGCCTGGTTGCTGTGTATAAGTGGTGATTGCTCTTGAGCTAGGAAGAGAAAAAGGAAAGGGTGTGAATGAAACAGTGAATATGACAATCAGGATTCTGCCACAAATACTTTCTCTTTATTCTAAACCTCTACCAACATCTAATCATCTGCAGTGGCTTTGTTGTTTGGGTTTTTTAAAAAAAAAATCTATGACACAACACAAAGCCACATTGGTGAATACAGTGAATGGCCTTCCTGAGACTGGCAGGGGTTGGAGCTATTACTAAAATATCAAAACTTGCCCTAGAGCAAAAAGGATTTTGAAGTCTCCAGGGCTAAAAATTCTAGAGAAAGATTTTAGATCAATAAAAAGCATCAATACTAAGACAATATAGAAATTGTCAACTGTAAAATTAATTAGGTCTTTTTTAATAGCTACAAAATCAGTCACATTTGTTGAAACTTGACAGATTACATAAATCTTCAGCCACAGGAATCTTCCCACTAAAAACAGTTGTGATATTAGAATTTTGGGTGCTGCAACAAGGAAAAACCATTTCAAAATATAATTAAATTCTGAATTCCATCAGATGTCATCTGAGGTTTGTTACTAGTAAATACATTTGAAAACTTCATGAAGCAATAATTTTGTAAATATTTCCTCCTATTGCGGCAGATGGAGATTTTCTATGTTTATTGTACATCAGTCAAAAAATTCCAAAGCAATTTGCAAAAAACTAGACTCACAATTATTATTTCAATATTCTAGTTGAGGAAACTGAAGTCCAGAAACAAAGTGCCTTCACACACAAAAAGCAATGAACAGCTGACAGAATTGGCAACTGAACTGTGATTTCCACTTTCCTGAATTATTTCTCTAGCCATTAGGCTAAAATGTGTCATTTTTACTTCATTATCATTTCAAAATATTCAATATAGACAAAATAGGTTGTAAATTTGCTAGTGTAAATTCATACCTATTTTTATGACTGATGAGTTCATGAGAGATTTTGAAGTGGATGTTGTTCCAGCTGGAGCACATCTAAGGAATGCCACTTGTGGCACTGATGTAATTTCCAATCTTTAGTCCAGTAAAAGCAGAACAGCTTAGGCATAGTGACATTATTTTCCAGTTCAAATATTAAAAGCTAGTCTAGTCATAATGTGAGTTTCCAAGGCAACAGAATAAAATGCTGAATCAAGAAATTCCCTGTTTCATCAGCCTCTTAGCAGTATATATGAGAATCAATAGATTACATTTAAAAATGTAAGGTGTCTTCAGTTGTAAATTAAGGTGGGGGTGAGTAACAATTGGGTCAGGACCTTAAAGGAAATTATCTTGTGGACTGAAAGTTTCAAAGGATTTGTTGAAATTGGCTGATAAAAAACACAAAGTCATCAAATACTTATCATTTCAATAGCCTCTGTTATCTTTCTGTGGCATGGTTATTGACAGGAGTTAATACTTGCATTCAGCCCAATTCATTACACAGGATTTATCAGCTGGTGATGTGACAATATAATCTATGACAAGGGAATCAGTTACTTGCCTGTGATAAAGACCACTGATCGATGTCTTTATTCTTTCATTTACAGATCTTTCTGTTGCTGTAAATGCATTCACTGCCACTGTTACTGCTACAGACACCACTTTTTTATACTATTCATCTTATCTTTCATCTTCCCTGTTAAACCAACTGCCCCACTCACAGCTTCACATTGCCGAATACCCAAGCCCTTACAGTTTTACTCACTGCTAGAGTTTCAAGGATATATATTTAGCACTGTGTCCTTGTTTTAGTAATGATATAAACTCTTCTGATAATTTAACCGCTGTAAGACTCAGGACATAGTATCCTATTCTTCCTATCCAAACCAGGAATGGAGCAAGCCAGTAGTACGTTATACTGTTTCTAAAAGAAGCAAGGACAGTAACCAGTGGTGTGAACACACACAAAATCACCCAGATACAATACCTCATATTGTACAGTTAATAAATTTCATCACTGTATAGGAAAGGTACTTCTCAGGCAGCATTAGAAATCCAGGGTTTTGATTTGTAAAGCAAATTCAGATGAGTGACTGACAACATAGTTTCTCCTACAATAAGCCTCCAGTGTGTCAGTCCTTTTCCAAAGGAACCACTCTGACACATCATATGGTGATGAAATCTTCTGTGCCCCTTGGTCTTGCTACTGAGATTCCCCATCCTAGATGCTAAACAGGAGCAGATGTGATGGGAGCACCGAACTGAAACTCTAATATATGTAATAGTCTTTAGGGTAGAAATTGTCATCAAGTGATTTGTATTTGAGACCCTTTTTTAAAAAAATGGATACATTAAGCTCAGTCTAAACTGAAAGATAAAAGAAAAATTACACTTTTAGACCCACCTTATAGGTGCCATTTAAAATAACCCAACAGCAACAAAAAAGCATCAATTCAAAACGCTGAGCAATGAGGAGTTCTTCCAGCTATTCCAGGAGCTTCAGGGTTCTCAGCACATCCAAATACCAGGTAGCACACAGAAATTAAACATTAAGCTCCTATCACTGAATACATTGGCCTAGATGTATAATTCATTGTCCCATGTATTTTTAAACACAGCATGTAAAATTATTTCAGGGAATATTAAAATTATGGAAATTGGATCTTTTTCTCTCCATGTATCTTTGATGAAGCAGGAATGGCTTGAAGGGGAATCCCTGTGGGGCGTTTGGTAGTTTTCTCCCATTCCCTGAGTTTCAAGGTGAATTGCTACCTTTTGTCTGCAGCTCACCCGATGCAGATGATAGCAGATAGCGCTCGATCCTGTGTGGAACGTTTTACAGCCATCTGCTGGAGAAACGACATCGCTACCCTGCGCAAGAATTCAGTGCTAAAAATGGTTATGGCATTGTCAGCAACCCTGAGAACCAGTCGTTTGCTCTCCGTCACGGCCATGGAAGATGTGAATTAATCCATACACATTAAGTCACCTTAGCCTCACCCCACAGCAAAGCTGAATTTGAACATAGTGAAATACATTTCAAGACGCATCTTCCAGGTCTTGAAATCATTTGTGACACACAATATAGTGTTCAGGGTCCACATGTGCACGAGCAATCTGGGATTTCTTCCCCTCAGACATTACTACATGCAGCATTTTCTCCAGCTTAAGAATGCAAAGTTAAAAAGCTGTGATTAGTACAGCTGACATGGCATAAACTTTGCAACTGACAAGTCCTTTATTTTTTACATTTTGCTCCCAGTGAAGCATTTGATACTCACAAATCAAGATAATGACGTTGTTTGTTTAATTGTCCATATCATGCTGTTTCATTACACTTGTCAGAAATTATGTCTATGTTTTTCCTGTCTTAAAGTTTACTGTAGAATGGCACTGTCCAAGATGGGCTAGGATCCATGTCCTATCCAATTTAGTCAAGTGTTCCCACATAGGAAGTAAAAGTAGAAATCACAATCCAAACATGTCTCTTCCCAGGGACTCTTCTTTCTCTCTCTCACTAATACATCACCTTGAAAAGCATTGGTAACCAAGCAGTTACAAGACTACCAAATATGGTTTACAGATGTCTAGTAATAACTATCAGATGATGACAAGTGTTTCCTTCTGCCGAGACTACCAGACTGGAATAGTTGTGTATGATTTCACTTGGTTTGAGATAGAAGCAAACCAGAAGATGTTTTGAATTAGCATTTGCTATAAGTAACCCACATCACACCAACAGCGCCTTCCCAGGATTTAAAACATATTGTCAGAATACTCCAGACCCTTAGCACAGAAACCCTTCAATAACAGTTCTGTTGAGCAGATCAAGCGCAGGGAGGCCAAGCTGAGGGCTCAGGCACTCCAGAGAGCTTACAATTTCCCTCCCGCCCCTCACCATGGCAGAAAGAGTGCCTGAAGACAGGGCTAGTGGGCTCCCAACTGTTCAAGTTCATTAGCTGACATCCTTTCATGGGAATTGAATAATACAGGCAGGGCTTGTGCTGGTGGTCTGCTCCTCATGGGAGGCAGGATTCCAGAAGCAGGGAAGAGCAGCCTTTTTGACATAACACCTTTCATCCCAATCTCTTTAAGCGCTTCTACCAGCATTAATTAATTAAATGTCCCAGTGTCCCTGTGAGATAAATGTCATCTCAATTTTCTAGATGGGTAAACTTCGGTATGCAGATTATAAGTGACTTCAAGTTATTCAGCAAGCCAGAAGAGGTTTGAAAATAGAACCCAGGAGATGTAATTTCAAACCCTCTTCTGTAACACTTGACAACATATTCCTTTATTCTTGTTTTTACACAGATGCCACTACAAATTGAGTTATACAGCTTTTTTTTTCCTGGTCAGCGCTCCCCTGTTGTTTGGATGCCATTTCAATTTTATCAACTGTAGACTCACCCTTCAATAAGCATTTTTAATCTATTTTTGCTAGTGTTTGCATGTTTTAAAAGCAAACCTTTAAAACATCTCATCCATGCTCACTGGCCAGCCGTGCTGACTGTGCCTTGCATTAATATCTGACTCCACGCTCAGCTGCACAGGAGAGAGTTCTGTGCCTGCTGAGGTTCTGGCTCTTCAGCATTGAAATTTCCCCCCTGGATGTGAACAACAGTGATTTCATTCCTCCACATTAATTTTTAATCACAGCCTCTACTTTACCACTGCTGATTGAATCCCCTACCACATGTAATGGCCTTTCTTCTAATATTCATTCATTTAAAATATGTATGCTGATGCCATATCTTATTTTTCAAGGGCAGCTTGTTTAAGGCCAGCAGCAAAGAAATAGCTATTATACAGATGTTAAACTACAGTACGTTGATATATCTTTGATCACCAGGGCAGAGGTAAAACACTATTCTCTCAAAAAAGGGCACAATTATACAGGGATCACATGTAATTCAGGCCCTGTTGAAGCAAGCAACAGAAGTCCTACTCAATTCAGAGAGAAACAAAGTTGAAACAAAGTATATCATGTCTAAAACATATTCTTAGAGCCTGAAGCTGAAAGCCAAGAGTCACAGTGCTGTAGATTAATTTTACAGCAAGTATTCAATATAGGACCTGGATTTATTATAACCAGCACCGCTTTGCTCAATAACTAAAAGGTCAAAAGTAGAGATGCATTGAATGCAAACTCTGTATTGTAGCAAAATACTAATTTAATGAGTTTTATTTGGAGTGGAAGAAAACTTAGCTGCTCTGGAAACTCAGTTGCAGCTAAAAAATCCACATCTCAAAGCATTTTAGTTTGCTGGGCATTTTTAATGGTTTTACATTAAAACAGGAAGAATTGTATTAATTTTCAGCAGAGCTATTGGCTCACAAGCCAGACTGTACTTCTTTAGGTTTACTGAAGTGAATCGTTTCAAATCCTGACAATTCTACTCACCTTTGGGCTGGCAGTTTTGCCCACTGTACCCAGGACAGCACTTCCACTCTAGTGATGTTACTATTCTATGTTTGACTCTGTAGGCTTGCTGTGCTGTTGTCTGGGACCTGCAAAATAATACTATTGTGAGTTTATTTTAGGTGGCCCAACAAGTGGTGTAGACACCTGTATATAAGTACATTAGACAACTGTATAAGTGTACATTATGTTATCTTACATGTCAAATGTATCCTTTCATTAACTGCCTGAAACACAGTGAAGTCTTAGTAGGGTTTGGTGTTTCAAAAGCAATCCCAGTGTTAATGTTTCAACCTTCAGATCATCTGCATGGATTTTAAGGTAACCTGACGTGTCTGTTCAGTACTCTCAGAGAATCTCTTGAATCTCTTATTCCTGAATCTCTTATTCAGAAATCAAATACTGCTAGCTTTTATGGAAGAAATTACAACTAATATTTACTAAGCTGTAAAGAATTAAGACAAAAAAGCAATTGTGAAATACCATTTCCTTTGAAACCAGTGAAAAAAGCATTCACAATGAATATATGCCATGTTTGTTCACATTTAGTGCATATTGGAAGCATTCCATTATGATTATTTTACACAAGATCATACAAATGTTAATCTGATAAAGTGTAAAAACTTCCACTTTGGAAGTTGCCAAAAGGAGGGTATCACCATGGAATTGGGATGCCTCAGTTATTACTGTTTAAGTATGGAAGTGCAGAGGCAACAACAATTTCACTTTGTGTTCCAACACAATCTGCATGTCCTGACCATACCCGTCACTTCTTTTAATGTCACAGAGAAGTCAGTTTGGAAGGAACACACTGCAGGAGAGGGTACAGAAGAAACTAAACACAACAACTCTAATTTTTCTTTTAATACATTAAATGCAAAGTTTGAATAAAAAGAATTTTGCATGGTTAGCTAGTTGCTAGACACTACCATGAAGTACATCTCCAATCTCTGAAAGCACAATGATAAAATGGTTACAAAACTGTTTTGGACAAACAATTGTCATCTACATAATTCCAGGAAGGGTGAAAAATTTTAAGACTGTCAGACCAAAAAATATCCTCCCAATGAATTAAAAAATCCCACCTTGTTTTACACTGTAGTTAATCTTGTCACCCCTTCACAAGGGATGTAATATTGTACATATTAAAATTCATAGCAGGTGGCAGGAGCTTTGTATGTGTCCCCAATCAGCTTTCCTCTGAGAAATCACTTTTTAGTAGCAAGAACTCAATAAAGATTCAGGTGAACAGAAATCAAGAGAGTTCTCAGCTCTTTTGCTGTATGGATGGCCTTATTTAGTGATAAAACTACCTTATTCCACATTGCATAATCTGTTCCTGAAAGCACTCAAAAATGAAGTGTCCATGAAAGGAGTTAATCAGGAATAGCTACTTAATAAAAACCTTTTCCACAAACAAGACCCAGAATCATATGAGAGGCACCTATTCTGGAGCAGCACAAGGAGCTAATTTTCCTACAAAAAAAATATCAGCTATTGTGAATCTTCCAGATTGAATCAGGAAAAATTAAAAAGAGGTGGGGGTGTGTACACATGCACAACACTTCAACCACAGGGTACATTCCATAGTTTTGCAATACCATCAATTATATTTCAGAGTCCCCAAATCCTAAGGAAGCTATTCCTGGTGTCACCTCAAAGTTTTAAGTGTGTTCTGCCATACCACAAATTTCAGAGCAGTCAACCTGACTTGTAAGAGGCTTTTGAATTTTTTCAAGGGAAAATACAACTTCTGTTTCAGTTTACCATTTTCTAGACCCATGCATTAAACCCCAACTTCATTTACTACTGAAATCTTATGTTTGGAAAATAGAACAAGGGACCCAAAACACAAAGGAAAATCTGAATATTTAACAAGCTCATTATTTACAAATTGTATCCAGGCCAATTACTTTTCTAGGTTCACTGTCTGACCAAAGCTCTTCCAGAAATAAGCATGCAGCAGGGAGATAACAAATGCCTCTCAGGGGAAGCTTTTTGCTCCAACAAGGCATAAGCATGAGAAACTGCACGGAATGGATTTTCTTTCCCATATGTTCTTTAAACCTTTGTGCATGTCTACCTTTCCTTGCAGTACTCCAGAAGAGGGGAGCAGGCAGTGGGCTTACTTGAAGACTTTGAACTGATCAGCCGGTATCAGAGTGCAGCTATGTCAAGCATGTATTGTGGAGCTCCCAGTCATGAACTTTTATACTTGCTATAGGTACATGTTAAAACAAGACCTGAAAGCATGCTAATCTGCTGCCTCTTGTTTTCATTTGAAGTTCTAAAGTAACGGTTGCATTAATTATGCAGCTAGTGATAAACATTTCAAATACTCTTTCTTCCTAATCCTACACACCTCTGAGCACAGGATCCAATACGTGGAGTGCAAGGCTTCACTCTGCCTGATGAGAATGTTTCCAGGTTGTCCACTACTACTGTAGGTGAAAGTCTGGTATGAACATAAGCACACCAGTTCCTGTAAGAGATAGAAGATAAATATAATGAAAAGTACAAATAATATTTTACACAGTATGGTGATACTGGAAGGGGACGTTAAACCCATAATTTAGCAAAACACTTAAGTTATGAATATTGAGTTTGTTTTCTCTTCGACTGCCAGTGTACTCTCAGGCTACCCATTAACAATAAAGAAAACAGACAATCACTTCTCCACCTCTACATATATTTATACTTCAAACCTAAATTTTTCTTTGTGAGGCACCAAGAATAAAGAAGTTCTTATAGAATGCAGTAAGGACAGGTCTTAAACTACACCAATATTTCAGACTATGGAAAAAAATTCAAAGGGTTGTTTAGTAAGGCTTTTAGCCACCCATAGCTTTCACTTTATGAATAGACATCACTACTCTTACTCCCTTTGCTCCAGCAATAGTGTGAGTACATGCAGACTGTGTTTTATGGCACACAGAGGTGAAAGCCACGCACAACAATGATGTGCCACAGTTCCATACTTGCTTACACCATTAGCCACCCACCCAGAGAAGAAAGTCACATACAAAATGATTTAACTGTTGATCATTCTAGCACATGACGTAGGAGCTAGCAAGTGCAAGGCCAAGTTTGCATTGCAAGAAATCACCAACTGTTAAATCAGATTTAGAAATCAGGCAACAGTAGCTCCTGCAGTATAGAATTAACTAGAAATCAAACTGAAAAATGGCTCAGGACAGATTCGTACAGGGAAGTTGTGCCTCATATCTACTGAATTGGAAGCAAGCAGATAAAGGGGTGATTTTCAAAGGCTTTCATCCAATTCACTCACCAAAATCTATTGGGGGAGGGAGGGAAGCAATCTGTCACATAGTAACAGGTTAGATCCTGTTACAGATTAATAAGATATTAGAGAGGTGAGAGGCTAGGTGATATAGAGAGGTGAGAGACTAGCTAGCTTTCTCAAGAAACAGTTCCTCAGCAGAATCCCACATGTATCTGTAACAAACATTAAATTAATTAATAAGGGGAAAAAGTAGGTGACTAAGGAGGTGACAGTTATAGAGAGCTATACACAAAATCATTGTGTAGTAAGCCCAAAGATGATCTTAAAGAATTGTGGAAATATCATACTGAATTTCCAGCTAATTGTCAGAAAATGGTCTTGCAATGCAGTGTCTGGCACAAATAAAGAGAGCCTTATATAGACAGCATGACTACCTAAATTAACTATCACAAAGATATCCTGGAAACATTGTGATTTCCTTCTTGAATATGCCAATTCAGTATTTTGTATTAAACTAGTGACTCAAATACATGGAATTATTAGAGAAGAACTAGAGAGAAACAGAAATCACCACTGTTTCAGTAAATTAACTCCTTGATGCTGTATGAGTTTACAGTTAGCATATAGCTTAAATACAGAATTCAGATCCTAAAGAGAGGTGACAAGACAGGCACAAACAGAAAATGAAGAGCAGGTGGGATGGGAAGTCATGGCCTTCATTATTCAGTTACTCTTGTTATGACCAAGAGACATCAAAACAAAACAAGTTTAAAGGAAAGAAAAAACCTAAACCAACAAGGTCAGGGTGGTGTTTCCATAAATAACCAGTACCAGATTTTGAAGTTTGGAAAGCCAGTATTTAAAAAGCTGTTAAATAATTTCATGAAAGAACATGCCATTAGAGTGGTGATGGGTTAGGGATTTTTTTTTTTTAAATATGAAGCTGGAGCTATACCTCTAAGTCCCCCAGTTGCAGATTGGAAGGCATTCTGAAGAAAGTATTGTTTTTCTGACAGTGGAGCAAACATCTGTTTGGTCTAGTAGTAATTACTTTCTCAGTGTCATGCTGAAACATATTTAATTTTTGACTTGTCAAGTTAACGCTAAAACTTTGTTTCAGTTGAAGGACTGGTAAACTTGCAAATATTTCCAAACCAATATTTGCATATGAGAAATTAAATTTAGTCTTCCTGGGTCATGCTTTGCTGCTAACCTTTGCTTCCCATTGTTAGTGCTTCACAACCCAGTAAGGAAACGTATATTTACTCAAAGTTGGTATTTGCTATGGTCTCCATACGGAGGAAATCAAATACAATTAAGACCAGATTAGTCCCATTTACTTAACTAGCATTAGTACAGATTTACACCATTTCAAACAAAAACAACACCACAACACGGTATCAGGGTCTATCCTTAAGTGATTCCTTCTGCTTACTTGATCCTACAAGTATACCTGTGTTTCAGTAGTACTTTACCTGGAAAATGATGCCGGAGAAAACAGCAGGATAAGCTGGGAAGAAAGATGTTAAGCACAGCCAACAGACTGAACCTCTCAGTATTTGTGCTGCCAGTACTGTAGTGCTCCTTCACACAACACATTGCTTAATTGAGGAATAATGCATTTCATATAAAATGGGGTCTTACTGAGTCTCTTTGATCTGATCTTGCTCACTCACTCTCCACTTCCTTGAGAATTTTCATTAGGATAATATTTCCTTTTAATTGGATATAAAAAGGCTATGCTTTTGTTTGATGCTTCCTTTATGTTCTGTCTCCCCTAGCTATAGCCTTTTTTTCTGTGTATCTAAATTAGAGACTCCATGAATAAATATTTGCTGAAAATTAAATGCAGCTCTCAAGCACAAACTTCAAGATTAGGTACTCTTCTCACTACCTCTTTGGAAGCCAGGAACAATTCTATGCAAGTTAAAGAGCCATAAAATTGGCAGAATGAAAAGAAGATTTAAGTTTTTTCTGTTTTGCAGAGGCATGATGAATTAACTTACACCACCTCTGTGTTTGGGGCACATAGGTCCTTTACAGTCTTCCATATCACACAGAGACTAGCAGTATTAACTAAAGGATAGTATTTGCAGTTAAACATTGCCAACAGCTAGTCAGAAAAAACCTCATAGCTCCATCCCTTCCAGCACACCATTGTAGAAACAAAGCACCCCCTCTTGCCAGCATTCAGTCAGAGCAGAGCATGGCAAGACACCTAGCTCCTTACAAACATGACCAAGAAGATAGGTGTTCCATAGGGTTAGCTTACCGAGCTGCAGGGAACAGCAAAAGCTGGGGTCCTCCCCAGTAGAAGGTATATCAGAAGGACAGGGGTAAGCACATAAACTAGGCACTGACATCACCAGCCGCATGAAGTACCACAGCATGAGAGACAAACAGGCAACAGTAGGGTGAGATAAACAGGTCAGTTCACAGCCCAGCAAGTATCTTACAGAACCTCAACAGCCAGCCTCACCCAAAAAGGGAGAATGGTGATGCCTGGCCTTAAATAGAGTCCTTGGGCCATGAGTGTGGGTGGATGTTTCAGGTGAGGCTGCTCATGGTCATTAGTGCCTGTTGGAGTGCTCAGGGCACTACCTCTGAGCTCCTTTCTCACTACAACCATGAGGCCTCTTCCATTCAGCTGTAATGAGCGTTCTGCATACTCATACCCAAGACTAAAAGACGTATTTTTCTCTAAAGTGCAGCACAGAGATACTAAAAAAAACCCCAACAAAAAACCTATGCAAATAGGATACAAAACACTTCTTAACATATGCAGAAAGTGATACTGGGCCATGCTGACAGTGGTCTATTCAGGAGCAGCTCTAAGCTTGGTGGTTTGCTTACGATTTAAACTTGGTATAGAGAATGTAAGTATCTAAATTCCTGAACAAGCAATTAACTGATGATATATAGAGTCTGATCAGGAGGCCTCTGAAGTGGTAACACCACTTCAAGCCACCATGCAGTACCTGGCTTCTGTCACTGTTCCAAGTTAGCTGTCTGCAAAGTGAGGAGCTAAGAGTCAACACCTAGGGCAGTTGGTCACTAAGTCTACTGCCTCTGAAAATCAAAAACTCATATATAGGAGTGTGATTTTAAAATCTAGGCTACAGTAAGGCAGCAGTGAAGTTAGGCCTTGAGCTTATGGCTCAGCAGCCTGTGCTTTCCCCTTGCATGCAGACTTGTCAGCTCACCAGAGGGAGGGATTAAGCAGAAAACATCTAGCAGTGTTCTCAGTGATGACATTTTCTGCAGTGCATACGGTTGGGTGTAAGTTTTGATAATTGGATTCCATTCATCTGAGAAAATGTGATCAATGAAAAGATAAAACAATGAAAACAGGAATAAAAAGCAGTTGAAAAGTACATAAAAGCTGTGGAATACGGAGTTCAGGGTTTTTTTAAAAACCTACTTTTTAAAATGCATAATGTAAATCCACTCATTATCATTAATATTGAGGGTGGCAGCTTTCAGGTAACAGCTATTGGAACTTGCCCATTTGGAGATGCCCTCCAAAGGAAAATATGATACAATATATCCCAATGTATCAGTTAAGGGCTACTCTTGGCTTTTAAAGATAGTCTGCTGGTTTCTACCAAAAAATTGAACTCATCTTGAGCAGATTGTTTCTATTTAAAATATTTAACTCATTCTTAAGCTACATGAGTGGAATGTCTGAAGCTGTGGTTCTCACATGGCCCAGCAATCTTTGATCAGGGTAAATTGAAGGAAATATTCACAGCAAAAGAGCCCCTGGTGTGACTTATAATTAGGTTTATGCTACCAATGAAATAAGCTCATTAAGAGATGTTAAGAATGTAAATATAATTTTGAAATCAAATTGTCTGAAAAAAATGTAGATTTGGAAATAGAAGATGAAGCGTGGCAGAAGAACTATGACAGGCTGATTTAATGCAAAGGCAGAACAGAAGACAACTGATTTGCATAACAGGACTTTAAACCTGAAAATCCTTTTTACCCTCCATGGAATAATATATTCCAGATCAGCAACACAGAATTCTAACATGCAGATTTTGTTGAGAGCTGCAGGAGCCTGGTGTTTCTTTTGCATTGAGCCTGATTTCAATCAGGAAAACTGTATTTAGAAACAAAACAAAATCCTCACAACATACAATACAAATCCAGCCTGGAGAGAGCAGTGCAAGCCCCAACTGGCATAAAGCCCATGTGGCAGATTTCATAGAATCGTGGAATCGCAGGATCATTAATGTTAGAAAAGACCTCTCTAAGATCATCAGGTCCAAACGTCAACCCAACTCCACCATGCCCACTAAACCATGTCCTAAGTGCTATGTCTATATGTCTTTTGAACACCTCCAGGGATGGTGACTCCACCACTTCCCTAGGCAGCCTGTTCCAATACTTGACCATACTCCTTGCTCCATCCTCCTCTTGCTTGTATTGGCCAGGAAAGATCACTGGTAGCAAAGCAAAGGAGAGTGCCTCTGAGTACCTTGGAGGCCTTTGAAATAGCCTCTTTGCTTGTGATATTTCCAGTAGTATTTCCAAATCAAATTGAAATGCTGCTACCCCAGCGCTGCATCAAGTGTGGGCTGACCCTGTCTGAGAAGTAGTGCATAGTACAAAAAGAAGCATTTGTTCCTTTTGCAACCAGTAAGCATATCTGCACTGCAGGGTTGGCAGGGCTGAGTCCTCCAGGTTTTGTGGATGTGAATTCCAAGTCCAGAGGAGGTAATGGGCCATGAAGCCTGAATGTGAGGCTGGAGCAAAACACCTACAACCATTAGTGGGACCTACATGGTGCCTTTAAGCCTGTCTCCAGTTTTTGGGTTCCTACGCATCCTGTACAGCTTACTCAGGTCTTGCGTCAATGCCCTCTCAGAAAAGTTTTCTTCTCTTCTGCTTATACCAGTCCTGATTCTTTTTCCACTGAGAAAACATTCCCCTGAAGTGGTTCTTCAGTTCCACAGTCTGTCCAAAAATAGAAAGGGTGCAGCCTCGAAATGCAAGAGAGAGCTAGGCAATGCAAGTGAAGGCTGTGGCATCTTCATTGTATTTCAATGTTTCATTTGAAGATTGTTTCTTCTGAAAATAAACAGTCCATATCTCAGTTTTGAATTCTGCATTTGTGTGATGCTGTATAACGACTGGGGTTGGACTAGATGATCTTTCAAGGTCAATTCCAACCCCTAACATTATGTGATTCTATGATTCTGTGAAAAAGTGTGAAATAGTAGTTTTGGGGCAATTGTAAGCCCACACTGTATCCATGGCAAGATGTCCAGTCCCTAGGCTACGTATGTACCAATAATGCACGTTTCCCTCAGCTGGGAAAAAAAAAAGAGCTTATTTCTGAGAGCGTGAGACAGATTACTGTAGTGTTTCCCTGTGTTCAGATGACTCATCCTCAGCAGTTTATATCAAGCTCATGATGTGAAGATATATCTATACAGTATGAATTACTGTGCAACATCTTGCAGCTTCAAAGGGATGCAATTTGCAGCAAAAAGCCACTTTCCTGTCTACGTAATGAAACCACATGGCCCACAGAAACCTGTCTTGAGATGCATGGTTAGGAGATGAAGGGTAGGTAATGTCTCAGCAGTAGTTACTTACTTATTCTTGTTTAAGCTTTCACAAGCAGAAAATAGAGTTTCTTAATTTACTGTGAAGTTTTCTGAAGCTGGACTTGACTGTATTTCATTGCTGTTACTTTTAGACTGGGAAAGTACTTGGGACAGAAAATAGGTTAATATATTTGGAAAGATTGGGAATTTACATTTTCAGAGGTTTTGTTAGATGTTCAAACAGGGTGTCCCTGCCCATGGCAGGGGGTTGGAACTAGATGATCTTTGAGGTGCCTTTCCAACCCAAAGCATTCTATAACTATGAGTTTGTAGGATGAAAACCACCCCCCTCGGTTTGAAGAAGCTACGTAAGCGCGTGTGCTTACACATATCCCTGGCTCCTGATTCAGGGGACACCCAAGAGCCCTTAAACTCATCATTGCTTCCCTGGCGTGGTGCAGGCACTCTTAGAACCCTGATTCGCAACTAATAGGGCTTCTGGTCTGCTTTGCCACCTCGTTGGTGCCAGCCCGGGTGCCCCCTCTGCGCTGCCCGCCCTCATCCGGGAGGGGCGGGAGGCTCAACACGCCGCCCCCCGCAGGCTGCCACCGCCATCTGCTGGGTCGACGAACCGGCACCTGGCGGAGACCTTCCTCCGCCACAAAGCGCAGCTGGCTACCGGCTCTGCCGTGGGTTAGGCAGCTCCGGGCGCCCGTGAGAGGGCGGCGGGCGTGAAGCGCCGTGAGGAAGGGCGCGGCGGTACGAGGCGCTGCCGGGCAGGGCCGGCAGGTGGCACCCGTTGCCCGCAGAGACGGGAAGCTGCCCGTGACGCTTAGCGCTCCTATCGCTCTGCGGCGCTAGCGGCGCGTAAGACCCCGTGGGAGCGTCTGTCGGTGACCGCCGCTCGGCTCGCTCCCGGTGAGGGAGCCGCGCCGGGTGGGTTTGTGGCCGTGTAAACTCAGGTTCGGCCCGGAGCGGAGCTTCCTCGTTTCGTACGTGTCACTGGCACCAGCAGTCAGGAAGAGCCCCGCCGCCGTCTGCTGAGCGGGAGCGTCTGAGGAGGTTGGCTGCGGAGAGCAGGGGGCCTGTACGGAGGCGGGCAGCGAGGGCAGAAGATAACCTGGTTTGACTCCAAGGAAGGAATGTTGTGACTGCTTGCTGACAAGGTAACCTGGCCTATGACAGGGTTGTACTGAACACATTTCAGACACTGGAAGTGCTTCCGTTTAACTTCAGCAGGTGCTGAACCAGTCCTCTCAACCCTGCAGTACGTGATGTCGCTGAAAAGCAAAGTACAATTTGCACTAACGGTAATTTCCTTAGGGCGCGGACCCCTTCCACAGCACATTCCCACTGCAAACTATTCTTTCCGTACATTGCCACGAAAAAACCCAAACCCTCACAAAAAGTGCCACAGAATCACAGAATCACAGAATCTTAGGGGTTGGAAGGGACCTCAAGAGATCATCGGGTCCAACCCCCCTGCCAAAGCAGGTTCCCTATCTCATATTACATAGATAGGCGTCCAGATGAGACTTGAATATCTCCAGAGAAGGAGACTCCACCACCTCCCTGGGCAGCCCATTCCACTGCTCTGTCACCCTCACTGTGAAAAAGTTCTTCCGCATGTTGGTGCGGAACTTCCTGTGCTCCAGCTTACAGCCATTGCCCCTAGTCCTGTCCCCACAGACCACTGAAAAGAGTCTGGCCAATTCCCCCTGCAACCCATGCCTAAGATATTTATAAACACTAATTAGGTCCCCCCTAAGTCTTCTTTTCTCCAGGCTGAACAGACCCAGCTCACTCAGCCTTTCCTCATAGGGGAGAGAATATCTCCAGAGAATAAAGTACACCAGTACACAATTGTTTCCACTTGCCTGTAAGCACAGATCCTTGTAAATGGGCCTGAAGCCACTCAACAGGAGAACCAGTGGCAGTCGGGCCACAAAAGGTATAGATTTTGTTCTGCCCCTTTCATATTATATCTGAAAATGAGTTATTTTTATCCGTGAGTAAATTAGATTTTCTGGCTTTTAATAGAAATGCGATTGAATCAGCACAGCTGAACATTACTGAATCATGAAAATGAGATTATTGTGTTGCTGAAGAAATACAAAAGGACCCAGGGTTGGAGCCATTGTTAAAGCTTGGTGGTTGTGCTTCTTTCACATTGTATGCAATTTATTTGTGCTTCACAGAATAAGTTATGAATTACTAATATCTATTTTACACCTATGTTCATTTTGTATTGTCCTTTGCACCTCACCAAAGAGGATATTGAAAGATGCTACGAGCATCTGGAACTGATAGATGCCTTGTAAGGAGAGGCTGAGTGACCAGGCTAGGGAAAGGACAGCTTTGAGGGCACCTACCAGCAGGCACCAAGGCCCTACAGGGAGGCTATTTAGAAGCAGGATCTAGACTGCACTTAGCAGTACATGGCAGGAGGGCAAGAGATAACAGGGTCAAATTGAAACAAGAGAGGTTCAGACTGAGGAGGAGGAACTAGTTCTCCATGAGGAACCCCAGGCGCGTGCCAAGTCTAGATGAGGAGAGATAACATTGATTGGCGTAAGGTAAACACTCAGATTCTAAGGACAGAAAGCACCCTCACAAGATTTTTTGTGCTATTGCATGGGAGATCTGATTTTGGTTTCAGTAATTTACACTTTACTAGGTGACTGCAGAGACCTCTCACCTTTTTGATACAAGCAATGTGGTAAATCCTGTGTCTTTAAATGAAAATCAGTCATCTTTCAAAAATACAAGTGCTCGTTCAAAGGGAAATTTTAAACCTGAACCAAAATCAGTTAAATTTTGGGGTTCGTGGCCTAGCTTCCTTTGCTCTGAAATATATGAATCTCACCTGAAATAAAAAATTATTACTCACTAGTGACTGATCATAAACAAATCAAATTGGGTATTTGGTATGCTGCGCAATATAGTATGTCATTGCAAAATACACTGTAAGATATGTTTTTATAGCTGAGAGAAATAACTGACTTGTTGATGCTGAAGTATTGGTGGAGGGTGTCATCCCATTTGTTTAATGGGTTTTTTTCAGGACTCGGGGTCCTGACATTTTGTCCTGCCTACTACAAAACACAAATTCTACTCACATCATTCATTTCCTTTTTTTGTGTGTACAGTGTTGAAGCCTTGGACTGCGAACAGCCTCTTTGTCTCATCCAAGTTTTTATTTACTGTTGTGACGAACTGTGTGTCCCACCTTGTGCTGCAAAAATTAACTCACGATTTCCACATGTCTAGCACTTCGCTAATCTATTTTAGCATTTAAAAAGTATTTCTGTTGTGAACCAAATCAGCTCTTTTAGACCTTATCTCCCCTTCTATGTCCAGAACCTTTTGAAATAACCAAGCGTTCCCACAGATAGAGTTTTAAAAAGATATCCATTAATCTGCTTTGAGAATCCAGTAAAACACCTTTGAAAACCCAGAAAAACTGCTCTTTAAAAGGGTCTTAATTTTATATGTTTCCCTCCAGAATATAATTTTATTTTCCATCATCTAATTGACCCAGAGTACAAAATTCATTAAACTAGTTCTGGTCTAATTTACTGTCAGCTCCTCTCAGATGACCTTCCAGTGGTACTGTTTTTTGGTGGTTTGTTAATCCTTTTGTAACCTACAGAAAAGGACATTGCAGTGTGTCAGTAATGGCTTCTCCTCTTTGGGAAATACTGGCCAGGAAAAAAGCCTTTGCAAGTGACAAAATGAAAATGCTAAAAAGAGGATCCATCCCAATTCCAGAGGGGTGAATGGTATTCTTTAGTCCGCTTATAGTGTTGCTTTGGGAAACTTCTCTTTTCTTATTTAGCTTTGTACGTGGTTTGCCACTTAGTCGAACAGACCTGTATCTTTAGATTGTCACTGATTGATTTCTTAGGGGCCTCTTGAACAAAAACCGTCTGAGCAAAGTCCGTGAAATTCAAGGTGACTCGTTCCCCAGTCTTTTCCTCATGAACTATGTTGTTATTTACCAGGAGTGTAAATGCAGAATAGATTAAGATTTGGCAGGAATACTGTCTTTTGAAACACTTGCTTTCTCCAACTGGCCACATGGATAATGCCTTAGAAAAGCATATGGGGACCCCTTGCTGCTGTTCTTTTCCTTGCCACATTTATCCTAGGAATTACCGTCAGTTTTCTAAAATATTTATATTCAGATTTGTAAGAATAATTATTTTCTGTGCAGACTTGAGCAGTTGTTTCTGTTGTACCTTAAATGAAGTGCTGCGAATAATCTAATGTGTGCAGTGGCTAGGAGGTAAATCCTAACACACTGTGTCCAGTTTGTTATGGTAATCCTAATCTATGCAGTGGGGTGAAGAGACACGATGAGTAGGGATGGAAAACAGCCAGTTCCTAATCCTCACTGTTCCGATGGCAGATGAAACAAAGAGCGAGAGCAAAGATACGCAAGAGCATTAATGCAGTAGCTAGTGTAAAGAGATGGATGGAAATTTTTATTATATTCATAAAAAAATTTCAGAAGTCATCTATATAGTAGGGCCTTACCTGGATCTGAGACAGAAAAACTAAATAACCGGACTCTGAGGAGGCTGAGAGAAAAAGATGCTGGGGCTTTTTGTCTAAGTACATTGTGAGTGTTTCAAAAGCAACCTGGGTGGAGATGTGCTGTGTTTCCTGTGCTACTGAAAAGATTGTCATGATCCTGCCTAGCCATCACTGTCGAAAGGCTGTCTCAGAAAGCCAGGACTTCAGATTCTATTATTTCCTGATTTTTTGTCTGGTTTTCCAAACTCAGTATTTTATCACCTTGAGTACAGAATTGTAAGGAAACGTGTTTACTACTTCTCTCTCTGGAAGACAAAACCTCCTACAGAGTGTCTCTGTGAGGCAGTGCAAGCTGGGTAAACCATTTCCTATAGTAACTGCTTGCCACTCAGGTACTGGAACCCCTTGAAAAGTCACCACCACATTGGAGCAAACAGAGCCTGTAATTCATTCTGCGCATGGGACATCAGCAGTGGAAAATGTTTTGTCAATGCATGGGCTATAATAGCACTCATAATTAAAAAGTCTATGAATCGGATGGACCTTGTGCAGCTCTTGCCCTCTACAGTCTGTAGTACCATATCTACATAGCACAGTAAGATGTTTTGCTACTACACACCAGCAGTCTCAGTCATCTGTTAATTGTTTTACTTCTCTGCTCAGCAGAGGACAGCCTCAATCTCTAAATACTAGTATCAAAATTCTCTTTGGACAGTTAAGTTTTCTTGGTATCATGGCACATACATGGTGATGGACCTGCATAAATCCATCCTTTGCCTCCTTTACTCTGTGGATGAAATAGTTACATAGTAATGAATTTCAGGAATTCTGTGAATGGTTTTCTCTGGTCTTTAAGGCTTTAGTGGGAGTCAGTCTCTGCTCAGCGTGCATAAGAAAACTAGATTGTGAGTTTACAGCCAAGAGTCAGGACTACATTCAAGATGCCGCTGGAGAAGAGGGGGACATTGCAAAGGTCATGGCTGGAATGCAATATTGTGAGGACAAAAAGCACTGCTTGTCAAACGTCCTCTGACGCTTAGCCACCAAGGCAGCTGAAGTACCAGTGTAGGAGGTTTCTCCTTCCAGGTCACAGTGAATATACCAAGTGAGGCAGAAACCTAAGTCATGCCTGACTATTTATTGTGAATGGAAAGTGATGCATAATCTGAAGAAATTGATTCAAGAATTGTTCTCTCTGCTCCATTAAAAAAGTGACATGATCAGAAGAGACTGAACCTTGCATTAGCTAGCCAGTTGAATCAGGTTTCTATGTGTCTTGTGTATTTGAACCATCTGCTGAGGTTAACCATTCATTTTAATTTGTCACTACACTAGAAATTCTACTGAGCTGTTATGGGCAAAAGCAATTTCTGGGGAGAAATGCAGAGGTCTGGTCATGAGAATGAAGTATTTCAGCACTCCCACCCCAGGTGACAGCTAAGCAAATCTGTCCCTGGTGCTGACTTTATTAAACACTTCTGTGTTTAGTAATAAAATACTGTCACCTCACTGCTACCTGAGGTAATGGCAGGGAAAGACTATAAAGACCCTCAGTGGATTTGTGATAATTGGAAAATGTGTAATATACACATACTAAGAAAAAAGAGTAATGTAGAGCCATCCAACAATGTGGAGATATCATAGTTAATTTACAGCCTGAATGAATGTCTCGTGCATTCAGGAGCTGCCTTGAATAGTAATTAATAAAATTGGGTTCAGAACAGAAGGATGAGCATGCTAGTCTCAGACTTGCTCCATAGCACCACTGTTATTTAAGCTGCTTTATACAGTGAAATACTGCAATTCTCTCTCCACAGGCTAAAAAAGATGTATCTCACATGAACTCAATTGAAAAGAATATATTATCAATTTCCTTCTTTGAGACCAAATTGGTGCTCACATTTAACGTCATTGACCTTTGGAAAATCTCTTTCTCTGCTACTGAAGAGTAAAAACTCTTTTTCTGCTCTAATTTTCTTTATTCATTGATATAGGTAGCATGAAAATTTGGAAATAGAAATTTTTAAAAATACATATTTCTTTGCAGAGACATAAGCCTTAAATTTCAGAGCTTAAGTGAAATTCATGGCAGGATTGAAGAAAATAATTTTCCTTCAGCGCAGACCATTCCAGATGTGCTTCCTCTGAAGTTTCCATATCCTTCTGAAACCTTGGGCTCACGACCTCCTAGAAAAGGGGATACCTCACCAGAGAAAGCACTCCTCTGCAATGGTTTGAGAGAATCTATGGATTATGTCCTCCTGTACCTGTTCTAAAGTTAACTACAGAATTGTTCCTCTTACTGCAAAAGAACAGGATTTCATTGCATTTTCATTCCAGTGAAGAATAAGGAAGAGTTCTGTGTTTTTCCAGAGAAGGATATATATTTAGTGTCTAAAACACCACAATGGGATATGACACAGGCAGGCTCAATGCCAAGCTTTGCCTTATTAACAGCAGAATCTTGAATCTAGAGCTTTTATCCCTACTGACTGTACCCCTCATCAGGGGTTCCATCACATCTCTGCCCCCGGAAGTTCTGCTGGAACCCGAAGAGCCAACCTGAGATGAGTTTTTGAAAAAAAGTCATGGTCTTTGGCAAATACAGTTGTCCTTCAGCAAGATAGGGAAAAAAAAAATTGATAGTTCTGATAGCACATTTCTTGCAATAAAATGAAATGGAGACTTGTGAGGACCCTGATGGCACTTGTGGGTCTTACCCACCCTGATCTGGGGCCTTCACCTATATACCCTGCCCATGGGCTCAGGAGCCCTGCTGAAGTTCACCCCAGGGCTGTACTGTGCCTGTGCCAATCCTGACCTGCAAGTTGATCTCCCGGCCTAACTATGACCTTGCTCCATCACTAGGGACTTCCTCAGTGATCACTGGGCCGTGTCTTACCCAGGGCAGGCCTGATAATGACTCACTGATTTGCTTTCCCATCTTGAACTCGCTACTGGAGCTTTACTACTGCTGTGCCTAGCGACTTGGACCCCGGAGAGATGCTAGCTGCTACATCTAGGTGCCTGACATGCTTGGCGGTTGTCAGAAATAATATTTAGGTGCAGGCTTTGAAAATCTGTGAAATAGTTCCAAACCATGCTCTTCTGACATTTTAACAGGATTTTTGCAAAAATAGAATGAACCAGAACTGTTTTCTAATCCAGTTCTGGTATGCGTGTGATATGTGTACATAATTTTGTCTTCAGATAAACTAGGGTAGAGAGAGCTGGGGAATTATCTTTGTAATTATGGCAGTAAGGCACAGAACCTCCTTCAGGAAGAGGTATTTGGGTAATTAAGTTTGTGTAATGGACACATATTTTACCTTGTGGGTAACCTGACAGCTCTGGAGACTCTCCAACAAAGCATATGTATTGCTATTTTTTAAATCATTAATAAATTAAGAAACAAATGCTCATTCTTATTTTGTTTTCCTTCCTCTTGTCTCTCCCTGACCTCTCTCTATTGTTCCTTTTCTGTGGAGATGTTTAACATCAGCATCTCTGCACATATGTTAGCACAATAGATTGCCATAAAGGCTTACAGAGCCATGCAGTTCCTACAAGGTCACTCAAAAATTCAGGTTGGAACACAGACTATAACCAAAGAGTTGCTTTAAATTGAAATCAAAAAGTGAATTGTGCTTCCAAATTTCCTTGAAGGTAGTACGCTTCACAACTATTAACTCCTCCACTAATGCCTCGTTCATGCTGTGCTCAGGCGTTAAATGGGTAAAGCTTGAAGAAACCTGAATGTGTTCATTGGAAGTTTTACAGCATCCCTTTCACTTTATTTGCAATAAAAATGCAAAATATGTTTAAAAAGAAAATTATGCTAGAAATGGATTTAGGGGGTAGTTGATAGCACCTGTACATTATAAATAAAAAAGGCAGAGTTTCTCAGCAGTGGCTTTCCAGGTGTTTTGCAGCGGTGATTGGTAACACTGAGCACACCAGACATGGCATTTTTTCCTGACCGCCCTGGGACCAAAAAAAAAAAGAGCAGCAAGGAACTTCACTATTTCTCCAGCTCTAAATGGATGTATAATGAAGGGAAATAAAGAGAAACAGAATAATGAAGCGATTTACTTAAGTCACAGTCAAGCTCAGTGGCAAAACTGGAAGAAAAGCTCAAATCACCTTAGCTGATTACAAAAACACTTGTATGCCATAGGAAGACAGGGCTTGCAAGACAAGTCTTAATGTAAAAAGGATCAAGCCACACCTAGGGCTGTAGAGAGAGGCTCTGTAGCCTGGCAGTTTTTGTAGCCAGGCAGTTTGAGAGAGAGGATGCAGCATTCTGCTTTATGCAGCGGTTTCATGCTGGTACATGTTCCTGCAACACTGATACGCAATCCTAGCTTTACCACGAACTTGCTTAATGAACTCACAAAAAATAACCTACCTTTATGCACATTGCACAGCAGGGTGCTCCTCAATCACGCATGAAACAAGGTGCTGGCCAATACAGGATTTGTTTATTTTGCCTCTCTGTAGTTGCAACCACATGTCATTGTGATAAATAAGAGACCTTGCTCATCGGAGACTATTTTTTTGTTTTCTATACTTATATATTTATTTTCTACATAAAACATAGAAACAATGCCTGCCAATTCACAGCATTTTTCTGAAGATTAACTTCACTGAAATACAATTCTTGACAAAACCTTGAGAAAGCTATAGTCTCTAAGGTTAGAATATGTTAAGACCAATTTTAATGGAGATGTAGTTATCAGCTCTCACAAATAAAGTAAACCCATTTAACCTAGGTTCCTTCAGATACTCTGTCAAACACTGTAGCAAGGTGTTGTAATATGACATTCATCATGGAAGGAGTATGCTAGGAAAGCTATCTGGAAAACATAGCTCCTGCAGCAGTATCACCTCCAGGCTGAGGCAACGGACTCTTTTGAGCATCATTTCACTTAAACACAATCCAAATGATGCTTAGGTCAATGGGAATCTTTTCTTTGAGTTGAAAGAAAATTAGCTCACAGCCACATATAGTAAGATAATTGTAGGAGTATTTCTAAGAGTTAATTTATTCTCTGTGAATTTAAGAGAAAGATTTTTTCCTCCTTTTGGGTGCTAATATCTGGGCGAGTACTATCATAAGAAGAAATCTATATTCTGAAAGCCCACTCTATAAATACTATGGAAAACAAGCAATCCTTCATGTCTTCCATTTTCCACCAGCATCTGAATACATATCAGCAATTAAGTGAGCTTTGCAACATTTCCAGTCAGTACTAACATCCCCATTGAGAACGGGAGACATTGGGGAACAAAGGAAATAACTGAGTGTTCCAGGGCTGTAAAACTAGACAGTACAATTTGATACACTCAGCTCTTACGTGTTAAGTTATACAGTTCCGAATGCACGTTCACCTGCAAAGCCACTTTTCATAAATTTTTATCACAGAATAAGTTGTTTCAAATTGTTAGACATAGATGCATTTTGTACACTTAATTGCGTGTATTTTCAATTTAACGGAGAAGTTTACAAGCATAATAATTTTTAATAGATTACAAATGAGAAAGTGCATTTGCAATTTCTTTTACCCACAAGAAAAGACAGAAGAAAAAACAACATAAGTTTACTGTGCATAAAGCAGGGAGGCATCTATTGTAATCCTTTCCTACTCATATATGATAATGACGTTTCTGTTGGTTTTGAGGTAAGTGCCCTGAGTAACAATATATTGCAGCATTTACAGTGTTACAAATGTAATGGTTTTTACTGAGTCAATGCTGCAGGTTTGGACTCTTGCTTGTTTAGATGGTCTCCTTTAAGCTTAGAAAACAATTTTACTGAAATTACTATGACTTTCACCAATTATTTCACTGGGAACAGAAAAATAACCATTCCTAAGCAACACATAGAAGACAAGAAAAATTGTATAACTTTCCTTACTTTCCCCTGGTAGTTTCAAAGCCAAATGCTTTGGACTTGCCATCCTGATGGGTGCTGATGATACCAGTGCTGTGGGATGACAGTTTGAGAGACATGTTCCCTCTAGATGTATCCAGGCTTGTGACCTCTTGCTGGAGAGGGACCTCTCTAGCATCACTCTGCAGAGATGTCCCTTTGCTGCTAGATGAGCCTCCCATCTTGTCTTTGTCAGAGTCACCATCACTGAGTCCATTTGACTGGCTTGCAGGGGTAGAGGTTGTAGGATTAGAGGTTGTCTTCACTTCTTTCATTCTCAGAGTCTTGCCTGAAGATGCAAAAGGAGGTCCCTGTGAGGCACTCACTTTGGTGGCTTGGATCTCAAAATGGAGTGACCCCACAATAGTGGTCGATGGAGTCGAGTCTGTGCGACTTCTCTGGGTTTCACCATCCTGGCCTGTGGTCCAGACCTTTTCTGAAGCATTGAACTCAGTGCTGCCATTCTGTAAGTACAGTAGGAGCAACAAGAATATTATGTCCTTCATTCTGCTGGTTCGTAAATGCTACAAGTCTCTCACATTTATTTCCCAAGCAAGAAATCCTGTCGCTTACCCCTCCCTCTGAGCTGCTGCTCGTACAGTGAGCCTACCCAGAGGATGCCCTAACAGGCTTTATATTTGTAGAAAGGAAACAGGTTTTGGTGTTTCAAAACTGACTGAGGAAGCCTGGTTTCCTGTTTCTGTGGATTCCTCTGCAACCTGTGACCCCTTGGAGAGAGGGAGCCTGGCAGCCTTTGTGGGAGGAAAAAAAGAGGTTTCTGCTGAAAGCACAGGATAAAGATTAATGGGACAACAGAAACGTGGAAAAATATGTACTGTGATGTAATCCTGAGGGATACAACCTGAAATTATTAGGTAATTTTCCTTTCACACGTACATGGACAGAGAACAGAAGTGACTTGGCACATGCCCTTTATCTGGTTCATACTTGTGACCTTGTTATTGAAAAAAGATTTGGCAAAACTGGTGTGCTGAAGGTTTGCTGTGCCACCTTCTTTTTTTCTTTGAATGTTTAAGCACACTGCTGCCAAAACTGGGGAGTTGCCAAGGAAGAGGTTCACCCTGTATTCATCATTGTAGTGCAAGCCTTCAAATGTAATCATTTACCTGTAAGTCATTGGCCATTTACGTTGCACCCTATTTCTGTAGTTCAATCAACGACGGGTATGAATTGTTTCTATAGCATAGCCCATAGGTGTCTGGTGTCATTTCAGGTTCTTTAGAGTATGAGAAACAGCAACACTGGCCTAGCAGAGGCAGTATATGATCTGTGGGAAATGTGTGGCTTCTGGGGCAAGATACTTGAGGGCATTGCAAATGGCATTAAAAGCTTAAGTAGGGGCAACCGAATCTCATCCCAGATCCCTACTGACTGTAATTGAAATTTAAACACCTAGTTCACATGCAGATCCATATTTATGAGCCCCTAAATCCATATATAAACTCTAAATTCCACACATAGAAAAGATCAAAACGAATATCGTGAGTCACTGATTCACATTCCTTCCCCTTTATTGCATATTTTTACAACTAATTAACTACAATTAATATTATCCTAAAACAATATTAATTGCATCATAAACATAACATTGGAAACTTCATGGGGAGAAAACATCTGGGGAGATGGATATTCAGTATAAAGTGTAAAGATTATTTTTTACATGAGATGAGTAGACAAATACTGGAGTGCATTACCCAGAGGGGTTGTGGGAGCTCCATGACTGGAGATATTCAAAACTCCACTAGACAAGACACTAAGAAATGTGTTCTAAGCCCTACTTTGAGTTGGGTTTTGGACCAGATGACCTTTGGATGTCTTTTCCGATCTATATTATACTATGAAATTATGCTTAGTAGCTGCAGGAAGAGAAGGAATCCTTCCTCCTCTACTGCTATTCTCCATCCCTCTGAGGCAAAGGAGAGTTATTTCCATGTTGAATAAAAAGGAATGGAAAAGGTAATTGCTGAAGAAATTGCAGAGAAATGTAACATGAGATATTAAAGTAGGGGCAAAGCAGTAGCAGATAGTTCTGTTGGGAACCAAAGATATCTGAGAGGGTGTTGTCAACATGTTCAAAAAGCTCTAGCCACTGTCACAAATACTGGGCTCATGGACAATACATCTATGAAAGGAACCTTACACATCTGGAAACAGAACAGTATCTCCTAAGCATGCTTCATGTTATTTGAGGATCTCCTTTTCTTAAAAACAGAATCCCCATTGCGTGGAAGTTTGATGTTTAACAGTGAAGGAAGATAAACCACTAGCTCTTATTGCAGTCAAATAAACTGCTGTGATAGCTGCCCCTGTTTCAAAAGATTTGGATAATTGCACCTTTCTTTCAGTTTCCAGGTGATAGTATGGCCTCTTAAGATGCTCTAAAGGGATAGGTTTTCCATTTGCTTTGATATTTTTCTATTTTTTTGTCTCAGCAGGCTTCTACTGTGCAAGTAAAACAGATGTGATTTTGTGATACATGTTAGAAAAGAAATGCGGTTTTGTTGCCTTTTGGAGACTTTCTTTCCCCTCTCTTTTTCTTATTCATAATGAAAATCTGTAACTGTCCTTAGGACACAGTAGGATACGGGAGACAGCCTGATGAACAACCTCATTTAAAAGCTAACATAAGCTATTTCATGTGAGCGCTTCTCTTTTTGAGCCCCATATTTGAGATTTTGGATTAATACCTCTACCTGAATCAACATTTGCCATCCCATAGTTTTAGAAATCCCAAGGCAAAGCAAGGGGTAAATAGTATTGACCATATTTGCAAATTAAACACAAGCTGGCTTTAAAAAAGACAAATCACAGCAGCTTGTTTATAAGTCAGAGTGCCTAATTACAGACATTCTGCTTCTAGTTATTCCACTGCAAGTGTTAATTCTGCCTCTAAAGTCAGAGAAGCAACTGCAGATTTTCATCCGTGCAGAGAAGAGCAGTGTAGAAGAGTCTGGCTTTTGGTGGTTGGTAGATTTCATTACAACTGTGTTTATTTCCCTATCTGAATACTCCAAATGAAAATTTATTGTTAATATGATTTTATTAGTACATGCCTGGGCTGTTGATTAAAAGATAAAATTGTTTGAAGCTAGTTTTATTTAGCCAAACAATCTCAGGACTGTAAGCAACTCAGGATATCCATTTTCAGATTGCAGCAGTCTGGATCTGAATCCCAGGCTCATTATAGACCCTGTTTCAGTATTAGTTCACATCCAAGTGACGCTTGTCTCAGTGCAAATTGAACCTAGGAAAAAATAAGCATTTGGTGAAACTTAGGTAGAAATTGGTTCAAAATTTTCCTGAAAACTCCCTTTCAATGTGCTGCTTACTACTTTATGCATAAAGCCACAGATGCCACACTTTTTCTGTTAGCTGTGTATCGGTGTTACTGAAACCCCTGTGCGGTGGGCCAGACTCATGGGCTTTTATTGTAAAATTCCAAAGCTGACCTTTGAGCAGAAGCTGGATCTCAAGCTCTCAGCCTGTATTGAGCGCCCGTCCTGGAGTCTACACTCACGCTTGCTGTTGTACACATACTCTTTCATCCAGTGTCTTTTATGCATATCAGCACATTCGGCAGGAGGGACGATAGTCTCACCTCCCATGAGAGCACAGGATGGTAAATGAAGCAGTTTCCTGGGAGGTGGAAATGGAGTCTGAAGATGCAAGTGCACTCCTGGGGGGCATTTAAATCATCAGGCTACATTACATAAAAGAACATTCTACTTCTTCTCAGGCAAGAGTTATCCCTGTTAGGTACTGTGGCAGAACGACCAAAATTGATTCTCAGGGCCACTGCTATGGGTCTCCAGATAGGGCAAGTACTTTTCTGAAGCCAGGGTAAGCTGACCAAAGGCTGGGATTCCAGAAACGCTTTTATATTTAACATCTGTAATGGCACATACTTAATACTGTGACTTTAACCAAATCCCTGCTCATCTCATTGAATAACTTGAGGCATCTTCAGAGACTTTCATCTCTCCCCAAGCACTGTAAAGAGAGCATCAGGCTTGCTCTCTTTTGCAGTTACCATACTACACAGCCACTTTGGCAGAACTACTGTTGATTCTCCAGATTATTTGGTAACTTCAAAAGCTCACCTGTGCTATACAGACAGTCACCCACAGAGTTTTCTACCATCCTCACTCTTCCAGCTTTACCAGGAGTAAAGTTGTCCTCAGTTGTAGTCAGAGTAGTCCAAATGCACAAGGTTAGGCATCCCAGAATTATCCAGGCTAAGGACTGCATAGCCAGATCACCATCTCAACCTATGCTGGCACCTGTGACAAAAGCTGTAAAATGTTGATCAGAAATGGGCTGTCCATCTGCTTAGCACCTAGTGTCACAAGTGATATGGTAAAAAAATGAGAGTTTCTATGTGAGAAAGCTGTTATTGAAAGCACTTTATTGCTGAGAGAATTCAGCTTTCCCTTGTCCCAGATAAATCATATTTGAGAGAATTTTTCACATTGCTCACAGTGCCTCTTGGTACCAGCTGAGCTGGGTCACTTTGCTATCTGCTCTCATATATGGACAGCTAGTGCAGCCCTGTAGACATGAAAACAGGCACATCAGGATCAGGAAGAAAAAATGCTTCTCTAGTCACTCTGCAATGGTGCAGGAAATTCTTATCAAGTTAAATGAATAATAATAATAGCACCCCTCTATACCAGAAAAGAAAGCCTCTTGTTTTAGTCATGTTTCCCCTGTAAACTCCAAAAGTGTATTGAAGGCTTCTGAGCAATTCTGAATTCCCATATTTTATTTTTTAAAGTTAATAGCTCACATGCAAAGTGTATGGCTCATTGGCATGAAATTAAAAGCACAGAGATGCCATCATGTTCAAAGTGGCTACATTTTACTGGTTATAACCACTGTACTTAGACAAGAATATTTCTCCATAAAAGTCAATCCAGAAAGTTCAAATTTTACATTTAAAATAAGATTCAATAAATCAATAAGGTTTCTTTGGGTTTGTTTTGATTGCATAATACAGACTACTTTCAAAGAATAACCCCTTTGAATCTTACTTTCCTTAGAACAGCAGTAACAGGAAAAATCATTACTTTGTGTAGAAAGAACATAGCAGCAGAGGGATTTTCCAGTTAAAGGTCAGTTTGTGAACCTTGCATGGCTAGAGCATGAACTGTTAGTGGTTTTGATGACTCAGCTGCAATCTGGATCCAGCTAAGGCAGAGAAACATATTCCATCACCAGCACCACTCCTGCTCAAGCTAAGCAAATAAAACACCCTGTGGTATTTGAGTATACCTTTGCTGAAGTATTATGTAATAGCTGTGATTTTAAAGCGTATTCCAATATATTATTCTCCTTTGCCTGTGGGCAAGTTTTTAGCCTTCAGAGACGTTTATGTATCAAACCCATCTTTTATGTGGGAACTGTGGCAGCTGATGAAGGAGATTGCTTTCTGCTTTGCTCTAACTTCACACGCTTTGGGATCTCTGCTGCATTGCTTTCCCACAGCTGAAGAAGTAAGAGTGAGACCACAGGGAGTAATTCACACGCCTTGAAGACCAGTGCTTCAGGTTACTGGGAAGAACAGCATTTACCTCAACACTGGAAGCCATCAAACCCCTTGGCATTATGATGGGCAGCTCATCAAGTGCCACTAATGCCTCCAGAGGATGAACCATCTCTGTTTGCAGAGTCTAGTGTCTGTTTCCTCTGGCAAAAATGGATCCATGGTTCGGCTGGGGTTTTGTTCACATCAGTAGGGCAGAGAAGGGGGATCAGGACTCTTCCACTGCAGCTTTGGTATCAAAATAAGGGAATCATGAAGTGAGAGGGAGGCGTCTGAAGAGGAGCAGGGTGTCATGTGGAAAGGAAATAGATGAGAGGGAAAGAACAGATGACAATTACAGAAGTAGTGAGTTCTGGAAAGGGAACTCCGTGCTAAAATTTAGTTTTGCAGCTTCAAATGAGCTTTCTTAGAGCTCTGAAGTGCTTTCAGTTTCAAGCTTTTGCAGATATGAACGAAACAAAAAAGTTCAAAAAGGAGAACACCAGAACAAGGCCTCCAGTGCTTTGTCACCAGGGGCTCTCCAAAGCAGTCTCACTCCCTCCTTATGCCATGTGCCTGTGCCAGGGTGTAAAGAAGCAGGCAGATGTGTAAATGAAATGTGTATCAGGACTGCTTCTGGCCTCAAAAACTAAGGGAGTCCAGTATAAGCTGAGATACCTTTCTGCCTTTGCTTTCTCCTCTGCAATTTGCTCCTTATATTTCCTGAATATAGTAAAGTATACCTAGGACATTTAAAATGTACCAGCCAGAAATGACCCGTAATTATCAAGGTAATAAAACCAGTGAGTCTATCAAGCTCCATGAGGAGCATCCCACCGTTTGCTATGTCTACATGCTGGAAACATCAGACTGAAGTGGTAGTTGATATTCCTCCCATCTCTGTGTTCCTTATAGCTGCTGTTTCCATGGCAAAAATACAGACTTGGCTTTCTACAACCACACTCTTTTATCACTTTTCTTGTGGATATGTATTTCAGAGGAAAATAGAATTTTTCCCCTCCCTGAGCAGCTCAGTCTGGAGTGAGAGCCACAGCTCCTTTAAGGGATAGTGAGAAGCGTTTTGCCTTTTTTAAGCAGAAGGAACGTTGTGCAAGATATGCAAAGAACAAGCCTTAATAGCTACAATCAAGAGTCACTATAAAAATTCTGCATGTGATTTCCTGAGATCACAGGAGTTCTCTTCATGATATTTTCTTTTTCTGCATTTTGCTCGCCTGAGTCACCTTTAGGTCAATTTCATTTTCATCATTTTAGACACAGAATTGCTGTTTCCATTTTCCAGCACTGAGGCCCCAGTGTTGCAACTGGTAGCATGCAGATAGCTATGAAGTTCTTCCATTACGCATCAGGCTATGGCCTGGTGCCAGGCTCTGCCTGGGGCATTTGGAAATGCTTAGTGGGATAGAAACCTAAAAAGGGAAGGTGATAATACAGATGCAGACATAAATTTAAATCTAAGTTTATCCATAATTCTGTTTCCTAATTTTTACTGCTGTGCTTGAAATTTATCCAGGTTTGGTGGATACATAACTAGAGCTTGTTACTGTTCACAGAGTGGGTGTGTGAATTGCACAGGGATAAATGTGACAGTCTCTAGATTTTTGCAGCGAGCTGTGCTTTGATAATGATTTTCTAGTTCAGGAGAGGGCGGAACTTGATTTGCCTGGTGTATCCCACCTGGCATCTCTGTGGCTTGAAGTATATTGGGTCAGACTACGGTAGTATCTTAATTTTGTTCACATGTGACTCAAGGGTAAGTTGAGTGCCAGAAGTGAACCAGTTTGCTATATGTTGAAGGGGTATCTGAAAAAGTAGCTCTCTCTAGAGTGTAGGAGTCCTGTGGTAGAGGAATGTTCTCTTTAGCTGGGTCTGTAAGCAGGTTATTATATGAATAGCCATCCTAAAAGAGCTGAGGATGCTGGATTCCTATACAAGAGATTAATCTGATTTTCAGTGACTGGCTGGAGCAAATTTCCACACTGATTTTGACTTATCCTGCTCAAATTCCTTTTATAGAATTTGCTTTATGGTGTTCCTCCAGTTGTAAAGGTATATGGGAATATATGTTCCTTAAGATTCAGCATTTGAAGATAGGGAAAATTACCCCCAGATATGTCCAGTGAGATCATGTTTTAGTCTTCCATTCACAAAATATTGTATAGCCATGGAAGAAGCCTAAAAACATGGATTTGTCAGAAAAGATATTCCAAATTTAATCTTTGTCATGGCCTTTGACACAAGGGTTTCAAAGATATCCTTTGCACCCAGACTTAAAACCTCTCATTCTGTTCCTGTGTGGATTGCTACTATATAGGGCCATGCTTTTTTTTCTTTTTTTCTGGAAACTTCAATAATATACAAAACTTATCTATACTGAAGGCTTCTCAGAGTCCTCTGATCTTGCAAAAGAAGGATGTTGCTGCAGGGTCTAGGAGTGAGCCCTCTGCTATTTACAGAGCAGCTTTCCTCATCATATGGAAAACAGATTTGAGAGACGTTTCTCTGGCCCATACGATTAATTCTATTCCTATAAAATTAGTTAGCAGTCTTGACATGCCCTGGGAGAAAACCAAAAGGAGGGCAACAGGAACCTCTGTGTGTAATCTCCAATTTGAGCAATTGTAGATTGGTTGTAGTGACTAATTTTTCCCTTGGAACCAAAAAGCGAAGGAGGGTTGACTAATGTGCTATGCAATGGTTGCTGCAGCTGGGCGTTTAGAGTTGGACTGGAGCCTGAAGGAGCCTAATTTAGAAAATAATGAGCTTTGGGAGTGAGTACTAAATCTAAATATATGTATGCATGTTCATGTATAGTAGCCATGACACAATAAGTGCCACAAGAGTGCTTGGATTTGAAAAAGCTTTCTTTCTTAGTTGTACTAGTGATTGGAAATGTGGAGGTTAAGAGTGTGTCAGAGGAGATACAGTAAGCAGTAATGGCCACCAGCAACTGGTTTCCAATGGAAGAGCTGGAAAAATTTGTACCAAATATACAGGCATGATTTCTTACATCTTACCCTGGATTCTTTGTTTTGTTCACTTTTCAGATTGAATCCCCAGGAGCATGTTGTTGAATCTACAGAACGGGTTTTATTTCTTAAAAAAAAAAAAGAAAAAGAAGAGTCTTATATATGTTTGGGGGTTTGTTGTTGTTAGAAAATCCCCAAATTAATAAGTGTGTTGTGTATCACCATGCCAGTTACCAGTGGTAAAAGGATGAAAGGAAAATGAAGAAAAACAAACGGAATAACTGAGAAAAAGCTTCAAAATAAAAATCCTTCACAAAAAAAAAAAAAAAGGGAATGTGAAACCACTCCACTTTGTAAGATAAGGATTTTAAATTTCAAAGCTTCCTATGAAACACTTTTCCTCTCTTGTCAGCTCTGCTACAGAGCTAGACTGGAGATGCATTGAACCTGATAAGTTTTATCATGTGTAGCTAAAATATAGAACCTGGACCAGCTCTTTAGCAACTGAGAAAGGTAAGACCATGGTATGACACCTAGCATGGTGTTCCACAGGAGGTACAGCAATATCAGCCTATCTGATCTCTCTCCTGGAGTTCCTTTAAAAGCTTATGAAATGATCAGGCAGCATCCCTGAGTCTTGCCAGGAAGGCACTGAGATTTATTCAATCCCTCTGCATAATATTCAGCCACCAAAAAAGAACAGAAAAAGACCTTTTCCAAGCATTGGGCAACTGTATTGTTCAGCCTTGGTACAGGAGTAGCTAAGGTGCTTTGGGAGTGCCCTACGTAAACCCAGTTTGAACTGGACTTACAGAAGAACTAGAAGTGAGCAAGGCCTGACTTTCCCTTCAAGACTAAAGCTTAATCCACTGTTCCCCTTTCGAGAGGGATCAGGAAACATCTATTATGAAAAGCCCTGGAGTTTCATTGGTGTGTGATAAGCACCAGATTCTTTCAGTGACCTAGAGACAAGTAGCCACTTGATTTAACCAGCTGCTTCTTGGCCTGGAAGGGACAGTGACTTGAACTTCATATATTGCATTGTAGTGATTATCACCAATGAGAAAGGCCATGCAGCTTTTCTACACAGTAGAGAGAGAAATACTGCCCTGCTCTTCCAACATCTGCAACACCACCTTCTCCACCTGATCCTACTGCATGTACAAGTGTTTTTTCACTCCTGGGGAATGCAGGATCTCTAAGCTCTTTGGGGACTTATTATTTCTATTTCTTCAGCTTGTTTTTTCTATTCAGAGGAAGGGGGGTAAGCTAGATACTTCTCTATTTCTACCAAAAAACTTCTGGAATTTATTAACCTGGTTTGGTTTCCTTGAAGCTTTTTTTTTTAGTTTGGTTGAAAAACTAATTAGCTAATGACCAGATTCATCATTACTGACTTTGTTTTAGAGTTTGCTTAGTTTTTTACAACCTTGTGACACAACCCTTACCATTTTCTATACTCAACACAGAGCAATCACAAGCAGTTATCATGTGTAGAGTGAAATACCTATGACCTTCAAATAAAACACAGCATAAAGAACCACAGGCATGAAATCAGAGCAGGACCTATAAACTGCAGGCACGGGATCATATCAGTGGATCCGCAACTGTGAACAGCTCAACACCATGATTATTGGTTATCAAAGGAAACAACCTTGGCAGCTGGTAAACCCAGTTCTAGTGGTAAGGGAAGAAGAACAAAGAATTAGCATGTAACATGCGCTAAACGCGTAAGTGTGCCTGTAATGTGGTATCACAGGCCAAGCAAGAAAGAGCAGAATGTAGATGCTGTTATCAAACTTAAAAATGACCCAACCACAGATCCTGGGTTGAGAAGGAAGAATTGACACCCCACTCCACTCACAGAGCAGATGTGCTGTTCTGTAACTCTCCCCCTCCACAGCATGAAGCCATTACCCTTCATACCCAGCAGGGCAGTGCAAGGGTGAGCACAATACCAGAGAAAGGGGTAGGTTCTAGGAAGTTGCTGTGTGTGTAATTTGTAACTGTATTTCATTTCGACTGTGTAAGTATCACTGTATCTGGACTACAAACAGTTGTTTGATTGAATGGCTTGGCTTAGATTTTAATTAAACCAAGTTCTTGGTTTTGCATAAAAGGTGTGTTTCCTTTTTTGCTCCTGCAATTGGAGTGTAATGATGGAGAATTCAGGGGATCTACTTTAATATGGATGCAGCAAACTGGTAACACAGTGCAGAGCAGAGTCTGTACTATGAGTAGCAGGCTGGAGTCAGTGTGTATTGCAGTCCAGGGTAAGCCTTGCCAGTAATCGGGGCTGTTACCCTGGAGTGTTTCCATCTACTGGGGGGGAATTCAGCAGATTAATTTATTGCAAAAGGACTCACTGACAGTGCTGTGCATTTCTGGTGAAAAGCCAAAGAAAATGGATGAGAAAAGGGCAGGGCAGGCTGTGCCCTGCTTCCTGGGAAGTTCTCTGAACATGGCAAGCTCTATAAAATGGGGTTTGTGGTCTGCTGGGAAATACAGGCTTGACAAATGTACAGGGCACAGTAAAATGGAATGACAACGGCTTATTCCTGGCTTTTCAAACTGATTGAAATGAACAGCGTGTTTTACTGCCATGTGGCAAGCCAGGGCTGAAGATATTTGTTTATGATTGTGTGTGAGCTATACTCACCCTTTGCAATACCAAAATTTTCCCTATAAGCCCCGTTTCAATTTCTACATGTTCTGCTTCACTGTTGGTTTGCCACTGCCAGCTACATTTGCTGAGGTTCAGTCTGTCCTAACTGATAAATTTGTGAGACAGAGGGGTGGGAAAGAGAGCTGTACTCTGGGATGGTAGCTGTTGCTGTGCAACAAAATATGCATATCTAAAGCAGCAGGCTACAGACTTTCTAAAGCCACCCAGGTAGACACTGAAAGGGATATAAAAGAGAACAGGAACACCTGACTGAAAGTGCATCTTGGTGCTGAGTAACCCACAGTGGCAAGCATATAATAAATGTACTTAATAGACAGGATGTGTGTATAGCCACTTTACTGTGCCACAGCATTCATCCTCACTGTTGTCCTAATCAGGTGTGGGGTGGCAGTGCATCACAGCTCCCTCAGCATATGTGCTGGATCTCATTCTTAAGGCCACCAGAAAACTGGTACATACGGACCCCTAATTTGAACATTTCCCTCTTCCTCCTTCTTTACCTCAGCTTTTATTGCTGAGCATGACATCATATGGTACGGAATTTCCCTTTGGTCAGGTGGGGTCAGCTGTCTGGCTGTGTTCTCTGGTCTACTCACTGGTGGAATGAGGTGAGAAGAAAAAAAGGCCTTTGCACTGTGCTAGCACTGATCAGCAATAATGAAAACATCTCTGTGTTATCAACACTGTTTTGGTCACACATCCAAAACATAGTACCATACCTGCTATCAGGAAAAAAAAAGAGCAATTACTTATGGTTGAATTGTCTCTTAGTCTAGTTTACAACAAACCTCCTAGGCTTCCTTCCAAACACATGAGCTGCTGTTTTCATTAGAAATTCAACACTAAGTTCCAGGCTTTAAGCTCTGAGATACTCTGCTGTGCCCTATCCTCTATTATACTTAGGGAGTTACAACCTTGTCCCTCTTTTTAAGGTACAAGATTCACACAGGGAGACATGAAGAGTATCTCATTATGTTGTGGTTGAAGAAATGGTTCAATTACTTGAGCAGACTCATCAACAGTTTTCTCCAAAGCATTAACACTTCTCTGTATTTGACCTCTTGCTATCTTCTTTCCAGTTTTCAGATGCTGAACAGTCCAGTCAGCCAAAATGCGTTGAGTTCAATGAGAATTAGCCTTAGATGAAAATTCCTGGTGGTTCTTTCTTCTGTTACCCTAACAACCATGTATGTATACCTCACAACTAATATTTTTATCTGAAAATATACATTTACATTCCAAAGAATCACTGAAGAATGATACTGGAAATAAAATATTACACATAATTTCTATGTGCTTGTTTTCCCATGGGAATTAAAAATGTCAGATGGCAGCTTTCCAGACAAGTTCTTGCATTTTTTTAAATTTAACTCCATCAAAAAGAGAAAATTTATTGTTTAAACTATTCAGCACTGAAGACAAGATTACAAAATGGAGATCAGTGAGAGGGTCTCCATTTTCTCTAACAATCTTTGGATAAGGATAGACAGGTGTGTTTCAAAAATATTTTTCTTGAGAAGCAACCACTAACCAAAGCAGGATTAATAACTGATCATCAATTTCTTCATAAGAAAAAAAAAAAGCTATATTATACATTAACAGCTCCAGCAATGGAAGTTTTCAGTGGTGTATTGCAGATTTTTTAAATTAAAAAATCTTCAAAATTCAGTTAAAGCTGTAAGATTCTCAACAATTATACATGTAAAAGTGCCATCAAATGTATAGGATCATGTACTCCACAATATCTTTCAATGTGGTAAGGCCTAAAAACTGTTATATACCAAGAAGTTTTGTCTGGTAATCTGTCTGTATGAAATAATTTCCCTATATGGGAACACAGACTCCTCAATTCAACAGTGCACACCAGCACATTCTTAAATGTAATGTACACTCAAGAGCAACCCAGACTTCATGTATGGTTAATGTTCTGTTTAGTCACAAGTCTCCTGATGTTATTGACCATATTTTGTCCAGTTTCTATAGATTGCTCTCTCTAAGACTTTTAAACTGTTGTATTATTAAGCTTACTTTAAAATCTATCATGAAGATAGAAGATATAACTAATTCGTGTTACATTTGTGAGTATGGTATGCAAACCTTCAATGCCAATAATCTTTTCCTGACAATTCAAAACCCCTAATATCTGGCAATGACATTATACATTTAAACATTGTGTTTCAAACTTGTTAAGGCTTCTTTTAAAGAAAGGACTTAACTCTTCCTGAAGCACATGTTACAACACACTCTATCAAGTCATAAAATATTGGATTTATAATCTGTTTGAAATGTGACAGCAAGGTTTGAAGTGTGTATGTGTGTGGGCAACAAACCAAAAGAAAGTCCAAAACATTTTCTTTTAGATCTGTTTTGAAATGTTTACTATTTAAATTTATGTTATCAGCAGGATATATTACTCTCCTTAAAATTCCAAGGAAAATTTACTTGGCAAGTGCTTAATAACAGCTACAGGAAATGTGTCCAAAGACTCTATAGTTCAGATATGCACCTGTACTCATTGCTGCTTGTTGAGCAAAACTCTTTAAATGTTTCTGAGCATCCTGCAATAAGAAAAAGATTAAAAAAAGAAAAATCCTCAACCTCCTCCTTTTTTACTGCACCAGAAATTGATACTGCAGTATGAATAGCAGAATGGCTACATCATCACTGAGAATCTCAGTGTACTGCTTTTAGATTAATTGGTATGTGTTATACACAATATTTGAAACTACCAATATCAATTCTCTTTAAAAACTAAACCCTATTTCCTCTCTTAAGAGGGGTAAAATTGACTTGGAAATAGAAGAGGTAGTATTGCCACAGAATTGCAATACAATAGTTGTGTTTCCTGACAATACTGGAGATTCCTCATTAAAGGTTTACTGACTTTATCATACAATGTAAGAACATTATCTTCTACAGTCCAAATCACACATTTTTAGCAACAAAATAGACCATAAGATATAAAAGGAGCCTCTGCTCGTTCTGTAGTTGTGTGCATTTGTACAACTCAGAAGAAAAGAAAGAGTTGTACAAAATTAATTGATGGATACATTGTTCTATTGCTGGACAACAATGTCCAAAATTCATCAAGTCCAATCCCCCTGCAGTAAGCAGGGACACCTTTAACTAGATCAAGTTCCTCAGAGCTTCGTCAAGCCTGATCTTGAATGTCCCCAGTGATGGGGCCTCCACTATCTCTCTGGGAAACCTATTCCAGAGTTTCACTGCCCTGACAGTAAAGAACTTCTTCCTAATGTCCAATCTAAAGCTACCCTGCTACAGTTTAAAACCATTGCCCTCGTCCTATCAGTACATGTCTTTACTAACGGTCCTTCCCCAGCTTTCGTGCAGGCCCCTTTAGGTACTAGAAGGCTGTTTTAAGGTCTCACCAGAGCCTTCTCTGAGGTCTGAGTTGGGCTGAACGAGCCCAACTCTCAGCCTGTCTTTGTAGGAGTGATGGTACAGGCCTCTGATCATCATCGTGGCTGGACCAGCTCCAAGAGGTCCATGTCCTTCTTGTGTTGAGGGCTCCAGAACTGGCCATCATACTCCAGGTGGGGTCTCACCAAAGCAGAGAGGGCGAATCACCTCTCTCAATCTGCTGGCCACACTTCTTTTGATGCCGCCCAGGATGCTATTGGCATCCTGGTTGAGAAGGTGCTCAATGGGAGCAATATAGCTGACTGTTAAAGACACTGGAAATGCTGTTCTCACACTGAGATGGCTCAATAAGTGTCAAGGTCTCATTTTCTCATTGATCCTGTTAGTACCTCACTGTACAGATGACCCCCACAGAGCGAATCCTCTATTATCCACAACAGACAAAAGTAGCAGTGACTGAGACACAATCTTTTAAAGCACTAGATGGAAATATAATACCATTTCTTTAAGGTGTTCATTGTGCTGATTTTAAATGAAGAACTTTAAAGTTCATTTAAGGAGCCAAATGTTCTGTTTAAATGTATGTCATCAGACACATTTCAAATTGAAACACAAGCTTGCTGCTGATGGGGAATGCCTTCCTTCAGCAGAGCATTCGAGCTAGTTGTAGAATAATGAAAATTGCACATGGCTCATGAATAGCAAGAAGAAATTCTTTGCAATTCCCATTTAAGCCCATTTCAAGTAGTTCTGAAAGAGTTTATTATTTGGAGGGAGTTTCAGAAGAACCTAGGAACGTGGTCATGAGGATGCCTGCAGAAGACAGTGCTAACAAGTGTATGCCATAGGTACAAACAATTTACTGCTTGGTTAGACATTAGCAGTAAATTATTATTATAATTATCAATTGATTGAAACACTAAAACACATTATCCCTCTATAAACACTTCACATGCAAAAGCTTAACACAGCTTGTAGCCAAAACTTATAAACCGTTACCCCTCTAGAGGGCTCTGATTAGGGACAATAGCAGGTCCTGCTACTCCTACCCAGAACAGCACCGAGCCTGATGGCGAGGAAAAGGAGGAGGTATGGAATGAGTTTGTGCGTGGTGTGTGCAAGGATGCATCCAGTTCGATGCATCTTGACACAGATAAATGGAATAACCAGGAATCATTTCATTATATGGTAAATTGGATAAGTCTCAGAGAAGCTTGAAACTGCAGCAACAAAGGCAGCAGCTTAGGGTGTGTTCGTGCCACAGGTTGAACACATTCAAACACAAACAGCAGAGAAGATTACAGTGAAAGCTGAAGGGAAGCAATCCACTCCATATTTGACATTCACTGCTAAAAAAAGCTGCAGGGATGCTAAATTCTCATTGCAGAGGGCATTTGGTACCTAGGCAGACAGTGACTGGTTACTGTGAATGGTTTACCAGTTTCATTCTCACTACTTTTCACACCCTTCATCTGGACTTTGTTTCTCTGTTTGTATTTTGTGCCAAAACCAAGACAACAAGCCCTTTTGAGTAGAGTATTGTCTGACCATGGCTGTAAAACGTCAAGCACAATGGGGAATTCATCAGCAGTTATGAGTGCTAATAAGAAGTGAATACAAAAATACATTAATAGGGAAAACAACTTTAACTGTGAAAAGATTTTGATTATCTCTTGTAGATTAGGACCATGAAGAGAGACTAAACTGTTTCTGAGACACTGGTTCTGCACAAATTCTCCACCTGTGTTTCAAAACACAAAGGGAAGTCTGTATTTTGGCCTAGGGAAAAATGGAAATATGAAAGCAGAACAGTCTTTTAGGATGTTTTTCCTGGACAAACAGGGAACTGACTGCTTGTTTTTATAAAGGAGGTTCAGCCATTTCAGTCAAGATCATCTGGATTTCTTACACAGCATTCCTTAGCAGGGGAGTGACTACTGAAGGGTCTGAACCACAACATTGGGTACCAGACGCGCGGTCAGGACAATGCAAAGCCTTTATTCTCTAAATGAAAAAGCCTGTTTAGATAGAATAAATCAGTAGTCCTGTTTTGGGGGGTAACCGATTTGGGGCTCTTAGAGGCAACAATGCTGAAAATCTGGCCACTCATTTAGCTGCTTTGGGTGACTGATTCTACTCACCCAAGCATTAAAATCTGAATACACCTCAGTCCAACAGTGAGTTGCCTTATAGTCACTGATGGTATGAACAGCCTGGGAAGCAAGCGCTCTTACAGCTGGGACTTACCAGCTTTTATCCTACTGGAGGTAGGATGTGATTGCTGTAACTGACAGTACTGGCATGGGGCATTTCATTCTATTCCAACTTTGACAGATGCAATCTTTCCAGTATCCCCTCAATAAACTGATGGAGAAATAATTTTCCTAGCATCTTGCTTCCATCGTATAACCTCCATTTTTGTACATCCCCACTGTCCCTTCTTTTTCCTGCACAGCACACATCAAGGCTCCCTGTAGCCTCTTCTTACCAAACTGACCACGTTCTGCCTGCTGCCAACAGGCCAGGCAGGCCTCCCTTCTGACAGGCACCTGTGCCATCTCACCATTAAGGACTGTTTGACAGCGTTTCGTGTCCTCTCCCCCATCAGTCTTCCCACATGAAAAGTCATTCCTCAGAAACCACTGACAACTTGCAATTCCTCCCTGAACAAACCCTTCATTGAGATGCTTATACAAATTTGACTTGAGTTTGACTGTGGCCTTTCATCATGACTACTGCCACCACATTTGCTGCTTTGTCTTCCCTTTGTCCCTTATCTAAATAATTTGTCCCTTACTCAAGTGATCTTTCCAGTCTTTTTCTCCTGCCTCCTGGGCATCACTGCAAATGTGAACGCTTCAAACTGCTTGTGAATTGAAATAAATTGGAGAGCCTAACAGAAATTAAAGGTTTCTAAGGTAATTTTTTTTCAAGATCTGAGCTTGAGGCTGTAACTGGAATGGTAATTTAAATTAAATTAAATGTACATGTACATGTACATTTATTTTGTACATTTATTTTGTGCGTGAATATGAGGAAAAATTAACCATTTTTTCCCCCTGTTGATTGTCTCCATTGCCCAAACCTGAGTGTACTTTCTCTTGGGAAGAATTCTGGAATGGCTCCCTGCAGTCACCCTGTGTCCTGTCTAGTGCTGCATACAGATAAATCTTAATAGCCCTGGTGTTCTCTTGAAATTAAGAATTTTAAATCAAAACAAGTGCCTGAATGTTTTGTGGTAATAAAATCATAGACAAGAAGGTACAGGTCTGTGGGTTGAAGATTGCACTGAGATAGGATTTCAGTAAGTGGTTCCACGTAATAGATAATGGTGTCAATGAAACCAGAACAGATAACAATGTTCTTGGAGAGATCACTGAATCACTAGGTTGGAAAAGACCTTTGAGATCATCAAGTCCAACCAGACCTGTCCTCTATTAAACCACATCACTAAGCACCTCGTCTACCCATCTTTTAAATACATCCAGGGTCAGTGACCTAACCACCTCCCTGGGCAGCCTGTTCCAATGCCCAATAACCCTTTCGGTGAAGAACTTTTTCTGCATGCCTAATCTGAATGTGCCTTGGTGCAGCTTGATATTTCCTTTGTTATTCTTGATTCTACCATGCCAGTCTCTTGTTTAAGGTCAGCATGAATGGGCGTTGAATTGGACATGCGGTTGGTGGTATGAAAAACAAGCACTGGCAACTGATAACCATGCCATGGGTTCTTGGTGTTTGGAATGGCAGCACCAAATAGTATCTAAGGGAACAAACCAGCTGAGAAGCCTGTGTGTGAATCAGAGAAATGAGAAGAGAATGATGTGTTGCCTTTTCAGGCGAAAACTTTAGGTTTTCTGTGTGGGTTAATATGGCAGAACATAATAAACTATGTAGTCTTTAAGTACTTACTCTGTATATCATTGTTTACACACCTATTTTTTGCACACACTAAATGGTCAAAAAGGGACTCTCCTTTTTGTGTAGCAAAATGTTGGTGAACATCAGATGCATAGAACTTTTGTTTATTAAATGTAACAGAAAACAGCCTTTTAGCAATAAAGCAAGCCTCTTCACAAGTTACATGAAAAGCAAAAAATTCAGTGTGAAGATGCAGCCATGCGTTTGGATTGCTCATATGCTTATCACCTCTGGATTATTAATACCTCTCATAGCAAAAGTGCAATTGAACAAAAACTGCCACTTTTCTTTTGTGTGATTTCTACTTTCCCTCAGAAATTGTAGAAGACAGTTTGATAGAATGAAGTATGCTCCTGTCTGGGTTTGCAACAGTGCAACCACAGTTTGCTGGCAACTAACTGTAGGATCTAATTAAAGCTGCTGCCTTCCTGGTGAATCTTCAGAAATGCTGCCATCCAGGTAAGTGATGTGCTGTGCCTGCACTGGCTCAGGTACCTGTGTTTGCAGCAGGCTTCTTTTGAGCATGCAGTTTTATCATTGACCTTGAGCACATCTGGTGCTGGGCTCTCACTCAAACAGGATTTGAGACAAGGCAGGCATCAGACCTGACCCTGCATGATGATTCCTGCTTTTCTAGCATTAGCACTTCCAGTTACGTGTGATACTGCTAACATGTTGCATCACAGGGGAGGAGGAGGATTCTTTCCTTCTGTTACAATCAATTCATTGGTGCTATGTAATGGGAAACCTCTTAAAGAGCAATCAACACTGATTTTGTCAGGAAACCCTCAGGTCAGCCTCATCTGATGTACTGAGTGTCTTTAAGTAGAAACACGTTGCCAGACGGCCTGCTGGGCACTGCAGCTGATGCGTTCCAGAGCACGTCTTTGCTTAAGGTCCCAGGAACAAGAGACAGAGTTACTTTGACCTTCAGTGTGAAATTTCTACCCCAGAGAAATTTTATGAAAAGTTGCCACTGCCTATGAAAGACGTGATGTCTGTAACTTCAGCCTGGCTGCAAGTAAATGAGGTGAAAGTCTGGCAGGTTTTGCCTGCAACAGAGGTGGCAGAAAGCTGTGAGACCCTTCTTTTTGTTCGTTAGAGTTATGTCATGATTAGTATAGTTGGGCTGATATTGACCAGCTCAGAGACATATATCAACCTTATTTAAATACATGTATACATACACACACATGTGTATATACCTCCAACACGTGGTTTTGGCATATATATCTGTCTCAAAAATATATATATGTGTGTGTGTGTGTGTGCATTTGTGTGTGTAAATATTTTAGCATAGGCAAAACATAGTATTTTGTGTGCGTGTATACACACATATATATAGATGTGATATATATATATATTATACATGATATATATAATCACCCAAAATGGCTAAGCAATGCCTGAGTAACTTCTGGGAAGAACTCTTACGTTTTACCTATGTTAAAATAGTCTGGTGAACTTTTCTTTTAGATAATATTTACATTGTTCATGTTTGGAAGAAGGAATTTGAGTTTCTTCCACCTCAGGTGAGATACACATGAAGGTTTTTTCAGATATGCTTTCAGTGCCAGCCCAATTTGTTCAAATGTTAAGACTTAGGGAAGAAGCCTTCATTCTTCTGTGGTCTCCACCCATGCATCTTTTTCCTGGTGCACTTCTCTGATGCACCCACCTGCAGTGGACGTGTTCTGGCCCAAAGCCAGCATGGCTTGGACTGTAGTTTGCAGGCATGAGATGGTACACTCTGTGCTATGTGCACCAGAGCTCGGAACAGTGAAAACTAGATGGGTTGTCTCATCTGACTGTGTCAAACAGAACAGTTGGAACTGCCAAGTAATGAGGTTTTTGAGAAAGAACCTGATGCCAGAGAGGAGCCAATAAATCTAAAGCAGAGGAAAAGCAACAAGAATAAAGACTGGAGTTAGATCTGGTCATGGAGATACTATGTCTGTGAAGTGTTCTGTCTGTGTCCTGGTTTTGTTCCGATGAAGGACTTTACATACAAAGACATTGAGAATGTCAATATGAATTTCAAAAAACCTGTTTGCATGTCAGGACTGTGGACATCCAGAGACCCAGCCCATAGTCATCACCCACTTAGATCTTTCAAAATTGTTCACAAGCAGAAATCTTTGCAACAGGAATGAACTGGAAATGGCAACTATTGCATAGTCAGGGATGGGAATTTTAAATTAATAAACATAATGCTTCCAGTGGAAAATTAACTCTGAAATGATAACTTGCAACTTGATTGTATAAAGGCTTTAATACTTGTGCTTCATCTTCAGTTGAGTAAACATCACTGGAGATATCATACCACTGAAGTACATGCATACTATCAAGAGTTACACTACAAAATTACGAGCATGCTGAGTGCTAAGATAATGACATGCTAAGCCTGAGGCTTACCTGTACCCAATGAGAGGTCATGTTCCACTTCTTTTTAAAACTGAACATGTTTTTGATTTGTCAGAAGTGGCGCGTGCATATGTGTAGTCACAGCACGGTCAGTGACAGCAGCAGCAGCCCACAGGAAGACCCCAGTGGGAGTAGAAAAGCAAATGCTGTGGTGCAGGAGTCTGCGAAAATGGTCTGAACTCCCAGTTGCCTCTAAGGCAACGCAGAGAGTAATCTGTTCCATAAGGAATCCAAAGACTGACATATATTTGCATACAACTGGCATTGTTCCACACAGTTAACAGATCTATCAAATTAAGACCATTTTCAGATTTTCTGCAATTGGTAGGAAGACCCTGCAGTGGAACAACAAAGGTCACCTGTGAAGAGCCTTCCCAAAGACAGCTTCCTTTCACACTGCCGCTTTTCAGGAGTTCAAAGGTACCTTCCTCTGAGTAACATCACTTCGATGGGCTCGGAGGAAACACAGAGCCTGTGTGACTCACGCTTTGAATAAACAGGGAAAGCTTCCAATGTAACACGGAGTGTTCAAGGAGAACACCTTTCCTGTGGTATACATCTGAATTTTTTAACCTGAAGACAGTAAATTCTGATCAGTTTTAGTCTGCAACGTTGTTCAGTTGCAAATAATTGTTCTTTTCATGCTGATAAAGTAGATTTACTAGTTCACTAGCAACAAAACCAGTAAGTTAGCCTACAACAGAAGATGGATTGAAGGAGGTTTTATTACTACTTAATTGATTTTTGCTCTAGATGCTCATGCAAAGTAAACAGTGCCATTAAATAAACATTTGTTTTAAATGCAATCAGTGGGCAATCTGCTTGCTACTATCCTTTCTTCATACAGGAAAGGCTTCAGGGGAGAACTTACTGTGATAGTAACAGTACTGAAGAGACAATCAAAAAAACCCAACCCACCCAGCTGTTGTAGGCAATGCGGTTTAAATAGGAACTACCTTGTAGATGCAGGGTTAACTCCCTACCATAATAAACTGTGTTTTCCACCTAAGTCCCATCCATTTTCAGAATGAAGAATTTCTTGTGTCAACATCTGTACTCTTTTATTTTTCCCCTTCTGTGCCTCTCACCCTCTGATTTAGGATTTAATAGCTGCCTATTTTGAATACTACAGCTGAAATTTTAAGCTTCATTTCTGCTGTGGCAAATGATCCCTTTTGCCTTTACCTCTCTATTTCTAGCTGCATAATTTTATTAACTGACAAGCTGTTGCTTTGTTTAACAGCAGAACATAATGCCTCCCTCTGATAAACACAAGGCAAAAAAAGAAACCTTGCAGAAGTTAGAAGCTGCAAACATCTGAGCCCTTCTTTGTAAAGTTTTCAGAAATACTCACAGTCATTTATCATACTGGATTCTCTGTTACTGCTAGTATAATTAAATAAAATAAGCCTATCCAGATTTATTTCAGAAAAATAAAAAGCAAAATTTTTCGCTCATAGTCACTTGCATGCTAGAGAAACAGAAAGCTGCTTCAAATCCTGAATGTAATACTCTCATAAGGAGTGAAATACTCATTTTAATTCTAATTTGGGGTCTAAGTTTACTGGCCTGGAAGTGACTTTCAAAGAGCTAATTTATATTCTAAGGTATATACATTTCTGGGCCAGTTAACAGCATGTACAAAGAATATAATTTTGATTTACCATCTGAAATGATACCTATTTTCGTCTCCTCCACATCAGAAGGAAATAGAAATACCACATCTAGTTCTTGTACCATGAGGTATAAATGTGCAGCATGGGATGAATGAGATGAGGCATCTTATATAATTTAATTCCTGGGGGCCTTATTTTTTATTTAAGGCTTTTCTTGAGGGCAGAATTATTAATGAACTATTTCTGTTCTCAGTCCACACCTTTTCACATGAAGAAATAAAATATATTGCTGAATGCTTGGTTGATTTAAACTAGTAGTGGAATGAAGCAAAAGAAAGTTTACCAAAGAGTACAGAAATATTAAGGCTTTTGAAGAAAGCTGACAAGAGAAAGACTGCACTATGCATTCAGAATTATAACAAAACCAGGGAGGCATCAGCTGCCTGCACGAGACGATGGATGAAAGATGCTCCTTGCAGCTCACAACCTTGTATCTCTGTACCATGCTCTGTTTCTCTTTTTGGAGTGCAATAAAAAACAAACTGTTATGTTAGGTCTTGCAGGATTTTATACAGCATACGAACTGAAGTACTGAAGCTGAAGGTCCATCTGTTCTAATGCCTTGTCTCCTACTGCTCTTGGCTTTTCATGCCTAAATTCTGCCACCAAAATAGAGAAGTTTGAGAGCTTTCCATTTCTGGGGAAAACCCAACTGCTATGCATCAGGTTAAGACTTGAATAGAAGAGGCTGTGGAGTATATGATGGAGGATGCTATTAGAGGTGTGTAGGGGGTCAGGCAAATCTAGCAGGAGTGATACAGGGCTTCTCACAGTCTTCCTGATTTGGGATGAAGGCTGGGTTTTTTTCTGTGTGCAATAGGGTTAAGACTCAAACTGTAGCTGCAAGAGCATCATGTACCACACTTAAAATTGAGGTGGGGTCATGAACTTTGTGACAACACTGGCATTGAGCTCCAGACACTTAAGGCCAAAGCTCTGGAAGTAGAAGAAAAAGCCACTAGATGCTTGGGGAGATTTTCTAAGGCTTCAGTGAAGCGAAAGGTGAAGTAAAACATAGGTGTCTTGCAGTCACCAACAACAGCTTCCTCAGGCTTCTGCTAAGAGGTGGTGCTCCAGTCTTCTGAGCTAGCGGTAGGTGTGAGATGGAGTCACAGGGGAACCGAGTCTCCCTTGTACTCTTGTTCCTCTCGGTCTGCGTCGATGGAACAAGTGCTCCCAGTTTATCACGCCTCCTGACTCGCTCCCACGGAGGACGCGAGAGAGTGGGTGGGCGCAGGTGTCCCGGCGGGGGGATGCGCAGCCCCCCCGCGCAAATCCCAGCATTGGGTGGGCCGGGAGAAGGCGGGGAAGCGTGGCGTTAGCCTCCCCGCATCCCTCCGCTCCTCCCTCCCTCCCTCTTTCCCCCCCTCCCGCGGCGCATCCTCTCTCTACCCCTCGCCCTTGCCTCTCCCTCGCACTCGCCGCCTGCGGGGCTGCCGTCGGGGGTGGCGCCAGCAGGGGCAGCTCCCCTCGGGCCCCTCCGCGCGTCGCCCTCCTCCTCCCCGTCCCGTCCCCCACTCCCGCCCCACACCTCCTCGGAACGGGTCGGTCGCCGGTGGCGGAGGAGGCCGGCGGTAAGTGGCGGGGAAGGGAGGGATGGGCGGCGGCTCCGGTAGCGGCTGCGGGCGCGGGGGCCGCTCCGCTCCGCTGCGGGGCGGCGGTGGCTCCCCCGGGGCGCTCCGGGCTCGGGGAGGCAGCAGCGCGGCGGGCGTGAACGGCTCCGCTCCGCGTCGGCGGTGCCGAGGGCTGGGCTTTCTGCGTGCAGCCGCAGGGGTGCCTGTGTGTACGTACATATACACACACAGATAATGAAATATATACAACCCCCCCTGGTTTGGCTTTTTGGGGTTTTTTTTTGCATAGCTGCATTTCCTGTTGAACGTCCCCTGGGCACGGGGCGGCGGGGAAGCCGGGCGCGGTGACCACCTTGTGCCGTCGGCGTGTCAGCCAGAGCCTGCGGGTGCCCTGCCCTCCACGGCAGGTGCCCCTGCCCGTATGTGCGCCCTGCCCTCTCCCTCCCTCTACAGGTGCCTGGGCGTTATTCGGTGTACGCCCGCTTCAGTCCCCAGATGCCCTCGCACCGGCGCTGCTCCCTGCCTGGGGACAGGCCTGTGGACCTCCTTAGTGGAGGAGCCGGAGGGTCCCTAGGGCTGGGGCCTGCCCCCCCCTCCCCCCACCGCCCCCCCATATCCTTCCCCGGGGGTCTGTGTATACAGGGTGCTGCCCCCCAGCCCCAGGGTGACAGGTACCGTGGGCAGTCTGGCTGAGACACGAATGCTGCCTTTCTTCACGCGCCTGTCACGAGTTAGTAGAAAGCTGCAGCAGCCCAGATGCCTTCCTAGACATCCATTCCTCCTACTCAGCCTCTGGAAGGGAAAAGAAAATAACAGGCAGCGCTTCTCTTCTGTGTGGGTGGGGGAAGAGAAAGGACTATCGATAACAGATTCGTTGAAGAGACCCTGACTTGTTGCTTTTAATTACTGCCTTAGTAGTTGCAGTGTCACACTGGGTTGTGTAGCTGCCGTGGAACTCCCTGGGTAGCTTTTGCTCAGTGCTTTTAAAAACCTTGCCTTCTGGCTTTGGCTTTTTAGTCAGATCTTTTCTCAGTCCTGAAGGATGCAAAGAACCCTTTCAGTAAAAGTCAGTTTCCAAGAATGATGTGGACTGTGCACAAAATGCTGGACTACTAGAAAAGCAGCGCTTTTTATTTGCTCCAGTCCTCCTGGGTTGTAATGGCAGTTTCTTAGAACAGGCACACATTTGTCATTTAAGAGGCAGCTGGGATTTTTTCTTCTTTTTTGTTTTTTTTGTTAGGTTGCTAGTGTTTCTTTAAGACATTTTTTTCCTCTGGATGAGAGGTGGAGTGTCATTAAATCATTGGGCTAAATCTTGCAATCAGCACATGAACAGAATTGCCCTTTGGAGGAAATGATGCTCTGGTAGGCAAGGAGGGGACTCATCCTATCAATGAATCTATCTTCCAACCAGAGCTGTGTTACCAGCAACCTCTCTGCAGGATTCTGTGGAAACAGGATCCCCAAGCCTTTCTTGGATTGTGGGAACCGCTCTAGCAGCTCTGCTTAACTTGCTATGTACAGCAGCATGTGAGAAAATGTAAAGGTGACTCATCTCAACATACTCCTTGGAGGTTTTTTAGTTGTTTCCCTGTTCTTTTTATCTAAAATACTGAGTGCAACCTCACATATGGAGAGGTGCTTGTGTATAGCTAACAGAAAAGTGGATGAAACCTACGGAATATGGAGGTACAAATAATATAATTTTTAAGCAATTGTGATCCCATTCGGTTTGAATTTTTTTTTTCCTTTCTGGGATGAAAAGCTGGGAAAAAAATCTTTCTGAAAGTATACTGTCTTATTTTCCCTCTAGAGCTGCGTGAAGAAATTCTTCAGCCATGGATGTGTTCATGAAAGGGCTTTCCAAGGCGAAGGAGGGAGTCGTAGCAGCAGCCGAAAAAACCAAGCAGGGTGTGGCAGAAGCGGCAGGAAAGACGAAAGAGGGTGTCCTCTATGTGGGTAGGTGGGCAGCAGAGAGCACGCTGATGGGTGATGTACCCTGACATTCACTGCTGGATCCTCATCAGACCTATTCAGCAAAAAGCAATAATGTAATCACTCATAGGAGACCACTACAAAACAAAGAAGAGGAGAGTTGTGCCCTCCAGAGCTCCAGTTCTTTGAAGGCAAATGTTGGTTTTTATGTCGCTGCGGTGCATTAGCGCTATGTGGGGCCAGATCTCTAACGCCGTGCTGAAGGAGGGCATGCCACAAGAAGTGCCTTGCAGCACAGCTCGCTAGTTGGCAGTCTGTTTGAGAAGTTTGCTAGGTTAGGGCTGAAGAGCTAGTTGGTAAAGTGAAAATAAATGTGAAAAAAAAGCTGTAGACTGAAGTGGAAGGTGGCTTCACAGCATCCCATAGAACACATGGGTTTTAAGTGGGATTGTAAGAGAAGAAATTTGATAGGTTAATACAGGAACAGAGCATAAGCTACGCTTTCTGCTTGGCGTGTCGACGGCAACATCTTGTGTGGTAAAGTGTCACCTCCTCATCTTTTGAAATTAACTTCATGTTCCATACTTACTGTTGTGTATCCACAGCAGATATTTTCCATGGCTTCTCAAGAAAGAGCCACCATAGTTAATGATGTAGGGTGGGTAGACCCCAAGGTAGCGAAGCAGTTAAGTGGCTTATCTAGGCCACACAGAGTCAGGGATAAAATTCTTTTCAAATCCCAGATTGGTACTTTGATTGTGTGGTCATCATCTTCACTTAGCGATTATTGGGCTTCAGAGGACTATCTTGCTAATGCTGCCATGAAAAATTCACAGGAAAGGAATCTGCCAAGACTATATGAATAAGTGGTCATTTAAAAAAATAATTATGGGTTTATTTCTCCAATTCATCAAACCAAGTTGGTGTCCTAAACAATGGAGGGGAAAAGATACTCTTTTTTATGTGTCCTTCCTTTTTTGCTGATTTTTGTAGCAGGTCAATTCTGTAATGGACATGGTGTGTAGCTAGGGAAGTGTGCACAGATATCAGAGAGAAGTTAAACAGAGTTGAAATCTAGAGGCATTTTTTTTTAATGGGAGCACCGTGGTCCCTGCAATTCCGATGTCTTTTCAGGATTCCCTCTGTCCTTGCAGGCTACTGCCAGTCTGTAACAAATTATTTCTGCTCCAAATAGTTTGGACTACTCATTTGGAATACACTTTTCTCCACTGAGCCATAGCAAAGCTTGGTACTCTTGCCAACAGAGATGGCAGTCATTTTGAACACTAATTGTAAGAGGAGTCTATTTTAAAATGAGCGTCTGCTCATTTTCAGTATATCAAAATAGATGTTCTTTCACTGTACATTGTGCTTCCTATCAGAGGGCTTTTTTTGGTGGTAGGGTTTTCTTTTTTAAATTTTCTTTCCTTGTAGTTCTTGACCATGCTTCCAGAGTCACTGATTTATTTGTATTAGAAACCCCAATCGTGTACTGTATTAATCTTCGCATCTGACCTGTTCTCCAGACTGTAATGATATTTGAACCTAAGTCCGCTTCCAAATGCAACAGATTTCTTACTGTCTTTAGAGACGCTTTTGCTGACATTGAACTTTGGAGGGCAAGCTTGCTATTTATTTTAATAAAAAAATACTGAGGACAGCACAACCCTGAGCTGTGATAGAGTCCCGTACATGTGAATGCAGCAATGGTGAAGGATCCTTCCCACAGCAGATGCCTGTTTTTCAGGGCAGAAAGAGCTCTATGCCCAGTTTCAGTCACACAGGTAAAAAAGCCCTTGACTGGAAGCTGTCTCTTCCAGGAGCTTTGGCAGCTCCTGTGCCTGGGTGTGTGCCTGCCCATGCTTTTCTTGTAGGAAGCTGCAGTTTTCCCAGCTGAAGTTTCAACAGCATCAAGGAGGGTGGAAGGGAATGAGGAGCTGAGTGATTCTCTGCCTGCTTCCCAAGGACGCAGCAGTGCCGGCCCTTCTCCTGAGCAGCATCGGCAGAGGCTGGTGTGATAATTGCTTGGTCCTGTAGGCTGATAATGGCTGTGATGCAAAAGGTGGTTAAACCCCTTCATGAGCTGAGGAGAGGAGCTGCATGCTGCATTAGAACTCCTGAAGGTTTCTCCCTCCCTATCTCTGTAGTTGAGTTTTCAGATACAAGCTTCACAGCCAGATTATGTCCTGAAAGCTGCCTGATGTCTTGAAAAAAAAAAAAAAAAAAAAAAAGAACCTAACAGCACTGATTTCAGGGGAACCTGTTAATCATTTCAGTTTCAACAGTCAGCTCCATAACATTCAGCCTTCCATTGCTGGTGGAGAATTAAAAAGATGCAAAGTCTCTGGTGCAGATCCCTGAGGTCATACTGTTTCCCACTGAAATCAGTGGAAGTAAATACAGAAAACATCTGGACCTTCCTGTCCAGGTTGCTCTTAGCTATCATGTGAAAGATTGTAACAGAATTCTACCCGGTAAGAGTGCTGTTAACAAAAGCTGCTGCTTGGGATGAAATGTAACTTTTCTATTAATTTTTTTTGTTTGCTTTTGTATTTTTCTTTAATTTTGGCACATGAAAAGTTGTCTTTAGCACAGGGGAAAACTTAGAGCTCTGAGGGAGAGTGGTGTATTGGAGGACTGGTTGGGAATTTTTTCCCCCTCTCCATGCTGAAGTCTGTTCTTTCTTCCCTCAGTCCGCTGTGTCCTGCTTTTGAATACTCCAGATCCTTTCCAATGCAGTCTACAGTGTGTTATTAGACTTTCAGGTGGTTTGGTTGGGGTTTTTGTCCTAAATTTCTTAGCATTGACCAGCTGATATCAGTGTCTCTGGCTTGACTCCTACAAGAACAGCATCAGGATCTTTCTTGGTGTCAAACCATGGCCTGGTCATTGATTAGGAGGGAGGACTGGCTTACATCATTCCTGTGCTGCATTGTGTAGACAGTACATGTAAACTGCATTTCAGTGTATGCTGTTGGTGTAAAGCAGTGAGGAAATGAGTGGCAATAATTACCCCACTCATTTTGAAACTGGGAACTGAGAGTAAGAAGGATGCTTTTGCATGCTGTTAGTGATGTACAGTTCGAGAGCTCCTCTGAGGAGCCAAAGTTTTTGCTCAATTGACTTTGGAGTGCATGTTCAGTGCTCAGGAATGGAAGTTTCCAGTCCCATAATTTTTGATGAATTATACCCTAGCAGAACAAAGGAATAGTATATTAGAATCAGGGTGGCTAGCGGATGAGTTGTTTACAACTCCTTGTGCTTAGCTGGCACATAGCCCTCGAGTAGAACGGTGCAGTCATGACCTATTTGGCAAGACCATCCCAATTCCTCTGCTGCACTCTTTTCATAAGGTTTCTTATTTTTCTTTGGTAGTGGAAAAGCCAGTGGAGCAGTCAAGGGATGCAAGGTCTGTCTGGTGGAACAATGGGCAAATGTTTTCCTTAGATGGTGATTTCTCCTTCCTCTCATTTGGGCTTATGACTCCTTGTCTTTAACCATTTCTTACTAAGTGTCCCATATCCTTAGGATGGCTTGCTACAGATAGTCTGCTTGTCTCTCAAAAAACCCAGAATGAATGTATGATAGAAACTTTCTTTTAGGAGTAATGACAACAATGATAATGCAATTAAGAGACACTATCGTATTACTGCTTTTTTAATTAGAGAAAGGCAAAAATTCTGGCTTTGGCTTTTCCCTCTATTACAGCAAGGAAAAATAGTATTACCCTGTACTACTATTGCTCCTGCATCACCTAAGGAGTGTAGGTCAGTGTTACATTCCTTGGACTTTGTATTATCCCTACTCTGATTCCTTCATTTTCCCTGTTGCATGAGGTATAACGAGCAAGATATGGACATTTTGGGAATGCCAAAATGAAAGACAGCTTGTTTCTCTCAGAAAAAATGGGCTTGGCCAGCTTTCCTTGATTGCCAGCCACAAGTCAGATCCTACAGAATTCAGCTGCTGTATTTATAAGCCTAGTGTACTTCTGGATCCTGTTGTAGCTGTGACTGCAGAAACAGCTACTTGCATGCACGTGTGCAGAAGTGGGGCAAGTGGTATCGGGCTCGAACATTGCTGTAAGGTCTGGGCTAATGCTTAGCTGGTTCTTTGCCCATTACTGTTCTGCATGTGTCTGTCAGCTGGGCTTTTGCTCAGGAAAATCCTATCTTCCACTAGCAGACAGAGAGTAGCGTTTCTGTGTTGACTGTAGTTGTAACAGTGTTACATCAGGGTGAGAGAAGTAAGAGTCAATTTGCGTGTGTCCCTCTGGAGATACTCGCATTGCAGAGGCCCTCAAGGAGTTCTGCCACACAGCCAGCTCTTACTAGCCCTAGGGAACTCAGCCCTTGCCTCTCACATTTTTCCATGTAGTAGTGGCCTGCCTTGCAGACAGTAGCTTGAACAAGATGAACGAGATACTGTCCAGGTCTACCGACACACTTAAAAACATTAATGTTAAGTATAGACACACTGTAAGCCTGAAATGGTGTTCAGTCACTTTCTAGAAGTCGGTAGAACCATCATCTGCTTCGCTTCCAGGATGTGTTCAAAGTGTTTTGCTTCCCCAGGTCTCATGGTGCCACTAGACTGCCAATCAAAGTCCTATAACAAGTCCTTAGACATTAACACCTTAGATATAATGAAAAGGACAACTCTTTCAATGGCAAATATTTTCACTGAGATAAACCAAGCTTTTTAAAAAGAGAAAAACAGAATAAAGGAGGGGAAATATTTCTAAGCCATTTAACCTCTTCATTTGCTAGTTAAAGGAGCATGTCATTTTACTTGATGCAGCATTTTTTTCCTTCTTATTTATCATGGGTGGTTATTCTGCTCTAGCCTATAGATAACAGATCTTTTCAATGCTGTAATCAATCTGATAGTAATAAGAATACATGTCTTCAAGTCCATGAGTTGGTGCTAGCAGCAACTGAGACATGTTGCTGATTGAACCTGTATTTTATTTTGGTGTCTAATTGTATTATTGTAAAGAACTGTGGAAAAAGTTTGTCTTCTAATATATTTCTGTTCATACATTTCCTTCTAATGTATTTCTGCTTCTATTGGTTTGTATATGATTTTTTACATAGTTAAGCTAAAATTATCTAGGTGTTAGAAGTACAAAGAAGTATAAATTATAATGTCTCAAATACTGCATGACATACAGATTAAAACATTGCTTTGCAAGTAAGGTAATTTCTGGTTTGGTAAAACAAAAAAAGTCATCCTATCTCAGGCAGACTAGGGTAAAACTGATAAACTGTCTCTAGTGCTTAATTGCACGTTGTTAAGCATCCTAGTACACAGATGAGTATTAATCCCTGAACTGTAGCCAAATTATAAAAGGACAAGCAGAGCTCTGGTAGGGAAAAAGACAGGCGTTATGTTTTCAACAGCAATATGTGCTGATTTGTTTCTCTTCCCATCAAAGCCAGGAGAGAGTGTTCCCTTTCATGCAGGGTGGCAAAAAGTCAGGGTATTTTTACATAGGTGTACCAGAAACCAGTTTGCTGTTGAGGACAGCAGAGTTATCTTGCTTGCACGGGTCTTGTGTTATGTCTCAGCCCAGCGCTAGCTCTAGGTTTCTGTATGAGGAGTCTGTGGAAGTTGTCACATGTGCCTGTGACATGGAGGAGGGACACTGGATGCAGTGGCAGACCTTGGGGTTGACCCTGGTGGCGCTTTCATGTTTGAATCCTGTCTACTGCTTAATGTTTCCCTTCCAGATTCTTTTTTGGCTCCATCTGGCTAGCACTATCAGCTCCAAGTCTCTCTCCCGGTCAGGAATGGTTGCAAACTCTGGCAAACTGAGGTCTGGAGGAGAGTTGTAAGGTGAAGTTTGGGAACTTGGGCTCTGATCTTCCACATGAGTGTCCTTAGGACGTTAACAGCAGCATGGTTTCCATGCAGTCATACATATGAGTTTGCAAAGTGGGAGGCTTAGTTAACATGACTGTTAAGAAAATGGCCAGAAAGTCAATGCATATACATATAAGAAATTAACTGCATAAATGCTTCCAATAGTATTTACCTTGTCACAGCCAATGTATGTTCATGCAGTTGCTCTTTATTGACGGGTCTGCCCTTTCCTTAGGCTGAATTATCTTGAACTAATTTTAATCATCGTAGGAAATGCCGTATGCAACTGTATGTGATCTATATAGTCATCCCTCTTTATCATCCACCAAGTCTTAACCAGTACTTAAGAACATGTGTTTTCAACCTAATATTATTCTTTGTTTAGGTTCCAGGACCAAGGAGGGAGTTGTTCATGGTGTCACAACAGGTAAGACAATTACCTCTTAATTTCACCTGCCTCCCTACATTCCATTGACCAACCATTTTTTTGAGAGTACTCCAATTTATGAATTTTGAAAAAAACATGGACAAATTGAGAGGCAGAAAGCAACATTTGCTTCATCAAAACACATGTTTTACAACTGAATGCATAAATTTAATATAGTTGCTTCTGTGTGAGAAGGACTTTTTGAGGGATGTTTTGAATCAAAGTCAAGCTGCACCAGCATGAGCCAGGAGACTAATGAAACTGGAATCCTAAGCAGAAGGAAAGAGATAATCGAGGGCCTTTCTGTTTATTGCCAGAGGTTAGGTGTTATTCTGTGCTGGAAAGTTACAAAGTTTTGAAGGAAAGGAAGCCATCCAGAGGGATCTTGACAGGCTGGAAAAATGGGACCAGGTGAACCTAATGAGGTTCAGCACTGCCAAGTGTAAGGTGTTGCACTTGGGCCGGAAGAATCCCAGACATAGATACAGACTGGGAGAAGAGCTTCTTGAGAGTAGCCCTGCTGAGAAGGACCTGGGTGTCACCGTGGATGAGAAACTTAACATGAGCCAGCAGTGTGCTCTTGCAGCTCGCAAGGCCAATGGTATTCTGGGCTCCATCAGAAGAGGGGTGGCCAGCAGGGACAGGGAGGTGATTGTCCCTCTCTACTCTGCACTCGTGAGGCCCCACCTGGAGTACTGTGTCCAGATCTGGGGCTCCCAGTACAAGAAGGATGTAGAACTGTTAGAGAGAGTTCAGAGGAGGGCCACAAGGATGATTAGAGGGCTGGAGCACCTGCCTTACAAGGAGAGGCTGAGGGAGCTGGGCTTGTTCAGCCTGGAGAAGAGAAGGCTGCGGGGGGACCTCATTGCAGCCTTCCAGTACCTGAAGGGAGCTTACAAACAGGAGGGGAATCAACTTTTTAAAAGGGCAGATAATGGAAAGACAAGGGGGAATGGTTTAAAGCTGAAGGAGGGAAGATTTAGATTGAATATTAGGGGGAAGTTTTTTACAGAAAGAGTGGTGAGGTGCTGGAACAGGCTGCCCAGAGAGGTGGTGGATGCCCCATCCCTGGAGGTGTTCAAGGCCAGGTTGGATGGGGCCCTGGGCAACCTTGTGTAGATCCAGGCCTGAGGTTGGTGGCCCTGCCTGTGGCAGGGGGGTTGGAGCTTTATGATCCTTGGGGTCCCTTCCAACCCTTGCCATTCTATGATTCTATGATTCTATGAAAGTGATTGGCGTGGGCTGGCTTGGGTGCCTGGATTTGTCTCCTTGTGATCTGGGGAGGCAGTAAAGAGGGATCTGCAGGGAAAAGGACAGGAATGCCACTGGAGGAGGGCTGTGGAGGGCGAAGCATGGAGGGACTTGGGAGCACCTGAGGAGGACTCCAACTCCTGTTTCAGGAGCTTGGAGCTGGGCAGGACCAAGGGGCGTGGAGACAAGAATTACTGTGATAGATGAAGGAGGAAAAACAAGACAGAAGGAGCATCCCTCGCACAGCATGGACTGCAAGAGCTCGGTGGAAAGGAACAGCCACGGGGAGCGGCTGCAGTTAAGGCAAGCAAGGTCAGCAGCGTGTCCGTGCTGACCATGGCGGCACCTGCGTGAGCTTTTCAGGCTGCCCACAGTGACGCTGGGATGCCGTGGGGATGCAGTGGGGCTTCTCCTCCGCAGCTCCCGTTCGGCTGGCCGACGTGTAACCGGAGCGCAGCATCACATCAGGACCGCGGAACGCGGGCAGGGTGTCGATCGGGCCTCGTCGCGGGAGCCACGCGGGCGGGGAGGCACTGCGGCTCGCTAGGGGGCGCTCTCCCCGCGGCTGAGCCCGGGCTCGCTGATTGGGCGAGCCGGGAAGGGGGCGGAGCCTACGCGTGTCCGGGGGGATGATGTAGAGCGGCTGCAGGTGTTTGTCCGCCGCTTGCCGCACCTCCGTGCGGACCCGCGCCCCGGGGCGCGGCGTGGGGGCTGAGATGCCGCTGGGAAGGAGATGCGCCCGCGGGCTGTGCTCACGCAGGCAGCTCGGGGTGACTGCCCGGGAGGTAGGTCCGGGACCTGATTTGTGCCCGGAGGCAGGCAGCGCGATGCAGCGTGTAGGGGCAGTTGGCAGCGGGTTAGTGTGCAGAGCCGTGAGAGGAGCCCCGCCTCTCCCTCGCAGGCACCGCTGCTGAGTAGGTACGATGCTCTGGTGCGGCGGTCGGGAGGCACGTGAGATGGGAAAGGAGGAACCTCTGTGAGCACCCTCACCAAGGGCACATCACTACCTCTTGCAACAAGACTTGCATTAAGACCAGCATGGAGAAGACACAAAGGAGAGGTAGAGTCATCTGCGGCTCCCCCTGAGCAGAATGGAGCCACCCACCTGCAGGCAGGGTCCTCTTCTCAGGGAAGTCAGCTGCCGTTGTGAGGCCCCACTCAGGGATGTTGCCAGTGACTGAGAAGCTCAATAAGCCTTGGGGCCCTTACCCATTCTCGAGCTCCCCATCATGTTGCAATGAGAAGGCAAAGGTTGATCAAAATCATTTAAAGGGCCATAGGAAGGCTGCTGAAAGCTTCAGGGGCACAGAAGGATTTCTCAATCCTCCCAGTAATGGGGAGAGGCTTTGGAAAACACAGATGTGCCAGAGGCATTAATAGATGGCTCCAGAACTGGTGCCTGTTCCACAACTTTGGTTTTTTATAGCTATGGAAGAAGCTTTGAGACACAAGGTATGCTGTGGCCTGATTGGATCCACCTATCCCAATGAGGAACATGCATCCTTGTCCGTAAGCTGGTGAGACTGATGGAGAGGACTTTAAACTGTTACAGAGACTTCTGTGTGAACAAGTATCATCTGTGCCTTGGGTGCTTCTTCATTCCAGCTTAGGGTCTTGTTATAAGCAGCACACAGGCAGTGCAGTTTCAGGTGAGATGTGCTTGCTGCACCCATGGTTGCACTGCCATTGCAGGGTGGACATGCCCCATCGCCCCTTCCATTCCCACAAGATTCTTATGACTCATCAGCGAGTCCCACTTGGAGCTGGTTGGGTGGGAAGATGGAAGAGAAATTGCTTACAGGAAAAAAATAATGTTTCAGAGCTCTGGTGAACTGATTTGATATTTTCACTGTTTTGAGGGCTTTGAAATGTTTTTCGGAGCTGCCTAATCTCTCAGTAGCAACAACGCTTTCAAATTTTGAAGTTAATGTTGGGCATGTATAGTGACATTAGCATTTCTACACTGAAAAAGTAAATTTGCATTTTAAATTGATTGGCAGGGATCACTTTAGGTAAGAACTGAAACCAGTACCCAGCAGTTTATAGTAAGTGGCAAAGCCTTTGATTTCTTCAGAGTGCAGGAAAGCCTCATCTGACCACAGTGCATGGAATTTCTGCTGTAGAATATGGGATTTCTGGAGATGTGAAGAAAGTGTGTGGTTAAGAAGTTTAAGGTGTTTTTCCCCTAAGAAATTGGAACTCAAATTAGTAAGGGAATAGGGTTTATTCTTTCTTTTTGTTCTGTGTTCAGCCTCTGTATTATTCATCTGTGCTCACATAAGCCAATTCAAAGGATAAACAACTGTAGGTAAACTTAACTTGGCAGTACTTAATATCACAACCCAAATAAATGATTGAGAATTGAGTCAAAACTATTTTTAGTAACAAACCTGAAGAGAACATCTGCGATAGACCTTCAGAGTTTAGCCTGGGGCTAAGCATGCATGCTCTTGTTATGAGGTTTGAAATCTCAGTTTGCTGGACCTCAATTAAGAGAAACATTCAGAGGGATCATTACTGTAACCCACAGAGGATTGCAGTAGAATGAGATTTGAGGCACGTGTATGCAATATCACAGATGTGGGAGCAGCAACCGACAGCAAGTTAATAGAGGTGATGTTCACCAAGCTGGGCTCTGTGTTAGAATCAAGTCAAGGACATTTACACATACATGAAGCTTGCTGAAGCACTGGGGCCCTACAGTAGGCTAGCTTAGTGAACAACTTCCCCTCCTCCTCAGAGAAACTGCCGGTCTATCTTTGTCTAGTTGCAGTGTGTGTAGTGAGACAGGAAATTTTTGGTAAATGAATAGAATTTTTGATAGGTGTGAGATGTTATGTTTTGTTGTGGAAGATACAAAGCAGACTACAAAGCTAAACATAAGGAGAGCACATCTGTTACTTGCTGTGTCTATGAATAGAAAATTTGGATAAATTACTGGCTCTTCTAGGCAAAACGGTCATTGCTCCTCACCCACTCTAGGAAATGGGTGACACAAAGCGAAACACCCAAAGCTTGGGAATAATGGGTACCGTGACACAGTTTGCTTCTGCCTGGCATGTTAAATTGTTTGGAAGGAGTCTAGCTGTTGAATGAAAATGGAAAATTAATAGAGGACATGTGGGTTAAAATGTGGCAGTGGGCAAAAGAAACTTAATGCAAAATCCAGAGAGCCTGGTTTCTAAAATGAAACAGTACAGGCTTAGTACTGTATGAGTAGAGGAACTGATTTTGCATGTTTTTCAAATAAATAAATAGATTGTAAATCTATGGAGAGTTATTCTGGCAAGCAGAGGAGGCTGTTGTCAACAGGTTTGGCTTCACTGTAGTGATGCTATGAGGTATAATAGGAAGACACCAAGAAATGCTACTGAAGTTGTCTTAGCATTGATCTAAATTGATTTGATTTCTATTAAAATTCATGTGAAAACTGCCCTTTAGGGCACTTGCAAAGGCTTACTTGTTCCTTTTCATAGGACTAGAAGCTTGCCGGTTTTGGTGGTCTAAGGATACACGAGGGTGTTAGTATCATGTGGAACCTGAGGTGATTTGTGATTTTATTGTTACATGTATAAAAGTTATTCAAGAGGTTTGATACAGGTTAATGCAAGCTAAAATCACAGATCAAAATGAATGTGTGTTCACAGTTCTACAGTCAGTTCTTTCTTGCTGTCTGACTTCCAAGGTCTTGCTCTTTTTGCTATTTTTGAATAGTTTGTGGTTTAAAACCCTTTGCTGGTGAAGGGACTGAGAGCTGACACACCTCAGAGTGCTAAACAACTAAATATACTTTTCAGTCTCTTGTTTGCCAGACCCTTGAATGCCAGGCTGAGATGGTTTTCTTGCTTTAAACAAAGTGTGACCTGATTGTTTGAGATTTAGTGGCATCAAGACGCTGTAAAATGGAGACACCAGGCTGCGATTCACATGGTAAATCATGTTATTTGTCAAGTCGTTCTTTCTCAGAACTTGTGAAGATGAAGCAGCTCTGCTTACAGTTTTAATGGGATGTTAGACTTGTGTATCTGACTTGCCTGCCTAATTAACATGTCTACTGGCCTTTGAATGTAAATGCATAATTAATCAATCTTGCTTATTTCCCAGGAGTGAGTGTCCAGAAATGTACAGTATCAAAGATGATACATTTGCAGTGCATCTCCTGATAATCCAAGTAAATCCCTGGTTTGTACAAAGAGCCAAAAAGCCCTTGATACTTAAACCACTTACCTGTTTTCTGAAGTTGAGTCAAGACATAATACAAATATTATGAACCATAGTTTAGTGTTTTGCTTAATTCTTACATCTGACCATTCTTGTTGTTCTTAAAGTTCTTAGTCATTGGTATGCTGTGGCGTTTAACTCCATCTTACTTGAATTTTTACAGTTTACTGTAACTCCAGTGTACTTATGGCTTATTTGTGAATCAGAATGGTTTGGGCAGAATCACTTCCCTCTACCTGCTGGTCATGCTGGTTTTGATGCAGCACAGGATATAGTTGGCTTTCTGGGCTGCAGGCACACATTACCGAGTCCTATTCTGTTGACCTTCTCCCCAGTCAGTCTCCAAAAGTCCTTCTCGGGGGCTGTTCTCACTATATTCTGTGCTCAGCTTGTAGTTGTGCTTGGGATTGCCTCTACCCAAGTGCAGGACCTTGTGCTTGGCACTGTTGTACTTCATGCAGTTCACCTGGCCCCACCCCTCAATCCTGTCAGGGTCCCTTTGTATGTTATCCATTACCTCCGGTGTGTGGACTGCACCACACAGCTTGATGTGGTGCTGTAGCATGGGGGTTGGAGATGATGGAGATGATCTTGAGAGGTCACTTCCAACCCCTACTAATCTATGTTGTCAGCAAACTTGCTGAGGGTACACTCAATCCCACTGTTCTTGTTGCTGATGTTAAACAGCACTGGTTCCAGCATTGACCCCTGAGGAGCACCACTTGTCATTTATCTCTACTTGGCATTGAGCCAGTGGCTGAAACTCTGTGAATGTGACATCCAGCCAATTCCTTATCCAGTCCGTGGTCCACCCATTAAATCCATGTGCTTCCAATTTAGAGACAAGGATGTAATATGGGACAGTGTTAAATGCTTTGTACAAGTCCTGGTAGATGACATCTGTCACTCTTTCCTCATCCAACAATGCTGTAACCCTGTTGTAGAATGCCACCAAATTTCTCAGTTGTGATTTGCACTTAAGGAAGCCATACAGGCTGCCCATCAATCACGTCCTCCTTTTCTGTGGGCCTGAGCATAGTTTACAGGAGGATCTGCTTCATGGTCTTGCTGGGAAATTAATTCTTCAGGTACCTAAGGCAACCTTATTGTCTGAAATAGATATTCAAAAGTATGTTTAGTGCAGGAAGAGTAATTTCATTACTTCAGAGCAATCCTGTGGTTTTCATTTACCTCTGTTGTTCAAAATTGAAAGTAACTAGTTCCCATTTTTAATTTAATTTAAACCAGAGGTTTTACATTGACATCACATATTTACCCACTTGTCTATAATAAGAAAATTTCAGTACTAATAAATTTTACACAGTACTGTAGTCAGTCTTAGAACTTCAATTTCAACGTTAGCCATGGCAGGGTCATTGTATACCATCCCAGGATCATGGACTGGAATGGACAGTCTCTGCCCAGAAGTACTGGGGCCATAGCATGACAACTCTGCAGAAGTTCTTTACTGTGTTTCTCAGCATCGAGATGCAAAGCAAGCATCAAATTTACCAAGGCTTAATGGCTTAAGATCATGGAACAACCTGGTATTCAGCTTAATCTAATTACTTGGTATCACCCCCCTGCATTCTGAACTGATATGCTTGTGTTCACTTAAGGCACTGTAACTGCTCAGTGTATGTCATTAAATACATAAGACCGGAAACCTATTTTGGTTTTTTCTCCTATTGCTAAGGTTTCAGAGCTCAAGGGTTACCAGGCTGTAGCTCTGCTAATCGGGACTTCAGTGCTTAGATATTCCTTAGACAGGAAAGATGATTTTTTCTCCTACCAGTAGGAGTGCTACTGCAAATGAGACTATGCATGTAGTTTGCCAGATTTATTTTCTGAAGCAATGTATAAGAGATCTTTCATGGTGCCTCCTGTGTCACCTTTCTTGGGCTATGTCCAAAATAGAAGTGATCTTATACTGCTTTTGTTACTACTTTTATCAGGTATCTACTTGTGCTGGTAACCGTGTTTGTGGTGTGATTGGGTTTGGTTTTACTTTTTTTTTTTTCCCAAGAAGCTACTTTGTTTCACATGGGTCTCTCTGGGATTTTTTTCTTGCCATTCTAAATAACATAAAAGTGCTAACAAGCTTCTATCTCATAATACACTGTGTCTCTGAAAGGCTACCTGAAGAACCAGATCTTAATGTTCTTTAGAAGATACAATGTGTTACTAGGACACACACATTAAGATATGAGCTTGCAAGAACAAAGGAAAAATTTCCTATATAGATTTTATGTTTAGAACCCACAGCTTTTTATAGTCTGTTGCTGGTAATAATCAAATGGGGCATCTTAATAGGCATCTTGCTGCACTTGCAGGCATTATGTCAAACCTTCCCGAAGGGCAACATTTGCTTTTCAGCAAAACACACTTTTGGCTTCTTTTTTTTTTTGTCTTGAAAAAGCATGGCAGTAGAGTGCTGCATGGATAGTATGAGATTTGTTGTGAATTTGTATCTTATTAGAAAATATATAGGTTGGAAGATATTTAGAACAGACTTTTTATAGTTGCAGACAATATATTGCTGTGCTGCTCTCTAATGAAAGCTCCTGGGTTTGGACAATTGATTGCAAACTTTTCAGCTCAAGTTAGTTAGAATGAGTGGTAAATGATCTACCTCCTTTTTCAGTCAGCAGATATTTATTATTTGGGCCTTTAATAAAAGTTACTTATTAGGCCTATTGTTAGCTTCTTTCTAATTGTTGTTATTTAATATCAGTCATAGCAATCTACGCTGCATACCCTGTGATATAGACAGCTGATTCTCTTTATGTAAGGAATTAAAGCATTTTAATTTATCTATAGAAATTCTAATTTTGTTAGGCATTGGAACGGGCTGCTCAGGGAAGAAGTGGAGTCTCCTTTCCAGGAGGTATTTCAGACAGATGTGGTGCTGAGGTTTAGTGGTGGTTGGCAGGTTAGGGTGCTGGTTGGACTTCATGATCTAAAGGGTCCCTTCTAACCAAGACAATTCTATGATTCTTTTCATATGTGGTTCCCAAAAAAGTCTCTGAAAGCATGGCCTATCTACAAAGCAGAATTCATCCCATGCTTGGAAAGGGTGCAAATAAAGCTGGGAATATATTTTATGAATCAGATGGGATTTGGGCTGCAGGAAAGTATATGATTGCTTAGAATGACACAAAACTGTATGCTGGATGTATTTGAAGAAAGGTCTGTGTTTAGATGAGCAAATGTGGGGTTTTTTTTCTACAAATCTTTCTGTGTAGCTCTAAGGCATGAAGCCATCCCATCTCTTTTCTTTGACTGGTTTCCCCATAGTGGGAGCTGCTGTCAGAAAGAGCCTTTGGGGATGAATGAGTAGAAAGAACCCAGTGATATTCTGAAAGGCAGAATGGCAACTGCTGATGTATATGTAGGCTAAACGAGTTGCTGATTGCCTGGGGCTTGGAAGTTAGCTATTAATCCAGTTTACTTTGCCATCTTTGGCATTCAAACTTTTTGTAGATTAGTAAATTATAGATGGACACGTTGGTAGTGGGGCAGAAATCTCAGAAAATCAGCAAAAATGTTGTATTTAAAACTTTACAGTTGAGCAACAGCAGGTCTGCCTATTACTCAGGTATGTGTTAAAAAATGAAAATAAAAGAATAATCAATCCTTTTGGAGTCTAATGTAAAAACTCTTGGCTTCCATGCCCTGTAACATGCAGCGAGTGCTTAGTGGATTAATTGGAATGCATTTCCAAACTGAGATACATTGAATGCAATCATTATACATTACACAGTGCGTTGAGCCTAATAAATAATGACTTTTCTTCCCTAAGCTACAACTGGACATGAATGAAAATGTCTTTCACATGAAAGAATTGAGCTGCGAATAAGGGTTTTCTTACCTCTGCTGCTCCAGTGTTACCAGATGGATGGTCTCATTTCTTAAGATCCACTTGGGGTACACAAAAACTGTAACGACTTTATGGCCCTTCATGGTGGTGGGCTGTCAGTGAAAGATATGATTCCCTGAAAAACTTACAGTTCTGGGATGTGTTTTCTTCATCTTCTGTTTCTCCTCAGTGGCTGAGAAGACCAAAGAGCAAGTGTCTAATGTTGGGGGAGCTGTGGTGACAGGAGTGACGGCAGTGGCCCAGAAGACAGTCGAAGGAGCAGGGAACATTGCTGCAGCCACTGGCTTGGTGAAGAAGGATCAGTTGGCCAAACAGGTTTGTTTATTTACAGTCTCTTCCAGATGAAGTGAAGGATGAGTGACCCTTCTGACCTGAAGGGCAGATGAAGTGTTTGCTTTTGTGTCTGATGGTGGTATGAGTGCAGGATGATTTGTGTTACACTAAACACATGAACAGCAAAGAATATAGATATTGTTTATAGCTTTTATTTTGAGGGACCTGCAGGGTTTGGGAACCTGAGAAGGACTGGGCATCTATCCTTACTATTCTGAAAAGTCTGAGCAAATCTGGGTCACTGTTGAAAGTGTGATTTACTGGTGATTTTGAACTCGGCAGCCTGTAGTGGGGTGGGTAGCTGTAGGATTGCTGTACAATTGAAGGGGAAGATAATTATTTTTCCGAATAACTCAGGGTTGAAAAGCAATGGTTTTTATTGCAGCACTGAGGTGAGCATTGCACAATACAAAGACTCACTATGCTTTTGTTGCTGGTACACTGCAGTTGTATTCTTCCACTTACACTAGGTGAAAAGTGACCCAGATAGCTGGTGGGAATGATACTTTACAAAATATCCTTAGTGTTGTTTAGAGACAAAAATAACCCAAAGGAGATATATTTTTGTACTTTTTTCTCTATGAACACTTAAGTGTTATTAAAAATCAGATTATAAAAACTAGTATTTGTACAAAAATATGTGTCATATGGATTTAGCATCCACTCCACTGGGGTGGATTGGTCTTGAAAACATTCCACAAGCAGATGTTTTCTCTTTCAAAGCAGTTTGCTTGAGGGGCTTTTTAGTCCTTTTCTTTGTTCATCTAGAAGTAAATGTTGCTTTTGATGTGGCTGTGGTCCTTTGTAAAAGCTGTATGGAAGGTTTACAAAATAAAGCATCTAATGAACTGCCAGGGGATACATGAGTATGGCATGGCCAAAGTAGTCTATACTGTTAGAATCTACAAAAGGTCTTTTATCATTGTACACTGAGAATATTCTTTTCTGTTCATAGGTCTTTGAATCCTGTGACATAAGATTTGTCATTGCTGTAATATGCAATTACATACTTTAATATTGATCATACCCTAATGGTTTTTATCTTTATATATACATACAGTGCTTACAGTTACAAAGTAGGAAGTAAACGTCTGCTGACTTTCATTAAATTCTGTTCAGATATTCTAAAGCTTAAATATGATCATGATGGCTGTAACAGAAGAAAATAACATCTGTGAAATTAAAGAACATCCATAATGCACATGCATATTGTTCCATGCTAAAAATAGCATTATTATTCTGAACTGGTGCTTTGTTCTTCAGATACACAAAACCATTCATTTGATTCTTGATACTGGAATTTTTAGACTGAGATTCTCAGCCATCTATGCAGTATGGATATCTAGCTGATAAGTATCAATGGCTCTTAACAGACTGCTCTGTGTCTCTTACTTGTTTTGCAAGGGATGAATAGCTATTTCAAAACTGTTAACATCAACATTTAATTATGTAAAGGTATTCTAGAACCTAATATTTCTGCATTTCTGAGCAGTTTGGTAATATGAGATTGATTTTGCTTGTGTTTTCTGGGTGAACTGCCATTTGAGTGGGGATCAGGTATGAGCATCTGGAATATCTGTGGGACAGAGGTCCCTTATAGGAAACAGGGTGTACCTTTCTGAGATAAGAGAAGGAACCAAGTAGGTATACAATCAAAGCATTACTGTAACATTGTGTATTTTATCTCTATAAGGTTATGTCTCTTAATGCAGTGATATCTCTAGTTTATTCTATACTGGGAGCAAGAGATCACAACAATAAAATTATTTCCTTGAGCTTGCATGTGGCTAGCAGTGCCTTTGGCAGATTATTTTTCCTATAAACATCTATTTGGGATTGTCCTAAAGCACAAGTGGTTGTGTACCCCATGTGCAAGATGAACATTTACTTGCTTACACACTGTAGGTAAATGATGGGATTTGACAGGAAATTGCAAATGAAGCTTATCTTTAAAAGAGCCTGATTACAAATTTTTAATCACAAAAGATGAAAAGTCATTTGCTAATTACTATACTTGTTGGCTTCTAAACTTGTGACAAGTGATTTCTTCCTGTTCATAATCAAGTCCAAATCCTCCAACTGAATGTAGCGAACAATGACCTACTGAGGCCCCTTCCAACCTGAAATATTCTGTGACCTGCTATAAACTCTCAGCCTCTGTGCACCTGGAGGAGTTTGCTTGTTTGTCATCAATAACAGGATTATGAAATAAATATCATCAGCTACTTTCAAACCTGTGTCTGGAAGCCCACCTAAACCAAGGGTCACTTCTGGGAGCTGCTACTAGTGACCTGCTCACCTGTGTGAAAGCCTGTAGCCTTGGGTGGCAGCTGGTGTTTTTCTTGTGCCCCGGTGGAATGCCAGTTTTGACTTTCAACTTTGAGAAGTTGTAGTGTTTCTTCACCTGCGGATACAAGGGTATTAATGCAAAAGAAATACGAAGCAGATTCTTGGCAACTCGTTTTCTTGGAGCTGGTCTGAGGTTGCCTGGTGCAGCCTTTAATTCTGTTGTGCTTTGGATCATGAAGAAAAGGTTTAACTATCCATCTGAGGCCAGGCGGGAGGGCTGCTGTCACAGCACACTGTCACCAACCCACCCTGCAGCCGGTATAAGCTCAGACTAGTGAGTGACAGAGCTGGCTTGGTAGTGGTGGACTGAGGCCTGCCTGGAGGGTTTACACTTTGGCAGAAGCTCATGGTTTAACACAGTGAGGGTAGTGGCACCTAGTAGCCTTGTATTCATTTTTAAAGGGATAACATACTACAAAGTAACACTTTAACAAATTAGAAACCAGTTCTTGAGATTATTTAGATTCCAAAATTTCTTCCAAGCATTTCCAGCATGTATCTGCTCAAAGGTTGCACACTGGCATTTACCAGAGTCTATTGAAAATTGATTAATTCTTCTCCCTCTGGTCCCAGCCTCTGTTTCCTGGGACTCCTTAGAAGCCAAACACTGTGCTAGTATAAACACTCAGTGCAGTGAAACCTATGGGTATAGAGTATTTCTGTATTACTACTTTTTTTGATGAGAATAGGTAGTCTTAGAGCCAGGGTGAATGCGTTTTGGGGAATCACAATCATCAAATCTAACAATATGTAGGAGTTTTTTCCTCCTTTTCACAGGGAAGCTCCATGAGATGATGTGGACTGCTGAGAATAAAGACACAATGGAACACCTTTTAATTTTGATGAAATGAGAGCAACTAAGTCTTGATTAAGATACAAGCATTACAGTGTACTTGAGCCGGCTATTACTCATTTGAGTAATCTTACTGGGTGAAGGGATGCAAGTATTGTGTCTCTGAAGATTTGTCTCCTTTTTGGTGGTAGAAGGGAAGTTTCAACTTTATTAAAAGCCTATTTTGAAATGCAAGCAATATCTCATCTTTCAAAGATTTCTGTTCTGTCTTGTCGCAAACTAAGATTTTGAGTGTTCAGAAAAAAGTGTTAATTACCACCTGTAGCTTAAAATGGAAAAAAGAGCTCAATAGGAAATTTTTTTTTGCACTTTGCATTTTGTATTTTAAAAATGCAGAGATCTGTTTAGAAATCCATCTGTAGAAATCTTATGTGGAAATAGCTATAAACTTAGGATCAATATTGGGTCTTTATTGAAGTTGTCTTCAGTAGCAGTCCCTGAAGTTTAAGTGCCTAACATTAAATTCCCTATTACTATTTTAATAACTCCTTTGCTACCGGTATACAGTACACATGCCTTGCTTAGTACTTGAAAAAGCTCAAACAGGCATTTTCTTATGTTGCTTCTTTTTATCTTTCTTGAGCTTTATTTCACAGATTTTTTTTTTCTATTGTACCATAATAGTGACATGACACAGGGAAAAATCTTAACTTTTTAAAAACTGATTTTTGGGGTGCTTTTTTGTCAAGTTCCAAAAATAGCTCATCTTGTTAAAATTTGGTTTAGGTGGAGCCATGTGTTATGACAGAATATGAATATCACCTGACTATCTTTATGCTTAGTATACTCCACAGAGTAGATAGATATTCCTCACATCTTTCCAGTCTGTAGGCAAGTAGATTAATCTTGAAATCTTGATTAAGCTTAGCTCAGAAACACAAAGGAAAAGCTACTGAGCAGAGATAACCAACTTCCTTCTTCAGAAAAGGTGTTGCAGAGTTTTTCCACCTTTCTGTTTTATGCTATGGGCCAGCTGGTGTCCCAAAAGTCTGGTAGACACCAATGACAGGGACAGTAAGTATGAGCTTTGTGAGACTTACACTGTTGCAGATGCAGAAATATTCTCTACCCAATTAACTTCTGGAGTTGCTGCTTTTCTGTAGATGCTGGAGAACAAGCAGGCTGCAGGGGTGATGCAAAATCTAATTGCCCTCCTCAACCACTACTTGCCATTTCTGACTCTAAGGTCACAGCTGAGCATGGATAAGTTTATGATTAAATCTATGTCATCTAGACCGCTAGTGAACCTGCTAAGCAGCCAGAGGTCTAACCCCTGTACACTTGAGACAAGCAGTGATGGTTCTGCCTTGTAAGGGTGGGATATTTTGTTGTTCAGGGTGAGCCTGACCATGGGTCTGACATGACACCCTTGCTTGGTCTTCAGGAGCAATTAACAATGGTGGTTTGGAAAGTTTGCATACTGTGGTTTCTGGTAGAATAATGAGCAGACAGTAAATCTTTCTCAAGGAAGCCCAAGTGTTTTAGATGAGGCATAGGAGAAGACCTGCTCAGGTAGTCGCAACTGAATATCAGTCAAACAATACTTGCTTTCAAATGTCTATTTAAATCATAACATGTGAGGTGCACATAATTTGAAGAGACTTTTTGTTTCTTTTTCCCCTTACTTTATTTCTTGATCTATGCATAATTTATGAATGACTGCTGCAAAACAAAAAGGATATTTAGCAGCAATTAGCAATGCTTCCTTTTCTGGTCTATGTAGATGGATTGAGCATGGAAGAATGAGGAGAAAGATTCCCCATTAGGGGATTCACATTGCTTAGGAGCTGAATCACAGAAGACGAAAGCATTTGTTAGCTGTTCCTTTTAATTCAAGAATGAAGTGGGACTGTCAGGGAACTGTCATATCTCTGATTATAGCATAGCTGGACTGATTTATATTGATAAGGCCATTCTTTCTGGTCTCAGAATTAATGATGGTGTGTTGTATTAAAACATCTGTAACAAATTAGTTCTGTAACATTAATCCATATCCTTGAAACAGGCAACTCTGATGTATATTAAATCATAAAGCATCCATAGGTAGGTAATATTAAGGTTTTGAGTCTGTTTTATGTACACAGTGAAACCTCTCCCTTGTGATAGTGCACATAATTTTTAGATGGAAAAGCTCAGGAATCATCTAGGTTGTGTAGGGGTATGAATGTCATTAGGCTTGTGAAACTGCATTGCAATCCTGCATGAATGCCCTGTGTTGGAGTGTAAGAGGCTTTGACTCAATGATTTGTAATTCATTTCCAAAATAAATTCAACAATTACAGTTGAGGCCACTTAATGCAGTGTTGTTAATACAGTTTTGTTTTCCTTTGGTGTTTCCCCATGGGCAGGCCACACATACATAGCTTAGTATATGTTTATATTTCATAAGGCACTGGAAAGAGTACAGAGGGCTTGAAGCAGACCCTAATGTTTACAAGCATTTATATTTAGTGAAATATGGTAATGATGTCCACAGAAAACAGGTTGATAAATAGGAAGGTCACAACAAAAGCCCTTGTTGTTGTTCTACATTTATGTTTAGATTTTACCTGTCCCTCCCTTCCTTCTTGGTAGATATGTATATGTTCTGCTTGCACTTCTGGATGCAGGTAGCTTAATTTTGTTTCACTCAGAACCCCACAATTTGAAATTAGGCTGGGCAAGAGAGATAGAAATATACACACAGAAAATAACAATACTCAGGAAAAAATGGATGATGAAAGATGGATGACTCCAGGTAGGAGTACTAGAGTTTCTCTGTGTGTTGAAGAGTGGTGAAGTGCTGTGAGGGTTTTGAATTGCAGCCTGTGCTTGGCCTCCCTGGTTAGGAGCAAAAATGTCTTTCCTGCAGTGGGGCATGTTGTCAGTATTTTTTGCTCAGAGGGCAAAATAGCAATTTTTAAAGGAAGGCTGAGTTCTCTGTGTCACAGCATTTCCGTGCATGGACATCTGTGACTCAAGCAAAACTGAAGTTGAGTCACAGGGGAGAAAACTTGTGTGGTATTATATAAATATCCTGGAGGTTATTTCTCTTCATTAATTCAGGAACAAATATGAGTTTAATGTAAAGGTCTTGTGCGTTTTTCTGGTGTCCTAATGGCTTTCATGCTGTGAGATAACATTTTAGTGTAGACTGATGTTCCGGATCTACCTGCTGTCTTCACTGCTTCTGACCATAATGTATTCCTGATCACCTGTGGAGAAATTGAATGGAAGAGCTTTTGGGTAGCATTGTATTACTCTTTGTTTTCTGGCAATTGCTTAACCTCAGATTTAGCTTTTACTCTAGGGAAATAGTGTACCCCTATCCTTCTACTGAATGTGCCTGTCTCCCTTGGTCTCTAAGAACAAGAATTATTTGTTAGCCAATAGAAGGGTTGAACACATTGTTCACTAGAAATTGTTCAGATGTCATGATAATGAGATAATATCATAGTATCTACAAACAGCAGAACACAATTTCTCATTTTTTTAACTTGTGAGGGAGAAGAAAAAGGTGCTCCCCACCTTTTTATCAGGAAACTGACTTTTGCATTTATTAGAAGCGTTTGCTTGTTTGCCATTTATTCTCCTCTTTTTACTCTCTTGCATTCAGTTTCCCTTCCACCTCCTATATTCCTCAGCTCCAGTTTCCCTTCTAACAAACCTAATATGCCCCCGTAGTACATTCCAGGCTGTTGTGTTTTTTTCCCTTGAGTTTGTATGGCCATTGCAAGCCTCCTAGGCTAACATGCACCAGTCCTGTTTCAGTGACCCAGTCTTTCCTATGCATCCATCTGTGGCATTTCGTGCAGCAGTCACAGAATGGTTTTGATTTTTGGGGGTGTTGCTTTTCATTTTTCTTTTTTCTCTGTCCTAAACAGTTGCCCATCCCATGCTAAATATTCAAGAAGGTGCTGCTTCCTGAGAGGAATAAGTTTAAGTCCATTTGGGGATGATTCATATTCGTGTCAAGTATTCCTGTTCTTGCCTGTTGTTGAATGATTCAGCTGGGAAAGAGTTTTATGTAACCCATGATAGTTGGGTAAACTTAAGAGTGGCATTTTTATACAAGCTAAGATACAGGTTTTATAAGCTAGCAAATATTTCTGGTTTTACAGTAATGGTCTCCTTAGCATTTTCTGCCATGTTTCAACATTTCTTTCCTCTGCTGGCCAAGATGAAATGTGCAAGCCTTGGATAGCATGGAGCTTAAATAGGATTCATTCAGTGCCTATCTGGAAGTTGATATCTTCAGAAGATTTGTGATGGTAGCTGATGCCATTTGCTGATATTGTAAAAGCCAAACATGGCAGCTGGCAGGGTTTTTTTAGCTAGGTCTGAAAGTTTATGGTGCTTAAGTGACATTTTGGCAAAGGATGGCAACATGTGTTAATGTCTGCCAGTTTCTATTCAGCAAAGACCTGCAGTGGGATGCTTAAAAGGTATGACTGGCAAATTGAGGTCCTGTATTGCTGTAGTGATTAGGGTTGTATAAATTTAAAAATGATTCAGGAATGAAGTGTGGAGGAAATACCTCTCTGTGGAGAAACAGATTAATCTCTATTTCAGAAGATCAATCCACTGTCATCTCCTAAAAAAAACAAACAAACCCCAAAACAAACAAACCCATCAGTAGGTTGAGGTGAGGGAGGGAAGAAGGAAGAAAGAAAGCAGAATGCTTTCATTAGGTTTATCTAATTGCTGTCGATGCTGTTACTATTATTAGTAGAAATGAAATTTATATGAGGACTAGTGCTAATCAGCACATACCAGTGGCATATGATAAACACCATTTTGGTGGCTATTTTGACTGTTGGCAGAGCTTCCTAAAAAAATAAATCTGTGACTTAATAAACAAAAGTTTGTACATAACTTGTGGATGTGCAGGACTTCATCAAAGCTTCTGACATGTAACAGAAGAGATGACCCATCTTTTCTACAGTAAACTATCATTAAACTGTCTGTCACTTACCTCTGCTCAGCTGTATTAAATCTGTCCCTTAGTGGATTTTCAGTGGCCTGTGTAGGGATTATTGGTAATAATTTTTCAGTTTTTAAGTACTTGTCTTGAAGTGTTTCAGAAGCTTCTATGATATATTTGAAGTCTTTTCCAACCCTCATGATTTTACGATATCTGGAGATTGGAGTTTGTTACTGCCCAAGAAAGCTGCATTGAATGCCTCAAGTGCATCTGAAAATTCATATTGCAAACCTTATTTTGTCAGTGGCTTGTCTAAAGCAAAATATTCCCTGTTAGGAAACTGGAGGTGTAAACTGCTAAAGTCGTCCTCTAAAAACCCTTTATTTTTGCAAGAGTTAAGCAGGCAGAGAACCTGATTCTGAAATGTCTTGGACATATTGATTGCCCTCCAAGCTCTTGGTGTTAGCTTTCAGAGTTGTTTGCTCCAGCTTTGTTAGCACACACCCAGGAAGTTTGCCAGGCTTGGGTCAGAAGAGTCACAGTGAAGCTCAAAATGAGGAGAGGCAGCCAAGAAAGAACTTCTTTTGCTCTCCTTAGTAGGTTAGCCACAAACAGAAAGAGGAACAGTCTGTAACTGTGCTTCCACCAGAAGCACATAAAATGAGATTTGTGCCTTTGAGGCTGCCTAATCCCTCTGTCCTGCCTCCCTCTCCATCATGTGTGGAAGGGGCATCACCCAGAGCAGCTGACACCCCGCCAGTCCAATGTTTTTTCTTCTCTGGGGCTCAAAAACAAAATAAAGGCTCTAGGATTTTTTAGCCAACCTTTGCATTGTGAAATGCGATCCTTTCTCCATGTGCTAGGACACGTAAAGAAGATATGTGGATTTTTTTTGTTTTTTGCTTACTAATTTCCTGTGATGGATTTAGGGCTCAATGGGTGTAGCCTGGTCTAAACAGATGGACACAGCCCTGGAGCAGTCTGAAAAATTCAATTAGGGTTTCAGGGTGGGTGTCACTCATGAGATATGTGTTCTTATCCACAAAGACAGTATATCTAACAGGGAGGGTCGATTCAAGTTCAAGAAGGGAAGATGACAGTGGTTGAAACCAAGTATCACGTCTGAAGAAAATTCTTTCTCCAGCTAGAGATGCAAAAGACATTTGGAAAGAAATTTCAAGGGCAACAGAGCTAGGGTAGAGAAGACCTGGAGCTTTTCTTGATTTTGTGTGAGCCTTCAGGAAGGAGGCTGGAAGCTGTAAAACCTAATTGCAGTTTTACTGTCAGAACTGGCTACCAGCTTCTGATTGCTTCTAATGTGTTTATAATTAATGAAGATGATAATATATAATCAGTTAATACTTTAAATGTGTTGAAATGTATGATGTAATTCAAAGCATATATGCAGTCTCTAGAACTGTCCAACCTCACCATCCTCCCCCCTAGTTTGGTAGAATTTCTACCCCTAATGCAGTTACAGATGATAATGTGTACATGAACCACTTATGCTTTGCCTAATGAATATACTTATGGCAATTAAAAATAATATTACACTGAAATAACAAACACTTCAGTTTATTACCTAGCATCCAGCATATTTTATAGTGCAATTCTTAACATGGCTAAGATGCTTGTTAAACCCCTGTCTGACTTAGCTAACGCTTTGTGTAGTTGATTTGAGCAAATGCTTCTTTTCGGATTCCTAGTAGCACTAGTTTTAATGGTTGGGTCACTTTTGATTTTGTCATTGTGATATTTCATCTTACAAATCCCCCAAGATATAACTGACAGAGTTCAGGTAGATTTAGTGTATGTAAATGACTTTGTAGAGAAAGATCAGAGATCAAACAGAGCTGGAGGCTGAATTAATTTCCCTCTCTGGAGAAAATTATTCTAACAGGTCAAGAGAAAAGTGAGTGGAAAGGTGATGTAAATATGAATGTGTTTTGCACAGATCCTCAGGCAGCTTTCCCCCATCTTCATGCCAACCATGGTCTTAGGAATTTGTCTTAAGTGTATTTGCTGTGTTGGATATTGATGGACAAATGTTTTAGCACCTAAATGCTCTTCCTTGTCCACAGCCTGGGGTGAGGATATATATAGTGCATATATTTACGTAAACGAAATTTGAAGGGTGAGAGCAGGAGGGACAAGCAATGACTCTTGTGACAGAGTGTAGCACGGGGCTGTCAGACCAACAGGTAAAAGATGGAAAGTTCTGCTAGGAGCTTTGTTTGTCCTTGCAGTTGTTTTCCTTTACAGCTTTTTGAAATGAGGATGACTTTTTTTTTTTTTTTTCAAACATCATTATTTCCAATAAATTTCATGTGTTTACCTAAGTTAAAAAAAAAAAAGCTATTCTAGTAACTTTGAAGGAGGGCATGTGTTCACATACAGCTGACCTGCTGTCTAAACCAGAGTGGTGAACTTGCTTTTCACGGTCATCAGCATAATGTTTCCTTTGCAGTCTATTTTTGGAAGAGGTGGTGTGCTCATCATTCACAGGAAAGGTAATAAATTTAGCAGTGCTTCTTTCCACCTCCTACACACCATCTATACATCTATGAGATGGGGTTTTAAGTCTTAGTTCTCTCTGCATTTTTTTTCCCCCTGAGCCTCATTTTGGACATGTGCTTTATAACACAGCTGGTTGGACTGCTGTAAATTCCTGTTGTTGCCTAAACTGAGGAATAGGGGAGTCTGGGAGAAGTAATGAAAGTGGTTTAAAAAGCAAAGCTTAGACCTTGCTTTGTAATCTGTGTGGAGAAGTATAAATTCATTGATGACAGTTAAGATGAGGGTAGTGGATTTGTTTGTTCATCTTTACCTTGCTTCTTTGTTGTTTGTCTCAGTTCTGTGCTTCTGGGTTTTGTGTTGTACCTAATGAGAAGGGAAGCAGCCTATGCCGTCCTGCTGAAGGAGAATCATGCTTGACAATTCATCTTGGTATTGCAGGCTATGAGAAGAGACTATGGAGAGCAATCAATCATACTTGAGACAAAATGGGCCAGCATAGCTGTCACCTCCAAGTTAGCATGTTCTATAGACTGTTAAGGACATTCAATTAACTTTACCTTTTTCTTAGGTCAATTTAAAATCCAAGAGACACAGAGAAAATGTCAATTGTTTTAACCAGAACAGATGGTGCTAAACCCATCCTGGAAATGCCCGTTGACAAAATGACGTTAAAAGCTGCTCACACACCTCTTTTCTGCTGGTGATTGTCCATCATTGGGCATAATGCTGATACTCAAAGGAAAAGCCAATAATTTCAGCAAAGTATAAAGAATGTCCTTTTAAGTGTTGTCTCTCCTTTTATCCATTCTTTACTGCTTCAAGAGTATATCTGAAGTGTTCTTTTGTGTATACCACAGTTGTAACCGTTTCCTGCCCTTGACCTCCCAGTCAAACTGGTCAGAGGTAGAAGCTTTTTTTTGATGCTTTTCCTTACAAATCATCAAGTCAAACTAGTCATATAATTCAAACTAGCCTTTTTATTGCTCTAATACTCAGATTCAGGTATTTAAATCTATCAAATGCCATTTACTTGCCCAGGTGTAAACAAGTACATGATTTTTATCCAGTGTGGCTATGCAGGAGAAACTGAAGATCTAGTTTGGATAGAAACCTCATTATTAATAGTGATGGTTCAAGAGAAGCAAGATCTCAGCTTGACTTTTGAGCTTTTCTTTACACTTGGCTGAGCATATCTGGTATTCAGGGAGAAAAACACACCCGTCATAGCATTTACTAAAGATTCTTCAGAAGGAATAAAACTTGAGATAATTTGTAATTTTTGTTTTGACATGAACTGTTCCCTGCTTGCAAAAAGTACTTCAGTGTGGCTGTTAAAATGATGACTGTGTTTCAAGCTAGTGTACAGAATACTTCTATGAAGAACTTGTGTTATAGATTCTCATCAGTTATGCCCCTTATTGTAAAACTGCCATGTAATTGCAGGTTTTGATATCTGAGATGCATTGGATTGCTTTGGGATTTTTAAAAATTTCTTCTGGTGGGGAGGAGATTTGATTGGCTCATCCCAAGACGTTATGGCCAGTCTTTAAAATACCCAACTATTTGCACTATGCTCTTACAAAATGCCATTCTGCATGCATCACCGTTTGAGAGTGATTTGGGAGGTGGAGGCACAAAGAAATTCTCTTTATCTTCACATCAGAGCAGTTATCTTCACAGTGTGGCACTGCATGAAGTTTCCTTTTCTGCTTTGGTGCGAGTAACTAACAGAAGTTTAGAAGGTCTGCTAATAACTTACAGGCTCCACAAGCTTAGGAGCGAGGGAGCCTGACCAAGAAGTTACACTTTTGGCTGATGAATTAAACTGTGGATCTCAAGAAGAACAGCCTGCTTCAGTCCAGAAATCAAAAGGCAGGAGACCAGAGTCTGATGCTTGCATGCTCTGTGGACTAGCACTGGGGAAAATCTTGGGACTCGTGTGTGCTGGTGGGTTGTGCATGAAAAGGATCATTTGCTGAGAAATAATATGCTTATGCTTGAGTGCATGCTGCTCGTGATAGTCTTTGTCTAGGAGTGCTAGACAGGCTTTTTTTTCCCCAGCATTTGAAAGGTGGTGGCAGGAAAACCAAACAGAAGTGAATGAGGTTACTGATAATATTAGATAATCTAAAGGGCATACATAGGTGTGCCTGTATGTGTGCAACCGATGAAGCGGAACTACACTACTTAGCAACACTGTAGTACATTATCTTGCAGTTGTTCTGATTAACAGTGTGCTTTCAGTCATGTCCCTGAGTAGATTGACTATAATGAGCGCATAGTTTTATTAAGAAAAGCAGGTACTTGGGACATTCCCATACAGAGTTCTTGCCTTTCTTTTTCTGACCATATGTTCAGAATGCTTCTGACTCATTTTTGCTCAGCTTTTACTGTTGGAGTAATGCATGTCACATTGTTCAAATTTTTGTTAATAATCTCAACTGTCTTGTAATGTAATGTGTAAAAAAGAAATTATAGTAGTTGCCCTTGACAAATGAAGAAGAGTTTTGCCACCAGGTATTACTGAATAATAATTAGAAGTCTCTAGAAACTGGAAATGTAATCTTTCTGGCTTTAAAATATCATGTGAAACTATTTTGTTCTTTCTGTTGGTCTTGCCATCTTGAGTATCATCTTCTCTACTGTGCAAGTCAGAACTGGGCAGGTGCTCCATTCCAGAGACATTAGTAGATGGATAGTCTCCAAGTAGTAGAAAGCAGCAAATAACGTTCTTAAGCATGTAAGAATGGTGTTGGGATCTGTTAATTTCATTCCCTGATATATCAAATGGGATCTCTTTGGCTGCATGAAGAAGGGCTATTTTGAGCTTGTCAGCTGTTAATTCCAGCTTGTACCATTGGTTCTATATCAGCCTGGCATGTCTTGAAGATTGGCATGATTTGAAAGAAACTAGGATTTATTCAGGACAGGAAGTAAGGCTGGTGCAGTGGCAACTGGGGAAGGGTGGCAATTGAGTTTTCTTATTTGCTTTGACAGTAAGCTTTTTATCTCACTTTTCTTGACCACCTCAGCATGCACTCACAATCCTTGAGGGTAAGTACAGAAAGGAGGAATGGGTCAAGACAGGTAAGGATGATGTCAGTCAAACTTCCTCAACAGAAAAACATGTTCCACTTACTTGGTGTTTGGTTTCTATTAAAGATTGTTCTGGTCTTTGAGTACTTCATTATGCTGTATAAAGAGGGGTTTTTTTTGAGACTGCGTGGAGACTGAACATCTGAGATAATTTGGTGTATGGCCAGATTGTTACTGAATATTCCACTTCAACATCAGTACTAATATAATTGTGATATTTGTAAAACGTTAGGGAATACAATACCAGGGAGCAAGATGATGTTGTCAGAGGGAACCTGGTTCTTCAGCTGTGAATATACAAAATAATACTTGGTCAGACATTGCCCAGAAGTTCTCCACAAGACAGTTATTTTATGAGGACAGAATGGTAGAACACTCTAAATTCTAGTCTTTGTCCCTCATGTCCATTAGTGGAAGGAAAAGGGTTTAGGTGGAAGGTTTTAGAGGGAAGGGTTTGATTCCTGTGGAGTTTAGATTCTTTAAAAACTTTTCAGTTAGTGATCAAAGTGAATCTACAGATCTGCAACAGGGAGACATTTCAGAAGACCAGACCTGCAGCTATTAAAATATCAGCGAGGTTTTTGAAATTTTGCACCAAAGTAATTGCATTCCTGTCTTGTGTATTTGGCATATTTTCTAGTGCATAATAATTCTTTTTCCTTGTGATCTAAGTATTATCTTAATGCTCAGGCTGTATTTTAAGTGTTTCCTAGCAGAACACTTATGCAATAATATGAGATATAACAGCAGTACCATTCTATGCATGTTTTTCTTGACAATGCCTTTCTTCTGTGTCACATCATTTAGACAGGATAGGTTCAAGTGCCACGTATAAATGTCTATTTCTGTTTGAGAAAAGAGATGGGAAACTGAATTAAGTCTTCAGTGTCAGTTAGTATTGAAAGATACGGTTAAAAAGGTACATATTCAGACAGCCTGAACTGACAACACTGAGCTCCTGTATGGCTTGTTTTGCTCAGTCTAGACACGATAGATGCAGGTGCTGCAGCAACTGGATTTGTGTAGTCCTGATCCATTTTAGAAGATGGTGAGCTTCATTAGTCCTAGTATGCGTCTCAGCATTGATTGCAGTAGCCCTGAGACCAAGCCTTGTGAGGAATTAATCATTTTCTCTTGCATGGCTGGGGAGGAGGATGCCTTGTGTCTCAGTGGGTCACACTGAGGGAGGGATGCCCACAGGCCAGTATTGGCCCAAAGCTGATGTAGTACTACTTCTGGACCAGACCCACCAAAACAGTGTTCCTCAATTACAAGGGATTGTCCTCTAGGCACCCAAAGTGTTCCCCTCAAACCAAGCGTGAAATAAAAACTTGTGAGTAGAACATGACATGAGGTTTTTCTGAATCTTTGGGTGATGAGTCCTGTTCTGTTGTCTGAAGTTGCACTGTATCCTGAAGCGTGTAGTTTGGTTGGATAGAGGAATACAGTTCTTCAGGCTTTGTAGGTGTATTGTTTTTTGCTTTGGGAGCTTACTGTGGTTTATCCAAGGAAAAAAATGTGACAGAAATGTACCTCACTAGAACTGTAGCTTAAAACATTTAAACTGACAAAAATCATTAGTTCTTAAACTTGGAAGAACATGCAGATTATTGCATAAGAACTTAAAAGCCAAATTCCACTTTTCATCTTTAGAGCAGATGCTTCTAGTCCATTGGATATGCAAGGCAGGCAGCTTAGATTTCTCTTGCTATTTGGGAGACAAAAGAATATAAGCTACATTAACTGTCCATTTAGTAATACTGATGTCAGAGATGGGAACAGGAACTGGCCAATTGTCTGCTAGACATAGACATGTATGTAAGCATAGGTTCACTCTCGGTATCAATTTAAGGACCTACAGGTAGTGTTTAGATGGCTTATTTGAACATCCCCTGGGGTCATACTAGCAACTGTTTTACACTGGTTAAAATTCACCATCAGTCCTAAAGCATTTTAGAAACTGTGCTGTCAACAGTCCTGAACACAGAAAGAATCTCAATGCCATCTGTCTAGTCAGGCACACCCTGATGAATTGCTTGTCCTCTTAAACTAATTAAAATTTTATTTGGGTGATGACTGTTTGTCTTCAGCTTTTCGAAGATTAGGTTTCTTGCAGTAACAGGAGAAAAAAAAATCTTTGTACCTGTCTCTTTGAACAATGTTTCTATTTAAAAGTATCTAATACAAAGGTAAGGGATGTGACTAATGTGAAATTCAAATGTGACACTGAGTAGAGTTCAGCCTCGGCTTTTTGGTATTACTGGTTCAGAGTTGTCAGCATTGGGCTGGATTTACAATGCAGATTTAAAATATTTATTATGCTTCTTGAAATAATAACCATCACTGAAATCTTTCAAGTTTTGTATGGTGTTAATATTTTTGTGGATTTTGGAAGGAAAAAGTGGGTTTGGGCCTTCTGTGTTGTCTACTGTTTGTTAAGTTATGTTTTGAGTCATATCAGACCTGAATGGCTGTATGTGTCACCATAGCCCGACATATTTCTTGGGCACAAAATGTCTAAAAATTAATGTACCAGCTGTGGCTTGTCTGGAAACTATTCTGTGTAGCTGCTGTTGGTAATTTTAATTGGCTAGTTGGGGGTTTTTTCTGGGATGATCCAGGTCAGGGTATGAAGGTATATTCAGTTTGGGATGTGATAGTGGGCTGGGAAATTCCTGTCTAGAGCAATGTTTTATAGTGTGAGACATGTTTCATGTTCATCAGCCAACGTCATCCTGTTGCTACTGAAGAGCAAATTATTGAATTCCTGACTATAAACACCAAATTCCTGGGAATGGCAGCAGTTAGCATTCAGTATTAAGGACAAATAAATTCCCTCCTTAAAGGGAAAAGGGGACAATTATGAAACAAAAAAACACACCAAAACAAAAACAAACCCAAAACAAACCCCTCACAAAACAAAAGGAATGGGTTTAATGTAACTTCTTTACCCTTTGCAAGGATATTTTTGTTTCTTGATGGTGACACTGTGACTTCAGCTGTCATTAGCTTGAGTAGACCTTGATCTTAGAGTAAAAAAAGAAAAGTGCATGAGAACGTTTCTCTACAGGATTATTCACTCTCAAGTGAATGAATTATATGAATATTTAGGGGGATATTCATCCCTGAGGAGATGTGGTGAGTATCAGGAAAAATAACAGCTCAAGCAGTCTCAACCTTGTTGAGAACTTCCATCCAGCCTACTGGAATCAGTCACTGTAAAAGCCATAAGGCTGTTAGTCATTATCTCTCTCCTCATATCCACAGAGGACAGACATGGTCTTTGACACACTGAGTTGTTCTACTTTCTCTTCCACACGTGTAAGCTATTTTGAACACATTTCTTTGTATAAGGCAGCCATCCCTGGCCACTTTCTTTTTTTGCTTCTTGGAGCCTAGTGACTGCAAGAAAACTTTACCCTCTTTAAGGAGTCACATTGATTTCCTAGGGACACAAGCAGTTGCTGCAAATACTATCAACCCCCCTTACACTGAAAATTAGTGTTAGGTGTGTTAGTCCCTTTGTTTATAAGAACCTAAGAAGAGTGATAAATGTTGGTGGGGCATGGGAATATCATCTCAAAGATGCAGGACATGCGTGGCATGACCTCGTTCCACAATATTCTTCCTTTGCCAGCAGGGATTTGCAATTGAGGGACTTCCTAATGTATTGGTGCCAGTAGGCTTTATGAAAGGTGCTATGGTTCTCTATGATACCCCCTCAACTTATCCAGCAGTTATTTGAATGAGTATAACCCTCTGGTTAATCCACAATGGCCCACAGTGAAGCTTTGATTATGGCACTGGTGATTTTATTTGATTCCCTTCAGTTTTCATCTATGAAAACAGCTGACCTATCATTCCTTATCATCTCTGTGCTGTTTAGCAGGTAAAGGTCAAGTTAATGATCAAAAAAATATCAAATTTGAGCTCTTCCAGTTGCTCTTCATCCTGATATTTTATGATGTTAACTCAGTTTCTGTTTTTATTTGCACTTCCTAAAAATTATTCACATGGTAATAAAATGGGAGAAAAGGGGGAAATTTATGTGACTTTCTCATTCCATAGAACTGTATTGCCATAGACTAAATTATAAATACTGGAAGGGAAAAAGGACAATCCATCCATCTTGGTCCCAGTAGCCATCCTGTTCCTACAGTACATTTTCTCATGCTTATTTCAAAACTTTGTTATGCAGAAAAGAAATTTCAGCTGTTGTGTCCACAAATGATGCGTGGACAGATTTCCATTTCCATGAGTTGTCACATTATTCAAAATTATCTGGCTGTTCCAGTCTATTGACTGCTCTGTCTGTTATTTGTAATTTGTTATTTGTACTCTGCATTTGGTCACTGATTGTTCATAATGTTCTCCCTCTTGGGTAGAAAGTCTTCCAAGCTCACAGAGATTTTCTGAAGGGACTGTGCAAATACTCTGGTAAATACATTGCTGCATGCATATTTGCAGTGGCTTTTCATATATATGGTAATAGAATGTAAATAAAAGGAATGGTGAATGCAGTTGAAATGAATGTAAGAATTGTATGTAAGAATGTAAGAAATAATAAGTGACCTGGAATATTTTGTGATGGATTAGTGTTACTGCAGCTTCTCCTGGATACTTTTCAAAACAGGCATTGTAAAGACACAGTCTTTACATTTCTTATGCACCATTGAGATAGACACTTGTACTGGCTATTTCTGCATGATAAACCTTAAGTTATTTTAGACTTTGTTTTTAAAAAACCAACCATACCCGCACAAAAAATCCGAAGGGAAAGTACCAGGTAGTCCAAGACATACTGCTACTTTCTCTGGTACAACAATTGGGACATTTGCTTATTTCAAAGAAAATTTAAAACTAAGCAGTGCCTCCATAGATGGCATCATCACAGCTGACGTTGGAAATTTTGGTGGAAAGGGGAAATCTGCCTCTAGTTATGTATGGGTATTACCAGATGCTTCTTTTGTAATGAGACTCATTGAAATTGTTAATTGTCCTGACCTTTAGACTGTTGTTAGGTTTCAGACTTAACAACTAGAAATGAAGGGGAGAGGTGGCATCTCTGAGTTGTCATTTGGGTCTTTCTGTGGGTTTTAGCACGTATATATGTAACAACTACAGTTGGCTCATGTTTTCAAGATTTCCCACTAGAAATAGTATTTTTTTAAAAGGAAACTTCAGGCTCGTGAACAAATCCAGATAGAGCTTCTGGGATAAATTCTGCAGGTTTTGTCTTGAGATTCAGTTTCTATATCTTTGTATTTCTGTTCTGTTGCCAGTATTCAAAATTCCTTCCGCTTCATTTCCACTTCTAAATTTGTGACTAATACACTGTCTTTTCTATCACAGATATTTAGGGAAGATATTTTTAAAAAAAAACAAAAAAAACCTCCACAGAAAAACCCCACAAAGAACAAAGCCCTTTAACTGATGAGACATGTTCCTTTAAACTGCAATGCTGTCATTTATTGATGCTCTTTTCAACCTTCCAATTCTAATTCACAAGGCCTTGTTTTATTCAAATCAATTTGAATTATTTTTTAATTAGGAATTTGAGGTACAAAAGTAGTTGCTTGATTTAAAATCTACCTGAATTAATTCCACTTAGTCCACTAATTTTACAATTCCATGTGAAAAAAGCAGTCATCAGACAAGATTTGCTCTTGTGTTTTATTGTTCATGGTTCTGTTTTCCTCCAACCCCGAGATTTTTCAACTGTGTGTAATGGCCTACATATCTTACTAATGGAGTCGGTGGCAGATTTACTGATCTCTTCTGTGAGAGCAGCTTTGGGGCGTGTGTGGTGTGGTTCACAAACTGCTACCTTAGATGTCTCTCTTCTTGTTCATGAAGTGCCAGGCTACCATACAAGACTGTGGTTGTCAGTGGGTTTTCATTGATGCTTATTTTAGACCACCTGATGTTCTGATGAAGTATTTGGTAGAAAATGTTGTGGGAAGATAACTGGACTTTCAGAAAACCATGGTATTTCACTTCTAGATGTTTGTCTGTCTATTTTGTTTGGGTTCATGTAGGCTTGTTCTGGTTATTTTAGCCTATTCTCTGAAGCAACTGGAGGGAAAGTTGTCTTTAAAAGAGATGTTCTTACTCTGTCTGTAAAGCTATGAACAAAGCGAAGCAGTGCTTGCTTGAGAAAATGGAATAACATCCCACTTCAGCTTTTGAATGATGCAATTTTCTTTCATCAGCCTTTGTGCAATAGAAGCCCATCCTTGGCAGTGCAGAAGGCAAATCAGTGAAGCTTTATTAGCAGACAACTCTACAATTTTGACTATTTCCAGGTGAAGGAAACTTAAATTGGTGGTTGCCCTATTGTGTTTTAAAGAGTGGCAACTAATTACTTTGCTTCCTTCCCAACAGCAATAAAGTAAGTGATGTCATTTTAGCATTAAAATTAGGAAGCTGTCCAAGGCAGTTGAGTGACCCATAATTAGGATTCTAACTTCAGGGTGTCTAATTTGAGATTGATTAGAAGTGCCCTAAAATAGGTATTTCTAAAGTGCCTCCAACTGGGATCCTTAATGTTGCTAATTCTGAATCACTCCTAAATGAACAGAGACTTGGCCAAAAAAATCCAAGAACAAAAATTCCTCAAGCCTGTGATTAAAGCCCTGCATTCCACCCAAATGCATGCCATAAATAAGTGACATACTCCTACCATGAAAAGATTAGTTGAGGGGAAAAAAGGCTTATGGTAAAACTTAAAAATGTCATCTTTGTTAGTATGGTGTGTGTAGGAGCCTTTTCTGAAAAGGAGGATTCAGTACGATGTGAATAATTTGAGTACAGTACGTTAAGACTTGTGAAAAACATAGTAAATCTGAGTCTTGCATTATTCAGTATGTTGTTGGGAACACTGTTTCTCAGTGCTTAATTTGTAAGACATACCATTCTACCAACTACAGCACAGCCCTGAAAGTATTTCTCCTTTTAGGAGAAGGAAATTAAATAAGGTTATTGGTTTCTTGTGCTTGAGCCTCTGAGAGGGACAAAATTCTGCAGGGTTCAAAGCAAATGCAGTACAGAGATGTCAGAATTTAGGGACTCCAGTTGCATGACCATGCAAGTACAATTTGAGACAGGTCACACAGTGGCTTTGTTAACTATGAATATGGTGAGAGGACTCTGGAACAGCATCTCCCTCTCTTCTTCCCTGTACTCTGTCATGTGATTGCAGACACACAGTGGAGGTGTCTGCAATCACCTATGGAGAGTTTCAGGAAAAAAAAAAGCGTTGAGGAAAACAATAGTTTCAATTTTAACAAAGCCAGGTGTCCAGTCCTGGGAGGGATGGACTCGAGTAGCCTGCTAACGGCCACGGCTCAAATAAGAAATGGAACAGTAGAGGCAGTGAAGGGAGGTGGCTCTTGCTGGAACCCACAAGACTGGCACACCACTATCACTCTAGCTCACAAGAGGAGAGTTGGAAACAATCATGCACTGTTAGCTTTTATTCAAAAGGCATGTTCTTTTAGTTAGGGTAAACTTCTTAACCAGACCTCTCAGATGTTAACTATTAATAATTTTGCCACCACAGAGAGACTGAGAGAAAGCAGAGAGAATTTGTGCATGTAAGAGTGTTCTAGAGTCTGTAGTTGTCACTAAAGCAAAAGGAATGACCTATATTTGGGAAGTTCAGGAAATGTGGTATTCACAATATTAGCTTAGTGATTTCTCTGTATCTGTACTGGGAGTTCAGCACTTTTTAGGATTTAATGTGTTCCCCATTAAAACATGTTTTGATGTGTAATTCTACAAGGAAGTGGTTTTATGATGATTCTCAATCTCTTTGAACAACGTGATAAACATGCGGAGGAACTTTTTCACAGTAAGGGAAACAGAGCACTGGAGTAGGCTGCCCAGGGAGGTGGTGGAGTCTCCTTCTCTGGAGATATTCAAGACCCGTCTGGATGCCTATCTGTGTAGTATGAGCCAGGGAGCTGCTTTGGCAGGGGGGTTGGACCCAATGATCTCTCGAGGTCCCTTCCAACCCCTACAGTTCTGTGATTCTATGAGAGTTAGAATGGGGATAGCCACGATGCATGTCAGAACTTTCTTCTGTGCTACCTAGCAAGTTATGACTCCTGATGGAGAATTCACTGCACCATTAAAAACTGGGATTGCACCTACTGCCAACATAACCTGGCAGTAAACAGCCTGAACTTGGCATCAGCTGACCTGGTGACATCTTGCCCTAAGGCTCTGCTTTGGTGGCATGCCTACCATGTATCCCAAGGGGGAGCTTACAAATAGCAGGTGATCTCCTTAGCCACACTTCGAGGACTGCTTCACATTTTCTTGCAGGAAAAGAAAATAAACCCACTTAGTCATCTGAGCAAAAGATAATCCAGTACTATTGCATGCTCTCACCATTATTTATTTTTTAAGGGCCATGAACAGAGGTGCCAGGGGTTACAGAACGAATGACAGATTGTGTACCTGCTGAAACGAGAGACTGGAGATAAATAATTGGTTTGCTATGTTCATGTTTGAAAGATCGGCATGGGGGCTGGATGACTATTAGAGTTTGTAATGTACACTAAATAATGAGGGGATGCTCCAAAACAGCAATGCACAAGCCGTGGCTAGGGTAATGATGGGAGCAGCATATACTGAGGAAGCAATCTGTGCTATTCCAAAGGATAGCATGTGAAAATAAATAAAAAATCAGGAGAGAGAGGAGTGGCAGCATATAGAGTGATCAGCAAAAGCCCAGTGTGGAGGATGTACCTTCTTTTTTCCCCCCAAGACAATCGATGTTTTGGGAAGAGATTAAAATATTGGCTAAAATGCATGCTCATTCAGAATGGCATTATTTAGGTGATGCACAATTTTTTATATGGCTCTCACTGCAAAACTCTTTACAAGAGGAAAATTTTTTTTCTGCATAAGATTTACATCGCTTTTTCCTGCTGAGGACTCAGGGGGGACACCATGTGTGTGAAGCATACACAGGCTAGTTTTCTTTACAGAAGACAAAGTAGTTGAAAGGATGGTTATTTATAGGATGAAACTGGGGAAGAAAAAACATAAGAATGCCTTGTGAAGGTATCTTTAGCTGCATTGAGGGATAGTTTTGAAGTTGGTTCACCTTGAGGATGTAATCATTCATAATTAGGTGTTTTGCCCTCAAAATCAAGCAGTCAGAAAAACCCAGAATAACTCACAATAACCTGCACGGCTTCAGACAAGAAAGCAGTCAACAGATGCTCCAAAAAAATATGGGAAGTGACATTTACAGTTGGTTGCAGTGCAGTCAAGTCTGTGCTTCCTCCCAGGATGTCAAGAGAAAAATCAGAAATTAATACATTGTGTTGGACTGTAAAAAAAAAAAAGTTATAATACACATTAATTGTTCTGGTGGAAATGAAGACAGTAACATTAAGGATTATTACAGTAAGAAGGGAAGAAAATTCACCATAGGATGGATCAAGTGAAGCTTTATTCAGATCCTCCAGTACCAGTTGTAGATAAGATGGCTAATACTGAATACTAGTTGTTTCTATAGCAAAATGGATCATCCAAACAACTTCCGTTAAAGTGAGATACCTTAAGGGCTCTTTGCTAGGCAAAATTAAATTGTAACTCTTGAGTTTAAATGCCTGGGATGCATTTAGAGCTCCTTTGGAATTTGGATCCATGGACAAGAGTCTATTGGAGAAGTAGAAGGAATGGTTCTGCTCTATCATAAACTTCCTGTGGCTTTGTATCAACTCACTAATTAACTTACAAGCCCAGTTTCCCTACCTGTAGAGCTTTTAGTGTGTTTCTGCCTTGTCTATGTACAATGCAAGAGCTTGGCATGATGTTGTAAGCATGTTGAAGAGTCCTGCGGAGGTGAGTATCAGCACAGTGTTTATAGCAATGAATTCAGAATGCTGAAATTCATGGATGTGGTGCACAGAGGTGTATAGACTGTGTTTAATCTCACGTTAACACCATGGCAGTCCTTGAGCCGCCACCCTTCCCAAAAATCATTCCTTTGCTAAACAGGTTAACACTAGATGTTTCGTGCCATGTGGTATATTTGCCAGAAAGTGGTGAAGTAAAGGTGGGTGTCCCCCAATTGCTGGGGCTCATATGTAACATACCTGTAATGGTAACCTTAGGAAAGAAAATAATTTGAAGCATATCATGCAAGTGATGGGAAGGAGGGTTGAATGCGAGGCAGTGTCTGAAGCTTGTCTTCTTACCTTTAGGTTTTTACCTCTGTCTCCTTATTGGTTTTGAGTAGTTGGGAGATCCATTTCCTCATTTATTTCACAAACTTCCCATCAAAAGCTCTAAAGGAACAGAGCAATCAAAACTGACTTATTAGTTTCCCAAAAGCTACCATTAGACATTACACCATGGAAGTTGGATTAGTATTGATGGCTTTTTTCCAGTTCATTACTTTTTCATACTAATCTTACATGGATCTTGAGTTTTTCCCTTGCTATCTGTGCATTTTGTTTACATGCATTCTGTTCTTTGGTTTTATATGAAATTTTTAGGTACTAAATAACCTTTTTTTTTTTTCCCACACACAAGTAATTTATTGTTTTTAAGAAGCATTTTATATGCCAGGAAGAAAAATACATCCACATTACTAATTTGAGCAACACTGTAGAAGTGTGAATGCCAGGACAAATAGTTATTTTTTTCTTTTGGGGCTGGGAGATTAGAATAGTACTCTCCCACAGCTGTTGCTGGAAAATAGCTGTGTGGCATCCCTAGTTATTCCCATTCTGCAGGCAAGAACAGCAGGACACCGGTCTTGACTTCAGCCTCAGGAAAAGTTACTACAAGGAGGCAGGACCATAGGTTTTTGCCTGTCACAGGAATTCCTTCTCCTTTGTTTCCCACCACCCCAGTCCATCCCTCCCACCCCCCAATGCAGTTTTTCTGTAGCTATTTGGCAGTTGCTTGCAACCTCTCCTTGTGCGGTTAGTCTTGAAAACCACTTCCACTGCTCCTCCTTGCTATCCACTCCCATGTCTTCTCCTTCCTAGAACCATGGATGAGATTTTTCCGCAGTTCACCACAACTGAAAAAATTGAAACTGAAAGCTTTGGGACGTGGAGAAAAATGTTTCTGGTTGTTTTTTTGGGGTTTTTTTATACTTCTGGCTCTGCCTACAGTTGCTGTAGGACTGCTCCCTGAAATGGTGATGCTTTCCAGTATTACTGCTTTTTCCTAGCTACTTTCCCCTGCACTTTCTGTGGCCATGTAGGTTAAGTATATTGGTAATGCTGGAGGAGTCCAGGTGATGTAGATGAGATGTCATATGGCAGACACCCTCATATTCTGTTGTTTATTATCATACGTAAGCACCTGAGTGTATCAGCCTTAGGAGGCAAATGAGAACTTTAGTCCTGAAAAATTTGCAACCACCAAGCCCAATCCAGACCTGACTGGGCTTTTGGAAATAATGGCACTGACTTTGGTTCTGGGCCTTTTGCTTAATGCCACGCATGTTGGTCTTATGTGGTTTTGATCAGGTAAAAGATAAATGTGAAAAACTGCAAATGAGATGCTTTTGTTCTTTCTAGAAATCCAATGCAGTGTGGCAGTTCACTCATGAGTTCCAAGATACCTTCTGAATGTGTGTTGGTGACCACTGTTAGCAGCTATTGAATGCTGCCCAGGTGGTCATTCAATCTGAGGTGTAGTAACTTAAAAAGATGGATTTCTACATGTGTCAAACATAGGTCTGTGTTCCTCCTAACACACATACTGGCAGTAGTAGCCAGAGATAAACCAAGCAGATAACTTTGTAGTCTGTCCTCTTTCTTCTCATTCTTAAAATTAACTATTAGAAAGTAAACATGATTTAAGTGATTGATTTAGATCATCTGTACTGACAGACATATAAATAAAAATCTGGCCTGATTTTGAGAAAAGATGGAATAGGATATTCTTCAAGGAACAGGTTTCTAAAATTAATCCAAAGGAATTTCTTACAGTCCAGTTATAAATTATTGTCTTCTCTAGCAGGTTTACTCTTCGTGAATAATGATTTAATTGTCCAAAGTTAGGCAATTCTTCTTTACTGTACACAAGTTATATTGCAAAATGTAAAATACTGATAACATATCAAAGTCAAATTATATTAAATCAAGTATGTTCTATTTTGCATGTTTTACACATTTTGTCTGTTTTCTTAATCCAGTGTACTAAGGAACTTCTGGGTTTGGTGCTGCTGTAGGCTTTATTTGACATATCAAATGTTTCAATATTCATTTTAATATGTCTTTTATATAAATTTCTTCATTTCCTGCTGTGAATAAACATGACTTTGTCCCTGTCGCACCCAGGAAACCTCTGTGCACAGAACTGAGTAATAAAAATGACAACAAAAAAAGTTGATATTTCGACAATAGGCAGAGGCTTGCAGCTGTGCAGCAGGAAAGCACAATATTCATTAAGTAGTTAATGAGCTCAGTAGTTTTAAGTGTGAGGGAGGAATGGCTTTGTTTTATTGAGGTTGGAGTCTCAACAGGGAAGGAGAGAGGGAAGTTACTTTCTAAGAAACATTCAGTGTTCCGAAAGCCTGGCTCTCTTTGGGCTCGGTTGGAGGGAGTGGAACCTGTGACAGTTGTAAGGAAATTACTAACTGCACTGTTTCATATTGGAGAATATAGAAAGCAAAAGATATGCAACTCTGAAAACTGCCTCCCACAAATCACACAGAAAGAAACGGTAGGACTTGGCTCCTGTAAAGAGCCACATGTGTGCTTGGGTTCACTTTTCTGTGTGGGTACGTGAACTTTGGCATATGTAGGCAAAAATCTTGATCAGCATTAGGATATTGGGGTGCTGCTGTTAAAATAATTTGAGGTGGTGGGTACTGTTTGTTGAAACTTTCTCATGGAAACACCAGTGCTTGGGTGAGCAAGGGAGTCCTGTAGTGTTTCTTCAAGGCTGCTTGCACCAGCTATCTAGGCTTGTGAGTATTTCTTCCTTAACACATAGGCATCAAAATAGCTTTGAACCTGAGGGCAAGGATGAGTTTTTCTGGCTGTGATAAATGCCGTTGGTGATATAGGCCTGACATGAGTCAGGTATTAGTCATGGAGCATTCTGCACTACCAAAGATGTGTGCAGAGAACGGAGCAGTTTTATGTAGTGCAGCCCCTCTTCTCCATTTTAAACAGATGAGCAGGATGATGGACTTTAAGACTTCGGATTTTATTTAAGGCTGAGGCTGGTGCTGAGGTTTTGGTTGGAACCAATGCCAGGGATGCAGGAGACCCAGGGGTACTGTGTGTGTTTTCCAGGTGCCTGCTACAACTAAAGGGACCCAAATAATTTTTGTCCCGTCTCAGCGGTGCTGAGCCAGCCAAAAAGCACTAGTGAGCAGCACTGCTTGTGCTGCCCTTCTCCACCTGCCAGCCAAGGGTGTGCTGGTACCTCTCCAGTACCTACGGCACATGTTGGCAGCTGCAGTCTGGTCTCATCAGGCAGTGGCTGTGACATACTTTCTGTTTCAGAATAGCAAAAACCTTCCTCACTTTACAGAAAAATAAAAGCCATGTGAAGCAGCTGAGTAGCATGTAACCCTGCTAGTGTAAAGCATTCATTCTTTTCTCCTAGGTGCTAGCATGGGCTCTGCTTCCATGAGGGGGGAATGAGACTTGTGATCGATGTGCGCTTCGGTGTTTGAGCATTGCCTGCAGACTTCAATTGATTTCGCTGTCAAGAGCTATGCCAACGTAAAAGTGAGCCTTGCAACAAGGCTTCTCAAATATTCTGGGGCCGTAGTTAAAAACAGATTTTTGAGAGATTCAATATGCTCCCCTGGATCTTGAGTCTGGTTATTCCATTGTGTGATGCATTGACCCTGACTAGAGTCCAGGTGCCCCCCCCAAGCTGTTCTATCACTTCCCTCCTCAGCTGGAAGGAGGAGAGAAAATATAACAGAAGGCTCATGGGTCGAGATAAGGACGAGGAGAGATAATTCACCAATTACTGTCACGGCCAAAACGGATTTGACATAGGGAGATTAGTTTAATTTATTACCAATCAAAATCAGAGTAGAGTAAGGAGAAATAAAAACTAAGTCTTAGAACACCTTCTCCTTCCATTCTTCCCAAGCTTAACTGCACTCCCCATTTTCTCTACCTCCTCCCCCTGAGAGATGAAGGGGGGGACAGGTAATGAGGGTTGCAATCAGTGATAGAATCATAGAACCTCCTATGTTGGAAAGGACATCATGAGGATCATGAAGTCCTACTCCTGGCTCCACACAGGGCCAGCCAGGTCAGAGCATGTGACTGAGGGCATTGTCTAGATTCTTCTTGGACCCAGTCAAGCTTGGTTCTGTGACCACTTCCCTGGGCAGTACATATTTATTGTCTTTGCTGCTGCTTCTTTTTCAGGGGAAGAACTCCTCACATTCTTCTCTGCTCTAACGTGGCATCTCTCTTCATGGACTGCAGGTCCTGCCAGGAGTCTATTCTAGCCCTGGCTTCCCATAGGGTCACAGCCTCCTTTGGGTGCATCCATCTGCCCTTGTGTGGGGCCTTCCACAGGCAGCAGTGAATATCCTCTCTACCATCATCCTCCATGGGCTGCAGGGGGCACCATAGTTTTCTCCAGGGGGGGCTGCAGGTGCATCTGTGCTCTGGCTCCCGGAGCACCTCCTGCCCCTCCTTCACTGACTTTGTTTGCAGAATTGTCGTCTTACAGATTTTCATTCCTGTCTTTGGCCACATTTGTCATTGCACAGTTTTTCCTCCTCCTTAACTATGTTACCACAGAGGTGCCACCACCATGGCTGATGGGTTTGGCTTTGACCAACAGGAGCCAGCTGGCATTGGCTCTGTTGGACATGGAGGAAGCTTCTAGCAGTTTCTCACAGAAGCCACCCCTTGTAGCCTCCTTGCTACCAAAACCTTGCCATGCAAACCCACATGCTTTGGTACCCTGTGGAAGTAGAGATATTTTGAAAAACAGTCCCTGATGTATATTTAAGAACATAATAAATTTTCTCTGTCCAAATCTGTCTAAATTGTTTTAACTCCCTTTTCTGACCTGGTCTGTGCTATTTTTATTGGGTATCAGGTGGATCAGAATTATTCTTATTTTAAATAAAATGCAGTTGTGTAATTTTGATAATGGGAGGTGAGATCTTCAGAAAAACACCCAATATCATGAGAAGCATGACTCATGTTGGCAACACTAGCAATGCTGATAGACTTTAGAAGATAAAGGAAAACAGATGGTGTTCCATGATTTTTTGAGTGCTTTGCTTATCTTGGTATCTCTCATGTAGCCCTTTAAAAACATTACCTGAATTTTAGCTTTTTCCTTCTCTCACAAAAAAAGTGGGAGTAATCATCTTTTTTTTCAATGCAGAGGCTGTTATGGTCACATCTGGTATTGTCACAGCGTGGTACCTAAAGTGTCTCTGCGTGCATGCAAAGATTTCTTTGTGCTCAGAAGACATTGCTTTGTATCAGAAGTGAGCATTTAATTTTCAGCCTTTCACTCTAAAACTTCCCAAAGAAAACAGAAATTGTACATAAACATAGTATGCATGTGACTTCCAAACTGTGGTAAGCTTCTGGGATTGTTTGGCTTTGTAGCAGCCCAAAGCTTACCACTCTTTTAGCGAGCCTGAAGAAGTAGTCTGGGAAAAGGAGATCTTGTCCAGAGGAGGGACTGGGAGCCAGTTCCTGCTGTGTGGTTTGTAAAAGCAAGCATCAAAGGGTGCTTTTTTGCTTGTGATCTTTACAGGTTTCGAAATAGTTTCTTTTTTAACAGTCATGTGGCACTGGGAGAAAACTAGCTATGCAGTCTAATAATCAATGGGACAGGAAAGAAATGTTGTTGAAGAAGTTCTGGCAGATCTCTGTTATCCCCAGCCTGGCAAATGCAGAATTATATCTGTGACTGAATGTTTGGAAAGCTTGATCAGGTTTTGTGTGTACCATGAGATGTTATGGCAGAAGTCTGACAAATTATTATATTTAGAAGGCAGAGTGATACTGGTATAGCTCCTTGAGGAACTTCATCCCAAATGTCAACATGGGTTTTATAGTATTAAGGAAAATAAGCTTTAGTTTAAGGAAATTTTTCAGAGTACACTATACTGGTGGAAGATCTGGATTGCAAGAGGTGGTGCTAGTACATGTGTACTAATAAAACCAGGCTGGTTTCATGATCCCAGTATGTACAGTCAATCCAGCAACACTTTCCAGTGAAAATTCAGTCTGGGGTTTCTTCATGATGAGTTCCTTCAGTGTTATGCAAGCTCAGCAGCTAGAGTTAATTAAACTCTTGTGTAGAAAGACATGTTTTAATTTGCAATTGATTAAATAGGGCTATTGAGCAGTGTTAGATTGCCGTGACTAAAGCAAACAAACGTATTGTGGAAGGGGACAAAAAGTAGTTTTAATTAGCACTGGCAAGCTATTTTGAGAAGTACTCTTACAGTGTTGGGACATTTAAACATCTGCTGGATAGTTTACTGATTCTGACTGATAGTTTACTGATTTCTGACTCTCAGGGTCAGTTAAAAAGTAGAATAAAAGTCATGGAGCAGCAGCATCAATATTCCCCAGGCTGAAGGGTTGAGTGATTTGGCAGGTCTAGTAAGTACTATATCTTAAAAGCCTGCTGGAGGTAGCGTGCTTCCAGCTGTCCAGCAACCACTAGAGGGCTTGGAGTAGGGTAGGTGATCCTCTGGGAACATGGAGGTGAGATGCTTCATTTCTTCCAAAGGTCTGTTCCCTTGGTCCAGGAGATCTTCTGATGTAATGGCAGGAGATCATTAATTACAACAGGGCAGTGCTGACTGGCCTGGGAGGACTGCTTTTACTCAAGGTGAAGAACATGGTGAGATAGGAATGGTGAGCTCCTCACTGAGAGGCCATCTGCCAGAGGAGAAGCTAGGTTTGTGATCCTAAAAGATAAAAAAAATAAAAATAAATTAAAAAAAAAAAAAAGGCAGAAAGGGAAGCAGTGTATTTCAGGCAGAAAATCAAAGCTGCCTGAGATGCAGGCTCAGCTGAGCTGGGAGTTTTGTTAGCTGTGGGCTGCCTGTTGCTGCGATGAGCTCAGGTCTCAGACTGTTGGCTGACAGCAAAATGTATCAGTCATACATGGCACGTATAAAAGTAGTTTGTTTTCTGTGGTCAGCTACATCTGTACCAGAAAAGTATGTATTTAGGTAGGCAAGAGGAGGAGTGGATGCTTCCTTTAGGCCAACCACAGACACTTGTCCCGTGGAAGGAAATTGAGGGTTGTGTTTCCAAAGCTCAAGTGCTGGGCAATTACTCACTCAGCCTGGTACATCCAGTCTGAGTGGTGTTACAGCCTTTGTGGGTTTAATGTGACAGTTACAGGCAGAAAGAAGCTTTCTCCTTCTGTTGTGAAGAGAGTCGTGCACAAAGATCTGTGCTTTTTGCTGGGCAGAAGCAGACCACTTGAGCTGAAGTTAACAAACTCTCTGGGAGCTCATGTTCCAACAGATAGAAAAAAAGCTTTTTCTGTTGATGTCTGGGTTACTTTGTTGTTTATTATCATCATTAGCAATAATAACTATAATAATATTGTGGTGTTATTGTTACAACTACTACATAATCGTAAGGTCATTTATTTCTACTTTTCTTGCCTGTCACAGCAGAGGGAAATATTCCTGAAATTAAACATTGCTAGTTGCTCATTAGAGTTACAACTGAGTTAGCAAATCAGTTGGTGCTATAAAGCTTTCAGATAAAATTGCAAACATTCTACTTTGACTGTATGAAGGAAGTAAAATGACTGCGTATTAATGGAAGTCAGAAATATCCAAGAAATTCTTTGTTTTAAAAAAAAAATATGTCTGCAAGGTTTTGGACCAGATGTTCATTGGTACCTATTTTTTCCTGGTCCATTGTTATCAAACCATGTGCTCACAGCCCAGAATGCCAACCATGTCATGGGCTGCATCAAAAGGACAATGGCCAGCAGGTTGAGGGAGGTGATTCTGTTCTCGTGAGACCCCCACCTGGAGTACTGTGTCCAGTTCTGGAGTCCCCAACGTAAGGACAAGGGACTGTTGGAGGAAATCCAGAGGAGGGCAGTGGAGATGTTCAGAGTGCTGGAGCACCTCTTCTATGAAGACAAGCTGAGAGAATCGGGGTTGTTCAGCCTGGAGAAGGCTCTGGGGAGAACTTATAGAGCCTTCTGGTACCTGAAAGGGCCTACAAGAAAGCCTGGGAGGGACTTTTTAGAAGGGCAGTGATTGGATGAGAGGGAATGGTTTTAAATTGGAAGAGGGTGGATTTAGATTGGATATTAGGAAGAACTTCTTCACTACAAGGGTGGTGAGGCACTGGAACAGGTTGCCCAGGGAAGTGGGGGATACCCCCTTCCCCTAGAGGTGTTCAAGGCTGGGTTGGATGGGGCCTTGATCAGTCTGGTCTAGTGAGAGGTGTCCCTGTTCATGGCAAGGAGTTTGGAACTTAATGATTTTTAAGGTCACTTCCAGCTCTAACCATTTTATGAAATCCATATTCCTGCAAAACAGATGTATATCACTATAGTGATTTTTTCCCTCTAAATTTATGCTCTGACTCTCAGACAAGCATTAGCACTTTAAAAGCTTGGTTTCATGATCTGGAGGTGGAAATATCTCACCAGATTTAAAACAAAGTAAAATAAAATGCAACCATTTAACACTGTCTCAGTGAAAAGCAGTTATGATGTATGTGACACAAAAATGAAAATGAGGAATTGTTAATAGACCACACAAGCCTAAAATGTACCATCCAAATAACAGTTTCAGCTGCAGTTACTGAGAAGAGAGACTGGTTTGCCACATGATGATTATTTTTCCCAGAGTATAGCCCTGGAAGTGATGAACAGCTGCAATATGAGCCCTTGCAGATGGACAAAATGAACCTTTCCTCTCCTAAGGTCACTTTCATCATTAAACTTCTATTAATTGAAGTTACTTTTTTCTCCAGCATTGGAGAGGTTCATCAGCTTTATAATATTAAAACATTTACTTTTTTTTTTTGGGGGGGCCTCTGTCTTTGTATTCATTAATGTCAACTGTACTTTCTATGTTAATAGTGTTCCTGGGCTGTTGTGACATTTTCATTGGTATGCTTGCTGTATAAACTAGCTAGTGAGATCATTCAGAACTGAGTCCATACCAAAATTACTTGCCCTCACACAGTGCAGTTGCACAGTTCTCCCTGATCAGGACTGTCTCAGCTCTTTAACGTGAATGCACTGGGAGAATTCAAATGATACTGTGACTATATGATTGACCAGTCTTCCTCTGAACTTGTGTTAGTGTCTTATATTCCCGTTAATTAGATCTTACATTTGTTTGACTATATAAAAGTCTCTCCAAGAAGATTTATAGCCTTTAACATTTTTTTCTGTTAGAGTTGAAATGATTTTGGGGTACCTTATGGTCTTGATAGATAAGGAATCTGTCATAGTGGAGAAGAGATCGATCATGGGGTACCAAGTCAGCACCATTGCTTTGATATACACCTGCCAAATATGTGGCTCTAGATACCTAGAAAATGTGTGCTTTTACAAAGTGATAGGTCAATGAGTGGATGCATCACTAATATATCTATCAAGTTTCTTGTGCTACTGTGTCTGAGCTCTAACCTCTGTATGACATGGTACAGCTATTGGTCTTAGAAGGGACAGTTGTTCTGTTAAGCTCTGTGATAAAGCCTCTTTGGTTGTCTAGATGATAGACAAGGGTTTTGAAGTTTTATCAGAGAACAAATTGATGGGCTAACTGATGGTGGATATAAGTTTACATCAGTTACGTGTTGCTTTTACCCTGGTGCTTGTGTGGAGCCTCTTAATCTGGAGTATGAGGCCACATTACTTTGTTGTTAGCATTAATACAAAAAGCCGTTTATCAAATGGAACTGTTAAGAAACAGTTAATCTAAAGGGATGGTAAGAAGGAGCTGTGAATCTAGTGTAGTAGTGGCTGGCTTGCAGGAGAAAGTAGCAATAGTCCATTAAATGTAAACACTCCTCCCCACAACCTGCAGCTCTTCTCAGTGGCCTTCTCATTTTCATCAAATGTGTAGTGCCTTTTGCAAAACGTTTTGAGGAAGAAACTTTTAATTGTCCTGGAGAATAAATCAATTTCCAATATGGTGCATTCATTTATTCAGGGTTTTTCATGCTCTTGAGCAAGGTAGGGCTTTTTCTACAGGAAAAGTGTGCTGGGTTGTGGTACAGGGCTAATTCTCTGTACAAACACATCAGTGGGAATGCACCAGTGGTGTCTGGCCACTCATGTGTTTTAACAGTCAGATTTTGAAGGCAATATTTTGGCTGGCAATAAATACACAGGGAATGCCAAACACTGGACTGGGGGGGGGGGGGGGGGGGGGGGGGAAGGATACCAGGTGTAAGGTGTATTTTGTGAAGTCACAAGGTCATTGCTGAAATGCAGGGCCTGACCCACAAATTGTCCTTGTGTTTGTAAGGCTGAAGCCTGAATTATTCATGAAGCAGGGACTCTGAGCAAACTGCAGAAGCCAGTGTGCTTAAGGTGATTAATGAAAAGCCTGAACTGGTGCTTTTCGATGTAGATGAGTCATTAATATAACAGACACGCTAAGAGTGCGAGAGAGGGTTTCTGTGGCGGGATAGAGGAGACATCTCTCCCTAGGTTGCTAACAGAGGCTGGTCCCATCTCAGTGCTCTGAAGTGTTTCATTTCAGCTCATTGGTTAGAGACACAAATCCTCATAGTGTGTGATTAATGCTACGATAAAAAACAATCACATGTACTTCAATGGGATTTACATGTTCACGTGCTTTAGGGTATCAGTGCCCACAAGGAGGTCCAGTGTCCTACATCTTTGAAGAGGGTGGTGTTAATCCCATGTTCAATGAGTTGAGTGTGTCTCCAGCCATTATTTGCATGGCATTTAGCTTTGAAATGGGACACAGTAATTAAAATTTATTTCGTAGAAGCCCCCAAGATGTACATACGTTCTGTGCATACAGACTGTGTAGTTCATGGGGTTCACAAACCCTTCTTCTGTCAGTTTATATTAATTCTGTCATCTTTTCTCTTTAAAGTCTAGGAGATGGATCACTTTAATTTGAGGATTTAATTTTTGCTAGAGAAATGGACAAATGGTGATACATTGTACTTGCATGAAGGAATTAATATTAGATCTGAAATCAGTTAAACAATCATGGAAGGAAAAAAAATCCTCTCTTCCTGACTGATAAATGTCTAACAGGCTGCTGAATGATCAAAGGTCCTTTTTAGGATTTTAAAATGACAAGATAGAAATGAGTTTAAATTCTCCAACATTTGTATTTGTGACAGCAAGAATGTGAGAAGCAATGTCAAATGCTTCTTGAAGTACTCCCACTTGTGCAGCGATTGCTGCGTCATCCTACTGATACAAGCCAGTTTGGGATACTTCAGCCCCGCTATAAATGCTGGGCCTAATTCAACTAGGAAATGGGAGCATCACCCACACAACACAAAGCACTGGAGCATTTTTCTTTCATGCAGGGTAATCATCAGCAGTATATATAAAACAAATAACTTCATTGCTGAAGGGGTTCTGTTTCTGCAGTGAGTAGTCATTGGGGGAAATTATTTGCAAAGTTTGCTTTGATTTACATAGATCTCAATTTCCATGGGGTTATTGGAACATGTATTAGAAACACTCTGCTTGAACACTGTCTCTTTAAATGTGAATCTTAATGCTCCTGTTGCCTTGTGGGTACAGTAGAAGAGCTCTCTTGTCACTGATTTAATCTGGGAAATGACAGATGGATAAATGCTGAGTCTGTCAACCTCACTGGATACAAATTGTTTATGTCAGATTTCAAAGATGTCTAACCTTATCCTATGTCATACCTTCTTTGTCAGTTTAAACACTTTGGATTTCTGAAGTTAGTTTTTTAATCACTACAGTGTTATTTTAATATTAAATCTATGTAAAAGTTTTGACTTCCAGGGAACTATTTGCTTAAGTGTATGCTTGAACATCTTGCTGAATCAGGGCTTATATAAATCTAAAAGTATAGAAACAAATCAAGCTCAAGCAGACCCACTTTTCAACTTTCATTAGTTAATGTTATTTTAAGTTTTTCCTATCAGATTACTTGTATGTGGCAAACATTTGTTGTCTTTGTTGCAAAGAATGTGTTGAATTCCTTTTCTGAAAGAATCCATTCAGTAAAATGCTTCTGAATATTTGTGGTACTAGCTTTTATTATGTAAATAGCTTTTGGAGGATACTAGATGGTCCAAGGCACATCCTTGCAGAAGCTTCTCCTGTTAAGCAAATGTAGCCTACTAAGCATTCATGCTTTACATATAATGATTTGGAATGTTGCAGGTATAGGAAAGAGGTTAATAACATTAGAGCAGCCACTGTTGCATTTTCTAGTGCCATTGCCTTTCTTGGATAATTCTCTGCAGATGGGCAGCCAAACCAGAGAATAAGAACCAGTTGGTTTGTTGCCTGCTCTTACAGAAACAATACATGTGAATAACAGAAGTCTCTGCTGTTTTCAGTATTGTGGTTTCTCATTTAATCTGGTTGTTGAACAATGCTTATTATGAAGTAGTAAACACATCAACTGGCTTTACGCTAAACCACCCACAAAATTATGATACTTCAATGACAGCCATTGAAGTACCTCTATGATGGGAATATACAAATGCTTATCAGATAACCAAAAGTGATTTGAAAATCATGATTAAGACATGGTGGTGTGGTATACTGCTGGATTCCGTTTCGTTTGTTCATAGCAGCCTACATTTCCTTTTAGCCTCATGTTCCATATAAATATTTTCTAGTATGGCTTATTTCTAAAATGGCACTTGCACATAAGCTCATCAGCTGGGTGTCTAACTGCTATTGCTTTGGCATTTGCAAACACCTTGTCATCTATCTATGGCAGTCAAATGAGTGAGGAGTTTGTGCTCAGACCCACATGGGTGATTCTCAAGATCTCGTGCTCATTCTTACATAAAGGTTTCACCAAGCCACACATGTGTACAAACATCTGTATGATAGGGTTTTGTGTTGGTTTCAAACCACACATCTTTTTCTGAAGCATGGACTCATCCTCCAGCCTTGCATCATTCTCAGTACTGAAAATATGTAAGAGCTCCATCATATCGAGACCCTAAGTGCTGAAGATGTTGCTTTGCTGTGGGAAGCATACCAATGTTTATGTTGCTTATTGGAGAAAGAGCTGTAGCAACTGTAATTGATTTGCAAATCATGTGTTTTCTCAATTCCTCCTTTGCTTTAACTGAGTACCCTTGTCTCTATACATAAGCTTTGATAATCTTTTTCATTGGCAGGACATGTATGAAATTATTTTTTGGCAACCTCATCTAAACTTCTGTAAATCACATGTAGCTGACTGTGATGCTGGAGAGTGGTTTGCATTTGCTTTTTCTAGTTATCCCTAAAGTTTAATGAGCATGAATGCTAAAGCAGTATTTCACTGAAGATGTCCTGACAGAAGTGTGGTTTTGTCTCCAGCTCTGGATGTAGCAAACAGCATTTTTATCTGCTTTACCTCAACAACTTTTATTTTCCCTGTTTGCTACCTCTGTGGTGTGTATGCATCATTGTTTCTTCTCATTTGCTTCAAAAGTAACAGGAAGTGGCTGGAGTATGATTAGAGTTCCCTCTCTCAAGCTGAAATTGCAGATGTCAGAACAGGGTATTTCTCTTTTAAGATGATTGGTTTGCCATGACTCTGAGCACGTTCCCAGGTGCAGCTCCTTGCTTAGCAGGTGAAGTTTGAGGAGCTATGGTGGTTAATAATAAGAAATGATCAGAGGGAAATCATCATTCTAATAATTCTGACAACTAATATTATGTGCTGCTCTGATCCTTTAAAAGCAGCTCTGCATTTTAATTTCAAATGGTTTGACAGTTTATTAATAGAAGACTCTTTTTGCTAAAACAGTATAGTAGCAATTCCCCTTTGAAGCTCCATCTGTGGCTGAGGAGATCGTCTGCCCACACAGGTTCAGGTAATTTGATGTTAGATACTGTTGGGGCTCACCCTCCTTTTCTTTTATCAGCCTCATGAGCAGCATTTCTGCCCTCCTTGACTCTGCTCCAAACACTAAGCAGCCACATCCCACGTCTAGCAAGACTTACCTTGTGTGCAGTTTTCATACTTGAGCATCAGAAATGCAGGGTAGTGGATGCTCAACAGGTTTTTTTCCTAACTGTTATGTGGACAGAATGACCTGGGTTAATCTAGCAAAGATTGAAATTAATCAGGTTTTGTAAGTATCCAGACCTTGCTACAGAAAAGGCTCTGTGTCCACTGGGAATAGCACTAGAAATTCTGGTGCTAAATTGTAGTGAGGGAGATTGAGGTTAGACACCAAGAAAGATGCTAATGATGACATGATGTAATTAAGTGCAGGAAAGATTGCCTGGGGATGCTATGGGATTTTTGTCACTGGAGGTTTTTAGGGTGGTTTCCTCCCAGAAGAGTTCATGTAGGGAAAGCTGTACCTGCCTAATACAGGGGTGACACTTAGGTGGCTCCTTAAGGCCATCCAAATTTGCACTCTCATGAGTATCTATATATGAAGTAGTAGTGAAATGATGATTTTTTGGTATGTATCCCTTTTGGACCAGTGGCACATTTCTGAAAAGAGGGTCATAAAGACAGGTGGCTCTCATTGGTACAGGTGTGAGTATAAAAATGGCTTAGTGAGGTGAAGGGTTACACCAGGCTTATACTGATATAGACAAGAGAGAATTTGGCCTGGGAAAGGCTGTTTTGCCTTTAACCCCACTCTCATGCAGTGTAGAACGTAGCAGACTTCAGGCTGATGCTTTCCTTCATCTAAACCAAAAATGACAAGCAAAGATAACAGTAACAGTGCTAGGGGAGGAGGGAAAGAAAACACAGATACTTAGTGTACATTTAGGAACTAGTGCTGTAAGACTCTTTGCCTTTTGCACGTTACTAAGCAAACTTTATTAAATAATGCTTTCCAATTAGTTGAAAATAATTCTTTTTTCTTCTACAAGAACAGAATAAGCTGAAGAGATGCTTGTGATGTTTCATGCCACCAGCATGTGAAGTAATCTTTCCCAGTGTAAGTGAAAGCTGTAACTTCTTGTATACTTGCATCTAGATGAAGAGGGGTACTTCAGGAATATAAATTTTAAAATTCAGGCTGGCTTTCTAGTCTTTTGTAGTGTTTGATCTGCTGCTGAATAGATCACAATTGCAGGAAATACTCTTGAACCTTTACAGTTCAAATAATTACTGCAGGAGTTTTTCAGAGCAAGTGCTGTTTTTTTTCCTAAGGAAGAAACATTTTATTTTTTTTATTCTCCAGCTAGGTAAAGTGTTGCAATAGGTTGGAATTGAAGAAACACTTTAGAGAGATGCTCGCTGATAATCACTGAAAGGTAACCACTTTGCTAGCAGCACATCCTGTCAATGAATTATAGCTTTTGAAGGTGACCATGCTGCGGCTGGCCCTACTGTCAGCCCACAGCTCAGCGTGCTGGGGGGTGAAAGCAGTGAGTCGTGCTGATTGCGTTAGTTTATCCACTCACACTCTGAGTGGATAAGAAGTTAGGAAGAATCCCTAACTTCTTTCCACTACCTGTAGAGATCTCTTTCTTTAAAGACTTCTTTGGAAATGAGTGAAGTTACTACATTGCTTTGTGAATGCACTCACCCAGGATGGGGTACAGAGCTGAAATGTGTGCTACCCCTGGGGCTGTGTGTAATGTAGTGGGGACTCATGCTGTTTGTGATGCAGGAGAGTGGCTGGTCCTGCAGGTCTGTATAGGAGTTTTTATAAGGCTAGGAGGAATAACTATGGCTTAGACATTGCTCTTCTAGATTATACAGTATTGAACGAACTATTGCCATAAGCGGAGAATTCTTTTAGAGGGACCTTACTTGTTACCTCTAATTTTGTCTTTTTGGAAAGACGATATATACCCACAGAGTCTATACAAAAACTTCTGGAGTTTATCTGCACAAAAAAAAGTAATGTTGGAATGTGATTGTGACAGTCAATTTGAAAAAGAAGGGTAAAATAACTTTACAGCTGTAACTGTGCTGTTTAAATCATCTTTATTGATTTAATGGAGCCAAATCCAAAGAAGGTTGCTCATTTCTATACTGGCTGCAAAGATGATGTATATCACTGTTTTAGTTAATGTGATTAGTCAAGGTCATGTATCATTATGTTCTCATTTTATCTAATGAAAACAAAGCCCCGGTGTTGTCTTTGGAAGTTATTCTTCGTTCGTACAGATTGGAGAATCCTCTATTGCTGCAGGACAGATGGATTTAGCTAATTCCATGGATTTTCTGACAGACATAGGTCCAGGCTGTTCTTATAAACTTCTAATTAAGGCAATTCCTTTAGGATTATATAAACCTAGTTCACTTATGCTTTCCTGACAGATTCCTTGATCTTTCCTCTCCATTCCAGAAAGTGATCATTCCTGCTGTTCTGCTTTGGGATTTCCCAACATCCCCAGCAAAGTGTATGGATTAGACCAAGCAGATTATCTGACAGGCCTTATTAATACATGAGAGAATGGCTTACTTATTTTTTTTTTGCAGTAACATGACATTGCTGGCTTATGTTACTCTTTGATTTTGTAATTCTTTTCTGTGCACCATTTTGCCCTTTTTGATTTGGTGAGTGCCTAAATGTGGCATATTAACACCTTTTCCTATTGAGTTACATCTTACTTAGTTTTGTCAAGGTATCTTTGGATTGTGTAGAAAGAATAACAAAAATAAACTCAGGCTGTTAATTGTTGCTTCTTCCTGCCTAAGACTGAGCGTATAGTTAAAACCAGTCCTTGATACTTCCAAATTCTTATTGAAAATACAGGTATTACTGGATGCAAGATGTGAAACAGTGAAAGTTACACTCTGAAATGTCAGTTTTGAGATAGTAAACCATGATGATAATAGTGGATATTGTTTGAGCACATGAATTTCCCTAATACTATTTTTATTGACCTATACTTCTATACCTTGTTCAGGAGTGCTAAGTGATGCAGAGCTGTGACCACACTCCCCTGATGAGAGTTTAGCTAGCATGTATCATTCCCACTATTTTGCAATTAAGATAGCTTCAGTCTTTCTAAATGGGAAGATCTAGCTTTTTCTTTCCCTGCCTGTGGAGTTTTCAATGTCATCATTGATTTGGGGAGCTGAAAAGGATGAACCGGAAAGGGCTGTGTGCTGTGGATGCATTTACATGTGTTACTGATGGCACAGTGACTCAGCCCCTAGGCAACCTGGTATTTTAAGTAATAAATTAATGCATGTGTCCATCACTTTAGAACTAAACCTGGGCAATGGGTGGGTTTCCCATGTAATCTACACCCACTTATCAGCAAATAACATACCAGCAGCTCTATTAGGCACTTTACCAGCCTGGTTAATGCAAAACATGAATTTGATTTGAGCAAAGTTGATTGCATGCAGAAATGTTCCTGTTATACTCTGAACTGTCTCATCTTTAGAAACAGTACTACATGGAGAGTTTTAAAGGAACAAAACAAAAATATAAACTGTGTTGTATCACAATTCGGTCTTTTAGGAATTTACATTTCATGAATTGTAAGCCACAAGTATTTCCAGATACTTATAGACATCAAGATACACCCATAACCATAGACGCTTAAGTCTTCAAATTTGTTCCTCCCTCCATAGGCCTCAGCTTTTATCCTTTTCACTTTTGTCATGGCCAACTGAAGGTCCTAAAAGCATGAATCAGAATACAACCTGTAGCATTTTCAGCCTCTCTGTTAGACTTTCACTGGAATTGTACTATCATGCTGGCATTTATTTGCTTTAATTAAATGTTTCTTCTTCACTTCCACTCTCCATTTAAGGAGCAGGAGGGTGGAAGTCCTATTTCATTACTGGTACTCTAAATGATCTGTGTGCCAGAACAGCTGATTTCCCTCTCACATAATGCTTTCTCTTAATTCCCTTCACTTAGGTGTTTAGCTTAGGGATAATTAAAACAGTTTACTTCTTTCTATCTAGTGGACAGATACTCTCTATCTCCAGAGTAAAACCACTAGACTGCTGCTAATGCTTTGTCATTTACAGCTGAGGCTTGAAGGCACTGACTATTGCAATGAGTGAGCAGGAACTTTAGAGCATCCTAAGCTGACCTGGCAACTCAGTTATAACTAGTCAGCTCCACTTATTTAATATCTTTAGACTGGAAAGTAAATAAATTGAGGCCATTTTAGTATGTCTTTGGTTTGCATGTTGTTGGGAATTTGCTATTTCATTCAAGGGTTTTTCTCCCATCAGGCAAGTTGGTGTTTATAGACAAAATATCTATAAAAAATAAGTTGCCAGATAGAAAAGACAGTTAATTTGGTCACTTAGGTACAATATCCAGTCCATAGGTATCCTAATATTTGGTGGAAAAGAAATAATATAAATTTGGGTTTTTTTCAAAGGGGAATCTCAAGCCCTTTGGCACAGAGAGTTGCAGTTCAGCTTACAGCAAGAGATGGATTTGGTCAGTATATGCAACAGCTGCACTAAGGGTATACAAAATGATTAACTACTTTTTTCTTTAAACTCCATCACATAATGACTGAAAGTTCTAGAGAAAGGTCTTACATGGTGAATGATACCAAAATGAAATGGGTTTAGTCAGGCTGGAGGAATGTTCAGTTACTAGTTGTAAGGGCTTAAGGCAGCCCTGCTGAGTTACAGGTTTGGCATGCAGTAACAGGCGTAAGACCAATAGTTTTAGGGGTAAACAATTTATCTCTAAAGAATGGTGGGCTAATATAGACAGATTAGTAGTACAGTTCTCCAGACTGTAACAGCAAATTCAATAATTTACTAGTACTGCGCTAGACTTTATATCCAGGCTTGCAAAGATGTACACGACCGAGACTATCAGGCAGGGAGCAAGCATGGCTTCTTCTGCAGATGAGCTACTTGGACCAGTTCACGAGCTCCTCAGACAAGCTGACAAGCTTGGGGAATGTCAGATTCCCTGGTGGGGCTGTCCTTTCTATTGTTCAGTTGGGAAAGTGCTGCTTGGGCTTGTTCACCAAGCATCACATCCCACTTCTCTGCCAGTTCTGCCCTTGGTGTGCACAGCCTCAGAAGTGCAGTGTAAAACAACACTACCCTTACTTTAATCTGTCAGTACATGGTAATTTTGCAAGGTAATAATACTATTGGATACGATTTTTAAATTTTATTTTTTACATGCTTATTTTTATTTCAAGCCCCCCCCGGTACCAGCTGGTGTTTACATACAACAAACTGAACTATGTTAAAAATGCTTTGCATAGAACATTTTGTTGGGGTCTCAAAGGACTTTCCAGAAGGGACTTTGAGAGGCATACTAAAATCACCTTGTAGAACATTATTTTCTCTATTCTAATTCACTGCTTTTTCCATAGTGCCTCTTATCTTGGTTCCCAGCTTGTCAATAATTAGAAAACACTCAATAATGAACTAGCAAGTGATATGGTGTGACCAGTGCTCACTGAGTTTATAATCTATTTTGTTGCAATTAACTATTATTCTCGTGTTACATTAATTTGTAGGTATTTGAGGCAAGCCTCATCTTATTTTGATGAATATATTTGATTTTGGGTAGTAGAGCTTTCTACTGTCCTCCAAACAGTGTCTGCACGGGAAATTTCATAGAGGTCTCAAGAGCACAGGAAATCAGCAACTGTGATACAGCATGAATGTGAAGGTTTATGGGGGACCTTATCAATGTGTATAGATACCTGATGAGGGAGGGGGGTTGGTGGTAAAGAGCATTTAACCAGGCTCCTCAGCCTGGTAAAGAGCACTTAACCAGGCTCCTCAGCCTCCCCAGTGAAATGGCTGGAGGCAGTGGGCACTAGTGAAGTGCAGTAAACTCCATTTAAGTGTAGGCAAAAGGTTTTTAATGTGTAAGTAGTCAAACACTGGACCAGCTTGTGGAGCCTCCATCTGTGGGGACTGTCAAAAGCCCTGAGTAGCCTGCTCTAAGTGACCCTGTTCTGAGTGAGAGCTTGGACTAGACAGTCTCCAGAGGTACTTTCTGATCTCTGTGATGAGTGCAAGTGATTTCCAGGGTGATCTCTTGCCAGTACAAATTTTATAAGAGCTGACCCTTCAGTAGCCTGGTTTATTGATCTGAGAACAAGGAGTTACTTCAGAAGTAATTGGTCTCCAGTAGTCTTGAGAATATACATGACTGTAAGACTCTTTCAGCATTTGTAATGAAAGTGTTACAAACTAGAGATAGTAAATTATGATGCTTAGATTAGCTGCTAAATTACAATTACAGTGTTTCATTTTGAAGTTGCTTTTTTCTGTGATTTTAGATAAAATAATTGCTTTCTGACAGCAGTAATTAGGCACTCAAAGACACATCCCCAAGAGGAATGAATGCGCACCCCTGAAGGTGACCATTTGCCACATGGTGATGACATAGGTGAGGTATCATCAGCCGACCACTTGGTCTGTTTTCCATGAGTAGGGGATCTTAAACTGCCTCTCACCTTCCATGAAGAGTGTTACGAGGTGGGAAAGAATGGGGTGCAATTCTCACCCAAACCAGTAAAATAAGAGAAACCCATTATGGTAATTTTTTCCTGGTAAAAGGAATAGGCCTGCAGTTTTGCCAAATACTCTAATTTAAACAGGGTCAGGTTTTCAGGAGGACTTTTTAATTTGTTTGATTGCTACTTTATTGCAAAAGAGGGTCATTTCACACTGTCACACGTACAGTTTAACAAGATTCATTCCCACAGTAAAAGAGGAGTTGTCAACATTTTGGAGTTATTGTAGCAAATAAATTCTATTTCACATCTTATTTTTGCTTCCTTTTTATACCAGTTATGTGGTACTTGTTCCTTGAGTTAGAACTGGCGTCTAGGTTCATGCAAATATACCACTTAGCAGTGAGTGGACATTGGCTTCCCTTTGTTTATAAAATGACATAAGCTGCCCCACAAAATGAGAGCACCGCATGCTTTGGGAGGGAGAGGGTAGATCGTAGCTGTTCATTCTCAGGGAAAGTGTGGGTGGGCTTGTGAGGCATCCTGATCGCACGTAGGGGCTCTGCAAGTCTGATAGTCACGAAGCTTTGTCAAGGCAGGCAGGAGTGCTGACAGCACAAACTGACAGTGCTGTTGGTAGCTGGGAAGGGTGATGTGGTGTGATGTACACTGCTCTGGCTAGCCACTAAAGCTTGCTTTCCATAGCATGAGGGTCTGAGGGCACGAGACTCCCTAGAGATGTAGAAATACAAATTTTACCCATACTGACCATCTTCAAACCAAGATATAGGTGGGAATTTGTTTTTTCTTGAGGGAACCCTCAAGTGACAGGCAGACATCCTCACCTCACCATTCTTTTAACACTTTGTTTATTGCTTGAGTTGTAATTTTCCCTTCTTAAAGTGTTTTCCCCGCAAAAGAGCTCCTGCTCCCCAGTTAAAGTCTGACTTAATCTCTGAGAAGCTTTTGTTTAGCTTTCCAGATCTTCTAATAAAAAGCTTTTCCTCTGGAGACGCCCTTACATATGGTTTAAGAACAGAGGTGGCAGCTTCGAGAGAAAAATGTGTCTTTCATTCTCAGTTAAAAATTGGTCTAATGGGTTTTTTTCCCCTTCCATAACTGAATTAGGATATGAAGTTACTGATCATGAGAACATAAAATTGCTTTTTTTGTTGTTTTAAAGGGGATAAATAGCAATATAAGGTGTACCATAGATGGCTTTGTGTTACTGCTGGTGGCTGCTTACTTTTGTGAACAAAAAGGGATGGTACTTCAGAAGCAGAGAATGTCACCATTAAACATTAAGTGGTCACATACACTACAAATGTATCAAATGTGACCCTAAATAATGTCATGCTTATCTGTACTTCAGTGACATCAACATGAAAGGTGGTGTTTGTGTTATTGTTTGCAGCTGGACAAAGGTGATAAGGCTTTCACTGGCAGAGTTCCCTTGATGGTTCTGTACAGCTTATGAGTTGTTTCATTAGAGAAAAATACTGCTGTTGTGATATATGTTGTATTTCACTAGTGCTGTTGATTCCTTTACTTGAAGCTGTAGATGATTCTCCATCCTGAACTTGCTGAAGGAACTTGTGAAGATGATAACTCAGCCTTTTTCAGGCATTGTGTCTAATCCTGATGGACAGTCCAGACCCATAGCAGAGGTTCCTAACAAACAAACAACACATGAGCTTTGAACTTGTTCTTTGAAATTCTGCTGGCAATTTTATTTTTTTTTTCGTTACTAATGGTCCTGGCAGTTTTACTTGCCATCTGTTTTCCTGCTACAGATAACATTAAGCTGCAGGCTTTCTTGCTTGCACAACCTCAGGACTGATTTTGGGCAGTTTTACTTGATGTACTGATTGTTAGCTGAAGCTGTTCCTTAATGATAGGGGGAAGCGGAATTATATTTTGGATTAAATGTGAGAACAGCAGACTGGAGCTGTAGGTCCTTAAAGCAGATGTGCAAGGTCAAGTGCTCAGTAACAGCTTGAAAATTTGCAATGCACACGCTATTTAGCCATTTAAATCAAAGCTGATAGGGATTGATGTTACTTTTCCCTAAAATAAATAGCCATAAATGTTCCTAAAAATTTGTTTGGAAGCTAGGGTAATTAAATATTGAATATTGAATAATTTTAGGAGCTCAAGTGTTTTGATAAACTGGGGCAGAACTGTAGCTGGGCCCAGTTTTTCTGATAATTTCATGCTTGAAAAGTTCCTTGTCATGATGAACATCCACAACTCTTAGTCCTCCTGGATGACACAGACCTAAATAAAGATATTACCAACCTTGTTCTTTGGTGTCTCTTGACTTTTGGAATTTTTTCATGTTATCTCTGCCATAGAACAGCTCAGCTGAGTTTTTTAATAGATAGCAGGCACACGCATGGAGAGAACTTGGCAGAATTGTAGGCATTGACTCCATTCAGTTTATAATTAAAGCAAAAGCATATCTGGCCCCACTGAGTAGCAACAGTACCAGGTATCTTCACACTGGACCTTTTAAAGTCTGAACTAAGAGCAAGAGAGATAAATGCACATTATGGACATAAATTTTGAACAGCATGGACCACAATGTTGTTAGTAAAAATTGTGTGTACATGCACATGTATCAGTGCCAGAAGAAGTGACTGAAGCAAGGAAGAACAGGATTCGTATCTGGCAGATAGCCACAGTTGTGCATGGAGAGATGCAGCAAGTGAAGATGAGAGTATCATGACTAAGTTTACCTGGTTAAACCACCGGAGCTGATAACATGGCAAACAGTGAACAGCAGAAGTCTGATAAATACCATGTAAAGGTAAAGAGGGTTTAGTGCTGCCTGGTTTTTGTATTATTTTCTATTTTGTGTTAAACTTGCAGAGATGAGTTTCAGGTTTAGCTTCTCTTATCTTCATTTTACCTATATCCTAAATTTAATTTAGTGTTACTCTCCTATAAATTGCAGACTTTGAAGAATTACCTCATTAGTCTGGCTTGTGACTTAATTTTGTGTTTCTGTCTGTGCTACCAGCCTGCAGGGGTTTTGAAGTGAATTTCTTTCTGAGTGTCTGTAATTGTTTCCAGTGCATTTCTGTCTAGCGTTTCTGTCTATATTGGCAACTGGTATAAATCAACATGGTCACAGCACTTCTACTGAGCCACTCTGCCTATTTTCAGACCAATTTTCTTGCAGTCCAGGAAGAACTCCACTGGTCTTTGTTCCGGCAAAACTCATGTTTCTTCTCTGTAAACTTCTGTAGCTCTAACAACCGCTCAGGAATAGGCCCAATTGGAGGGTTGGGTTGGTTTTTTTTGTTTATGATCTGTGTTTGATCCAGATGGTAAATAGTGGCTATAGGAAACACTTCAGTCATTTTACTTTGCAACAGTGTAAGGAATAACTTGCTATCCCATTAATTCCAAGAGGTTCTTACAAAAATTTCTATATAAAATAGAAGTGCTTCTATAATGGTCAAAAACAGATGACCAGAAAAAAGAGTAAGCTGAGTATTAGGTAGTGCCCTGTATCACATGTTAATACTGCATAGAGTAACATGCTGGTTGACATGAGAAATCATATGGAGGTGTGACCTATTAAAGGGAAAAAAAACCAAAACCTTTTCCCATGACAATAAAGTTCTAAAAATGAAAGAAAAAACCAATGTACATGCTAGTCTGAGTTGTAACCATTCTCCCTTTTTTGGCCACTTGAAATATACTGTGAAAATGCTAAAATGGTAAAATAAATGCTGATTTATGAGGGGATTGTGTCTATAACAATAAAAATTGTATAATTAAATAAATTCTGTATTTTTTATTTTTAGTACTATTTCATTTGTGTGCCTTGATGTCAGCCAATTTTTTTGACCTGCTTTGACAACTACTATTACATACCTGTGCCTGTATTCCCCCAAGTAGTTAAATGGTAATTAATGTTATAACTTAAACAATTTGTATGGGACTGTATTTCCCAGGTTGGTTTCTTTAAGGAAAAAAACACCTTGTTTTGGTTTGCTCCATGACTTGATCAAAGCATTTTCAGTAGGATTAAAGACATTCAGCAAGCGGTTGATGGTACTGTTCTGTTGTTCAGATTGTCTTCTTGGTCTGTCCATGGCAAGAGAGAAACAGGATACCAACACTTAAGCTATTCAGAAAGATCATAGTGGTCATTCCTATAGATACCCCTGTGGAACATGGAGAAGATCAATCCACAGCTGATGTCCTTTAGCACTTCACAACCCCCAGGAACACTCTACGATCAAAGGACAGGCCAAGAAGCCAACCACTGATGAGGAGGAAAGACACAATTTGGTATAAATGATGAGGTGAGCAGTTACAATCTGTCACTTTTTTCTTTCCTTGTTTTAAATGCAGAATGAAGAAGGTTTCCTGCAAGAGGGAATGGTGAATAATACAGATATCCCAGTGGATCCTGAGAATGAGGCTTATGAAATGCCTCCAGAGGTAAATCCTTTGTGGTATTTGCTGTGAATGCACGCAGAAAGGGGCTGCATGCTGGAGTTAAGTTAGCCTAGCATATGCTGGAGCTGTGAGCTGCAAGGGCACAGTAGAAACACTGTCTCTTTGGCCGAGGTCTCCAGAAGTATAGTGCTGGGAATCAGAAAACCTGTTGCTTGCTTGATAGTAAGGAAGCTTAATGGGAAAATACCTTATATGTTTGGAAACACTTGTGCCTGGATTTCTGAGTAATTCATGGTAGACTCATATCTTTTTCTTAGGTTTATGTGGTATATGAGAAAAAACTGCATCTTCATTGGCTGTTTTAATAACTTGGCCATTTATCAGTGTATCATGTTTTGTAAAATGTGATAATTCATTGTCATACTCCTAAGCTAATGCAGTTGTAGGAGTAACTCATCTTGCTGTTTTTCATGAACCCGCTATCTAAAATATTACTACAGTGTCTGGCATGATGATGGTAGTTGGAGCGGCAGTTTTACAGTAGCCCAGATAATTGGGCTGAAAATGAGAAGTATCAAACATTTAGGCCATGATTCAGCTAAACTTAAAGACACGCTTGATCATTAATGCCTTGAATATCACTGAAATTATGGAGGCTGCTCACGTACCCATAGTTAAACACAGTTACATGATTTACTGGCCCATGTTAGTATCTGCAGCACCTGGTGTGCTGTCCAGCCCAGAGGTGGCCCTCCTAACTGAATTGCCATGGGTAGCCTTGTGAGTTCCTGGCCGCATCAGCTGAAAGGGGTGTTAACCACTGTAATGAATAGCAAGAATCTGATCATGTGACAATCCATAGTGTTTTGGTGTTGGCTCCACTAGGACTAGAACAGGCAGTGAAAGCAGGATGTATTTATCTACAATACTAGTAGTGCTGATTTCTGTTTTCATTAGGAAGAGTATCAAGACTATGAACCTGAAGCATGAGAGTCCTTTCCTTCCTTTATATCTCCTGAAATCTACTAACTACTAAAGACGTCCCATCCTGTACAAGTGCTGAGTTCCAATGTGCCCAGTCGTCAAATTTTTTTACAGTTTTTACGGTGTATTTTGAAGTCTTCCATCAGCAATGATTGGAGTATCTGTGACTGCATCCACCTTGTTTCAGCATTTCCCTCCTGCTGAAATGAAAGCTGGTTGGCAGGGTCATTGTTGTGCTGTGGATATTGTGGCTTCAAGTTTAAAAAAAAAAAAAAAGAAAATATTAAATAAAAACACCTAAGTGTCTACTGCTTATTTCTAACTCTGTACATGTTTTGTTGATAGTCTGTCAGTAATTTGATATTGTTTAGGATACGATTTTTATTTGTTTCCTATGACTATTATTTCTGTGCAGAGATGACTTATTGTGAGAGCTTTATATATACATTTATGTATTATAAAAAAAAGTAATTGAGCATGAACTATGCACCTATAAATATTAGCTGTCAAAATTTTATTGTTTTGTGATGTGTTTTATTAACTTGTGTCTGTAAATAATAGTGTTCAGCTGAAGCGAATAAAATGTAAGCCATTAAAATTAACTTCTAAATTAGTGATGATTTATAACACCTTCTTTCTTCTCCAAAAGCCCACATTAAAGTATTCATTCCTCCCTGAGAGGGAACTGGAGGAACAAAACCAGCAAATGGAAGTCCCATCTATACCAAAAACAGGATGAAGAATGAGAGTTTCAAGGCAGGTACCTCAGCTGGAGTAAATTGCTGGTGAAATAGATTCATTTGTAGTGCTAATCAACTTTTGTAAGGAGGACCTGTGAGTGACTGAAGCCATTAATAATGGGTTGCAACAGATTATTAGGCAATTGTGAGGACCTTTGAAGAATTACTGTTTCAAAGTTATTAAAGCCTGGGCTATACACAAGTGATGCATTAGTTGTGACCAATTTGTCTTGTGCAGCCTCCCATTTAGCAAAAGTACAGTCTAATATCTGTTTTCAGACATGGTAACTTTAGTTATCACAGAATTATAGGGGTTGGAAGGGACCTCCAGAGATCAAGTCCAACCCTCCTGCCAAAGCAGGTTCCCTGGATACTTTTCAATATAATGAAAAGATTTAAATGTGAGATGTTTTTAATTCTCTCCAGTTTTATTATCTGTTATTTTGGATCAAATGTTGCCTCTAACCTGAACTGCACAATGTTTGTTTTTTTTTGTTTAAGGTTTTCTAATGCTGAGCAGAATTTTGAACTTTCTTACAGTTAGTATTTCCCATGTTCTGCGGCATGGCTCTTAAAACAGGTAAGTATTATTGTCTGGTTTTATAAAGGGGGAAGCTTAGGCACAACCACATAATGCATGTCACTGGGATGTACAAGAAGCAACCCAAAACCCCAGAGGCTGAACTCTCAACTTGTTCTTGGACTGCACTCCTTTCTGGCTTTCTGCAACCTTCCTGGTGTTAGCACACCCAACATGCAACAGATCACTCTGGGTATGTGCCTGTCCCAGCTGAGTACGGCAGGAGCTGGTGGTGTAGTACCATCAGATTTTGTGAGCCAAAATCACATGAACATACTGGTTTCACAATGCTTAGAAAAACGATGCTTTTATTTCCCATGTCGACCCCCAGTTTCAAACTCATATTGCTCAGGAAATTCATGTATCTCAGAGAGTTGCTATCAAGCTCTTTTTTCAAAGAAATCAAAAATTCCCTTGATCTTTTCAAAAAGCTTGTGAACATTTTCATTGGTAGTTAAATAGCTTTATTGGAACCTAAAGTTCTGCACTCCTTGCAGAAAGCTTTCATGGCAACCTACAACAACCCACTGACAATTAGCAGTCTCCTTCACAGGCAGTATATCAAAAGGACCTCTCAGCTTGGACTTCTGTACTGTTAAAATACACCTTAACACCTCCATGGTAAATCAATTGATAGCATCCATGGAAAACTAATGTTAGGACATGGCACAATGTAAGATGCTGCTTTTATAGTTATTAATGCTATTTAAGGATCTTTGTGTTGTATATGCTGTAGTGTGGTTTTGTTGGCTTGTTTTTCCTAGTGTGCTAGCAGGGTCTCATCAACCAAAAGCAACAATTGTGAGTGGTCAGATACCTGATACTTCAGGAAATAGTGCTCGAAATAGCAGCCTAAGTAGAATACATATTTCTGTTCACTCTTCCACGGGTCACAGTTGCTCTATTGTTTCTCTATTAGGGAATCAAATTTAAGTGGTTTGTTGCTCACATGTTGTAAATAAGTTGTGTGCTTATTAAATAAGCTGTGGGTAGCTAAAAACCAGTAATAAGAATAAATTGACTCCTGAGATTGGCCCATTGTTTAAGCACGTAGGAGTTAATAATTTTCTTTTAGAGGTGAACATCAGAAAACCATTCAGAGTTTTCAAGTCATTCAAATGTACCATAGGCAATCAGTTTAGTTCTCGTGCCTCTTGCAGACATGCCCTCAGACGGCTCCGAAAGTCCATGGGACTCTTGGTTACTATGGCAGCCCACTGTGATGCACTGCTGTGGTAACAAACTGCATTTTAATTAGATTCCTTAAGGGCTGTCCAACCATCCTTCCAGGTAAACTAAATGGCGTTTTGTCTTATTTTCTGCAGTGAGATGAATACTCACACATGGATTATAAATGTCAGAATTGTGCTGGATGATAAAGCTAAACTAAACAGGTACTGCTGTATTCAGATTTTTTTACCTGTCTGCTTTGGGTATTAAACAATGCTTCTACTGCCAGAGAGGAATATACCTCAGAGCCTTCTATTTGGTAAGAGCCTGGATTTCAACTCAAAATGAAAGCAATTTTCTGTCCTCCAATTATGAGTTAATAGTGAGTCTCACCATATCCCAGTCCTCCAGAGGGAAAAAAAACCATGCTGCTTTTTTGTTTGATTTTGACAGCTTTAATTGGTCTTATAATGGTTCCTAATTAGGCCCATTTTAGTAATGTTTTTATTACTGTAAATCATAATGTTAATACTTGTGCTACATGCCTTTGGTATAATGACTTTCAAGTCATCGTATTTCAGGAATAAGGCAAGAAATGCCCTTCCCCCCCCCCAGATTTTCTATCTTTCCCCTTGAGACAATTGTAGACACAGGAAAAGTAACATGTCTGCATTTTTTTAGGAAGCATGTACTTTACTCACCCTGGTTTTTACAGTCTGGGCTCGGTGATTATCCTATGGAACATCTGACATGGGCAGCAGGTCAATCAGCTGCGGCAAACTCAGAGTAGAGACCACTGCCTCCAAGAGCTGGGAGACTTGAAATTTGGGGCCCTCCATTTAATGGCTGGAATTCTTCCAGGAGCACAATGGAAGACAGGTACAGAGTGGCTACCTATGCATATTCATAAAATCTCGGTATGCTGTGAGGAACTACTTAAATCCTAAGTTTACTGGAAGTGATGGATAGATTCCTGCTGGCTTCCATATGGGTGTTTTAGGACACCCACTGCTCCAGGATACATACTCATACAAATGACATGTGTCAGCCCATACTGACATGATAACTTCCCAGTTCTTTTTATATGCTTTTCAGGGAAACAATAACCACGAAACCCTTACTTCTGGGGTTTCCTAAGGCACTGACTGTGTGCACAGTGGAGGTGCTGCTCCATGTCTCTGAGCCTTAACTCCTTGAAAATAAAGGGAGTCTTTTCATTGACTTATGTGTGTGTGAATGATCCTGGTGCCACTCTTAAGCCTGCTTAGAACTCGGAGATCAAATGATCAAGGTCCCTCTGCAAAATATGCAAGAGTAACAAAAGTAACACAAAAATCAAAGATTGTCGTAAAATTCCACAGCTAAGTCCTCACTAGATCTTCTCAGCAGTACTGCAGTCTTATGCACTGGCAAAATACTGTACTGTAAATGCTGCGTGGTACAGCATACCTCAGATGTTGGGTTTGAATGGAGCAGTTGCCTTTAGGCATTGCAACCTTCGAGGTAATTACTCCGTCACACAGTTCATATTTAGTGACATGCTACTGCAACTTAAATCTTCGTGGTGTTCTCTGGAATAATTGAGGAGCTAAGTGAGAGAAGATAGTTGGTTTTCCCTGCTACTGGTTTTAGGTTTGATTTCAGTCCACATAAGGCTTCCAGTGACTTTGTCTAAATTATCTGATACTTTTCACCCCTAGCTTGAGGCTTTCAATATTACTGGAAAACACACTAATAATAGGCTTCCCAGGGCGTCATCATTCTGCTTGGATATCTGCAGGTCTGAACTAATAGCATTGGTTTTCACATAGGCAGACTTGCTCTTGAGTTGTGGTAACCAAAAGCTAATGAGATCTTAGCCTTTAGTATCTCCATGCTACATTTTTTAATGGAAAGTATCATCAGTTTAAATGCAGACATAAACACAACTTTTCTCAAGTCTGCCTGACATTTAATGTGTAACTCAGAAGGTTCCACTGATCTAAAAAAGGCTGGCAGATGGAGAAACAGCAGGTGAAACATCAGATGAGACAGCCAGGAGGTAACAAACAGGATAGGAAACTAGGTCAGATGAGATTTCTTCCACATTGGAAGAAATACTTTGAAAATGCTTCCTCCAGTGAAGGCATAAATGTGGGTATTCAGGATTTTTCATTAATATTTGCATCTCTGAATAGGTCAGAGTCTATCAGCATCTATGTCTATAGGGCATATTTCTTTGGAAAAGGTGAATGTCTGAGATTTATGATTGTGCTCTCTACAGCTGCAGCATAGGAGGCCTCTTGTAAAGAGGCCAGCGTGCCTGTGTGATTCTGATAATTAACTTGAGATTTAACAAGGAAAGTGTTATGCCAAGTAAACTGTTGGAATTCCACAAATTCTTTTGTTTTTCTCTCTACTCACCACTCCCACATTGGTTTCTTTCTTTCCACAAATCTGCTGAATTTTCAGAGGGTCCCCAATGCTGAGTGTTGGTTTTACTGTAAAATCTTATTCTAGCCGTTGTGTCTGGTACGCAGTGGTGAGGGTGCAAGTGTGCCTGGAGACCTGGGGTTTAGTCTTTGACTTTCCCTCTAAAAGGAGGAAGGACCACAGCTCATCTCCTCCTGTCGATGCTCCCATTAGTAATGCATCTAAAGACAGAGGCACTGCCCAAAAAGCTCTGAGGCGGAGAAGCGTGGTGGCTGTTTGAGGGCAGAGGAGGAAGTAGAAGCAAAACAGGCCTTGCAGAGAATTGGCTGGCATTCATCCTGCCTGCCTCCCCCTGGCAAGGCTTCTGGTGTCAGAGGCTAATGATAGAAAATAGCCCGTGGTTTTATGATGCTTCCAGGGACAGGCACCTCAAGGAGCTGAGTAAATGCAGAACAAGGCTGCTTTGCTCTACATGAGGTAGTATTCCTGGGCTGTTTGAGGACATCTGGCTTTTTATTGCTGAATTCCCCTATTTGTCAGCTACCTGATATAGTCCTCTCTACCAAGAAAATAAAAGCAACTGACCAAGGAATGTTCTAGATTAACAACTCTAAAACAAAGTATAAAAGCTGATTTATCTGTCTCCTGCAGAGAAAAGTGAATTGATCAATAGCTGTGGGGCTATTAGCCTCTGTTTTTTAATCCTGAGTTTTATCCATATGAAAATAACGTGCAAAAATAACAATGATGGTCATCTAAGGTTAGCATTTGATAAGCTAGCATCCTGCTGAATTGGTTGCATTCCCCATTTTGTAAATCTAGAAAAATCTTGCAAGGAGTAGCCTTAGCAAGAAGACAAGTCAGTGCTGTAAAAGTGGACAAATGTGTTCATCGTGAAAATGTAAAGGACTAATTTACAAATGCTACATTAAAAGGCCCAAAAGAATTTCAATCTGTTATCTTGGTCCACTAAGTAAGTGGCAACTTTCATTGTCAAAGACAGGTGATGACAGCTCCCACAAAACACTTGAAACAAAACTCCTATTTATTCAGCCCCCTCACTCCAAAACCAAGCTCCCTCCTGGCCTAGATTTGCAGCGAGAGTGATACATTTCATTTAAATAGTTGGATGTTCTTACATGTGAAATAAATGAAAGTGAATTCAAAGCATTGGATTTTCTCTTTTATTCTCAGTTTTATGAAAGCTCAACAAATTCAAATATGATGGTAATCCCAGTCTGTTGCAGTCTGTGCAAAAGGCAGTTGCTGTGCACTAAAAAGATTAATCTCCTGTAATAAGGCATTTCATAACTGATGAGTTTTTCCTGCCATTAGGAGCTGTTCAGTGCCGACATGTTTATGGTGTAGGTTTACTCTTGGCTGCACACGATGAAGACCTGCTATTTGGAAAATGCTTGTGAGAAAGGAAAGGACTGGACTTGTCCTCTCATTTTTTTATTTTTCTTTATAATTTCCTACCTTTTACAGTATGTCTGAACTATGATTTTACACATCCTTATGAGGTGGCTGGTCCTGCATCACACTGGATGTATAGAAGTATCACTACACATACGCATGTATTTTTTAAAGGATACTCTGTGTGTGCGCGCACACCCGTATGAGTAAGTATGTATGGGCATTACTACTAAGTACTCTGAAGTGCTGCTGTTGTAATAATGGTCTTCATTGAAAGAAGGAATGTATTTGTAAGGCATTTAACATAAGTACTAGGTAAGGTATTTGAAAACTTCCGAATTCTAACCTCACACCTAACATCCCACACCTGCGTTAGCAGAGTTTTGCAGGTGTAACCACATAACTGTACAAATCCAGACATGGCTTATCATGGCTTCAGCACAGGGTTACGGACACTGTGTGGTCAGAAATACGCTATACTAATGAAGATGCACTGCTGCTGCTATGCTTCTGGACTAGGCTTTCCTGATGATACAGCCACACCAGTTGAGAATTGCATTAATTCTTGCCTGTGTTGTGTTTAGTGGCCTTTCAGGGGCTGGAGCGCTTGTCACAGTGCCAGTTCCACTCGACTGAGCATGATAATAAAAGCAACCTACCCAGAAATCCTGGCATTGCTTAGTTACACAGTAGATTTTTGGCAAACCTTTATTTTCTGGGGTTGGCCTTCTGCTCGTAGGAACAGCATGTTTTTTCTGAAGCCCGGACTGCCAGTGGGATGTTGACTCCGGTGTGACTGTGAACAAGTTCTTCAGTTAAATCAAGGTAGTCTGTCTCTCATGAAGAGATAAGCTGTGCTGCTTAAATTAAGGGAATCACCCTGAGGTTGAGTATACCCCTGGAGAGATGAGTGTTAGCAGAGCAGCTCTGACCCAGAGCACCTGGGTGGCCAGGCAGCTCTAGGAAGATGTTAGCTGGCTGATGCAAGTCAGTCTAGCGGAAATGAAAGCAAAAGTGCATGCTCCCTCCAGAGGGTGGGTAGATCTGAAAGGAGAGAATTGGTGGTGAGACGAGCATGCTTTGGGGAGAAATGGCATTCAATGTGTTGATAAGCTGTCCATCTGTTTTCTCTTTTTAATCACTTTTATCTTGTCTTACATGTTGCAAGGGTGCTGAGGAAAAGGTCATTCCCTATTCCATGCCTCTTCGCTCTGGATGCAATGAGACCCCAGATTTTGCTGAAATGTGAGAATAATGCTGTTAAACTGGAGGTTCATGAGTTGAGTATATTGCCTCTGGAGACTGTTTGGAAATCTGCAGAAGAATCATATGAGTTCATCTCTCAGCCCCTCAGGCTACTTCAACTCTTTGTAAACTGTTGCCTGAGCTCCTGCCAGCCTTCTTGTTACACAAAATATAGGTGCTGTCATGGAAAATAAAGGTTGAGTTTACTCAACTGCAAAGATTTTTGGCATTGCTTACAGTGCTCTACCTGTGCGAGCAGTGTAGGGCCGTGCCTTCTGCTCTTGTGTCTGAGATAGGATGAAGGGTTGCCGTTAGAAAATTAAATTAATGGGCAAGTGCAGATCCTACAAAGCTGTGGCACAGCAAGGGCATCCATTGGTAATACAAAATATAGAGGCACACTTTAATTCAAATTCTGCTAACCGCTTATGATGTTGTGGTAGGAAAGTCACCCCAGCTGAATTTCTGACCCCAAGCATAAGACAGAAATAGCTGTACTTGTAAAAGTGCTCACAGATCTGAGAGGTGTTATTACTGCTAATTCTGAAGCTAATCTGACGCCCTTACTAATATGGACATAATGTGGCAGAAGAAGATAAAGAACTGGAAATTAATTCATAGCTAGTTGCCACAGTTTGATGTTTCTTTTCCTCAGCCTTCTCCTGTCACATGTTTTTTATGTCTTTCACCAGGGCTGAATGGTTATCTTGACTTTAAGAGACACAGCATGAGATCAAGGCAACTGAGCTGGAAAATGTATTATAAGAGAATGAGGTGGCAGGCTCTCCTGTGTCGTGAAGGTATTATTGCTAAATTGTCCAAGCCATGCTGTTCATAAAAGCTGACTTTTTTTAAAAAGGAAACTTTACTACAAGGGTGGGGTTTTTTTTAGTATCCCATATATTGTTCTAATGGTTGTTCTAATGGATCAGCAGCATGTCTTTTCCTCCAACTTCTTAATTGATACTGAAAGCAAAGAATTGTTTCAGTTAGATGTAAAATTTTAAACAAAAATCTTCATTTTTTCATGAAACATACAGAAACGGCAGTGTTCAGATGGGTATTGTTCATTTGCACAACATCAGTTTACTCTGAGGTACTTGCAGATTAATGTGTGTTCATCTTCCTTGGTCTGGAATCATGTCCCAGCCACATGCTGACCCCAAGACCTAGATCCCTACTGCAATGACCCCTGGGCTAGACAAGAGCTGTGACTTGCTCTGATCAGGTCTGAACTTGTTGATTGGGGCAGCAAGACTCTAGTTTGCACCCTGGTACATGTGCCAAGTGTTAGGAACCGGAGTGCATCCTTCCTAGCCATTTTTTTTTAACCCCAGGGTCTGGAAAGAATTTCACTCACAAACAAGAATGGTACTAACACTATTTCCAAAAAACTCCTACCAAAGAATAGTCTTTTTTTCTCTTTTAACTTTTGGCTTATCTTTTTGCTGATCTTATAGTGTTCAGTTACAAAAGCGGATGTGTTGACTGTCAGGTCATAACCTGATCTCAGTAGAATATCTTTAGAGGCATGACATCCAGAAATTGCAAGGTCAGGGCAATTTGAGATGCACTGATGTAAAAAAACCCCAAAACAGCCTGTTTTTTTCTCTCTTCTATTTATATTCTTTCCAAACTAAAAGGTTATGAACGTGTTCATTGTTGTGGGTATGTTACTAGATACTAAGTAGGCAGCTTGGCTCTCTGAAAGGAACTAGAGAAACAGAGCTAGAGAATGGAAACCAGGAATGTGGTGTCTTCATCATGATCTTTCTGTAGTGGTGCTTCTAGTTACATGTTAGTGTAGTGAGTTTGGGTTTGCAGAGCCAAGAGAGAGCCTTGGAATAAACAGTTCAGGTGAGAATCAGGTGTGAACGGGAATCCATTTTTAACTATTATTGGCACATAAAAATTCAGGCAGACATGAGAGTTCAGATGCAATTAATCCACTCATTGCAATCCAAGTAGTTTATTTTCATGCTTGTCAATTTGATTTCCATCTCCAGAAAGGAGATTGGGGTCACCTTGTTGTTGTTTTTGAATCCCACTTTGCAGAGTACTTTACTGTTCAAAAAATTGTAAAAGAATCCATTTCTTCCTCCTGCCACCAGAAATACCAGGGCTTCAGATTTCTGCCTCTCTTTGCTGATGTGTTTCAGATTTACCTCCTCCAACAGTACCTTGCCATGATTTTTGTGGGTGTGCAAAGCTTTCCCTGTCACTTGAGCAAAGCATGCTGAAGCACAGAGGGAATATCACTTTCCTCTTGACATTCACCCAGGTCCGTGCAGTGGTGTACTTCCACTGCAATTCATAATGGTATTGTTTTAAGAAAATCAGGATATGTAACTGGCCTGTACAGTTAATCACCCAGCTCGCAGGTGTCATGTCTGTGCTTTCTGAGGAGACTGTAAATTCTCCGGACAGGTCTGCAACCTGTTTCAAATCTCACTTTCACAGTAGTTCCATATCCATGAAATCCTGGGTGCTTCTGTTACTATGTATTGTCTGCTTTAGGACAGCAGCCTCAGACCCCAGAAATGATTAGGCCGGGAACTTAAAAATAGCAGGTTGAAGAAACAGCCATGATGGATTATCTGCTATTTACAAAGCTGAAAGGGAGATGAGGTTTTGGTGACTTTTCAGAACATCTGGCATATCCTCAGTGCCATGCAAATAAACAACAACATGGCATGGAAAGGCAGTGAAATACTTTCAGTTTAAATGCCATCAGTCCCCCATATGCCACAAATTACATATGATTGAGGGAGAGGGAGGCTGTTTTTCAGAATCAATTGGAAAAAAACCTGGATTGTAGACTGACCTGCTGGGGATTGAGTATTGCCCTCCTTGAAAATGCAACATTCCTGCATTTTCTGATGAAAGAGCAGGTAAACCACAGAGTACTGTAGGTGCCCAAGCATCAAGTAGCAGGATAAGCCAGCACTTGGCATGCTCCTCGCTCTGTTATGATGTCACCACAAGGTCAGAACCAAGTGTTTCCCCTCCTAAAATATGTGATCGCACCTGCTCTCTTGAACATGGGAATAAGAGTGCTCTGCTAGGTATCTCTGCTGCAGTGGTGCATATTCTCACCTCTGTGTTGCAGACACCAAGCAGAGATGTGAGGCAGACTCCCCACCAACACCCCTGTAGTGCAGATGCTTTGTGTGAGGACAAATAATCTCATCCTGACAGCCCAAGCCCTTTTATACCCAGGGTATGAGCACTAATGATCATCTGTGCTTAATTATAAATTACCTGGATAATCAGACTGGCTGTAAAGACTTGCCTATTGCTTCTGATAGTTATTTAAAAGTTTTTCGCTATATTGGCTTGAGAGCGGGATGAGAAAACTCCACAAATTTCAGGCTATCGCTATTAGTTTTCTATGAGTATAGTACTGAGCATTGGCATGGTCCTGAATAAGCAACAGGTCAACCCTTCATAATGACAGAGATTAGGAAATACTCTATTTTACAATATAGTTTAAGTTTATAAAGCTGAAATGTTTCAAAACAGAAAGGAAATCCATGTATGTATTCCCAAAAACATTTTGCAACCCAGGAGGGGGGGTTCTGCTAAATGAGTCTTTGGCAAAAATCAATCAATCGAGGGAAATTTGTAAGATTTTTCGTGTTACTTCTAGCACCACATTCTCTAGTAAGATCATTCCAGTACTTTTACCTTGCAGTAAGAAGCTGACTTAAAACTGTGTTACTATCTGGATAGAAATAGTTCAGGCCTCTCCTGCACCCCCAGGAAATTCTGGTCTGTAGATTTATTGTTGCTATTATTTCAGATGAGTAACCCCACAAATTCTGAGATTTTGCTGTGGGATATCTTGAAAACCAACATTATTTTTCAGGGCCATGTCTACATATCTTTTAAAAACCCTGCCAAGAATGTTATAAGATCCTCATTTACATACTGTTTTTAATAGGTTGTTCTTGAAAAAAAATAAAAGCAAGCTAAGAAACCTAACTCTCTCATCTGATTTGTAGCACCAGTATACCTATTTTTTCCTTCTTAAACACTACCTGCCATTCAGGCCATCAGACAAGGAGCTGAGAAGCAGACACTCTGTTTAGATACAAAATTTTTTTGAACAAATGATTCACCAGAGGATAGTGTACCTTGTGATGTAATAGTATAAAATTAATTCCAAGACAGGCATCCAGTGCAGTCAAGGCAGTACATCTGAATTGCAGTGCCTCCTCAGTGCCTCCTCATCCGTGCCTCACTGCTGCTTCTCCTGCTCCCTGTTTTCTCCTGCCTTTGTTGTGTCTATGTATGCAGCCTGAAGTGTCTTGTGCAAAAAGCTTGAAGGCTGGGGAGTTTGTGGGTCTGGACTTTAGGTCATTTGCTGGTGGACACACAGAAGGACAAGTATCAGGGGTACAACCTTTTTCTCTGAGTATGTTTCCACGAGGAAACACTATCACCTAAAACACTTCACCTGTGTATTTAAATAAAAGCTTTTTGTGGATACTTTTAAAAACCTGACCTCATAAATTTTTAGCTCTAGAGATGTCAGGACATGAGCCAGTGTGATGGAGATGACTAGTAAGATTTTTCTTGTTCTCCCCTTTTATTTGTGAGGAGGTTGCTATTTCATGACTGCCCAGTACTCATGGGTAGTCTCACCACTAGAGACTTCTCTTGATTTTTAAAATGCTAGTGATTACAAGTCATGGTCTTTTTGTCACTTGCAGTCTGTAACTCAGATGGAAAACAACATCTGCTAGAATGGAAGAAAACAGGCATGTTCTGTTTAAGCAGTTTTTAGAGCTGCTTAGCTCATTTAACTCTGTACCAAATGTATCAAAAGCTCTTATTTCATATTATTGATTTTATATTTATTGCATCAGCTCCCGACTTTCAGCAAGCCTCTTCCATGTCGCACTCACATGGGACTACCAGCATTATTTTAAATGAGACACAGGGTGTGGTGTTGCAGTGGGTCCTCATCTTGATTCCGAATCAGAGTTTTTGAATTTCTTCTTTCAGCCAGGTAAAAAGCCAGAGTCAAGTCCCCAAGGAAAGTGAGGAAAGAAAAGCCAGTTCTTCCTCTTCCAGTCTCTGGGGAAACTACTGTAGAAATACCAAGCAAGGCATCTTCCACTCTGTCCTTTTCACACTAGAAGCCTGCTTTCCTTTTCCATCCCTATTTATGCATTCCCACTTTCTCTTCTTGCCTACCCTGGAGTAAAAGGCAATCTCAGGTGTTTGGGGAAACACCAGCATTCGCTGATATTTTGCAGCATCCAGCTGTGGCTTCTAGGAAATAACTTTCAGATTTTGCACTGACTGCCTGAAAGCTGGGGCAAAGGACACGTGCAGAGAGGGTTGTAGTGAAGCTGAGCAAGCAGAACAGAAATGTAAAGGGGAAAGGCCTATTGTGAAGAAAGGAAGAAGAGACTGCTAGGCATGCTCTGTGTGCTTGAAAACCTGGACCTTCCATCTCATAAAGACTATAATCACTACCATGTTTAGACAGAGGAAAACAAGTGGCTTGAATGCAGTAACATTAACTAAACCAGGCTGGACTTGGGCTGCTATCTCAGTATAAGATGGCATACTGTAGTTAGGCTGTACCATTCATTTCTAATCCACCTGCCGCTGCTTGTTGTTTATTACTTGACTATTTCTTTATTTGTACGTTGCCCAGATTAATATCGCTAATGACGAGCTGCCTGTGGTGCTCCCGTGGAGCGGTGCTCAGTGCTGGGTTATTTTGTGCAGGGCTGTAGCAAAACTTCAAGTGAGAAAATTCAAACCTAGAAAAGCAACCATTTATTACAGTAGAAAAGAGTGCTGAATGATTCACGCTGCTGACAGATTCTGACGTGCAACTGATCTATTAGGGGTTTGCCTTTCTACAAATTTTTTCCCCTCTCTGCTCCAGATGTGCTCTCTTTCAAGGCCGCAGAGTCAAATTATTTCCTAGCTTGGAACTTTCTGTCAGTCCTTGTCTACAAAAGCTTTTGAAAAAAGACCCTAAAATGGAAATCTGGTAAATGTGTGAAGATGTAGCAGGGCATTTGTTCTGACATGTTGCTTTGATACTGTTAGTAGAAGGTGAATGTTAACAGCAGGTATTTGGGGACTGTAAAATATAGCCTGGAGGCTGATAACTACCTGGTCTGTGAAAAGAGTTTTATGCTAACCAAGTTTTTCCAAAAAGTCATCTGTGTCATCACTGGTTTCCTTGGACTTGAGGGTATTTGCTCAGTGCCAAACATGAAAGCTTAGGTTAGGGCAGTACTTCAAAGTGTGCTTTTATGCCCAGCTGCATACTGTAAATACTAGGTCAAACATCCTTTACCTCCTAATGCTAAGTAGTCCTCCTAAAGAGCAGGCTGGTGCTTTCCTCAGGACTGTGTGATCTGAGACTGCATGAGCTAGAAGCCCCATTTATCTCCCTGTCAACAGAATAGTCCCTCTGTCTTGAGACAGACCTGTGCAAAGGGGCCAAAGGCGGGAATCCTCTTTTAGAAACAACAGCTAAGTGATGCCTTCTCCACAGAAGAATGGTAGGTATCTTACACAACCAAGTCAGTCTTCTAAATTTGAAGTACAGCTGCATTTTACATTGTGGGCTGGGGCAGGGGGCAGCCCGAAGAGTGAGGCTGAGCTTAATTAGTAGTAATCACAGAATCATAGGGATTGGAAGGGACCTCGAGAGATCATTGGGTCCAACCCTCCTGCCAAAGCAGCTCCCTAGCTCATACTGCACAGATAGACATCCAGACGAGTCTTGAATATCTCCAGAGAAGGAGACTCCACCACCTCCCTGGGCAGCCTATTCCAGTGCTCTGTCACCCTCACTGTGAAAAAGTTCTTCCGCATGTTGGTGCAGAACTTCCTGTGTTCTAACTTGCAGCCATTGTCCCTTGTCCTGTCTTCACAGACCACTGAAAAGGGGCTCCCCATTTCCCCATGCATCCCATACTTAAGATAGTTACAAACATTATTAAAGTCCCCCCCTTAGTCTTCTTTTCTCCAGTCCCAGCTCACTCAGCCTTTCCTCATAGGCGGGATGCTCCATGCCCTTAATCATCTTCGTAGCCCTTCTCTGGACTCTCTCCAGGAGATCCCTGTCTCTTTTATACCAGGGATCCCAGAACTGGACTCAATACTCCAGGTGGGCCTGACCAGGGCAGAGTAGAGTGGGAGGATCACCTCCTTTGACCTGCTGGCCACACTCCTCTTGATGCACCCCAGGAACCCATTGGCTCTCTTAGCGACCAGGGCACACTGCTAGCTCATGGCTAACCTGTCATCTACCAGGACCCCCAGGTCCTTCTCCACAGAGCTCTTCTCCAGCAGGTCATCCCCCAGCGTGTACTGATTCAAGCAGTTATTCCTCCCCAGGTGCAAGACTCTACACTTGCTTTTGTTGAACCTCATTTGGTTTCTCCCTGCCCAGCTTTCCAGCCTGTCGAGGTCTCACTGAATGGCATCACAGCATTCCTGTGTGTCAGCCACTCCTCCCAGCTCCTTCAGCACATATGGATGCATCCCATCCACATAGTCCTTATGTGCAAACTGTTCCTGAATCTCGACAGGAGTTGAAAAGAAAACAGTAAGAGAACAGGGACAAGGACTTCATAATACTTTAATTTCTGATGCTTCTGGGCTGTTCCTTAAAGAAAAGGAAAAGCAGCCCAAGAAAATGGTTTATATTCAATTCTGAGCATAGAGATCAAACATAATATTGAGAGATTTGATCAAATCCTTCCAAGCGAGGAAGAATGGGTTCTGTTTAAACTCAGATGTGCTCATCTGTTAGCTTTAGTAGTTCATCTGGGGGAGGTAGTTTTGTTGTCTCCTCTAATGCCATCAGAGAAACCCTGTGTAAAGGCTGAGGTGACTCAGCTAAACTGTTTTATAGGTGTCCTTAACAGAGGACATGTTGTCTTCTGCATGAACTTTAACTTGTTCTGAGTATGTATCTTAACCTGAGCTGTGCTGTTAAATTCATTAGAAGTGCTTCTTTAAGATTCTGAAGAAACACAAAAGGTCATTATTAGTTGGGGTTTTTTTTTGGGGGGGAGAGGGTGGGGAGTATCTGTGTTTTGTTTTGTGTTTTAATTCTAATAATTTTTGCCAACAATTTGGCCAAAACGTGCCAAAATGTGAAAATTTAAATTTTGAAAAATGTCATCCAGGCTGCCCTTGTTAGCATTCAAAACCTTAGATTTTAGGTTAACGCCTTGCAGACTTTAATAAAAATAATAAATAGGATGAAGTACTTCTCAACTGTACTGTGGAGTTGTAGTAAGTCAGGCTTCTGGGAGAACTAATGCAGTATGTTTCTTTTCCCCAAGTGAGGGAACAGTGTAGTGCTAGTGCTGGGGGCAGGTGAGACCTCCAGCGACTTGCTCATCAGTTGTATCATGGACAGAGCAAGGAATGGGGCAAAGATTCAGCCTGGTAAAGATCCTACAGAAAGTAGCTTTGGGGCATTTCATTCCAGTGACACGAATCGTTACAGAAATGAGCACAAGAGAAAAGGCCAAGGGCATGACAGAGGCTCTGAGAGCTCTTTCAGCAGAAACTTGACCAAAGGGAATCGATGCCTGCAAGGAAGGAGGGAAGGCAGCTCCAGACATCAGCTGTGCACTACGTGTCTGATGAGCTTAAAGAAGATGGGGAGGTGAAGAAGCAGTAGTGGGGGTCCCTGGGATGAATCATAGGTAACACAGGGACAGAGCTGAAATGCTTAGTTGTAAAGCTCCACCTTCCAAAAGTGCTCAGTCTGTTAATTAAGTAGGGATATGTGAGACACACCACTTCCACAGAGCTATTAATGGACTTCTGTGTTTGGTTTGTGTTTGGGGTTTTGGGTTTGCTTTTTTTTTTTAAACCTTCCAAGAAGACGTGCCTGGTTGCCAGCCTCACCTCACTGTCTCGAGAGGGAGTTATTTCAGGCAACACTCGCTCTGGCAGACGCAGCGGGTGGTTCAGACAGGGCTTGCAGGAAAGGAAGCTGTTGGCTTAAACTGTTTCATCTGCAAAGGCTTTTGCTTCCCACCAGAGACCTTGTGCGCAGCATTTAAATCTTGGATGCATTATTAACAACAATCGAATATAAGAGAAAGGGAAGCAGTCTTTAAATTCACCCTGGCACGTATGGTTATGTGGTCTCTGAAATCGCCCTTCAGTGCTCAGTCACCTCTCAGGAAGCCTCCTGCTCTTAAAACACTGGCAGCTTTCCATGTGCAGCGCAGTGGGCTTTCTAGATTAGCCTTGAAATGTGATCTTTTGCATCCCTACAGCAGCAGTTACATCTGCAGCCTGTGCTTTGAACTGCCTTTCTGTTTTTCACTGGAAGGTGAGGTTGCCTGCATATCTCCATCTGGAAGGGTTTCTGGAGGGATGGAGAGGCAGGTGCAGCTCTGTCCATCACTGCCCATAAGGTCAGGGACTGGATTCAGTTTGCTATCGCTTTGGCTACAGTGTGGTATTATTCCTGTAAAGAGTTTTTAACTGTGGTTAAAAACATGGGAAACCTGAAGATTTGGAAATATTCCTAATGGGCAGAAAGAAAGGGTTAATTACTGATAGGTATTTGTGGCTTAGCTCTAGGCAGCTCGATCTCTGCACTACATACAGCTACATCACTGGAGGTTAAGTTATGAGGCGGGTAAGGAGTACTGGAGCTTAGGTGGTAGAAGAGCTGGAGAAATGCACTGACAGCAGGAAACTCTCACATAGGCCAGGCGATGTTTCTACCCAAAAGCACTTTTAGGAAAGGATTCATTTAAAATAAAAATTAATTTGTACAGTTGCTGGCTTAGATGAGCAGATAAAGTCAAATGTTTGCCTCTCCAGGGAAATTGGTATACCCCCTTACTTGGAGACCGGAGTAGAGGAGGTGGCAGTGACCCTGTCTCTGCCAGGTGTCCTGCCAAGAGCTCGTGGGCTCAAACTATGCAGTGGGGAGCTCATCTGTGGTGCTCAGTTGTCTGCTCACTAAAAGCAAGCAGATTTTGCCATCCCTTTACCTAATCCTCAGCTGACTTGGCTGTGTACACCAGATGCATATACCTGATCATAGGGTTACGAAAGACATTACCTGTTCTGCAAAAGTAACATAAAAGACCCATTTAATAAAAACAGTCCCCACAAAGCTGTAACTAACTCTTATACTTCTCGGTCTGGCTGGGAAAGAAAAGACTGAAGTACCGTGTAGGGCATTACCTCCATAGGGCATATTTAGTGCCTGGAGATCAATGGCACCGGAACATTTCTAGCATTACAGGAGCTGGGGTTGAATCTCTTTGGTGCTCATCTGAATTAAACCAGAAATCGCTTGTCATTTATCTCTGGTGCCAAGGGAAATACAGCTTTCTTTTCCCATACAGGGGTGTTCAGAAGATGGTTCCTTTATTTTTCTGTAGGGAAGCTATTGCATGGGAATCGTGATGGTAAAGAGTTGTGGGTTTGTTTTTAATTATCTTTGCTTTCTTATTGCCTCTATAAAATTCATTATTTCTTCCCCAGCTTTTTATGTCTCCCTTCTGAAAACGGATTCTGTTTATGGGTGTACTATTGTTCATTTCACCCTTTACACATTTGTATTGCTATGTTCAATTTTGACGAAGGAGTTTATTTCTATCTAGAGTGTGTACAGACAGCTGGAGAGCTGCAATAAGAAATTGACTTTTAATGCTAGCAGAATTGAAAATTTGCTGATAGAGCACTTGAGGTCCCAGGTCCAAGATAGGTTCCAGGTTTGTAAAAGAACTGAATTCTGCCTATTGCCTTGTCAATACAATACAGATTTCTCACTGTCATCCAGTTCCCAACAGTGTCTTGGCTGGAATTTAGTTTAGAAAAGATGGCAACAATGTCACCCATCCTTTCAGCTCCCACTTACAGCCTTTTCACAAGCTGCCTTACCTTTCTGACCTGTGTGGCACCCTGAAAATATGCGAAACAAAGAACAGTGTGATTACCTCAGCTATTGGAACACTGTCTATCAAGTATAAACAGTAAATTATCTTTCCAGACAAAGCCTGTAGGGAGTGCAGCCTGCTGCTTGAAGCATATGCATGGTGCTCCTAATTCTCTCTTTAGCAGATGTAGTGTTCTCTCTTGGTTGCTGATGTTTCTTTCTGGACCTGTTTTTCTCCAGGGTCATTTTCCATGAGAGAGGTCTTGGTCAATTGAAATGGGGTGAATTGCAGTATCATTCTTCTCCTTCCTTTTTGTTTAAAAATATGCATTTTGCTGTTGGCTTTTTTCTTCTTCTTGTATTTTTGTCAAGATTCAATTATTTATCAGCAGTTTGTTCATGGTGCTCAGTTTCAATTATTTTGGAAGTGTGTAAGTTTTTCTAGTGAAACAAGTCTATTATGATTGCTAAGCATCTCTGATATAGCAAGGTCCTTCTACACTGATCTGATTGATTGAAGAAGGATTAAATATAGCCTTCCCAGTCCATATACACCATATAGAATGTCAGGTACCCATAGGTACTGTGTGAAATTATGGGAAATATATATGGTCTTAGGAGTAACACTTTAAAGAAAATGCAGCAGTCACTGTAATACATGTGCTGCGATACACTGCAGTTCTCATGCTGACAAACAGCTGCATATTGCAATCTGCAAATGGATTTGTATTGATTTAGACTACTTTTAATACACACTCGTGCTTGTTAACTTGCGATTCAGTGTATTCTCATTAAGAAGAATAGTATTTTGCTGTGTGCTCAATAATCGCCACCAAAGGGTACTTGATTGTTAGATCCTAGGTGAAAAACATTCTTAGTCAGTGGCCCTTAAACACTTAAGACAATTCAGAGCAATATAGGGAGAAGCAGACTTGTCTGATGCTCCTCTAATACAGCATGATATTTTTCAAAGGACCCTACCAGCATTTATTAGATACCTGCCAGGCTTCCTACTGCAATTTTAGTCTACTCCAGGTAACTCTACAATCTTCTCTTACTATTTCAGTCACAGCTTCAAGCCCATCATGAAATGATGGAGTCTGCCTCTAAACAAGCTTGCAAGCAGGGCAAAGAACTGATTTGGTTGATGGAAAATGACATGTCACTTTTAATATTTTCTTTTTTGCCCCAAGTGTCTTGTAAATGCAGACTTTACAAACTTTATTGTTTGTAAAGTCTGCATTTCTTATGCTATATAGGCTTTATTCTACTGAAAAATTTCCATAACCTCTGGGTTGTGTATTTCTGTCTAGGGGCCACAGGGAAAGAATAGTACAAACTGTTCCTGGGATGTGGAGATGGATGTAATTCATTAGGCATCTTGATTTTAAAACCAAGCTGCTCACCTGAGGGTCAGCACAGCTCTTGGCTGTGAGTACCAGGTTCCTACCCAGAGCAAGACTGGGAGTTGGTGTACAGATGCTGTTTATACACATTTTCCTGCTCTCTACCCTTTAAATCTCCGTACAACCAGCCTGTGCCTTTGGTCTGCATGTGGTTTGCGTTGGCTGATGCTGAACAGGGCAATCCAGAAGGGAGAGTGAATATTCTGTACCAGCTGCTTCAGGTGGGGGTACCTGTGCCTAAATGTGCATGTTTAAAGAGTAATATCTTCACTGCTTCCTCATGATGGAATGGGATTCTACCCCAGAAGTGTGTGTTCAAGCAATGATGCATGCAGTGTGTCAAAAGGCAGTTTACTGCTTAGGACTTCATGTCGTAGTGATGAGTGGTGAAAAGATGTGACATACTGGGACCGAAAAATGACCAAATACTACTCTCAGTCATAATTCTGGTGGAAGATCAGCATGGATAATATGAGCACAAAAAAATCAATGTCTTCAAAAGCACCAGAGTGTTTCATGTATGAAAACTGAATCGCCTTTGCTGGGGAATAACTCACTTCACACGAGGAGACTTCCAGTAGCTGTGAGAATAGACTGCCATGAACATAAACCAGCAAATGACTCTCAGGTACAAGCAAAGCAGGACTTGGAGCTAAGGTGATCCCACAAGAACCTGTTGATGCAGGTTTCTGTGAGCAGGTGAAAGCAAGCCTGGTCTCTAGAGGTGGACAGCTTTGGGAAAGGAAAATTAAAGCAATCCTGTCCCTGTCAGCTCTCTGTCTATCTGAACTACCACCACCACCTCCTGTGCCTCTCCATTGCCTTTCTATTGAAGTTTATGCAGAAAATGTTTAATTTTGCTCCTTCTCTGATCTGCAGAGGCAGGCAGTCTATGACTACTTCCAGTTATCCTGTCAACTCAAGTGGCAAAAGACTCTGCAATTAGTCAAAAGGTTGAATCGATGAAGAAATCCCATGAAAATCTCGAAGACTACTGAGGATGTGATGTCTAGCAGTTCCTGAGGGACTGAAAAAGGATAGGGACAAGCAACATTTAACAAAACATATAGGACTATATACCAAAACGTATGCAAGATCACAAAGTCAAATACTCAAAAAAGAGAAAGTACTTTGCTTTGCCCCTTCTGTATTACTGCATAATTCAGGCTTCAATTAAATGTGCATCTTATTTTCTGTCTCTTCTCCATCTCATTCAGAAAGATTGTCCCTATGAAGCCTCCATCTTCTCCTGCAGTTCTATGTAGTATTTATCCTACTCTGACAGTACCTCAAGAAAAGTACTCCTAAGAAGAAAGCTCATCACAAAAAGAAGGGAAGATTGCCTGTCGCTCCCAGGGCACAGGCATCTCTTCTACCATGATTCACCTACTCCCTTGTCTCTGACAGTGTCGGTGAAGAAGAGGGAACAGACAGAGTAAAGATTCAAGGGCTTCCTAGCCCAGATATCAGACATCATGTGCTGTGAAAATGAATCATGCTTACTGTCACCCTGTTGGAACAAGAAGATTTCCTTCTAAGGAAATCCGTGAAAACACAATGGCAAGACAAGTGCTCTTGCACACAGGTTTCTGTTTTCTGAGGGTAAAATCCCACTCTGAGTTATGCAGTGTCCTGCACAAAGCTGTATTTCCTTTTACCTTCGTTCCGCCATCTTGAGCGTAGCTGAGGTCACAAAGCCTCCGCCCCTGTGGTATGGTCTGTGATAAATGCCAAAACAAAGCACTGTCATTTGGAAAGATTCTCAGACTGTCTGAAAAATAGCACACGTGTCTCAAAGTAGGTCCCTCAAGATTCTCTCCTGAGAAAAACAGTTGTGGTCATTTCAGTTAGCCTAAGTCCTTTCACACACCACTCACCCTCACCCTCTCCCCACCCCCGCCCCCCCCCCAAAAAAAAAAGTGGAAAAAAATCTGTCAGGATCAAGACTGCTTTAATGTGCAATATTTCAGGTCTGCTCCAACATCCACTGAAACCAGAGAGAGGATTCCTTGTGGTTTCAGGTGCCTTTGGGTCGTCCAGTGTCTCAGTAAGCTGGAGTCAGCCACAGAGCTGGGAAAGACTTGTGACATGGTAGAAGCTGCCACCGTCCCTTAGGTATAAAAGTAATGTGTAGGCTGGCTCGGCATGGTGCTACACACTCTGATTTGAAGTTACCAGATGGTAACGTGGTGATTAAAGGAAGTCCATAGATCATCTTGCTCTTCCAGATGCATCCCTGCCTTGGCCGGTACAGAAATGTTCTATGAAGAATAGCACTCTTTTTTTGTCTTTTGGTTTATTGTGATGTAGTATTTTACAGCTTTTGTTTTCAAACCAGAAATGGAAGGGACACTGTTTCTCTAAAGGTAACAAGCTTGAGGTTTTCAAAGATTTTAGATTAATTACTGCATTTACCCACGTTCTGTCTGTTTGCTTTATTTTTCTTCCCATCCTTTTTATAGTTTATGCTATTGGAAATGTTATTAGTGGAAGTAAAGATCAGTGCAAACGTTCCTCTGTTTCCTGATGTCCGGCCTTCCATTTTGGAAGAAATGCTTCCTTTTTTTCTTTTTTTCTTTTTTTTAAAATTAATTTTAGGCTCATTTCCTTTATGCCTAGTCCCAGTTATCAGCTGTTGTTCAGAAGGGGGTGTGTTGTGTGGTTGTGGTTTGAGGACAGCTATGTTCAATAGGGGTGCGCACATGAAGGACCCCCCCACCCATGCAGCTGCTCAACAGGGCAAGTAGGAACTTGCCATGGGAAAATCCAAAGGACATATCTAATTCGAGGGCTGTCTGTTCTCAACTCTGCTTCTTGCCTGTGGTGCATCATGAAAACCGTTGTTTAAAGGTTCCCTGGCCTTTGCTACTGTGGTCTGACGATTTGTGTGGGATTACCCGCTTTGAAATGCAGCATGGCCTCACCTCTCCTGAGCCCTTGGGGAGATGGGACCTCACTTGTGTTGTCCCACGCATTCAGTGAAGCAGCCAGCTAAACCCCAGCTGCTTGGGAGGGATACTAAGCCTCAGGCTTCAGGACTTTAGCCGGTCTCTAGTTGACTGGGTTTAGGATGGGGTAACAAGGTCCTTTTTTTACATCTTGCAGTGTGGTCCTGGCCTCGCTGCACTGAGATGAAGTGTTCTCTGCATGTCTGAGCAGCCCAGGGCAATTTCCATAGTGGAATTTAACCAGCCTGTGTTTTAATTCTTAGTGCTAATACTGTTATTAATTGTAGGCTGGCAGTGCATCTGGGTTTCAGCCTAATCAGGATTCAAAATTCTCTGGTGCTAGGTGCTGTACGGTCACAAATACACATTTCATGCCCCAAATGCTTTCTAATAGCTCCTTTTGGATATTGTATGGATAAGTGACCCCTATATTTACTTATTGCTTTTGCTTATTTCAGAGAGAGTTTTTGAAGAGCCAGGTGTTACACTATTAGCACAAATTGGGTAATGGCAGATGCTTTACTTGAAGGTAAACCTACATTACCAAATGCTGTTGTATCACCACACTGCAAAAAAGAAGGAATATGTTGTACCAATTGGTGTGCACAGTAAAGGAAAATGGTTGTAAGTCCACAATCACCTGGTTTCACTTATTGAAGCTCAATGGATTTGATGTAATATATTAAATGTCATGTGTAAACATTGCTGTAGAGCTTTTCTTCAGGAGATGGGGGTTCTGACTCTCTCCAGTGAATCTGGATGCTCACCCTGTCTGAGGAAAAGGGAGATGTTACAGGTCTTGGTGATGGCTCCCTTGGAAGAGCATGTCACCTACCTGCTGATAAGCATTGATGCTCTCTGCCTGCAGCAGACTTTGGCACTCTGGGTAATTGTTTCCTGATTCAGGTTTCTCATACTTCAGATTGTGAAAAACACATTGATGGAACATTTATGGAAAGGCCTTGAATCCAGTTGATGTTTCAGTTCTGGCATAGGCCTGGATTTGGCTTTGGAGTGATGTCAGTGAACCTGTTTAATTCCAACAGAGGGGAAAATTCAGAGTCACTACTAATATCTTTAGATTTGTCATCTGCTTAGAAATTCAGGAGTTATGAGATAGAAGTGACTAGTATCTGTATCAGCAATGACTGTTCTTAGCCTGTCACATTTGGGGTTCATTTATAATCATATGTATGGAGCATAGATGTACTCATAGAGTCACAGAATGCTTTGGGTTAGAAGGGACCTTCCAACTGCCCTGCCATGGGCAGGGACACCTGTCACTAGACCAGACTGCTCAAGGTCCCATCCAACCCAACTCTGAACACCTCCAGGGGCGGGGATATCCACCACCTACCTGGGCAACCTGTTCCAGTGCCTCATCACCCTTGTAGTGAGGAATTTTTTCCTAATATCCAAACTAAGTCCTACCCCCTTCCAATTAAAAACCTCATCCTATTGCTACAAGCCCTTCTAAAAAGTCCCTCCACAGCTTTCTTGTAGGCTTTCTCATGCAGAGATCTGGAAGCAAGGAGCTCAGGGTTCAGCTCCAGGAGGGCACAGTATCCTTGCACATCTCACGTGTCTTGGCCCAGGAATGAGTGTAGGCAATATAGTGCTTGCCCTCAGTGGCTGTCACAGTTGAGAAGAGATGGCTTAAGGCACTTCGAAGCATTCCAGGCAAACTTAACACAGTGCTGCCCCTGGGAACTTCACTGACATAGATGAAATCTAGATCTAGGTGTTTGGGAGGCATTGTGAGGCAGCCTTTTTACATTACAGCAGTTTTCTTCTACAACAGACACCTTGGGCCTTTGTGAAACAAAAGAATAGAGATATTTAACATGAATATACACACATCCTTACTTTCCAGGCCTTTTATATTTTGGTGGCTTTTTCAGTAGAATAAGGTGGCAAGAGACAAAACTCTGCTAGATGTTTCAGAGATTGCAGCTTTCCCAATCTCATCTTGTGCTGCAGGCAAACCTTCACAGCACTGACTGTCTGTGGAAGAGAAAAGAGGCCATTGCTGGCTTCCACTACTCAAGCAGGATTCCTGGAAAAGCAAAATGTATTTATGCCTCATCCCTCTCCTTTTCCTTTATATTCAGTATGGTGGGCCTTTGGAGGACCCTCAGCACTATTAGCGTAGTACTCCAAGAGTGCTTGTTGTCAGAAGGACAAATGGATTGGGGAAGGGTTTCATACAGATGCAAAATGTCTGGTGGTCAGTGGTGCCTTAGTGGTCTTAATTGGTTGTCACAGGTTAGAACAAGCCCAGATTGCTCTGATTTACTGCCAAGGCCCGAACTGGAGCCACTGTGGCTGAAAGCTGACCACTGAAGCCTCTCATTATGCTTTGGCTAAGACACCCTTAATTTGGGATCAGATTTGGTCCCTGTACCTCCCCCTGGAGAGGATTGCAGGGAATCCTTGTCAAAAAGGTTTCCCCCTTGTCAAGGGGATGGAGGGTCAAAAATCTGACAGTGCAGCACAGGTTAATATAAACAGATTTGATTCTCAAACCTCCTCTCAGCAGTAATCATTTCCATCTGTAACATGTGCCGCTGTTGTTGTCAGAGTTGATCCTGGTCCAGCTGGCTGTTGTAGCTCTTGCCCAAGATGCCAGATCTTCCCAGAAGCCAGTATCAATGCCATGAATCACACACCTCAGCTGGCTCAATCCACAGGGCTTCCTCTCAGGCACCTTTGTGGCTGCACAGTTTCTCTCTGCTTGCTCACCTTAAGAAATGCAGTGTGGCTTACACTGTCATGCCTACTCCTTTTCTTGTGTGGTTTGTCCTTCTGCTTCTGTCATATTTAATTTGGTAGTTGTTGTGCTGCTTTAATAGGCATCTAAAGCAGATCCATGTGAATACTGCAGAAATGTGGGAAAGCTTGTTTCTGCTTGCCAGTAAATTTGCATCTAGTGCATCTGTGCTATTTAATTTTCAGGAGTAAGGGATGCTGCCTTTTGTTCTGTGTTTATGAAGCACTGGAGCCATAGTAAATTACTCAGCTCCCTGAAGTCAAATGGTAGCTCTGAGTTCTCCTTGGGCTTGAACCACCATAGTCAGAAGGATGTTCCCAGGAGGAGCCTTGCCCAGCTAAACTCACAATGAGAACACCCATCCATTTCTTCCTCTATTTAGGTGCTGGAGGGGCAACACGCACAGCCCTAATGTGGTAGGTTGACTCTGGATGGACCCCAGGTGCTTCCCAAAGCTGCTCTATCACTCCCCTCCTCAGCCAGACAGGGGAAAGAAGATACAATGTGAGGCTGTGGGTTGAGGTAAGGACAAGGAAGGTCATTCCACAATTACTGTCATGGACAAAACTAATTCGACTTCGGGAAAATTAGTTTAATTTATTACCAATTAAATCAGAGTAGGATAATGGGAAATAAAACCTAAGTCATACAACACCTTCCCTCACCGCTCCCTTCTTCCCAGGCTTAACTTCACTCCTGAATTTCTCTACCTTCTCATACCTAGTAGCACAGGAGGATAGGGAATGGGGGGTGTGGTCAATTCATCACATGTTGTCTCTGACACTCCTTTCTTGCCTGGGGAAGGACTCCTCATGCTCTTCCCCTGCTCTTGTGTGGGGTCCTTCTCAGGCAGTGGCAGATATCTGTTCCACCTTCATCCTCCATGTGCTGGAAGGAACAGCCTGCCTCATTGTGGTCTTCTCCAGGGTCTGCTCCAGCACCTGGAACACCTCCTGCCCCTCCTTCTTCCTTGACCTTGGTGTCTGCAGAGTTGGTTCTCTCTCATATTCTCATTCTCCTCTTCAGCTGCTGATCCACTGTTTTTCTTCCCCCTTCTTAAATACGTTAACCTGGAGGCACTGTGGCTGATGGGCTTGGCCTTGACCAACAGTGGACCCATCTTGAAGCTGGCTGGCATTGGCTCTATGGGACACAGGGAAAACACCTAGTTCTGGCACTTTTTTATATGCTCTATTGCTTTCTACAGTAATTCTATAACAGAAGTTCTTAGGAGGAAATATTGGCAGAAAAAAATGAGGGACGCAGAAGGGGTAGGAATAGCTGGCCTTAATTTACAGGGAAAAAAATGTATTCTGCTCATTTTAAGTAAAGGATATTTTTGCAAAATTGCAGATGAAACTATATGTATTTTAACAACTTTCTCTGTCTTTTGGTCACCAAAAAGGTTACTTCTTTCCTTCAACTCATATTTCAGGGCCTGTAACATAAATGTATACATAGCTTTGCACTGCCTATTGATTCCGTTGTTATGTGAAGTCTCTGATCCCTGCTGTCATGGGACTGCTACTGACCTGGGGTCATGTAATATACCAAAAGATACAGGAAAATCAGTCTGGGGTTTGCTGGAGGCTGAACAGAGGCTCAAAAACTTAGTTCCCTAAATGCTTCTTTTTGTGTAAAAACAGTGAGAGGTATTAGCGCTTAAATCATTTAATTGTCTTTGCTCCAGCTCTTCAGTTTTGAGTTGTTCTAACTGCATTGGAGAATGATGTGGCTTGTGTTTGGGCTATTATGGTTTTTCCATTTTAGTTTTTTATTCTTAACAAACTGGTAGACGCGGAAAAGAATCTAGATGGTAGTGCTGAAACCGCAGTCTCAAGTTTACAGAAAAAGGATGCTGTAATTTGCAATCAATCTAGATCTTTCTTTTTATTTCCTATCAGCAACTATACCTTGGAAACTGTTTGGAAGCATCACTGGCATGCAAATATACCAATTAGAGAAACTGTGAAAGTATTAAAGGCGTAGAGCCTTAGTGATGTTTTTGATTTTCAGGTTTTTTGGACAGTCCCCAAGTGACGGGAAAATGTATCAAAATGTGCTGGAGGTTCCACATTTGGATTCTGGAGTTTAATCCCTCCCCCCCCCACACGACCAATTCAGTCTTTGGATTTACTCTGTACAGTGAGGGTCCTCTTACTCTGAGGCAAAGCTTATTAGACTCAAATGCAATATTTGACAAAGACCTTCAGGTGATTTTTCCATTTCCCTTAAAAGAGCTTTAGAGGTCTGTGAAAGTCTCAGATATATGATGTACAGATTTAGTTCCCCTGCAGATCAGGAAAGAATTCAGTGTACCTACTGCCTGAGAGAGCTTTACCGAGTCATCATGCCACCACCTCCACCCATTTCTATCCTGCAGAGATTCAGTTTGCAAGAAATTGGAAAAAGTTTACAGGCTTTGGGGCCATCACACTTCAAAACTTCTTGGGTCCAACAAGTCCAGGGGGGTTGGACTAGATGACCTTCAAGGTCCCTTCCAACCTAAAGCATTCTATAGTTCTTTGTCTTGATATTCAAGAGGAATGTCTTTGCTGAAGCTCTCTCTGTCACTCAGATTCATCTCCTGTTGTTTTACAGTTCCTAAAATCAAATTATCCCTTTTACTACAAATATGAGAAAGAGTGTGAGACTGCTTAATGCCTGGGAATATAAAAAAGAAAAACCCAACCATGAAGTAGAAAAGCAGTTAAACACTCCCCCCCCAACAACATTGCCTTGACTTATACTTCTTTATCTCACTGCTACTAGCTCTTTTTATACTCCAATTAGGCAGACAGCATGTCGACACAGCCCAGACTGCATGTTCTTACATGAAAAAGCAGCTTTTTAAATTAAACACACTTGCCTATTTTTCATAGTGACAAGCCTGCTGCAATTTACAGTGATATTCTCTTTCAATCTGAGTTTCTTATCTTTTTTTCCCAACCAAGAGCTTTCATTCTCAGATTCATAATTTTCTCTTTCTGCAGTATTTGCCCTGGTTCACAAGAACAGTGCTGTATTAAGGTTCTTTAATTTTCCTTATGAATTCCATGTTTGGTTAGACCTCCTATCAAAACCCTGGTCATTTTTCATTTCACACATTGCAACAAGGAGCCAGGTCCAAGGAGTTACTCTGCTGTAACCAAACAACATAAATGAACTGCAGAACGTTCTTGGTGTAGTAGGTAAGTTCTTCTCAAAGGTATAATACTATACACTTGCTGGAAAAACCAGTTTCGGTTTGGCCAGAAGGATTCTTGTGAAATGGCTTTTTCTCCATTTCCTCCTTTTCTTTTTCTCCTTTTCTTTTTCTCCTTTTCTTTTTCTCCTTTTCTGAAATAGGCTTCAATCCCCTATCTCATTTCAGATAACAAGCTATTTGAGCTCACAGATGAGCAGTATTTTTAAAGTGGAAAGACAAGCTCTTTTTTTCCTAATTATAAAAGGCAGCAAGTTTAAAGTGCAAAGTAGATTGTGTTCTCTAGGCTGCTAAATAATAAATTCCCTTTAACAGCAAATTATACTGGACATTTCATTCCAACCACAGAGGGCACACGCAAGACATATCCTACAGTAGGACAGTTTGGTGAGGATTGTTCAACTTTATTCTCACCTCTGTTTATATCTCAAGTCAGACTGGATCAAGCTGCCCATGTTTTACATGTGCTTTTTAGGAATTACTTCCAGCCGAGAACAAAGAATCTCTACAGAGCCCCCGATGCTGTTTGCAAGCTTAGAGAGTCTCCATGTGGGCACAACTCCTAGGTGGTCTCAGAGCCCTCCCATGATGTTAAGGCTGTTTGCTTTCTAGACAATTCGTTTGATGGCTGGAACATTTCTCCCGAAGACATGTTTCATGTGAGTTTTTGCTGAATGTCCATGTAATGAAAATCAGTTCTGAACCCATTTATGCAGCAAATCTGGACAGTGAAAATGTGATTATGAAAAGCAACCAGAGTATGAAAATATAGCAGGTGCTCTTTTTCTTTGATTAAAACAATTCCAGCAAGGAAAGTGAACACTTAAATGGAAGGTCTTACAAAGAGTTACTGCAGATAGTATTTAGTGTGTAGTTCCTGCTTAAAGCCTAGTTTGGAACTAATATGCTTTTGCCCTGCACACAAACCCAGACAGAAGTAGGATTTGTCAGATTCACCCTGAATTATTCCTTGAGCTCAGGGCTCCCTTTCACACCTGTTAAGTCCACAACAAAACTCCTAATTACAGTGCTGAAACATCATCAGTCCTCTGAATGGTGTGTGGGGACTATTCTATGACACGTCCTAAGACTTACTGCCAAAGTCGAATTTTCCATTCAGCTGTTGAGCTGCTTCAGGAAAGTAAAAGTGTGTTTTTGCAGGGCCAGTGAGAATATGGTCATTTGGTTTCTGAGTATGAAAGGAAGAGGTCTGCTAAAGTCAAAAGTTAGATTAGAAATTTGAATTGCTGAAGATACTGTGAGCTAAAGTGTATCTGATCTGATCTTGTAGATATAAGTATGATCCAAAATATGATTTTAACAGACGGGGTGTTGATTGGCAAGTTACAGAGAGAGAACTGTAGAGGAATTCTGGCCTCACAGGAATGAGTTTGTAGTGATGCCATTTGGACCATATTTTCCCCCTTCAGGATCTCCATAGGATGGAAGTGTCTCCAAGAGGTTGTACAAGATATACATTGCTATAAAGACCGTGATTTTCTGGTGATAGACAGGTACAACCCAAGTACCTGAGGTAAAAGATAAAAACTGCAATGGAAGTCTCCAATTGCTCAAAGCTCTGTTCATTGAGGCTTTGGTTTTCCAGTTACACTCATACTGGGCGTATTTAACCATGCCTTGGAGGAGAGCATTTCTTCTCAGATGATATCAGCATGGGGGTCATCCTGCATGAGGCTGAAAAGGCTCACAGCATCGCTAGCCGCAAGTTTCGTTTCTCCAGGCAGCTCTCCATGTCATCAGCATTAAAAATCCTGTAGGAAGGACCTTCTCAGACAGGAATGCCTCTGTTGTTTCTTCAGTGAGATCAGGCCTGTAACTTAAGACAAACCTGAAACAGCTTTTTTCTGGAGAGCATCTTTTAAAATTACTCTTCCAAACCATTACTAATTAGTTTGTAATGGCATCCAGCACTTAAATATGAGGAGGTTTCATCTTCAGTGTAATGTACACACATTATCTAGTGAATTTAACCAATTAAGTCTCATCAAAACATTACAAATTGCAAACTTCTTACCCAAGATTACTATAATTATGAGACAGATGTTCAATTAAATTATTAATAGAACCCTTAATTAATTTTTTTCTCTCCTGAAATAGAAAAAACAACACCCCGTCTTAAAACCTCTTCTGCATCCCACAACTTTAGTAAGAAAAGTTTTAGAAATCAAGTTGAAACATAGGCAGAATGATTATGTTCTTCTGTAAATTCCAGCCCATTAGCTACTGCTTAGGGATTAACATACAAAAGCAATGCCTCCTTTGATTCATTTTCTTTAAATTATATTAACTGTTTCTAGGAAACATTTTCATATGAGCGGGATATTACCCATTTCCCTCTCTGCTTTTTGTAATGAAGTAAGCAAACCCAAAGACCAATCTAAGCCATGCAAAGGCTTTCGAGAGAAGCATTTTGCAGGCTATCTGACAGCCAGGGTAACTTGAACTGCCAGGATTCATTTTTCTTAGGAAATCAGGAGTAAATGCATCACAACTTTGTTCATTTGATATGAGTGTACTTCTGGGCTTAAAAGTAAATCCGACCTGAAAACAGTATTCATGAGTCATAGTCCATATACATCTGTGCCAGCAGAGAGACAAAGCTGAGCAAAAATACATTTGCAAGTTCTCTCCAAACCTCATATAATTTAACAAATGTTTACTATAGTTTTTATGGATCTAGAAAATCATGCCAGAAGATGTCTATAGAACAGATTTGCTAAAGTAATTAGAGACAACTACTTAATTTGGTATTTTGTTGTATCTGTACTCAAAATAGCATCTTCAAATTGCCAAGGAAATATGGAGGAAATCATCACCAAAGGCAACAGGAGATGTTCACATTGGAATCAACCTCTTGCTTAGGGGTCCAGGTGCATCATGATCATAAGGATGCTACATCCCAGCAGGACTCGCTTGCTCCAGTATCTGAGCAATGTTGATGGTGTTTGCATGGGGCTCTTGCAATGTGCACCACCTCTAGGTACCCAGAATTGCATCAGGTGCTTAAGTTAGGCAGTAAGGGTGCCCATCAGAAAGGCTGTTGTCTGAGTATAAACGGTGGAAAGCTCTCATTGACTAGAGGAAGTGTGTGCTGTCCTTTCTGAGATTACAAGTGTTCCCACTTGGTAAGGAAAGATTGAGCACAGCCATATGCATGGGGTCAGTCTCAGCCATTTCACTGTCCCGAGTCCCATTTTCACTGCCTGCTAAGTCAGCTTGGTCTGGGTTTTCAGGGTTTCTTCCTTACTGCTATAGGTTTTCAATGAAAGGGCAAGTGGGGTAGTAGTATACAGCTGGATGCAGAAAGCAAGCTGTCGTTCTGCATACATCACTGGCTCGGGTTTTAATTTGGTTTTGTGTGTTCAACCTTGCCCTCTGCTGAGGCTCAGTGTATAATTGCATTGTGACTGCTGTCTGCACTGACTGACAGCAACCTGGAAAATGTTTAAGTGACTGGAATCACTTCCAGGGAACCCAGAGACTTCCTGGATCTGTCATTCTACACACTGAACTGCCTGAAGCATACCTTCAGTGGAGGGCCCTACTGATGTATCTTCTACCTTAAATACCTCTGAAGGAGGCTGGGCACACTCCTGGGAGTGGGCTTGTACCTTACACCTGTATATCAGCTCTTTTGAGGCACTGGTGCTGTGGTCATGCAAGCTGATGGATTCTGTCTGCTGGTGAGAGGTGTTGGGCAGAACTGCAGGAGAGCATGGTAAGCAAAAATTACACTGCCTCTGTGTTTCCTCTCTGAAACAGAGACCACCAGGTCTGTCTTTGGTAAAGTGTCTCCCTTGGGTAGATGCTGTTCAGAGGATGAAAGCTAGCACACTAAGCTGTATAGGGAGGGAAATTATACTGGTAGGTTCCAGGCATGGTGGGAGATGGAGGTACATCTGCTCCAGATGCCCACTTGATGTCATTCTCAGAAGCTGCACTTTAAATGCCAAAAAAATGTTTAGACATTGTTTGGACAGAAAGGATGCCCACCGGTTGGGCTGCTGCAGCAGCAGGTTTGCGCGTGCTGCTCAGGGAAGGCAGAAAGGGACACGGTGCTCCAGTCACCTTTGTTTCTGTAGTGCCAAGTCTCTTTGAGGGGCAACAGAGCAGGAAGCTGCAGTTCTTTAGGGATGGGGCATAATTCAGAAAAAGGCAAGGAAAGCAGCATGCTTCCTGGTGATCCCAATAGAGGTTTACCAAATTGGCTTTTTCTTAAGGGAAAACTGGCAGCTGATGATGTAAATTCATCGCTCTCCCTCCTTTGCTCTGCTAGAGATTGCTGCAGGTGATTTTTTAATAATGTATATGTTATTTGATTAAAAACAGCAATGGATCAGAGCTGGAGTGCTTTCTACTCCCACTTCACACATTGATTTAAATATTCTTGCATTGATTGATGTTGGCAAAATTGTGTATGGCTGTTTCTTGCACCAGTGTGGAACTAAAGCAAGCTGCATACAGCTACATCCAGCATCAGTCTTCTTGTCTTACCCACCAGCAGAAAAGCAATGGGAAATATCCACAAATAAGCCTTTATTCTAGAGAACAGCACCACGTAGAGATGGCTGCACAGCCAGAGTCCTCTGTTTATAAGATATTATTTGATATTTTCAACTCGATTTCTTCTGTTTCAAGCACAAGTCTGTGAACCAGAAATCAAAGAAAATTTTGTTTCAGAAGCACCTGAAAGAAATATATTTGTAGCAAAATATTTCCCTCACTGGGAGACTGCTCCAGGGGCTGGTAATATTTTCGTTGCCAGCAATGAGGTCTGCAGACCAGCAAGGGAGCCCCCAGGCTGTCTGTCTCCTGGACATTCCTGCTGTACACACTTCGGAGTAGCCCAAAACTTTCCAACTCCTCCACCCCAGCTCTCTCACAGGAAGATGGACATTTCTGAGAGCCCCATGTCCTGCTCTGGTTGAGGGATCTCAGGATTTTATTCTTGTCATGATTTCTTTTCTTCCTAGGAGCTGGTGCAATGCCGTGGTTTGGATTTAGGATGAGAATCCTATTCATAACACGCTCATGTTTTCAGCTGTTGCCAAGCAGTCAAAGAACTTTTCAGCTTCTTACTCTGCCCTGCTAACGAGAAGGTGGGGGGTTCCCAATAAGCTGGGAGCAGACACAGCCAGGATGGCTGACCCAAACTGACCAGAGATATCCCATACCGTGCAACTTCTTGTTCCCTTTATAACTGGGGATAGGCTGAGAGACAGCTGGGGGCCTGATACAGCAGCTAGGGGTCTTGCACAACATCAACTTCGGGGTGATGGCTGAACATCTGCCTGCTGATGGGAAGTGGTCAATTCCATAGGTTGCTTTGCTTGTGCATGTGGGCTGGCATGCTGGGCAATTTGGGGGGTCTTGTGTGGCAGCTGAGGTGCCTCGTGCAGCATTAGCTTTCTGGTGGAGAGAAATTGCGCTGTTCATCACTTGTTTTGTGTATATGTTATTAATTTATAATATTATCTTCCTTTTTTGTGGGTCCTATTAAACTGTTTTGATCTCAACCCACAGGTTCTCTCACTTTCACCCTTTTGATTCACTCCCCCATCCCACTGGGGAGGGAGGAAGCAAGCAAGTGACTGCATGGTGCAGTCCTAAAGGCTGGAGCAGCGTGCTCAGGTTCTGCACTGTCAATGCATTAATTCAGTACCCTGGAACCCAGAAGAGAATTCCAGAAATCAGAATCTCGAGGTAGCTGGACGAGATTGAAATGTCACAGTTACATTTCTACAGGTTTTCTGTCCCCAGCATTTTAAATTATTTAGATCAGAGCAGAATATGCATGCCACAAACTGGGAACATTTATAGAGTCTCAGATATACCATGCACAGCTTTTTATTTCCAATGAGATTTATAAAACAAACCTGTTGCCTCAAGTGCAGCACTGTAGCATTCACTCCTCTTCTCTGAATAATTCCAACTCGTGCCTAGCAGTGCTGACTTTGATTTGAAATGTAATTCTGAAGAACAATTTAATTATGGATTTTCTTTGCAGTTCCTAGGCCAGGAGTGTTTGACAAAAAAATTCCTGAGGTAAATGTTATTACTCACAATCCCTGTGTTCCCACTGCAAATTACCCATCTTTTTGTATTGTAGGGGGTGATAAAAAAACCACTGGGAGTGATCCAAGTATTTGTCTATAACAGCGCTGTGGATCTAATTCCTCTCTTCCTACTGACATTCTCAGGTGTGTAAAGTGACTGGATCTTTTCCAGGCCCTTTGGTACAGCTTAGAGAAGTCCTTCCAGAAACTTACTCACAGTAAGCATGATAGACTGATTAGACTAATAGTTGGCTTGGATTATGACATACAAGTTTTCCTACTTTAATTTAGATGCATACAGTGTGGAGTGTAACAACCACAGATTCTTACTTAGGCATTGCCCAACAGGGATGAATAATCCCCCTTCAAATTTTCCATTTAAAATTATAAATATATGAGCAGAACTGAAGTTTCAGCTTTTTTTTTCCCATATAGCTAAGGAGCATGTCTGTAAGCCTCAAAGTACATCCACATGTCTCTGGTTTTACCTTTTGTTGTGTTAAGAATTTGGCTACAGAGCCAAGTTGAGCTTATACTACTCAACAAGGCTCAGAGGCATAACAGTACTGATCTCTGTAGATGTCGAGCCCTGCAAATGCCATAGGATTGAGTTCTGAATATTCTGGGGGGCATTCATGTAGTTTAAGAAATTTCAAGGCAAAATCATTGCCTTAAGAATAATTTTACTGATTCCACAACGTAAAATTGCTGGATAGTCTGCTCTTCAGACAATGCTTGAATAGATACATTTTTCTTTCTCATATTAAAATGTTCTTAAGCCAGCTAGCAAGCCTGCTTCAGACTGATTTAACCTGGAGCCACATCTTTCATATAATCAAGTTATTTAATAACTGAGGTTCAGGACATGCATGTTATTTTCATCTTCTGGTAGTTTTAATTTTGGTTCCAAGTACAGATGAAGCAACACTTCTCCAGGGGAAAATCTGATGTAGTCTAAACAAGGATTTGACTGTATCTTGTGCTGACTTTCATGCATGTGTATGCATTCCCAAGTGAGCTTGTCTTATGCTTCTGACCACAGTACTGGTACGGGGTCCCCAGCTCAGCACCCAGCATATGGAAGAACCAAATCTAAGTGATCAACACATCATAGACATCCCCAAGATACTAATCAATAATCTAGAGGAGGATGGGGGTTCCCCTCTTTTCTGTTCCTTATTTACCATCTGTCATTTCAGTGGTGTGTCCTCGGCAGCTGTTCATCACGCACTATCCAGTTTTCCCTCTGCAACAATTGCATGGTCAATGGCTTCAAATTGCTCTAAATTTTTTGCCTCTCCTGGGATGTTTTTACCTATTCTTTTCAAGCTGTTTCTTTGAACTGAAATCCCTTTATATAGTTGCAAAAAGGTCAGCTCTGCTTTATTTTTTAAAAATGCAGGAGGTTTTTTTGTCCAGCTAATTCCCAACAGTTATTTAACACTTAGGAATTATTTTAAATTTTTTTCCCCCATTCAGACTTGCCCTGTCCATTTCTGTTCCATGTCACATGGGAAATCTGGGGTCTGTTCTCAGGTTGTGGCATGTGTGTTCATCAGATGCAGATGGAGCTCACAGAATAAGATCTCTTCACCTCTCCTGAGATTTCCAGGTCTTGGAAACATCTTACTAGTGGTCTACACAGGTGATCCAGAGACAAATTGCCTTAAGCTGCTCACACACCAAGTGAGACACTTTGATATCACTCTATCACCAGACCAATATACAGTTGGATCTTGCTCTTAAGCCCATTTGCTCTTGAAAGACTGGCAGCTTGTTTAATTGCAGGTTAAAATAAAAAATTAAAAATTCAGCAGGTAGGTTTAAACTTTTTGGGGTGACCCTTGCTTTTGTGTAGGTATATGAAAGTCATTTCTTTAAGGTAAAACCAACTTGGGAATTTTCATCTTCCTCTGCATAGCTTAAAACAATGCATTAGACACACAAAAGTCCACATCTGAATTTGAAACTAATTAATTTAAAGATCTGCACAAAGGGACACCGCTTGAGGAGATGAAAAGTTGCCATGGTCTGTGTTTTCATAATAGTCCATGATGGCATTTTCAGTGCCAAGGAGGTGGATTTCCCTGCTGGTTTCCCAGCTGCGGGTGTGGATAGACTTCAGGAAGAGTTCAGGAATACTCCTGGATTCCTATTACCTACTTTGATGTTGACCTACAGAACAGCTCATGCTTCGTTTTAAGTAGAGGTGTAATCGGGAATGCAGCCTTGTCTGTAGACCTGGCAGATAATGGGCTTGTTCACACACACACACACAACCCCCAGTTGACTTTCGACTTTCAGCATCTAATGTAATGCTCTCTGCTCATTCTTCTTTTAACTCCATTTCAAGGTAGGTACAAGTTCCCCTGAAATCCCATTGTGGCAGCTTCTGGGTTTGATGAGTGCTACTGACACAGATTGAGGCATAATGAAGGGAATCCCAGACACACACTGAAAATATCTGTTCTCTGTCATGCTAATGTTCTTTCTCCTGGTGATGTTCTCTTACTTCTTACCCACCCACCCCCCACCGCACCTCAAACTCCCACTATATAGAGGATTCTTTTGTGCATGATTAGTCACTGCTTCTTCCTGCCAAAATAAACCTACCTACATTTTTCTTATCATGTCTGTGAGGGCCCAGTAATCCTCTCAGACTTATTTTGTTTGAGCAATTCATCTCTCTTCATTTCTTCCCTTCTTCTTTGCCATTAGAAAGGATTCATTGCAGAGCTTGAGAGACCAGGAGAGGTCAGGAGAAGTTTTGCAAGCCCTTTCAATCAACTGTAAACTAACAGTAGGCAAAATTTTTGCACAGACCTGTGTTCAGTATTAAGTCATTTCAGTGTAGTTTTAGAAATTATGATGCTTTTGTGAATTTTGCTTTGCAGTTTAGTGGTAAAGCAGAGCTATATCCAGCCAAACTGAGATGACTGTAATGAAATTTCATTACTAGACTAGGAAATTTCACCAGTGACATGTTCTTTTATGGAATTTGTGATTAGGAAAGCATTGCAGCACCATGCTGCCTTACTGAATATTATAAAAAATTGCTTTCACCTCCCTCTTGAAGAACAGCTTTGAGTGTTCAAACTGAACTGCGAACAGTTGTTGACCTATAAGTAAATAGGAAGGATGGACACAAGTAATACAACTATGATAGCCTCAGTGCCAGACTCTGGAAAATTAATTGCATCCTCAGATGACACAGGTGGAAACTTTATTAACATATTTTAATTCAAACATCTTTTTTCTCAAAGGGGCTGATAGCTCTTTCAGAGCTAGACCTTCCAAACTCAGGGAATATCATCAAAGGTGTCTGATTTTTGTAAACTCACACACTGGAAGTCTCCATATGGCCAAGGAAAGGTGGTCCAAGACACAACCTAAGCAGCTCATCAGAGAGCACTGGACATTTCTGACTGCTGCATGTCACATCAAGATGACTGAATGTAACAGCAGCTTTGCTTCAAAGGAAGCATGGTTGTCACATCTTAATGGGCCTACCAGACTCTATATTTAGTCAGGGCAAATAATCAACAGATTGTATGCAGGAAAAGTTGCTGTATTTAATAATAATTTTAATCTGGTTATGTTTTATATAATAGATGGGAAAATGAAGCAAGGGGCACTTGTCAGGAATATATCTTGCACGTTCCTGAGCAGGATTGGTGAGGTCTCGTAGCAGTAAGTACAGATTTACTCACCGAAGCCAGCTCGTGGGGAGGGTGGGAGCTAATTAAAGAAACACCCGACATTATCAAGGATTTATCCGTCAAACGTGCTCGGAGAAGGGTGGTGCTCACGATGCCAGACCCAGCCAGGGAACATCTCCCAGGTTGGGAAGCCGCCAGGAGCGCTTGGTTTTGCTGACAGTACATCGCCATCTGGTGACTTTGCCAGGGAGAACCTCCGTCTTGAGGTGGTTAATCGTGAGCCTGGCAGTCCAAGGGCAGGAGACTGGTGTTCTCCTGGATGGCTTGCTGGCTCTGTGTTGCCTTCTCAGCTTTCTTCATTTCACAGCTTTGCTTTAAGAGCAAGCAAGTTTTGCTCTCTTACTGCTGGAACACCGGGGTGTGGAAAAGACATCTCGAAGCCAGAACATAACAGCATTTCAGGACTGAGATTAGAAAGACTCTTTTCTCTTTTTTTTTTTTTTTTTTTTTTTCAGTTGTCTCCTAATAACAGCTCCCAGTAGGCAACATTTCAAGAGCAAAAAGCAATTGGGGCTGTTCTCTGGAAACACATGCACTTAAAAAATCTAAATGGGAGGAGGAGAACCCGTCTTGTCAAGCTGTGTATGGACTAACGATTCTTACTGCCTTGCTACTGTAAGATACTTACTGGTGGCAGATTTCTTTTGCAAAGACTGGATGCACTTTACTGCTTGGCTATGCCACAGCGTGGTTACAGGGCTTGGAGCTGGGACTGCAGCCCTTGCTTGGAGAAGCAGCATTACCAACAGAGGCCAGCTGGTGGGTTATCTGGCCTTACCACGTGAGCATGGATTACCATAGATAGGAAGCCTGTAGTTTCTCTGGCCTCAAACTGGCCTCGTCTCTGCGCTAGCACGAGTATTTGTGCAGTCAGGTGACAGACAAGACTCGAGGAGCTGAGAAACAGACTGGTCAAACCCAATAAAGGGGCTTTTTTTTTCAGCCTGCTCAGTACCCTGGTATATTCACAGAAAAACTCGTGCCATCACAAGGAAGAAGAGTGGAAATAAACCACTGGGGAGAAGGGCAGGACTGCTTCTTTCAGTGGCTGTGCTTGCTGGCGTAGGCTAAAAGTGTCCTTTGAAGTACAGCCAAAGGACAGTGGTCTGAAAACATTTGAGTCGCTGCACGGCCCAGCTTGATTCCCTCTCCTGCAGAAAACACAGCTCAGACTGCTAATGCTGTTGGGGAAGTTAAAGTTTGGAAAGTTTCCCCTATTGGGACACTTAGTTTGGGAGGTAACCTTGAGTTAAGTTTGGGGAAAATCAAACTGGGTGACACACCTTCACTGACTCCACTGGTTGTATTCAGGTCTTTGTCAGCTTAACAGCGTGCAGAAGAACAGGCCCCTCACAAGGCTGGGTTTGTGAGCCCGTGCAACTGAAACAGGAGTGGGGTGAAATGCACCATCGCTGGCTTTTGCCGACTGACCGTTAATGCCATGAAATCTTGACTCACGAGACTTACTGGGATATTTTAGGGCAGGAGTACAAGCATGATTCATTATTGCATGAAAAGGAACTGAGGTGTAGTCATTGCACAGCTCTGATGTCGAGGTCTTTGTGAAATATTTGTAAGACAGCTGTGGCATTTACTGTGCGGTTAATGGGGAAGGAATGTAAATGTGGATGTGTTGGTGTCTATCTGCTAGAAATGTTTTTTGTCTCAAATGTACCAGTGGGATAAAAGCTTATTAGCTTCTTTTAAATTAGCAGGTAATTTGTCTTGCTCAGACCATATAAGTGCATGTTTGCAGACAGCACTTTAGAGAGTCGCCTCTAATGGGAGTTAGTCACCTCATCTGCCTGGCCTGGGAGATCATCAATATGAAAAGAAAACAAACTAGCAAGGTTTTACATCATGACTTTGTGAACAGAAACAAAGGTTTTTCCTGAAGATAATCTGTGCAATGGAATAATTCTGGTGTCAGCCATGAACCAAACAAAAACAACCAATATTCAGTGGGGCTTGTCTAATCTGCTGGTCAGAAAGGTGCAGCAGATGACTGGAGAAAGTTTTCCAGGGGTTTGGAGGATGTGAAACAGCTGCCTGAAGCACAGCAAACTGCAGCAGCCACAGAAGCAACACCAACAGCAGCCGCAGCTGAGCTGAGAGAGTCACAATAGTGCAAGCACTGGCAAGGCCAGAGACATTCATAATGAATTAGTCTGGGATGAAGAGATAAAGAAGACCACGTAAAATCACTTAGCAAGTCAGAACAAAGCATTCAAAGGAAAGAATAACCTGCAAGGAGTATAACCTTAGCAGGAAAAAAAATCAAGGTCATTTTAACTTTGCAGCAGAATTGTACTTGTTGCAAGACAGACAGCAAAATCCTTTGTGTGCAAAGCATGTCGGAAAGGTTTTGACAAACAGTGTGAAAGCAAAAAGCTGTTTATTTTGAACAAGTGGATAACAACAGGATTTATGAGATCAATACTTATTAGCTACCGTTATTGAAGGTAAAATATGATCAGAAATGCCAGTTACACAACTTGTCAGTTAAATGGTGAAAGCTTATGTGGGAACTGGTGTTTATCATGACCAATGAATAAACAGAGTGCATATGAGGAAAGTGAGAAAATTGCAAAGATAAGACTAACCTTGAGCTGCATCCCTAGGTCCTGACTAACCACGATTCCTGTTTAATATTCTAGTCCAGTAGTGGTGACTTTTCCTTTAACTAGAGAATTTATGATTTATTTGTCTGAATGTAAAAAAGCATACAGATCTAAAGGTAAGGCAGGATTTAGCCTCAGGGCTTCTCCCCAAACATATGTTCTCAGTAAAAAGCAAATGTTCAAACTAAATTTATGTTTCAGAGCCTGCTTTGACACCTAGCATACAGACTCTTACAGCGTGTTTCAGTCATCAAATGAAACGTGACCTTCAGACATCCTCACAACAACCTGTTTAGGAGCTCTGCAAAATTCCAAAGGTAAAGTAACTTTAACAAAAAATACGTGTTCAGTTGCTGCTGGGTGAAATGATTGGTAGTGAAGAGGGAAAAGACCCCTTTCTTCCTCCTGACCATCTGGGGAGAAGGTGTACTTTCACATGTGGGCACTTTTCAAGGGCTTCCTACTTCACATATATGTGTGACATTTAAGAAGACAGAGAAGTGCTGGACTGGTGGATGCAAGACAAAAAAGAAACATTCCTCAGTTGTGGTAAGTTCATAGCTCTGAACTCATGCCTCATCTTACTTTCAGCTGGCTTAGTCTCCACTAAGTACAACCCCAGTTGCCTCACAGATGTTCAGTCAAGCCCCTACTGTGTCGTCAGAGCACTTTCCGGTATTGAGCTGCTCCTACACTAGTCTAAAGTTCATTAAAAATATATTAGAAAAGGTGTTTTGAGTTTATCTGCGTACCAGCAGAAATACAGCCCTAGCAGGAATCATCCTGGTATCCAGAACGGTGCAATAGGATGTGTCTAAGAGACAGGCTGTAGAAGAGCATCAGCAACCAGCATCTCACCTCTAAGGACACTTCCCTTGAGATTAGCAAAGGCTTAAAGAAAGTTGTTCATTCATTACAGAAAGGATCGGAGCAGAAGGAGCTGGGAAAACTATAAAATGTGAAATTATATGAAACTGGATGTAATAGGTGTAAGTGTTAATTAGGAGCTAATTATCTTCTGTTAGCAACTGACTCACAGGTGTTCGGAGCCTCACAGTAGGAGACAGGAATTGGTAAAATAGAAAGAGCATTTTGACTTTGTTGCAAAATCTCTTAATCTGTTGCAGTTTAGTGGTTTAATTCCACTAGGAGGGGAAGGAGGCCCAGGTAAACAGTTGTTGCTATGCTGAAGGGATAATACCAGTTCCACTTTGCATGCCGTGAGTCCAGTAGCTAATGACTGTGGTCAGTCGAGGGTTACGCAGAGAAATGCAAGGTCAGGGGCTTTCATTTGTTTTTCCTGTTTAAGGCATGTGTTTCCATGTGAAGTCAGAGGAAATTCCAGCACAGAAAGAGGGGCTGGGTAACTGGCAATGTGAGCTTATAGGTCTGGAGAGGAGTTCCAGTCACTTCATGTTAAAACTGTCAGTGCCAAACCATTTCTTTGTTCCATGTCCATGTGTAGACCAGTGATGAGTGGCGTTCCTTGGGGGTTGTCATTCGGACCAGTGTTGTTTAACATCTTTGTTGGTGACATGGGCAGTGGGATCAAGTGCACCCTCAGCAAGTTTGCTGAGGACACGAAGCTGTGTGGTGTGGTTCCCCACACTGGAAGGAAGGGATGCTATCCAAAGGGACCCTGACAGGCTTGAAAGGTAGGCCCAGGTGAACTGCATGAAGTTCAGCAAGGCCAAGTGCAAGGTCCTGCACTTGGGTAGGGTCAATCCCAAGCGCAACCTCAGGCTGGGCACAGAATGAATTAATGGATTAGGAGAAGACCTGAGGAGGATTGGGGATATTGGTGGACAAGAAGCTCAACGTGACCCAGTAATGTGTCCTTGCAGCCCAGAAAGCCAACTGTGTCCTCGGATGCATCTCCAGTAGTGTGACCAGCAGGTCGAGGCAGGTGATTCTGCCCTGTACTCCACACTGGGAAGACCTCACCTACAGTACTGTATCCAGTTCTGGGGTCCCCAGTATAAGGAAGACATGGAGCTGTTGAAGTGAGTTCAAAGACGGCCACAAAGATGAACAGAGGGCTAGACAGAGGGCTAGAGCACCTCTCCTATGGAGACAGGCTGAGAGAGTTGGGCTTGTTCAGCCTGGAGAAGAGAAGGCTCCAGGAAGACCTTATAGTGGCTTTCCAGTACCTGAAGTGGACCTACAGGAAAACCGGAGAGGGACTGTTTACAAGCGCATGTAGTGATAGGACATGGGGTCATGGGTTTTAGCTGAAGGAGGGGAGATTTAGATCTCATATTTATGAAGAAATTCCTCACTGTGAGGGTGATGAGGCGATGGCACAAGCTGCCCAGAGAACCTGTGGCTGCCCCCTCCCTGGCAGTGTTCAAGGCCAGGATGGATGGGGCTTTGGGCAACCTGGGCTAGTGGAGGATGTTCATGCCCATGGCAGGGGAATGGAACTAGGTCATCTTTGGGGTACCTTCCAACCCAAACCAATCTGCGCTTTTAAGATTCTGTGTTTTTTTCCAATAGCAGTAGTAGGCCCCATTTGAACACAGCTCTGGAAGTTCAGTTCTGTCATTGAACCCTCAGAGCATCCAAGTGAAATGCATTTTTTACTGTTTGGTGCCTGTTTGTTTTGCTGCCAGCACAATCCAGTAGTTTAAACAGCATTGTCCTTTTGCAGTAGTTAGTTACCATTCTGGAACATTCCTGAGGAAAAATCCTACCATTTTCTAGCTCTCATTTTTTTAAGAAAATAAGCTATGCTCTTTCAGTCTTTTTCCTCATAGGTTGCCTGCAGGAATGTAAAACATTAAAGCAAAGATGGAGGAAATACTGAGAAAGAAAAGCTGTGCAGAGATTGAGGAGTGGAAGGGGTTATTTCAGAGGAAGTAAGAGTGGTGGAGAAAAGGAAACAAAAATGTCTGTAGCCTGGGACAGAGTAGCATGGGACAATGTGCTGCTGCCAAATTCAGGGAGCTTGATTTCTAACCTTGATTTCATTGTATAAAAAATATAAAGTCATTCATTGATGACTAAGCCATTCTCCATACCATTGGTAGGTGTAGAATTGTAAAGAATTCTTTCTTTTCATCTTCAAAGGAGATCTGCTATTTCCAGGCCATTTCTGAGCAAAACCAAATTCCCAAATGCTTGCTCAGAAGACTGCACTGAAGCAAAAAGACATGGGTATAGCAAGAAATAGGTACTGTCTGTTTCTGTGTAGAAAACTGTTGTCCTGCACTTATCCAGCACTACCATACTCACCTGCCAGCCACACGTGCTGAGGTAGCAGACCCTGCTGAAGTTGATCGTATCTATTCTGACGTCCTACCTGATTCATTTTTCATCTATAGAAAACCAGAAGTGCTTTTTTATTGCTTTCCATTATTCAGAAGCAAGAAACAAAACAGCTTGTTCAGTGCCGGTGCTTGTTGCCCTCTTCATACTCATATTATGACAGACTAATCCACAGCAAGGTCTCTCTGGCTTTCTGCAGATTTAATTTGTCTAAGTGCATGAACTTACATGTTTGGACTACCAGGTCAGACACTGAAAAGGGGCAAAACTCTGTATGACTCAAATTAAAACTGGACTCAGACCTTCATATCATTCTTCTGCAGTTGGTGGTATCGTCTTTGGTCTTGTATTTAGGCCATGCCCTCTGATCACTATGTTGTAGTTGGGTCAACAGGGGGGAGTTACCTGGGGAAAAACAGAATGTGGAAATCCTAGGCATTTTCCTTTTTAAAATCTGTTTGATTGCTCTACTATAAATAGCTATTTAAAAAGCTAATGTTAAAAAAATTTAAAAGATACTAAGAGGAGTCTAAACAATCTTTAGACAGAGACTAAAACTGCCCAAAATGGTCTAGCAAATGAAAAAATAAGTAAATTAGTCCAACTTTGGATGTAAGTAAATCATGTAAATAAATCAGTTAAACTAAGCAACTTAAATTTTTGGTTTTAGTGCAGAAGTTAACTACCTCTTAAATGAATTCTATTCCAGGACAAAAGATATTTCCTGACTGTAAAACTAAAACAGTGCAGTGAGCTGATGAAAGGAAAAAAACCCCTGTATTTCAATGGCTCGGAACTTTTGTAATGCTTCAGTGCCAAATTAACACCATTATTTTCTGTAAATGTGCTGTTTTCCTCTGCATTTACTAGGCAGAGTTCACCAGCAAACAACCAAATGACCTGAATCTGCCCCTTGCAGCCGGTGTTTTATTCCACCATGAAGATGCTCTCTGGGAATAGATGGAAAAGTGGTTTTGCTCTCAGCATAAATTGAGTTCCATAATTTCCTAGAAAACCCAGCAACTCCATTTCTTTAACATACAAATGTTAAAGCATGTCAAGCAGAGCCCTGAAATCCATACCAACCATTCTGCTTTGAGCAACAAAGAGCTTTGGCCACCTGTAGACAGGAAAGAGGATTCTTGGTTGGAAGAAGCCAGGCATTATGGAGAAAAACAGGTTGATGCCAGCAAGCATTTCACGCTGATCTGCTTGAAAATAGCATTTACATTTTATTTCAATTGTATTTGTCTGCTTATTCTCCTTGTATATTAAGATTTAGTAATAATATTCTAATTGGTTTTTTATTTTAGTAAAAAGGATAACAAAGCTTGCAGCAGGGGGATATTAAAAAGGATATTAGGAGATTACAGAATAACGATAAAGTAAAAATTGCTGCTGCTCAGGCAGATATTGACCATGCAAAGGAAATTAGAACAAAGTCTCGTGGAGAAAAAAAAAGGAAAGAAGAAATGGGATGGTCATGTAGAGAGAATGGGATTAAGCTCTGCATGGTTTGCACCTGTTTTCAGTGAAGATTGCAGCAGAATCTACTCTGGCCTATAGAGATAAATAGTTGAGCACTGAAACTAGGTAAAGATGATCTTAAAGGTTAGAAAAAACAGACAGCTGTTGGGGCAGGGGGAAGTTGGTGATGATCTCTGTGGGCCTTTATGGTTGTGCAGATGAGCTTTTATCACATCACCTAACATAAGCTGCTAAATGTTTGAGACATGTAGACTGCATTTGCCTACACCAGGTGCTCAGCATACGTAGGTTCTCCTTGTCATACATGGTGTGGAGAACTGGTGAAGTTCTGCATCTACAGTAGCAGCACCATGACTGGCCAGACACATGTGCTTCAGGGAAACCACACAGCTCAGTAGAACTTGATGACTGAGACCAGAGCAAATGTCATCCTGGACTGCAAATCAGCTAAGAAGCTCAGAGCCTTTTTTGAGTTCCATGGAGAAGCTGGGAAGGTGAGCAAACCCCATCTCCAGGGAAATGAGACAGGGGTGACTCTGAAAACAGAGCCAGCACTGACATCAGAACATCGAGTTGAGTGCATCTCAGGGTCCAAAACTCAATGTTTAATGAAGGCTTTGGCTGAGCTGCTTAGTTATTAGCATCTTTGTATAACTGCTGCCCATTAGCAAAATGAGACATGGATCTCTCCAGATGCTGTCATGTTTTCACATGTTACGACAAAGCATGAGATTTCTACTAATCCCACCCCTTGGCTGAACAAAACTACCCTAGTGAAAGTCAAATAAACAGATAGAACATAACAAAGAAAAGATTTTGTAAAGCTGTTGCCACTAAGCTTGAATTTTAAGAAATGTAAAAATGAGAAAAGGCAGACTATTAATTCCATCTAAATGAGTGGACTTATTTCTATTCTAATAATCTATTTTAACTCCATGTAATCACAATATTGCTTTCATTAGCTCACTGAAATATAATCTTATTAGTAGTTCACAAGGTTGCATTTAATCTAGCTGATTATGCCAGCTCATCTCTGAGTAGTTGGTTCAGTATTTTTGCTGCTCCAGTGAACTGACTGCACGTTAAAGTTCACCAAATTAAAATTATCACCTAGCTTATTTCGGTTTGTTCTAATGTTCTGCACACAGTAATCTTTTTTCATTTATTTCAAGTCTAATGTAAATTTGCTGTTGTTAGCAAGCCACCAAGATGCTTAGAGCATATGTTTTCTGTATGTCAGCATTTACTTGTGGTCATAATGAAAAAAAACCCAACCAAAACAAAACTACCCAACCAACCCAACCAACTGACCAGGTGATTTTCCCTTGAATACTACTGTTTCTGTAACCTCCTTACAAAGAGCGCCTGACTTGGTTCATAACTCTGCAGCTCTGTTTGCAGAAGGAAGGTAGGCTTTGCAGTGGTTTCACTTCATTTCAGTAATGGATTAGTTCTTCTATTAATTGCTATTAAGACAAGTAATTCTTTAGAGAGAGCAGCTCTAACAGGAATGCCAAGGTTTTCACTCTGCTTTTGCCTGCATATTGAAAGTCACTGAGCTGTGAAAGATGACAGTACCACCTGGAGACTTGGGTGAAGGGAAAAGGAAGGTCACCTCTTGCAAAGGGACAACAGAAGTTAAAAGCCAGGACAGTGGAGCTACGACTGGTCAGGAAAAAGGAAACTGAAAGAAGCAACAATTTTAGCCTGGCTGTAAGGAGGTGGTAACCTCACTGAAGCCTCTCTGATTACACCACATCTGAATTGAGCCATGCTGTCTTCAGAGATATAAGCTGTATCTAGGACAAATAAAAAGTGTAAGTATTTGATACAGCCTTTTGAAAGTGCATTAACTGAACAGTGACATTTTTAGCCATTTCACTCTTCAGCACCTAATACCACAGAAAGGTGGGAGAGTGCCACGTGTCCATCTTCCTGATGTTCTCCTCACCACTGCAGTTTGCAATGAATGGAGAAGGGGGAAAGGAAAGACCTGGGACAATGGGCTGATGTTCAAACTCAAGGTCCACCTCCAGCTACCAATGTGCAATAGCCTAAAATGTTCAGCCTTTCCTCACATCTCAGGGGAGTCTTGCTCATGAAATGCTGACAGAGTGGCGCTTGGTGCCTGCTCTGGTCCCTTGCTAAGATGCAGCATTTCTTAGCAGCGCTAAAAACTGCCCAACAGTTGGGTGTCAACATATACCTGCATCTGGCACCAGCAGGATGTCTTGTCCTCCTGTGCATGGTGGTTGTGTGGCATTAAAGTGTATTTCAAATGCTCAGACTGTTCTCCATCTATCAAGTTGAGCTTGACAATGAAGCCTAAGAGCCTTACAGTTGTTGCTAAAAGGGTATAAGCCCAGAAGTGAAACTAAATCACATAAAACTGCTTTGAGTGCTGGTAATTATCTTGTAGTTAAAACAGAAGCCTTATACCAAAAAGGTCAATAACAATTTCATAGGATATGTGTGAGCCACCACAGACGATTTTTACTTCTAGATTCTAGCCATGATGGTGATGGGAATGAACAGCCAAACCTGGCTGCCACCCTGTTTGCCTCACCTGGAGCTGCAGGACAAGGCCACACTATGCCTTGAAAGCCTTTTTAAAATGGTAAGTATACAAAAAACGCTTTTTGAGGTAACCAAGGTGTGCATTGTAATGTTAATGTGTTTATAGCATACATGGGTATTTATTTAGTTTGCAACAGTAGAAATGGGACATGGTTTAGTGGGCATGGTAGTGTTGGGTTGACAGTTGGACTTGATGATCTTGAAGGTCTTTTCCAACCCTAAAGATTCTGTGATTCTATGAAAAGGATGCACAGCGAGAAAATAATGTCTGTTTTTCCTCAGCTGCTTTATATGAAATGTATTTGAAGTGCTGCAATCAGGACTCTTTAGTGGCTCTGCCTTGTATGTTTTTGCTTTTGGCTTTGTACAGGTAGACAGTGAAAATGCTATTTCCTTCCCCATGAGTGAGGAGACTGTTCAACCACATGCCAGTGCTATGATATTAGCTATAAGCTGCCTCTGTGGTCACAGTTCCATTATAACTTGTCTGACCCAGAGATTCTCCCAAAGGGCTGTTTTGGATATAGGTGGACAGCACAGAGGTTGGAAGGAGCTTCTGCTGTGCTATTTATAGAGAAACAGCAAGGAGACATAGTAATAGCAGTAAGAATCTGGCTGAACAACAAGTCACAGAGTGGCTGAAGCTGGAAGGGAAGGGACCTCTGGAGGTCATCTGGTCCAACCTCAAGCAGGGCCACCAAGCGCAGGCTGCTGAGGAACAGGTCCAGGTGGCTTTTGAGTATATCCAGTGATGGAAACTCCACAGTCTCTCTGGGCAACCTCTGCCAGTGCTCAGTCACTGTCAGATAAAATGAAGTTATCAAACTTAGCTTCTACATACAGGGTCAGGTATTTAACTGAGACCATCCTTGCAGGCAATACAGTCTGCAGCCCACTCTTCTGTTGTGTTGAATACTTACCTTACTCTCTATGGAAATCAGAGTCCTTTCAAGATCCTGAATCCACCATCCCCCTATGTCTTATGGGCTGCCCTTGGCTGACAAGATAAACACATGTTTTCAGAATGGAAATGAACGTTAATGTTTTCCCCCCTCTTCCTACATGTTTTGGAAAAAAAATCCACCAAAAAACAAAAAGCCCTGAAAATCGTGACCCAAACTCTGTGTGGCTGGGGAAATCAGCTTTCCAGACACTCAGCTTCATGCCAGTTCCCCAGGGTGCCACCAGTGAGTCAAAAAGACAATAGTTCATGACTCCCGTGTTCTCCTTCCAAGCACATTCCAGGGGAGAGGGGGACATACGCAGGAATATCCCTCTGTTTTGATTTATTGCCATATGACATCCCCACCCCTGAAATGGGAGCGGAGTGCTCTGTACATGCTTCCTCTTGTTGCAGCTTTCCACCACATGCACAGTGTATCTCCAGACAAACAGCTCAGTAAGGGAGCGAAAGCCTGCTCGCGATGAGCGTGCAGCTATGAGCACATCTCTCCACGCTGATTAAATGCCTGCTTTTTATTCATGGCTCCTTCCACTCTGATAAACATCAGAAACAGCCTAATTATATTTTTCTCCCTACTCAGCTTGTGTTCATTAATCTTATCTACACGTATCTCCACATTACACCATAGAGACTCGGTGTCAGATTTTTCAAAGGCTTTTAAGCACCTTATTCACAGTGATTTCTATCAACTATGACAAGGCCAATTTCTATAAATTCTTGTTTTCACCAATCAGTGCGAGGAAAGCTGGTAGCTTGGAAAAACATTACACAAATCATCTAAGTATAAGTGAGGTAGAGTATGGAAAGTCCAACTGGCTGTGGATTTTCAGATTTCCAAATGAAGTTTCATACTAAACAGAAAAACAACTCTGAAACGGAGTCAATTTAAACAGCCTGTCATCTGTTATTCGGTTGGAAATAGTTAAATAAAACACCTAGAAATAAATTCATATGAAAACTGGGCTATTATGAAAAATGGCATGTTGCAGGATTGTCAGAACTCTTCTCTTTGTCTTGTCCTCTGACTGAATGTTTTGCCAAATCAATACAACTTCATTAACATCAAGGAAGACACTTTGTTTTTTTAAGGGAAATTAAGTTTTCTGTTCGATGCCCTGCTAGCCCTGCCAGAGCTGATGTTTTGTATGAGCTGAATATGTCCTCCTTCTGGGGCTGTTTGAAAGGTTCAGCTCCAGCCCTGTATACATCTTGATATATTTGCAGCACAGTATTGGACAGATGTGCCCCTCCTTCCTTTCTGCACAAAGCTCATCTCTAGAAACACCCTGAATAAAGCAGGAGGAGGTGACACAAGAGATTTTTTTAGTGGGGAAGTCATTAGAGGTGCCTATCGATGTGTGTGGCTGTAGTATCCTGGGGTATTTGTGATGCTTAAGGGCTGGTCTGGATGTTGCCTGGTAGAGCAGCATAGATGTTGCATGGAGACCCATGTCTAATGTGTTTAGCTCACAGAGCCTACCTGAGGCTTTGGGGCAGCTTCAAGTTTTGGAACTCAGGTGTTCAGAAGAGGCTGGATACATTCAAGAGTGGAAATCCCTAAGTTTTCCACTGGAGGCATGAAAGCCCTGCTCGGTCAGGTGTTTTCTGAGCCTTTACTAGTAAGTCGGCAGTTCTGAGGAGCCGCAGTAGAAGAAATATTTCTGTTTGGGGAAAGTTGCCTGGGTGGTTCAAGTATAATGCAACAGCTGTTTCCAGCATGGGCAGGGAGCAGTATGAATGTGCCCCATGATAACAGGGTGACCAATAGAAACAGCATTTTAAATAACTGGGAAAAAAATAACCTCCTAGGCCAGACCATGCATTCTGTCTGGAAGTTCATGGGATTTCCAAAAAGAACCACCCCAAAAATGCAGGACCATTAGAAATCATCTCAGCAAACTATATGGTGTAATTTTTCTCATTCTGTTCTCTAGTAGTCTTCTGAGATGTGTTGCTGTCAAAAACCAAAGGCTTTTATGCCCAGTATGAACATGGATATTGTTGAAATTTGTGTGTGTTCTCAGCCTTATCTGGAAGGTCTTTGTACAGGGTATAAATCTGCTCTGCAGCCATGAGTAACGCAGAAAAGTGTTTTGTTTTATCAGTTTTCACTCATCCCTTCTTATTGCCTGCATTGGGTGGCCTGTTTTGGGAGGTTGTGGAATGGGGTAATGGAAGCTTTGTGGCAATTGTATTTTTATATGTAATTATTAGGTGTCCTCTGACTTCTACAAGAAATTCACAGGCTGTTTCTTACTCTTTTCACACAAGAAAATTTCTAGATCTGTGATGAATTGCAGTGCCCCTTTAAAGCTTGGTTCAGTATCAGTGTCAGACGGTGTCACTCCAGCTGGAAGCACTTCGACCCAAGGTACATCAATATAATCATGCTGCTCTCTGTAATTTTTGCTCTCGACTCGTTTGCGAAGCTGTTTGTCCGTGTTGTTTTGTTTGTAGCTGTATATTGCCCAGCAGCCTCCCTTCTACAGATTACAGTCCTCCTTGTGCTTCATATATTTTAACTTCAGGAAAATGCAGGGCTTTGAGTGTGAAAAAGCTCTGGTGAGGCCGTGCCTCAAGTACAGTGTTCAGTTTTGGGCCCTTCACTACAGGAAGGATGTTGAGGTGCTGGAGCACATCCAGAGAAGGGCGATGAAGCTGGTGAAAGGTCTGGAGCACAAGTCCTGTGAGGAGCAGCTGATGGAGCTGGGGCTTTCTAGTCTTGAGAAAAGGAGACTGAGGGGAGACCTTATCACTCTCTACAACTACCTGCAAGGCAGTTACAGAGACGTCGGGGTTGGTCTCTTCTCTTGGGTGACGAGAAATAGGACAAGAGGAAATGGCTTAAAATTGCACCAGGAGAGATTTAGGTTAGATAGCAGGAAGATTTTCTTGACTGAAAGAATTATCTGGCATTGGAACAGGCTGCCCAGGGAAGTGGTGGAGTCACTATCCGTGGAGGCATTTAAAAAGTATGTAGATGAAGTGCTTAAGGACATGATCTAGAGGTGGACTAGTGAGGCAGGGATAGGCTGTGATTGGACTCGATCTAAAGGGTCTCTTCCAACCCAGGTGATTTTATGATTTAATGAAAAAGGCAGGCTTGTGAGTGACTAAGTATCTTTAGAGAAGGTGGAATAATGAGTTGGTAAGCCATTTCTGAGGAGCATGAAGACATTCTTCAGAATAATAAAATATTGCATCATTTCTTGACTAGAGAAAATGCAGCCGTGCAGTGTTTTGCTTTGTCACATATTGGTGGAGGAGACATGTCATGTGCAGCTGAAAACATTTTGCCTTAGAAGAAACCAATTCAGAGTGATCACCTCAAGAAGGAGCAAAAAATCACCTGTATGCCATCAGGTACGCAGTCTGTGCTGCCTGTGCTTTCAATGTCAGGTAGTAAGAACCTTCCATTTGTGGGGAGTGGGGCTGGGTGAGCTTTGTATCTAATACATGTCAGTCACCTAGGCAAGCTGCATGTTTCAATCAGTGGTCATTGCCCTCCCAGGGGGAGCTTAGCTATGGTAACCACCCATCAGAAAGCAACAGAAACAGCAACATCCACTAGAAAGAAAAAAAGAGAAAAAAACCACCCCAAGATCAAAGGGATCCTGTATCCTCCTCCCACCAGGCTGAAGGCAGGAGCTTAAAGGAAAGGAGTGAATGAAGTCCACGCACGCCCAGGGCATTACTGGCTGTGTTGGTCACCAAGCAAGAGAGTTAATCAGAGATATCAAGATATCAAGAGGCAGATATGGAGGCAGGCTGGGCTGCAGTGATCATGCAAGGGTGGAGTTCACAATCCTGAGAGATATGGGTCAGGCAAGCGTAAAGTCAGCACTCTGGATTTTAGGAAAGCAAACTCCTGGCTGTTCAAGGAGTTAGTAAATGGGACCACTTGTGCCCTCAGGGAGACAAAGGAGCAGAGCAGAGCTGGCAGATCTCTGGATCTAAAGAAGGTCTCCATCAAGCACAAGAGCTCTCAATTCCCAGGTGTAAGACATCAGGGAAGGGAGGCCAGAGACCACCGTGAATGAATCTAGGCCTGCTGGACAGGCTTAAATGAAAGATAAGGACAGAATTTTTAGTAGGGCCTGTAGCAATAGGACACAGGGTAATGGTTTAAAACTAAGAGAGAGTAGATTCAAGCTAGATACAAGGAAGTAATTTTTTTGTGATGACAGCGGTGAAACACTGTCAGAGAGGTGGTACATGTCCCATCCCTGGAAAAAGGTCAGGCTGGACGAGGGTCTGAGATCTTCAATTCTGATCTAGTTGAAGATGTCCCTGTTCATTGCAGAGGGGATGGACTAAATGCCTAAAGTTTCTATGATTTTATGAATGCTGCTCTGCAGATACGTGACTGGAAAAGAAACTATAGACCTTCTTTTGCGTGTGCTTGTCATGATGATGAATATCCTTATTTCCAGAAAAAAAAGGAGGATCACATAGACAAGCTGTTGCAATGTTCTTTTGCCAGCCAGGAGAGGTTTTCATGCACTGTTGTTAGGCAGTTTTATATTTGCTGTTATGCTGGAAATGTGTTCCACAAAAGGAAATTAGTGTCACCAAAAGATAAGATGTAGTAGCTTGGAGTACTGACAATCCTGCAACCAGGTGAGAGAATAGATAGATAGGTATTATTTGTGAAGTAAAGTGAGACCTTCATGAATGAGGAACAGCCAAGAGCATCTAATATCTCTAAAACACTGAATATGGCAGGGATTTTCAGAGTTACCATTAACATTGTATCCCATGACCTCATAATAAATCTGAGTGTTTACACCTACTCGTGAAAATTTTGGATTAATTTCTAACTTTTGAGACAGCTACATGACTGACAGCAGAGCTCTGTATTCAAAGGGACTTTCAATTTCATTAGGACAACCTTTCTTATTGCTTAGGATGGGAATCCATACAGAAATTTAATTCCTGTGTTAAAGACTCCCATTTGATCTGTCTACAAGTATATCCTTATAGTGGAGCTGTTTACAAATAGGACTGAGGAAAGCCTCATGCCGTGGCTGTGAGACATCACTGGCTCTTGCCTGGGCAGTATTTCTGAGGCTTCTGGTACACCACAAGGTTGTAAACTGACAGAAACACCTTGGATGGTGTTTATAGACCCATTCAACGTAACGGGAATTTTCTGGCATAAGCAAAAACAAGGAGGAGTCTGCAATACTGTAGAAGCTTCTCCCAGCAGCACAAATAAAGCTTGGCCTAGGAGCTGCTGCTGTGGGAAAGCATGCCATGGCTTCATTCTCTTGAGGCATTTCAGAAATGCCATGGTGTACTCAAGATGTACAGGAAATAGATTGTTTCTTCTGAGATGCTTTTAATAACAAGAAGCATATTCTGAAAGGAGTTGTCCTGACAGACAGGCTCCTATATCACTTCTACTGCAGGGATTTCATTAGGGAAATCTTGGCTGTTTCTATGAACTTGGCTGCTAATGGAGTGTCCATTCAAATGGCAACAGCACGTCAGAGCTTTGAAATCGCTTAGTGGTGCTCAGCATCTGAGACAGAGAAGCACACTGTGCACTTACCAGGGTTCCATTTATTACTCCTTAAAACTGTAAGGGGAGGGGGAGGAGGAAAAAATCATTTTAATGTCAGTTCTGTTACGCTTTAGCAATGATGTTTATAAATAGCTTAAGACATTTTCTGAGTTCAAGGATGTTCATTTTTCCTGATCTGATTCACAGGCTTATGAACTTGCTAGAAGAGGAGCGGTACCCCATGGGAGTGAGCCAGAGGTAAAGGATGCTGGTGTTAAAATGGCACTAGCCAGGCTGAGGTCCCTAAGAAACTTAAAGCCAAAATTATGGATACGCTACAAGTGATCAGCTGCTACAGTTGAGGCCTGTTTGCAAACAGTTTGAGATTTTGGGGTTGGTTTTTTTAGTCAGGTTAGTGGATGGGTTTTTTGTTCCGATTTTGGTTGGGGTTTTTTTTAGGTTGTGGTATTCAGAAAAAAAACCCAACAAACAGGCACACATTTTATAGCTATTCCCATGCTTCAGTGGTGAGATAAATTGTGCCCCTCGTTCTGAGTCACATTTTGGTAACAATTATGCAAAATTACATAGTCTGAGAATTGTAATAGCAATTTTCTGAATATTTGACAGAGCAATGGGTGTAAATCAGACTAAGACCTCTGTCTTTCCCCTGAAAACTTACATTTGAAAAATATGCATCTGTAGTCCTGCACATGCTGCTGTAATGAACTAGGTGCCATGTTAAAAAGTTGCTGTTAATGATGTGATATGTCACATCCACCACAGGGTACTGTCAGTGCAGAAGCACTGCTTGGTTGGTACTGCACCAAATAAGCAGATACTTTATACAGGAAGAGCTTTTCTCCAGCCCTTTAAAAAGACTGTCTTGAGGACACACTCTTGAGATGGTGATGCCTTCTAATGAAGTCCTTAACTTAACTGGTTCTCACCCTTCTAGGACCCTACACAGCGTATTTCTTTGTGCTTGAGGAATCCAGAGAGAAAACTGGCCTTTGTCAAGATGCCAACAGACAATTTCGTTTAAAGACACCCCAAGCAAGATTGTAACCCTGACTTCTGCTTTATCCCAGAGTCATCTGCCAAAGCCTCTGTGCTGGGCAAGCTGTCATGGGTATCCAGGCTCTCCAGGTAATTCCAGGCTGTGGGTGATGTGGTGCGACTGGGTAGAGGAACTTGCATGATCCGCAACTGATTTTGTTCACTGAGAGAGGCTGTGAGCTCATACATCATGCCTCAGTGCTGGAGGCTTCAAAAGCTAAATTACATGTTCAGGTTCTGTCACTGGTGTTTATAATTAAACTGCCTCGTGCTGTGACTCAGAAAGCAAGACAGAAATCACAGGCACACAAACCTCAGAAGATCCTTACCCTCCACAAAATATCCATGCAACACAATGCCAGTAAGTTGGCAAGAGTGCACGTGCTATTTAGGTTTAGCATTAAATCCAGGCTCAGTATTAGATGTAGTGAAGTTGATGGACTTTGGAACGGGTTTTTTTATCTCCAGGTTTAACACCCAAGTCCCAGATCACAAGAAGACATGGTGAAGACACCAGAAAGATACAACTGAAGTCCCATGGAAGTTTGCTGCCAAGGCAGAGAATGGCCTGATGAGAAAATGAAGTACCGCAAAGCCTTGTGTCTCACCTTATGCAGTGACCTCAGTGTCTGGACTGTGGTAAGTTGACAACGGTGTCTCCCATTGTAGTCCTTTACAGAGGTTCCCAGTAACAAAATGGTGGAGTTATAATCCATCAGGGGAAAAACTGCTCTAACTTTTGACCGAGGCCCAACATGACTTTGAGAGTATGATCTTGGTATAGTCAAAAATTGATTAAAATGTTTGTGTTTGTGCTGGTATAGTGTCCTGTGACACTTAAAAAAGCTTACATGTTGTTAAAATGCTCTTCATCTGAGCCTCCTATCTTCAAGGTTAACCTCATAGTGCATCCACAACATTCACAGCACCAGATCAGCACTGGAAAAAAGGAAAAGGAGAAGGGCAGTGGGGTCACGTGGGGTTTTGACCTGCAGGGAGAGAAGTCTGTGAAAACGTTTAGAGTCTCATGTCAAGTTTTGCTTGTTATTTATTCATTTAGGGGTGTACAGCATTGTCCATAATCAACCTTGGGCAGGCAGTCAGGGGTAGATTGCCACAACTGCATATGAATTTTAAATTGTTTCTGCAGTGGGTAGCTGTAGAGTTACAGAACTCTCCAGTGCTGGGAGTGGAGTGTAGCTCACAGACCTTACCTGGGAGCAAAAAGAAAGGAAGGGAAGAGCAGACAAATGGCAGTAAATATATCCTCTGGAGGAAGCTAATGAATGTGGATTGCCACCACCACTGGCTCAGGACTAAGGCTATGAGATGGAAAGACAGAAAACAAAATCCAGAGAGAAGGCAACCAACCACGCATAATGTTGCTTTATAAAAAGAAATACCAGTTGGTCTATAGATGTATCTCGATGAAAAGGAGGAATGAAAATCTGTCTTACAATGACTTGTGAGAATGGACAGAAGAGTTTGCTATTTCATACCGATCTGTCTCTCTTGCTGATGCCTGTAAATACCGGTGCTTCGTTCTTTGAATTCCCATTTGTCTGTTCTGGCATTATTATCTCTCCATCATTACCAACAAATGTGAAGTTAGCCATCTGGAAAAAAAAAGCATATTCTAAATTATGTTTCTTTCTCTACTGTCATGTGATTATTAACTCAGATAAATGGATTTAAGCTATTCTTGGGTCCATTAGCAATCTGTGAGAGAATGACAGTAAATTACTCTCTCCCTTTTTTTAAAAAATGTTTTGAGATGTATGGAGCGAGAGCGTGAAATAGTAATTCACCCTTCTGAGTGATGATACCGGTCATTACAGCACCTGCTCTCACACTTTTATCCGTGAGTCAGAACTGCAGCTCACCACAGCTTTTCCCAGTGATCTACAGGGAGAAGTGTTTTGGGGAAAATGCGTTTTAGTGATTATGAAATGGGTCATATTTTGCCTGTCAGCTCTTCAGAACTGGTATGAATTTATTTTACTGCCTGCCAAATTTATTTTACTGCTGACCATACATAGATATTAACTACAGCTGTACCCGAACGTTGTTGCTCAGATGAAGCATAACCTTCAGTGAGATTCCACAGATACAACTTTGAAAAATAATATGCCATGATTTAGCTGATAATTCTGGTAGACAAAATGGAAAGTACCGCATGTCATTTTGTTTTAGAAAGAGGAACTCTGCACAGCTTGTAAAAGTAAGAGAGTACTAATATAGTCATCAGATACAAACATGTAACAAATATGCTGAGAAAAACCTGTTTTGAGGCATTTCCATATCATCCCCTGACTTTTTCTGTCTCTTAAAGTGTCCCTGAAGCTTTGTGCAATAACTTTTATATAGGTTCTGACATGAACTTTTCTGTCAGGAGTCACCAATCTTGTCATAATTAGTTCATTACAGAGCAAAGAAAGGGAAGATGCTGCAGGAGCTTTCTGATGAGCCCTACCTGCCTTGCCTCCATAGCTCTTGCTCAAAGTGCATTCATTATTTCAGTTAATGTAGAAATATGTAAATAATTTGGTATAAACTGCTAATTTTCTACAAACAAAAAAACCACCATCATCTCTTTGCAAAATCTGGTCCATATCCCCTGACTTTTTTTTCTTTGTGGGGGGGAGGAGGGAAGAGGGGTTTTTTGCCTTAAAACCTTGCATCTAACTTACAGCTTACATGCTAATCAGCTGGTCTAACAGAGCTTTGCTCTTTGTCATTGTAGAAAACCGGTTATGCTCTTGCTTTAAACAATACTCAGTCTTAAGGTGGACATGTCCACGGGGCAAACGCATTTCTGACCTTAGTTTTCCAGCAATGTCATGACATCTAGCCCTCTCCTCCTGACAAAGAAAGCAACGGTAAATAAAAAAATCATAACCCCTCTGTAAGTCAAAGTGAATTTCCTGGCAAACTGGTAGAGAATGCTTAGTGAATGTAAAACCACACATGTACTTCAGTCATGGCCATGTCTAACATAGAAAAGCAGGGGCAAAAGCTAGCCAGGAATGGAAACATTTCCTATAATTAAGTTATTGAGTCTTGCGTTTTCCAATGTCTAAATCAAGGTCTAATCTAACAGAGCCACGAGCTGCCCTCTGCGCTGCAAGCTTCTCCTTCAGGCTGTCCTTTCTACTGATAGAGGGTGCAGGGGTACGCCAGCTTGCCTGGGGGCTGTTCCTACCTGCAGTTTCAACCGTGTCTGGTGTGTATCTCCGGCTCCCACAGTTCAGATGTTCTCCAGGTGACCCTGGAGGGGCCAGACCATCCAACGGACAGCTCACATCCTAATTCTACTCACAGGAACAGGCCCCAGAGATGTGACTCCAAATCCCAGAAGCTCGATATTATTTGGTTGGTGTCATCATTGGAGCTGGCTCCAAATACTAATGTTACTGAAAGAGTCCTATCAGGGTAGGGGCTTTGGATAAGCTTACATTTAAAGGCAAAAGTCGGCAACAGTCTTCAAATGGATGGGCTTGCTTGTGACCATATTTTGTAGGGCATTGCTTTTCTTTCTTACGTATAAACAGGGGACTGTTTCGTTCATTTTAGCTGCTGGCAAAAGGTCAATAGCTATTGTCGTTCATTTAATGGAAAGAAAGCATGAAGAAGCACTATGAGTTAGCCTTTCTGTCTCTGCACTAGATTAATTCTAGCCAAAATGATCAAATTCCCAAGATCAGGGGCAACGCTCACTCCAAGGAGAAATCATTTCTCTTTCTCATTGCCTTTTGTATGTGGCTGTGCTAACCAATTCTTTCAACAAAGCTTTTTTGATGACAGCAACGTTTAGTAGTCAGAAAGCCAAGTGAAGCTGTGCCAATTCAGTACACAATGAAAACTCAAGACTTTCAACAGGAAATTACTGAAAATGCAAATAATTCTATCTAATATAATACTTCAACCGTCAAGATTTTCATCACCTTCTGAAGATGCTGAATAACACTTCAGTAGCTGAAAGAGAAAGGTGTTGCAGGAGTCTCATTGTACTGCCTTAATATAAAACTTACCTTGTCAGAATACGTGCCAGTTGGTAGACTAAAAGCTAGGGAGATGGAAATGAGACATGATTCGGGGCAACTCACTGTCCTGCACTTCAGAGTCTTAATTGCACTGGGATTTCACTGGTGGAAAAACCTGATCTGCAGGAACTTTACATACCTCCAGAAGGTGTGTGGCAAGGACGCAATAGAAGGAAGAGTTAACATTTCCACCCTGCAGTTTATCTGAATGTGCATGCTAAGCAGGCTGTGCCAGTAAGGAATACATAGGTTGTTTCTGCACCAGGTCTTGCAGGACTCCTGCATGACTTAGAGATGAAGACAATCTAGGCAGGCTGATATAAATTGATTAATTTTTAAAACTGCATTGTGCTTTCAGAGTAAAACATCAACTAGAGTATGTCTTCATTTCCATGGAATATGTCCACAGAGCTCAAGACCAGGAAGTTGCCTTCCTTTTCCACCCTCAGTTGGCTACCAAGAAGGGTAGTGATCCATCATCTGCTGAGCTCAAAGATAGGTTGTGTGGAAACCAGGATATGGATCTGATGTGTGTCCCATAATTACCATCCATGTCAGGGTGACATATTTCCTCTTCAGTTCATAGTTGACCCTTGTCATTCTTGTTGATCTTTCCCAGTCCAGTGTAAATTCAGTATTTATTGTGTTAACGAAATGTGAGGAAAATGGCCAAGATGAGTCTGCTCCAATCCTTTGCACCAGCCACTCTTCTTTTAGTGGGTTGTCCATAAACTCTGCTGACACAGAGCACAGGCTGACAGCCCTGATGTGCCTTTTGAGTCAGGCATGCTTAGATTTCTCTATCTTTCCACTGTTTCCTTCCTGCCCAAGAAAACAATTTTTTTCCCTCCATGTTGGTTGGCTTGAAAGCATTTTGTCTTCTGCAGTTCTCATGGAATATTTCAAAGCCCTTTCCCTCCAGGTAATGGACCTGAAAACTGCTGAGCACTGGCTGCTCTGCATCAAAGCACACATGCAGATCAGTTTAAGTACTTTGTGCTTTTTCAAGTGCTTTGCAGGATCAGGGGTGGAGTCAGCAGCATTTTGCTGCACAAAAGATAACAAAGTCCTTGGTCCAGTGAAAGAATGTTGAAAACTCAGGTTTAGGACATTTGCTCAAGAACAGTCAGAGGAATTGGGTTTTAGCAAGGTGATCATACCACACACTAAGGTGCAGAGGGTTGGTTTGTATTTTAAGAAGCAGCCCTACGTGTTTTCCCAGCTAACAGGAGGGGTTGGGTTTTTTTCTAGAGCTAATGGTAAAAAGGACCTTTCTCAAGTCTTGCACCTCTTTCTATAGCATTGCAGCTGTTTATGGCAGTGCAGTAGTGAAGTCTCAACTGCCTCAGATGAAACAGTAGGGTTACTTACTGACACTGTTTATAGGTACAGGTTTTTCAAATGGGTGAGGATGTGTTGAGACTGCCAGAAAGAGAAGCATGAGCTTTCCATTCTCCTTCATCAAAAGATTTAAGCCACCTCAGAGCTCTTAAAAATCCCACCCTATTACATTTCTCCTTTTCTTTTTCTCCTGCTTTCAGCTCTCCCCCACCCCCCCGCCCCCCCCCCCCCCCCCCGATCCTATCAATAAATAATTATAATATGGGCACCTAAGAATGGCTTTCATCCCCAATTTCTGGATTTTACATGTCCCTTTCATGGATTTTTCACTAACTCATCTTAGAACAGGTGGAAGTAGATATTAAACTTTCTCTGACTACAGAAATTTCCTGGCACCCAATTGTAGAGTCTATAAATTATTGTTGAACTGTAGGGATCAAAAGTAATTCAGAAGTATGAAAGAGTTATTTACCTTATACCCCTGGAATTGGAGGAATACCCCTCCAAAACCCTGGTGAGGAACCAAGGCTGTCATTTCAGGATACTGGAAGCACCAAATATATGGTGAAAGTAATTTATTTTGAAGTTTGTGACCTGAAGGGAATTGTATAGTACATATAAACTCACATTTAACATTCAGTTTTGCATGCATTTCTTCAGTGCACTAGTGCATACAAGTGATGACTGGCTTCTAATGTTGTGAGTCAAAAAAAGGCAATCTAATAAATCATTTTAACATATAGCCATCTGGGCTTCTAGATCCTAACCTAAGTAACAACAATAATAATATAGTGATGCAGAGCTGAACTAAAAGTCATCTCTGAAAAATATTGCCATTTCACAGGCTTATAAAACTATACTACTCGAGTTAAATGTAAGTTGAAGTCATCAAGAAATCATCTAGGAATGGCACAACGTAAATATTAAAGCAAATTAAAATAATCTATCCCTTTGCCCAGCAATGCAGGGAACAGAGGACTGTATGAGATGGCTATGGTATTTGGAGCAGCATGCTTTATCCATATGGGTATTGGAAGGGATTCCTTCACAGGAATAATAAAACCAGCATGAATCTTTTTTTGTGCTCTCAGAACTGGTCTGTTAACCTAAAATACTAGCCAGGACAAGTCAAAGGTACAAATCTGTCTAAACCAACATTTTCTATGAAGTGTGGAAACACAGCAGACATCATTTTCCATGTCGTAGTTCTTCTGGTCATAGCAATAGAATCACGTGAAATACCCAGAAAGGTGAGAACTTCTGACCCATGTAGATATATTATTTAAATATTGGCACAATACACTTTGGCCTCACACTGTCTCTTTTCCTGCAAGTTCGCAGACAAGTTCTTTCCAGGCCCAGCTGTCAAGTGAGTGAAATTACTTCCCTAACCTAGCATCTTTGCATCCTTGTCGTCCTGAGTGCTGAGCAGCTTAGTGGCAGAACTCCAGTGGTCCCGATTTTACTGGAGCACAGTCAGAGCTTAGGTTGAAGAAGCTAATATTGGTTGCAAATAAACACCACCCAACCTGACAAGTGGAAAGCATGGAGATGCTGATATTCTGGGAAATACCCCTTCAGGTTTTCCTAAATAAAGACATTTAAATAGGTGCTGATACCACTTTCGTAGAAAGCTAGGATCTTGCTCATAACAGGATGCCTTCTCTGATATGGCCTAATATACTCTAATATATGAATACTAATATATGTCCCTAACAGACTTGCTCAACCAGAATGGTGGTTTATGTCATTTGAAAAGGTCACATTTTCTGGAGATGGGGTTCAACAAGGCCAAGAGCTGGGTCCTAGACTTTGGTCACAATAACCCCAGGCAATGTTACAGGCTTGGGACAGAGTCGCTGGAGGAGAAGGACCTGAGGGTGTTAGTTGGCAGCTGGCTGAACATGGGCTGGCAGTATGCCCTGGTGTCCAAGAAGGCCAGTGGCATCCTAGCCTTTATCAGGAATAGTGTGAACAGCAGGAGTAGGGAAGTGGTAACTCTGTTGTACTCAGCTCTGGTGAGGCCACACCTTGAGTACTGCGTTCAGTTTTGGGCCTTTCACTACAGAAAGGATGTTGAGGTGCTGCAGCACATCCAGAGAAGGGCGATGAAGCTGGTGAAGGGTCTGGAGCACAAGTCATATGAGGAGCAGCTGATGGAGCTGGGGCTTTCTAGTCTTGAGAAAAGGAGACTGAGGGGAGACCTGATCGCTCTCTACAACTACCTGCAAGGCAGCTGCAGAGATGTCAGGGTTGGTCTCTTCTCTTGGGTGACAAGGAATAGGACAAGAGGAAATGGCTTAAAATTGCACCAGGGGAGATTTAGATTAAATATCAGGAAGAATTTCTTGACTGAAAGGGTTATCAGGCATTGGAACAGGCTGCCCAGGGAAGTGATGGAGTCACCACTTATTTAAAAGGCATGTAGATGAAGTGTTTAAGGACATGATCTAGAGGTGGACTAGTCAGGGTTAGGCAGTGGTTGGACATGATGATCTAAAGGGTCTCTTCTAACCCAGGTGATTTTAATTCTATGATCATTCTTTTAAAAGGCTACAAAAGCTTTTAAAAATGTCTTCCACCAAATGTATATTTGCTGGGCTCTACGTCTATCTGGTGTGGTCCAACTGTCCAGCTGTCATACGACTAACAAAGTTTCAAAATCCCCCACAGGAAAAGTTTTGCAATCCTGAGCTTCAAGCTAAACTACACCCATTTGACGAATTTGTTACAAAAGTGCCTTTGAGCCAACTCCAAAGCACACACTGTGCTTAATTTCTGCAGAGGTGCTGGCAGCAGCTCTGTGGACTGAGCACTCAGAGGCACTATCAACAAAATGCAAAAGCGCTGGAGAGCAAAGCCTGATCTTCCCAGCCTAGTCTTTCCTACTGCTATTCTAGATTTTTTATTCATTAGCATCAGTTCATTATCACTTTTCTTTCCTCTGAGAGTGGTTACCAAGAGGGAGTTCCTTACCAGGTCCTGAAAGGAAGTATCTCTCATCCACGAGTGTTTACCTTAGAGATTAAATAAGGAAGAACAGTTAAAAAAATGCAGTTTGAAATGCTGTGAGTACCCTTAGACAGCAGGGAAGCAGCTGATATTAGTGATGCTCTTTTTACAGCATTATTTCTCAGAGGCTCCAATCCCTAATTGACTTGAGGAAAGTGTGCATTTACACATACCAAGGAGAAGAGTACTGTGGTACAGCTTTATGCATTGATCACCCAGCTTGCCCTGGCTTGCATCTCAAGCTAATTGAGAGTGGAAGGAGGGGAAAAAAAAAAAATCATTTTCTTGTGCTTCAACTGCTCAAGCAATGCTGTAAAAAGGCAAAAAGAAACCCCACCCAACTCTCAAAATCTCAAATTAAATGTTTTAAGAGCAGTGTTCTGACTGAATAGCATTCCTGGTCTGTAGTGTGAAACTATGACACAACCTGCAAAAGCTTTGTTTTCTGCGAAGAATCAAAATGTGTTAGGAAGAATAAGAGGGAGTACTCTTCGACCCCAATTGCCTCACCAGTTTGATTTGGTAATGGCTAAGTTAGGTACTGACACCTTACTGTAGTTACAGTAGAAGAAATGTGGAAAAATAAAAGCAAGCTGTCCTATCATACATCCATTATAGTTCATGCATTCCCATATCAAAAGACCTACCACTCTAGGTCAACATTTTGGAGTTGCTAAATAGAGTTCTCCATTTTCACTTAGGCCTGATGGACCAATTTACCACAAAGATCAATCACACAATTAATTAAATCGTTATTGGTGGCCAGATGTATTAATAAAGCCTTCTCTGGGGAACAGAACAGAACTGCTGTGCCTCTCGGTCACAACTACACATCGTTGGGAAGCGGCACGTTGTAACTGTGAAGAGATGGCGTGGCCACAGAGTTGGTAGAGCCTCAAGCCCTGCAGGGAAAATACCCTGGGAACACCTGACAGGCTGCAACTTACTTAAAACGTCCTTGGGCAAGTATCCTGAAACCTTCCATTCTCACTACGTTTATTGGTTCAACAGAAATGGCAGAACTGGTGTGCAATCCCTGAGGCTCAGGACTGCCGACCAGCTGCTGCATTCACCCCAGGAAAGTCAACCGGTGACCCCCTTGCTGCGGGGGGAGGGGAGCAAGGAAACACCATTGCCTGGAGACCTTTGACACCACCCTTGATAAGTGTATAAGCATTGTTACCTCTGCTTCACAGGTTGGGAAACTGTAGTAGTGAGAGCTGGAAAGCCAAAATGATCAACTGGACTTCAGTCCAGGCTGCAGTGGTGCTGTCAAGTGGATAGGGTTTCCAGGCGCCCAGGGCTAGGGACTGAGCCTCTGCGTAGGTAGAAGAAACCCATGCTTCTGCCCTGAGCTGCCAGGACTGCAAGAGGCTGGGTTAAGGATGGTGCACAGCAAGCCACATTCACCTTGTTCCCAGAGGAGCAGGTGAAGAAGATTCCTTTGGAGAAACCTGTGCATGTGCACACAGTAAATGGTAAGATCACCATCTACTGGTATGTGAATACACTTACTGCAGCTTGGATACCTCTATCCTGTACCATGCCTTCCATGTCATGTCTGTCTTACCATCTGTTTAGATTCACTTGGGCTGGCAACCAGCGAAAGCTGGGCTCCTGTGCTGGGTCTAACTAGAGAGATAGCTAGTGTCTTCTGCTCTCTAGGTCAGATGTGGCTGAGCAGCTCACAATTCTAAGTGTGCATAATTAACGTTTTGGTTTTCCCTCTTGTTTAAAGACTTGGCTGTCAGACAAGAATCACTGCACACAGAAGTGACAGGCACACACTCCAAACAAAAGAGATAGCTTGGAAAATATCTGATAAAATTTTAATTGTCTCAGAGAGAAGCAGTCACTTTGAGGAGCTCACAGATGCCAGATACTTGACTGTACCCCATCCTTTGTTTCAGGAGATTACTCTGCAGCTAAGGTAGCCTTGATGGTAGCATTTTGGTTTCTTTCCAGAGATACAGATGCAGTGTAGCAGTGTGGTTTAATCTCTGTGTGCAGTGTTCTGTGCTACCTCTTTTCCCAGCCACAAGCACAGAACTTTGTTTGTGGCCCAAGAATTGGACATTTTGTTTTATGTAGTTAGATACTGATAACCTGCTTACACTCTACAGGAACCTGGGGACACTCAGCACCTTTGAACATTAGGCCACCCTGCTTTCCCTGGCTTCGAGTGCTTAACCAGAAGTGCCTGAATGGGTTCCTAGAACTTCCCTAAGATTAGGGAAAGATGGAAAATTACAAAGGGGGAGGAAATGCTCAGTAATTAAAGATGATGCAAGCATCACCATCTAAGACCTTGGAATTTTAGTGGGTTATCCCACTAGGGAATTGCTGGGATGGAAAGTCCCCCACTACCCTTCCTTATGACAGCTCACAGGAGAAATGTGCACTGAATCCAGCATTTCCCTACCATGGTTGGATTTAGTCTAGATGTAGAGGAGATATGAATTTTTCCTGTGGGATGCATAAAAGTTGAAACCAGTCATCTATGGCTCTTGTGTAGCTTTTACTTTCTCTTCTCCTCTAACTGAATTTCCATGGAGAGCTATCAGAAACAAGGAGGCTTTTGACTCTGCCTCATGTGACATTATTAGTAGCTGGGAAAGCACCACAAACCATAAAGAGCTCTTTGGGAAACTCCGTAAGGGGAGACTTACCAGTGGGTTCATCACCAAAGTGAAAGGCTGCACCAAGCAGGGTTCTGCCAGGCTCTTTTAAGTCTGGTTCTTGTCAGTATTTTCTGTAACAGAGAAAATACATGTCACATTTTCAAACCAAACCATTCTGGAAAGATTTGCAAATGGGGTTTAGATGATCTCATTAGCGGGTTAAAATTATCTTGGCAACTCAGAGTAACGGCCTGGAAAAACATGATTCTGTTCAACAAGAAGAGGCGATCGTTCCTATCTAGGCAGGAGTTATCACTAGTGTACAGCAGGATAGCATCAACTGTAACTGGAGCGTGGGGCCACTTTTACATCACAAGGCAAAAGCAAGACACAGTGACACAGAGAGCTATTTTGACTTGATGTTAGGGGTGGACCGACTCTTTCAGCCCATATTTTTTTTGCTTCCATGCCAACTACTAGCTCCAAGAGAAAGGGTGAGATAGCACATACCTAGGAGAGGTCTGCCTGGCAGAAAAGTGGGGCTATAGCTCATGCAGACACAGTGACTGTAGCTCTGGGCTGAATTCCAGCTCATTTGCTCTCTTGAACTTAGATTTCTATCCCAGGATACAGGTGCAGAATCCCCAGAAGCATCAGTGAGAGTGGCACAAGCACAGCCAAGGGCAGAAGACGGAGCCACTCTTTTAGTACTTCCTCTATTTCTTGTTGCTCAGAAGACTGCAAAAAATATGTTCACATTAGAAGAAAAAGAACAAATGGAATAAAGGTGATTTAACGGCTAAAACATAAGTGCTCCTCTTCCTATCTCTCTCTGCCACCTGCTGCCAGGAGCAGTTATAGGTGCTGGCGCTAGAGTTTAAAGTTATATGATTCATTTAAATCATTTATGTACAAAGATTCATATTACTAAAACACATCCCTAGGGATATTTCAAAGGCATAAACACTTCAAATTAATGTAAAAATAAATAAATACATTGGGGCTTTATGCCTTTTTTCCTTTATAAACACTCCTGTCACCTGAAAGAAGCTAGGCTTTGGAGGGCACACCACAAGATACCAAAGCAGATTTTCTGAGGGTTTGTAGCCTCCAGACTGCGCACATCAGTAAGCCAAGAATGTTTTCCAAAATGGCTAGGTGAGGTAGGGAGCAGCCTGCCATTGGTTTTTCACTAGTGACCGTGCCTGTGAGTTGCCTTGCGAGCAGAAATGAGAGCCAGCTACAAGAGGCCAACAGAGGAGCAACATGCCAACAAATGCTGTGTGTTTCTCTCACAAAGGGAAACAGCAGAGAGGGGAAAATCTTTATGACATCAATGTTTTGGTCTTTCTATAAGAACCGCAACGGACAAGTACAGTTTGAGCAGCAGTATTAGAATAGAGGATAGCTCCTAATCTGTCATCGAGGGACAAATATTTTCACAGAAACCCTAGTTGTGCTCACCCTTCTGCAAAGCTGCCAGAGCAGAAGCCGTTATGTGCTGCAGATTTTCTATTTTACAGTGACACCTGCAGTGTTAGGGGGAAAGTGCCACTAGCAAGCGCAGTACTGTTCAGCAGTTGCACGTTGGAACACACGCTGGTTAGCTTCCAAGGCAGAACCACACACTGTCAGCCTTGGAAGACGCTTTCCAAAGAGTGCAGGTCCCCCACAAGCTCATCCGTGGGTTTGACAAAGAGCAAGTGCCGATGGCTTGGTGTTACTAAGGAAGCCAGGATTTCTCCTTGCTGCTTGCCTCAGTAAGGTGAAATCACATCTCCTTTGAAGCAGTCGTCCTTTCCAAAGCCTTTCTTGGATTTCACTCTTCAGATCTTTAATGATAATGACTATAAATGGTTCCTATGTCTTTAAATGAGTTGCGGTTTGAGAGGTAGTTGGGGAAAATAAGCAGTTGTTGAGAACCTACTGTATAGTCAATCTTGTTTGTTGGGGTATTTAGATTCAGTGGCTGATTCACCATTTACATCCCAGACATGAGTTATCAGGAATTCCTCATACACTGGAATTCCTCATATGCTATCATGTTTATATCTCTAGTGATCTTTTTAAAAATTTTACAAATTAAAAAAAAAAAAAGGCAAGTCTGTCTTCTTTCTGTTTTGGTTTGTTTTTTTCCTAACCAAACTCAGCTCTGACCTCCAATGTGCAGGTGCTGACAGCTCTTGTCATAAAGCAAAACCAAGACCGAGTTTGTTTCTGAGGTTTATTGCTGTGTTTGTGACAGAATCTTCCTCTCCACAGCCAGGTATGGTTCAGAATATATTTATATATCATCCCCAGATCACAGAATCACAGAATCATAGGGGTTGGAAGGGACCTCAAGGGATCATCGGGTCCAACCCCCCTGCCAAAGCAGGCTCCCTAGCTCATATTGCACAGATAGGCATCCAGACAGGTCTTGAATATCTCCAGGTAAGGAGACTCCACCACCTCCCTGGGCAGCCTATTCCAGTGCTCTGTCGCCCTTACTGTGAAGAAGCTTTTCCGCACGTTGGTATGGAACTTCCTGCGTTCTAACTTGCAGCCATTGCCCCTTGTCCTGTCTCCACAGACCACTGAAAAGGGGCTGGCTAACTTGCCCTGCATCCCATGCTTAAGATAATTGTAAACACAAATTAGGTCTCCCCTTAGTCTTCTTTTCTCTAGACTGAACAGTCCGAGCTTATTCAGCCTCTCCTCATAGGGTAGATGCTTCGTAGCCCTTCTTTGGACTCTCTCAAGGAGATCCCTGTCTTTTTTATACCAGTGAGTCCAGAACTGGACACAATGCTCCAGGTGAGGCCTGACCAGGGCAGAGTAGAGGGGGAGGATCACCTCCTTAGACCTGCTGGCCACACTCCTCCTGATGCACCCCAGGATCGCATTGGCTCTCTTAGCCACCAGGGCACACTGCTGACTCACAGCCAACCTGTCATCCACCAGGACCCCCAGGTCCTTCTCCATAGTGCTCTTCTCCAGCAGGACATCCCCCAGCCTGTACTGAAATGAACGGTTGTTCCTCCCCAGGTGCAAGACTTTATACTTGCTTTTGTTGAACTTCATTAGGTTTCTCCCTGCCCAGCTCTCCAGCCTGTCCAGGTCTCGCTGGATGGCAGCGCAGTGTTCCTGCGTGTCAGCCACTCCTCCCAGCTTTGTATCATCAGCTGAGGGTGGATGCTATTCCCTCATCAAGGTTGTCAATGAAAATATTGAACAGGACTGGACCCAACACTGAGCCTTGAGGAACACTGCTTGTTACAGGTCTCCAGTCCGACTCTGCTCCACCGATCACAACCCTCTGGGCTCAGACTGACAGCCAATTTTCAACCCACCTCACTGTCCACTCATCTATCCCATACTCTCTCAGCTTTGCTATCAGGATGTCATGGGAGACAGTATCGAAAGCCTTGCTGAAATCAAGGTAGATGACATCTACTGTTCTCCCTCCATCTACCCAGCCAGTGTTGACATCCTAGAAGGCTATGAGATTGGTCGAGCACGATCTCCCCTTGGTGAATCCATGCTGACTACTCCTCATGACCTTCTTCTCTTCCAGTTGCTTGGTGATAGCATCCAGAACAAGCTGATCCATCACCTTTCCAGGGACAGAAGTGAGGCTGCCTGGCCTATAGTTGCTAGGATCCTCCTTCTTGCCCTTTTTAAAGACCGGAGTGACATTGGCTATCCTCCAGTCCTCGGGCACTTCTCCTGTTCTCCAAGACCTATCAAAGATGATAGACAGCGGCTCAGCAATCACTTCCGCCAGCTCCCTCAGCGAACATGGGTGCATCCCATCCAGGCCCATGAACTTGTGTACATTAATCCCTTTGAGATGCTCCTGGACCACCCCCACAGAGCTGACAGCTGTATTTCATGCTTGTTATAATGCATGCCTAAAGACTTATGATTTCATAGCTTACATATATGTAATAACAAGCTTTTTACGCAATGGAAGGAAAAATATATGGAAGTGTATATTGGAACAGGAATGAGGATTTTCTTTTTTTTACCTTGAGTGTTGGTGTTCCTCTTGGAAGTGCAAGGATGAGACAAGAGTTAAAAGGAAAGGCCTGGAACTGAGAAAACCTAAGATCAAACCTTACATAGCTACAATACACTAAAGAAATAAGCATGTATTTGCAGGCTTTCATGCATGTCTTGCATGCATGTCTTGGTTGGCAGGGCAATCCACAGCACATGGGTGTGTATCAGGTGAAGCAAAAGTTCTGCCCTCATCTCCATGACTACACCAAGCCCTTGGGAAAGTTGCAGACTTTTGTGTGGGCACAGATATTTCCAGGCACACCAGCAATTTCTTTATTTAAGCAATTTGTTTTATTTAAGTTGCCTTAAGACATCTTCCTGTCTGCTTACTTTTTATTTTCCTCTGGTCACCTCTAGCCCAAGGGAAGTTTTCTTTTTAGGCTGCCTGTGCTGCTATCATAAGCTTTTAATCCACGTCTTTAAAAAAGACCCTGCTTGGTGTAGCAATCCATTCCTCATGGCAGGGGAGCCTCGTGGCTCCCAGCCGTCTGCAAGGGACCCGCATGTCACACCGATTTTCCATCTGTCAAGCAGGCTGATTGCCTGCATACCTGGGGAACACAAGTAAGAGAAGAGCTACAAGGCAATGGTGTTAAAAGATACATGCACCTCATAGGGAAAGTTGGATGCTTCGAAGGAGAACTTGTGTCAGTGCCTGCTCTTGTCAGTGGGAGTAAGTTCTGGTCCCTCTGTCTTTTGACACTCCCCTACACGTTGCTAGCATTCAGCTACAGTCAATACAGGGAAGGCGGTTTGGAGCTGGAGCAGTGATGGAGCAATGCTTATGGATGCATGTATACAAATTATATTCCTCCATGTTCTTTGATTTAAACAGCAGACCTGCATAAAAGAAAACACAGGTATGCCTCTACTAGAATGCCACAATCCAGTGCATAAAAACAACTGTTAAGGTCCTCTGGAGAGACCAGGATATGAAAACAGATGTCCCAGGCTAGCAGTTGCCCAAATTTCTCTCAAGGGACAGTCTAGTTCTGCAAACTTTTGTGTTGTTGCTGCAACTATTCCTTCTTATGATTTTCTTCCATGAGGCAAGTCGCAAAGCAGGAAGACTCTTTCATATGAGGATGTTTGACCAAGGGGACAGGGTTACTACCAGGGATTTGGGGAGTTTAGTCACTGCTCTTGGCTTTACAGGCAACCCTTTTCATCACACTAAATAAATGCAGTTTTCACTGCTGCTTTCCCACCTTTTATCTCCACTGCCTCTTCAGCCTGAAAGCCCTCAAGATCAATGATTTCTTGCCTGTTTGTACAGCACTCAGCATGTTGGAGACCTTATCTCCAGCTGGGCTTGTAGGTGCCAACCTAAACAATAATAATAATGATACTATAAAGAGAGCAATCATGATCATCATAATCTAAAAAAGAATAGGCAAAGACTCCCTGTAGGAGACAGCAGCTGAAAGTTGTTGCAGTGAGAACAAAAGGTGAGAGGGATTTCTGGGCTTGACTGGTGACTGTAAAGAGGTTAAGGAATGTAGAAGGGTTAATTCTTTGAGCGAACATATAGTATGGATCATCAGGCAGACCTAACTGCAGGATGCAGAGATGCTGCCCTACTTTACAGCCTTGAAAGCCCTAACCAACACTGATCAAAGTCTGGACAAGTAGTACTACATTTTACCGGAGGAAAACTCTTTAGCACCTTGTAGAAGCATACAGTTACCCAAACAGCTCTCAAAATGTACTTGCAGGTAAGCTATGAATACTATGGTCAGTGGAGAATCACACACCACAGCCTCACAAATGAAGTAGCGGGCCATTTAGCACAGGATCTTCAGCTTAATCTTGCTTAAGTTATTAATTTGTCTGCCAAGCCCTGAGCTGAAGGAAGAAATTCCACAGGTAATTGCTTTTTATGAAACTTGCTTTCTGGAAAACCACCAGCTGAAAAGAGAAACTATATTCTCAGTCTCCCCTGTCTCAGGCCAGCGAGAGCTGCTGCTGCTGCTGGGGACAGCATGCTGCTGTATGTAGAGCTGGGGGGAACCTTTGTCAGGGCCTGCTCCCCTGCATCACAGCAAGAATACGTTTACAGGTTCAGCTCTGGGCTTCAGAACAGGATAGCAGCACAGAGAAAGGTTACACTACTACCTACTGATAACCAGCTGTCTTAAATGATATCACCACCTGCTTCCTATCTATGCATCTATAAGTCTTCCCTCTTCCACCCACCTCTCATCCTGCAGTATAAGGACAGGTGTTGCCACCTTAGCACCTGAACAAGAGCTATACTACTTTTGTTAGTCTGTGTGACTGATTTACTTTCCTACATTCCTCTTAGATAAAAGAACATCTGAGACTCCAACATGGAAGGAAGAAAAAAAATGATGTGATTTTTCTCTGAAAGGCTGTACCAGGTATGTTGGAGCTGAGCTTCTATGGATAAACTTCAGACCTGTGGTAAAAGCCCTCTTCCATTGTCAACTCTTGGTCCTGTTATTGGCATGTGGTTGTATTTATGTGCCATTAGATGCCCAGCAAGTTAGCAGTGAGGCAACTAAGATAGCACAGGTTTGATCTGATGTGTGATCCGAATTGCTAGCCTGCTAACTGCTGTGTCCTTGGGCACAGATTTTATATGCCAGGACTTGAGATGTGACTTTTTGTTCCTTCTACTCCCTTCTCTAGAAGGCAACAAGTTACTTAGTCATGCTTACCTAGTTGAACCACACTTTCATTTCTTGCTTTCCTACACACGATCCCTCCATGTGTTCTTCTTTCATAGAATGCAGACTTTGATAAAAATATATCAAAGCATCTATGTGCATTATCCTTTCCTATTAATTTGACTTTCAAATCAGTGATGCTGTTTCTTACCAGGCACAGACAGAACCTGCTTTACTAGTCTGCTCAACTGTATTTGGCTTGGGGAAGGCAGATATAGCTACAGTCGCAGGAGCTGTATCATCTTTTTCAGGACTTTATTCAGCTGAATGGATGTACGTGCTATCTGTCCTTTGGTTCTGAAATGACAGTGGTTGGCGTACTTAGCTCATGTAATCCTTTATACCTTAAAATGTGCTCTGCTTGGTCCTATTGATCTCTGATACTATGGGACTGGAATAAAATGTGAAGAGCTTTGGTGCTCCAAGGTGTTTGGTGTTTCCAAGGTCATAATTTATTCCCTGAAATGATTATTTCTGTTCTCCTGTGGTGGAGCTGGGCAGGTTGAGAGGACAAGGGTTTGTGCCATTCATTGCAATAAAGCAGTTCATTCTGTGTACACTGGGGAAGTCCCAGACAGAAAGAAAATGCAGTGAAAACTTCTTTCCACCCTGCTTATTGTATGCCCCTACATGGTCAGGACATGGATAAAAAGACAGAAGGGGAGTGACTTCTCCAAGGGTTATTCGGCAAGTTACTGACAGTCAGAAACGGGTCCTAGCCCACTACCTGGAGCACTTGGGCACAGTGGGGCTGCCTGCCCCCTCCAGAGCAAGCCTGTGAAACCCTAACCTCACCTCCAGGGAAAGTAAGTTCATTCTGGATCTGAAAGATCATCATCTTCCTCTTTGAAAGTGTGACATGGAAGAGCTCACCAGACTTCGTGTGAAGTTGATAACCAAATAGTGAAGCATCACAAAAGAGCAGTCTGTGCAGCTGTGATGCAATGCCATGTAGTCTGAAATCTCCAGATAACCAACAATGAAGCAAAGGCAAAGCTGGTTTTCTCCCATAAATATTAAACAAGATTTAACCTCCAAAGAGTTTTGCCAGCATCTTTCACTCCAGAATTTTTTAAAGTATAGTCACAAAATTCACCTACACTATTTAATTTGGGTTCAGTCTGTATTTGTTTCTGTTGCAGGAATGCTTGCCATTTATTAAATAAAAATGCCGTTGATGATCCTCAGTTGGTGCAGACCAGTGCAGCTCCATTGAAGTTTCAGGAGTTCATGTCAGGAAAGGAAGGACTCTACTTATTTCGGGTCCTCCCATAGCTATGACAGAGCTATGCTGTTTATAAACTATTGCACCATAGAACAGATGAGTAATTCCTTTGAGCTGCTGTTGTTAGTTTTTTTTGTGAAATCTAAACCTGCTTTATGATATTCATGTTGGTATTCACTTTTGGAGACATCGTGTCTCAAGGTCATCACCTAAACCAGCTGAAAAGCCAAGTGTGAGGACAGTTTTTGATGTTACCTTGGTGCTTCCTTTTTCAGCATTTCAGCTTCCAAGAACAGAATAACTGCTCTCAACACCAAGAGTCAAGAAGGTTTAAAACTTCTAGTAAAGCCCATATAACCTTCCAGTAAACACCATTTCAAGTGATGGGTGAAACTCAAAATTCTTTCTTATTATATCTGCACCAATGCCCTTAACTTGCCATCAGCTAAAGTTTACTGGTATCCTGTGATGACTTCCCAGAAAGCAGAGAAAAGCTTACCAAATGGCTAATTCAAAAGTGCAGAATAAAACTATGCAATGGATTACTTCTAGTAGCAATACTTCATTTGCAGTCTTTTGTTTGTTTTAACCTGGACTCCAACTGTGCAAGGTGATGGCTCAAATAAAAAACACTGTGCTCTGGTAGTCACTTGGTAGCAGTCACCTCCTGCCAGAAGACACTGTCTGTTTTCCTGAGAGCCACACAGGTGGGGTGGGAGAAAATCAGGAGGAGAGGACATCAAAGCTGGAAACAAGTCAAAATTGAAGTAGCTGTAGAAGTGTCATCTGGTGATTTCAAAGTGATGAGAACCTGGGGGATTTCTGCATCTTTCCTACAGAAAATGGACATGATGTTTTCTATTCCCTTACGGGTCAGAATTACACAGGCATTAGGATGCTTACAGGAGTTGAGGAAGTAGAGACCACAGGGTTACTCTAGCAATGCAAAGGGAAGCCATGGCTGCCAGTCAGAGGAGACAGATGTGGGCCAGGACAGAGCTGAGGACATCCATCTGTGAGCTGGCCACTTCAGGGGATAGCTGAAACCTGAGGTGCTACTGAGCAGGAGAGAAATGAAGGCAAGAATTTGCTGCAACTTAACATTTTTTTAAGATTAAATAACCTTTTTCAGCAACATTCACTGACCATATACTCTGTGCCTCTGTTTGTAGGCCACCATTGCCATTTCCTCTTGATTAGCATTAGTGTGCTCTGCAATTACTTCCCACCCAAAGCTGCTCTCTGCCTGTAGTCACTGGTAGCTGCAAATTCCAGTGGTTCCCTTTGTGGTGCTGTATGTGACAAAGCAAAACAGTGATTAAGCCTTTGTTTCATCTAGTAACAGGTATCTCTGTCAGCAGAGGGGCATTTTTTGGTAGAGATATGCCCTTGTTTCTGTAGATCAGACCTGGATGTAAACTGAAACAATGAAGAAAACCATGATCAGCCCACCCAAACTGTTAAGGCTGCACATTTTAAAGTCATTTAGTATAACTGAGCAAGCATACTTGGTGTTGTACTTTGTTAGTGTGTGGGAGCAGGCCACCAGATACGGGTTGCCAAAAACGGTTTTGGCTCAGGGACAGGGATGGCTGCTGGGTTGCTTCAGCAGCTGCCCTGTGTGGCTTTGCCAGGAGCTCTTTGGAGAGGTATGGAAAATACATATCAATTTCCTCTAGATGGCACATCACCTTGACAAATGTGGGAATGAACACGCTTGGCAGATGGCTAGAACCAATCAGACTCTGGTTGCCTCCTGAGGATGCTTTTCCTGCTTACTTGTGGTTAATTTTTCTAAGTCTAACCTTATGGTGGAGCTCCTTCTTCAGGCAAGGTAAGCTTTTGTGTCCAGAGCCTTGCTTCACTCATCAGCTTCCCAGGGCGTGTGGGCTTTGTGCTGCCTGGTCTGTGCACTCACAACACAATGGGGCACATCATGCTGGAGGTTATGCCTTGTGTGAGAGCTGGAAGAGGTGAAGATGGAAAATTTGAGTGGTGTCAGATCCTTCTCATTCTGCAGCATGCTGTGATTTTTGCTTTGCAGCTTAAACGAGTAACCATATGCCCAGGACTCAGCAGTTAGCTGCCATTCAGTTGAGCATCTTGCTCCCTGACACAGACTTTTTTTTTTTTTTTTTTTCCTGTGAAAACAGCAGTGAAGCCACTAAGTGGCAATGCTGTCCTGTAGCAGTAGCCCTGAGAAAGACCTTCAGGATGGTTCCTACAGAGCTATAAGCCAGGCTTCTCCTTGAGTTACTACCAGAAAGCAGTTGGACCAAGTGCATCTGGCTTGCAGTAACATGACCTCTCCAGTGCCAAATTCACTTGCAGGTTTGCTCATCCAAGGAGCCCCATCTCTTCCATCTCATTCGCATGAGTGGATCACAAATTGCTTCAACTTTCACCTTCCTACCCCACACACCTTCCTCGTGAGAACAGAAGAGCCGAGGGGGTTTTAACCTCAGCTGAGGACAGATTCTGATGCCAGAATTTATTGGCTTTATTTCTAACTCCTGGGTGGCACCTCTGCTGCCCCACCCCAGTGAGCAAGAAACTCCTTTTATCGCCTGGAAAATTCCTAGGGACTGGTCCTAATTCAACACCTAGAAATTATGTACTTGCCCCCAAGACACTCCCCCCAAAGGCTCTCTGTCTCTCAGAATATTTTGTTTATAGTTAAAACCCCCGTAATCTGGGGGGAAGAACCTATTTCAAACAGTAAGTGGACTAAATTATACCCACCCTGACACTGGCCACAGGAGATTTACAGAAAGCTGAGCAAATTGACATACATGCCAATGGGGAAAGTACAGTTCCCTTGACCACGCAGCACTCATTGAAAGATAATGAATATGCAAATGACTTTTGACATGCACAGGAAGTCATGGGCCCAGATTGCACCAGCTGTACTCAAGCAGCGTTTCCCCCCAAAGTCACCTTGGCTGCTTCACTGGGCTGGGAGCGCATACAAATACAAATACAAAGGAGCAAACTGTTCTTCACCAAGGCCGCTGTTGTTCTTTAACGTGTGAAATATTGTTGATCATTTCTAGAACACCGTGCTTGAAACACAAATGGGGGATCTTAGCGCAGGGTATTTTTAGATGTAATATTTCTCAAGGCATGATAGATCTGGAATCAAAACCAAGCAGAGGTCGTTAATTTGTGACTGTGCTGGCTTCCCTGTGAGTGGCAGCTTGTTAAGGTAGGGAGGCAGTCTACAGGCAAGCTGGGTGTGAACCAAGATCACCATACAGATTGTTTCTAGTTGCCACTGTTCACTTAATTTGCTCTAGATGTGCTGCTCTACAAGCATAAAGAAAATAAATACATGCTAGTCAGGGGAAAAGCAACTGACCGGTGAGTCTGTCTACTTTGAGCAGTTTCTGTGTTTGAAGAGCCCCATGTTTTGCTGCACATGTCCTCCCTTGGGGTCGAAACTGTATTTCCATTTGTGCTTACAGCTTGCAACTCACAGCAAAGCAATGTGTTCTCCTGTATGGTCTATTGCTGTCTGCCTCTCTACAGCTGCATCTGCCCGAGCTTTCTTCCTTAAGCCGCACATAATGATGGTGTTAGCATTGGTAATCAGAAAGCAGCTATAGGCTGTCATTTCAGGCACCACCTGTTTTAAATCTTGTATAAGGACATTTTGTGCAGAAGCACTCGTCATCTTTGTGCTCTGCAGCCACCAAAATCCCTGGTCTTTGGTCATCTTTCTCAAGGTGGCTAAAAAAACTGCATGATCTCTGCACCAGGGCTCCCAGCAAAATGGCATCAGCCTTAGCAACAGCAGAGGGGTTTTCAGGGAAAAGCATGTGGCATGTGTGTTTGCAAAGTTTAACACTGTCATCCTCCTGTTGTGTATGCCCCTGCTTTCTGTGCACTACCCCCAGTACTTCTGAGAAGTGAGGAACAGCGTGACTTCACTTGCACGATTTGTTTTGCAACTGTAATTGCCCAGGTTGCATGTACGATGTCGGTCTGTGGCTTTGGAGAGCTCAGTGTGCTGCCTCCCTGTGTTATTAAAGGGACTCAGGGATTTAAAAGCACTTCTGTCAGGAAGCTTTGCACCTGTTATTGCCGTAAGTAACAGCTCGCATCACCCGGGCAGGCCAGCATACGCTGCAGAAGCCATGTCATGGATTGAATCAGCCCATGTCAGACTCTGGTGAGTGAACAGATGGTTTTCACGACTCATTTGCCCCTACTTGCTAGTCTTCCACCATGTGCAGCCCAGACAGGTTGTACGGCTGTGGCTTGGTGGTTTTATTTGGAAAGGAGCTAAGCACAGTGTCACAGCACTGTGTCCCTCCCTCTGCCCCCATACTGAAGGCAGTGGGCATCAGGAAAGCTCTATGCCAGCAAGGTTAAGTCATTCACGTATGGAAAAGCAGCTGTGGAAAGGAAAACAAGATGGATAGGTGTGTGCTTCTTTGGTGTAACTTCGGCTAGAAAGAGAAGAGAGTGATGTTAAACTGCTGGAAAGGTTGCTCAGTAGCAAGGCAGCTGGGACGGGGAGTGTTTTGTGTGTTGCCTGATTCTTGCCTGGGCTTTAGCAGTTCCATAATAAAACAGATGAATAATTATAACCTGGTCCCAATGCACATTTATAGTTTAAATCCTATGCTAATCCTAGCAGTGCAGTCTATTGTACCTGAGAGGAAAGGCAAAAAAAAAACCAAACCAGCCCTGGCTCCAAGCTAAACAAGTCTCTCCTCTGGAAAGGTAATTAACAGCTGGTCTCCATGGAGCCTTATCACAAAATCAATAGTAGTCAGTTCTGATTTGTCTCGTTCTTCTTTACTTTGTGCTGCTTTCACTGTTTATAAAAATGTCTGTGGGTCTGGCTATTGGACTCTCATTGGAAAAAAGCGCCTAAAAGGATTGTGTCAACAGAGGGGCACAAAATCAGGTGAGTTCACTTTGTACAGAGATTTTGGCAAATCTTCGTTTCAGGCTTTTACCTTGTCTTCACTTTCCTGAGCTTCCCATTGCAAGCTGCCAGCCTTACTCAACCTGTGCCGTTACAGAAATCAGATAAAAATTATGACTTTCCATGGATTTTAACCTCAATGATGTAACTTAGGACTTTTTTCTTTTTTTCAAGACTATTGTGACAGCAGCTGCCCTAAACACAATAAGATTTAGAGATAAAACCAGTAGCAAAGTGATAGAAGGAGATGTTTCTATAGCTGTGCACACAGACTAAGCTCCCTCCAGGATCATCTGTAAAGGCTTTAGAAACCTGGAGTGGATTCAAAGAATAATTAGACCAAGTAATCACACAGCTAAATGTACATATTTTATCAAAAAAGGGAAGGAGCAGATGGACATTTATTGAAATGAGGATATTCTTGGAAAATAGGAATTGCACAAGTAAGTTGCTAAATTCTCTGTCAAATGGTTGTTTAAACCAGATCAGATGGTGGTCTTGAAGCTGTTGTGCATAATGTGGCAATCACTGGATAATTTTTTCTGGTCAATGTTATGAAGGAAGCTAGACTAGGTGTACACAGTGTTTTCTCCTGACCTTAGTCATGCAAACATTTTAATCTGCTACCTGCCTGGTATAGTCAGCATGGCTTGTAGCTCTCTCTTCATACATCTTACTCTCTCAGCTTGCATGAAGTTCACAGAGGACTCTGAAATCAAGTCTGACTTCCCATGCCTTTCTAGGTCAGCTAACCTCTTGTTATCTTTCTCTCTACCCTTTGCTTGGCTTTTCCAGTTCTCATTTACCCTGCCCTTCATAGCTGTAACAAGAGGGGACTTGAAGGTGGAGTATGTTTCCTTATCTCTTGGCTGCATCCCAAGAGAGCAGAGCTTCCTGGGAGTGCAGACTTTATGGGGTACCAGGGTGCTAAATATTTATTATATAATATGCAACCCACACACCATAAAGGTCTTCGTTTCGTTCCTGTCCTCCTTTCCACCTTTTTTTCCCACCCCTAATAAACGTGCTAGGCTACAAATGGGAAAAAAAGAACTGAAAGCAAGTCCTGCTGCTGTTCATGTTAGTGACAGGGAGCAAGCTGTTGGCAGTAACAAAGCAGAAGGATACAAGGAGGACCTCTTTGCTTCCATGCAGCATACAGTGCTCTGGATTATTTTTTCTTTCCTATGGATTCTGTATTATTTTTTCTTCTTACTGTTTGTAACAAAATGGGGAAATGAGATTAAAAATTCAATACCGAACGCAAACAGAATATTTAGGTTATACTTTGTTCAGTAGCGCTCCATATTTACTTTACTGATATAACCTTTCCAGACATTGGCCACTTCTGGTATGATAAATAAATATTATCTTTAAAATAGAAGCCTTACATCACTGCATACGTAATAGATCTGAAAACACAGTCACTTAATAATCCCGATAAATAACAAATAGCCATTGCTAGGTATTGAGCTGCCTGTCAAGCTGTGAGCCTTTATATGCACAGGAAGATGAAGAGTGAGAATGTGGTGACTCAAAACCACATCTGTAAAAGCATTGCATCCAAGGGTTGTTAGGAAATGGAAGTTCTTTAAGGAAACATCAGATTTTTCTTCAAAGTTCAGATACTTCTTGATCTTCTTTCTGCTTTCAAAATAAATAAAACCTAGTTCCAGGAAAAAAAAAAAAAGTAAATCAACATATTTTTAGCTTTTGGAAGAAAAAAAATAGTAACTAATCCAAAGTGGGCGTGAATAAGGTTGTCAGGATCAAACCTTTTGCTGTGCTGGAGAGTGGGTGGGACTGGAAGCTGGGGCTGAGACTGGGACAACTGAGTGGTCTCCTGTTACCACTTGCCCTGGAGTCCAGGGGGTTTTCCTCTCAGCACTGTCAGGCAGTGGTTTTAATTTCTAAGAAATAGAAAATATCAACAAATGAGTCCCTGTCCCTTCTGAAGTCAGTAAGAAGATAGAGACTTCAGTGAAGTCAAGTTCTCACAATGCAAAAATGAGTTAAAATCACCAGGTTTCTCTTTCATTCCTGTAAATCATGGAGGGATTGTATAAATTCATCTCCAAGCATGCAATTCTGCAAGCTCTGAAAGCTCTACTGTAATAATTGCATGGTTCTTTAGCTGTTAATAATATAGAAGCTACTAATAATATATAGCATTACAGGCAAAATGCTAGAACAGTCACAACCCTCTGGTTTGTAGTGCGAATATCGTTGGCTAAGCAGGTGAATTCTAAAGGTGCTGAGTGTAAAGCTGATTTTTAAATTTTTATTTCCTGGCCAAACTGGCAAGTTACTTTTGAGGTGCAAGAACATTAGCAAGAAATGTAGCCTAACAAAAAGACTGAACATAGGGATCTGGAGACCTCACAAGCAAAAAACAAGCGTCTCAGAAATTCACTCTTACTGTGATAGTTGCTCTCTATACATTAACTGTAGGAAGCAATAAAATGAATTTTCATGTTACAGAAAGGATGTCTTATTGTCCTCTCTACTGAAATGATTCTCCGTACTCTTTATCTAGTTCAAAACTCATTAGTGTTCTGTTTCATGCCAAGCTCTAAAAGCTGGTGCTCTTTCGGAAGATACCCATTCTTCATTCTTCCGAAATCTCTTTCTGCCTAACATCTCAAATTGGATCTTCAGTGTGTAACTGTTGGCTGATCTATTAACTCAGCACATCGGTGGTGGCTATGTGGGCTCCAACCAGCTCTGCTGCATACACCTGCATCTGTTCAGATGTAGAGTTTGCACTTTGGTCAATTCCATGCCTGGTTTTGGATCCTCCAGTCTTAACCACCAGGCATAAGGTGAGGCTGAAGGTGGTAAAGGACAGTATATTATTATCATAGTTCTTTGTCTAGCAACAGCTAAGCAACAAAGAAAAGCAAAGCACACATCTATTTACTTCCTCTCAAGACTTTCCAAGGATACCTTTAAAAGAAGCATTTAGTTTCTTCTTTTGTGAAGGGTCTGGTGTGGGTTTACTCAAGATCTAAACCCGATTCATACCTTGGGAGACTTTGTACTGCTTCTTATAGCCTTGTCACATCAAGTAGCCTTAGTATCTCTGTGCTGTTAATGTTTCTGTGTATTCCTCTCAGAGCTGCTGTAACTGCAGCTTTAATGGCGCAGATATTATTTGTTCCTTACTCAGGAAGTGAATTCACATTAAAGTCCATGCTGCCCTGAGTAGGACTAAGGTAGAAGGTTTGTTAGAGCTGTACTGAAATAGCATTCAAGTCAATGGCCACTCTTCAGTGGACTTCCGAGGACATGCAACTGGTTGATCCTTTAGATGGTGCTCAGCAAAGATCCATGTAGTGTGGGATGTGTCCTCAACTACTGTAACCTCAGCCACTGCAGAGAAGTCACTGGGGCTATGCCAGATGTCTGTGTGGTGATACAGGAATAAAATGCCTTCCACACTGTAAGGACACACAGGAAAATAGTTGGAAGCGTGGGAAGACAGTAAATAATTTAATCAACATTTCATTGAGAAATAGAAGACAATACTTTCAGCTGATTATTTTCAAGTAATTGCATGATGGCCCTTGGAAAGATGGGATCTTCCTCTTTGGAGTCCTGTGGCAGTGTTATTACATCCACTACACACTGCAAATATTGCAGGAAATATTTGAGGTAGTTGTCTAACTTGAAGGTTTTCTATAAGCTCTAAGATACTTCTGCCTCTACTTGGAACTTACATCTTTCCAAAACTCAGATAACTAAAATCAATAACTGTTTCACAGCCTATCATTCCCACTGGGGACAATTCGAGTCACTGCATGGCAACTCTATCTGCAAAGTAATAATGTTCGGAAGAACACCTAGTCCATGTCTCACTCGAGGTAAGACTCAGGTTATTTGTGTTAGCTAATGATAAACTCACCCCAACAAAAACAGGGGCTGCACACTCATGGGACCCTTTTCCCAGGTAAAACACCTATTAAAGTCATGGCACTTACGTGCTTGGAATAATACTAAAACCCCCCTGTATGGTTTTCTGCAGGGCGTTCTAAGACCAGCTAAGAGCTTGTTCCTGTGGCTGTGTGGGCACGTACACAGCCTTGCAGAGAGATGAGTAGGTAGTTTAGGGTCCATAGCCTGATCCAGGATGGTGGTGGCTGTCACCTGTCAGGGTGTCTGTCAGGGAAGGGGATGTTCTGTGGTTTTGCTAGTGCTGAGTCTGTGGGATGAATTACATCTTCTGAATTAATCATTTATTCAGTGGGATGCGTTCCTGAATACCAGTGGGATGAAACTTCATAAACAAAGTAGTCTATCACCTACCTTACAGCTCTCTGTGTTAGCAAACCAACGTAGATTGGGGTCAGAGCAAATCCCAGAAGTGAGAGCCCCAAGAGCAGCAATGACTTCCTCTTGCCTGAGCAAACTATGACTATGCAGGCACAGCTTGATTGTGATCCTGGTGGCTGGCACGATAAGTACAACACATAAGGTTATCTTTGGCTTCCCAACTGCCACACGTGAGTTCCATCCAACAGTGAGGAGCTGGCAGAGGAAACTGAGGCAGATGGCTTCTCAGACCCTTCCTCATCGAAAGGACTTTTGAGTCCTTGTGTTCCCAGGAGAGCACAAAGAGGAACCATGACATCTACCACCTTATTGTCCCGTTGCTGAGTTCCATAACAGCTAAAGCCTCTGAGTTCCATGACAGCTAAAGCCTAAGGGCAAAGCCCTTTCCTTTATCCCCTTCAAAAGAGAAATGTGTGCTGAGGCCTTCTGCACCACCAGTTTGTCTTGTTTCCATCTCGCACTTTCCCACTCATTTTCCTCCAGCCTTTCTGCTTTTCCAGCTTCGTACAAACACTTCAAAACCCGTCTCATCTTCATACACCAAGTGCACAGCGATGCCAGATTTGGGCAGGACTAACAGCAGGAAGCCTTGAATCCTGCACCAGATGGCTGAGAGAGTCTAGCAGCTCCTAACAGTGGGGGAGGCAGAGCAGTGACAGCCTGACATGGCTGTGAGGAAACATTTTCTCATTCCGTGGTGCACTTGTCTCACCATTTGTAGAGCTGCTAAGCCATACGGTATGCCCTCAGAAGGGAGGGAACCAGGGAGCACCCTCTCAGAGGATGGGCTGACTTCCTGCAGGAAATTTTTGCTTCTGCTCCTGTTGCCTTTCTTGCCTCAATGCTGGCTGCTGTGGAAGCAAAGTGTCGGTTAAGAAACATTGTTGGCTCTTCCTCTAAGTTTCTGACATTGAGTCCGGAATGAGGTGACTGAAAATGAGCTCTGAGTGTTTGCGGGTTTGGTGTGGATTTTTTTTTCTTTTATCTTTTTATGACTGGCAACTTTGTGTTTGGGGCATGGTCTTGGGTGCCAGCAAAGGGGAGTGCCGAGGACAGTCATGTTTTACATGCCATTACAACAGCTGCCAAAGAGGGTAGCTGCTCATATGCTCTTTTTTTTCAGCCTTTAAAGCCTCTCTTGCTCCTGTTGATGGCCCAAACTGTGTCTTGTCCACATTTCTTGAGCTTGACCTACAATAAATTAAAGCAGACCATGACATTCTGGGGTAACTTGCTTCCCACACCACAAAGCCACTATCAGCCCGATGTGATACTGGGCTGCAGACGCATAGGAAAGGTGTGTGCACACTGCACAATGTATTGAAAAATAACCTAGGTGAGATCCTTGCTGGCAGCTAGTTAGACACAGAAGCTCACTGTACTTCCAGCTACACAACACTGAGCAGGATATGTGACCTGACCCTGTCTCAGGTCAGGGTCAACAAGCTGCTTGACATTGCTTGTTCAGGACAACCCAGCTACCTCCCTCTCCTCTCTACTGCAACGGTGCAGCACAGATGTACCATTGGAGGTTGCTCTGAGCTCCAAACACTTAAAGATGCATCAGACAAAGAGTTGGGGAAGGGAAGTAGAATTTACTCACTTCAGCAGGTGATGCGGCTGCAGCTGGCCGAGGCCTGTGCGGCTGAGGCCATGTCTAGCTCTGCAGCAAGCAGAGCTAGAAACAGAAACTCGGTCTCACAAGTGCCGGCCAACCTCTGCACTTGACCAGAAAGATGAAGAACATTGGGCATGTCAAAGCTTCACTTCACAAGGCTGCTGGTAGAGACTGGTTTCCCAGTAGATTCAGAAGCAAATACTGCCATAAAATGAAAGTTATTCTTCCCTGCAGCAGAGCCTATCGATCTGACAAGGCATGTATCCAGATCTAATTTATGCTTCCAAGTAAACTGGCATTTAGAGCAATTTGCATGCATTCTTTTTTTGTTCATTTAGCAATCCTAATGTGGACCAAGCTTAGAGTCAGCAGCATTTCAAATAAACAGGCTCTCTGCCCCAAACCAAATTCTCCAAAGTGACAGATCTTCATAATTCAAACTGATACACCAAGAGAATTGGAGATGTATTCCGCTCAAGATGTACAGTGCTGTGGCAACAACATTAGCAGCACCAACCTGAAGAGGTAAACAAAATAATGAAACAATTTGGGACGAGCAATAATAAAAACCTCAGAGAAGCTGGGGCAGCTTCAGTGCACGATCCATGCTCTGCATGTCAGACCCCTTCTGCCAACCTTGGCACTGCTCCCATAGAGCCATATTGTGGTATTACAGATCATCTGACAAGAGACAGATGTCATACAAGCACAATCAGGAAGAAAACTGTTCCCTTCCCAACAGATCACAGATCATCATGATCTTCCTCTAAAGCTTGCCCCTATATTCCTGTCTCCAGCATGTAAGTGCCTTCTTTAACACTGACCTCCTTAGTTCAGGATTGATTTTTCAGCATTCTGACCCTCTCTTCTACCAGAGTTTCTCAGCCTGCAAAATATAACTACGAGCGGATCCCTGTTCCCACGGTGAATGTCTTCAGCCCCTGCCTGCATATTTCAAGCGGCCTGGGAGGCTCAGCATCCTGGATGAGCAAGCTGACTCCTGGCATGGAAAAGAGATGTACTTATCCCTGGTAGGGTGGCCAGGAAAAAAACAAACATGGCCAAGAAAAAACAAAGACCTGGAGCTCCCCAGAAAATGTAGAAGCAGGCCCAAAAATCTCCCCCATCCACTCTTCCATAGGTGAAAGAAGCCTAACTAGCATCCCAATCCACGTTCTGGGTTGGGATTTTTTTTCCTATTCTCTAAATGCACCATTCAAAAACACTATAAACCTTTTGGGCAGAGAGTGGTTTCCCTACACATCTAGCCAGGAGAAAGGATATTTCACTACCTTGAAATAATTTTTCCTTCGCCTTTGTGTGTCTTTGACGGATAACTGGAGAACCTGAACAACCTCATTTGATGAAGGGGATTGCAAACACAGAACAGGTGGGGCAAACAGCAGACATTCAAACTGTAACCTGGGATAGGTTTACATTTGCATTTATAGCTGAAAACTCCACTCCTAGGCCATTCGTGCACTGAAGGGGAAAAAAAAGCCATCAAATACAGTATTTTCTAGGAACCATTTATCCACATTTATTTTAAAAACGCTCATTTAAAAAGGAAACACTTTACAAAAGTGAAATACAGTACATGGAGAGCTAATGCTTATCTGACGTTGAATGGGTAATTACTGTTATTTTTCTCTAGGTATTTATTACACGTTTGAAAGAACTTGTTTGTTTCCCCTTAAGTCGTTGCAAAAACAAACAAGCAAAATTGTTACTACTGTTGCAGTAATAAATACAAACAAACAAAAATATCCCATTTTAGTTAGCTGAATGAAGTTTGTGGTTAATTGCTTTTCTAATGACTTTAGACCTAAGGATCATGGTGTTGGTGGAAGGAAGGAAATTATATAGTAGATGGCTGCTGATTAAATTATTATAATGCTTGTGGCAGGGAAAAGAGCTTATCCTGTAATAAGTATATCCAAAATATGCTGAGGAGGAGAAATGCAACACAGAATGAGCTGGTTCCTGTTTGCATTAGGGACTGTGGTGGTGAACTTAGGCCCTTTGCATATGTCTCAGCTGTGTCCTGTTTTGAAGACACAGGTGGAGCTGCAGGGTCCTCCAGACCTGCCTGGGCATTGTGGTGAGCTGATTTGTGGGTGGTGGGATCTCTTCCTGATTGTGCTGTAAAACCAGCAGGAGCAGGATGATGACATGGCATCTTTCAGTCCTCTTTCAGCCCCTGAGAGCAAATGCAACGGACTCCAGGAGACTCAGGTCAGTTTTGGGGAGGAGGAACTATAGCTGTAATGTTCCATTGACCCTTTTTATTTCCTTTTCTAGCTCACCACCCTGTTCTTGTGGTTTGCTGTGTCTGGGTGTCTTGAATCAGGGTGTGTCTAAATGGGGTCATGCCAAGCTATGAACTTAAGCCTGACCGAAGTGTGAGGAACTGAATTCTGGTATCAGTTTGTATTTTACCATATGCAGCCCCCAACCGGAAACCAAATCCCTTTCCTCCTGAGGGCAAAACAAATGAAAACATGCTTTCCTTGCATATTCTGTTTAAAATGACATGTTCTCATTTTGAGTGGTGTAGTTATTTTTTGAAACATGCAAAGGGTAACAATGAACTTTTTCAAATAAAAAATGGGCTGTCCTTTACTGAGCAGAGACTGAGGTCAATGCATCACAAGTGCTAAGGGGAAGAGAGGCTGAAAAATGGCAGTGAGGGTCAGCTGAAGCATTTATAAACCGCTCCGTGTGGGTAGGCTGTCCCGAGCACTATGGGTAGCTACACCTTTGTTTCATACTGCTCCTTCAGATGCAAAGGACTATTTGCAGCATACATCCAAGGTAATGCTAGAGCTAGAGTTGCAGACTTTCACTGCCAGAAGCAATAAAAACAATGTGGCCTTAAATTCTGCTGTTTGGTCCCAGACATTCTCACAGTGGAAGCTGTTCCTTTGCTTTTTGGCCCACTTCCCATCAAACCTAAACATGCAGCTAATGTCAGATTGTAAATGGGGTCAAACTGAGACCTTCTTCTCGGTGAACCTTTAGGGCTGAAAGGTTTTTCTCCTCCTGTTCTCACTAACCCTGGTGCAAAGCCAGAATGATAACAGGCAGCTGGTTTGAAGCCAAAGTTTAAGCCTTCTATCTGACAAGGCTGTTATAAAAGTAGGATGCCCTCGTTTGTATCCCTCGTGGTGCCTAACAATGAGAGGGAGGCTGGCAACTGGGTGTTGGCTCATGGCACGTGAAGGTTGAAGCCCCCTCTGGCAGAGATTACGTCTACTCAGCATCTATTGTCTTCTATTGATCTTCAGCATCATGTTTTAACCTGTTGCTTGTCAGTGCCAGAGTTACAGCAGGTGAATGGTACTAGCAGTGATCTATTTTCACTAATGAAGAAGGGATGCTGCCTGCTAGCTTTTGGAAAAAAAAAAAAGCCAATGAGATTAAATCTAATATGACTGGAAACATTCCACAGTTTCCTTTTAAAATTGCAATCAGACACTTCATTGTTGCTTCTATTTCATTTGTCCACAGTGATGAAGGGCATCACAAGTGTCCACGTTCCTCGGGCTAAAGGAGGTGAAACGCAACAGAAACAACATGCAAAATCACCCGCTTCATTCCTTTCCCCTTCACCCCTGAAAAACCCTCTGTTAAAATTACACCTGGCCAAAACCTGCATGTCTGGGGGCTGCAGGCAGCTTCTGCGGGTGTGCAGAGGGATGGGTGTCCACACCTTCCCCCTGGCCAGGTGCGCAGGCACTGCTTGCTGCAGAGAGTGCACTCCGACTGTGCCTGCGCCTGCCTTGTGTCAATGTGCAACGCAACAAAGCTGGCCTGTAGAGTCCCTCTGGCCTGGCACTGCCCCACAGTTCAGTCTCCCCAGGGTAGGTTGGGTCAATATTTTGTGCAGCCAGCCTGTGAACTGGGTAGTAACTGGGACAGGATGAGCTGGGAGAGGGCAGGGGGATGGATGAGCTGGGAGAGGGCAGAGGGATGGATGAGCTAACACTGTAGAGGGTCAGAACAAAAATCCAGGTGCCCTGCAATTCACTTATCAGTTTTTCTGAGGCCCTCTCTGCCTGTGCTTGCTACCCTGAAAAACCTATCGTGGACCAACAACCTGGCAAAGGCATGATTTTACTCATTTGGTTCAACTATTGTGTCTGGCTACAAGACTATTTTATTTTAAACTTGTTTGGCTGGAATGAATTAAGCCTAATTTTGAAGGAACTATCAGTCTTAACAGATTTTTAAACGTCACAACCACATATAAAATCTTGACCTGGTTTAATTTCATTCACCTGGTTTCTGGTTGTACAGCTGTGGCTTCAAGGATCAGGCAACCACAGCCGATGAACCAGTTTGAGTAAAAATTAAGAATTAAAATTTATTTTAGAATAAAAATTAAGGCCATTTTCTCAAGGTTCTCTTGTAAGGTAAACATCTAGAAAGCAAATCACCAAATGAGAGTCCAGTCTGAAACCCCAGCAGTGATGTGGTGCTAGCAGCATAGTTAAAGCGTGTAGATAGATTCTGTTTTCCATATGAGTGTCACGTGCTCCTTGCTAAAGATTTCCTACAGCAAGTTGCTAGAGGTAGTTGAAGAAGGCATTTTTCTTTTCTCTCTTTGTCTTCACTTGAGCATTGAAATACTGTCTTGGTAGCCAATTGAAGTGCTTCTAGCAAAAGTAACTTTTGCAAAGGTCTTTTTGTCACCTTAGAATTTTGGGAAAAAATAGTATTCATGTATGCTATAAGATCATCAAAAGAGTCTCATTTTCATAAATCTAGAAAGCTCTGCTCAAAGGCGTGGAAATTTTGTCATTTCTATTAAAAAATGTTTTGATGATTTAAGGAGTGAGAAATTTCAAAAGTACAGGGAAAACTGCAGCGTATTCCATGCAGTTGCAACTCCAAATGCCATAAGGCTTACACTAGAGATGGTGAAAATATTTTCAGGTTAGAAACCCATTTTGATTTTTCTCTTCTAATGCTGTTCTTGACAGTGTGAGAACATGAAATCATGACAGATAAGGCACTCGGCTTCTAAAAATGCTCAGGAGATAGGGATGCCTGGTTCTATCTGTAATAGACACTGGGAATTCCTGAGGCAGCTTTTACAGTCTTGCATTAGGCTTTTCTCCAAATCTCCAGACAAATACAATGCCTAGCTGGTATTGCATGGGAAGATGTTGTAACTTAGAAACACGGCAGCATTGGTCAAAAGTTAAGATGATCTTGAAGCCCTTAAATGCCTTGGCAGGAGTAACCAAGCAAAGGGCTGAAGTGGGACACTTAATGGAATGAGGAGGAGATATTTGAGAAGTGGAGATGCCCCAAGATACTCAGCCTGGGAACAATCAGCAAAGGACCTGGTGCTGGAGGGGAGCACCACTGACAAGAAGCAGAGAGGTGCCTGGAGTCACCTCAGGGTTAAAAAAAAGTTTACTGAGTCTTCAGGCAGCAGTTGGGACTTGAACAAGAACTGCATTCCCTTAACTGAGGAAAGCAAAGGATGAAATCTGATCTTGGTGGTTTCTACAAGACTCTTGAGCCTAGCAGAGTCTGTCCACACATCCAGACTGTCCCTCTGCTGCCTGATCCAGCTCCCCCACCACATCTCCATGTGACAGAATCGTCTGCCTTCTCTGTAAGTGGGAGGGCCTGGCTGTTAAAAATGCTGCTTCTCAAAACATACCCAAAGGAATTTATCCATGGGTATTAAAAAGACACTGTGTTGCAAAATGTTCTGTTCTTCTACCATACATTGCATTTTTTGAGTAATTACAGGTTTGTTTGGGGGTTTTGCTCATGCTTTGTGAAGACCATTACAGTCCAGAACTCAAAGTACCATATTTTTGCAATTCACGCTGTTAACTTGTAAGCCAGAGGGTGAATCATGAGGAACACACATATCTTGCATTGTTGGAAATAGAAACAGAAGGTGCCAGTTAATGCTAATGATTGTAAAATGGAAGTTAGTGCCCCCTTTGCAAAGTGATGCCTCAGTTTATGTGAATGAAATATGAAGAAGGCAACAAATTTTGAGTAACATTTAAGAACTGAGCAAGATGAAGAGGTTTGCTGTTTGCACAAAAAGCTTAATGAAATTGCTGTTTCCTTCCTCTGCGTGGCATGCAGACATAGCACTAAGCAATTAACTTGATATCTTTGGATTACTCCCAAACTATATTTGACTTCACTGAACGCCCACAGAGGAATGACTGCTGCTGCTTCCGCTGATACCAGGAGCGTGCAGTCTGGTCCTATGCTGATGGGATGGATTGCAGGCACGGCTTTCTAGGATCTTGAATGGCTAGTATATTCTGAAGCTGTAATCTCCTTCTTGCAAGTTACCTGCTTCATGGCTTAACCCACACATGGTTCTCTTGGCTGGAAAGAGCAGGTCAGCTTTGACAGGGAATGAACCCTTGGGAAGAGGCAGTCCTGTAGACTTCTTGAGCTATGGGCTATATCTAGGGAATGTGTGACACATCAGCTCTGGAATATGTGTAGGACCCTGGGAGAAGAAGATTAAAGTTCTTCTAGAGCAATAACTTACTGTACTTAAGGAGAAAAACTCCACCAGGAGATACTGAGATAGCATCCGTTATCCCACAATCAAAAAAGCCCCGGGTGGTTCAGTCATCACTGCTGTCCAATTTGAATAAAGCAAGCTAAGAGCTAAAAGTTCAGATGGCTTGCATGCCAGCAAGTAATACAACCACAGGACGCAGGGTCCATCTTGTGGGTGATCTCTGTGGTCGGTGATGAGTAAGGTGAAAGAGTGTGACAGACCTCCGGCTGAGGAGCACTACAGACTGACTACCAAATAGCAATGGAGGTGAACAAACCTCAAGTCCCTTTTTAATCAGAGGAAGAGCTGGGTCTCTTGCGTCATGGAGCAATCTCAGATTTGGGGCTCATTTGATTAAAGGGAAAGCTGTCTATGCTTCTGTCTGCCATTTTTACTGGCTTTGTTTTGTTCCAGAAAGTATTCTGTCTCTAAAAGCCCACAATTTGTTGCATGTGCAACAGAAAGGAATCCTGAAATCTTGATGTCTTATGAGTCAAAAAAAATACTTTGTGGCCAAGGCACTTCTCCCTGAATTAAGAAACAAAATTCGAACAGCATGAATAAGTAAAGCTCACTTGGAGATAATTGCAGTGGGAAAAGTAGCTTATACTGGTACTGTGAGGAAAGCTGGGAATCCTATTTGAGCAGCTATCAGCAGCCATGGGCTCATGATATGGTTTTAAGTGCTTGTTTTCTGAGAACTTCGGTTTTCATCTTCATGGAGATGGATACTCCATTAAAGACACAGAATCATTTAGATTAGAAAAGACCTTTAAGACCAAGTCCAACTGTAAACCTAACACTGCCAAGTCCACCACTAAACCATGTCCCTAAGTGCTACATCTACATGTCTCTTAAATATCTCCAGGAATTAATTTTCTGACTTGAGTCTGTTTCCATCTGTGCTTAAATCAGAGGAAAACCTAATAACATTTGGACTACCTCCTGTGTAAGATACACCCTGAGTTAAATGAAGATGGTAGATCTGAACCCGAAATGAGCCACAGAATATGAGTCAGTGTACCAGCATCTGCTTCAGGTCATTTAATACTGGTGTGTTTGCAGTCAGTTATTTTCTCCTCAAAGTGTGAGAGTCAAGAGAGGGATGCTAGGAACTGCAAGAAGGCTTACACATATACGCATTTGCCAGATATAACTGTCTGGAACATACTGCATTTGTTTGGAAGCTTAAGACATAGTATTGATGAGTACAAGGAGTGAAATTCTGAGCTCTCAGAAAATACATTAATTGAGATTATCTGTGCAATATTTATTTAGATCTCATGTAATATACCCTTAGCACCAACATGAAGTCTGCTACTGGCCCAGAACCTTTGACTCATTTTCTAATGCTAGAAGCCCGGGGAAAAAAAAAAAAAAAGGGAGTGGGGGGGAGTGGACAACAAAGGAAAAAAAAAATAAATCCAAACCTGCTTTTTCCTGAAATTCTCTTCCTCATGTGCTTTCCACTTTATGCAGTCCAGATCTAACAACCTTCTAGGCCACTAGTAAGATAATGTGTTGGTGTCTTACTGGAAAGAAAATCTTTAGATCTGTCACAGAGACTGCTAGCATTTACATCTGAGACATAACTGGTAGGAAAGAAGTAGCAAAGCAATAGCTTTTGGCTTATGTAGACTGCCTGCTAGGGGTTGATGTATATGTGACTGCTCCAGTGCAGTCTCCAGTCACCTACAATGTGGTGCTGTGGCAGAGATTGGAGCATGTATGTTAAAGAACTAGGGGTATAGTTCCCTAAATATAGAATCACAGACTGGTTTGGGTTCGAAAGGACATTAAAGATCATCTAGTTCCATTCCCTGCCATGGGCAGGGATGTCCTCCACCCGACCAGGTTTCCCAAAGCCCCATCCAACTTGGCCTTGAACACTGACAGGGATCCAGGGGCAGCCCCAGCTTCTCTGGGCAGCCTATGCTAGGGCTTCACAGTCCTCAGAATGAAGAAAATATGCTTGGGAAGGTCACTTCAGGGGTGTCAAAAAAACAAACCAAAAAACCCACAAACCCCTCTAGATAGTGTTTTTACTTTGGTGGAGTAGTTCAGCAGTTATCTGGCTTCCTTATCCAGATCAGCTTGTCTAGCATTTGCGTCTACAGTTTAGCACAGTCTGAAAAGTGCTGTGTAAGTTACGAGAGAAATTCTCGTAAAAGAAGGCAGATGCTCACTGATGTCTGATGCAAACTTCTTGAGAGAAGAGACCTTAGCTCTGAACAATGTGTCTCAGTGCAAGGAGGGCAGTGCCATCCAGAGCAATGGGTACTGCATGACAGGTTAAATTATGAAGTGAGACATTTCCATGTCTCTTACTCAGTTGCCTTATTGAAGAGTCCAAGTGAGCATTTTATGTATGTATCAGTACATTGTTAGGCATGATTGTAAGGATGCAGAAGCTGTAGTTATCTGTAAGAATTCTAGCAGATGGAAAAAGCAGTAGGAGACATTTTAAGAAGGTCATGGAAGCAGGAAGGGTGTTAGTGCAGAGAAATCATTGGGTACATTCCAACAACATTTCTGATCAACCTAGGAGGTAAACGATGGGAGAGTCAGTTGGGTCGGCAGTTTGGACACAGACTAAATCAGAGGAGGTAACCTCGGCCACTCTGGTTTCACGTACAGATAACAGGAAGAGCTTGGTCCCCAACACATGGCTCAGAAAACCTGCATGAGATGCCACATACCCCGCTGTGTGGGCAACCAGCCTGGCATGTGGAAACAGTACTAGTGTCTCGCAAGTGAGAGCTACCTTACAGGCAGTGCTAGAAACTGGCTTGCCCTATATCAGTATATGAAATGTAGGCATGTATTTTGGTTACAGGATAACATACCCAAAAACTGATTCCACTCCCATACCATGTCCCTCATTTCTTTAAACCTACAAGCCCTTGAAGTTAGGGGTTGGTTCACACATTTGCCAGCTGGGGTTTATTGTAACAGATTAGAATAACTACTCAGGATTGTGCTGATGGGTGCTGTTGATTCCTGAAATCTTGCCATGATGCCTTAACCAAATTTTTATTTCTTTTCATCAAAAATGCCACTTTCCATTCAGAGACCAAGGCAAAGCTGATCATTATTATTATCCTGTAATGGAGTGATAAAACACAGTGACACACACGAAGCAGCTGTCACAGCTTCTCTCGGCAAGCCCATCAGCCCCGTCTATTTCTTTACAACCGTTTTAATGACAGTGCTGTGCTGATGTCAGGGACAGGAAGGGCCGTAGGAGGGGCAGGGAAGTGCATAGTTTGTCCCGTTGCCCCAGGTGACTGAGTATGCACAGACCTTTGCAAGCTGTGTGAAAAGACATTATTTTCCTGGCTCTTGTCTTGCTTAATTATCACTTCAGCCAGATAATTTCACCTCTTCCCCCACCCCCACCCCCTACCCCACCCCTGCCTATTCTTTATAAAGATCTCTCTTGGAGTTGAAAAGGTCAGTTATGGGAAAACTCAGAGCAGAAGCTAACACTAAATAAAGGTTAGGTGATTTGATTTGACTCCTGTGTAAACCGCAATTGGGTTTTCTTCTTTGCAATTTATTAATGAGAAAACTGACAGAAATGCCTGTATTTAGATTCTGTGAAAGATTTCCCTATAAAGGGCTTTTAGGACTACTTTGCTTGAATAAGCCCTGATGCTTGGCAGAAGGACTTCCCTGTGGCCACAGAACTCCAGTAACTTTTAAAGAGATGTTAGCTTTGCACTTGCTGGAAGAGGATGTTAAAAACCACTTTATCTCTGTTCTCTGTCATTTGATAAGTGCAAACTCTTACAATAGATGATATTCCCCATGTGATTCCTAGGAGTGACTGCGGCAACTAGAGACATAAACTGACATGGGTTAGAAAGGATATATGCTTAACTAGGAAGGAGCTTTACTTGATGTTCTGAAAGCACCAAGAGACACCCTGGGAAACATAAAGTTTAGGTGCTGGACCCTTTAGGCCTTCCATCACTTGTTTTCTACCTAATGCACCCCCATTTTCAAGCTGCTTGGCATCTGAAGTTAAGAGCCCATTGTGCTTCACTACGTGTGCATAATGAGACTTACACTGGCTGTTGTATCACCTTCCTTGTGGTCTGTCGACATGAGGAGTACAGAGCTCGGATGGCCTGTCTCTACTCCAAAGCATTTGCAAGATAGAACCCCTTTGATTAAAAACCCCTATAGAATATTACACGCAAACAGGCAGCACAGGAGGGTTAAAGTGAGATGTAAGGTATAAGACTAGAGGAGTGAGTATCATTTCAGTTACAACAGGCTGAATCCTACTGATGAGTTCTGAAAATGCCAGACAGTTTTCACAACAGGCTTTTGCCTTTTTGCGTCCATTTGTATGCAACGCATCACACGTCCATGCGCGTGGAGAAAGTGACCTTACACAAGGGAAAGCGAGAGAGAGACCAACCGCCGTGTTGCTCCAGGGCAGCCAATCCACAGCCGTTGCCTTGTTGCTAAATTAAGCAACAGGCCAGGGTCTGAAGCAGACACGGACTCAAGGCTTCATAAATCAAATTTCCCTGCAGCGATAGCAGCTTACGGGGGAAAAGCAAACAGTGCTCTTTCAAACCCATTCATGCACTTCTAGACCAGGGTTTTTTTTGGTTGGGTTTTTTTTTTTTTTGGCCATATGTGAACAGTTCAGAGCTATTAGTAAATAAATGTTGCAACAGATTTTTGCTACATGATAATGGAGCACTTAAACTATTACTGAAATATTTACTGAAACTAAACAGTATTATGTGTGCAAAACCCAAATCTCATCTGCAGGAAAACCGAAACAGAAGCAGTATAAACGTTGGATCGCAATTATCCCTAATTGCAAAAGCTTTGAACTAAAAAAGAATTCAATCCTTCCACTTGCTGGGCTCGATTTAGCACTTCATTAGTCAGATTTTGCACCAGTTACAGAGCTGCTTTGGCATTCAGCTGGAGTAGCACAGCAGTGAATAATGGGCATGCTTTACGGATGTACTGCTTGTGGAGTTGGAGATTTTAGGGCTTCTGAGGTTAACTTCTAGAGGGCTGCCAGCCACGCATCACCTGAAGTTCCTCTCAAGGGCAGAATCTCTAAGTTTTTACTTTCGTAGGTAAAGTCTGAATAGCATGTTCGAGCTATCAGGTTGTCCTGTAGGGATGCTAGACCCTCTAGAAGTTCTCAGCTGGAAAAGCTTCTGGTGATTCCCGTGAAGACACTTTCCATTCGGCCACAGTCTGAAGAAAAATAGGCAGGGCCCTGGAGTCACCTGCCTGGTTTCTGCAGGAAACCTTCCTGCTTTGCCTGTCCAGCTGCTCAGTGACATATTGTAGTATTACCTATGTGGCAACAGAGAATGAGGTTCCGTCAGTAAAGCCTTGTGCAAATATGTGAGTACGGAATAAAGAACAATGAGTGCCAAATGAGTTTAGAGTCTCCATCACAAATTTTTCTCTGTGTGGGACTACTCAGCCTTTCCAGGACAATCTGTTTTTCTGGGGCTGCTGCTTTTTATAAGGTCCCTGTGCTATTTGATGAGATCCATGAAAATGATTATTTAAATTTTCAAAACTTGAAAAAGCCACCCTTCCTTTGGAATTAAACCTTGGAGTATGGCGTCTTATTGTTAGGAGGACATGTTTTTATTTATAGAGATTGAAAGACCCACTTCTTGTTTCTGAAGCAGAACTGAGAAACAATTGGTTTTCATGCCAGCGTTGAAAAGAGAAGTGTTAGAGAAGCACTGGGACTTTGTCCATGATTCGGGTACAGTTCCACAACAGTTTAGGCCAAGACTAATCAAATGTGGAGGTTTCACTCCTCTTCCCATCTCTCCCTTGCGGTGTTGGGGAGTCCCTGCATGCTTGTGAAATGGTTTTGAGTGCTGGTTTAGTAATTTAATTTAATAACTAATTAAATTAAATAAATTAATTTGGGGAGCGATAGTTTTTGCCTGGATTAGCCCTCAGGTCCAGCTCACAGTGGAAACAAGGGAGAGTTTATGCCAGTCTGGGTAGCTGCAAGAGTATGTGGCTGGTGGGACAGGCAAGGTTTGTGGCCAGTGCAAACTGTACTGAAACTACCCTCCCACACATTCTGTGGCAGTCCCCAAGCAAAGACTGTGTCTGTGTCTCCTCTGCCAACAAACTCCATCAAATTTTATAAATCTGTGTATCCTCCATGACAGGATAATTGCATCCAAAGTGTTGTAGGGCATGGACCTGGAACATCTTACCTGCCAGCCACCCATGCCCAGGAATTGCCTGGGAGAGTGCTAGTTGGCACTGATAAAATCATGAAATGCATGAAGGCACAATGTCCCGGTCTAGCAGGTTACATCAGTGCCCTCTGGGCCCCTCAGGAGCTTGAACTTTGCTACCTTAATGATAGCTCTCTAGAAAAACCATAGTCCAGCCACATGCCCTGCATTGAAGGAGCACTCTCTGGGTTGCATGGAGATCATAAAATGCATATAAAGGGAGAAAAAGGTCTTAGGAAACTGCGCTTTTTTCCTGTTGAATTTCCTCTGCACCTTTATTTTATGTGTCCAAAATGGTTGTCCTTACTCCTACATCATACAGGCAGGGAAAAGTCCTGGAGGAGACTGGACTAAGTCTGAGCTCAGTGGCCATGGAAAGCATGCACATCACTATCCTCTGTGGAAATGTGATTAAACGAGTCAGTAAACAGCACGTGCAGTGTAAAAAAAATCCACACATTGCTGACTTCTATGGAAAAGCAACATGTTGACTGCACTGCAAATGGCCTACATCTCTTTCGTATGAGAAACTTGAAATTAACTCATTTTTCTCCAATCACTTCCCAAGTTTAACTTCTGAAGAGTCGGTCAGTTAAAGCTGGCACATCAAGGCTCAGCACATGCGAGAGGCTGACTGCCAGAACTACGCAGGGAAATATATCTACCTTACTTTCCCACATACAGATATTACATTTTCTCAACCAAAATCAACGGGAGGTCTTGCTAGGAAAACATTGAGATGCTCACTATTTTCCAGAAGTTTAAACATTTTTAAAACTCTGTGGGTTCTAATTTTGTGAGACAATATATTTATTGATGACCTGGATGAGAGAATAGAGTGTACAGTCAGTAAGTTTGCTGACGACACAAAACTGGGAGGGGTGGCTGACACACCAGAGGGCTGCCATTCAGCAAGATTCAGACAGGCAGGAGAGCTGGGTGGGGAGAAGTTTAATGAGGCTTAACAAGGGCAAGTGTACAGTTTTGCATCTAAGAAAGAACAACCTCAGGTACCAGTGTTGGTTGGGGACTGGCCTGTTGGAGAGCAGTGTAGGTGAGAGGGACCTGGGGGACAGCAGGATGACCATGAACTAGAGATGTGCCCTCATGGCTAAGGAGGCCAATGGCATCCTGTGGGTGTATGAGAAGGGGTGTGGTTAGTATGTTGAGAGGTCCTTCTCCCCCTCTACTCTGTCCTGGTGAGACCACACCTAGAATATTGTTTCCAGTTCTGGGCCCTGCAGTTCAAGAAGGACATAGAACTCCTTGAAAGAGTCCAGCATAGGGCCACCAAAGGGATTACAGGAGTGGAACACCTTCCTTATGAGGAGAGGCTGAGGGAGATGGGTCTGTTTAGTTTGGAGAAGAGGAGACTGAGGGGTGACCTCATCAATATCTATAAATATGTAGAGGGTGAGAGTCAGGAGGATGGAGCCAGGCTCTTCTCAGTGATGGCCAGCGATAGGACAAGGGGCAGCAGGTGCAAGCTGGAGCACAGGAAGTTCCATGTGAATAGGAGGAGGAACTTTTTCACTGTGAGGGTGACAGAGCACTGGAACAGACTGCCCAGAGAGGCTGTGGAGTCTCCTTCTCTGGAGACATTCAAAAGCCGCCTAGATGCATTTCTGTGCAATTTAGTCTAGGTGATCAGGCTCTGGCAGGGAGGTTGGACTAGATGATCTTTTGAGGTCCCTTCCAACTCTGAATGATCTGTGATTCTGTGACATTTCTAATGGTTGAGGTTTGTTCCAGAGGGTGGGCAGTTGTTTGGTTGGGTTTTTTCTGTTCCTCCTGGAATATCATAAAACTCACAGTGAATTTCAGAGAAAGAGATGAGTTTGTCTTATCTTTCCCTAGCATGGAATGCATCTTCTGGCATCTTTCTCCTTGAGTAAACTTACCTTACACGAGGCCAGCCTGTGCCAAGCAGTTAACAAACTTTTGAAAAAACTGAACTTCACCCTTGGCCAATGTTTCAAAGACCAGTATATCTGGCCTCGTTCTATAATGATTCATTTATCTTACACAAGTGTCCCTAAATTCAGAGATGTCTCAGCCTGTCATGTTAAAGGTGCCAAATCCTTCTCAGTCACTTTGACTGAGTTCAGGCCATCTATGCAATTTTCTTTGAAAAATGAGATACAATGTGACTTAAAGCATTGCTTGAAATGTCTAGCCCCAGAACCTGCTCCTGGCTCTGCTTTCACCTAGTAGAAAGCCAAGTCCAAGTGTTATTAACCAGAAACAAAAAAGCAGCTCATCCTTGGAACCAATGTCTAGGAGCTAGAACCGCTGCAAAATGTGGTGGCTGGGTCTCTCTGGGGTGCAGAGCTGTGGCAGGCCCTGTGCAACAGTTGGAACATTTTCAGACCCATGTACAAGATGCAAAGGTGTACCTAGGCCTGGAGCAGACATGATAGGACCACCCAGAACACACCTGCAGCCTATGAAAGGTATGACCAAGCAGGGAGAAGGCACCTAAGCTTACAGTTTCAGATAGCAAGCTGCTGTTTATGGGAGCTGTGTGTGACCTGAAGGAGAAGCCTTCAAAACTGAGGGTGACACCAAGTCTTTCTGAGAGATGCTGGCTTTGCTGAGGAAGTCCAGGAGGAGGGTAGTGACAGGATCCAGTTGTACGTACTGGACTCTTTAAGGTTGGAAAAGACCACTAAGATCATAAAGTCCAATCATCTGTCCAATACCACCATGTCAACTAAACCAGGTCCTGGAGTGCCATGTCTATGCAATTTTGAACACCACCAGGGATGGTGACTCCACCACCTCTCTGGGCAGCCTGTTCCAATGCCTGACCACTCTTTCAGTGAAGAAAGTCATCTAAAAGAAGTCCTCATCAACACTGTGATGCCCATTAATGGAGATCACACAGCAGCAGGGAGCAAACGGGCAAGGACCTGCAGTGCAAATTTCCCTGTGCCCTACCACCATAGTTGCTCGTACCCATGGTATGGAGGGGACTGTCTTTGGAGATGGTAGGGCTGATTTGTGCAGTTGTGCAATCCAAATGAACACAGGAGAGAATATTGCTTTTATTTCTCTGGCCTCTCCTCATCAATCTTGGAAAATAAATAGGTTTTTCCCTCCATCCACTTTTCTCTTAAGTAAATGACACTAAAAAGAATCTGCCTCAGACTGCACTCAGCTGAACCCAAGTCCCGTCTTTGCAGTGCCACTGAGATCAGAGAAGTATTGCCAACCATTAAGCTAGAGTGAGAGCACAATGGGATCCAGCTTTGATTACAGTTTTTAATAAAAAGCCTCAAACTCTTTGATGGATTCTTTAATGCTACCAAAATATTACTTTTCCTTCTATTCCCCACCCCTATTTCAAGAGAGCCATTCAGTGCATTGGTGATATCCAATTTATTCTTCTAGTTATGAGTGATATCCTCCGTTAGCAGTATAAATTGCACCCGTTGCCCTTGGCAGAATTCTCAACAGCTCTCCTGCTGCCTGTTAAAGCAGTTTCATAAATAGACACACTTCATTAATATACACTTTCTAGAAGACTAATTGAATTTTTCCAATATATCCCTCAGCAGCCATTGAATTATTTAGCTAGTGGTGGATGTATGCAAGCTCTTGGGCAGCAATGCTGAAGAGTCATCAGTGGCTAAGGGAAAGTACAGGATGTGCTCTGCTTATGTCTTGGTTGAGATGCTTCAGAAGGCCATAGTCCTGGGACAGCAGGAAGAATAGGAGGTTCTTGTCCGCATCATCTGGCTCTGATGGTGATGTTTACTTGTGGGTCAAAAGGCTTGTCAAAATCATCTGATCAGAATACACTAGGATACAGAAAGGTAAACCTACACTGGGGAAGGAAGGAAGAGCAACGGCCTGTATGTTCAAAACCTGGCATGACATTCTGGGGAGATCTGCAAAAGGCATCGATTGCACTGTGACATTTGATAGAAATCTTAACTACTAAAGACTTCTTTTGGAAGTATTCTGCAATGATTAACTCAGCATCCACTTCACACACGGGTAACCAGCATAACTAGAAGCAAATGTGGGGAATCAATGCAGGAGGAGAAAAGGGAACCAGGAAAGAGTGAGGAAAAAAATGGCACTCAAGACAGGGATCAAGTTCAAAGACCAGCAAGACAGTCACTCGTCCTACGTTAAAACTAGCATAGACAAATGCGCACCTGACAGGAATGAATTAAGAAGTTCATGCCACAGACTTGTTACCATTAACAGAAAAGAGCCACACTGACAATTGCACAAGGGCTCTTCATATGATGCAATGTCAAGTCCCAACAAATGTTTGAAAACCACTCCTAAATGGACTTGTGACATTTCCAGGTGCAGGCAGAGCAGGAATTTACTTCTTTTTTTTTTTTTTCCACCTCCCCATCTCTCTATTCCACTCCCATCCTTCAGGTTACTGTTTGCAGAATGGAGTCAACACAGAGAAATGGCTCCTTGAACCCCTGAGGCTTCAGAGATTTTTATTAAAATCACAAGAAAGAGAGCTTTAAGCATCTCATATTTTACTCTCTCAGACCTGCAGATGATAATTCCTGTTGGGAAGGTCAGGTCACAGGAAGAAGTAACTTTCAATCTTTCAACCAGGATTTTGAGGACTCATTTAGAAAGTCTCCTTTCAGTCTGCCATTTGTTCTAGGGCAAAGAATTCAGTGCTTTCATTTAAAAAAAAAAAAAGTTGAGTCAGATGAAACAGATTCAGGAGTAAGTTTTCTCCATGTGTGACTAGTTCATACTGCTCTTCAGCTGCAATCAATAGATTTTCAACATTTTTTACCCTTGACAGTATGAAGCCTTTGTATCTATATGCATAATAGGCAATTGTTAATGTACACAGGGAAATGATCCTACTGCCATTAGTATAAATAGCAAATTCGTTCATCTTAGTGGAAATGAATCCTTTTAAGACTTAAAAAGAAGACTCGCCGATACTGACTGTCTTCAGTGATCACTAATGTTACTGTTTGTCTGTGTTAAAGCTTCATGCTGAGCTCAAAAGAAGTAACACAGGGCAGAGCTTCTTCCAGAGGACCTGCAAAAAGGATGGGGCTTTATTACCAACTGTGTTGTCAGAATGACTGTACACCATCTGTTCCAGGCTGCTGCCTTCGTGCCCATTAACACAATCCACTTAAATACTAGTCACAAGCAACCTTCCAATGCTGAAGACAGCTCCGGAGGCTGCTCTTCCAATGAGCAACATGACCCTTTCAAAAGCAGCGCAGGACTAATGTGAAGGAGCCACATACCCATGCAAAACCAGGGACATCCCAGTGGAAAAATAATCTCGGTGATGATTCCTGAAGCATGGTATCAGTGTCCCTTGGGAGCAGGATAATTCTGCAAATACATGCAGGTTAAAAGGAATTAGAGCAAATCCACAGTGACTACAGCTGCAAATAACACCAAATGCTAATCAATTTCTCAATTACATTGAAGATATTGTCTCCACGAAGAATTCAGTGCCTTCAGAGTTTCTGTTCTGAATAGCAAACTATACCCTAGTAAAGGCCACAAGCCTCTTGCACATCATGACATTCTGTGGAGAATATGGTTTGTAAGGCGGTTATGTCAGAGCCAAGTGAACAGTAGCAGCATCTTATCCACGCCTTGCAGTCTGGCAGCTAATATACCATAGATTTATGGAGATGGCTATAGTTTGACTTACATCTCTCATATACATAAGATTACCTCACAGCTGAATTTTTCTATATGAGTCCCTTAACTACAGGAACATTTCCCAGAGAGCAATGCAGTAAATCATCTGGTTGGAAACTGAGTAGGTGATAAGAATGTCAAGTCATATTTATGGGTTTTTTTCCCTTGTAACAAGTAAAAGTGATTTATACTTGGACAAAGAGCTAATATAAAAAGACCCCTATCAATTTAAAATGTTTGTTATCCCAGTGACATAAAAATCAGTATTTTGCTGGAAGTAAGAAACATATTTTCTCTGTGTATTCCAAAAAGGCAACACCAAGAGACACTTAAAATTTACAGGGTTTTTTTGAAAACTCAGATATCTTTTTTTTTTTTTTTTTTTGGCTGGAGTTCCATGTATCTATGTGTCTTCCTAGGATCCAACCTGGTTCACATCTCTACCTTGTTCCCTCTCCTGCTCTCTACAGCTCTCAATACCGAACAGAAGGAGGAGCGGTTTCTGGCAATGCTGCCCTACGAGTCGCCAGGACACTCAGTTATATCAGAACTTTATGATGGCCCGCTATGACAGCTTTATGACCACTGAGGGTTTCTGTGTCTTACCAGACTGTCTAAATCACCTTTAAAGGCTTTATTGCTAAAGGCACACTCTTAGATAGCCATTATAAATTGCCGGAGATTCATCAATTTCAGTTTACTAATAATGACTGCTTCTTACAGAATTAACCATTGGCCTCACTTTGATCAGGATATTGACTCAAAGCACTCTGGCAAGAAAAGTACAATAATCTCATTTAAATCCATAGTGGTTATATATGGGGGACTGAGCGCTTAAAAAAAAGCGAGGAAGTCCATCTCCTTTGAAGCAACTAGTCCATACAACGTTAGGAGTCAAGCATGCAAAATTGTAGCCTAGAAGGTGTTATATATATTTCTGTGTTTGCGTATATTAGGTGCTGCCCAGAGAGGTGGTGGATGCCCCATCCCTGGAAGTGTTCGAGGCCAGGTTGGATGGAGCCCTAGGCAACCTTGTGTAGAGCCAGGCCTGAGGTTGGTGGCCCTGCCTTTGGCAGGGGGGTTGGAACTCTATGATCCTTGGGGGCCCCTTTCAACCCAGACCATCCTATGATTCTATTATAACTACACAGAAAGCACTGGGCATAACATCTGAGAGCTTTGCAGTTTTTCATCTACAATATGGAAGCCATAGAGAAGTGAGGATTTTTATTTGCCTTGTTCTCTTGCTACTTTGGCATTCTTTTCAGTCACCACATCCAGGATCTCACACCAGCTGTATCTGACAATGAGCAGGAAGGCAGGACTAGTCCCAGACTTCAGATTTTGGAGCTATCCCATCAGGATGCCATCACAGCAGAGAAAAAGCAGCAGATGACTCATAAGCATTTAGCACAAATAGGGAAAAGATGGGAGGGTGAAAGGTGACATCACATGAGGGCTGAGGTCATTCCCAGTGGGAGCATGGGGAAATGCGATCCAGTGGAGACTCATAAGGGTGAGACCTGTTTGCGTGTTTAATAGCAGGGTCTGAGTAATGAGAGGATTTTGTGGTGGTTCTAGAGGCAAGAGTCTGGGAGGAATTGCCAACTGGATTGGGGGAAAGCCACTGGGCTGTCCAGGGTGTTTTGCCAGCTGGGAAACAATTCCATGCTAGTTGACAAGGGAACACAGGGTCAACATGTATCCATTAATAATCAGCAGCTGCTGCTTCAGACTACAGCAGGAAAGATTTTGCCACGTTTGTTCTGCCATCTGGGCAAATGGGTGATTTCCCTCTGCAGATCCCCAAGGCATAAGGCTGCCAGCAGGGCTGCTGTTATGGGAACCTGACAAAGATCTTCCCGATATAAAACCCAAACCCCACCATTCCTGTAGTGCTTTGCTTTTTACCTTTTTATTTCCTGGGCAACAGTGGAAATTAGCCCCTTAGGACCATGCTCAAAAAAAGCTGGGTAAAGAAGTGTCACAGGTAAGATCAAGCTTTCACAGGGAGAACTGGGGAAAACAAGCTGCTCTGGTGCAGGGATGCATGAGATCTGCAGCCTGAGCTAGCTGGCTTCTCCCATGTGTGCCTGGTGGGCAGCAATGTCAAAGCCCAAGGGAATCTTTCAAGCCTTTCTATGCCTTTAAAAGGTACCATTTTGTATATTAAGCAGGTCTCAGGTAGTTTCTACTCCAAACTATCAAACCTGCAGGTTTTGTAAACAACTGGCTGATGATACGTCTACCCCTGATTTCTCTGCCTCTTCTTTTTTCACGCAATACTAGCTCTGTGAAAGCAAACCTAGACTGAGTCCTCCCTGTCATCTCTGGTGATCACAGTACTTGGGTACATCCTACTCCACTGCAAGCTTGGCAAAGAGGAAAAAACCCTCTGAAAGCCCAGCAGCAGCAGCAGCCCTGTTTTACAGAGAACTTGGCTCCCAATAGCTCTTAATTCTGCCATTTTTGAGCACCTGCCCTGTGCTTATGCATTTCTTTTTGCAACCATCTTATAAAATAAAGAGAACCTTGGCCTTTAGGGTTTAACTAACATCATGAAGAAGGTCTGTGGTCAGGCTCAAATGGATATAGAATAATATCTATAGGCATTATAGACTATAGAATCCAGTGCACCAACCACTGAACCATTTCTGTCTCATTTTTGTAAAAAAAAAAAAATCTTTCCCAATGCTCTTGAGCCAGCCTTAGTCACTAGTTAGCCTAGGGAAGGTTCATACCCAAACTCACAATGAGACAGTCAGTGGCGCTCCAGATCCAAAACGCTCACGTTTCTATGCCAATTGGGAATGGGCTGGGGACTAATTTGTAGCCCATAGTGATACGGAAGATTGTATCTTTAACAAATTTATTCTAAAACATTCAGCCTCTCAGACAGACATCTCATTCATTTGTTTCTGTTTTACACTTTTGTTTGTTTGCAGGGGAGTGGGGGCTTGCAATAGTTGGATTTGCTCTTAATGTGCTGATGGATCAGTGCTGTTGATGATGTTGGCAAGGGCAAGTCAATGCTTTTGGCTATCCGTGAAGCATTGATCTTAACACTCTTCAGCTACACATAGTAGTTGAAGAGATTCAACTCAGAAGAATGGCAAATAACAAGAGTGAGCGAGTACATGAAAGGCAGATACAGGCTTGTGTATTCTAGACAGAGTATTCTCTAAAATATCATGTCTTTCTGGAGTTTGAGGAGTTTTCACTACCATTACCTAAGTATGATTCAAGAATCATTCTTGTCTACTCTCTACAGTGCTTCCTGAGATCAATACGAAATTCACATTTGGTGGGATTTTTTGTCTGGTACATCATAAGAATCAATATTTGTCGCTAAGGATGGGGCCCTGGGCAACCTTGTGTAGATCCAGGCCTGAGGTTGGTGGCCCTGCCTGTGGCAGGGGGGTTGGAGCTCTATGATCCTTGGGGTCCCTTCCAACCCATGCCATTCTACAATTCTATGATTCTATGATTACTGTTACACCATGGGCAAAAAGCCTGAAGTCATTTGGTCAGACATAGTGCCTGACTTTATTTCATGGACCCAACAGTGAAATGTTTTTTCTTCTTGCACTGTTGCCTGAAATGTTCAACTGATGTTCTGCAAGAAAATTGTCTTACCTCTGCTACCTGAAGGAGAGAGACTTTGATTCTTACAACGGCTTTATCTGATAAGTTACACTGCAAAGTGCATTTGCATTCCTGACCAGG